>OY728141.1:1651073538-1653473538 GCA_963277665.1 Viscum album
AACGCTACTCCAAATATCAATATAGACCACAACCCATGAAATGGGAGTTTCTTCATCTATGGAAGCATTTTACACCTTTAATTTTTGGATGACGGACCCCCTTTATTTTGGGTTGTTTCCATGGATCATCATCCACTTGAAGAACTGTGCTTCCATCCAATGGGGTGATCCCTTCAAGTGGCTAAGGATTCTATTTTCCAACCAGACTTATCATTTCCTTGATAGCCTTAATACATGAGGATTGACCTTTAACTTGAATATATCCATGGGAATTTCCAAATTCTTAACATAATTCCTCCTTTATGTTAGACTTTTTTAATATGTCAATAAAGCTAAATACATTTTTACAAGAGTCTAATGTGGCCTTTTTGAGGCTAGTCACCCCTTGGTTAAGAGTGGATAGTTCTTTAAGGGGAGTTGCAATAGCACTTTGGGTTACCTTCGCTGAAAGATCATGGATTCAGACAACATATATTTCTTTTGATTATGCCTTTTATTGATCTGTGGAAGTAACCGTCACCTACCTTTCGGATCTACACACATCCTACATAGGTTATTTCGATAAATATTATGATTCTCCCAATGATCAAGCATCTTGAAAGGCATCCAATGGAGTTTTTATCCCATCAATTTCATCATCCTTAAGGCTTTACACCTCAATAAAATAAACAAGTTCAACCTTGATCATCTTCATAGAGAGGAAAGAATCATTCATCGATTTCCCCATCCTATTTTTTGAAGAGTTGTGTTATTCCCATAGTTATTAGCATGTAATTGAGCTTCAAGTTCCAAGTCAGAAACACCAAGTTGTTCCTCAACAGGGGCTTTAATTCCTAAAACAAGTGTTTCATGAAAGGAAGCACCAGACTTAGTATTTTCCTTACATTTTATAGGATTTGGGTAGTGGATAGATCCATGTGAAGATCTAGATGAAAAAGGTGTCTTCTCCATTCCAATTATTCCATCATTAGGAAGGGAAGTAAAAGGTGTAGAATCCCCTGAGGAATTCAGATTCAGAGAACCTTGTACCTGAACCTCTCCCTACCCAACAGTTCTATATCCCTCAATGGGATTATGTATCTTAGGTTTTTTGAAACACTTATTTTCATCATGCCCTCTTTCAAAAAAAAGAATAAGTAATATACCTTCTGTCGTTTAGGTTTTCATGGCCTATTATTTTTCAATCCATGCAAAACCGAGGAAGTTTTTCATATTATATTATAAGATAAAATTAATCTCCATCAGTTGAGATAATCACCTTATAAACTAGCATGGACATAAAATTTACTTCAACTAGTAGGCAGGAAAATGACTAAACCTATCCAATTTTGTCTCCTTATGCATTTTTATTGGAATGCCAATTTCTTGTGTGATGTCATGTAAAATTATAGGATGTAATAGTATCCAGCTTATCCCATGTACCTTGATCCAAGTTTGGACTGAAGAATTGAAAACCTTTGTTGGACTGAAGTTTTGATCCCACTCCCAAATATGAAGAATACCTGGTTTGAAGGATATTGAACCAAATCCCCATGCTCACATCTTCGAATATTCTTATGGAAAGATGAAGTGAAATAAGTCATAACCTAGAGAGACACACTTCCAGTTGGTAAATCCCCAAATTTCTAAGAGGCACGCCACCATTTCATTAATTTTCCATGTTCTAGAACCCCTATATAGGATAAGTCGATCGATGATGGAATGATTACCTGTTTCCAGTAGTTAGAAATATCGTATCTTGTTACACCTTCACATTAGCCACATTTCCCTTTCAGTGAAGTTCACCAATGACAGAATATTTAAAGAGGGAGAAAGTGTGAAGTGATTCATCCACATAAATACCACCTCAAATGATCCTCTTGTTAAATTTACCTTTAATAACAAACTTGTGACTGTCAAAATTCCAGAGAGGATGGAAGATCTCAGCTAGGGAGGGAGTCGATGTAAAAACCATGACATCGGGGACCCCCATTGGGAGTCGAGTGTTACCCATCATGCATTATGACTACAAGCTATTATTAGTTGGGTCTTCGGGCTGTTAATGGGTGGTTTATCCCTTAGGGGGTTCGATGACCTTCCCCTTGGGGTTGAAGTGCTTGTGTGTATGTTTCAATGTAATTTCACACATAAGTACCTAATAAATATATATATATAAGGAATATGAGTTATGTGTGAGGTTTGATCGCTCTAGATCATGATGGATTCTTCTAGGTTTCTCAGTAGATGACGACTTGATCTGGACTTTCTCTTATTGAAGCCCCTTTGGGTCAAGGACATTTCGACTCGCATAGATATGGAATTTTTATATCTGAATATTGCAAGGTCACTTAGAAGTTGAATGTCTTGGTTTCGTATATTTTAAGAAAAAGATCATTTTTATCTACAAAAGGGTATTCTTCCTGGATGATCCATCGAAAGGGGAGAATCACTCATGTGAGAGATGACGATGAAGTAGTATCTAAACACCTACAGTTAGGTAACAATTTGATTATCACAAGATTGATTTTACCTAGGGGATCCAAACCTTGTACAATTTATGATTTGATTACATAAATATCATCGATATGGGGATTTGATGAATGGAGATTCATATCATTGGGAAGAGGGTTCCTCCACATTCTATTTCCCACAGAGGATTTGAAATTGTGAGATTGGGGATTTGGTTCAATCTCCCTCAATATTGGCATACTATATCTTCATGAATGGGAAAAAAGCTTCAAAACATTGGAGGTATGTAACTCATCTTCAAACTCGATAATGAAACTGACCGTGTTTGATTTAGACACTATGAAATATTTCTGGTTAAGGTTAATCTATGTGTTACCATGGTTGGTATAATTTATCTCTCCAATGAATCTAATGAGATTGAGCTTAGAATAAAATATGATAAAGTACTGAAATTATACTCATAATGAAAGATAATTGGACATGAATTTGTGAATTGTAAAATATTTGTCTCTTGTTAATTATGTTCACCTCATGGACATGAGGAAATCAATTGCAACAAGAGGGCTCAATTTATCCTTGCTGCAAATGAAGGAGATAGTAGATGCAGTAAGGATGATGAGAAAAATGAGTTATTGGTGGGCCAGTCCCCTGAGAGACTTAAGTCGGCTGAAATAAATAATTTGGCTACTTCTGAAGCTGTGAATAATGAATTTTAAATGCTATGAAATAGGGGTTCAGTCTCTGGAATGCCTACTTTGGGTAGTGGTGTTCCTGTCTATTCTTCTAAGCAGTTAGGGAATGCTTCTGTTAACATAAATGCAGAGAATGAAGTATTTCAAGATGAAGAAATTAGGAAAGATGTATAATTGTATGCAACACTTCATGTCCAGTGCTCCAAGAAGATGTGTTGGTCTGATATTGTTGCTAAAGAAGGATAAAGTGAAAAGTTGAATAGTTCGGAGAAAATTTTCTTAGGTGACCAAACACCTATAGTGGAGAAACATATAGATGAGAAAAAAATCAGATTGATTGACACACAACGTAAGGCTGGTGCATGCTTCATGCATGGACAAATGATAAGAACCAACAAAGGTAAGTAAACATAAATCTCCATTTCTCCAATTGAAGCGAAAGAGAAGAGAAAAACTCAAGTAAATATCTATATGGATAGTGAAGGCTTCCAAATGATTACTCATAAGAAAAATGTTCTTCAATCTGAGCCAGTTAAGGCTTCTGATCAACAGCCAATAGAAGTGAAAATATTTTTGGGGTGATTGATTATCTCAATGAGGAGTCAATATAGGCTGATTCAGCATGCATAATTGTTGAAAATGAATAACATTAAGGCGTGTGGAATCAAAAAACTTGGATATTAGGTAGGCATCCAAAAAGTCATGGTGGCCAAGATGACTAGGCTACGGACCGAGGGCATGGACAAGAAATGTCAACAATATCTTTTGCAGGGAAGATGAGACTAAGCTCACTCCAGATCAATTAAAAATGAGGGAGAAGTATGTTGTGATCTTAAATTGGAAAAACTCAAATTCAAAGTAGGATACTACTGATGATGATGATAGATCTGATAGCGATTACAGTAATGATCATGTTTCTATTAATTTGTAGTTTCTTATGGATGAGGCCATGCCTTGTTTGACCCCATCCATTCTCTTTTGCTTATTTCCCTTTTACTTTGCATTTAATAAATGGTCAGCAGCTTAGGCTTCTGTCGAGACCTACTTCGTATAAATATATATAATATATATAATAAATATATTTATTATTTAAATATATTTATTATAATTTTATAATTATTTAAATATATATTTATATTTATTTATTTATAGTTATAATTATAAATAAATATTTTTATAAATATTTTTATATAATTATAAATATATTTATATATTTATATATATATTTATATAATTATATATATATATATATATCATATTATATTTATATAATATTATAATTATTTATTAATATCTAAATATATATAATTATAAATATAATAAATATATTTAGTATTTAAATATATTTATTATAATTTTATAAGTATTTAAATACATATATATATTTATAATTATAATTATAAATAAAAATATTTAAAAATATTTTTATATAATTATAAATATATTTCTATAATTTTATATATTTATAATTGGATGGATTCGGAACCGCCAAGAGCAGGGAAGTCGAAACCCTTAAAATCACCATCTTAGAAGACAATGCATGCCAGTGTAGTGGATCTGCACGCGAGCAGCAGCGTTGGGGTCAAGGTTATGGACGAAAGGGGGATTCGGCCAGTGGTTCAGGAACCGTCCTCTATAATCGAGGGTGACGGTGGCACAAATCGAGAAGAATCTGTGGATCTGTATAATCAGGATATCCTGAAGGCCATGAATGTCCTTCCTCCTCTGTACCCTAGATTTGATTCCTCTGATCGGGTGGTATCGTCTGCGACGAGGGATGGTGGGTATTTTTAGGATGATTTTCACATTCATCCCTCAAATCCCTAAAGTAAGGGTGTGTCTTTTGTGGAAATTTTATCCATGATGGCTGATGGAATTTCATATCTGGTTACAAGTGAGCAGTGAATCTCAAAAAATGATGATGATAGGTTTATTATCTCTATGGATCTAGCTGTTTTGTTGGAACGGCTTTATTTGTGTTATTTTTCATTAATTGGTGACTTATCCTTTCCAAAAGAGACAATCCAATTAATGTAGATGAGTTAAAACAGAAGTCGGGACAACTATGGGTCTTCAATTGTTGTAAATATAACATCCTCACTTTTAAATGATAACAAAACCCTACTTTGTTAATAACTTACAAGTATTTTGGTGTGAAAAAATTAATTTTTCAATACTTGTGGTTATTATGAGTTTACCAGTGGGAAAAATCCTTCTTTAGCACTTTGAAATATTCTTTCAAATATTTTTAGAGTTAAACGCTGAGTCAGCACAGAATTTCAAGGCTTGTAGACCATCGACATTGATAGAATAAAAATATTAAATATATTTTATTCATAGGTGTGCGAGATTTTTTCCAAAAAAAAATAACTCTCAAATGGTGAATCATATGAGAAATCTAACATCACTATTAGGTTTGGAACGTCGGGTTTACCATAGGTAGGGTATAACTTTGATGTGCATCGGGTGTTTGGCAACCTCGCATGTGATAATACCCTCTTTATTTTTAATTAAGTTATTATTCTATTTTTTATATAATAAATAATTAATTTCTCATAAAAGGGGCATTTTATGAGAAATCTGAGACCACTGTTAGGTATGGGACGTGGGGTTTATCCTAGGTAGGGTATAACTTTTGTGAGCATCGAACATTTGGTCAGATCGCACTTGAAGATAATTTAATTTGTTTATAAATATTTTGTTTGATAGTTAGAAATAATAATAATAATTTTATTATTAATATTATTATTTGTGTTGAAAAAATGGAAATATATTTCTGCAATTAATAAATTGTGTTGCGGTGTAAATAATAAGTGATTGATGTAATACTTGTGATATTATTAATTATATAAATTAAATACAAATATGCAATCAATATTAATTTAATAACCGTTATTCCCTTTTAATGGTTGTTGTTTTTAAATTTTTAATGGTTTCATTGATGGGTTGAATTAAATAATAATAATTTTAGTTATTGTTATTATTATTTGATTGGGAAAAAAATATTGGTGTGTATGTATAATGTATATATTTATGTGGATTAAATATATATATATATATATACATGTGTGGTTGTATATATATGTATATACATATGTGTATATATATATAACATGTATATATATATGGGTGGATATTTATTTTTTGGTTAGATAAAAAATTATTAAGTATCTCACATAAATGTTACTGCATTGTTAATTTATTAACTTCACACTTTTAATGAAAGTTTTAATTGAATTATTCATGATGATAATTATGACATATATTTAATAATAATAATAATAATAAAATATTTTTGTTATTATTATTATTAATTTAGGAAAAATAATATATGTGTTATATATATGTGTGTGTATGTACATGTGCATCAAATAAATTTTTTTCATGGTTGTGTGGGATTGTGAAGAATAATCCATCAAACCCCACCACAATGTTTCAGGTTAAAAGTAATTAAAAGGATTAATAAAATTAAAATAAATTTAAATAAATAAAAATAAATTAAAAAGGAATAAAAATAAATAATAAAATAAAAAATGGTTAGGAAAAAAGTGAAAATAATTAAAATGGACTTAACCAATTTTTATTATTTTTTTTTCTTTTATCCTTCCCTTTTATTTTTATTTTTATTTTATTTTATTTTTTCCTTATTTATTTCTTTTTTTTTCTTTTTTTTCACTCCTTTTTTCTTTTTTCCTTTTTTTCTATCTTCATCTCCCTTTCACTCCTCTCCCCCTTCCAACAAGAGCCTCCATCTTCCCCCGGTGCGCCTCTCTCTCCTCCTTCAGATGTTTGCTACTCCTTTGATTCTTCTCTATTTTCAACGCCGTCAGAATCGCTATTAAACTCTTGGTAATACTTATCATCCACACTAATTAGTTTTGGGTTTCATCCACTTTTCATCACGCAATCTTCTACGGAAGTTTTTTACCTGAAATTGGGGTTTTTGTTAAATTATATGATTTCTTCCGTTTTATGTCAAATAAAAGTTTATCACAGAATGTGGAGTATAATAAGACTACGAGGTAGGATGTCTCTGTTCTTTTCCTTTGTTTAATTACTTCATTCACTTTTCACCATTGTGCCGCCCGTCGGTGCCTACCGGTGAATCCTGAATAATGTGTATTAATTTAATTAAACTATGTTTCCTTGATCTTTGTGGCATTTGTTTAAGGTGAATCTCTTCCTATGTTGTTTTTATATTTTTGGGAACCCCTTTGAGTGTGGCAACAATATTGGCCTATTTTCCTTTGGCTTTGAATCATTAAATTATCAATTATGTGTGCATGTGTGATAATTTGGGTAGAAGTTCTAAATTGAATAAATTATTTATGATGAATAATAAACCATGAATTTGGTTTTATTTTGAATTTTTTTGCCTAAATAATTTTTTTTATAAGTTGTGTCATGCTTTAATATTATTAAATGTCATTACCTCTGTATACAGTGATAAAGTGCCGGTTTTGTTAAATATTGTGCTATTATTATTAGTTGTGACTGTTAGACTTGAATAATTAGTAAACACGTGACATTAAATGGTTATTTAAATGCCAACAATCATGAATTATTTCTCTTTGATATATGTCTCTTTGTTGTTTTAAACGAAATTAGGTTGGGGAAATAAAGTGAGTCTCATATTAAGAACCCACAATTGGACTCTCAATGCTCGATAGGTTACAACACAACGCGTCGGGAAAGAGATGTTTTTGGCTCGTCGGGCATGGGCTTCCATGGGATTTTTATTTTACTATTGGGTGATATTGGTTCCCTAAGGTGCAGACGAGGACGGACCCCTTGGAAATATGGCTATGCTAAGCCTTGGTTGATACTCGGTCCCTTACATGCGATACCCAGGATGGACTCATGGTTATCATTCCATGAGCGATACTTGGAATTTTGAAAGGATTGTCTTGGACAGGCTCATGGAATTGGATATAATTGAATGGATGTACCGTAGTGGTACGTTAGAATCGGGCTCAGACTCCACCTCTGAATTTGTAAAAATTAATATAAATGTGTGAGATGCATTTATTGATACTACAGAGAGTTTTCTTATGATTTGTGATAGCTCTCTCGTGCCTTTAGTTTCCTAGTTTTGACACATGAATTAGACCCCAATCCAGAACACAATCTTGGGGCTATGATATTTTTAGGTCTTCAATGTTATTTGGGCCTTGTATACATATTCATCTTGTACAGGTATTTCTTCTAGACTCCCGGCATAGGCCGAAGTAGGTGGTATGGGACAGGTGTCTGTTTAGAATTTCGGAGTAAGTTACAGTCATTATTTTTTATTTTATTTTTATTTCTTTAAATTTCTTTTCATTTATTTTAATACTTTTAATTAATTTTAACCCGAAACATTGTGTTAGGGCATGGTGTATTATTCTACATAATCTCGTGCAACTATGAAAAAATTTATTTGTTGCACATGTACATACATACATATGTATTTAACACATATATTATTTTTCCAAAATTAATAATAATAATAATTACAACAATATTTTATTATTATTATTATTAATTCTATGTCATAATTATCATCATGAATAATTCAATCAAAACTTTCATTGAAATTGTGAAGTTAATAAATTAACCACGTTATAGCATTTATGTAAGATAATTAATAATGTTTTATCTAACCCAACAATAAATATTCACTCATATATATATACATGTTATATATATATACACACACACATATGTATATACATATATATACATCCGCACATGTATATATATACATATATATTTAATCCACATATATATATATACATTATATATATATATATATACACTATTGTTTTTATCCCAATCAAATAATAATAATTATTATTATTATTATTTAATACAACTCATAAATGACACCATTAACAATTTAAAAACAACAACCATTAAAAGGGGATAATGGTTATTAAATTAATATTGATTTCACATTTGTATTTAATTGTCATGATTAATGATATCACAATTATTATATTGCCCATTTATTATTTACACCGCAACAAAATTTATTAATTGCGAAAGTATATTTTCATTTTTTTTCAACACAAATAATAATATTAATAATAAAATTATTATTATTAAATCTAACTATCCAACAAAATATTTATAAACCGATTAAATTATCTTTCGGTGCGATCTAACCAAACGTTAGACACTCACAAAAGTTATACCTTTCTCAGGGTAAACCCCACATCTCGGGCCTAACGGTGGTCTTAGATTTCTCATACGATGCACTGTTTGTGAGAAATTAATTTTTTATTATATAAAAATGGAATAATAAATTAATTAAAAATAAAGAGGGTATTATCACATGCGAGGTTTCCAAATACCCAAAGCACATCAAAGTTATACCACACCTAGTGTAAACCCAAAATTCTAGACCTAACAGTGGTATCATATTTCTCATAACACACATCGTTTGGGAGTTATTTCATTTTTTTATAAAAAATTGCACATGCCTATGAATAAAATATATTTAATATTTTTATTCTATCAACGCTGAGGGTCTACAGGCCTCAGAATCCTATAATGACTCAACGTCTAACTCTGAAAATATTTCAAAGAATATTTTAAAGTGATAAAGAAGGCTTTTACCCATTGGTAAAGGCATAATAAACACAAGTATTGACAATTTAAAATCTTTACACCAAAATACTTGTAATTTATTAACAAAGTGAGGTTTTTTTATCATTTAAAAATGAGGATGTTACAACCTCCCCACTTTAGATCTTCTCAGCCTTGATAATCCTTTGAAAACAATGAAAAATCACCCAACCTACAAGGGTCATGAAGTCTCACTCAGATAGTCACATTGCATTTCCAAATTCCCAACGCACCTTTAAGCATAGATTAGGCAAGAGACACTTAAGCCATTAAGATCTGAGCCAACACCCATTTTTTTCCAACCAAAACATTGAAATGAAACTTATCCAAGCTCGTTTAGCTAAAGACACGACCATGTTTTCATCTCTTGAAATGAATAACTAGTGGTGCTCCCCACCATAGGCCTCAACCTTTTAAAAAAAGGGTTAATTCTGAGCCATGATGCCTCCACCATCAGAATTGCCTTAAAAACATGCCACTAAGCATTCAAGCGATGCTCCAGGTGTTATTTTCATTAACAGAATAAACCCAATTACTCTCAAGGTCATATCAGGGACCTCATCGTAAAAAAACTATTGAATTCCAGATAGACCAAACAGAACTGGTCGTGTAAGCTTTCCAAGAAGACAGTGCCAACCTTTAAAACACACCTGCCCTAACCCGAAAACGTGCTTCACTAGGAGTCCACTTAAACAATCCCAGAAACTATTATATATTTATCACGATTTAAGACTGACACTCTCTTATTGCATCAAACACAAGGTAAATATAGGGGACATGATCGTCTCTTAAAGAATAATACTCTAAGAGGATTAGAAGATTACAAAGAAGATCAGTCAAACCACTACTGGTTGACTTCCCTTGCAAGAAGATCATCTTAACCTACTGACGTACAACCATTAACTGATCACCAAGACTTTACCACCCGAGGAATTATCATGATTGTTCAAGATTAACCATAAAAGTCCACCCATGACCAATGGAAATTATCAAAGGATGCATACACCACCTACCACACCAACATTGTGATGTCGAGCAAGAACCAACATGTAAACACTAAAATAAACATGATTATCCCCAAAATAGGAGTGTCCTAGTCATCTAAAGAAGGAATATACCATATGATCAAAAGTGTGTTAGTTTATAACCACAAACAACGCAAACATTTAAATGGTTTTCATTAAAATCAAAAACCAAACTGACTGATGTGTCAAAACACCCGAGTATCTGAAAGTCATCCTGAGAATTAGGAAGAACATTAATTCTTTACGCCCGGGTCACTCTACCTTAGAGATGAGCAAGACTGTACCCAAAAACTCAAGGCTCTACAAGCCTATCGAACTCAACCGGTTTATTATGTCATTAAACACTCAATGGGCACCACGTACATGAACACATGCTACCCCAAGGTTCTAAAAGCAAGATGAAACATCATGAATACTATGCATAGCCTATCTTCCATATACATTCAAGCATCAGATGGTCCATACAATAGATTTAATCCATCTTCGTATTTCCCCATATGACTATTAACCTGGACAATTCCATATCGAGTCATCCATCAATAAGTAAGATGAAAGGGTTAAGAGACCTAACAAGCAGCTGACCATGTCCAAGGCATGTCTAACTAGATGAAACCGAGCATTACTCAATGCTCATGCTTGTATCAAAGGCCAAGAAATACATGACCACCCATTCGAAAAAAGGTTTCATTCTAAGCAAGGGGTCTGACTAGGTACAACAGCACCCAAAAAGCACAAAAAGGTAGAAAACTCACAGCATTAGCAAGGTTTTTCCGCATTAAGGGTGATACCAATCATGGGATAGCCCCCTTATAAAAACACAAGTCATCTCAATCACTAGGTCATGCCAAAAAAGTCACTCAGCTCAAAATTTGACCATCAATACATTGCTAAAAAGGGAGGAAGCCTATGGAATATGCCTACGGTTCCATTCCAAGGCAACTTAAAAGAGAAAATCTCAAGCTACCCTTTCACAAGGTTTTAAACAAAAGACACCACATAGGGTTCCATTTTAAGGTCATTACATTTATTCACATTTAAATATTTAAATATCTAAAATATTTAATTCAAAACATCAAGTACCATTTTAAAACAAAAACACAAGGAACTTGATTTTAACCAATGCCCCAAGGGAAAAAATAGGAAACTTATTTCAAACTTCTTTTTTAACATTAATCCTTCATAGACATCCCATCTTTATTAAGAAATTGAATAAAACAATTGATTTTTAATTTATATAAAGTAAGGTGACCTACGAGGTCCCTCTAAGCCAACTTGGGTTCATCAGAATGCAACTCAATAGTAGTTTCTTCGTTATTCAAGTTTCAAAACACACATAGAGGCTTATCACATAAGAACCATGCCCCAACTGACCTACTCGGATCTAGTTGAACATTTAGATGATGAACCAGTTCATTTCAAATTAAAGTTGAATAGCCTTTACATTTAAAAACATTTCATAGTACAACATGCACGTGTTCAGCAGTCCAATCATATGGGAGACCATCTACCAATCCATAAGGTGATCATACACTTTACATCTTGGCATTTGAATCTTGTTTTAATCGTAAAAAATTACATTCAGCCCATTCCATCAATTATGTATTTAAAACAAAGAGAAGCACGTCACTACATGAAGCTAACACAGAGAAACATGCTAAAATCATAGAAGCATGCCATACTAAACAAGGAAGTCATGACAAGAAATCATGCAACATGGAATATAAATAGATTAGCATATTATACAATCAAGCATGACATAACACTCAAATCATACAATCAAAATAACATGTAGCCTACATATGCAACTACATGGCATGACATATGCATGGCATGTGAATTATCTATGTGCCTAACATGATGCATGTAATGTTTAATTCTTGTCTTACCAAGCCAATGGTAAAATAACATAAATCTCATAAATCAGTAAGCAGTAGAAAAATACACCAATCAGTCTAGGTGAAATCAGATTCAACTGTAATATCAAACATCATGAACAACAATTCCATCCCTAGCCACTTGGTCATTTCTCTGTACATGGTGTGATTAGTCCCAATCACAACTATTTACCAAATTCCAACACATTCCTAGTCTCCTATCTACCAGACCAAAATAGTAAGAACAAAGGAAAAAATACATCCTATGATACCACTTTGTAACTTCCTTCTACCCCTGTTAGGATTCTCAGGGGCGAGAAGTTCTAAGGTGGGGAGGTTGTAACATCCTCATTTTTAAATGATAACAAAACCCCTTTTTTTTAATAAATTAAAAATATTTTGGTGTGAAAATTTTAATTTTTCAATACTTGTGTTTATTATGGATTTATTAATGGGTAAAATCCTTCTTTAGAACTTTAAAATATTCTTTGAAATATTTTTAGAGTTAGATGTTGAATCATCTTGAGATTCCGAGGCCCGTAGACCATCGATGTTGTTAGAATAAAAATATTAAATATATTTTATTCATAGGCATGTGTGATTTTTTTCCAAAAAAAATGAAATAACTCCAAAATGGTATGTTGTATGAGAAATATAAGACCATCTTTAGGTCTGGAACGCCAGGTTTACCCTAGGTAAGGTATAATATTGATGCGTGTTAGGTGTTTGACAACATCGCAAGTGATAATATCCTCTTTATTTTTAATTAATTTATTATACCTTTTTTATATAATAAATAATTAATTTTTCACAAATGGTGTGTCGTATGAGAAATCTGAGACCACTGTTAGGTCCGGGACATGGGGTTTACCCTAAGTAGAGTATAACTTTTGCGAGTGTCAGACGTTTGGTCATATCGCACCTGAAAATAATTTATTTGGTTTATAAATATTTCGTTTGATAGTTAGAAATAATAATAATAATTTTATTATTTATATTATTATTGCATTGAGAAAAAATGAAAATATATTTTTGCAATTAATAAATTGTGTTGCAATGTAAATAATAAGAGGAAAATGTAATAATTGTGATATTATTAATTATACCAATTAAATATAAATGTGTAATCAATATTAATTTAATAACTGTTATGCCCTTTTAATGGTTGTTGTTTTTAAATTTTTAACAGTGTCATTGATAGGTTGCATTAAATAATAATAATTTTAATTATTATTATTATTATTAGATTGGGACAAAAACATTGGTGTGTATATATATAATGTGTATATATATATATATTAAATATATATGTATATATATATATTAAATATATATGTATATATATATATTAAATATATATGTATATATATATATATACATGTGTGGTTTTATATATATGTATATATAGGTGTGTGTGTGTGTGTGTAACATGTATATATATATATATAGGTGGATAGTTATTGTTGGGTTATATAAACTATTATTAATTGTCTCACATAAATGCTATTACGTGGTTAATTTATTAACTTTACACTTTTAATTAAAATTTTGATTGAATTATCCATGATGATGATTATGATATAGATTTAATAATAATAATAAATATTGTTGTTATTATTATTATTAATTTTTGGAAATTAATATATGTGTTAAATACATATGTATGTATGTACATGTGCACCAAATAAATTTTTTCATGGTTTTGTGGGATTATGCAGAATAATTCACCATGCCCTAACACAATGTTTCAGGTTAAAAGTAATTAAATTGATTAATAGAAATGAAAAGAAATTTAAAGAAATCAAAAGAAATGAAAAAGGAATAAAAATAAATAATAAAATAAAAAGCGGTTAAGAGAAAAGTGAAAATAATTAAAATTGACTTAATCCATTATTATTATTTTCTTTTCTCTCTCCCTTTTTTTTATTTTTATTTTATTTTATTTTATTCTTATTTATTTCTTTTCTTTTTCTTTTTTCCTCCCCTTTATTTATTTTTTTCTTTTTTTTCCTCTCTTCCTCTCCCTTCCTCTCCTCTAGTGAGCCTCCCCCTTCCTGCAGCATGCCTCCCTCTTCCCTCGGTGTGCCTCTCCCTACTCCTTCAGACATCGGCTGCACCTATGATTCTTCTTCATTTTCAACATCATCTGAGGCATTATGAAGCTCTTGGTAAGGCTTATCATTCACACCAATTAGTTTTGGGTTTCATCCTCTCTTCATTGTGCAATCTTCCACGTAAGGTTTTTACCCAAAATTGGGGTTTTTGTTAAATCCTCTGATTTATTCTATTTTAGGTCAAATCAAAGGCTTTCACGGAACGTGGGGTATACTATGACTACGAGGTAGGGTATTTATGTTCTTTATCATCGTTTAGTTGCTTCGTTTACTTCACACTGTTGTGCCACTCGTCGGTGCCTATCGGTGAATCCTAAATAATGCTTATTAATTTAATTAAATTGTTTTTCCTTGATCTTTGTGACATTTGTTTAAGGCGAACCCCTTCCTAAGTTTTGGTCATGTCGTTGGACATCCCTTTAGGTGCACCGACAATATTGGAATATTTTCATTTAGCCTTGAATCTTTAAATTATCAATTACGTGTGCTTGTGAGATAATTTGGGTTGAAGTTCTCAATTGAATAAATTATTTAGGATGAATCATAAACCATGAATTTGGTTTTACTTTGAATTTTTTCCACCTAAATAATTGTTGTCACAAGTCTTGTCGTGCTTTAATATTATTAAATGTTGTTGCTTCTACTTACACTGATAAAGTGTCAGTTTTGTTTAATATTGTGCTATTATTATTAGTTGTGATTTTTGGGCTTCAATAATTAGTAAACACATGGTATTAAATAGTTAATTAAATGGTTGTAATCATGAATGTGTGTTTTGTGATATATATGCCTCTATGTTGTTTTAAATGAAATCAGGTCGGGGAGAGAACGTGGGTCTCGTATTAATAACCCACAATTGGACTCTCTGTGCTTGATATGTTCCAACACAACACGTTGTGAAAGCGATGTTTATAACATCTCGCCTTTTTATCAAATAAACTTTCATTACATTTTACAAAACCGAGGATCTTTAAGGTTTAGTGTCTTGGAAACCAGGAACTTAAAACATGAAAACATAAAACATTCTTCTTAAACACTTGAAAGGCTTGTCCTTATGTTCATCCTAGGTTCATTACTGCATCTCATAACCTGGAGACATACATCAAAAGAAATGGTGAGCAGAAGGCCCAGTAAGGGAAATAAGGGGAAACATTTAACATGTGAACTTGAGATACATCAACAATGTCATGAAAAAGAACTTTAAGGCATAAGAATGAAATCATGAGGCATATCATAATAAAAATAATGTATTTCATAACTTTAAGATGTGGCTACAACATTTAATATTTACAATCATTTCCATTTCACCAAGGTCCATCCCCAAGGTGTCATTAAAAATTACCAAGGTTATTCACCAAGGCGTCGTTAAAAATTGTCATCTCTAGAGATTAAGTCTTTACCCAATGTATTGGAGCGCTATCGGGGCACACCCTTAATTTTTCTTTATTATAATGTTAATCACATATATCATCATCAATCATTTCATAAACAACCCATATAGCATAAAAGAAATGGGTTTCATTTCATAATCATAACGTTTTAAAAACTGCTATAAAGACATGATCTTTATATCACTTTAAACCCACGGAAAGGGAAATCGGGTCTCATGTTTGTAAATACCAGAATTTAAAATAGAAAATTTTGGTATATATGTGAATAACTCTTTAGAAGAAATATCTTTGAGTATTCACTTAATAAAATAAATTAATTTGAGAATAAGAGAGAGACATTTTTGAGACGGAAATTCTGCAGCATAATGGCTATGTTACGAGGTTTTAGAAAACATTGAAAAGAGAGGGGACATGGGTCACCCACTCATAAATGATCCATAAAACAGTAGGGAGATAGAATATAAAGGATTTAAGAACATGGTAATGAAATTTGAAAGATATACCATATGAAATGAAGAACCTGAAAGGAAGACAAAAATAAGATTTCTCTTATGAAAATTCGGCAGCCTAACGGCGTCACTTAAACTTCAAAAAAATGAATTGACGGGATAAAATAGGGTCTATAATAATATGAAAATAAATGATAATTATGATAGATATATATATCATACCCCAACATAATAAAAAATAACTTGAAAAACTTGACCATAAAATAGAACTTGAAAATGAGAAGGGTGAACGAATCCCTTAAAAATTCGGCAGCCTAACGGCGTCACTTAAACTTCAAAAAAATGAATTGATGAGATCAAATAGCGTCTCTCATCATATGAACATAAAAGATCAGTATGATAGATATATATATCATACCCCAACATAATAAAAAGGAGCATGAAAGTCTTGACATGAAAATAGATCTTGAAAATGAGAAGGGTGAAAGAACCCCTTAAAAATTTGGCAGTCTAACGGCGTCACTTAAACATAAAAAAAATCAATTGAAGAGATCAAGTAGGGTATCTCATCATATGAACATAAAAGATCAGTATGATAGATATAGAGATCATACCCCAACATAAAAATGAACTTGAAATACTTGACAAGAAAATAGAACTTGAAAATGAGAAGGGTGAAAGAATCTGTTACAAAAATTTCGGCAGCCTAACGACGCCACTTAAACATTCATAAAACGAAATGATGAGAGTAATAGGGGATCTATCATCATAAAAACATGAAAAGGTCAATAATAGGAATATAAAAGAACATCCTCAAACATAAGAACATGGATCATAAAAGAAATGACTTAAAAGAGAGTATTTGAAAAGAAAGAGAGAGTTTGGATCCTTTACCTTAAAACGTAACTCTTAAAACTCAAAGGTTGGGACCTTGAGGGCTTGGGGGAGCCTTGGGAGGACTTATTGGGAGGTAATGAGACTAGATCTTCGTTTGGTGAGATTTGGGAGTCGAATGGATGAGAGGATGGCTTGGTATTTATAGGGAAAGTGTTGGGACAAGGCATTAATGGCCAAGGGACACCTCATTGGTGGTTTTGGAAAAACCATGGGCTTTCCCATGGTATTTTCCCATGGTATTGGCCACTTGGGACACCTCATAACTTATCTTACTATTTATAAGTCGACCATATTGATTACATACTTAATACATCATTTAATGATATCATTAAACACCCGTAACTTAAAAACCGTATTTTTAGTATTCATCGAAAATTCAACTTTCTCAAAAAAATTCCAAAATTTTACCTTAACCAAATATAGATGCTCTAATTTCAAAAGTGAACTCAATTTTATAAAAATATTTTTCTAAATATTTTTAATTTAATTTTTAAATAAATACACTATTCACCGAAAATTCATTTTTTTTAGAAAAATCCCCAAAAATTACCTTAACATAATATCGATGATCTGAGTTCAAAAATGAAATCCATTTTATAAAAATAATTTTCTAAATATTTTTAATTTAATTTTTAATTAAAAAACACTATTCACCTGAAAAAACTAATACTTGACTAATAATTTATGAAACCGTTATTTAACCATTTTATTGAATCACATTACTTAATCAAGGTGCCTAGATTATATTAATACTTTCTTTAAGTGAGATTACTAATCCATTTGGTCACATTACTAATCCTAAGCATAAAATCACTATTCATAATTTACTATTCATCAAAAATTAAGTTGATCTTATTGGACACTAAATTTCATACTGAACATAATTGTAGAAGACCATTTTTTGAAAATAATTACACATTTTTAATTATTTAAGGTTTACACAAACATTTTTTTAAAATATCCTATCTCTAAAATTCACCAAAAATATGCATACTATATTTATCCGGACATTTGAAAATTCATAAACTTCATCATAAGAAGAAATCAAAAATTTTATTTAAAACAAAGGATTACACAAGGCAGTTACGGTCTCCTTACATGGCCCCTTATCACACCAGTATAGGACCTAAGTGTAAGGTGTGCTAAGGTGAGGGCGGCTCGGCCAACATTGCACGAGTAGTAATTTCTATCAGTTTGAACTTCTCGCGAAGGCGATTCGGTTCTAGCTTCACACGATGAAGTTCAGCTTGGGTTTGGTCCAGAGCAAAGCCCAGTGGTGCTACCTCCTTCCCAAGTTCCGTTATATGGGCTTCGATTGGCCCGAGACTACTGGATGAGGCCATCGAATCTTCTTTCTATATTAATTAACCAAGATCACTTGTATTTAGAGACGATAATCAAAACATTTAGTTTCCAGCGGTCATATTGACTAATGGTCATATAACATTCGAAACCCAATGGTCTCATTTTAATTATACTCATTTTATCAAATGAAACAGTTTTGTTGAGTATAAAATAAAATAACACACAAAATTAAGAAACAAGATTTATTCAAAATTCCAGGTCGTTACAATGTTTTAGGCTCACCGGGTAAGGGATTCCTTGAGATTTTTGTTATACTATTGGGTGATATTGTTTCCCTAAGGGGTAGCCAAGGAAGGACCCATGGAAAGATGGCTACGCCAAGCCTCAGCTTGGTCCCTTACATGTGATACCCAGGATGAACTCATGGTAACCATTCCACGAGTGATAATTGGAATTTTGAAAGGATCTCATTGGATAGGCTTGTGACATTGGATGCAATTGAATGGATGTACCGTAGTGATACCTTAAGGACGAGATCAGAATCCACCTCTAAATTTGTAAATATTAATATAAATGTGTGAGATACTTTTATTGATACAGCAGAGAGTTTTCTTATGCTTTGTGATGCCTCTCTTATGCCTTTAGAGTGCCTAGTTTTGACACATCAATTAGACCCCAAGCCAAAGCACAAGCGTGGGGGTATTCTCTTTTTAGGTTTGTAATATTATTTGGGACTTGTATACATATTATGCCTTGTACAAATATTTCTTTCAGACTCTCGGCATAGGCCGAAGAAGGCGTTACGGGACAGGTTTCCGTTTAAGAACTCAGACCAAGTTACAATTATTATTTTTATTTATTCAAATTTCTTTCATTTATTATATGTGGCACATTGTTATTTGTCTATACCATGAAATAGAAAATTTTAGACATCGTTGGTGTCGGCCTACTGAGATTATATCTCACACCCTGCTCAAGCGTCATTTGGTACTTGAGTAGACTTTATGTTCGCAAGTATGGATACAGGGAGTCATGTCACTCCTGATGCCTGATTTCTTTGCTGTTTTGGATAGAGATTTGGGGTAGAGGACCAAGCCTATGCTCGAGATCCCGTGTGGCAGTTTTTTTTGTCTTTTGGTATTTTTATTAGCATGAAGACTATGCTTGTACCCCACACCCTTTCACTTTGATTTATTTACTTTTGGCATCATACATTGACATCATCATGGTATATGTTATGACTACTCAGCTTCTGCAGTTATTATTTATTTTGTTGGGTCATTTATCTACTTCTGTTTCTGTCTTTTTTTCCTCTATGCTTTTGCTACTTGTTCATATATTATTTATCATTGTGTAATATCTTATCCTATGAGGGCATAGTCTCCCCCACAGACTCACCCAAGGCCCTTCCTTCTAGTTGGCAGCCTCTGGCGTTTGGGGAGATGCGCTTGAGGTCATGTGACCCACCGGTCTGACCACCATCTTAGAGATGAGTCAGGTCGAGACGTTACAGGAAAATAGTCCTAATTAACAAGGGATACATTCATTTTATTTTTAAATTTGAATTTCATAGTTTTGCTATGTGGAAATTTAGTTTCTATAATCTTAACCCAGGTGCCTTTTGAATTTCAGCATGGGAGCTCAATTTCAATCCTTACGATCAGAAGTATACCAATGCACAGATCTGGGTATGTATTCACGGGCTCAGCTGGGTTCTGTGGCATCTGCGAATCTTGAATGACATTACATCTTGCATAGGAGCTCCTCTTAAGCTGGATAATAATACCATTGAAGGTAAATATGGGTTTTATGCAAGAATGTTGGTTGATGTTGATCTTCTGAATCCAAGTCCTAGCAACGCTACACTAATGGTTGAGGCTACACTAATGGTTGAGGCTTGAAGATTGATGTTGATTTTGAGTGTGAAGTTGTTCCTTCATTTTGTGATTTTTACAAAGTGGTTGGTCACCAAATATCAGGATGCAGACATGTTATCAGGATCCAAAAAAGTAAATCTAGTTCTGCCAAGCATAAGGAAGCTAGAAATTTTTAAAGGCTGGATATTGGAATTGAAGGTGATGTGGGCAGGAAGTTGTCTCCTCCTCTATTGGGGGATTCCTCTAATAAGCTCCCAGATCTTCTTGCTAGGGATGAAGCCATTGCTGGTAAGCATTAGAACTCCCTGGTTGAGGAGAAATTTGTACAGGAGGATGAAGTGATTGCAACTGGAGGCAATCAGAGTTCAGATATTTCTCTCCTAGATAAATATGGGATTGGTGCCTCTGGAGGCAGTAGAGATCTCCCAGTTGCCTCTGCTGATGTGGTTGTTTCTGGAGCAGATCCTAACACTTCTAGCATGTCATGGGCAGCTGTGTTTGGAATTGGGTCTGTTCATGGTGTTTCTGAAAAGGATCTTGCGGTGTAGGGCGAGATTGATTTATAGTTGAGTAAAGAAAAAAACTTGACCTCCTCTTCTAGTCAAAAAGGTAAGGAAATATCTGCCTCTGAATAAATTTTGTTGCCTGTAAAAGACATTTTCGGTAACAGGGATACCTTGAATGGTGCTTTGAATGAGTCTTCTTCCATGCAGTTTCCTTCGCATTTTTATGGTATGATGAAATCTATATGTGATAGTTTCGGCAAGGCCACAATTGATGAATGTGTGAGGTCAAAGGAGATTAATATTGAAATTAAAATCCTTCTAGAAGATCTTAGGGGTGAAAGGTCACCCAAGGGCCTCTCAAAGTATATGACGGACTTTTTTATCTTTAACTTGAGGTTGCTTTTACTAATTTGGACCGCGGTGCAGTCAGCATTCATGAGTATTTTGATATTCCTGAGTTTATTTCCATCAATGTGGAAGAATGATTGCATCTTAACCCCAAGCTTGACATTAGGGACTTCTCGTGAAAAAATGGAGCATGCATCCAGAGTGGTGAGGCTATTTCATCCTCTGATAAGGAACATGACCCTTGACAAAGGACAAAGACATGGGGGTGTGGTCGTCATCCACATGGTCGAGGTTCTTTTCGAGGACGGGGCAGATGTTAAGGTTTTGTAATGCCTTTGAAGGATTTTTTGGTTTAAACCATTTATCTTTTCATGTATCACTTTCGTTTATTACTTTTCTTAATTAAAGGGTTTGATACCAAACCTTTTCTGATATATATATTTATAATTATATATGTTTATATAATTATGTATTTATTGGTATATAAATATATATAATTATAAATATAATAAATGCATTTATTATTTAAATATATTTCTTATAATTATATAATTATTTAAATATATATTTATTTATAATTACAATTATAAATAAATATATTCATCATATATATATATATATATACATAATTATATTGCAATTGGGGGCTTACCTGAGTGGTAAAGGCTCTTCATAATCCTGCATCAATCCCGGGTTCAAATTCGGGTGAGAGCGAATTTCCGCTGGCAGCCGGTGTCGCAGGCATGACGCAGACATGTGTTGACGCAGACATGATGCAAACATGACGTTGCATTGGGCCTTCAGGCCAATTTGTGGGTCATTGGGACATTTAATGGGCTTTATGTCCACTGGGATTTTGGGTCATGTATTGAATAAATAAAGTTTGATGGGTGGGATATCCCTTGCGGGGGCAATGCCCTGTCTTTCCGGCATGTGTGTGTGGTGTGTGCATGTTTAATGTAATTGTACCCTCAAACACCTAATATATATATATATATATATATTTATAATTATAATTATAAATAAATATATTTATAAATATTTGTATTTATTTAAAAATATATTTATATAATTATATATATTTTTTAATATATATATATATATATAATTATAATTATAAATAAACATATCTATAAATACTCGCATATATTTATAAATATAATAAATATATTTATTATATATATATATTTATAATTTTAAAAAACTTTTTTAAAAACATTATCAGCGCTTTTTTATCGCATTGAGAAAACTTACTTTTATCAGCGTTTTTAGCTATCATTTATAAAGGTTATCCTTATATCAGTGATTTATGTTTAGTAGTGATAACAGTTAGTGCTGCATAAAGTGTGATATGTGGTAGTGAATGCAGGCAGTGATGCGGGGTGATAGTGATTCAAGCTGATGCACGCACGGTGATGTAGGGATAGGGGTAGACCCAATTCAATGGTGGTGTAGTGCAAATCCTTTGGGCCATGTAATGAGCTTTCATGCTCACTCGACCTTTTGACCACCATTTGTTATAAAAATGATTGGTTGGATGAGTTGTCTCTCGATGAGTTATGACCCATTCTTCTAGTTTGTAGGTGTGTGTGCGCGTGCGCGCATGTTTCTTTGTATCGTATCCCCAATAACCTATCTATTATAATTAAATGTATAACAAAGACAAAACAAAAATTAAAATTAATTTTAAAAAACTGTATTTTAAATATTGTTATATATATGTGTGTATGGATGTATGTATATATATATGCATGTATGTATGTATGTATGAATGCATGTATGGATGAATGGATGGATGGATGGATGTATGCATATATGGATGTATTGATGTGTGTGTGTGTGGATGTATGCATGCATGTATGTGTGTGTGTGGGTGTGTGTGTATGCATGCATGGTACGCATGTATGGATGTATGTATGTATGTGTGTAGGTATGTATGTGTGTATGTATTGTAGCTAATGCCGCGGTTGAGTGGTGCTCACCTACTGACTCCACATCCAGGAGGTCCTGGGTTTAAGCCAAAATGGGCGCAGATATTGTTACTATCCAGATAGTGATGCACACAATGACGTAGGCAGGTAGTGACGCATACATGACCCATGGTGCAGATAGGTAGTGACGCAGACATGATACAAACTTGGTGACACATATAGACCGATACATGCATGATACTGTACTTGACTTTTGGGTCAGAAAATGAGTCTTTTGAGTTATGTAATAAGTTTCATGCTAAGTGGGACTCTCGGACAATCAATGTAATAAAAGCAGCTGATTGGATGAATTATCCTAAGGGGGGCTATGATCTGTCCTTCCAACCTGCGAGTGTGTATGTTTCTTTATATTGTACCTTTAATAATTTACATATTATATACATATATAACAAACTAAAAAACCCCCCCAAAAGGAGTGTCAATTTATTTGACCCTCTACCGCCCAGATTCCAACATAAAAAATAAACATCTAACCAATAGAATAAAATAAAAACAAAAATAAAAACAATCAATTTCTAAAAAAAAAATCCAAATGGTTTGTAGCCACCCATAAAAACCAGATTATAGCATTGTTAACATGGGGTTGCAGAGCGATTAATGGTGGAGCCGGTGGCCTTATCCGCCATGCCGATCCCACTGCCCAGTAGTGAAGATCACCTTATCTACCATGCCCTCACCTACTACACGATCCACCGGTCCCCCATTTATGGTCGGCGCTAGTGGCCCCCTCCCACTTAACCCATGTTGACGTAGGAACGCTGTGTTTTATAGCGTCATATCACAGTACGCATACTGAAGGGTATCGTGCATGCCGTTACTGGCTATAGGACGGCCGGTCCCACTATTCGATTCAAAACACCCTAGTTATCCACTTACCTACCACTCACCTAAATTGATTTTACTTCTAAAAATTCAATTTAATAATTAAACCAAATATTTAAGTGTTAATTAAAAACAACCAATAATGTATATCACTAATAAACCTTAAAATTATATAGGCACTACAAGAAACTTTGGGTTCCATTGATGCCGAATCAGGTGACCGTTTTTGATGGTCACAAATAGAGTCCGTCAAACAACAATTGCTCGGTTCATAAGTGACGGTGGCAACGTTGTCATGGATTTCTCCAAGAATATGTGACGATCCACTGATTCCACTACTAGAAATTTAGTCTTTTGCGCTGAGGAAGCGGGCGACTGCCATTGGTGGTCGCTCATACGGAAAACTAAATGCGCGGGATTTTTCCCGCACCCCTGCCGCCGTCTTCCCCGATTTCACCTCTGCAACACCCATCCGTGCTCCTTTCCCCCCCGCCACCCCTACCACCCCCGACCACCCCCATCACCGCCCACCGTCGCCTCCCATCACCCCCACCACACCCCCCACCGAACCATGTCGCCCCACACATTCGACCGCCACCCTTCAATCCCGAAATGTCACCCCAACCACTCCCTCCGGTTGCCGCGCATCCGCCATGGTCGGCGGCCGAAGCTCAGGGTCCTCCTGGTTACCTCCCACGTGCCCTGGATTCCCCAGTGCATTGTTGTCCGCGTGCCCCGTGTACCCCATCGCACCATTGAGTCTGAGTTTTTTAGTGACCGCCTCTGACGGTCAGTGTTGAGTAACACCGACCGAGCAACCGCGTCCGCTTCCGACGGTCGCATAGCGGCCTGTAAAGGCCCTGAGCAACCGCTTTTGGCGACCACTGAAGGCTATATTTCTAGTAGTATTCATAATTATGAGTTGTGTTTTAATAAGATGCGAATTAATTTTCAGAAAACCGAAGATCACACTTTTAGATTAGATAAATGGAAAAATAGAAACAGAAAACAGTAAATAACACCAATATGTAATGTGTTTCAAAGCACAGTGATCTTGCATGCACGACGAGAACACTACCTCCCAGGTTATGATTTATTACTAAGTAAAGATAACAGACAAACAATTACAGAAGGTAAAACCATAGAAACTATCCAAGGAGGTTGACCCTGTTGAACCAGGTGGCGATGATCAAACCTATCACGTATAGTCAACGTCATCACACACCTAAAAAGGATACAGATTCAAGCATGACTGAAAAGAAAAACAAATCGCTTACAAAGATAATTTCAACACCGAAACATGGTTATGAAGAACAATGTCATTGATTGAAGCCTCCTTTCTGGTGTGTAGTCCTGAACCCAAGATCCAATCGTCTCCACCATATCTCCACCGAAATAATACTTCAGTTGTAGGGAATTGACACGATAACGATGAAGGAGAGTGCGGGTGGTTAGGAAGGCTCAGTTTCCTCCTCCTTTTTCAAGCTCTTCCTCAGAAGTCATAATAATAGACTCTCGAAATCCTCTAGAAAATCAGAAGAAAATCCTTTCAAATGAGTTCAAAAGATGAATCATAGAGACAAAGTAATGGCAAGGCCATAATGGCTTGTCAGTCCCAAGTCAAGTGGCGCAGGTGAAGGGGTAGGATGCAAGCCATGGAGACAATTAAGACCAGAGGGGTGATTCAAATAACCATAGGTGGAATAGCAAGGCAAAGACACACAAGGGCATTCGATTGGTCGCAAGGAGTACGATAAGGATCAACCCTAAAATGTAGGGAAGGAAACATGACGAACAAAACATGCCAGAGCCAAATCTGGTCTGTTGGATCAACATGACCAATGATCCATATAAATCAAGCCAGGTCACTAAGAATAAGGTAAACAAAAATATCGGGATCAAATGAATGCAATGCAATTTGAAATTTGGCTGCATGTAAATAGTGCCCATGCATAAGGCATCCATGCATAACAAAGAAAAGAAGCATGTGAAAACCAACATAACTGGACCAAATAGCATCAATAACAAATGACATGGAAACATGGTGAACATGACATGAAAAAATTATAAAAAAAATTTAAATGCAACACACATACGTGCATGAAATAGAAAATTTCCAACTTGCAATTAAATGAATGAAAAGATGGTGCTCTCAGAACCTGCACTTTGGAATTGGGTTCAAATTCATCAATATTAAGTAGTGTTTGAATTTAGACAATGGAATGACCTTAGTTAAAGTATCAACCAGATTGTATCCAGTGTGTACCACATCGTACGTTAGAGGCTACTGACTAGTAGCGAGAGTCTAAGGTGGGACTATGAGGAGACTATACACCATATCAAAGTGCATAACCAGAAGTAAATAACCAAGAATCATACATGTTAGAGTATGTGAAAATAATAAATAAATTGAAATAGAAGCATGCTGTGATAAAATGAAATACATTAAAGGCTCGAATATCCATGCCATACAAACAGCATTGATCACCCACAAGGCTGATCACATATATAAAATAAACAATTAAAAAAATAAATATATCAAGCTCTACATCAAACTTTGAGCCATGTCACATACCTTCTCTCTATTACCCTGTCGAGATGCTCCAGCTTGATCATCAGACTCCACATGAGCAACCCACTCAATCATGCAATCTGAGGCCTTCACCCTAGCCATCGTGTATCCATGCTTAACCTAAAAGCATACATAAGGTCTATATGAACATCAAAGTGCACATATAGAGGGTGATAAATAAATCTCACTAGGTTACCCCCAATGGTGAACCTATAATCTGCCTTCATAAGTGCATGGTCACACTACTACAAAAATTGGCTTCTGCGCCTCTGGGTACGGGCGACCGCCAAAGGCGGTCGCTAATACGGAAATAAATGGGCGGGATTTTTCCCGCCCCATCGTTGCTCTCTTCCTCATTGCCGCGGTGGTGCCCCGCCGTCGCGCCCCGCCGTCGCGCTACCTCCCTCGGTCACCACCATCCAGTCACCCCTCCCTCACATGCCATCGCCCTAGCTACCACCCTTCGACCACCCCTCCTTCACATGCCGTCACACCCGCCCCTCCCTCCGCCGCCGTAGATCCGCCATGGCCGACCACTCAAGGTCTCTGGTTCCGTCTCGTGCCCCCGCGCGTCCGGTGTCGCACCCACACTATCCCGCGGACATGAAACCTGATTTTTTTAAAAGGACCTTTAGCGGCCGCCATTGGCGGTCGCTATTGGTTTTTACCGACGGAGCAATTGCGACCGCCAAAAGCAGTCGCAAGGCGGTCGCTAAAAACCTTTAGCGACCGCTTTTGGCGGTCGCTATTGGTGCTTAATCTAGTAGTGTCATGAAATATACTAAACCTAGCCAAAACATAACTGAAATAAAGACAACAAAACACCTTCAATCCCTAGGTTCAATACCTCGATTGACCACACCCACTTCGGTCAACGCCAGGTTGTCTCTGAGCGCATCTTGATAATTGTGCATCTTAAGTGACATACGATTTCCACATCTATGTCCCCCATAACCAACCCTCTCAGCCCTAGGGAATCATCCCATAAAAAACCTATCACCTTGGATCCTAATCTAAGGTAACCTCTATCATGTCCCCATAACTCTAGAGATGCATCCCATAATAGTCCTATCATCACAACCATATAAAGTACATTGTTCCTAGAGCATTATTCTGGAATCTAAACCACAGATGCAAGGCATTAGTCCATCATCCCCAAACCATAAAATAAATGGTTCCAAGAGCATAAGTCGACCACTTAAACCACAGATGTAGAGAATTAGTTTTCTATATCATTCCACCTGGTATACCATCACTTCCTAGAGAATTAATCTAGTACTTAATCCATAAAGTATAGTATTAGTGCCTATAGCCTCAGTCTGACACCTAATCCAATAGTGTACTATCCATGCCTAGATCATCAGTATGACATCTCAACAATGCCTAAAATCAGTGGTGCCTAAATCCTCAGTCTACCCAGCTTATGGATGATAAGATTCAGTCCAAAATATAAATCCATACCATGAACTAAACATATATGGAACTTCATGTCCACTAACCTCATCTATATATGTGGAGCATACTGTCCCACTCTCTCAATAGAGTATCCCATTTACGTAAACCAGGTTCCAAATGTGGCATCTCAATCATTTCACAACAGCCCCATGGGCGTAAACCGAGTCTCAACCTCAAAAAATAGAGAAACATATCAAGGGATGGCCAAAATCCCATTCTTGTCATCAACATCTCAGCCCCATCAGCTCATACCTCAATTCGGGCCCCAAGGGAACATCCACAACCATTACCACCTAAACAAATGCACTTGCATAGTGTTGAACTATCAATTGGGAACCCACTTGGCCCTTTGGGTCAACAAATAAACAAAGGAATCCCCCTTTTCATTCTCATAAATGGTACTCAAGTGGATGCATCCCTTTTGGGATCCTCTGGATTAGAACATAAGCGAATACTTTCATCTCCCAGTCCTTGGTAACTACCAGTTCCTAGGGACAATGCCTATATCTTAGGGATCACACAACCTACCACCCAGTCTCTAGAATCTCACACCCTTATAGGATTCAATGGTAGAAATCATCATAAGGGAGATGGCCTCAATCCCAACCCCTTTCCAAGTCACCCTTGGTTGTCCTACACACCCAACCTATCCACCACCTTTAGTCATAATTCAATCCCTCTAATGAGGTACTATCCCATTCCAAAACCAATTGAGGTCTTAAAAAAACTCATACTATGTCCTCCGATCATTATCATGACCCTCCCTCAGGTCTCATCTCATGTATCACCATCAGGAGATATGTAAACTCACTTTCTAGAGGAGAACATCTCCATCATAAACTACAAGCCCCAAAAAGCTTCATTGAAGTCCTCAAAATTCTATAGGGGCTCAACCATCACGTTCTATGTGGAAAAAAAACTCAAAATAGACTCCTCTTATGTCCAATTCTGAATCCATGGAGAAAAATCACCAAAAACCCTCAAAAGGGTAACAAAAGCATAGTACATGGTGTGTACTCTGATTACACGACATGTAATCAAAAACATAGAATTAGGAGTAGAAATATCACTCTCACCCAAGAGACAAATAATAAAATCAAACATCACCTATTCCCATTATCTGATAATGACACCCATGGTATTCATCAACACCCTATCCATCACAGGGACCTCATCCACATATGACTGGGGGTGCACTCCCACCATATAACTTCTCATACAATGATCCACAAGTATAACCTCCCAGGGGTCCCTTTATCAAACTACAAGTGACATCTATATAACTTGGCATATAACCAATTCTCTCTCATCTTACTGAGGATGATATCAAGATATCAGACATGATCTCCACTAAAATAACAATACACTAAGATGTCATCAATGAATACCACCACAACTCATCCATTCTTAGAACATCACAATTATATCTAGAGGTCCTCAGGTCACCATGCCCACAAGCCTCTCATCACACCCACATCAGTTCTTAGCCTACTCATAGTTGCCTACTCAACTCAAGCACCTTGGGAGTACACTACCATAACATAAAATCCACAAGCCAAATGAAATAGAACATCACCACACATTCATTCCACTAAGATCCCATCAACACTTAACAATTACATGCTCTTGTGTAACCTAACAACAAAACATAATTCCTACTCAAACAAGTCACATATCATGAAAAATCAGCTCACAATCCCTATTCGATGGTCATGCCTACCCTGCATGCCCATCTCACCTAATAAAGAGCACCCTTTGTTCTTTTGATCTAGCTCATAACCACCATGAATGATCTGCCCGCACAACCATTAGATGGGATAAAAACCTAAATGAACCTACCTCTCTTGAAACTGACCACAAGTATGGAGCACAAACATACAAGTGATCCTTATCAGAAACAAAAGTCATCCAATGTGCCTAGACCTCATACCAGGATGCACCTTTCGTGCACTACTTTCTAAATTACAAAGAATCCATTTATTCATCACAAACCCAAAATAACACACAAATCATCTAACCCCTCTCACAGGTCACCTACAAAATTCAAATAACACTCACCCCCTAAAATGGAGCCACATCACGAAGGTTACTTCTCCCCAGCCCCACTATTCAAGTATCACAACAAGTCACTAGGTTCAAACACATATGTATATACCAACTCATAGAAGGATATAACTCATAGGGCATCAAACATGAACCCTTCCCATCATTACCTAACATCAACATACCAAAACACCCATCGCTAGGGTCTCAAATCCGATGGATGAAACACATCAAACAAACCACCTATAACCAGAGCACCCGTCTTCAAATTAGATCACTCTATAGAGAAAAATGACACATAACTAACCTCAAAAAAAAAAAAAAAACAAACCACAAGGGTCCAATGATTATATATCCATACCATTCTGAACCATTAGGGCCACTGCACCCACTATGCACAGGGAATGCATTAGAATCCTCATCATCGAGCATCTAATTGTAGATCCACATAACTTACCTTCAAAAGGATATCCATATAGAAGTAAGTCCAGTTGTGTAGAATAACACTGAGTACTTATATTGGAAAATAATGTGTGAGTATCTGTTGACACTTTAAATAGCCAAACCTCTGTCATGAGCAAAGTCACACACTAGCAGGCCTATAAAAAGTGTATCCTATGTGTCTACCATGATTCATGAGATGAATCTTGCCTCCATATGCTAGGAGTCAAAACCAAATATCAGGCCTCTTTCTAATGGTCCAACAGCAAAAAATCCACCATAAACCATAAAATATAAGCAATATGTTCATATCCTAAGGAAAAATCATATAAAAACATAACATCGTAAACTAATAACATTAATCCCAGCCCTAGTAACATGGAATTATTACCAAAACAAGTGTTCATGATGTTCCAACTGATATCCATCATAGGCTCTAACATATTCCTATATTTCTTATTTACTAAATACCAAATAATAAGATAGGAAAATAACTCCTCTGATCCCACTTTGTTATATCCTAGACTGGATGCCACTAAACTAGTGCCTTAAGATGGTTTACCACAAGACATAAAGCATTCCTCCTCATATGCCAGAGGCCATCGACTAGTAGTATGGGTCTAAGGTAGAACTATTATGAGACTATACCCCCATATCAGAGTGTACAATCAGAAGTAAATAACCATGAATCATACACATCAGAGTACATGTAAATAATAAATAAATTGAGATAGAACCATACCATAATAACATAAAAAACAATAAAGGACTGAAAATATTTACCATAAATACAACATCAATCACCCACTGGGTGAATCACATATAAAAAAACAACTAAAAAAAATACATCAAGCTTTACTGCCAACTCCAAGACATATCACATACCCAGTCTCCAATACCATATCAATCAGCTCCATCTCGATCATCAGATTATACACTATAAACCCAATCAATCATGAAATATTGGGCCTTCACCCTTTCCATTATGCATCTATGCTCAAACTAAAAGTAGACATAAGGTATCAACACACATTGAGGTGCATATATAGGGGGTGAAAAATAAATCTCAGTAGTCCACCCCCAATGGTGAAACTATAATCTATTTCCATAAGTCCATGATCATGTAATATGATATGCCTAATAAAAACTTAACTGAAATAAAGTCAAACAATCCATCATTGATCCTTAGGTTTAAGACCTCGATCGACCATACCTAGTTTAGCCAATGTCGAGGTGTCTATGAGTATATCATGTTGACTGTTCATCCCAAGTAACATATGGGAACCACATCTATGGACACCCTAACTAACCCTATCGACCTTAGGGAATCATCAAATAGAAAACCTATCACTTATGATCTTAATCTAATGCAACCTCTATCATGTACCTACAACTATGGGGTTGTATCACAAAATAATCTTTTCTTCTCAACCATATAAAATACATTATACCCAGAGCATTAGTAGGGAACCTAAAAAATGGGTGCAGAGCATCATTATGTCATCCCCAAACTATACAATACATGATGCCTAGAGTGTCAATCTGGAACTTAAATGATGGATGGAAAGTGTCAGTCCGCCATCCCATTCCACCTGGCATAACATCATTTCCTAGATCATCAGTCTATAACTTAAACCATAAAATATATCTATGCCTAGAGCCTCATTATGACACTTAATACAATATTATACTATTCATTATTAGAGCATAATTCTAACATCTCAACCATGCATAACATAGGTGGTGCTTAGAGGATTAGTCTGGCCCAGCCTAAGGATGAGGAGATTCATTAAAACATCAAAATCCATACCATGAACCAAATATATATGAAAAGTTCATGTCAACTAACCTCATCCATATCTTTAGAACTTCATGTCTAACTTTCTCAACAAATTAACCCATATTAGTAAACCAGACTCCAAATGTGGAAACTCAACGATGTCAAAATAGCCTCACAATGTAAACCAAGTCTCAATCTCAAAAAAAACATATAAATGGATGAAAAAATTCCCATTCCCATCATCAACATATCATCCCCATATACTCATACATAAATTCAGGTCTCAATGGAATACCAAAAACCATTACTAACTAAACACACACACCCGCTCAGGGTTAGTATATCAATCAAGCACCCACTCGAGACAATGTAGAGGCACAAACGAGGGGTATGGTCTTTGCTGGTTTCTATTGGGTGATATGGGAAGCCTGTAACAAAACCAAGGAGGGTACAAGAACGTCCCAAACATATCTCCTGGTTTGGTTAAGATCACTGGTTGTAGAGCTGGGAGGGCTCCATCCATGGGGGAGTCGATCCAGATCCTTACAGATGCTCATACCGAGGGTTGGCTTGGAGGTCTCTGGGCGACTTGACAGAGGGACGTTGGTGAGATGGTTTCCACCTTCCTGGGGTTTGAAGCTCATTGTTGATGGATCCTATGTTGGGGGAATGATGTGGGGAGGAGGGATTGTGAGGAATGAGCATGGTTCAGTTCTGCTGGGCTTCAATGACTTCTATGGTTCGGGTTGTTCTATTGGAGTGGAGGTAAGGGCAATGCTTAGTGGTATACAATTAGGTCAATTGTACAATCTCAAGATATCAGAGGTAGAATAAGACTCCAAAATTATAGTGGGATTAATAAAATGGGAGAACAATCCTCTTTGTAATTTGATGTACTATATTTAGAAGGTCAAGAAGTTGCTGAATCCAGGCATGAAGGTGGTGCATATGTGGCGTGAAGGAAACTTTTTCATGGATGCCTTAGCTAGTAGAGGTGATCTAGAGGTGGATATCACCATCTGTCCTTGTTTGAGTTCTTTTCTTGTAAAGTGTACAATTTTATTAGGGGTGATGCCCTTGAAATCCACCGTTTACATCTGCCCTAAACATTGTGTTTCCTAAACTTGAATAAAAATTCAACTTGTCAGTCAGTCTCCCAATCATTGGTAACAACCAGTCTCTCAAGCCAACTCCCATCTTTCAATGATCACACATTTTTCCACCCAATCTCAAAAATATTATGACCTCATATACCTCAACGATAGAAATAATCATAAGGTATATGGTCTCAAGATAAACCCATTTCTAAGTCACCCTAAGTATCCCGTACACCAAACCTATCCACCACATCGAGTTGCAACTCAATACCGCTATCCAGGTACCATCCTATTAAAAAACCAATCGAGGTATCCAATTAATTCATGTTATTTCTGTCAATAATTCTCATGACACTCACTCAATTCTCATCAAATGTCTCACCCTTAGGAGATATTTGAACTCACTTTCTAGAGGAGAACATATCCATCATAACCTACTATCCCCAAAAAACCTCTTAGAAATCCTCAAAACACCCCAAGGGATCCACCATCAAGTTCTATATAAAAAACACTCAAATGGACTCCTATTGTGTCCAATTCTAACTTTGGGGTGAAAAATCACCCAAAATCTTCCAAAGGGTAACAAAGGGGTAGTACATGATGTGTACCCCCGAGTACATAGTGTGTACTCTAAAATTTCCACCCTGACCATGTACTTCCACATGGACTAGTCCACCCGGAGTTTGGCCATGCATGACTACATGGACATGACATACACGATGTATGGCCATGTATTACTTCAAAACCATGTCATGCCTAGGGTCTGGTCATGTACTTCCATGTGATCATGTCCCCCTAACACGAGGTTTCTTCTCATGTACCCAACAACATGACTATGTCCCACTACATGTTGTGTACATCAACTACATGACATAGAGTCCCAAAATTTCATATCCCCATGTGCTAGGGCACATGGTCATGTCCCAATAAATGGAATGTACTCCAAGTACATAGTGTGAAATTTAAAAATCCCATCTTCCTATAATAGTAAGAATACATGGTTTGTGCTCCTGAAACACGCACAATGTGATCAAGATTTTTGATTGGGAAACCCCTGTAAACCTCCCAAAACCCATGTTTTTACCCGATCAGGCATAGATCAACCCCCAGAGAGTCCCTAATAGTAATAATAGGGCTCTAAAACATAAAAAAATAAATTTATGGGGATCAGGGCATAAAAATAAAAAATTCCTATCTCATGGTGTAAATGTCGAAGCTTCCGGTCCAAATCTGCTCCTGGAAGTTACTACACCTCAATTATGTCTCAATTGCCACCATGGACGAGGTCTAACAACATATCATTCACCCTTACCTCTTAGTATAAAATTAATATGAGATAGATGCCCTCTCCCCCTTTCTAATGTGCATGGGAATCCCTAAATGGGGATATAGTCTCATAATTAATTAAATGCCCTTTTAAAACTCATATTGAGTCCTTGAACCTAAAGTGGGTTTATACCTTGCCTAAGTAAACCCCTAGCACCAGAATCAACCACAAGGATAGAATCTCAGTCTGATGCCCCATTCATAAGATTTAATCACCCAAACTGAAATAAATAATTTAATATTTAGTTAATTAAATAGTAAATATTCTTCTAAAACATGAATGGATTGGAATTGCACCAAAATTCTTTCCTAAGGTAAAGGTCCTATTCTAAGAACAATAGAGTGTCCAAAAAAACTATCTGATATCATCTAACAAGATAAAATTACTATTTTACCCCATACGAGCACCCAAACGTAAAAAATCAAATTTATGCTCAAATTTCAATGCCTAGAAAATACGTATCTTTACATGGTTTACTCATGAACCTACTCAAAGTAAACAAAACAAATTAAATATCTGGTCTTGAACAAACCATCACATACATAAGGCTTCCTACAATATTAGCATTGGGAATATTATTCATAAATTTCATCTCTTCTTTATTTTAGGGGAATATTCCAAGGAAAACATAAAATATACTCCTAAATAAATGATAACTAGTTTAATATTATTAAAGAGGTAAATCTTCAAAACATTCCTAATATATGCATGATGAGGTAGATACAAGGTCTAGTCCTTTATATTTCTAACTATGTCAATACATAAAATTTGATTATAATTTCCTAAATCCTTCATCTCAAAGATATAATTTAGTTGGTTCTTGATAGAATATATGATCCTCATATTTTTATAGATTAATAGAATTTCATCAACATAACAAAAGGTAAAAAAATAATTTTTAACACATTTAAAGTATACACATGCATCAAATTTACTTATGTTAAAATAATTTTCAATCATAAAGGAATAAAAAATCTTATACCATTACCTAAAACATTATTTAATCCCATATAATGGATTATTTAAAAGGAATACTTGATCATGTTTAAAATTATTTTAAAATCTATTAGGATGAATCATATAAATTATTTCATCAAGTGTACCATGTAAAAACATAGTTTTCACATCCAAATATTCAATATTCAAATAAAATTTTGTAAAAAAACTAAGAATAATCCTTATAGATGAATTATTAACAAAAAGGAAAAAATTCACTACAATCAATGCCTTCATGTTAAAGGAAACCTTTAGCTACCAATCATGATTTATATATGATTTTAGTTTCCCCAATATTGTTCTCATTTCCCTTGAATATCTATTTAAAACCTATATTATCTCATTACTAGGTCTAGTTATAACAACAATTGTTTTATTCTTAAGGAGGGAATTCATACCATCTTGCATAGAATCCATCCACTTTCTGGAATTTTGTACTCAACAAATTGTTTATATGTTTGAGGTTCCTCACTAAAATATCCTTGAGAAAATTAAAGGTATAAATATTCACATCAGCTTGAATGAACTGGGATAGAGGCCTTATAATTCTTCTCTCTCTATCTCGGGTAAGCTAATAATCTCTAAGATTATCTTATTACTCAGTTTCAGGATCAAAATATGAATCAGTATCAGACTCACCTTGAGTCTGTGGGAGAGGAGGGGTAGAGACATCCTCAAGCTGGGAATGGTCTTTAAATTTTAAAAGAATTTTTAAACCTATAGTTTCATGAGATCTTTCAAAAGACTCACTATCCTTATCTAAATATTCAACTGGATTAAAACTCTTCTCCTTAGAGAGACAAGGCTCACAGAACACAACATCATTACTAATGATGCACTTCTAATAAACTTGTTTTTCAATCCATAAGTAGTAACCCTTAACTATATTTGGATATCCAAAAAAACGAACTTCATATCCATGGATGCTAGCTTATCAAGCTCAGTATGTGCATAATCTATTGATCCTAAAATCAATGTTATTTGATAAAATAATTCATAAAAAATTTTAATACCTATACCAACGGGTTTGGAAACTATTGGTATAGGTATATACCAACGGTTTTCCAAACCCTTTGAATATGTATTTTGATTTTTGGGACCTATACCAATGGTTTTGGAAAAACTGTTGGTATAGGGTCAATTTATGGAAGCTATACTAATATTTTTGGACAAAACGTTGGTATAACTATGACCTATACTAATGGTTTGGCCAAAACCATTGGTATAGGATCATTTTATGGAAGCTATACCAACAGTTTTGACAAAACTGTTGGTATAAATATGACATATACCAACAGTTTTTCCAAAACCATTGGTAAAGGTGCATTCTATAGAATCTATACCAACATTTGTTTCCAAAACTATTGGTATAACTATGACTTATACCAATAGTTTGACCAAAACCATTGGTATATAGTCATTTTATGAAATCTATACCAATGGTTTGGGCCAAACCGTTGGTATAGATATGGAACATACCAACGGTTTAAACAAAACCATTGGTATAGGGTTATTTTATGATACCTATACCAACAGTTTTGGCCAAACTGTTAGTATAGGTCTATTGGTATATATTTAATTTCTATTAGTGCTAGAATGACCCCAAAGGCCAGCATGTACACATTCAATAGGTTAGTTAGGCCTGTATATTGACCTACTAAATATGACCCATATAGATTTACCATACATGTAGTCTTCACATAATGAAAGTCTATGAGGAGTGACATCACATAAGATCCCTTTCTTTCTATGCTCATCAAGGCCTTTGGCACTCACACTCCCATAAATTCTATGCCAAAGGGAGGTATTATATAAACCTAAATCACTATAAAAATTATAATGATTATTATAAACCCTACTAATTATCCCATAGAGACCATTTAGTAGGTTTCCTTTCATAACAGTGAGAGATCCATGAGAAATTCTCAAACTACTAGAGTATGACCTAAAGGTATAACATTTTTGATCAAGTAATTATAGGGAAATGAGGTTTCTTTACAACTCAGGTACCCACCTAACCTCTTAAATACTTTTAAAATTCTTATCATATATCTCTAAATAAACTGAGCTAATCCGCATAATACTAAAACTCCTATTATTCCCTAAGACCACCTCACCTGATTCAACTTCCCTCAATTCAGTGAAATATTTCCTTCAAGGACACATGTGGAATGAGCATACAAAATCAAGGATACATTCCTCAGAGATGGGAACATCAAAAACATTCAAATATTATCAAATTAATATTCAACCATTAAATAATGGTAATTAATATTCTATTTATAGCCACCATTCCTATTTGGATAATTCCTCATTATGTGACTGGGCTGTTTACATTGTAAACATTTAATCACTATATTATTGGATTTAGATCTATTCTTTTTAGGCTAAATTATCTCTCTCCTCCTACCCCTGGACTCCCTTATACCTATAAAATTCAAACCCTTATCCTCAGTCTTAACACTACCGTTATTTTTAAGGTCATTCAATAGTAAAATAAATTTAACTTCCTCGAGAGTAAGTGTATTTTTTGCATACATCATGGAATATCTTAACTGATTAAATTAATCATCTAATGATGTAAATAATATTATAGATTGGTCCTCATCCTCTAATTTAATATATATTTTGGAAATATCAAAAAGAATTTTATTAAATTCGTTGATGTGATCCCTGAATACAGCTACAGGGTTCATTTTGAATGTATATAATCTTATTTTCTTATACATTCTACCAAAAAGTGACTTAGTAATATATAGGTATTATAATTTGAACAAGATATTTGTATTAGGTGACTCATATAGAACCTCTTTGATCACTTTATCACCTAAAGCTAAAATCATATGGCTATAGGCATTCCTATGGACCACTTTAGGAATTTCAACATTGGTAACATTGGTCTATCCATTTAGGGAAAGGTTGGTAACTTTATTTTTGGTTCCACTGAGAGAATCACTCATTCAACTATAATCTAGAATAGTAGTAATTTTAATCTACCATATATTGAAATCATTTTCATAATCAAATTTATCTCTGTCAAACTTTATAGACCCCATAATCTATGATTCAGAGGGCTTTGATATCAATTTTTTAGGGAATAATTGTCATGGTTGTCTATGATAATATATTAGGATCTGTTGATTTGTAATTATGGGTTATGATTTGATCAGATGATTTTTTTTATAAAAAAACATGAACAAATTTTCAGAAAACTTAAGATCATGCTACTGGATTAAAATAAAATAAATATAGAAATAGAAAGAAGTAAAGAACACCAAGATGTAATGTTATTTAGATCATGATGATCCTACATGCATGACAAGAACACCAAATTTTTTTTATGATTTATTACTAAGTAAAGTCAACAGGAAAGAAATTATAGACCTGAATATAAAGAAGGTAAAACCAAAAAATTATCTGTGGAGGATGACCTTATTAAACCAAGTGGTAGTGATCAATCCTATTACATTGAATTAATTCTATACACTCTTGTATAGAATCATTCACACACCTAAAAAGGATACATATTCAAGAATGACTGAAAGAAAAAAAAATCAATTATAGAGCCAAGTTTCATCACCAAAAATTGGTTAGGAAGAATATTGCCAATGATCGAATCCTTCTTTCTACTATGTATTCATATTGAACTCAAGACACCATTATCTCCAAAATATCTCCATTAGAATGATTCTCTAGTCATAGGTAATTGTTACGATAAGGATAAAGGTGAGTGAAAGTGGTTAGGAAACTTTGGTTTTCTTATCCTCCTTAGAGTTCTTGCCTAGAATTCACAAGAACAACCTCTCAGAATCATCTTGAAAACTACATGAAAATCCTTTTGAATGAGTTTGAAAGTCAAATTATAGAGATGAAGCAGTGATGGGGAAATAATGGCTTGTCAGGCCCGATTCAGGAAGCACAAGTGGATAAGAGGGATGCAAGACACATGGATGGACAAGATCAGGGGGATGATTCGAATAGCTGTAGGCAGAACATCTAGGAAGGACATGTGGGGGAATCTGATTGGTCATTAGGGGTGGGATGAGGATCAACCTTAAAACGAGAGAGAAAGAAAAATACCAAACAAAACACGCTAGCTATAAATATAGACCCTTGGATCATTAGGATCAATGGTCTAGATAAATCAAGATAGGTCCCTAATATATAGAAAAATAGAAATACTAGGATAAAATGAATGTAAGGAAATTTTAAATTAAACTCCACAAAAATATCACCCACGCATGAGGAATCCATTCATAACAAATAAATGAAGCAAGTGACAACCAATATAACATGACTAAATAGCATGGATAACAAACAACATGGTAGTATGGTGAACATGGAATAAAAAACTTATAAAAAGAATCTAAATGAAACACACATGCAGGCATGGAATACAAATAATAAAAAATAAAATAAATTCTTCTTAGGTTTCCTTCTCCTCCATCTCTTCCCCCCATAACCCTAGGTGAACTACATCCTGACCCTTCATCACCCCTTCCATTTGCAACCAAAGACAACCACCCCCACCTCCAGATTCTATATCACCTCACTTCTATAGATAATTATTTTAAAAGTGATATAAATGAACATTATCAGTGCTAAAAACACCAGCAATCTATGTGTCCTTAAAATCCTGCAACCTTTATCAACACTAATGAAAGCACTGATAATGGTAGCCTTTCACAGGGATTTTGTTTAGCAGTGATAAAATTAAAAAATAATTTTTTAAATATTTTTCGTTCAACCCACCCATTTTATCAGCATTCCCACCCCCTCTATTAGCACTATGTTCCCCCGAGAACCGACCTCACAACCTTGATCGATCTCACCCCCCTTTTATCAACACTTTACACCCCCTTTATTAGTGCTTTTGACACACTTCATCCTTGCTTGTTCTTATAATCGAACCCCTGACCTTTGCCTTCAAGGCCTAACGCCTTTACTACCACAAAATAATTTTTTAATATTTTATAATATATCTATTTATTTATATAAATATATATACATAATTTATTTTTATTTATATATTTATTTAGATAATTATATACATTTATATAATTATTTTTAAATATATTTTTAAAATATGCATATATATTATATATTTGGATATAAATTTTATACATATTTACACATATATTTATATGTCTATATATTTACACACACATATATATATAAATATTCACATATAATTTTACATTTAGATATAAATATTTTTTAATGTATTTATAAATATTTATTGCAAATATGTTTATACACTGTATTTATTGATGATGATATACTTAGAAAAAAAAATTTATGTGATGTATTTATACAATATTGGAACACACATACACACATATTTACACACACATGTAGAAATTTATTTTTATCACATACACAGAAAAATAATAAATATATATTTATTTCCATATGGTTTATATATTTACAAATATTTTTTTTAAATATGTTTAAGTATTTATTTGTAAAATTGATTTATTATATGTAAATATATATTGAATGTCCTGAAGGCCTTCATTTTTATTTTTTTTGATAATCCACCTTTCAAGGGGTGAGTTAGAACCCTTAAAAGTCCTGAAGGCTTAGAGACAATTACATGACCCATAGGTCTAAGAGGAAATCACCTAGACATGATAACTTTGAACTGATCCTCCCTAGCACATTTCATGATATCAGCACTCCACCTTCACAAGTCTGTTCGGCTAGCTGTCATGTGCAGAGCTGCACAGGCTCAGTACTTATGGAAATGCCATACCCTCTCGTTCTTCCAATTCTAGTTATCTCTACTCAGGTGAATGTACCTTCTCTGAATCCTCATCTAGAGCCTTTTCCCTTGTAGTCTAACTGGTACTTCTACAAATTCATGTAACCCGAAGGCCTTGGGGTGGCCTAAAGGCCTTGAGGTGGCCCAAAGTCCTTGAGAGACAACTAAACCGAAAGCCTTGGGTGGCCTGAAAGCCTTGCAGGACCCAAGGACCAGACCGATGGCCCAAAGCCCAAATGGATGAATAGTTTTGACTGCTATAGTACCGAACAATACCTACTACAGCGCGTGCTACAGTCCCCTGCTACAGTACTTAGAAATATGTCTCCACATGGATTTGATCTCGGGTCTCTTGGATTCACTTTATGAGTCCTCACCAACCGGGCTGAGGCTCATGTGTTATGTAAATATATACAAATATGTATATTTTTGATTATAAACAACACTACATTAATATGAAAAATGGTAAAATTTAAACACTATAATATCCAATATTTTAAGTTGGTAAGAAAATATAATTTTACTATGTTCAAAATTAACTTCACTATTAAAATTATGTGGAGAAAATATTAATGATATAGATATGTTATAAATTACATTTATTACTTTCTTGGTCTTGAACATTCTTCTATAACAATAATATCATGAAAGAATAATTACAATGTATTTTTAATATTATTTCTAATGAAACTCCTGAAATGAAATCATGAAACCCTATCTACTAATTCATTATCATTTTCTAAAGTGAATGTGACTACTTATTATGGCACTAAAAGAAAATTCATTTTTCAACAACACACATTGCATATTATTAAAATTAATTAATAACATTCCCATGAATGTTGTGGATCTTTCATAGTTAAAAGTTGTCACCATTTTAACATGTATAGTTTTCTATCATATACTTCTAAATACACATATAATATATATATTTCTTATAACATCATTAATTTATTGAATTTTTATGTATTACAATTATTATTAAATGACTATTACTCAATAATAATTAGTAAATTATTAACTATATTGACTCCCATCAAATGAACATCAGAAAATCTACAAGGGAAGAAATGCTGGAAATATGGTTATTATTTTCCTCGTAAAGCAAAGGAAGAAAAGGCATCCAAGACATGCGTATTGCTTAACTTGTAACAGGACACATGATCGCATGACCTCCAAAAGGTCATGCGAACATTTAATGCCCATTGCCTAACCTTTTATAAGATCACGTGAATCCCCTTTGAAAAATTCTCCTTATTCTTATGAAGGAATCCAAGATACGCTGATCATGCGATGAATGCCACATGAGCTCCCCCATTTCACGTGACTTTTCAGGTGGTAGGTTACTGAAATCCATAAAAAATACTTGTAAATTAAGTAGAAAAATATAAAAAATTTGGGAGCCTCTTTTAGCTATAAATCTTCATGAGAAATTCCCATATGGTTCGCAAGAAACCATGAAATCTATAGAAACATGTCCGCCTTATCATGCAAGAGCCCACTTGTATGTCACCCTCATCATGAGAAGGGCCCTAGACATGTCCAGGTGATCCTATACCACCCTATGGCTCCAAATAAAAATATAATGGTTGTCCGTGATAACGATTGTGCATCACCATAGGACCCTTTGTTGGTCACGCGACGCATCACCAATGGGGAAAGTGATTATCTTAGAAAACACTCATACAAACTCGCAAGATCCCTAACCCTTATGAAATAAAAAAGGAAATAAAAAGGAAATTATAAGAGCTTCTTATGAGGTGTAATGACCGGACTTGATCAGCCACCCGAACAGTGATAAACGGGTTGGTTTTTACTACCTTAGGCACACCTCCCCAAACGCCAAAGGTTGTCGACTAGAAACGAGGGTTTGATAGGTATAATGGGGAGGCTATACCCTCTTGAAGGATAATAATGACACTGGTCTGAGCAATAATATAAAACATGTAGCAGAAATAAAGGACTCAACATACTCAAACCAGACCCGCATAGCGGAAACAAATCCAATATCAATAAACAGCAGAAGCAATATATAAACAAGTGTAGCGAAAAGTAAACAGAACAACATGATGATCACCACTTGTAACTAATAAACAACCAAGCATGCATCCATAGTAGGTAAGTACACAAAAAGTGTGCCAATGGATAACCAACAGTAGCTACAATAAACAAGGTAACATACTGATACAAGAAAGAAATCTAAATAAAGTAAACTCTAGCTAGGCAATACCTCAAGGTCCATAACATCTCCAAGCAACAACTAATGCAGTCCAGCTCTTGAAGCTGGTCTCTTTCATGTACGTAAATACATAAAGTCTACACACATCACGAAGGGTCCGTGCAAGCTGTGAGACAAATCTCAGTAGGATACCACCCAATGATGCATACCTAATATAATTATTTAAGGAGACATTCATTTCTAATGTAAGAGGTAAACAGTACGTTGCAAAAATAAACACAATTTCCACTGGTGCTCAGCAGCCACCATAAAGTGTCACCTACTTCGGTCAATGATTGAATCTCTATCGTGTAACCTGGCACCATGTGCTACCTGGCACCATGTGTCTCAAGTACCGACGTCCTGAAGGCATTCCCAAATAGTAGTAACCCAAAGGAACAATGATTTTTTTCCTCAAATAAGTAACCGAATGGACAACGATGTCTTCCCTCAAATAAAGTAACTGGAGGGACAACGATGTCTTCCCTCAAATTAAGTAACCGGAGGGATATAGATGTATGCCCTCAAATCAATTAACTGAAGGGACAATGATGTCTATCCTCAAATCAAGTAACCGGAGGGACAATGATGTCTGCCCTAAAATCACGACGAGCCTCAGCCCCCAACCTGATAGCCTCAACACTATCCCCTGAAGGATCCTCACCTTCCATGTGGATTCCTACAGAAAGCAAACCCAAACCAATAGTATCTAAAACACAACTAATGGGGACCTATACCCACATGAGTGGTCAAAACCACCTCATCACAAAGTCTCTCTGTGTGCACACTACTCAAATTTTCGGGTGAGCGGTAATCACCAAAAATAGTACCCAAGCCACAACGTCTCTGACACCTTATGTCCCTATGACCATGTCGCTTCAGTATGATGGTCTCTCCATCCAAGTAACCTGAGCCATGCCCAACCTGACAATTACACTACCTCAAGACGACGTCCATGACGCCCAATATTGTGGTCAGAAGCACCCAATGTAACCCGAGCCAAACCCAACCTATGATCAGCATCACTCAACAATACTCAGGCGATGCCCAACACAACCTGAAGGTTCCAGCATATGTAATACCACACATCACACACATATATATAAAGAAATACTTTTTATCAGGAAAAACAAACTAAACAGTGAATTGCACTAGCCAGGTGTTGTAACATACCAACATTGGGGTCTTTAATTCCTTTAACAAGTCGAATCATGCTTTATAAAATTAAATATACGAGTTTAAAAACAAGGCATACTAGTTATAACCATTTTGACACCCCATGCTAAAATGTCCCATGAGAATCGACCTCTCTCCCAAACTTGCTCAAGTAATATAAGAAATAGGGAATTCCCAAAGGCATCCCATGGGTCTAACAATTAATTCAATATGTAATGGCAGATAAAATGGGGTCTCGCTCAAAATACCAAAAAACGCACTGAAGGCTGTGCCACCCAAATAACCAAGAAAACACAAAATGAGGTATGCACCACCTACCTCGTACTAGTACGATGATACTCCTCCGATAACAGCCTCCAATTAGGTCTAAAATGTGGTATATCTACAAAGGAATCAAAACCACTCAAACCCCTATAACTCGTCTTAGAAAAAAATTAAGAACGAATCAATAGGAATAAAGGCCTTACTGAGGGGGTTCTAACGCATCTGATGACGATTGAAACAGAGTTCGGATGAACGATCGGGAGAAAAAACAATCTCCGATTGGCTCTCCCTACTCAAACCCATTGATGGTTTGGGTTTCTGCCTCAAAATGAGGCTACTTCCCATTTTAGTGAAAAAAAAGAAAATACAAGGCGTGTACATAGGACTACACACCTTGTGTATCATTTTACTATTCATATGATGACTGATATTTTGCCGAGGACTTGTTGACTGACTACATGGCATGTACCTCTCTTCCCAGCTGACATCCCCAACATGCCATGTATTTCCCCATACACGACCCCTCTGCATGGCATGTACAAATAGTACATGATGTGTACTTGATAAAAAAATTCTACCCCACCAACAGGCCTACACGCCATATATGGGCTTCACATAAGGGCAAGGGTACACAACATGTACTTAAGGTACATGGAGTGTAATATAGAAATTTCCGGAACTTCCCAGATTTTCCCAGTTTTCTTAGAAACAAGTCAAAAATTTAAATAGGGTCAAGATTTTGACTCATTCAAAAAACCCAGGTTTTTAGAATATCCCCACCTTAACATAGCTCGTACCCGAGCTATCAAAAGAAACCTGAAGATGGCACTGAACATACCACCCTGATAAAAGTAACCCAGACTACCCCAGTCTAAAGAGGTTCTGGCTAAATTCCTCAAGGGGCTCCCCACCTTAAGAATTTCCTAACATGGTCTCAACCCGACAAAACTCAAATCAAGCAATGGTTAACTAACCTGTTTCTAGACTCATGGTCCTCTTTTGACACATTTTCACCCCTAAACCTCATTGGTGCTCCCGTTTGGTTTCTGACACCCAAACGTATCCTGCACCGCATCAGTTTCCACCTCCACGAGGTTCTGCATCCCGTGGATGCTCAAAATGAACCTGGTGCCTAGCACCTCAAGTAACCCGAATCCTCAATGCCCTGATGCCCACGACACCTCAAGTAGCCCGCATCCTCGATACCCCAATACCCAAGGCTCCTCAAGTAATCTGAATCCTTGATGCCCCTAATTCTACGCATCTCATATATATATATATATAAATATATCACGCACCTGATATGGCACCAATCCCACTAACCAACATCTGGTCAGTCCAAATAAATCCTGTGTAGTTTGTTCTCTCAAAGAGGAAAAGCCTCAACAGGACATGCCAAAACAAGTAAAAACAATATAGATCACGACCACACCCGTGGTGTACCTCTAATCGTCATTAGCTCACCAACCTGCTCAGTCTCTGGCAGCTCCACGACATGCACCTGGCCTGAAGTACGACTGCATGATGCCTGACCTCCCTGCGGTGTTTCTCCAGTCACTGACCAATGACCCCTCAACTGGGTCCCACCGTCTCTATCACATCCTCTGCATGCAACTAAACCTCAGCTACCCTCTCCTGGTACCGAAACTGAACCAACATCAGATGCCACTATCTGTCCCAGTCCCTACCTGCTAACTGTCTGAGAAGGCTTCCTGCAGAACCTCTTCAGATGCCCGACCCGTCCACATGACCGACACTCCTTTGGAGGCCTACCACACTAAGTCCGAACATGTCCTGGTTGCCCACACTGAAATCAAACCACTTCTAAACTGCTACTAGGTGGTCTAGCAGAGTCCTTGGCCTAATTGACCTACTAGAACTCATCCCGTCCTTACTTCCTGCTATCCGAACCATCACCTGAAGCCGTCACCCGACCAACCTGGGGCCTATCCCTCTAGTTACCCTTTGCTATGAATGCCCAATTTACCGCCTCTGAGAATGAACCGAGCCTAAAGATATTCACATGGATCCAAATGGCATGTCTTAAGCCATTCTCAAAGCTCCTCACCCTTGCCGAGTCATCCCTTACCATACCAGGTGAAAAGTGAGACAACTGAGTGAAAGTAGACGCATAGTCCATAATGGACATGTCTCCCTACTAAAATCTCAAGAACACCTAAGTTCTCTCGGCCCTCAGTGTCTCTGGGTAGAAGTGCTAAAAAATCAGTCCTTGAAGTCCTTCCAAGCCAGTCCCTTGTGTCTACGAGCCTAAACCTGCACATCCCACCAACGCTTTTCTGGTCCTCTCAGCATGTATGTCACCAGATTGACCCTCTACCCTGGAGGAATCTCGAGCTCCTTGAAGATCATCTACATGCTCTCTATCAAATTCTCAACCACCTTTAGACCAAACTCACCCTGAAAAAGTGGTGGGTGCTACGACTGGAACTCCCATGTTAGATATGACATAGATGGATCTCTACCATGTGCACCTCTATAGATCCCCTACAAGACACGTACCAGGATAGCTCAGAGCTGCTCGTCGAGCCATGATCCGAACACTTCCAAACCCATATGTTGTCTTTCCTATACTGGTGTGATGCCCCCAAACTTATTTCTCATGTAATAGTAACATTATGATTTTATTTTGTCTAATTTACAGGTTACCTGAACAAAACTTGGAAACTAAATACTAGAATTTTTTTTAAATAAAACAATGAAGTGTTTAAAATAAACCAATGTCAAAGTAAAACCATACTAACCAAAAATACCTATTAAAAGACCTATTAGAATTACAAGGTGACCACCCAAAATAAAAAAACCCCAAGAAGATAATATGGGTCTTTCAGATCCGTCACAACAAACATTAGTATGGCTAGAGCCACTGCAACAACACTGAGCATCAGTGGAACAATGTGCACAATCTTCTTCAATTATCTTGAGTTTGGGACACCCTAATGTATGGTTTTATAAGGCATAAACCCGACCGTTTCCCCTTGGGTGACCATTGGAGATGCTTAAGAACATTGTTTTCCTTTTAGGGTAGTTTGAATTTAAAAACAAGTGACTGTTAGTAACCTGAAAAAACAAAATAAATTTAAGTGGAAAATTTAAAGATACATTGAATAGAATTTCATTAAACTATATAGATTAAGCATAATAAATATTTTGATGAATTTAACATATCTTAAGAATCATCTTTAACATTATAGTTTTAAATTGAAGAGCGTACTTTTTAAAACTAAGTATGATTCCAAAACTTAGGTAGGATTTGAAAATACTTTTTAAATGTTTTAAAACGTTTTAAATATTGAATGGTGTTACTCTAGATTTTATAAATTGAGTGTATTTGATTTTATAAATTAACTTTCAAAGTTTATATTAAAATTTCTATTGTAAGCATATAATAAATAAATATATGTATATATCTTACTAGTAACTTTGGTATAAAAGAATATTGACTATTTTAGGTAAAAGTATACTTTAATTTTCCCAAGAGATCATGTTTTATGAAATATAAAATTGATTATTTATATTTTCTTTTATTTTATTTTGAAAGTTGTTCTATTAAAAAAAATACCCCACAAGGGCCTGCCCTCTAGCTGGGCCGAATGAGGCATCACGTGCTAGGCGGCTGAGCCTAGCCTTCAACTTCAGCATAGGCCGACCTATGAGTGAGTGTGCGCAAAGAAGCATGCACAAGGGGATCCGAGCATGCCATCGTGTGGGGCCACATGACAACATGAGTGGTCATAGAAGCGCGCCCGTAGATACTAGTACAGGGCGGTACCAGGAGGTGGGAGGGAGAATTCTGAGCTGTTGCTCGGAGCTCTTGGCTTATAAAGAAGCTATGGGAATCCCTCCGATTCGATGAGGGATAAGAATTTTAAGGATAAAAGAGATCCAGGGCATTGGATCATGTTGCATGAGATCTGAGATATTTATCTCGGTCTGATCCTCGATTCCTAGCAGCCGCGGTATTCTTTGCGTTTTTTGTACACCATCGGATTGGGCGAGATCTAATCGTGACTGTCTGAGTTTTTTTAAAACACCGCATAAAATCTAAGACATTCGATCTATAATGGATTAAATCACGACCACCCATATCCTTTTATAATCATCAAATCGTCCGTGGCCATCCAATCTACTCCCCTTCTAATCCCAACCGTCCATTCTTTTTCCGGATTTTCTCCCTCTGCACTGCCTTCTTCTTCCTCGCGCCTGCACTAAACCAGTAACCCTACCCCCCTTCCTCTTTTTTCCACACCTGTAACTCCTCCCATCACCATAAGAGGCCCCCCTTTCCCTTATTTTTTCCACAAATACTTCCCCCAGTCATTCAATATACCAAGTAGGCCTCGGTTTTCCAACAGTATCATTAAATATTATGTATATTTTATGCATAATATAGTTTAAAACAATCCGTTTCACCCCAAGAACCCATTGGTTCTTCCTCCACTCAAGCTTCCAGAAATCCTCCTTTGATTAATTCCCAACCCTCTCCTCCTCCTCAAACCAAGGTAAGGTAATGAGTTGTCTTACTTTGTTTCATTGAAAGTATAAACATATATATGTATTCGCATAAAAATATGTATACAACCATACAATTTAGTTAAGATTTTTTCTTATATCGATCCTAGGTCTCCTGGATTTTGAGTTCAAATAGTATTATGAATGTAAGGGATTTATTTTTCCTTGCTTGTTGTGTTGAAAGTTTATATATTTATATAAATATGTATAATCTTATATATATACACCCTTGCTATTTGGAAATAAAAAACCCATCTTATACCCGATTCCAGGACTTCTGGATTTTGGGTTTATGTGGAATTCTTAAACCTGAAGGATAATTATTTTTCTCATGAAAAAATTGTTTACATCCCTAGTATATTTGGTTATATATATATATATACAACCATACAGTTTTATATAACCCCTTATGTTCGGTTTTAAGACATCTAAACTTTGAGCTTCAAAGTTAATGTAGAACTTTAAAATGCAAGGAATTATTTTTGTATAAAAATTTTATATAAATAGTATATAAGGTCATATATAGTTTTATAGTTTATATAACTCACCATCTGGACCAGTTTTAAGACTTCCAAAAATGAAATTCAATGATTAATTTAAGTTTTTGATAAGCAGTTGAGTGCCAAATAATTCTGGTGTAAAACCATTATGTGTACTCAGTTATACGTGTAAGATATATATGTTTACATAAGCATATATATATATATATATATAAGTTTTCTTAATAAATAAATATTTTAAATTTCACATTAATGATTTAATATTTAGGGACTCTTGTTAATTGGTGTGTCCAATATATTTTAATCACATGGGTGTTATTAGATTTTTGGTATAAACCCTTTAATACATAATGCATATTTGGATATGTGAATATATGTGTATACATGTAAACTTTGATCCTAAATTTTATTTATAATTTTCCAAGGAATTATAAGAAAGAATAAAACATGTTGTTTTTGAAATATGTTTAGTTTTTATTTAAAAACACTACTTTTATACCCTTGTGTATAAACAGATTTACACAACACTATACTATAATTTTGGATGTTTCAAATATTATACTCTTGATGTGTTTAGTAACTTTGGAGAGTTAATGATTATAATATTTGGGGTTTACTACTCTTACATACATATTTATGAATCTTATTTTCATACATATACTAAATGGTGTTAATTATGGTTGAATTTCATGCTCTTCATGGTTAACTTTATGTGTACCCTTGTGATATGCTAAGCATAAGCATACCAGAAATGATGGTTTGAGAATTTATGTGATTAATTTACCTTTTGAAATATTTGGTTTATCTTTTAATTAGTTAAGTACCCAATCCATAGTGAAATTCCAATATGTATTTTATCAGTAATTATTTTAGAATTAGGGGTTATCATTTTATGTAACGAAACTTGTATTTCCTTTAATGAATTAGTTGTCATCACATATGCCATACTCTGCTTATCATACTCACCATTTAATGACATAGCATTGTAGTTGATAGTTTTGTAATTAATAATTATATGTCTGATTCACTATATATATATAGAAGCTAATGAATTAAATTAAAATCCTTTTGATCTTTTATGTATTAAGTGTTTAATTATTCAAAGTGGTATGGGGAAACTTGAATAATATGAAATGAGAAATTAAATATTCAAAGTGGTATGAGAAATTTTTAATATGAGACTCTATTTTGCATATGAGGAATGTAATAGACTCGGTATAACGGGTTGGGGACTAGTTAATGAAAGATCCTCGATGCATCGAAAGTTCTCATGAGACAATCAGGTTATAGAATGAGGCCATTGAAATTTTAGGTCTTGACATGAGGTCTTGATAGGGTCTGATATTATATGTTCCCTCATTATGTCTATGATAATTAATTAACCAAGTGGATATTTGACTAGTAGAATATCCATGGTTAAGAGCCAGTACTTATGAGTATCAGAAAAAGTAAATGCTAATGGCATGACATTTGTTTAACACTCGGTGATTTATTATCCAATGTATGTTTCATAGTAGTAAAGGATGAAATTGAAGTTTTTACCTTTATACGTAACTCTAATTATGTATTAATATTAGTTATTAAATTTTTACTTGAACATTCTTATATTATGATTGTTTAGAATGTCTTTACTTATTATTCTGGATAAACATGCTTATAATTGAATCATGATTCCATATAACTCTGTCAGAATACCATGAAATATGCATTATGATTCTTAAACTAAATTCCATGTTGTGATGTACATGTTTTAGTATTCCTTAGGAAAATATTTTACGTGAAATCGTAAAATAATGTTTTCAAATGTTATATTGGTATTTTATGTTATTTTAAAACCACTTACTGGGCATTCATATGCTCACCCAACGTTTTTGAAATAAAATTTTCAGGTATTAGTTTTAGCTGAAGAAGCATGTCAGAAGATGCCGGTTTCCGAGAACCTGAACTGAATCGATCCTCTGTATGGGAAATTTTGTGTAAAATATTAGTGCATGTTTTTGTTAAAAATTACCCATCATGTTTCAAGGAACCGACTTCAGGTATCTTGGAGTTGGGCTGTTATAGTTGGTATCATAGGATTCAGTTGAGATAACTCTAGAAAACTAGAAATAAACAAAGAAAAATTTACTTAAGTATTACTAAGTGTGATGTTTTCTTAATTTTCAGATAGAAAAAGAAAATACCAGTGTTTTGTCTCTGCCTATTAAGGCCTTATAAACCATAATTTCTATAGCCATCCATGACAACTTTATAAACTATGCCCACATTCATATGAAATAAAAATACCTCTATGACGTGTACACTGCATGAGTTTAACTCTTACTGCCCGAGGTGTGTTTGGGATAGGGAAGAAGAAGAAATAAACACCAACTTTGGTATTCAGTTGGCCACACCTGAGGACCCTCCATGACGGAGGATGTGTTGAAGAATGTCAGAGAGTCTCTTTTTAGTATCGTTGTATGAAATGAATTGTGAGAATGCAATTCTATGTAGTGGGAATAATGTGACACCCCAAAACTTATTTCTCATGTAATAGTAATATTATGATTTTATTTTGTCTAATTTACAGGTTACCTGAAAAAAAATTTCAATCTAAATACCAGGAATTTTATTTAAATAAAACACCGAAGTGTTTACAATACACCAAGGTCAAAGGAAAACCATACTAACAAAAAATACCTATTAAAACACCTATTAGAATTATAGGGAGACCACCCAAAACAACAAAAACCCCAAGAAGATAATACTGGTCTTTCAGATCCGTCACAACAAACATTAGTATGGCTAGAGACACTGCAACAACATTGAGTATTAGTGGAATGATGTGCACCATATTCTTCAATTGTCTTGAGTTTGGGACACCCTAATGTATGTTTTTATAAGGCATCAACCCGACCATTTCCCCTTGGGTGACCGTTGGAGATGCTTACAACCGTTGTTTTCCTTTTAGGGTAGCTTGAATTTAAAAATAAGTGAACATTAGTAACTTGACAAACCAAAATAAATTTAAGTGGAAAATTTAAAGATACATTGAATAGAATTTCATAAAACTATACAACTTAAGGATAATACTATTTTGATGCATTTAACATATATTAATAATCATCTTAAACATCATGGTTTTAAATTGAAGAGTGTACTTTATAAAACTAAGTATGATTACAAAACTTATGTAGGCTTTGAAAATACTTTTTAAATGTTTTCAAACGTTTTAAATATTGTATGGTTTTACTCTAGATTTTTTAAATTGAGTGTATTCGATTTTATAAATCAACTTTCAAAGGTTATATTAAACTTTATTTTATAAGAATATAAAAATATATATATATATCTTACTAGTAACTTTGTTATAAAGGCTTCTTGAGTGTTTTAAGTAAAAGTATAGTTTAATTTTTCCAAGAGATCATGTTTTATGAAATATAAAATTGATTATTTATATTTTATTTTAGTTTATTTTGAAAGTTGTTCTATTAAAAAAAATACCCCACAAGGGTTAGCCCTAAAGTTGGGCTAAAGGAGGTAGCACGCGCTAGGCGACCGAGCCTAGCCTTCAGCCTCAGCACATGATGGCCTGTGGGAGAGTGTGCGCGTAGAAGCATGCATAAGAGGATTAGAGCGCGCCACCATGCGGGGTGGCACGACGGCATGGGTGGGCGCAGGATCATGCCTGCAGAACCCGGTATGGGGTGGTACTGGGAGGGGGGAGGGAGAATTTTGAGCCATTGCTCGGAGCTCCTAGATTATAAAGAAGCCGCGAGAGTCCCTCTGATTCAATGTGGGACAATAATTTAAAGGATAAATGAGATCTAGGCTATTGGATCACATTGTATGCAATTTGAGACATCAATCTTGGTTCGGGCTTCGATTCATAGAAGCCATGGTATTCTTCGCATTTTTTTGTATGCCGCCAGATCAGGCGATATCTAATCATGACCATCCAAGTTTTTTTAAAACACTACATCAATTCTGAGCCATTCGATCTATCACGGATTAAATCGCGACCATCTATCTCATTTTATAATCACCGCATCGTCCATGGCAGTCCGATCTACTCCCCCTTTAATCCTAGTCATCTATTCTTTTTCCAGATTTTCTCCATCCACGCTGCCATCTTCTTCCTCCCACCTGTGCTGGACCAGTAACCCCTACCCTCCATTTATTTTTTTCCACACTCATGACTCCTCCCATCACCATCTGACTCCTCCCTTTCCCTCCTTTTTTCCACAAAGACTCCCCCAATCATTTAATATACTGAGTAGGCCTTGATTTTCCAATAGTAGCATTAAATATTCTATATATTTTATGCATGTAAAGACCGTAAAATTCAAGGGAAATTTTTTCTTAATTTTCTTTGGATTTTTACAAGAGCGCGGTTTCAGACGGCACCTGATTCCGAGGCCCGGAGTGCCCGGAATTAATTTCCGAAGTTTGGCTCGGGTACGTTCAGTGAACGAACGAGCGGGAATTCCTAACTTTTGATCCGGTGCTCGGAATTGAAATCCGAGGGCACCGATGAACTCGCAGCGCCGATATTCGCTTAAAGAGTCCTTTTCGGGAGTTGCGTTTGTTGCGGGTTGAGAGTTTCGTTTTGGGGTTTTTAGTTTGAGTTAAATAAAATTGTGTAGAACAATTTTATTTTTAACTTGTTAAAACCTATCTAAGGTGGTTGGGAGTGGGACCCACACCCACTTAACCTCCCTTGGGAGGATTAAGTGTGGTGGGGCCCACACGAACCCCCACCTTTTCAACTCCCCACTCTCCCTCTTAATGGCTTGACAAGTTAACTTATATTTAATTATACAATTCATGTATATTAAATAAGTGAGTTAAATGTGGAGTTATCTCTTTTGAATTTCAAACTTTTGAAATTCTTTTATGTTTTGTAATAATAAAATAAGATGTTATCTTATTTTATTTTGGGTTGATCGTTTGTCTTCTTGAGAGGTGGAGAGCTCCTCTTCTTCTTCTTCAACCTCAACGAAGAACGCGAAGAACGTCGTTCTTCAACGAAGAACTTCTCCGCCGAAGAACACGATCCATCCGCGACGCCGTATCCGCGACGCGACGTTCTTCTTCCTCGTCATCCCTTCCGCGACGGTTTTCCGCGACGAACGCCTTCGACAACGACTCTTCCTCCGACGTCAAAGGAATCGACACCGATATTCCACGACTCCGTCAACGTGCGACTATCGAGGTAAGGGTTCTTGAGTTCGTTGTTTCCTTTTTAATTTGACTTTCCTCAAGACTTGACGAGGAACGCTCTCTTTTCCGACGAAGAACGCCGCAACTCCTTTCTTCGTTCACCGTGACAACGAAGGGGACGCCATCTCTTCTTCGGACAACCTTCGTCGGCAAACGAAGATCCGCCATCGTCGTGTCTCTTCGGGCATAGCACTTCGTCAACGGATTTGACGAACGACGACCGCGACGCCCGACCTCCGCGACGCCGTCTTCCGCGGAGCGTAGCCGAACCTTGAATCTTATACCGAGGTAGGGGTTGTTGGTTCAATATTTCTTTATTCTTTTTCCTTGAACGTGGATCTCGCATGTCTAACTTGATGCTTGATTGTTTAAGTTGCGTTATTAATTTAACGTGAGGGGGCCGGACCGCACGAACACGGCCGAACCCCCCTCCAACGTTCATGTTTATTCATGCGGGTGGAAGCAAGTAGCGTGGTGCCGTCGCACCACGCGGATGATCGTACAATTAATTTACGTGGCGCCGTCGCGCCACGCCGAGGGAAAATCTTCAAGAACGCGACGCCGTCGCGCCGCGTTGAAAAGAATCGAAGCACGGCGAAGGGGCGCGGTGCCGACGCACCGCGCCGGATGACGAACGCCGCGGCCGGTTCCGGGCCGCGGCGGGACGAGAAGACCGCGGCCGGTTCCGGGCCGCGGCGGAAGGGAAGACCGGCGGCCGGGCCGCCGGCGTCGGAAGCCGAAGAGGGGACCGGAAATTCCGGTCCCGTTGGAGAAAACCGGCCGGCCAGCTGGCCGGCCGGATGCCGTTGAACCGGGGAAATAATTCCCCGGCCAGCCCTAAAACCCCCCTCTTTAAGAGGGGGGGGGGGGGGCGGTCCATGAAAGGGGGGCAGCAGCCCCCTGGTTTGATCCTCCAAAACCGGCCCCCACGTGGGGCCGATTTGATACCCAGGCGCGGCACAAAGGCCGCGCCACCTTATACAAGCGGGGGGGGGCTTTGCCCCCCGTTCCCTTTCAATCAAGCTCCCCACGTGGGGGGGGCGGTTTGTAAAAAAAAACAAAAGGGGCGCGGCTTTATGCCGCGCCGACACCCAGGAACCGCGGGGCATAGCCCCGCGTGCGCAGCCCGTGCGGCGCACCCCGCCGCCAGCGCGGCCCGCTGCCGCCGCCAGCGCGGCCCGCCGCCGCCGCCAGCGCGGCCCGCCGCCGCCGCCGCCGCGGTCCGTCGCGCCGCCGCCCGCCGCCGCCGCGCGCCGCCGCCGGCCACCGCGCCGCCGCCGTCCGCCGCCGCCGGCCGCCGTCGCCGGCCACCGCGCCGCCCAGGGGGGGTCGGGCCGGGTCGACCCGGACCCGGACCCCCCCGTTTCGAACCAGATTCGGTTTTTGGCTCATAACTTGAGCCTCGGACCTCCGAATGACGAACCGTCTGCGGCAACGCGATCCTTGGATCGAGACGGTCGTTTCGGTATATCGCACTCAAGGTTTCGGGTTACTTTGAGTTCGGCCGGGTTGGTTCGTTCACGAAACCAACCGGGCCTTCGGAGCGGAAACGCTCATATCTTGAGCCACGAACGTCCGATTGACGCGCCGTCAGTCGCGTTGTGTTCCTCTTAGTGAATTGGATCTTTTGGCATACTCCGCCCGAGGTTTGGACGCAGGTGGAGTACGGTCGGGTTGGTTTTTCCTTAAAAACCAACCGGGCCCCGGAGACGAAAATGCCAATAACTCACAGACCGGGCGTCCGATTGACGCGCCGTCTGTTTCGTTGACTTCCTCTTGATGAGACGGAACTTTTGACATACTCCGCCCGAGTTTTGGATGCAGTCGGAGTATGGCCGGGTTGGATTGTTCCCGAAATCCAACCGGGCCCCTGGAACGGGAAAGCTGATATCTTTCAGACAGGACGTCCGCTTGACGAGCCGTCAGCGGCGTTGGTGGTTACGTTGAGTAACGGTCCCTTTGAGTTTACCCTATGGGAGTTCGGGGTACAGTTGAGATACGGCCGGGATTTGGTTCGCACTCGAAACCAACCGGGCCCCTGGGACGAAAGGACTATTATCTCACAGACCGGGCGTCCGATCGACGCGCCGTCTGTTGCGTTGAGACCCCTGTGACGAGACGGACCTTTGAGGCACTTCTTCGTGGGACTTTGTGATACTTGGAGTATCGACCAGTAGCTCGTGGAGCGGACCCTCCCGGAGACGAGCGTGCAGAGTACGGAGACCGTGTAGCCGGCTGAGACCTGACGACTGCTTGACCGACTCGACTTGGAGTGAGTCGACTAGCCCAGTGGACGGAGCGCCCGGTACTTGGCGGCAGACCCACGGCGGACGGAGCGCCTGGTAGTTGGCAGCAGACCCGCGGTACTCGACAGGAGGAGTACCTCAGTAGGCTATCTGGGTAGCGCCCGGTATTTGGCAGCAGACCCTCAGCGGACGGAGCGCCTGGTAGTTGGCAGCAGACCCGCAGTACTCGACAGGAGGAGTACTTCAGCAGTCCTAGGTTAGTGAGCGGCAGCCTCGGAGTCGTGACAGGACCACTGTACACTCTAGAGACGGAGCTCTTCAGCAGTTACGGTTTCGATAATGAAAATCCTGGTTTGAGATGAGTCTTTTGACCTTGTGTTTACCTCATGATTGAGATGGGTCACTTGCTAACTTTGGTATATGTATGGGCATATACCCGAGTAGTGGTTATCCGTCGTTTTCACAATCCTTGTGTTTCCTCATGATTGAGATGGGTTACTTGATAACTTAGGTATATGTATGGGCATATACCTAAGTAGAGTTTATCTGTTGAGATCTTCTTGTGTTTATCCTTGTTGGTTTTAGTGAGACCTTGAGGGTCTCGGGGTCCCTACTGAGTATCGTTATACTCACCCCTGCACGGGCTATGCCCGCACCTCGTTGTGTTGGTTGCAGACGACGGACAGTGCTAACAGAAGCCGAAGGTTCGAGGCTGGACGGTACCTGGAGGTGGACTATACGACGAGGCGGTAACCGGAGGAGGACCACTGGGCGGAACATACTCGGAGCGGATGGCGGGACCCGAGGAGCAGAGGAGCTATCTGTACCCACCCTTCAGGTGGGATTTCCAGTGGACATCTCAACGTAGCAACTTTACTTTTCAGTCGCTGTTTTCCCTTTCGAGTTGTACTTTACTGTTGGGCTTGTATTTCCGGCCCCTTTTACTTTTCAGCTCTCCTTTTTGTACTTAGTGTTTTACTTCCGCTTGTACTCTGTGGTGCTTGTTTTCTTTTATAAAGGCAATGCCTTCCCAGTTAACGGGATTTTACGCCTTTGGTGCTAGTCGCCAGCCCCTGGCCTATGGAAGGCGGGCTTGGGGTAGTCACGGCACGGGCCCCGAGGACGGGTCGTGACAAATTGGTATCAGAGGAGTTCGGTTCTACCGCAGAACTTATAACTCTGATGTTTCTTTCTGTGAAGCAATAGTGTTGAGAGTACCGAGTGCGGTTTTCAATTCAGGGAGTCCAGTGTTGGTGCGGGCGGCCGACGTATCCATACACCAGGACCCTGACAACTGATTTCCGACTTTGTGCACGAAAACACTGATTGCGTGTATGTTTTCAAAAGTTTTTCCCCTTAAAACAGCTCAAACCAGGTCAGCTCACCAGGTATAATCGTTTGATCGTGTTACGTTGTTTCTTTCAGGATGTCTTTTCTCAGACGACCAGCTAGAGCCCGGAAGGATGAGCGTGCTGACAGTCTGTCGAGCGGCGAGGCTTCGGTACAGGGCCCTCTTGCAGTTGAGGCACCAGCGGAGGCACCAGCGGTACTACCATACGTTGGGCCACCGATGCCACCAGCCCCAGCAGTAGGCGATGCACGACGCTTGAGTGCGCTGCACGAGTTCCAGCGCCAGAGGCCACCCAGGTTCCGGGGAGAGACGGACCCGCAGGCGGCTGAGGTTTGGCTGGAGGCTGTGGTGGGAGTCTTCAGGCTAGTGGGGACGCCGGCAGACTTCATGGTGATCTTTGCTACCAGCCTCCTTCAGGCAGCAGCAGGTAGGTGGTGGAGCCACTTGTTTCAGTTTTTCGATGAGATGAACTTCGCATGGGAAGACTTTGAGACCTTCTTCAGGGTGGAGTTTGTGCCAGTATCTCTACACCCCGAGCGTGTACAGGAGATTCTACCTTTGCCGCGTGTTTTTTCGATCAGAAGCCGAGTCATCTGTGGACAGTAGACAGATGATGCAGAGGTCCAGGAGGACCAGACGAGCAGTTGGGCGATCTCGGGTTTTAGGACCGGTGGTACGGGGCACCCGAGGTGGGGTCAGAGCCAGGCGTGCCAGAAACGGACATTGTTACTCGTGCGGTGGAAAGGGGCACCTGGCACGTGACTGTCCGACTCCTCGTACAGTTGATCCATAGGCTTTTGAGGAGCCACCGAGGATGAGGCAGCGACAAATGCTGGAGCTCTGGGAGCAGGTGGACAGGGGAGGAACTTGTGGTTACGTCTTTTGTACTTCTAGTTCCATGTTGATGTTGCTTTTGTGTAGCGTCTTGTATTATGAGCTGCAATAATAAAAAGACGCATTCTTTTGTGATGTTTTCTTTCCTGTCCTCTTTTGTGATGTTACTAAGAGGTTCCAGTTGACTGTTGACTTGACCCTCACTTGTGAGACATCTACTGGAGGATACCAGTTACCACACACTGATGCCGACAGTGTGACTCAACCCTTGGAGGCGAGAGTAACGGTTGGATCTCTTAGTAGTAGCGTCGAGGCCTTACGACGTCATCCTTGGTATGGATTAATATCATCCATGTTAGGATTGACTGTTTTAGGCAAAGAATGTGGTTCATCCAGGGGATGAGACCAGGTTTCTCTTTTCGGCAAAGAAGAAATCTTGCAGCTCTTGTGGGACCAGAGATGGTCCGGACCACGTCAAAAGAGGTCCATGTCATCCAGGAGCGGGTCCTACATGGACGATCGATTCCTCTTGTACGCAACAGATGGCGGCACGGGAATCTCCAGGAGAGCACATGGGAGCGGGAGGCTCAGATGCGTGCTCAGTATCCTCTCTTTTGTTTCCCTAGTTTTTGTTGTATCTTTACGGGGACGTAAAGCCCTGAGGTGGGAGTAATGTAAAGACCGTAAAATTCAAGGGAAATTTTTTCTTAATTTTCTTTGGATTTTTACAAGAGCGCGGTTTCAGACGGCACCTGATTCCGAGGCCCGGAGTGCCCGGAATTAATTTCCGAAGTTTGGCTCGGGTACGTTCAGTGAACGAACGAGCGGGAATTCCTAACTTTTGATCCGGTGCTCGGAATTGAAATCCGAGGGCACCGATGAACTCGCAGCGCCGATATTCGCTTAAAGAGTCCTTTTCGGGAGTTGCGTTTGTTGCGGGTTGAGAGTTTCGTTTTGGGGTTTTTAGTTTGAGTTAAATAAAATTGTGTAGAACAATTTTATTTTTAACTTGTTAAAACCTATCTAAGGTGGTTGGGAGTGGGACCCACACCCACTTAACCTCCCTTGGGAGGATTAAGTGTGGTGGGGCCCACACGAACCCCCACCTTTTCAACTCCCCACTCTCCCTCTTAATGGCTTGACAAGTTAACTTATATTTAATTATACAATTCATGTATATTAAATAAGTGAGTTAAATGTGGAGTTATCTCTTTTGAATTTCAAACTTTTGAAATTCTTTTATGTTTTGTAATAATAAAATAAGATGTTATCTTATTTTATTTTGGGTTGATCGTTTGTCTTCTTGAGAGGTGGAGAGCTCCTCTTCTTCTTCTTCAACCTCAACGAAGAACGCGAAGAACGTCGTTCTTCAACGAAGAACTTCTCCGCCGAAGAACATGATCCATCCGCGGCGCCGTATCCGCGACGCGACGTTCTTCTTCCTCGTCATCCCTTCCGCGACGGTTTTCCGCGACGAACGCCTTCGACAACGACTCTTCCTCCGACGTCAAAGGAATCGACACCGATATTCCACGACTCCGTCAACGTGCGACTATCGAGGTAAGGGTTCTTGAGTTCGTTGTTTCCTTTTTAATTTGACTTTCCTCAAGACTTGACGAGGAACGCTCTCTTTTCCGACGAAGAACGCCGCAACTCCTTTCTTCGTTCACCGTGACAACGAAGGGGACGCCATCTCTTCTTCGGACAACCTTCGTCGGCAAACGAAGATCCGCCATCGTCGTGTCTCTTCGGGCATAGCACTTCGTCAACGGATTTGACGAACGACGACCGCGACGCCCGACCTCCGCGACGCCGTCTTCCGCGGAGCGTAGCCGAACCTTGAATCTTATACCGAGGTAGGGGTTGTTGGTTCAATATTTCTTTATTCTTTTTCCTTGAACGTGGATCTCGCATGTCTAACTTGATGCTTGATTGTTTAAGTTGCGTTATTAATTTAACGTGAGGGGGCCGGACCGCACGAACACGGCCGAACCCCCCTCCAACGTTCATGTTTATTCATGCGGGTGGAAGCAAGTAGCGTGGTGCCGTCGCACCACGCGGATGATCGTACAATTAATTTACGTGGCGCCGTCGCGCCACGCCGAGGGAAAATCTTCAAGAACGCGACGCCGTCGCGCCGCGTTGAAAAGAATCGAAGCACGGTGAAGGGGCGCGGTGCCGACGCACCGCGCCGGATGACGAACGCCGCGGCCGGTTCCGGGCCGCGGCGGGACGAGAAGACCGCGGCCAGTTCCGGGCCGCGGCGGAAGGGAAGACCGGCGGCCGGGCCGCCGGCGTCGGAAGCCGAAGAGGGGACCGGAAATTCCGGTCCCGTTGGAGAAAACCGGCCGGCCAGCTGGCCGGCCGGATGCCGTTGAACCGGGGAATTAATTCCCCGGCCAGCCCTAAAACCCCCCTCTTTAAGGGGGGGGGGGGGGGCGGTCCATGAAAGGGGGGCAGCAGCCCCCCGGTTTGATCCTCCAAAACCGGCCCCCACGTGGGGCCGATTTGATACCCAGGCGCGGCACAAAGGCCGCGCCACCTTATACAAGCGGGGGGGGGGGGGGGGGCTTTGCCCCCCGTTCCCTTTCAATCAAGCCCCCCACGTGGGGGGGGGGGGGGTTTGTAAAAAAAACAAAGGGGCTCGGCTTTATGCCGCGCCGACACCCAGGAACCGCGGGGCATAGCCCCGCGTGCGCAGCCCGTGCGGCGCACCCCGCCGCCAGCGCGGCCCGCTGCCGCCGCCAGCGCGGCCCGCCGCCGCCGCCAGCGCGGCCCGCCGCCGCCGCCGCCGCGGTCCGTCGCGCCGCCGCCCGCCGCCGCCGCGCGCCGCCGCCGGCCACCGCGCCGCCGCCGTCCGCCGCCGCCGGCCGCCGCTGCCGGCCACCGCGCCGCCCAGGGGGGGGGTCGGGCCGGGTCGGCCCGGACCCGGACCCCCCCGTTTCGAACCAGATTCGGTTTTTGGCTCATAACTTGAGCCTCGGACCTCCGAATGACGAACCGTCTGCGGCAACGCGATCCTTGGATCGAGACGGTCGTTTCGGTATATCGCACTCAAGGTTTCGGGTTACTTTGAGTTCGGCCGGGTTGGTTCGTTCACGAAACCAACCGGGCCTTCGGAGCGGAAACGCTCATATCTTGAGCCACGAACGTCCGATTGACGCGCCGTCAGTCGCGTTGTGTTCCTCTTAGTGAATCGGATCTTTTGGCATACTCCGCCCGAGGTTTGGACGCAGGTGGAGTACGGTCGGGTTGGTTTTTCCTTAAAAACCAACCGGGCCCCGGAGACGAAAATGCCAATAACTCACAGACCGGGCGTCCGATTGACGCGCCGTCTGTTTCGTTGACTTCCTCTTGATGAGACGGAACTTTTGACATACTCCGCCCGAGTTTTGGATGCAGTCGGAGTATGGCCGGGTTGGATTGTTCCCGAAATCCAACCGGGCCCCTGGAACGGGAAAGCTGATATCTTTCAGACAGGACGTCCGCTTGACGAGCCGTCAGCGGCGTTGGTGGTTACGTTGAGTAACGGTCCCTTTGAGTTTACCCTATGGGAGTTCGGGGTACAGTTGAGATACGGCCGGGATTTGGTTCGCACTCGAAACCAACCGGGCCCCTGGGACGAAAGGACTATTATCTCACAGACCGGGCGTCCGATCGACGCGCCGTCTGTTGCGTTGAGACCCCTGTGACGAGACGGACCTTTGAGGCACTTCTTCGTGGGACTTTGTGATACTTGGAGTATCGACCAGTAGCTCGTGGAGCGGACCCTCCCGGAGACGAGCGTGCAGAGTACGGAGACCGTGTAGCCGGCTGAGACCTGACGACTGCTTGACCGACTCGACTTGGAGTGAGTCAACTAGCCCAGTGGACGGAGCGCCCGGTACTTGGCGGCAGACCCACGGCGGACGGAGCGCCTGGTAGTTGGCAGCAGACCCGCGGTACTCGACAGGAGGAGTACCTCAGTAGGCTATCTGGGTAGCGCCCGGTATTTGGCAGCAGACCCTCAGCGGACGGAGCGCCTGGTAGTTGGCAGCAGACCCGCAGTACTCGACAGGAGGAGTACTTCAGCAGTCCTAGGTTAGTGAGCGGCAGCCTCGGAGTCGTGACAGGACCACTGTACACTCTAGAGACGGAGCTCTTCAGCAGTTACGGTTTCGATAATGAAAATCCTGGTTTGAGCTGAGTCTTTTGACCTTGTGTTTACCTCATGATTGAGATGGGTCACTTGCTAACTTTGGTATATGTATGGGCATATACCCGAGTAGTGGTTATCCGTCGTTTTCACAATCCTTGTGTTTCCTCATGATTGAGATGGGTTATTTGATAACTTAGGTATATGTATGGGCATATACCTAAGTAGAGTTTATCTGTTGAGATCTTCTTGTGTTTATCCTTGTTGGTTTTAGTGAGACCTTGAGGGTCTCGGGGTCCCTACTGAGTATCGTTATACTCACCCCTGCACGGGCTATGCCCGCACCTCGTTGTGTTGGTTGCAGACGACGGACAGTGCTAACAGAAGCCGAAGGTTCGAGGCTGGACGGTACCTGGAGGTGGACTATACGACGAGGCGGTAACCGGAGGAGGACCACTGGGCGGAACATACTCGGAGCGGATGGCGGGACCCGAGGAGCAGAGGAGCTATCTGTACCCACCCTTCAGGTGGGATTTCCAGTGGACATCTCAACGTAGCAGCTTTACTTTTCAGTCGCTGTTTTCCCTTTCGAGTTGTACTTTACTGTTGGGCTTGTATTTCCGGCCCCTTTTACTTTTCAGCTCTCCTTTTTGTACTTAGTGTTTTACTTCCGCTTGTACTCTGTGGTGCTTGTTTTCTTTTATAAAGGCAATGCCTTCCCAGTTAACGGGATTTTACGCCTTTGGTGCTAGTCGCCAGCCCCTGGCCTATGGAAGGCGGGCTTGGGGTAGTCACGGCACGGGCCCCGAGGACGGGTCGTGACAATGCATTATATAGTTTAAAAACAATCCGTTTCACCCAAAACCCCCTCGGTTCTTCCTCCACTCAAGCTTCCAGCAAGCCTCCTTCGACAAATTCTCAATCCTCTCCTCCTCCTCAAACCAAGGTAAGGTAATTAGTTGCCTTGATTTTTTACATTTAAAGTATAAACATATATATGTATTCTCATAAAAATATGTATACAACCTTATGGTTTAGTTAATATTTTCTCTTATACTGATCCTAGGTCTCCTGGATTTTGAGTTCAAATAGTATTATGAATGTAAGGGATTCATTTTTCCTTGCATGTTGTGTTGAAATTTTATATACTTATATAAATATGTATACTCTTATATATATAGACCCTTGTGGTTTGGATATAAAAAACCCCTCTAATACCCGATTCCAGGACTTCTGGATTTTGGGTTTATGTGGTATTCTTAAACCTGATGGATAATTCTTTTTCTCATGAAAAACTTGTTTACATCCCTAGTATATTTGGTTATATATATATATATATATAAACAACCATACAGTTTTATATAACCCCTTATGTCCGGTTTTAAGACATCTAAACTTTGAGCTTCAAAGTTAATGTAGAACTTTAAAATGAAAGGAATTTTTTTGTATAAAACTTTTATATAAACAGTATATACAGTCATATATAATTTTATAGTTTATATAACTCACCCTCTGGACCAATTTTAAGACTTCCAACATTGAACTTCAATGATTAATTTAAGTTTTTGATAACCAGTTGAGTGCAAAATAATTCTGGTGTAAAACCCTTATATGTACTCAGTTATACGTGTAAGATATATATGTTTACATAAGCATATATATATATATAAGTTTGATTAATAAATAAATCTTTTAAATTTCACATTAATGATTTAAGATTTAGGGACTCTTGTTAATTGGTGTGTCCAATATATTTTAATCACATGGGTGTTATTAGATTTTTGGTATAAACCCTTTAATACATGATGTATATTCAAATATGTGAATATATGTGTATACATGTAAACTTTGATCCTAAATTATATTTAAAATTTTTCAAGGAATGCTGAGAAATAATAAAACATGTTGTTTTAGAAATATATTTAGTTTTTGTTTAAAAACACTACTTTTATACCCTTGTGTATAAACATATTTACAAAACACTATATCCTAATTTTTGATGTTCCAAATATTATACTCTTGATGCATTTAGTAATTTTGGAGAGTTCATGAGTATAATATTTGGGGTTTACTACTCTTAAATACATATCTATGAATCTTATTTTCATACATATACTAAATGGTGTAAATTATAGTTGAATTTCATGCTCTTCATGTTTAACTTTATGTGTACCCTTGTGATATGTTAAACATAATCATACTAGAAATAAATGTTTGGGAATTTATGTGTTTAATGTGCCCTTTGAAATATTTAGTTTATCTTCTAATTAGTTTATCACCCAATCCATAGTAAAATTCCAATATGTATTTTATCAGTAAATATTTTAGCATTAGGGATTATCATTTTATGTAACGAAACTTGTATTTCCTTTAATTCATTAGTTTTCATCACATATGTCATAATCTGCTTATCATAATCACTATTTAATGACCTAGGGATCACAAGGTTATTTTAAATTCTTGGCCCACCGACTTCCACTGCACCGTCCCGGTACCCAATAGTGGTATTAGAGGAATCATAAGGTTTTTATGAGTCAATAAAATTAAGATTCATTAAATTTAAGTTCGGGGTGTTAAAATGGTTCATTTGGATCCAACCACACATCGTTTCATTTTTAAATGATCAAGCTACGATCATTTAAGAAATATAATCAGATCGACGTCGTGGTTTATTTTTGTTCATTTGATGTTAATCTCAATCATAATTGAGATAAATTTAATTGTAATATTTTATTATTATAAAATAAAATAAAATATTTTATTATAAAATATTTTCCCCAAAGGTGTGTGGAAAATATTTTTTCTCAAAAAAAAAATCAAAAGAGGGAGAGAGACCAAGACCCCAAAATGGGGTCTTCTTCATTTTAATTTAAAATTAAAAAAGGGTGGTGGCATCCTTTTGTCTAAGGACAAAATTAAAAAAAATAGAAGACCCCTTTGGGGTCTTATCCTTCACACAACGCACAAAGGAGTGATCTCCCCTTAGGGAGAAACCCTAGCCGACCAACCACCTCCCCTTTGTGTAGGACCGCCACTCCCCTTCACGCTGGACCACAACCATCTTGCCGGACCGCCTTCTGCCAGACCGTCACGCCGCTCCCACCCCGGCCGCATCACGCCGCTTCTGAACCCCGGCTGGATGGACCTCCGCCTCGTGCCACACTGCCTCAGACCACTGCCCCTGGACGGAGTCGGACCACCTGGTCATGCCCCACCACCCCTGGCCAGAGCTAGACCACCTGGTCGCACCGCGCCGCCCCTGGCCAGACCTCCTGCTCACGCTGGCCGAGAACCGCACCGGCCACGCCAGTCCAGGCCGTGTCGGATCGGGCCACCGCCTCGCCGGCTCGCTGAAGCAGCGGGATGCTGGCCATGTGGCTGGCCGGTATGCTTCCCGGCCTCCTCCCGCTCCCTTTGGTCCTTTCCAGAAGTTGTTACCACCGCAGGAGTCACTGTACCGAGCGGTCACACCACGGTCATGCCGCGGTCACACCGCGATAATGCCATAATTGGCCCTACTCGAGGACGACACCCCGCAGTAGTTCACAGTCCTTTTGGACTCCTCCTCGGCTAGAGGTAACCCTGCTTTAAATTAAATTAAATTAATTTAGTTTTTTAAATTAAATTAATTAGAATTAATTTGTGGGTTTAAATTAATTTAATGTGAAATATTAATTTAATTTAAGATTAGAATTAAATTAATGGTTTAATTTAATTTTTAGAATTAAAATTAAATTAAACAAATGGAACCGATAAAATAAATTATTTGAATTTAATCAAATTCATTTAATTTATTAGAACACCCTCACACTATTTAAATTTATTTCAATTTAATTTTCTTGCGCATATTTTACCCCGACTGGTCTTGAGAAAGCGACCAAAATGTGTATGTCTGGTATTTATTTATTTAATTATTTATTCAATGCATGTGATGTTTGTAATAATTGATTAGATAAATGACGGTCTGCGAATCATCCTTTTAATTTCAAATATGTATAAGGGCTTGTGTGTCCAATGCAAAAGATGTATTTTGTACCCCTAGACCCCCTCTCCTGCGTGCGAGTATATTTGTAATTAAATGATGATATGAGATGCAGACCCCGCTAAGACGAGGCGGTAAACCAGATGGGAGCCAAGCGCATTATACTGGGCAAGCTGCGACGTGAGTCAAGTCACAACTCAGGTATGGATGCCCCTATGTCATGATTGATACATTATGGATCAATCTTTATAGAATGATCAAGACTAGTCAGATTGCATGAATTAATTTATGCATAGTTTATTATTTTATGCATCTGCATGATTATTGGATGATCACATAGAATAGTAAATAAGATAAAATACATAAAGATGTGACAAATTATATTCTATTACATGTTCAGTTGTGAGTGAGACAACCCAGTTTGAACATAATAAATATAAAAGGATTATATTATTCAATAAATAAATATAAAAAAAATCCCTCAAAGATATATTAAGTCTAAAAGCCTTCTATTTCTCCCATATAAACAAAACCGGGTGTTTGGGGTGCTTGTCAGCCTTAGTTGAGAGCGCCTCTTACTACCGGGGCGTTTTCATAAGAGAAATGAGTCGACTTAACTTAAGTGAGTAGTCAAGGATTAGCCTTAGCTAATTTTATATCACTTTAGAGGAAATATGTTAAGGTAATCAAGTTCAGATTCCAAAACCTGGGACTTTAATCAACAACATAAGGAACCAAAAGAATAAGTTGTTGGCCAGTCTAGTGCCTACCTTGAAACCCTCCAAGTAGTGGTGTAGCCCTAGCTTGTAGACTACGAGGGAGGTTTTGAGGATCCTTGCCACTAGAATACTCAAGCGGTATAGTATTCCGAATCTAATAGTGAGGGATATTAAGGTTCTCTAAAATAGTGGGAGACATTAAAATGATATAATAATTTATTAATCATAAATGTAAAAAGGTAATCAAGACAAATTACTAACTGCTAAATGTTTATCTGATGTAGATTGAAAATGGAAATCACCAACACCAAAAGTACTTTATCACTTTGATCGATCTTGGATAAAGAAAATATCCTGACTAACTATAACTTCTAGGAGTGGTACAGGAGCTTGCGCATAGTATTACGCCAAGAAATAAAGTTATATGTGCTGGAATCCCCAATTCCTGCTGATCCTCTTCAGGGAGAAAGTAAGGCAGGAAAAGATAAATGGAGAAATAATGTATACAATGCACTTGATGTACAATGCATCATGTTGTCATCCATGTCCAGGTAATTACAAAAAATGCATGAGGATGAGGATGCCTACAAGATTCTTTCACATCTCCAAGAACTATATGAGGAGAGGGCCATGCAAGAAAGGTATGAAATCTCAAGTGAGCTTTATAAGTGTAGGCTGGAAGAAGGGCACCAAGCCGGTCATCACGTACTCAAGATTATTGGGTATATTTAGAGGCTTGAAGCCCTTGGGTTCAAACTGAACCAAGAAATAGCAGTGGATCTCATTCTTGCCTCTTTACCGTCAAGCTTCTCTACTTTTATTGTCAATTATAATATGAATGATATGAAAAAGTCACTCCCAAACCTTTTGGCTTTAGTTCGCCAAGATGATAAGGATATGAAAAATACCAATTCATATATCCATATGGTGAAAAAGAAAAACAAGGGCAAGGCAAAGTGGTCTAAGGCCAAGTCATGTCCAAAGACACCAATGCATCATCCTACAAAGAAGCCAAAGATTCAGAGGCAAAGTAATGAGCAGAAAGCTGTCTGCTTTGGATGTGGAAAGAAAGGCCACTGGAAGAAGAATTGAAGAGCTGGGAAGAAAAAGCAAGTTTATGCTTCTATTTCAGGTATTTTTTTCATTGAATTCAATCTATCTTTATATACAAGTTGGGTATTGGATATGACATGTGTCTCACACATTTTTATTCATATACAAGAACCAAGTAGGTTCAAGAAGATTGAAAAAGGTCAAGTGGATCTCCGAGCTGCAAATGGTGCAAGTCTGGAAGCCTTGGTAGTGGGAGACTATCACATAACCTTTCCAACTGGTTTGGTTTTAGTTTTAAACAATTGCTATTATGTACCTTTTGTTACCAGAAACATTATCTCTGTGTTCTATGGGTTTTTATTTCAAGTTTGGAAATAAATGTTGTCTCTTTTATAAGGATAACATATGTTATGGTATGACACATCTTAAAAATGGTTTATATATACTGTAACTAGAGAACTCAGTAATGGAAACCGATGACAAAAACAACCAACATGACTCAAATAACACCCGCCTATGGAACTTCAGGCTTGGTCATGTAAACTAGAAGTGATTATGGAGATTTCATCAAGAAGGGTATCTAGACTCAATACAGTTAGAACCCTTAGATGTATGTCAAGATTGTTTACAAGTAAATATGACCAAAGCACCTTTCTCAGGAAATGGAGAAAGAGAAAATACAGTGCTGGAATTAATACATACTGATGTATGTGGTCCATTTCTAGTCGAGGAAAGGGGTGGTTTTCTATACTTCAGTACTTTTAACGATGACTATAGTAGGTATGTCTATATCTAATTAATGCGGTATAAGTCAGATTCCTTTCGGATTTTTAAGGAATACCAAAATGAAGTAGAAAACCAACTTGGTAAGAAGATAAAAGCACTTTGCTCAGACCGAGGCGAAGAATATCTTAACCAAGTATTAATTGATCACTTGAAGGAGTGTGGGATAGTATCCCAACTCAATCCTCCTTATACACCAAAATGGAATGGTGTTAGTGAAAGGAAGAATAGAACCTTGCTTAACATGGTCAGATCAATGATGAGGCATGCAGCCCTTCCATTATCCTTTTGGGGATACGCCTTGCAGACAGCAGCATATACCCTTAACCGAGTACCAACTAAAGCTGCAGATGGGATTCCATATCAATTATGGTATGGAAAGAAACCCAACCTGACACACATGCATGTATGGGGGTGCGAGACATTTTTCAAGACTCTACCAAGTGACAAATTAGCATCCAGAAGCACTAATTGCATCTTTATAGGATATCCTAAGGAAACTAGAGGATACTACCTATATAAACCTTTAGATAGAAAAGTCATTATGGCAAGATACACCACATTTCTAGAAAGGGAACACATTTCTATTGGAAATAGTGGGAGAAATATTGAATTCTATGAATTTAATGCTCCAGATGCACAAGAGTTGGTAGAAAAACAATCTCCATAAGAACAAGTGTAAGAAGAAGTTGTTCCTGAGACACAGATACTGCATAGGTCTACGTGAGAGGTTAGAGAACTAGAGAATTATGGTTTTCTTGTCACTGAGTCAGGTGACACAGTATTCTTTGAGGATGATGAACCTCTAACCTACAAGGAAGCATTAGAAGAAAAAGAAGCTGCTAAATAGAAAGAAGCCATGAATTCTGAGATGGATTCCATGTACCAAAATCAAGTTTGTATTTTGGTAGACCCTCTAGATGATGTAAAACCGATTGGATGCAAATGGGTATTCAAGAAGAAGCTGGACATGGATGGTGAGGTTAATACCTTTAAAGTAAGACTGGTTGCAAAGGGTTTCAGGCAACGTCATGGCATTGACTATGATGAAACCTTCTCACTAGTAGCAATGCTTAAATCTATCAGAATATTGCTTGCAATAGTAGCCTTTCATGATTATGAAATTTATAAAATGGATGTCAAAACTTCTTTTCTAAATGTGAATTTTGTTGAAGACATCTATATGACTCAACCTGAAGGGTTTGTAAAGTCAAAGAATTCCAATAAAGTATGCAAGCTGTAGAGATCCATTTATGGATTGAAGTAGGCATCAAGATCATGGAATGTTCATTTTGATGGGGCCATAAGAGATTTTGGTTTTGTCAAAAATGAAAACAATCCTTGTATCTATAAAAAGTTTGAAGAGAATGGCATCATTTTCCTAGTATTATATGTTGATGACATATTAATTATGGGAAATGAGGTTCAAGTCTTACAGTCAGTTAAGACTTGGTTAAATGAATGATTCTCCATGAAAGAATTAAGTGAAGCAACCTGAATTCTAGGGATCAAGATCTATTGAGATAGATCTCAAATTCTACTTGGGCTAAGTCAAAGTACATATATTGATAGGGTACTCAAAAGGTATAGTATGGAACAATCCAAGAGAGGATTTTTACCTATGTCACATGGTGTAAATCTCTCCAAGAAAATGTGTCCAAAAACACAGGAAGAGATTAACAAAATGAGTAGAGTCCCTTATGCTTCGGCAGTGGGTTCTATCATGTATGCCATGCTATGTACTAGGTTTGATGTCTCATTTTCTTTAAGCATGGTGGGTAGATATCAAGCCAATCCAGGAGAGCTGCATTGGACAGCTATTAAAACTATCCTAAAGTACTTGAGGCATACTAAGGATATGTTCCTGTTATATGGAGGAGATGAGGAACTAGTTGTGAGGGGATACACTGATGCTAGTTTCCAGATAGATCATGATGATATGAAATCACAGTTAGGCTACATATTTTGACTGGATGGTGGTGTAGTGTGCTGGAGAATCTCGAAGAAATATGTGGTTGCTGATTCTACAGCAGAGTCCGAATATATTGCAGCTTCCGATACATCAAATGAAGCAATCTAGATATGCAGCTTTATCTCAGACATTGGTGTTGTACCTAGCAGTGCAAACCCTATACCATTATATTGCGATAATACTGCTACAGTGGTGCTTTCCAAGGAGCCTAGGTCTCAATCGATAACAAAGCATATTCTTTGGATGTTTCATCTATTGAGGGATTTTACTCAAACAGGTGAAGTGAAAATTAGTAGATTAGCCATAGAGGACAATATGGAAGACCCCCCTGACTAAAGCCATATCTCAGCAGAAGCATGATTCACATGTGAGAGCTAGTAGATTGAAACTTGTTAGCAGTTGGCTTTAGTGCAAGTGGGAGTGTTAAAAGTGGGCGCCCTAGACCCAACTTGTTTTGTACTTTGATTACCGCTACATGTATTCAGTTTGTTATAATACATGTGTTTATCTTGCCATAATAGTGTAGATACTTCTTCATCCACTTTGTTTATGGAAATGTCTTTAGATTACTTATCACATCAAAGGGTTATAGTAGATCCCAGGCTATAATAAGAACCCTGAGATGCCATGACAGTAATATTAAAGTAACGTCCTATGGTCTAGTTACATCATTCTGAAAGGTCATAGATGATGTGTGACCATCAGGTGCTGGGTCTCATAAGCATTGAGACTTCTTCTCATGAAGTTCGCACTTGATGATCTCTATTAGTTGAGATCATGAGGACAGACCCACATAATAGGAACACCACATGTTTTATGTGTCATTGGTTGTTCCTATCTACAGACATGTGTAATGGTTTTTAGACTTGAGATCATTGTCAATGGATGTCATTTAATTGTGTATATTTGATGTAAGGCGAAAACCATGGTGAAAAAGTCATGGAAAGGTAGCCTGTATCAGGTACGTCATTAATGGCATGGCATTGATTGAATGACCAAGAAAGGATTTTTCGCTTCTGAGTTTAGGAAGAGATATCTCGAGCCTAGTTGATTAGGATGGTTTTACCTTCATTAAATCCATGGCCATGGTTGTGGAAGGTAAGACTGTCCGGAAAAATCAACAAACAAAATAAAGCAAATAAATAATGATGACACTAGTATGAATTCTGCTTTATTGAGATATTTATGACGAATATATTATATTACACAGACCATGTTCATAGGAAGTTAGTCGTTGCTTTGACTTTTTCTTATCTCTATAGGGGCCTCGATGGGTTGCTAGACCTCGCTCTAGGTCAGTGGATATTATTCACTGCTATTGAGGTAAGGGCCTAGAGGGTCACACACAATAGCGCCTTGAGAATCTTCCTTATTCTGGGAATAGGAATATAGAATTTGGTGGGCCCCACCAAAGGGTCCAATCACTATCCATGTTTTATGGATCACCAAAGAATAAATAAATTCATCAATTATTCAAGTTTATAATAATTCATTGAATTTATTTATAACATGTATTTACAAGTTATATAGTAAATACAAGTATTAATATTATTCGAATGGATTTTAATATCTTATGTTCATTTAATATTAGCAGGAGGTGTGAGTCAAGTTAAAGACTCAAATTTATCACATAATATATTTATATATTACAAGTAAGTGATAAATTATAAATATTATTTATGGAATAATTTTATTTGTCATAAATAATTTTTTATACCACTTATATAGCATATGTCTATTACACGGGGCCCGAGAATCCATACAGTGTGTTTTAAACACTCCCTATATAAGTGAGAGAGAGGCTCTACCATATTAAATATTCATGTATTAATATTGAGAGCTTCTCTCTCCTCTTGGAATATAGAGAGAGAGTCTCTCAAGCGAAGAAAGATCTTCAAGTTCATCCATCTCAGATTGAAGCTTCTTCCTTTGCGGTGATCGTCGCTATGCTGAAGTGAGCGTCGAAGATCCATGCGAGCCCCCAGATCTTGATGAACGACACGTGAGAATATTTGAGAGGCGTGTGTGGAAAATCTAGAGGGCTTTGACGTCGGAGTCTTCAAGAAATGATTTCTGACATCCTGTGATAGACTTTCACATGCCAATTCCAAACAAGGTACATGTTCATTTTAATTTTTGTGCTATGATTAAACCTTGTGAGATCCTCGGACCAAACCGGGACAAGATCACTAGAGTTGATAGGGTTATGTCACTCTGGTGATGCAGAAAATTTTAAATTCCCTGCCCACCGGCTTCCACTGCACCGTCCCGATACCCAACATAGATTACGTAGGACCCCTTGATAATGGCCTGAGCTCAAATGGGCATCCATATTAGGGTAAGTCCTATCATGTCTCCAATACTCCAACCATCCGGACCCAATCTATCCCATGGGATGATCATCCTTCCTCATCCACCAACGGATTGAGGAGTAAACTAAACTGCGGTGATTCTGATTCCTTCAATAACTAAGATACATAGGATGCATCCCTAAGACCCAAGCTCCATAATAAACATCCAATGGTCTATCCTATCATGTAATACCTACATCCACATGCAGTGATACTGATTAATTTCTATACATTTTTCCTCAACTAGGCATGGATCACATAGGCTTAGAGAGTTTCAATGATCACATCATTTTCATCAGGAATCTCCATCAGCCAGGGAAACCTCAATGTGTAATCCCTGATCAGTGGAATGATATAACTTTCCACATATAAGGCTATCTACCTCATGGAATGTTCCAAGGGTGATATTGAACTATGATAAATCTGATTCTTACAATAACTAGGATACATAGGATGCCTCCTTGAGGCTTGAGATCAATATATGGTGCCCAAGTTCCCCTATATATGTCTTTTTAGTATGGTGTTCAACTATATGGGTTTAAAAAACTATGTGGGTTTTGATTCTAGTTATAAAGTAGGATACATAGGTTACCACACAATGACTTAATCCCACCCTCAAAATATTAACCACCTCCATAGATGACAAAAAACTTTGGAGTGCTTGGTTATACATATTCAATATAAAAGTAGCTACCCACCAATGGGAAACAGATAAAGGACCTCATATATATACAAATTGATTCACTAATAAGATTCCCCCTTTTCATATAAAAGGATTTAAACATGATCGTTTTGTTATTTTAATCAATCTTATATTGGTATTTTGAAGATATTCTCAAACATATCATAAATATATAAGAGAATCATGGAGTAGGAATCAATTCCCCCCAAAAGGGTTTAATGAGATTGACCTCCCATCCTCTTGACCAATGTGTGTTCCTAAGCATTGTTTGGTCAGAAACCCCAAAGGTTCACTTGCCTTTAGAAATCATGTCCCTACTTAGTTATGGATGTGGGATATGTTGAGAGTTTCTGTTAAAGATAAAAAAAGGAATACCTGACTTGAATGATTGTACAAGACATTGAACCCCCCACAATTAAACCATCGGGCCAAGCCAGCCACATCTTTCCAATGAAACAAAAGTGGGGAACCTGATATGAAATCATTTAACTATGACATATCATTTACAAGATAAAAAGGATAGACTTCACAATTATCATTAGACCATTTTTTCCTATCACACGGGTGATACTTATCCTTTTTTTGATGAAAAAAATGGTGAACCCGATGTGAATATCTCAAATAAAAAAAATGATCGGTTGACCATACGTTAGACCATTTTGTTCGCATACCCTATGAAAACAAGGGTGGGGAACATGAAATGGATCTTACGAATGATCCTCTGTTTCCAAGGTTCTCATGAAATAAGTCCATCCTATCTTTGAAAAGTCCACATGAGATGAATGCCAAACTGAGGATAAGAAAGAAAAATTGTGTTACCCATGTATATCTAATTAAGAACGTATATTTCCTGCAATGATGCACTAATCAATGAACTAGTTCCTTTTTGTCTTCTTTACTATAGAAGTTACACTCACAAAAAACATCCAACTTAAGATAATGCCTTCATCTAGAGATTATCTACAAAATCAGCTATGAATGCTACCCCTACGTGACATAGAATGACCTAACCTACCCAACACCTTCAACATTGGGTGGAAAATAAAATGGTTTAGGAATACCATCAACATGGTGTGATCTGGATCCTTGAGGCTGCTCGTGAGGGTATCCAAGCACTAAAACATACCGGTTCACACCATCCAAAGAAAGCTGTAGTAAAGCTAGTGGTTCTCATTTCCATAACTAACCACTTTTGAATATTATCCATAGAGTGAAAGCATCACTGCCTTTAATATTCAATAAAGGTGGATCAAGGATTCAACTATGGCACCCTTCTGGTTTTGGAGCCACCAAGGAGGGATCTTATCAACCGCCATCTCCAGCACCATCTCGACAGTGCCCTTCAGTCGCCTACTAAGGGTACCACACGACACACTGTAAACTCTAATCCACATGCATGGGAAATAAGGAAGACACATTAAGCATTGAAGGCTCTATATAATCATGAGTGGACTCATATCCCCACTCCCACTAAGGATGTATGCCAACATATTCCAGCGATAACCTGTGAGAAAGTTCATATCCCTACTCAATTGAAAGAAGGACGCATGAATATTACTGTAGTGAGCATGGGGGAGGTGCATATTCCTACCCCCATGCATGAATCCCATCAACATATTCTTGTGGAACAATGAAGACAAAAGTGGGTTCATATCCTTGCTTTAATCGAAGATATCTTCCAGTATATAGTGGATATAGAAAATGTGTAGGATTACATTCCTATGCACACTTTTCTAAAGTTTCATTACATATTTGAAATAGCTGAAGAACTCTGCCAACATATTCCATGTAACGCCCCGACCCTAATTACCTAGAGTCGGTGCATTATTACATAACATTGGCATGATCATGAGAAAGATCAAGTCTCGAAAGACCGATTAGTTTAGTAGCCTTGGAATAACTAGATACATCCATAAATTTTTACATTACATCAAAAAAAAACATCTTGTCTTCATATCCCCTCATACTATCCCTGCAGGTCATTCATAAATTACTTCTTCATAATCCTGGGAAAAATAAAACATTGAAAGGGGTGAGCTCGGATGCTCAGTAAGGATAACATTATAGCAGAAGCTTTCATAAATAAGCATAAACACTTAAGGCAATTTATAACTAAAACAAAAGCCTTTTAAATTTAAACTTCAGCATAAAATGGCGAAGGTAAAATGAAATAATGCCATTTACTTACTCACATGGATATTCTACTAGTCGAATGATCACATGCAATGTCAATAACCACTTTCATAATGATGGAATGCATAATGCCAGACTATCATAACCACATAGCCAAGGCCTCGTGCCAAGACTACAAATAAGATTTTTCCAAGGCCTTGTGCCAAGACACTAGTTTGTCTCATGAGACCTACCGATGCATCGAGGAGCTATAGCGGGCTCCACCCGTCACTTATTAAGTCCAATGCATTCCTCATATGAACAAGTTTAAACATAACATAAACATTCGTATTGAAACTAGCATACGAAATGTCAATACTTTTACCACAAAACTTGAATGGTTTAAAAATAGCACATCCACAGTCAAACATAACTCATTCGATACAATATGGAAGATTGTATTGTATCACATTAACCTCAATCAAGAATAATGAAGGATGTTGACATAGATGAAAATAATCATCAAAACTATTTGAGAGAAATATCCCCCTTTTCTTGAAAACATTTAAAAGTCACACTATTTGTCAAAAAGCCATTTAAAAATAGATTTTTGAATCAAAGTGTCCCATACCACTTTGAAACTTTTTAAAAGGATTTTTAATTTTAAAACTTTAATGTCCATATAAATAAATCCTTAAAACCATTTTTAAAATATGGACATTAATGAGCATGATTTAGAAGAATAATTATTTAAAACATTTTAAAATGGTATTTTGGTTAGAGTTTCTAACCAAAAGAGAGACACTTGAATACAAATAATTGAGGTAATAAAAACATTGTAATATCATGAGAATAAAGGAATTCATGATATACTATGTCAAAGTACATTATATACACCATATAAAAGTGATTTGGTGTATATCATCAAAGAAGTCTCAATGGAATGTAAATTGAGATGAAATCTCTCATAAAGGTTGTATCCTTTTGTTAAGGATAAATCAACGACATAATTATGTGTGACAAATATAAATACAATAAATATGATTGGATATTCAGTGTAAATCAATCAAAGTATATTCACACATATTCTTGTAAAAACAATACCAACGAATCGGATGTTTAACTCAATAAATGGAGAATGAGTTAAAATTACTCTTATCAAATTCATATCAATGACTTGAGAATTATCAATGGAGTGATTATGTGTATCAAACTTATATCCACAGGAATGGGAGTGGAAATTATGACATAATCAAATGAATAGTGATTCCACACATAATCTTGGGGTAATATAATCAATGAAATATGCGTAAAGCCAAATGAGTGGAAGTTGAAATCTCAAATTCCCTTATTGATTAGGTAACTTAAGAAACATACACCCATGAAAGAATTATCATACCATGATGATGTAAATACCCATAAATAAAAGTATATAACACAATAAATACAATCATGGGCAGTACACATACACCACATGCAATAATTAAGTGGTGATCAATGGAATTCTCACGGAATTAAAAGTGAGATAAGAAAACCCTTACCACGTTAATCGACTGAGTCGTATGGCCAAAAGTTAATAACCACCAAATGATTTACAGAATAACATGAATATAAAGAGAATCATGATAATATATATCAAATGGCCATACATAATACACCACTTTCAATAATTTAGTGGCGAATAATGGAAATCTCACGGAATTGAAAGTGAGATAAGAGAATCCCTTACTTTGTACTTTTTCCTTGGTCGATGGTAGGTTTACCTCCTTTAATTTAGGTAACTCACTTTGGTTGGAACCAAAGGACTTGTTGAAATGCTTTCTGCCTAAGGGGAAGCTTCAAGGAGGAGGAGAGGGATGTGGGGAGCTTAGTTGGGCAGAGTTTGGACGAGCCAAGTGGCTTGAGAGGTGTGAGGAAATGAGAAGGAGGAGTGCCCTTTTATAAGAGGGGTGAGGGGCACCTTTGGAAAAGCTAGAAATATTAATTTATAATAAATTCATATTCGGTTTCCAATGGCTCCAAAGTTGACTATTCAAAGGTTGAGGTGGGGATAGGTCGAAAACAACTCATCCAATAGAATTTAAACAGGTTTGGGTACTTATATTAACCTTATCTTTAAGTATTAACTCTAAGTTAATTAGTTTCACTTTTACAATGTCTCTTTGTATTTTTATATAATATGGTTAATAAACTTACTATATACATCCAAAAGACCCCCAAGTGGTCCATTAATTATTAACCTATCATAATATAAGTCTCTTGGCCGAACCTTAGATTTTTAGGAATTTAATATAAATTAATAATATAATATTTGTTTTAAGAACTCTTTTATGTCAATTTTGACACTATTCAATAGTTGATTTTTGTGAAACTCATAACAGATTGATTACTTCGAACAAAGTCAATTAAATCAATCGTAATATATCATATTATCCTAGAAAATTATTTTAATTCATTAAAAGTTTCATATTATATTTTTTTGGGTATTTATAATATCAATTATTTTAATTTTTCACTATTATAGTAATTACTGCATCATCATTGTGTCATAAATAAAATAAATTTTTTAATGTCAAAAAAATTATAAATAAAATATAATTATGTAGGAAATCTTTTTATCTTTCTAATGAATATTTATAATCTAAAATCCAGCATATATAACCCTATGTAACAATTGTTTTGCTAAAAGATATATGCTTGTGTCATTTTTGTATTCATTTTAACTTAATTAATATAAAGTGTCATTATCACTTACAAGTGGATCCATGGGGTCCCAAAATTGACCCAAAGATGCCCATGGTCGACCATGTATCAACCAATAGGGTTAAGACACATTTTAGGGTAATTTAGTATTATTATAATATTATTTTTTTTAACCCTTATTTACCGGATTTACCCTTTAACCATGGTAAATAAAATATTTACCACAGTAACTATTCAAAATGTCTAAAAATAAAAGTTACCTATTTACACAATTTGAACATCCTGATTCCAAATATGGAATCCATTTTCCTAAATTCAAAACACAGAAGTGGCAGAAATTAATTTAAAATTAATTCCCGCTGTCAAAACAAAAAGCGTGTTTTTAAGAGATAATAACTATCAAAAGATTGACACTTGTTTATGTTCGGTTTAATTGTAAAATTATGTCCAATGACCAACATTATATTAAATGGTAAAAATATATTCTAAATATACTTTAAAACCACTCAAATTCACAATTTATCACTATTAATTATTTTGATTAAAAAAGTTGTTTTTAATTAAAATTTAGTAATTTTCACTATTCATCAAAATATGAAAGTTATCCGAAAAGTACCAAAATTTCACCTTAGGCTAAATTCGATATTCCGAATCCAAAAATGAAGTCCATTTTAAAATATAAAATATATATAATTTCAAAAAGTAGGTATTACTATTCATAACGGCTAGTTTGATTGGTTGTGGTGTGTTAAAATCTCGAAGTTGCGTACAATGCACGTCATTGCATTATTCGAAAGGAAACATACCGAGGAAGCTTGGGGTGTTACATTCTCCCCTCCTTCAATAAATTGCGTTCTCGCAATTTTTAAAATTTTGCTTGGGAATATAATGGAAAGTCCCACATCGGAAAAAGAGTCAATAAAACTATCACTTTAAAAGAAAGAAAGAGAGGTATAAGGGTCATCCAAGATAACCCATACTAGGATTCCATGTAAGAAAACAAGGATATGGATGATAAACTAAGTGTCAAGTTCTGATGGAGAGGGATAGAAATCATGATCAGGAGGAAGTTAACAATGAGAAAACCACAAACTTGTGTTGGGACAAACGACCATTAGTCTCCTAGTAGGAAAGTAAACGGACAACATTTTTTTTTAAGTTACATTACATAAGGAAGAGTAATTCATTTATGATATTGACTAAGAACATTATGAGATATACTTACATTTTAAGTAGATTTTCATTCTTTAATAAATTTCCACCACTAACTCATTTTTTTTAAACGATGAGTATTCAAGAAGACTTGGTCACACTGGAAGAGATAGAATAAACTTCTATAGAATCACATGATCCATGAAGGATAAACCATATATTTACATTGTCTTTGAAGATTAATCAAAACCAAAATGGTCAGTGAATGATCTAATGATCCCCCAAAAGGATATTCATTGAGATAAATATGCACTAATCTTAATTTCTAAAATTAAACCAACAATACCCCAAAGTTAAATAGATACCATTCAATAACCAATTGTCCTTAAAATCCTTTAATATAATCCAAACTAATATTGAAACCCAAAACATAGAAGAATTTGATTATGTAGTCTCCCATGTTAAATTGTATCTCCAAATGACATCAGATACTCTTAAAGTCACATACTCAAAAGTAATTAACCTAATCACATATTCTCTATTATAGGTTAATCATTTCCATAAATAACCCAAATCACTATAAATCCACAATAAAAACGTAGATAAAAATCTATCATTACTCCACAAATGAAACCCCATAGTATTCTATTTTCCTTGGGCATATAGTGTTCCCAACAAAGCGAACATCTTCCAAAATAACATTTATCACTTAATCACCAAATCATTTTCCTATACCAAGGGTATTCTTTTGATATGAAATAAGAACCCAAATCAACTTATTATTGATCAATAAAATCATTTAACTAAAAAAAAAGTCACACTAACCAGGGACTTCACGTAGTCCAGTGGTAGGCGATAAATCCCAATCGCACTTTGGTTGTGGGTTCGATTCCCATAGCTTTGTCCGACGCGACGGGTTGTCACACGGTCTACGTGTTGTCCTTTTTCAAAAACTATATTTTATAATATTGCCAAAATGAGATAAATTCCTCCAAATACTATATCATAAATTTAACCACAAATGTTATATCATACCTTGAATCTTCATCCCAAATTAGAATAACTTATAATTCTCTCAAACCCCAATGATCATATAAATCCAAATGGTTATTTATACCCATATCCACAAGAGAAGAGACAATTCTTCCTCAAATATCAATCTCACATGGCAAACTGCGGGGTTAAAAATACAAGAGAAAATTATTCCATAGTAAACCCATCAACAAGGAGTGCTAATACTTTTTAAACATTTCTCCAACCATTTATTCCCACATAGCTTCTTCTTTGACCAAGAAAATATCCTATTGAATAGGAAATTCACTCGGGTAATGGCCAGGTCCCCTACATTTACGGCAAATGACTGTAAATGGACTCTTGGGACCATTTTTATCTTCTTCCATAGTACTCTTCATTTTTCTTCGGCAATTCTTTACTTTATGTCCTTCCTTCCCGCACGTAAAACATTTCGTTGTCCCATTGAGACACTTTCCTGGGTGTCTCTTTCCACATTTCCTGCATGATGAAAATTGAGGGTTCTTTTCTCCATGGTCTCCATTGCTGGAGCTCTTATCATTTATCACCTTTCTCTTCCTTGTTGAGTCTGGGAGTTGGTTAATATATATGTTGTTGATCATATTTTTGGAAAACTGATTTGGCATAAAGACGATATCTTTTACACCTATCAACATTCCATTTTGTTGCTCATTGCCACCACCGTTCCCATCTTGTACATCATTCTCAAAGTCACTATGACTTCCTTGGAATCCAGCCATTGACTAAAACCATAAAGCATTGTGTGAGTAATAGTAGTCGTAAAATCATTTAGAGATTAAAATGTCACCATATTCTCAATTTGAAACATATTAGGATTAACCAAGGTCATTTACTCTCATCTTATATATATATTACTTAAATTGGTTTGTAAAGAAAATGTAAATTATCCTAAGCATATCCCCCGGGAGTGTCGTAACCAAGAGTGCAACAAGGCCCGTTGTCGTGCACCAGTTCCCGTTCGAGTCTAGCTCAAAGCGGTGTTTTCGGGTTTTACCCCTAGGTACATCTGTGCCAGAGCCGCCTCTACCTGCTCGTATCCAGACAGGGATGTATTGCTCGGAAAACTCACAAAATCTCTACAATACCAAAATTCTAGGAAGTTCTTTTATACTAATCCTCAAAGTTCATCTTAGGTCTACGTGCTCTAATCAGAGTTTATCTAAATCTAGCTACCAAGGTTTGTACTAAACTTCCTCTGATACCAACTGTAACGCCCCGACCCTAATTACCTAGAGTCGGTGCATTATTACATAACATTGGCATGATCATGAGAAAGATCAAGTCTCGAAAGACCGATTAGTTTAGTAGCCTTGGAATAACTAGATACATCCATAAATTTTTACATTACATCAAAAAAAACATCTTGTCTTCATATCCCCTCATACTATCCCTGCAGGTCATTCATAAATTACTTCTTCATAATCCTGGGAAAAATAAAACATTGAAAGGGGTGAGCTCGGATGCTCAGTAAGGATAACATTATAGCAGAAGCTTTCATAAATAAGCATAAACACTTAAGGCAATTTATAACTAAAACAAAAGCCTTTTAAATTTAAACTTCAGCATAAAATGGAGAAGGTAAAATGAAATAATGCCATTTACTTACTCACATGGATATTCTACTAGTCGAATGATCACATGCAATGTCAATAACCACTTTCATAATGATGGAATGCATAATGCCAGACTATCATAACCACATAGCCAAGGCCTCGTGCCAAGACTACAAATAAGATTTTGCCAAGGCCTTGTGCCAAGACACTAGTTTGTCTCATGAGACCTACCGATGCATCGAGGAGCTATAGCGGGAGCCACCCATCACTTATTAAGTCCAATGCATTCCTCATATGAACAAGTTTAAACATAACATAAACATTCGTATTGAAACTAGCATACGAAATGTCAATACTTTTACCACAAAACTTGAATGGTTTAAAAATAGCACATCCACAGTCAAACATAACTCATTCGATACAATATGGAAGATTGTATTGTATCACATTAACCTCAATCAAGAATAATGAAGGATGTTGACATAGATGAAAATAATCATCAAAACTATTTGAGAGAAATATCCCCCTTTTCTTGAAAACATTTAAAAGTCACACTATTTGTCAAAAAGCCATTTAAAAATAGATTTTTGAATCAAAGTGTCCCATACCACTTTGAAACTTTTTAAAAGGATTTTTAATTTTAAAACTTTAATGTCCATATAAATAAATCCTTAAAACCATTTTTAAAATATGGACATTAATGAGCATGATTTAGAAGAATAATTATTTAAAACATTTTAAAATGGTATTTTGGTTAGAGTTTCTAACCAAAAGAGAGACACTTGAATACAAATAATTGAGGTAATAAAAACATTGTAATATCATGAGAATAAAGGAATTCATGATATACTATGTCAAAGTACATTATATACACCATATAAAAGTGATTTGGTGTATATCATCAAAGAAGTCTCAATGGAATGTAAATTGAGATGAAATCTCTCATAAAGGTTGTATCCTTTTGTTAAGGATAAATCAACGACATAATTATGTGTGACAAATATAAATACACTAAATATGATTGGATATTCAGTGTAAATCAATCAAAGTATATTCACACATATTCTTGTAAAAACAATACCAACGAATCGGATGTTTAACTCAATAAATGGAGAATGAGTTAAAATTACTCTTATCAAATTCATATCAATGACTTGAGAATTATCAATGGAGTGATTATGTGTATCAAACTTATATCCACAGGAATGGGAGTGGAAATTATGACATAATCAAATGAATAGTGATTCCACACATAATCTTGGGGTAATATAATCAATGAAATATGCGTAAAGCCAAATGAGTGGAAGTTGAAATCTCAAATTCCCTTATTGATTAGGTAACTTAAGAAACATACACCCATGAAAGAATTATCATACCATGATGATGTAAATACCCATAAATAAAAGTATATAACACAATGAATACAATCATGGGCAGTACACATACACCACATGCAATAATTAAGTGGTGATCAATGGAATTCTCACGGAATTAAAAGTGAGATAAGAAAACCCTTACCACGTTAATCGACTGAGTCGTATGGCCAAAAGTTAATAACCACCAAATGATTTACAGAATAACATGAATATAAAGAGAATCATGATAATATATATCAAATGGCCATACATAATACACCACTTTCAATAATTTAGTGGCGAATAATGGAAATCTCACGGAATTGAAAGTGAGATAAGAGAATCCCTTACTTTGTACTTTTTCCTTGGTCGATGGTAGGTTTACCTCCTTTAATTTAGGTAACTCACTTTGGTTGGAACCAAAGGACTTGTTGAAATGATTTCTGCCTAAGGGGAAGCTTCAAGGAGGAGGAGAGGGATGTGGGGAGCTTAGTTGGGCAGAGTTTGGACGAGCCAAGTGGCTTGAGAGGTGTGAGGAAATGAGAAGGAGGAGTGCCCTTTTATAAGAGGGGTGAGGGGCACCTTTGGAAAAGCTAGAAATATTAATTTATAATAAATTCATATTCGGTTTCCAATGGATCCAAAGTTGACTATTCAAAGGTTGAGGTGGGGATAGGTCGAAAACAACTCATCCAATAGAATTTAAACAGGTTTGGGTACTTATATTAACCTTATCTTTAAGTATTAACTCTAAGTTAATTAGTTTCACTTTTACAATGTCTCTTTGTATTTTTATATAATATGGTTAATAAACTTACTATATACATCCAAAAGACCCCAAAGTGGTCCATTAATGATTAACCTATCATAATATAAGTCTCTTGGCCGAACCTTAGATTTTTAGGAATTTAATATTAATTAATAATATAATATTTGTTTTAAGAACTCTTTTATGTCAATTTTGACACTATTCAATAGTTGATTTTTGTGAAACTCATAACAGATTGATTACTTCGAACAAAGTCAATTAAATCAATCCTAATATATCATATTATCCTAGAAAATTATTTTAATTCATTAAAAGTTTCATATTATATTTTTTTGGGTATTTATAATATCAATTATTTTAATTTTTCACTATTATAGTAATTACTGCATCATCATTGTGTCATAAATAAAATAAATTTTTAATGTCAAAAAAATTATAAATAAAATATAATTATGTAGGAAATCTTTTTATCTTTCTAATGAATATTTATAATCTAAAATCCAGCATATATAACCCTATGTAACAATTGTTTTGCTAAAAGATATATGCTTGTGTCATTTTTGTATTCATTTTAACTTAATTAATATAAAGTGTCATTATCACTTACAAGTGGATCCATGGGGTCCCAAAATTGACCCAAAGATGCCCATGGTCGACCATGTATCAACCAATAGGGTTAAGACACATTTTAGGGTAATTTAGTATTATTATAATATTATTTCTTTTAACCCTTATTTACCGGATTTACCCTTTAACCATGGTAAATAAAATATTTACCACAGTAACTATTCAAAATGTCTAAAAATAAAAGTTACCTATTTACACAATTTGAACATCCTGATTCCAAATATGGAATCCATTTTCCTAAATTCAAAACACAGAAGTGGCAGAAATTAATTTAAAATTAATTCCCGCTGTCAAAACAAAAAGCGTGTTTTTAAGAGATAATAACTATCAAAAGATTGACACTTGTTTATGTTCGGTTTAATTGTAAAATTATGTCCAATGACCAACATTATATTAAATGGTAAAAATATATTCTAAATATACTTTAAAACCACTCAAATTCACAATTTATCACTATTAATTATTTTGATTAAAAAAGTTGTTTTTAATTAAAATTTAGTAATTTTCACTATTCATCAAAATATGAAAGTTATCCGAAAAGTACCAAAATTTCACCTTAGGCTAAATTCGATATTCCGAATCCAAAAATTAAGTCCATTTTAAAATATAAAATATATATAATTTCAAAAAGTAGGTATTACTATTCATAACGGCTAGTTTGATTGGTTGTGGTGTGTTAAAATCTCGAAGTTGCGTACAATGCACGTCATTGCATTATTCGAAAGGAAACATACCGAGGAAGCTTGGGGTGTTACATTCCAGCACTAGTATAGATATAGGGATAGACACATATTGCCATCCCTATAGCCCATAAAGCACAAAACTCTGATCGTTATGAATAATTACTTGCTTTGGAGTAAGAACACATTATTTTTCCCATCTAGGAGGATTATTGGCATATTCTCATAAATGATGAGGCACTGGTCTGGGCTTATATTACTTTTCCAACTAGGGCTCACTAGGTAATAGAGACACTTTCCTTGGGATATGGAAACATTCCTATAGAAAAATATTGGAATCATATTCCAAAGACCTAGGATCAGGAACATATCCTCATTATGGTCATGGATCACCAAGTGAGAGTGGCTCATGCCTTAAGAAATTCTCATACTCCTATCAAAAAATACCAGTGGCATAATTTAAAGGCTCAGGATCAGGCTCGTATCCTCATTCTAACCAAGGCTCACCATGTGATAATGGTACATGCCTCGGGATAAGATCATATTCATGTTAGTAAATCTACCTGGAATATTCCAGTAGATCAAATAATCCAGGTGCATATTCCTACTTCCACTGATGAATAATTCCACTCACATCCTTCCGAGGCCATATAGAAGGAGGATCATATTACTCCCCCCATTCCAAAGGTTCGTTGAAATTTTCCAAATAGGAATGAATGTTCATACTGGGATAATATTCCTATTCTAACCAGGTCTCACCAAGTGAGAGTGACACATGCCTCGGGACAAGCTCATATTCTTGTCAAAAAAGACAATATACATACTCCAAAGTCTTAATATCAAGCTCATATCCCCATTTTGACTGGGGATCACCAAGTGAGAGTGGCACATACCTTGGGATAGAATCATATTTCTTTCAATAATGAAGAATCTCATTGGAATACTCTATCATCTTATATGTAGCTGACTGATACTCCCATTGTACCATAAAATTATCAAAAAATTTTGGAAGCCATCATACAACATGCTCATATCCCTGCACAATTCCAGAAGGTGGGTCGGAATATCTTGGAAATAATGTGGAATGAGGCTTATATCCCTAATCTTCTCAATGATAGTGTCCTTAAGTTTGTTCAAGACACATTCTCAACACCCTAAGGGTTCATTGACTCTTCAACTGAAGAAGAAGGAGATCATTACTATGATAGTCCTCCTCATAGTAGTGTGTTGATGGATCACATGGACTCTACTCCTAAAATACACCATGGTGAACATCCCCATGATGATATCTCCCACAGATAAAGAAATCTACCCCTTTCCTAGACACCTCCACATATAAAGGTGTTCAAAACAGAAACACTTTCATATAGAGAGGTGCTAGAAACATCAGGGTCAAACATATATAGTTCCCCATTAACTTCTAGAAACACTCCACTACAGTCATCAGGATACCCCAAGAAGAACCTTATGTGGTCTGATCAGATGGATTCATGCAAGTCTAATGGAGAGGAAACTGGCATTGAAGTATGGAGAGAGTTAGTAAAAAAACCTCCCCACAACGTTCTGTACCATTTCCACTTCTGACCATTAGATACCATATGAGTTAGAAAAGGAGTGCATGCCTTATTTATGCCAAAAAATATGGTCAAATCATCAGTGATTGAAGGCCAGACACCTCCCTTATCTAGGATGTGAGGGTCACATTTATACCATCAATATAATCTATTTTTAGCTAGACCTAGCTAATATCTCCATGGCCTGGGACCTAAAACTAGAAATCACAATGCAAATATGAAAAATGATTATCTCCATTGCATCATAGATCTTAAAAAATTGATATCACAAGCCATCTCATGTATATGTATTCAAGAAAGGGTAAAGTATGGAGTGTTACACTTCACTTCACCCCTAGAACAATAGAAACCCTCATATAAGGCATCCTATAATGTCATAGCCTCTGGTGAAATCAGTAGTTCAAGCAACACATGATCCAGTTGGTCACTACAACGAAATGCTACGACTTAAATGGTGCAGAGACATCACGAATGAATAAATTGGATAACCAATATATATTTAAACTAGACCCCTTTAAATAATGGAAACTAGTTTCAAACATGAAAGATTAAGTAAAAATAAACCTAATGAATTCCCATAGAAACTGACTCCCATTATGGGCTTCCATTTCACCTACCTTTAACACAAGCACAACTGCACCACATCAAATAGTACGCAATATCAGTTGCTATAACAGTCATCAAAGAGTGAACCCAACCTACTGAGTTGGGGGAATATCCTCATATATCTCCACACCTTAGATCATTAATACATAAGAAGATCTAGGACATGTTGATAGAAGGTTCAAACAAACCCCATTCTACTAGGATGGGGACACTTTTATCTCAATCTCCATCACTAGGTTCATCACCCCCAAGAGGTTCCTAGTTAAATCATTGAAATTTATAGATCATCACCATCCCACTAGGATGGTGGAATTTATTTCTCAATACCTATCCTAAGAATAATCAAATACTCAACCAAAATCATCATATCCTCAACAATAAGGTCAATCAATGCTAATTATGGCCCCAAATAGTCCCCAAACCATAGGTTTGAGGCCATTTTCATTATCATAATCACCATATATGTAATAATTATTCTCTAGGTTGGGAGGTAAATATTTATGGTTGGCATCCCATCCGTTCCTCTCACCACAAGACAAAACTATGCTACTCAGGGCCTGTTCATCAATCATGACTAGAAGCTCCCTCAATGTCACTATTCAAAGACCAAGAATGGTGGAGAGTATAATGAAGGAAATCAAACCCCACTGAGGTCACAATCCAAAATGGCCCAATATGGACAAGGGTTCGAGAAATGACCCTAATACATGAAGTATGGAATCATCCAATTGCATTGAAAGTAATGGGACACCTACAATTTCCCAATAAACCTATGTGAATGTCATCACCATCAACACAACTGATAATGTGAATCAATATGTAGATACAGAGGGATACAATACCAAAAATATACCATGATGGGGGATCTGGATTCACCCATTGAGGTAGCATGTACTCGAAACCAGAGGATGAATCCAAATCTTGGCACCTCCAAATATTGATTTTCCATCTCTATAGTGGAACACTACCAAGGATAAAGGGAATGGTGTGGAAATATATCAATCACCACACTTAAGAGTTGATGTTCTTTCCATAGAGGAACAAATGACATAATATGAGAATGGGATTCATAATATCAGATAACTTAGAGAGGAGATACTCAATGGAAACATTAACATTTAGTATTGTTTTTATATAGAGGAGAATATACCTCCTCTAATACATATGGAAAGAGATGATCTGCCTGCAAGAGTGGTGTCTGAGCATTATATTGGCTCTGAATCTAGGAAGATGGCCTAAATAAATGAGGAAATTGAAAATGATCATGACTTCCCCCCATTACGACAACAACCTCTCCCTCACTAGGGAAATAATTTAGTCTACACACAAATTGAGAATTAGAATGAGATGAAATCAGGGCCACCATATCAGGCCCCGCTCACTCCCTGTAGATGGGAGGTAGCCCAGACAATAGTACCTCTATAATTTCTTAATTCTATAAAGTCCCTGGATACTCAAATGAAAGATATGGTGGGACGACATATACCTATGTAGGTGAAGAAGAATCCACATCCCAAATGAGAGGATGAAAAATTTTCCATCACCAAAATTTTAAAAATCCTACCTTCTCTACCTTAGACGACATAGGAGACCCTGAAAAACATCTCACTCACTTAGTATCCCAGTGTAGTTTGATGATAGGCCCTTGGGATCAGTAGGAGGTGACCAAGATGAGTTGTTTTATGCAGAATCTAATAAGGCCATGTTTTTTTGGTATAGTAGCCTTCTAGAAAGATCTTTTGTAGGATGGGAAGACCTTCATTATCTATTCCTTTACCATTTCAGCTCCACATTAAGGAAAATTACAATTTTTGACCTGAAGAATAGTAGGAAATGAAAAAAATGATATGGTTTCTAGTTTCGTAGCCATATAGAAGGATTTAACCTATTCTATCAACATCTCTCTCTTGCAGGAACAATTATTAGAACCCTACACTAAAAATCTATGGGATGAGCTATAGACACCTCTGATCCCAATGAAGTATCTAGGTGGATTTCACGAGGTGATATATATATATAACAAATTTTGAAAGATTCCATTCAGTGAAACCGAGCTAAATCTCAACTCATGTATTCCGCACAAGGGAAGAGGATTAAAAAGGTAGAAACAACCATTTTCACTCTCAAACCAGTAACAATTCCCATCTTAGAACCTAAGAAGGTCCCAAACCACCTAGCACCTCATTTCAAGCAGCAACAACCACAAAATCTCCCTTGTATAGAAGTGAAAAGAGACCAGGTTTACCTAAGATTTGAGGAACTAATGGATAAATCCCATTCCTTCCAAAATGACCATGTACCTAGTTATTTACTTTCATCCATGGACAATAAAATACTCAAGATACCACATATTTGGTTGCCCAATGTGGTCAACCTCATTAATCATTCTGACTACTAACCTTTCCATAGAAGGATGGATCATAACATAAAGGACTCCTTAATCTTCAAAGATGTTCTCCAAACCATGGCCGATTATGGATAGGTGATGTTAGATAACTCCCCAGTATATGTGAACTACATAACCATTTATCAGTCACAAGAATAGGGTGATTGGTAGAAAGTTTCAGCTAGGTGTGGACAAAAGTTGAACAACTGGATGATTCATAAAGCAGTTGACCGAGATCATTCCACCATGAGAGAATTTTTTTGAATAATTGCAACAATTCTTCCACCTAGGGAGGTGACATCGAATATGTCTCTAAAATGTGGACACTTCCATAAAAAAAATGAAGATATATAAGTGGAAGAGTCTAATTATACTCTGACACTAGCTCTAACCCTTTCATATTTCTTCCATGCAATATCCGAATCACAGGAACCACCCCATCAAATGGAATCCTCATCAGATAAATGAATCATATTTAGTTTTTTCAATGTGATACTCTTACAGAACCATTTTATGATGACGAATATTCCCCCGGAGTATGATTTCCCTGTACCTAACCATAGAATAGGAGGTCGCATGCATAGGAAACAAAGATATAGGGGACAACATAGGTCTGTTCGGACCCAAATTTCGATCATGTCCCTATAGAGGACATATATGTATCTAAGACCTATATAAAAGAACTCCATAAATCCTAAAAGATACATAGAGGTTCCTCATAACCCTCCAACAGTCATCCTCACCCAGTTGTTTTACATGACCGCCCAACGGGGGGGGTGAATTATCTAATTAGCCTAGGTAACGGGGGAGGACATCATGATCCACACCACTAGAAGTATATGATCTCTTGACCTATTCACAAGTACCATGCCCATATAATTTAAAATCATCAGTTCATGAGTCACACAATAAAGATAAACCCCATGTTGAGAATCATTGAACCCTGACATAGAAGTACGATATTCTAAAATAGCTGGAGATTTTCCCAACTAAGCTCTTGATCCTGGATGCACTCCATTTTTCAATAGAACTCATGTATGAACTCTTTGAATCCCTATAGATCCCAAGGGAGTTTGAGATAGAATTCACTGTAGCCGAGGTCTATCGAGTGGACACTATGACAACAAAATTCCATGTTGCCATCTCGTTCATAGAGAAGGATCAGGAAGAGGTCATCCAGGGATACATCAAACCCTTATATGTTTTGGGTAGACTTGATAATGTCAACATCCAAAGGGATGAGATTGAAAATTGTTCCATGATCAACATAATCCCTATTCTAACCCTTTAAGATTTGGGGTATAGAGAAGGGGATTTGTTTCCCACAAATATGACCATTCAAGGGTATGATAATCATGAGAAAAACCCTCTTAGGAAGATCAATCCCAAAGATCAGTTTGGGGATTTTAAATCTAACACTAAGTTTATGGTTATTGACCAAGACATTGCATAAAATTTTCTACATACAAGTCCCTAACTCCATAGCCACATGAAGGTACCCTCAACATTCCATCAGTGTTTGAAATACCCCATCGATGGAAAGGTCTACATACTACAGGGTGATAATTCACCCTTAGAGACTTGTGAAGAAAAACATGATGATGTGGGTTTATACAAAAGGGAAGAAAAAAACCAATGGTGGATGAATATATACAGGTGATAGACCCAATGGATTGGGGACTTTCCCTGTGAATCCTTGGAGTTTTCTTGACAGTAACTATATGCTCCCCATAAATCTATTTGAGGCAATAGACCTGATCCTATATTTCCATGCCCCCTATGTCCCCATAGATAGTGTAGAAGAAAATACTCTGTGGAATATCTCTACAATTACTTTGGTATTAGGGTATGATAATGTATTTTATTATATCCTCTTTCACCTCGACAGTGATAGAGATGACCCCATATTTCCGACATCATCTGAAAATGCCTTCAAAGACTCAATGGTGGAAGAAGAATAGGATGACCTCAGGAATGACCCTCCCGCATTTGAGAAGGAATCTCCACCACTATTGATGATATTAGAAAGGAAAATATGGGAACATAAGTTGACCCATGACCTACACTGATTAGTTACTCCATGCCTATCGAGGAGAAGGATATGTACAACACATTTCTAAAGCAATACTAACATGTGTTCACATGGAATTATATATAAATTCCTAGACTAAATCTAGATGTGGTTACACACCATATCATCTTACCTGATTAACATTGAGGATTCAATAAAGAATCCAATTGGATTCACCCCTCTCATACTACTAATATAGAGGAAAATTTGATAAATTGATCAAAGAAAACTTTATTTGAGAAGTGAAAAACCTAAGATGGCTCTACAACATTGTCCTTGTCAAGAAAAATAATGGGTAGATTAGGGTCTTCACCAATTTCATATACCTTAATCAACACTTCCCAAAATATAGTTTCCAATTTACAATAAAAAAACTATTTATTGATGCAATTTCTATATTCTAGACCCTCTCTTTCATAGATGGGTATTCAAGGTACCGTCAGATAAAGATAACCCCCAAAGATGAATAATTCACTGCCTTTAGAGAACCCCAAGGGATATTCTAATATTATTTCATTCCCCTTTTCTTAAATAATTATGGCATAACTTATCACCATACCATTTATCATATCATTAATCCCTTATTCAGAAGAATATCCAAATTTTATGTCGATGACCTGGTGGTAAAATCCCGACAGTGAGGCAATCACTTCACGGATCTTCAAAAAGTCTTTGATAAGTTGCAAAAACATAGTATGAAGATGAATTCACTGAAATTAACTTTCAACATAACATTATGAAAGTTCCATGGATTTTTGGTATGCCACTGTGCCATCGATGTTGACCTAGAAAAGACTAGTTTTATTTTAGCAATTTCACCCCTAGGAATCTCAAAAAACTAAGGGAAACTCTAAGGGAACCTTGACTACATTAGACATTTCATAGCCAACCTGGTTAGAAAGCATCTCCCTTTCACTAAGTTAATAAAGAATTAAATCACCTATCGATGGGATGGGGACTATAAAGAATCCTTTTAGAGTCTCAAGCAGTACTTGCTACAACCACCGATCCTGATTCCACCGATGGAAGGAAATCCACTCATATTATATGCGGCTACCATGGAATGATCAGTTGTAAAACTCCTCACATAGAAGTACAATGTGGGGAGATAAATAGTCTCTACTACCCCAGTAAAATGATGATAACTACTGAGACCCGATATTCTGATATTAAAAAGAACTACCTCACACTCATCTTTTCAGTGAAAAAGTAGTGGAATTACTTGTAGTACCATGATGTCCATTTGGTATCTTTTATTGATCCACTAAAGTAAATATTTTTCCATCTCATGCTGATTGGGTGCTTAGCCTGATGGGTGATCATTCTAAAACAATACGACATTCAGTTCGTGTCACAGAAGGCAGTGAAAGGGAAAGCCCTGGCTAATTTCCTTGTGGTAAATCCCACCCCAGAAAGTACACTAGTGAAAAATGAACTTCTAAATGAGGAGTATTTATATACCCATGAAACTTACTAGATATAGGATATGTATTTTTATGGTGCCTCCCAAAGTCCTATCGAAAAAAGTATGGAAAATCCAAAACTCAATCAGGTTAGATTAGGGATTGTATTTGTTTCTCTGGACAAAGAAATCTTACCTAATATTTCTCACTATCTAAAGGCTTCACGAATAATGAGGAATAATAAAAAGACCTCATCTCTAGCTTATAAATGGCCCTACAACTATAGATATCCGACCTAAATATCAAATGATATTTAGAGCTAGGGATAAAGCAAACTAGTGGTGAATATGCCATCAAAAAGGAAGAGTTGGCCCCTCTCACTGGCTATGTTAGGGGACTAATGGTAGAGTTCAATTTTGATAACACTTTGAATCATGTTCCCTGATCATAAAACATTCGTGCCGACACATTAGATAATTCTACCATAGTCCCGACCAACCCCGATCAGGAGGAATAAATCTTCTGTATCGTGCACTTAAGAATAGTCTCATCGATCATCATCTGTGACATGAAGGAAATAAATTAGGTCAACATCACCTATAGAATGATGAACTGATATCCACCCCTAAATGAATGGAGCCCATAATTAGTTATCTCCAAAATGGGATGCTCCTAACAGATCGATCCAGAAGGGAACATATTCAGCACCGAACAGTAAACTTTACCTAACAAGATAGCCCAAATGAGAAAAAATCCCTCAGAATTGTGGCTTCAATAGAATCCTCCTCAGATGCATAAAAAAAGAGATATTCTCACTGTCATGGAATAATTACACATTGGTTCCTATAGAATTCATCAATCTGGTCCCAAGATCTCCCACCAAATTAAGAGGATGGGTTACTTATAGAAAACCATGATACATGACTATGTAGAATTTACCAGGAAATGTCATGCATGCAAGATCCATGAAAACTTCATCCATAAATCCCTATAATTTATACATACAACTAGATATTCTTATCCATTTTCTATATGAGTAATGGACAATATGGGGCCATATCACCCAACCAAAACTAATTAGTTTAAGAACATCATTACTGCTACAATATTCTTCTCCAAATGGGATGAGGCTATACACCTCAAGGAGTTCAGGATGAAGAATATTCTCACCTTCGTAAATTCCTATATCATCACTAAGTTCGGGGCCCCTCACACAATATTGACATAAAATGACACCAAATTCTATTTTATGGAGTTGAAGAAATTTTACCAGGAGTATAATTATGTCAAGTCACTCATCCTGATACCATATAGCAAAAAATGGAAAAATTGAGGCCTTCAATAAGACTTTTTAAAATATAATCCAAAAGATAGTGAATAAATACAATAAGTACTAGCTGGAAAAGCTCCTCCATGCTTTATGGGTCTACTGTACCACCACACATACTGCTGTACAAGAAACACCGTATTCATTAGTGTACAAAACTGAAGTAGTATTTACCAGAGATGTCTAGTTTCCCTCACATAAAATAGTCATTTGTAGAAAAATCTTGAATGATGATAAATCCCAAAAGAGGCTGGATAAGAAGGAATGAATCAATGAGAAAAGGCTGTATACATTACACAACCTTGAAGTCCATCAAAATCAAATCAGAAGGGACTTCAATAAAATGGTCCTCCTTTGATCATTTCTCTAAGGTGAAATAGTATTGGTTCTCAGATCCCCCAAGATACCATGAAATAATACTCCAAATATGGAACCCAAATGGGAAGGGATTTATATCACACATAGGGTCTATCATAATGGAGCCTACTCATTAACCACAATGAATGTGTAAAGTGTCACACTCCCCACCAAAGTGAGGTTTATTAAGAAATAATTATCATAGCTTCCATAAAGTGTCTCTCATCTAAATAACACGATTTTGAACTATACAAAAGAAGTCTATGCTGCAAGACCTTAAACTGCACGACGTCCTATGTCCTAACCACATGAAATTAAACTGTACAGATCACATCCTAACCACATGATGTTAAACTATATGGATCATGTCCTAACCACATGTAATTAAACTATATGGAGATCATCCTAGCAGAAAGACAATAAAATATACATCATCCTTTTTCCTTACCATATGATGTTAAACTACAGAAAAAGTCCTCACTACATTCCGTAAAACTGTACAGATCCTCAATGTTGATCATCATACGCATCAGGTAACCTTTTTTACTTATTGCATAATGTTAAATTACACAAAAAAATTCCTAATTACATGAAGTAAAAATGAATGTATCCCCAACAATCCTCATCTTTCACATTGATTCAACATTATCCTCATTGTATGACATTAAACTACACGACCGACATCCTCAATGCACGAAACTAAACAACAAAAGTTTCTAGATCTATGCATGGATTTATTCTCATTTTACTGAGATATGTAAGGACACCTAGATCCTATATCTAGGTCCATCCACTATAAGATACAAAATTACCCTATCCTCTCCTTAATCGACTATTCATGGTGACAGGAACCCTTTTAGTTCATTTTTTCTCATACCGAGTGTAGCTCATGTGAGCTTAGAATTTTGGTAAGGGATTCCCCGTATGAACAAGGAACATCATATGAAGACAAGGTTATCATGGTCTTGAATGAAAAACCCTAAAAGGAACACCTTGAGTCCTCATCACATGATGTTAAACTACATAGCTGATGTCTCTTACATGATATAAAATTGCACATTCTTGTGGACCTCACCTGAGAGAACCACTATTGTTGGTGTTGGTCCCCTAACACAAATCCATTCAAGAACTACACGTGACTTGATTAATATCATGATAGGATACATATTGATGCCCAGATCTCCAACCCCGAGTCTATTCAAAATAAATAAACATAAAAAATTCCCCTACCTACGTACAAGTTAGATCTGTGCAAAGAGCACTTGTTTAAGAACTACGTCTGGATTGATTCATATTACTATGGAATATGTAGTGATGATCATACTTACATTCTTAGGTCTAGGCACAACGTTCCCTTTTCACGTTGGGGTACCTATGTCCTTACTTCTTGATGTTAAACAACATTGTCTCTCAAGAACTACGTGTGGATTGATTCCTATCATGAAAGGATATGTCGTGACACCCAGATCTATAATTCTGGGTCCAAATACAATAATAAATGGGAATAATTCCCCCTATTTGTATGGGTAAGACCTGAAAAAATATTTTTCATTCAATAAATATGTGTGGATTGATTCTTTCCATCACAGGATAGGCAGTGACACCTGAATCTTCAATCTTGGGTCATATACAACAACCAATGAAAAAAATACACGCACAACATCATAAGTTCGGAGCCATACAAGATCATTTTTTTTATGTATGATTCAGATCTATGAACAAATTTATTGTGCACATAATACATCTTTCACAAGGCTTCACTTCAGTTCCCACTTTCTTACCGCATAATGTTAAAATTCAAGGAAACAAATACGTTCTTACCGCATGGCATTAAAATACAAGGAAAATGTCTTGGTAACATGAAATTAAAAATATGTGAAAAATTCATACCCACTACAAGATGTTAAAATGTGCAGGACATCACCCATTATTATATCTTATGAAAGAACCACAAGAGACTTATGCCAGTTAACCAAAGTATAGGGTGTTTCCACCATCTTTTAAGCACCTCAATTCACAAATCAAACTTCATGTATGGGGAACCTCAATTTACCACAAACCTTTTATGGACCATGGAGAGTAAAATAGATATCTCTACTTGAACACAATATCGATGAATAAGGGTTCAAACCTACCAACTAGATATATCTTGGCTCTGTAAGAAGGTCTTCTTGATCCTTGTGAACCTAACATCACTATGGCGGAACTCAACAAATGAGGGTGTTCTTGTCTATCTGCAGTATGATTGCACTATATCATTACCCATGGCATGAGAACCTTGAGCCATGATTTACAAAATTTTAATCTCCTAATCAGAAGGATGTTGGGGAACTCTTAACCCTAGGTATCCTAATTAGGAACTTGTGTAATATTTCCCTCATATTAAGTTCATGTGCATCATGAACTTAAGTTGACTACACTTTGATCAAAGTTGTACTACCTTAAACTCCATCCTTTGATGGTCCAAATAAATTGACCTTAAACTGCTAGATAAATAGACACAAAACTTTTCAGGGTGAAAACCCACAAAGGGAGGACTGCGAAAAATTAAAGACTTCTCTTGCCGAACTCTTTATATCTAGATTTTAGGCAAAAATCAAGGCATAAATAAATAAGGAATAAAGATCCTAGCACCCAATTTGTTTCCCTAGTAAAATCCAATCTATGCTTACTGGACACCCTGATCTAGAAAAAAGTTAGTGTAATGATTTCTCACATCTCCTTTCCATGAGAACAAGTTCTCTAGGTGATGACACAACTTTTAGGGTGCTCTAAATCTTATTAGATATGACACTTTCCACAAGTCACACTTCATGATTTGAGCACCTCAGATCACTGCAAACATTCCATGGTACTTGGAAAAAGATACCCAGCTTCAAGGAACCATTTTTTGACTATGAATGTATTCCTATGGCTCTTGTATATGTGCTTATGGTTGTCATCCAATTGTATCACTCTGCAAAAATGGATTTACAATTCTTTTGAGCCCTGATGTCAATGTAGAAGAACTCAACACCAAACTGTGTTTTTTCCATTCATGGTGTGATTGTACCATATCAACCTCATGACCCAAGCACCTTAGACCATGATTTGGGATCCCTATAACCATAATATTCAAGCGGGTTCAACATCCTCGATTTTATGTTACTGTGTTTTATACCCTTTATCAAAGCAGGAATGCGGTAATCCATTCCAAAACCTTTTTATGACCCACTTCTCATGAATCAAAATCACATGGCATAGTTCCTAAGTTTTATAATTAAATATCTAAGACACCATAGGGTTATAAAAACCTCACATGATAGCTTTTTATCTATATCCAAATTCATCACCTGGATGTTTGAGTCTTCGTAAATCTTTCATGGACCTTGGAAAAGAATGGAGAAACCATTTTTTGACCATGATATCGATGTATAAGGGATTTAACCTACCAAATAGAGGTGTTTCTTCCTTGTAAGAAAGGAAATCCAATCCTTGTGAGCCTTGATAACACTATGGTTGAACTCATCACCTCAAGGTGTTATGGGTTATCCCTGATATGTCTACCGTATCCCATATTCCTTGACTCAAACATTTAGATAGTGACTTACTCAAACCATGCTCCAACTATCCAGGTGGATTCAGATTCCCATGTATTTAACCCCCCAAACCAATATTACCCCCACAAATATTTCATGGCCCATGGAAAAGAGTGAGGAAACCTCTCTTTTACAATTCTATCAATGCATAAGGGATTTGACGTACGAATAAATAAATTCTCCTTCTTGTAAGAAAGGAACTCCAATCCTCTTGAGCCCTAGAAACACCACAACGGAACTTAGATCCTTAGGGTGTCTTGGGTCATCCTTGGCATGTCTTCTCCATATTCCATTTTTAAAAATAGATGTTTTGAGATAAAAGACCCTAAAAATACAACGATAGAAGGTTTGAGCTTAAAGAACCTAAACTACAACGACAAAGGGCCCAAGTTTAAATACCCTAAACTAAAAAAATAGAAGGTCTAAGATTAATGACCCTAAAATGTAGGAATATAAGGTCCAAGATAAAATACCTTAAACTAAAACACATAAATTATTTATTTTTTAAGAATATAAAAGAAACAAAGCTTATGAGGCCCATTAGATATCCTTAGAAAAAAACAAGATATCCATCATAAGTACATTGACTTTGGAAAAAGATATAAAACTCTACCCCTAAGAAATATATTCTTCCCAAACTATCCTTTTGTGAATCAGGTAATCTCAATATAGATGTAGTAGATATGTTAATGAGGAATCTCATGTTGGTGGGAATTAATGATCATTTCTCAAGAAGAATATATTATAATTTTAAAGTTCAAATCTAGGAATTCAGGTTTACTCGATATTATGCAAAGGGTGGGTATCATTGATGATGCATGAAACATCAGATCAATGAAACATCATGAACATTATGAATGAAAGATGTCTGGAAAACAACATATAAGGTTCAGTAGATCTATTCATTGATAACATATATGGGGAAGAATCTCCACATATTGGAGTGTCTCCCATGAATATACTATCCAAGGAAAAGTTTCAAAATTACAAGTCCTTCAAAACATGTTCTTAGAGGATCCCTTGAGCTCTATAAGCCTCTTCTATATGTAGGTAACAGATTGGTGTAATTGATCAATAGATTTGGATTCTACCTCTACAATCTTATATAAATCCTCTACCTTGTAAACGACATCAAGCCTAACCTTCTCCCCCATATCAAGGAGTTCCTATTTCTCCATCATTTTTTTCTCTGATATCTGAAGATAATTATGAAAATAGGATAATTTTCCTTAAAGGAAACTGATTAAAGACTGGAGATAGTCATTCTAAGCCTTCCCAGTGTTGACCACATCTTGGTGAGATGCTGCCTCCACCGAACACTAGAAAGCTTCATTTAATGCCTCATCCTAGCTTTGCTTTAAAGAAAAGAAAGACTCAATGGGTACCACCCTCAATTCATGGCCCTCTTCTACTCTCTTAGAGATATCACTTCCTTCGCATGGCCATGCGGTGTGGTGTAGTCAAAATCCTCATAACCAAGGGTGGTAAACATAAATCTAAGGTGACCTAGCTAGTCCTTCAACCCTTCTAAATGGGTCTCTAAAACTAAGGTCCATATCTCCCTATATATTTTTCAATGCATTGATATATAAAATGACTTATACCCTAGGATTTGGTCTAACCTCATACTTGGAATGGGAACATACATTGGGACAAATTCACTGATAAAAAGAGTTGTGCTCACCATCTTTGAGGAAGTAGGATGTGAGCCTACCTCTAAATTTTTCGACTTAGTCAGAGGAATCCCCAAGGGGGTAGGGATTGGAACCTTCAGTTTCCATGGTGAATGCACTAAAATAAGGGGAATAGGGTTTTATCAGCCAAAGGAGAAATGGTATGATATCACTATGTAACCAACAAATATAACCTATTTTAGAAACATAACTTTCTTGGTTGTGTCATTAGCAATGTTTGTTTCCTCAAACCAATATTCTAGAAAAGAGGTGACGCCCTCTTGTGATGAGTATATTCATGGATATTTTGGTGATTTCTTTGAAGACGTGCTTTTCTCTCCACCCTTGAGGGCTTTAAGAACAAAATATAATGTCAGGTGTCATGACACAAAGTGAACAAAGTGTCCAGTTTTTGAATAAGTATTCAACTTATTTAAAAATCACATCCATGAAGGATAAATTAGTAGAAGAATAACTACCCATATTAGTATAATAAAAAAAATTCTCTTACACCATATCAAATGGTACTACTGCTAGGATATTTGCAGTAGGAAATGGGTGCGATTGAATTGGTACCTCAGCCATCACTGCTTCTTGATGGGTCAGACCTGACAGGGAAGGGTATGCTAAAGCAACCAAATTCTTAACCACACCCTTAGGAATAGATACATTCTCCTCTAAGTGACCTTAGTAGGTAACTAAAAACTTTTGAAAAATTAGGATGTGGAACTAGACTATTCTAAAATAAGATAAGAGTGAAATGACACACTTACTTGGGGATTCTGGAGGAGAGGAATCTGACAATTTAGAGCTCTTCCTTTTCCCCTTCCATTATGAGGTAGGATCTCTAGAAGGAAATGATGCTAAGAGTGATAGGGAAGGTCCCCTAGAAGGTGATAAATCTAAATTCATTTCTCTAGGGAAGGAAATAACCGACCTATTCAAATCCATTTGACTTAGGGATACCTCATAATCAACCCCCCATTCCCTACCAAATCTATCTCCAACAGCCATACCCTAAAGAGAATATTTAGGGGAAAGTAGGATTGTATGGTATTCTATAGACTCCCACTATATCAATAAGAAAAACACAAAGGACTTTAGTATGGTTGCAATGGAACCACAAACCTTTAAACATAGCAATATGTTCATCCATACCACTGCCTCTCCAATGGGATATCCATGTTCTTCCACTTTCATTTTAAGTGTGTCTCAAACCACCATTTTATGCACTAGAGGTGAATAAAAAGCTCAACCATTGACTCTTTATAGCATTACATAAAGGTCTCAGATGAAGGCCTTGACCTCTATAGGCTAGTCTTTGAAAGTGATGCCCATAGGTGTAGTGACACGAGTGAAACCTTCCAAAGGTATTTTTACCTGATGAAATATTCCCTAGAGATCAGCTTATGTGTTCATAATTATTCAAGACATCAACTTTTTAAATGATATATGAAATAATAATGATGATGTGGCTTCACTCTCTAGATCCACACTCACTATGGTCTTATTAGTTGGCTCCTCTACTGAAAATGAGAGTAATGGTAAATGCAATACTTTATTATGAGATGCATTCAGGGATATTGGTTCTCTCAAAGACAACTGTTTTCTAGGCCTTGGATTTTCCTTAGCATCTAGTGGTAATTGGGAAGCTTCACATACTAGTGTGAATAATTTCTCATTGGGATATGAGCAGATCCAAATCTTAACATAATGTTGGGATAAAACAATTTCTGTATCACAAGGAGGAAGGTTTATCTCAACCTGAGTTTCCTCCCTGGTTAACATCATCCAAAACTAGTGAACCACCATCAGATGATCCTCATATCAGACATGAATAGGTCAAGGACATCTCAACTGGACACATAAGAACTGATGGCTAAACTGACAAGGTGCATACCATTCATAGAGGAGATCCCAATCAATGTGAGTGGAAAGGATTCCCTCATGAAGTGAAATCATATAGGCCCAAGCCTCAAGTATGGACTCACTATCATCAACCATATTAATTATGGGAAATAAACCAGAGGGTTTGAAGGAGAAATGGTCATAACAGCCTATAAAGGTCCTGACCTCCCAAACCCTTAGTACACCATGTCTCACCCTACTAATGCACTATAAAAATGGATTGAAATGGAATTTGTTAATTTTATCAATGTTAAGGTATTCATAACCTCCTAAATGATCCACCACCTAACCATATATCACTTGAAAGGGACCCAAGATTTTGTGTGGGGATTTTCCATATTAATATGGAACAATAGGCGATAAAGTTTGGCCGACATAGGGATGGATAAACTAATATGTTTAACTCCCTCCATAAAATATTCCATCATAAAAGTGGATCCCCTAACTCCACACTTTTATTTTTTTATAAAAAGTAACCCACCTAGGTACATAACTAGGTAACCAGCCAACTGAATAGTTTGGTCAAAACTGGAGATGAACTCTCATCCAAAATCTTTAAATCTCTCTTCCTCAACCATAGTCCAATAAGCACCATCCATACTATGAGAGTCCTTCATAGGGTGAACCTTTGGATTCTTTCCTAATGGATTAGAATGATCTTTCTTGATGAAATATCTCACCCACGTCTTGAACAAGATATCTGCTATAGGAAGTGGATCCTTCAAAAGGGCCTTTTTGACCAGCCTGATTAGTTCTCAAGAATGGGAAGGGTTCCTCTATACGTTATCCCATAAATATCATGGGGGTGGGGAATTCATCATAAATGTCTCCCAATATGGGTGCACCATAGATCTACTCAACTTCCTAGAGACTAATTCCCACATCTCCATGTGTTAAGTGGAATGTGTTTGTGTCAGGACTCTATCAACAGAACATGTCCGACATCATAACCTTGTTACAATAGGAAAAAGTTTGAGAGATCCATATGGTCTCATACATATAGATCTAATTCAACTCCATGTAAAACTTAGAATTAATATATTTCACCTATAAGGGCTATCCCAATCCATTCCACATCTGCCCCTAGATCGAAAGTCCCAGTTGGGAACCCACCCAAACATCTAGTTGGAGGTAGACTTCCACATTATCAAACCGTACATATGGACATCCAAATTAGGTTCATGACTATTATCATTAAATTATATGGGAGTAAATGTTATTATATTATCATATACATGCTCCCCCCTTAGTGAAAAAATGGCCCACATGAGAGATGTTCACCCAAAAGGTGTTATGCGTTTCCAATACCCAAGTAGGGGGGTATGAATAATGACTGCAGAAAAGTAATGGGAGTGTAATTAGAAAGAACAAACCCATATAGTCATAGAAAATATGAAATGGGATATTCACCAAGTATCGCTCCCATCAGGTCTTCCAGAATCATCTAAAATGACCCACCAACATGGTGATAAGTAGCATCTGCGCTTGTTATGATAGCCTCCTGAAGATCCATCACTACTTTAGCCTCTTTATTTAAAGTATTTCAAGAACTATGATGTTATATGTAATCCATCTATATAAAACCAAGAAGAATAATTCAAATTAGCGATAGCCTATCAAAAGAGATGCATAACTATGGTAGCCTCATACAAATCACATGAATCATAAGGGGATTCATGATCACATAAAGGAATCATGAAATTCATGGCTCATGAAGATCTCATGGACCACATAAACCCACCAAAAATTATGCAATTACATGATCAGTAACAAGAATCATGATCGTGTGACCCTAACATGGTCACACAATTCTCATAATAGTCGAATGATCAAGCGAACAATCCAAAAGATCCTATAAAACCATCAAAGAAAACTATATAGATATATGGGAAATGATCAACAAATTACTAAAGATATATTCTTAGTTGGTTTGAATAAATTATTATGAAAATTAATTATTGTGAAGCGGTTCTCACAAAATTATCTTGCAAACAAATATCGCAATCGGTTCTTACAAAAGGTCTTAAGAAGGAGTCACACGATGAAGGCAGGTCGTAAGAGCCATGAGATTTGGGTAGTTGGTGAATGATCTTCCCTCTATTACACTATTTTTAGGGTCTTCTGAAAAATGAAAAATGTATCCCAAATGATCAAGTGTCTCCCAAGACACCAATTGTCGACATGCCCAAAGCCATAGGTAGACATTTACTTTCTTTAGAACTGAGCTCTTATCCCCATGGAATCTTTCATAAAGGGGGGAGGAGAATTGTTGATGCCTACAAAATGAGCATAAAAAAATCCATAAGGTAATAAATACTTGAAATATGGGCGTTATTTTCCAATAAAATAAAATGAAGAAAATGTGACCAAGATATGCAGATCACGTAACCTATAATAGGACACACAATCACATGACCTTCGAATGGTCATGCGAAAATTTCATGAATAATGCATAACCTGCTGAAAGATCATGGAGATCCCCTTTAATAAAGTATCCTTGTTCTTTTGAAGGTGTCTAAGACACCTGCTAGTAATGTGAAAGCTTCCAGATGAGCTCCCCCAAGTCATGCGGCTTGTCAGGATGAAGGCACTTGACAACCATTTAAAAATCCTTACAGAATAAAAAGAAAATATAAAAAAGGTGGGAGCCTCTTGTAGTTATAAATCTTCATGTGATGCACCATGTGGTTTTCAAGACACTATGAAAGCCCTAGAAACATGCACACCATGTCATGAAAGATTCTGCTGGCATGTCACCCTCATCATGTGAAGGGCCTCAGACATGTCCAGGTAGTCCTACGCTTCCCTCTAGCTCCAAATACTAACCAAAGGACTTTCCATGATAATTATAATGCATCACCAAAGGACCCTATATTGGTCACATGACACATCACCAACACGGAATGTGATTGTCTTCAATAACACTCATACAAACTCATGAGATCCTCAACCCTTGTCAAATAAATAAGGAACCAAAAAGTTAAATGACAAGAGCTTATTGTGATGAGAAGATACACTGATTTTATACAACTAAAATTGATCACATGAGCCCCCCCTCAAAAATCCATCTTGATCTTATGAAGGCTCCCTAACAAGCCACCTTTGTCTCATGGAATATTCAAGACAAGTCACCTTTGACCAGAAAAATCCCTTTAAACATGCATCCAAATCTCGTGAAGGTCCCTATATTTTTCGGCCTTACATTTTGGAAGCCCCATGTAATGTACACATGATTAGGAAATACCCATTTGATTAGAGAAAATCCAATAAATGGGGCACTGACATGATTTTCTTTCAGTCCCTGAAAATCATGCGACGCCCCCAAGATGTCTCATTGTAGGATTTCACAAAGTACATGACACTAAAACATTCCAAAAATTCCATTATGGATCCAAAAGATATGTTACACACAAAGAATCATATAACCATGGTGGTGAAGCTTATAAATCCCTCCCCCTTAGCACAAAAAAATAATCATTGGATCTATATACCGGCACATCCAGGCATCAAAGAAGATTTCTCAAAGTAGAAAATATCATGAACAAAAGTACTTTATGCCATATAAAGCATATGTAACAACATAAAAAATCAAGAAGTATGCATGGTAACTTATCATTATCACTTAAGTTCATGAAAATGACTTTTGGCATGTCAGTCGGGTTATTCAAAGGAAGTCCCACAAATCTGCTGCATCATGCTAAACCTAAAAAAACTAATGCTGAACAACTTTAAGGTACATATGCAATAAAATCTAGAATGAAAGACAAAAAATTTGGGATATTTATGTGAAGAACATATACACTAATCCTCATGGGATTCACATTAATCATCCAAATCTCATGCAATGACATTGGGACATGTCACCCAAGTCATGTGATGCCGCCTCAACAAACCATTTGGATCATTAGATGTCCTCTAGACATGTCAAGAAAGTAAAATGATTTCCTCTAAGCATGTCATCCGAGTCTCGTGAATACCTTAGGGTTCACCATCTAGATCTTGTGATTTCTTGTAGACATGTTTCCAAAATTATATGATGACACTAGTGTATGTCAGCTAGGTTTTGTGGAGCCCTCTATCCATTCCAACCAGATCTCATGGCACCCTCTAAGCTTGTCATCTATGTTTCAAAATGGCACTAGGACATGTCATCTAGGTCTCATGATGGCACCAGGGAATGCCAATGCAGATCATGCGATGTCCTCTAGATAATTTATCCAAGATCATGCGACATCCTTCAGATGTGTCAACCCATATCATGCGATATCCTCCATACAAGTCAACCAAGATCATGCGGTGTCATTTAGATGTGTCAAATTGGATCATTAAACATCCTTTATAAAAGTCATCCAGGTCTTGTGAAACTCTCCAAATATGTCATATATGATCATGAAATTGTCTCCAAACATCCTTGTACAAGTCTTGTGATGTCCTCTAGAAATTTCAACCTAGATCATTATATTTTCATCAGGCATGTTCAGAATTCCTTAGAAATGTCAGAAAGGCAATTGGGACAAGTCAGACCTAATCATGCAATGGATTCCATAAATTCCATGAAGATCATATGATGTTATTCATACAAGTCAAATGGATCATGTGATTATCTTTGTACATATCTACTATGCAACTACGACATGTAAGGATATCCTCAGATGTGTTAGCCCGAAAACCAGACATGTCAATAAGACAACCAATCCATGTCAAGATGACATATAATGATATGAAATGGTCATATTAAGGAAACCTCAATGTGTAATACCTGATCAATGACATAATATGCCATGTCCCCCAATATTAGGACAACCCCAATGTGTAATCCCTAATCAAACTGAACTATAGAAACTCTGATTTCTACCATAACCCGGATATGTAGGATGCCTTCTTAAAGTCATGAGCTCAAATGGTAATCCATCTTAGTGTTAATCCCTCTATGTATCCAACAATATAACCATTAAGACCCAATCTCTCCCATGAGATGATCATCCTTTCTCATCCAACACTAGATTGAGGAGTCAACTGAACTATGATGACTCTAATTTTTTCCATAACCAGGATATATAGGATGCCTCCCTAATGCCCAAGATCCATAATAAACATATAAAGGGATACCCCAACATGTAATTTCCACATCCATATGTAGTGAGACATATTACTTGTTATCCCTTGTTTCCAACATCGAGCATGGATCACGTAGGCTTAGAGAGTTTAAATGATCACATCATCTACATCATGAATCTCTACCATCTAGGGAAACCATAATATGTAAGCCCTGATCAATGGAACGATATTATTTACCCCATAGGGGTATCAACCTTGGGTTAAGTTCCAAGGGTGTGATTTAACTAATATAACTCCAATTTCTTCTATAGAAGGGATATGTTGGATACCTCCCTGAGGTTCAAGATCAATATCTGGTACCCAAGTGCCCCCATATATGTCATTTTTGTATGATGTTAAACTAAATGGGTTGAACGAACTACACGAGTTTTAATAACTATTATAGAGAAGGATTCATATGATGCTTCATAATGGCTCAATCCCATCCTTGAAATATTAATTTCCTCCATGGATGACAACAAGCTCTGGAGTGCCTGGTTATACGACTTCAATATATAATAAGCAATCCACCAATGGGAAATGGTTGAAGAACTTCAAAAACCTACATATGGATTCACTAATAAGATTCCTCCTTTTCATATAAAAGGATTTATCCTATGATCATTTTGTTAGGGTAACTGGTCCCGTATCAGGACTAGGGATAGATTCTCAAACATATCCTAAATCTATAAGAGAGTCCCAAAGTAGGAAACAATTCTCCCAAAAGGATGTGATGAGCTCAAACTCACATCATATTGACCAATGTAAATTCCGAAGCATCATTGGGTCTGAAACCTCAAAGGAACACTAGCCTTTATAAAGAAGTTCCATACTCATTTATGGATGTGGGAGCCATTGGGAGTTTTTGTTAGAGATAAAAAATGGTAAACCCAACTTTAATGATTGTAAAAGACATTGAAACCTCCAGAATAAAACTTTCGATCCAATCTAGTCATATCTCTCTAATGAAACAAAATTAGGGAGCCCAATGTGAAATAATTTAACTATAACATCCCATTCATAAGAAAAAATGATAGAATACCTAGTTCTTATTGAACCATTTTGTTCCCATCACATGGGTGGTCTTATTGTCTTTTCGACGAAATAAACTAATATTAATTTTTAATTATTTTATAAGACATTTTCACTCAATATCTTATATATTAACTATAGATGCATATTTTGTCTTATAAATACCACATTTAATAAAATATATTATATTAATAACAATATAAATATATATTCTTATTAATATATGATTTTTAATGATATGTATATATATATAATAAATATACCTTTTATAAGTGCTAAAAAAAGTGCCAATAAAAGGGAAATTTTATTAGCACTTTTATCAACATTTTGTAGCATAGATAAAAATGATCTTTATTAGCACTCTTAGCTAGTGATGATAAAGGATCCCCTTTTTCATAAATTTTTTTAGTGTTGATAAAGGGTATCACTAAATATAGCCCGATCTATAGTAGTGTCTCCTCCATGTTAAATAATAAATTTGTTTTCCCCCTTGGATGGCACTGAACATTACTCCTATAATGGAGGCTAACTTTGAATAGGCGTGTTTGGAATTGGTGTCTTGGTAGGCTCCTAGTCCACCAAATCTGCATAATTTTTTATTACTTTCTATTTTTTATCATTTGATTTTCTATGTGTTTGTATCCCTATAATTAGGGTTTGTTTTATGAGTTTCATATCATATGAGTTGAAGAAATAAAATCTTTCTATTTCTGCTGCAATATATTTTACCTTACGATTACCTCCAATGATCTACTTCCGTGCGTGTGTTTATGAAAATCCACCTTCAGTGGTATCAATGGGATTAAATGTGTTTTTGGTGTTTTTAGATAGATATATGATATTTGTTACCAATCAACTTCATTAGTCGATGGAAATAGATTTTTAATAGTCTACCATTTGGCATTACACAATTTTTTATTCCCACTTTATCTTTAGGGTTCTAATTTTTCTAACAAAAAAGGTGGTTTTAAATTTTCTAAAAGCTTTTTGAACCTTTTCCCCCTCCCCAAATTTCTTTTCTCCATCCCTTAATTTTTTTATTGGTCTCATGTGTTAGACTCCATGCTTCTATTTATTGAAAAAAATTCCTATTCTATTTTTCTTTATCCACATTTATCACCACACAACACAGTTTCTATTATAAAAAAAATCAAACACTATTTTAACAATTGTGATCTATCTACCTCTATCCTATTTATACTAAAAATATATATAGATCCATTTTATTTTTCTTAATCCTCCATCACTAATGATACTACAGAAGTATAAATCAAAAAATTATTGAAGGAAAACTATAATAATTGGAAAATCCAAATTTGAGTGATCCTTCGAACCCAATATGTTATGGACGTCATGGAAGATGGATACACTAAGATAGAATCCAAGGTAGATGAGGCTTCTCTATAACATGCACAAAATTAAACCCTTTTAGAATAATATAAGAAATATTTCAAGGCCAAATCCAACATTTATCAAGGCCTTAGTGAAGCCAATTCAAAATAATCACTTCATCAAAAACATCAAAGGAGATATGGAAAAACATTCACAAAGAATTAAAAGGTGCTAAAAAGTGAAGTAGATACGATTTAGATCTCTAAAAGGTGAGTTTGAATCCATTCTAATGAAATATTTTGAAACCAATGTCAAGTGGAATACTCATGTAATGGTAGTGGTGAACCAACTACCAAGAAATAGATTAAAACTTGATAAAATATGAGTATGTGAGAAACTTTAGTGATCCTCAGATCTAAAATTTGATTACATAGTTATTTCCCTGGAAGAAACTAATCATCAGAAGATGATTTATATCAAAGAACTAATGGGATCTCTACAAGCCCATGAGATAAAGGTGAATCATCAGAGAAAAACCAATGGAGTGAAGTATTCCCTTCAATCAAAGTTGTATCTCAACAAATTTGAAAAAGAGAAAGTGGGTAGATTTTGAAGAGGTTGATACAGAGGATTCTATGGATAAGAATCTAATCAAAGAAGTGGAGGACAAGGTTAAAGAAGCCAAAATCAAGGAGGTCATGTATATCAAAATTATAATCCATGAGAATGAGGATAAGGAATAAGGGTATAATTCAACAATCATCAACCATATTACAAGAGAAATGTCCAGTGCTATAATTTTAAAAAATATGAACATTATAGCAAAGAATTATAAGAGTAAGAAACCCATTGAGAATTTCACTACATAGGAAAATATTTCCAAAGTAGTATATATATTTTTAGAGTCCCTTATGTTGATAGTACAAACATTAAGATGAAATAAATATATTTGGTATCTTGACTTTGGAGCTAGAAACCACATGAAAAGTCACAAGAACTTTTTTTACTAACCAAGATAAGAGGGTTTGAGGATACAATTATTTTGGTTATCTCTCAATAATTTCTATCCATGGAGAAGGATATATTTTAATCAAGAAAAAATAGAAATCACACTTTCATCTCTGATTTCTACTATGCACTTGATATGAAAACCAACATCTTGAGTTATAGGTAACTAGCAAAAAAAAAAGGATTTTGAATAATCTTACAAATTAATAAAATGGTGATTATCAATGGAAAGGAAGGATGGTCACAAAAATAGCCATTATAAAGAACCATATGCTTCCACTTATGATCTACCCTGACATACCACAATGTTTGACTATGGTACATGATGATAAAGACTGACCATGGAATCTTAAGTTCAGAAATTTAAACTTTGAAAGTTGAAGATTATCAAGATGAAAGAATATTGTGGAGGTGATTCATAACATTATAAATATCAATAAAATATTTGAAATCTATTTTCTAAGAAAATAACATAGAAAAAACTTTGAAAACATTCCAATTGGAAAACTATTTCACCACTTGAGTTAATCCCTACTGATGCGTGTGGTCCATTGGATAAAAAATAAAATTGAAAAAGAAGATAATTTTAAACATTTTTTGATGATTATGGAAGGAAAACATGGATATAATTTCTCAAGATAAATTAAAAAGTCTTTGATTTATTTAAGGAATTCAAGGTACTGGTGGAAAATCAAAGCAACCATCATATACAAAATCTGTAATTTGATTGAGGTGGGGAGTCCACCTCTAATGTTTTTTAAGAGCACCTCAAGAAAAATAGAATTCAACACCAGTTGAATCCATTGTAAAAACATCGACTCAATGGAGTATTTGAAAGAAAAATAAAACCATTCACAATATATAAATAAGTATGTTTAAAGATGAAGAAATTACCAATACTTTCTAGGTTGAAGAAAATTAGTGTTCACTATATCTACTAAATAGATTCCCCAAAAAAATATTGAAACAAAGACACTAAATGAAGTATGGAGTACTCACAAGACCAATGTAATCCATATTAGTGTTTTCGGTTCCATTTACTATGTCATGATCTTGGAGGCAAGACAACAATTCTTAATGAAAAATGAGTGATGTTTGCCCTTATGGGATACAAAGATCAAGCAATATGATATCACTTGTATAATCTCATCACTAGAAAGAATATATTCAACATAAATGTAATATTTTAAGAAAAAGAGTCTTGGAAATTGAATAAAGATGATGATTTAATATATTTATAACTCACTTAATAAGAAGAAGAAAATATTGAATAAATACCAATAAAGGAATGAGGAGTTAAAGAACCAACTATGTCATCACCACATACTTCCACATTTGAAGGTATTGAACAATGTTTTTTGATATATGACTAAAAAATGTTTAAATACTAATAGAAATATATGAGAGAAAAAAACCAATAGAGGATTATGTAAATGTGAATTTTCTCTTGGTGACTTATGATCCAATTAGCTTTTAGGAAGCTAAATATGGTGAAATATGGGGGAATGTGATGGATGAAGAAAAATATTCCATCCAGGTTACCAAATGCTACAAGAAAAATAAAAAAAACCACTATGGTGAATTCTATTCACACATTTCAAGGATAGAGATGACCATATTATTTATCTCAATAAATACCCAACATAAATGGAAGGCCCATCAATGAGTTTCAATGTAAACTTTTTTAAATAATTTTTTTCGAAATATGGGATATATATTGATTATTAACCCATATATGTGAATAAATTTAGATAAGGATGATGAAAATTATTGGGATTCATGGAAAAAAAATTTAAGGGGTGATTTTGAATAATTAACTTTCATTTACTCATGGATGAAACCAACCATTACTATTATGATAGAGACTAGGTGAATTTAACATTGAACAAATGTGTTTGGAATCTGTGGGTTGGGAGACACCTATTGCACCATTAAAACTTTTTATTTATTTCTATTTTCAATAATTTTATTTTCTATGTGCTTTTATCCCTATAAATATGTTTTTTCATGGGTTTCATGTCATATTAGTTGAAGAAAAACAAGCTATATATTTTCACTATAATATATTTTCCCTTTAATTTCCTCCAGTTATCTGCTTTTGTGTGTGTGTTTATGAAAATACACCTTCACTTTTCCCACCCCCTTTAAAGCCTCCCAAAATCTACCCATGAACTTCCACTTACCTTCCCCACTTCTTAGATATAACCAATCTGCACCATGTTGTCCTTTGGACCATGTTTCACTTTTCTAAATTCTTAACCATCAATGATCCAACCTCCCCTATCGTGTAATTTACACTCACCCTCACATCAGTCATCACATAGTGTACTCTCCTATACATGAATTTATATGTTTATTTTTTTATATTTTTTAATTCTTATATTTTAAATTTAATTCTTCAAAGATATAAATTTGAGATATACATATTACCTTTATTCATATTATAATTTTGATGATGATGAATTATATTTTCAATTTTAGATGATTTAAAATCTACACCAAAACCAACTTATAATGAAAGTTTATTTCTATTAGAGACTATTTAAACCGCATGAAAAATAATTTATGGTGGTTATTTAAACCTTTGTGTATTTCACTGTCAATAATCTAATAGAATCATTCTAAATTTATTTATCATTAGTTTGATAAGTGTATTTTTTTCAAATTTAGTTATGATTTTAAATATATTTAGTTGCAGTTTTTATTGTAAATTTTTTTATTTAATAAATAGAGAAAAAATAAATGAATCATCACTAACAAATTTGGAGGTGAGTTTATTTTGTAGTGGTTTATCAAAACCTCCAATAACAAAAAAAATTAAAATAAATAATTTGAAAAAAAACCACCACTAATTTTTATATTTCTAGTTTATATAATCTCTCACTAAACATTGAAAATAATAAAAATTATAAATATATAAAATTTTAAAAATAATTTATTAAAAAATGAATCTAAATAATAAGTAATTAAAAATATAAATATAAAATAATATAGACAACACATATATATGACACAAACATATAACTAATATATAAAACACACATATGTATATAAAAATAAGTTAACAATCTACCATAAACTTTGTTATTATACAGACAACATAGGTCCATGATCCACCCTAAACCCATCATATTACAATTCGTATATTTAACAACCCTTATTTATGAGTTTAATAGTGATGATTGGATTTTCACACATTCCCATGACCTTTTAGGTTTAGAGTTTTATAAAATTATGAAAAACTATTATATATCAAACTCTTACAAATCAAACTGGACACTTCCACTGAATACCCATTTTACTACAAAGATATGATTCTTAAATTTAAACTAATGTTTCATTCAAAACATGTTCACTTAATTTATGATGAATCCCAATAATGGAAATCTATAACTTGATATAGTTCCCAATAATCCTTAAGCCCTGTGAAAAACATTTAAAAATGTTGGATGAGAATAAAAATATTAGTAATGGATACAAAAATAAATAAACCCATTAGCCCATTTTTAAAATCATGAAATAATATAGAAAATTTACCTTTTATATAATTAAACTTGAGTTCAAAATAATAATTTATTTACTCAATAAATAAAATTCACTTCCCAAATCTTTTCATAATACATTTGATAAGAAATATTAAAGGAAAATATCAAAATCACGAGGGTTTATTATAAAACATGAGTAATCATGAAACAATTTTCTTGAAAAACATACATTTTACCCTTAAAAGAGGAATACACATTCTTTTAAATATAAACTCATTATATTACCTTATGAACTAGAAAATATTCCATTAAAATTAATCCACAAGAATAAATGAAGTTATGTTGGTACCTTATGAAATCATCTTTATATCACTATTACAATCACTCTTAAACGCACTCTTACAAATTCAGTAACCTACTTAGTTAATTATAACATATATTACTCAGATAAAAAAATCATTACCCAATATATTAAATATCTATATCAATCACACCCATCACCATGAAAAATTTACAAGGAACATAAAATAAATAAAATACAAAGAAACTTTCATTTCCCTCATAAAATTTCTTAAAACATCATATTTAATACATATGTAGAAACACTTTAAAACTTCATGTAAAATTCAGGATAAAAATTATTTTTCTTTGAAAATAATTAAAACAAAAAATCCCTAAAAGAACGGGAAATAATTTTTTATTTGGAAAAAAATATAACTTATAGAGGAATATTCTTAATGAATAAAGTTTATGATAGTAGGAAAATATAGTCATGTTTTATATATTTAAAAAAATTATTTTACACTTTGGTAAAAAGATTCAAAAGCGACCTGTAGGGAAAAAATTAAAAGATTCCATTTTTAAAACCATTAAAAAAAGTAAAGGATAGTTGAAAATTAATTTAAAAAATAATTTGAGTATATATAAAAAAATTATTTAATTTTATTAAGAACATGGTTATGGAGTAAAACGAGAATAAAAAATTTAGGACTTTTAAAAAAGATTTTAAAGAAAAAATCCCTTACCTCAAGCCCGACACACCATGTACATACTTTAAGTTCAGTATAATAAATATATATTAATTATTTAATTGATTAAAAACCTTTTTATGGATTATTAAATTATTTTATTCAATTTTATTTTATTTATTACTGCGTCTCATATAGTTATTAAATCAATTAAGTTCATGTTAGACGTTTTGAGGATGTTTGGTTCATAGTCCTAAAACAACTTTGGTAGGTTGAACATGGTAAAAGGTATCATTATTACCTCATATAAATAATATTAACCATGAAATAATTATAATTATTACACATTAAATACAATTTTATAACCATCCATGAAAGGTGGACATGAATTATGAATCACATCGCTTCATATAGGCGACAATACACATATACGAATAAGCGATATTATCATTTTCCAATGGATGGAAGGGTAAGAAGGTAAGTAATATATCAAATTTAAAGAATCATAATTATATCATTAATATAATATATATTATTTAAATCTATTATAATAACCATCATTTTTATGAAATAATGAAAAATAAAACACATTTCTTCATGGAGGCGGTCAAGAACATATGTGAAAAAGTGATGTTTTAATTTCCTATAGGTAGGAAAAGAAGATAAAAAGTGTTGTTACATAAACATAATAAAATTTTAATATATTTAAAATACTTATTTTATCATACCATAATGGTTATATAATATTTTAAGGAGGTTGAATAAGAAATAAACATGGAAACCCTTAGTTAAGAGTTATACATCTTCTTTGGTAAACCTCCATTGGATTACACATTAAAACTTATAAGTTTGTATTTTTGTAAATACAAGAAATATAATAAATGAGGATTTGTGTTTAAAAGGTATTTGGGTAAGTATTTTTTGAGATAAATGTCTCAAAGTATGTGAATAAGAGAAGATATAGGTGCCTATTTATAAGTGAGGGGAGTGACACTCTTGCAATTATTTATGTTTTAAAATAATATAAAGTATAATTCATGGGAAAGTGAACCTAAATATATCCCATTTATAAGATAATGTTATAATGGTATAGATATTATCATATATTAATATTTAATATGGTATTTTTGACCTCATCACTTAGTTTTAACTTCAATTAATTCATTTTATCCTTCACTATGGTGAGAAATTTTTACTATGGTTACTATTCATTATGACCTAAAATGAAGTTGAACTCATTAATAAATTTGAACTTAATTATTAAAAAAAATTAAATAAAATTTTCAAAATTCAATTTCTAAAATATAAATAAATTACTTTTATAAAAGTTCACAAAACACAACAAAAACAGTTTTTAAAAAAAATTCGGGTTTAAGATTAAAAATGAATATATATCAAAATAAAGAATAATTTTTATTTCCATGGAATTAATTAGATTACAGTTAATCAATTAGGAAAAATTTTACTTCAAAACCCATCCAAAACATAATGTGACATTGTAAATACTTGAAAATAAATGATGGGTTTTATAAAAATTTATATTTTTCACTATTCATCCAAAAAATCAATATTTTAATAAAAATAATAAAAATGCACCATAGGATATATTTTATATGATAATATAAAAAATTAATTAAATTTTATTAATTTAATTTCCAAAATTTATAAATTTATCTTTTAAATAAGACTATATAATACATGGAAAAGACTTTAGTTATAATAAAACTATTTCTTTCTTCGATTTAAAATATCATATAAAATTATTGTAATGAATGTAACTATTAAAAATCATGTAAAAAATGGCATTTTTTGGTTTTTTGGTGGTATAAACCACCTTAAAATGGTCTTGTGATGGTTTTTTTAAACCACTGCTAAAGTTGGTATTGGGAATAATCTCACGTCATTTCTAATTATAATGATCTACAATTTTATCAATGGAGTTTTAAAATTATTATAATTATGTTATATACTATAAAACAAATACATTTCATTTAAATACCAATAAAAACACTATTCTCATAAATGAATAATGTAATAAGTGATATTCATAGAAATTAAGAAACCTATACCGATGGAATGGTAACTTGACCCTTAGAATAGTTACATGACCATTAAGAATAGTAATATGACCAATAGAATAGTAATCCCACCTATGAAAGTATAAATAAAATTTAGGCATCTTATAAATGAAAATATGATAAAATTATTTCATAGTATAAGTAAATAAATGTTTTAAAAATGATAAATTAAGTGTTGATTTTTTGTAAAATATAAATGTTTATAAAATAGATTCATAAATTAATATAACGATTTAAAAGAAAATTTATTTCAGTAAAATATATCCATAAATTAATATTTTTTTGTTTGATGATTATAATATAAATTTTTGAGTCCTTAATTAAATTTTCAAAGTGTCACAAAATCGATTATAATATGAAAATCAGTATTTTTTGAATAAATAATGATTTAAAAAAAATGAAAATTATCATATTTAAAAACTTATTTTCATAAAATTGAGTCCATTTTTGAATTCTATAGGAGGAGAAATGTTTATAGTGAACTTTTTTGATTTTTCTAAAATAGTTGATTTTTTGATGAATAGTAAAATACAGAAATTTACAGTATTTAACACTATAAGTTAAATATAGAAATTTTTGGGTCATGTATGATGTATGGATGTTATAAGAAAAATAATCTTTAACATTCCTTCATTATTTAATATATTTAGTCACAACAATCAGTACTATTGATATTTTTGAGCCAAAATAATAAACTAATGAATAAAATAATAAAAAAACACCCATCTCCTCCCCTATAAATACCAACCGTCACCAAGTCTTCTCCTCACACCTTCCAAGGATTGAAGATTATCCAAATTCTATCTAATAATATTCCAAATCCTTTATCCCACTTCTATTATCCTTTGGTCACAACCAAATACCACACCCAATTTCCCAAAGGAGGTTCTTAAGGAGAATAAGTTCAAGAGGTAAAATCCACTTTTGTTTTATTTTAATTTATTTTCAATTTCTTTTATTTTATTATTATTTACTCAACTTCTTATATAAAAGTGGTATGATAACTCCATTATATTTTATACAATGTAATTTTATCGGGTTAATGGAATAATCTACCATCAAAACTATTCCCTCCTCCTTTTATTCTAAAAATGAAAACATCATCCATGATGTGTTGATTTTCCACCATCATGGACGATGAATTTTAATTTTCCTTTAATGCCTTCAAATATGACCATAAGACCATTATTATGGTTAAATAAGATTTTATTATTCATATTATAAGTTATATAATGTTCTATAACCAATATATAAACAAGATATTAAATAAAATGTTATATGTTCTTGATGGTCATAAAGAAACCGCCAAAATAAATTAAATCATTTTCAGTAACATATTATCTAATTAATCATTCTCATACTATATAACCAAATGATATATATGGACAATTAAAATTATTTAATTTCATTAATAACATATAATTTCAATTTTGGATAATTATTCTCATATTATATAAACTTCCATACATGTATACAAGCAAACCAATCACGAAAACCAAGAAAACAAATACTCTCATAATGAAAAAATTGAACTCTATAACTCATCATAATATCCATAAATGAAATTAATAAAATTATGATAAATCAAATAAATTTATAATAGGTTCTAGTTTTATTAATTGATGGATCCAATTTTATTGTACAATATATTAATGTGATCAAATAATTTAGACATAAGGTAAGGGGATTCTCAAACCCAACTCCATTTCTTTGGGTTATTCCCCATTCATGCCAAATTTTAGTGTGGATATTATCTTAATATTCCTCAAATATAATTTCATTGTCTTTCCATTTTCTTTTCTGGGATATTCATTTTTTAATATAGTTTTATGAAAAATAAAAATATTTTCAAAACAGACGGTTCTTTCTAAAAACACATCTTTCACTTCCCTTGAGATTGTTTTTTCTTTAGTCAAGATTGATGAATCCTATAGCAAGTATGTTATTCCATTTTTATAGCCCCAATGTTTATTCATTAATGTATTCATTATTATATTCTCATTAAACCCATTTTCTTTCCATGGGTTATTTTATGACTAAGATTGATATACGTTCTATGTGGGATGCATAATTATGTAAACATTATGATGTGATGGGTGAACTCAAAATTATATAATTCTCCAATGAATTGGGTAATGTGATGTATCTCATGAGATAATGTAAAATATGTGTGAACATGATGGTAAATTTGTTAAAAATTATGTTGTTATGATTTTAATAATATAATATGCATGAACATGATGCTAGCTTTTTTTGAAACTATATGTGGTATTTTGACCACTAAGACATGATGTTTCATTTTTATGTATTTACACATTCCATGGCATTATCTAATGTTTCCACTCAATATTATTATGATGATTCTATGAATTTGTTATGATTATGATTAATCTCACCCTTATTATATTGATTCATGTTGTTATCTAGCCTCTTACTAGGATTTTAGAACACCCATTTCTTATATGTATATCATTAGGTTATTAATTTTACAAAGGAGAACACAAGGTCTATTAATAATTTTTAAAAGAAGGAATTAAATTAATTTTTATGTTATATTATGTATAAGTGATGCATGGTCCTAATTTTACTCATATACCAAACCTTTGGATCCATATTTTTAACTCTTTTATGTCATTTATCTTTAAAATGATGTTATAGTTATGTTAGAAAAAGTTGGGTTTCTATAGTTGGCATCAAATCCTGATTTAATTAATTTGGGAATTAGTATTAGAGAACATTAGTGAAACCCCTTAGCATGAGAATAAGTATATATAAGAACCCAAGAATCTTTTTTTAGTAAAATTATAAACATAGGGATCCCACAAGATATGCCTTTAGAGTTAATTTTATGAAGGAATAAATTATTTATTCATAACTTGTTAACTTATGTTTTATTCAATCCTTTTCTATTTTAAAAAATGGTTTTAACTATGATAAAACACACCAAAAACCCATGTGAGGGACAATGTAGTGACTAGCTGAATGACATCCCTAATGCCTTGGGAGGTTGAGTTCAAAATTTCATGGTGATTATTAACCAACTATATCATGCTATGAAAAATAACCTAAACAACGTGGAACATAATACTTTACCTAAGAGTGAGAAATTGGATATCAAATATTTTATGCAGAAACTACCAAAAATGTTTATTGGATCTTCAAATCCACTAGTGGTAGAACAACGGGTCAACTCAATTGATTAGATCCTTTCTATGCGTCATTGTTTTGAGATGGAGAAGGTGAATTTGACTATTTATTATTTAGTTAGAGAGGTTGATAAATGGTGGGTGTTTATTAAGAAAACCAAGATGAAGGAAGAATTTGAAGATATGGAGTTGGAAGACTTTAAGAAAATATTTCTTAACATGTATTTCCCTTAATCTCTTCATACAAATACAGAGAGATAATTTTTAGAACTAAAACAAAAGGAAGGTGAATCTATCACAGCTTACGAATCAATTTCAAAAGGAATTAAAGTTATGACTCTGGTTTTTTTATAAAAAAATATATCAAAATTGATAGATTATTTAGTGGTTTAAAACCATACCTTTGAAAGGATCTAACTATTACAGACTTTGGGAGTTATGAAGAAGTTGTTTGATGTGATCTTAAAGTGGAGATAGAGTTTGGAGAATAGTCCCATGGATATAGTGATAAGAAATGGAAGATAAAATTTCAAGATGTAGGTTATAATGATAAAGGTGTAAAGAAAACTCAACCACTCACATGTCAAAAACATGGGAATAAGTATCATGGGAATTAATTCAAAGGGATAGATAAATGGTTCAAGTGTGGGGGAGAAGTCCACAGATCCAATGAATGTCTGTGAGAAATGAAGAATCTATCCTACATGATGGAGGAAAAAAGAGAAACAACCATGGTTAAATGCTTCAACTTTAGGGATAAAGGGAATTATAAAAGCTAGTGCACTAAGCATTGAATCCTCGAGGGAAATCAGCATCAGCTGTCACCAAAGAGAAAAGATAAATGGAAATCTTATTCCATTAATACTACTGAATTGGTGAAATAAAATGAATTCATACAAGTTACACTTCCTATTCACTCAAGAATGGATAAAATCTTATTTTATTCTAGTTCTATGAATTATTTTATATCTTGCATGTTTTCTAGAACTATTGAATCAAAGCCCTGAAACCTTGAAGTAGAGATATCTGTTAAAATAACTAGTGGTGTGATCATTGAAACCCAAGTTTTTTTCTCTTATACTATTTATTTATGTTGGAAAATTCTTCTAGAAAACATCATGATACTTCCCTTTGTGGAATTTGACATTATAGTGGGGATGGATTGGATCTCATTATACAGATCATATATCAACTATCGGGAAAATGAGATATCTTTAAAATTCAGAACTATCCCATGCTCCTATACAAATTCAAGGAAGAACATGAATATCCTTTGGAATATTCCTTAATGTATTGGGTGTTTATTACCTATGATGAAACATATCTAGATCAAATTATTGAGATAAAGGAGAGAATCATGCTAAAAAACATGCCCATTGTGAGGGACTACATTGATGTGTTCCTAGAAGAATTTCCTAGTATTACTCCTAACCAAGAGGTTGAGTCCTCAATTGAACTTATTCTGATATCATTATCAATATCAAATACTCTTTATAGAATGACCACCATAGTGTTTTAAGAACTAATGAAGTAATTACAAGAAGATCTAGATCGGGGTTTCATATGCTCGAGTTCTTCACCATGGGGTGCTCCAATCCTCTTCACCAAGAAGAAGGATGGATCAATGCACCTCTGAATTAATTATCACGAGCTCAACAAAATCATGATAAAGAACAAGTATCCCCTACCATAGATAGATGACTTGTTCGATCAACTATGTGGTTCTAAGTATTTCTATAAGGAGGACCATTGGTCGGGATATCACTAATTAAAGGTGAATATAAAAGATATTCCCAAGAATTTGTTTAGAATGAGGTATAGACACTATGATTTTATAGTGATTCCCTTAGGAATCACTAATGATATATAAATATTCACATAATTAATGAATAGAGTCTTTAGATATTACCTTTGAAAAATTTGTGGTAGTATTTATAAATAGTATTCTAATATACTCTAAGAGTAAGGGTGAACATGAGGATCATTTGAATACTGTGATAAATAATTTGCAAAGGGAGAAAATTTATGAAAAGTATAATAAATATGAGTTATGGATGAAGTAAGTATCATTTTTGGGGAATTTTATCACCATCAAAGGAATATCTCTAGATCCTTCCAAGAAAAGGAAATCTAAGAGTGGCACATGACAACATCTGTAATGGATATATATGGTTTCTTTAGTCTAGCTGGGTATTACCGATGACCTATGAATAACTTATCATGATTGTCAAACCCACTAACCAAGTTGACTCAAAATGGAGAAAAGTTTTTTTGGGCTAGTGAATGTGAATACCTATTTAAAGAGTTAAAAAATAGGTTTATCACTGAGCTAGAACTCACACTTATGAAAAGTGGGGAACTCCTTTTGGTATAAAATAATGCTTAAAAAAGGGATTAGGCTGTGTACTAATGAAAAATGATAAATTGGTAGCCTATGCCTCAAGGTAGTTGAAAATTCATGAGAAAAATAATCTCATGCATGATCTGGAGTTGGAAGCAGTGATCTTCATGTTGAAAATGTGGTGGAATTATCTCTATAGGGAGAAGTGTGAAATATATAATGATCATAAGATCCTAAAATATATATTCACATAGAAGGAGCTTAATATGAACCAGAGAATATTCTTAGATATTATCAAGGATTATGACTATTTAATCCACTACCATCGTGGAAAAGAGAATAAAGTGGTGGATGCTCTAAGTAGAAAGGATCCTACAACATTATCAATGATGAAAATTGAGAAGGATAAAATATTCATAGATTTTCAAAGGATGGATATGTGAATCATTCAGGACATAAAATCATAAATCCTTTCACAAATGATCGATCAACCATCTGTCATGGAAAAAATAAATAATTCTCAAAGAAATGATGTAAAAATTTAGAGGAAGGAAGAAGCTATGAGAAAGGGGACTCCTTAGAATTTAAAATCAATGAGGATGAAGTTGAAATATTTGGGTCATGATTATTTGTACCATCCAATCAAAAGATAAAGAAAGATATTTTAAATGATGCACATAGAACAATATTCTCTAGTCACCCAAGTAGTGCAAAAATGTATTGAGATTTCTGATAGATCTATTGGTGGGAAAATATGAAGAAGAAGATCACTAAATATGCATAAAAGTGACTAGTATTTTAATAAGTGAAGGATGAAAGGAAAAATTATAATGGGATGATGAAAACATTACCCATACCAGCATGGAAATGTTAAAAAATCACCATGGACTTTTTCACTAGACATTTCAGGACATCCATAGGAAATAATGCTATATGGGTTGTTGTGGATCGTCATACACAGATTGATCACTTTATCACAATTCAATAGAAATTATCACTCGATTAAATTTCATAGATATACATCAGATAAGTGGTAAGTCTACATAGATTACCACTATTGATTATTTTAGATTGAGATCTGAGATTTAGCTCCAAGTTATAGCAAATTCATCAACATTCTCTAAACACTGATCTGAACTTCAGTACGACTTATCATAATCAAACTGATTTACAATCTTAGTGGAATATTCAGAAACTAGAAGACATGTTGAGAGCATGTTCCATAGACTTTAAAGGAGGAAGATACCAACATCTAACTTTGGATGAGTTCTTATACAACAATAGTTTCCACTAAAGCATCCAAAGGGATCCATATAAATACCTTTATAGGAAAATATGTAGAACACTAACATGATGGGATGAATTTAGTGAACATAAGATTATAGGACCTAAAATAGTCAAAGAAATGATAGAAAAGGTTAAAAACATTAAGGAGAACATTAAGGAAGCCCAAATTTGATAGAATAACTATGAATAAAATCATCAATAGGACCTAGAGTTTGAGATTAGAGACATGGTATTCTTCTGTATATCTCTATGGAAGAGGATCATGAGATTTGGGAAGAAAGGAAATGTGAGTCCTAGGTACATAGGCCCCTTATAAATTCTTGATCATGTCTAAGATTTGGGCTATCGACTAGCACTTAAATCTACAATGTCTCAATTACACAATTTATTCCATGTATCTTTCTTAAGGAAGTTCATAATAGACCCCTCACATTTACTCAATCCATAAGTGGTATAGTTGGAAAATGATCTCTCTTACAAGGAGCAGTTGGTGAAGATCTTAGACCATAAAGATAAATTTATACACAATAAGACTATTCAAATGGTCAAATTAATTTAGCAGAACCATAAGTACTAAGAGGTGACATGGGAACCGAAGGAAGCGATGAAGGAAAAATACCATCATCTATTTATGTAAAATGAAATTTTGAGGTTGAAATTTCAAAATAGGGAACAATGTGACTACCCAAACATTTATCAATGGGTTTTAACCTTCTTATAATTATGTTATATAGTATAAAACACATACATTGCACTGATATCCTAATAAAAACATTATTCTCATAAATAAATAATGAAATAAGTTATATTTATATAAATTAAGAAACTTGTACTGATGGAATAATATCTTGACAGTTAGAGTAGTAACATGAATTTTAGGAATTGTAATCCATCTAATAGAATAGTAAACTCACATATAAAATTATAAATAAAATTTAGGGATCTTAAAAATGAAAATATGATATAATTACATCATAGTATATGTAAATATTTTTTTTAAATTATAAATTAAGTGTTGGTATTTTTGTAAAACATAAATGTTTGGTTATGATATTATAATTAATATAATTATTTAAATGAAAATTTATTTGAATAAAATATTTTCATAAATTAATATTTTGATTTCTTATGATTATAATATAATTTTATGAGACCTTAATTAAATTTTCAATGTTTCATAAATTTGATTATAATATTAAAATCAATATTTTTCTAATAAATTATGATTTTAATTAAAAATAAAATTTCTAATATTTAGAAACATATTTTCATAAAATGGAGTCCATTTTTAAATTCTAAATGTTGAAAAATCGTTAGGTTTTATTTTTTGGATTTTTTCTAAAATAATTGTTTTTTTGGTGAATAGTGAAATTTGGTAAATTTCAGTATTTAACATTATAAGTTAAATACATTAATTTTTGAGTCATGTATGATGTATGGATGATGTAAGTACCATTATATATAAATATAATTAATTATTTTTTATATTTAGTCACAATAATCAATACTATTTATATACTTGATCCAAAATAATAAACTAATGAAAATAATAATAAAAAACACCCCTATCCTTTATTATAAATACCACTTCTCACCATCTCTTATCCTAACACCTTAAAATACTTGAAAATTTTCCAAATCATTACCAATTATATTACCAAGAATCTTCCACATGTCCTAGAGATTTTTTTATCAACAAAAGACCAAACCCAATTTCCCTAAGGAGGTTCTCAAGGAAAAGAAGTTCAAGAGGTAAAATCCTCTTTTGTTTTCTTTTAATTTATTTTCAATTTCTTTTATTTTATTATCCTATAATCACCTAACTATCCCAAATTGGAATGATAACTCCATTATATTTTATATAATGCAATTTTATTTTGTTAATGTATTAATCCATCTTAAAATATCTTCCACTTTTCTTTTATTCTAAAAATGAAAACATCATTTGTGATGTGTCGATTTTCCACTATCACGGATGATGCATATTAATTTTCCATTACCGCATTCGAGGATGGTAATAAAACCATTATTATTGTTAAATAAGATATTATTATACATATTATAATTTATATAATTTTCTATAACCAATATATAAATATGATATTAAATAAAATGATATATGTTCATGATGGTTGCAAATGAACCACAAAAATAAATTAAATCATTTTCATTGAAATTTTATTTAATTAATCATCCTAAAACTATATAAAAAATGTTATATAAGACCAATTAAACTTATCAAAGTTCATTAATAAAATATAATTTCAATTCTATATAATTATTCTCATATTACATGAACTTACATACTTGTATACAAGCGAATCAATAATGAAAACCAAGAAAACAAACATTCCCAGAACGACAAAATTGAACTCTATAAATCATCATAATGGACATAATTAAACTTAATAAAATTATAATAAATAAAATAGATGTATAAGAGGTTATTTATTTATTAATTAATGAATCTAATTTAATTATACATGATATTAATGTGAAGAAATAATTCAGACATAAGGTAAGAAGATTGTCAAAACCAACTCATTTTCTTTGGATTATTCCCTTTTCATGCAAAAATTTAGTGTGAATATTCTCTTAATATTACTCAAATATAATTTCATAATCCTTACCTTTTATTTTTTGGGATATAAATGTTTCTAATCTAGTTTCGAGACAAATAAAAATATTTTCAAAAAGAAATATTCTTTCTAAAAACATATCTTTTACTTCTCTTGAGACTGTTTCTTTTTCACTCAAGATTGATGATTCCTATATGAAGTATGCTATTTCCTTTTTCATACCCAAATTTTTATTAATGAAAGTATTCTTTATGAAATTATCCTGAAACCCATTTCCTTTCTAGGGTTTATTTTATGACTAAGATTGATATATGTTCTATGTGGCATGCATGAGTATGTAAATGTTATGATGTGACGGGTGTGATCGGAATTATAAAACACTCCAATGAATTGGGTAATGTGATGTATCTCATGAGATAATGTGAAATATTCACGAACATTTTTTTAAACTTTTTTCACAATGATGATTTCATGATTATTCATCTATGTTATGTTTGAACATAATGCTCTCTTTATTCACAACTATATGTGGTATTTGACCACTAAGACATGATGTTTCATTTTTATGCATTGCAACATTCCATGCCTTAATATAATGTTTCCTCTCATTAATATGATTATAATACTATGATTATACTATAATGATGATGATTATTCTCACCAATGTTATATTAATTTATTTTCTTATCTATCCTCTTACTGGGCTTTTAGATCACCCCTTTCTTTGATGTATATCCTCAGGTGATTATTTGTACTAAGGAGAAAAAAGGGATAATATGAAGCTAGATAAGAAGGTATTAAATTATTATTTTTCTATATTATGCATAAGTGATGTATGGTCCTAATTTTTTCGAGATACTAAACCTTTGGATCCTGGTTTTATAATGATTTTATGTTGTTTATCTTTAGAATGATGAATAGTTATGTAAGAAAAAGTTGGGGCGTGATAATACCAATTTAGTGGTGGTTTCAATGAAGTTTAGAGAAACTTTATTTACCTAAAATTTATAGGAAGTGTTGAGAAACATTATTTAGATAGGGTTATTTCAATTTTAGCTATGGTTTTTTTCTGTAAAAAATGTTTAAGGTTTAGTGGTGGTTTAAAATAAACCATAATTAAAAATATATAAAGACAATTTAAACCACTGATATATATTTTTTGCCATATAACATAAGTTTAAATCACCATGAAAAATATTTTTACCATATATAGTGGCAGTTTAAACCACCACTATATATAGATGTTAAAAAAAATTACAGAAGCTGCAACCCACCCCCCCAAAAAAGAAGAAGAAGAAGATGAAAAACCATAAATATAAGCATAAAAATAAATAGACATATATATATTCAACTCTATTACAATCCAAAACCATAACACTAGTTTTAAAGAAAATTATAAATTCACTTTTCAATTTATTTAAATATAAAAAAATAATCACATACAATTTTAATTTATAAAAAAAAAATTCCCTAAAAATAAACAAAAGTATGGAACATGTGAGTAAAACCCAAATACAATATGAGGGAAAATATATTAAGGTAAACCATGCTATGAATATTATAGAACTTGGGATATCAACCTCTAATCTAATGGGATAATCTAGGAACCCACTAAATTTGGACCACTTGTCAATCTATGACATGATCTTAACCATTATGGATCCCAGATTTCCCTCATTGGCGTCACATGGTGCAAACCCTATATCCAAAGAATAAAATATACAAGGATACACTATCTAATGTTTAATCTATTCCAGTGTGGTACTCTTCTAGATTACCCATATAACTACTCAAGGTTCCCATGTTAATCAAGTCAAATTTCATTTTAATAATCACCACTACTAATTATACATCTACAAAAATTATTTAAATAATGACATGGCCTAACCATATATATATAATAAGGAATTAAAAATGATAAATAACCATTTACACCTCACTGAATAAAAATTTACAAATCACCACACAATACAAAAAAATGAAATCCCTTTCATAAAAATCATATATATTTTAAAACACCCTATATAAATCCATTTGAAACAACACAAGTCTCAAAGAATTTACAAAAAAACCATATGATCATGAAATGAAATTTTATAAATATAAAACCTAACAAAATTAAAGTCCCAAATGTATTAAATGAAAAGTTTAAGAGTCCAAAAAAATAATTTATAATCCTTTCAAGGATAATTGATATGTGTAATAACTTAGTAGAATTTATACTTTAAAAGTGTAAGAGCCCTAAGTATGTTAATAAAAGGAGATTACAAAGAATAAATTACCTATCACTAATGAGATAACACCACCTTATTTGAATAATAAAGAATTAGGGATAAATAGAACCTTCATAATACCAAGAAACAAAAATCCCCATGACTAATCCAAACCTAAGTTTAGATTTGGTTATTATGGCTAGCTAGGGTAAGAATAATGGATAAGCAAAGAAGAAGAGAAAGAGAGACGAAAATACTTGGTTATTGAATAGAGGGGTAAAATCCTATTCACACACATAATAAGGAGGGCTAATCAAGAAAAGGAACTAGGTCTAATTTTTTTAATTGATTAAAAAATTTAATGAATAAAATATTTCTTTTATTGGTTGATATTAATACTTAATGAAAAAATTAATCGTTTAAATGTGATTATGTTTGAGTTATTATACATTCTCATTGTTTGTTGCACTTATTGATGATTTACATTCTCCCTCCACTTAGTGTAGTTTATATATATTAGAATAGGATAGGATGAGTGGCGAATGTCTAGTGATTTCTAGAATGTGTGTGAAGGTAGTGAGATTTTGTTGAATTTCTTAGGAACACCAAAACCTAATTGGTATTTTCATGAGTGAATTAAGAAGAATTTACTATTTAGGTCTCATTGATATCTATTCAGATCCATAAGGAGGGATAATAAAGATTAAAAAACTTCTAGATAAAACTTTATAATAGCTTTTAAACTAGGGTGATGGATGAAACAATCATGGATTTTTTCATTTATCAATTAATAAGAAGAACATTGACTATTTCAAATTCTATCTAGTGAAAAAATAGCACAAACAAGGATATGTGGTATATATTCCTTTCCCAACCCTTATACTAACCAATGTGTTGAAGTTTAAAGGAACTGATAGTTTTGTAGTATCATATTGGAAAAATTAGTTTCAGAAGTCTGCTCAAGGATGAGGAAAAACTTCACAAGTCCAATATACACTATTGGAAATAGAGGATGTCCCAACGGTTTAGAACTGTTGGGAAAGGCTGGGGAACCGTTGGTATATGTTATACCAACGGTTCTGCCAACCGTAGGCAAGTAAGCCGTTGGGAAAAACTTTTCCCAACGGTACTATATTCCAACGGTTCTCCAGAACCGTTGGGAAAAAAGATTCCCAACGGTTGTCAAACCGTTGGAAAAACTCAGAACACTGTTTTTCCCAACGGTTTTCAAAAACCGTTGGGAAAAATCAATAGTTTTTCCCAACTCCGAAACTGTTGGGAAAACTAAATATACATTTGGATGAACTCTTTCCCAACGGTTCTAAACCGTTGGGAAAAGAGTTATTACCAACGGTTCAATGAACCGTTGGTAAAAACATATTTTTAAGATTATATGCCAACGGTTTAAAACCGTTGGCATACCCTAGGCTGCAAATTGCAGCAGCCTGCAATTTGAACAGCCCATCTGTACATCAGCCACCTCTCATCTCATCAGGCCTCATTTTCACCTCATTTTCGATCCAACTATTGTACCTGTAATAAACTAAAACATACATATACAATTACGAACAAATTCATACACATTTAACATATAATGGATCCTGAAACTATACACATCCATAATTAATTTACAATTCATAAACATACATAATTCATATATAATTCAATTTAAAATTTAGATGACAATTATATGTGGAATCCGATTGAGACGGGGATGATTGGTACACGTCACATATGAACCATGGATCGTTCTCCTAAAGTTTCAATGGAAACCGAATGCGTTTGGTCGGTTTTGCGTATGCTAGTTCTTTTCACTTATAATCCTACCCATTTTAAACAAAACAGACACAGTTAGAGCGGTGTTGGCCACACCGCGTCTCGGATTGAGTCGGGGATGACTCGTACACCTCACATATGACCCATGGATCGTTCTCCTAAAGTTTCAACAGAAACCGAATGCGTTTGGTCGGTTTTCCGTATGTACTTAAAATGATGTCCATTTTAATCAAAAGAGATCCACTTAGACTGATCCCGGCCACACCGCGACTCGGATTGAGCCCGAGTGGGCTCGTACATGTCACATATGACTGATGGATCGTTGTGATAAATTATCAACAGATTCGGAATGCGTTTGGTCGGTTTTGCGTATGCCAGTTGTTCATTTCACTTATAATCCTGTCCATTTTAAAAAAAAGATACACAGTTAGAACGGTGTCGGCCACACCGCTCCTCGGATTGAGGCGGGATTGACTCGTACACATCACATACGACCCATGGATCCTTGTGCTAAAGTATCGACACAGTCCGAATGCCTTTGGTCGGTTTTTCGTATGTCACTTGATGATTTTCACTTAAAATGACGTCTTTTTGAAACAAAAGACCGACACTTTGAGTGGTGTTGGCCACACCGCGTCTCCGATTGTGGCGGGGTTGATTCGTACACGTCACATATGACCCATGGATCGTTCTCCTAAAGTTTCAATGGAAACCGAATCCGTTTGCTCATTTTTCCGTATGTACTTAAAATGGTGTTCATTTTAAACAAAAGAGAGCCACTTAGACTTATCCCGGCCACACCGCGACTCGGATTCATCCCGGGTTGGCTCGTACACGTCACATATGACCCATGGATTGTTGGGATAAATTATCAACAGATTCGGAATGCATTTGGTCGGTTTTCCGTATGCCAGTTGATGCTTTTCACTTAAAATGACGTCCTTTTGAAACAAAAGACGGACACTTTGAGTGGTGCCGGCCACACCGCGTCTCCGGATTGAGATGAAACCACCATGAAACATTCTAATTATTATTCGTGACGTGTACGCGCAGACGGCACGTCAATCGGACGTGCCGTGTGCCCGCGGTGACCGACAACGCAGTTCTGGTGTCATAAACGGCCAAAACGGGCGTCCAACGGTCAAATTCATAGCGGAAGACCTCGGATTGAGCTGAAACCACTGAGAAACATTCTAATTATTATTCGTGACGTGTACGCGCAGACGGCACGTCAATCGGACGTGTGGTTTGCCCGGTACGGCTCAATATTCTTGTTTTAAGTGATGCGCGCGCTTCGTAAACGCGCGTGAGGGGGGTCCAAACGGGCCGAACGATGTCGGAATGGCCTGAAATCAGACGAAAAATACGGGTGAGTGATTTCTGAAGTGGTCGAGCAGACGGCACATCAATCGGACATGACCTGTGCCCGCGGTGGCCGAGAACGCAGTTCGGGTGTCATAAACGGCCAAAACGGGCGTTAAACGGTCAAATTCATAGCGGACGACCAGAGATTCACCCGAAACCACTGTGAAACATTCTAATTATTATTTGTGACGTGTACGAGCAGACGGAACGTCAATCGGACATGCGGTTTTCCCGGTACGGCTCAATATTTGTGTTTTAAGTGATGCGCACGCTTCGAAACGCGCGTGAGGGGGGTCCAAACGGGCCGAACGATGTCGGAATGGCCTGAAATCAGACGACAAATACGGGTGAGTGATTTATGAAGTGGTCGAGCAGACGACATGTCAATCGGACGTGCCGTGTGCCCGCGGTGACCGACAACGCAGTTATGGTGTCATAAACGGCCAAAACGGGCGTCCAACGGTCAAATTCATAGCGGACGACCACGGATTCACCCGAAACCACCGTGAAACATTCTAATTATTATTCGTGACGTGTACGCGCAGACGGCACGTCAATCGGACATGCGGTTTGCACGGTACGGCTCAATATTCGTGTTTTAAGTGATGCGCGCGCTTCGTAAACGCGCGTGAGGGGGGTCCAAACGGGCCGAACGATGTCGGAATGGCCTGAAATCAGACGACAAATACGGGTGAGTGATTTATGAAGTGGTCGAGCAGACGTCACGTCAATCGGACTTGTCGTGTGCCCGCGGTGACCGACAACGCAGTTATGGTGTCATAAACGGCCAAAACGGGCGTCCAACGGTCAAATTCATAGCGTACGACCTCGGATTGATCTGAAACCACCGTGAAACATTATAATTATTATCCGTGACGTGTACGTGCTGACGGCACGTCAATCGGACGTGCCGTGTGCCCGCGGTGACCGACAACGCAGTTATGGTGTCATAAACGGCCAAAACGGGCGTCCAACGGTCAAATTCATAGCGGACGACCACGGATTCACCCAAAACCACCGTGAAACATTCTAATTATTATTTGTGACGTGTACGCGCAGACGGCACGTCAATCGGACGTGCAGTTTGCCCGGTACGGCTCAGTATTCTTGTTTTAAGTGATGCGCGCGCTTCGTAAACGCGCGTGAGGGGGGTCCAAACGGGCCGAACGATGTCGGAATGGCCTGAAATCAGACGACAAATACGGGTGAGTGATTTCTGAAGTGGTCGAGCAAACGGCACATCAATCGGACATGACCTGTGCTCGCGGTGACCGAGAACGCAGTTCGGGTGTCATAAACGGCCAAAACGGGCGTTAAACGGTCAAATTCATAGCGGACGACCAAAGATTCACCCAAAACCACCGTGCAACATTCTAATTATTATTTTTGACATGTACGCGCAGACGGAACGTCAATCGGACGTGCGGTTTGCCCGGTACGGCTCAATATTCGTGTTTTAAGTGATGCGCACGCTTCGAAACGCGCGTGAGGGGGGTCCAAACAGGCCGAACGATGTCGGAATGGCCTGAAATCAGACGACAAATACGGGTGAGTGATTTATGAAGTGGTCGAGCAGACGTCACGTCAATCGGACGTTCCGTGTGCCCGCGGTGACCGACAACGCAGTTATGGTGTCATAAACGGCCAAAACGGGCGTCCAACGGTCAAATTCATAGCGGACGACCACAGATTCACCCGAAACCACCGTGAAACATTCTAATTATTATTCGTGACGTGTACGCGCAGACGGCACGTCAATCGGACGTGCCGTGTGCCCGCGGTGACCGACAACGCAGTTATGGTGTCATAAACGGCCAAAACGGGCGTCCAACGGTCAAATTCATAGCGGACGACCTCGGATTGAGCTGAAACCACCGAGAAACATTCTAATTATTATTCGTGACGTGTACGCGTAGACGGCACGTCAATCGGACGTGCGGTTTGCCCAGTACGGCTCAATATTCTTTTTTTAAGTGATGCGCGCGCTTCGTAAACGCGCGTGAGGGGGGTCCAAACGGGCCGAACGATGTAGGAATGGCCTGAAATCAGACGACAAATACGGGTGAGTGATTTCTGAAGTGGTCGAGCAGACGGCACATCAATCGGACATGACCTGTGCCCGCGGTGACCGAGAACGCAGTTCGGGTGTCATAAACGGCCAAAACGGGCGTTAAACGGTCAAATTCATAGCGGACGACCAGAGATTCACCCGAAACCACCGTGAAACATTCTAATTATTATTTGTGACGTGTACGCGTAGACGGCACGTCAATCGGACGTGCGGTTTGCCCGGTACGGCTCAATATTCGTGTTTTAAGTGATGCGCACGCTTCGAAACGCGCGTGAGGGGGGGTCCAAACGGGCCGAACGATGTCGGAATGGCCTGAAATCAGACGACAAATACGGGTGAGTGATTTATGAAGTGGTCGAGCAGAAGGCACATCAATCGGACGTGCCGTGTGCCCGCGGTGACCGACAACGCAGTTATGGTGTCATAAACGGCCAAAACGGGCGTCCAACGGTCAAATTCATAGCGGACGACCACGGATTCACCCGAAACCACCGTGAAACATTCTAATTATTATTCGTGATGTGTACGCGCAGACGGCATGTCAATCGGACATGCGGTTTGCACGGTACGGCTCAATATTCGTGTTTTAAGTGATGCGCGCGCTTCGTAAACGCGCGTGAGGATGGTCCAAACGGGCCGAACGAAGTCGGAATGGCCTGAAATCAGACGACAAATACGGGACAGTGATTTTTGAAGTGTTCGAGCAGACGGCGCATCAATCGGACGTGCCGTGTGCCCGCGGTGACCGACAACGCAGTTCTGGTGTCATAAACGGCCAAAACGGGCGTCCAACGGTCAAATTCATAGCGGACGACCTCGGATTGAGGCGGGGTTGACTCGTACACGTCTCAAATGACCCATGGATCGTTGTCTTAAAGTATCAACACAATCCGAATGCGTTTGGCCGGTTTTCCGTATGCCAGTTGATGGTTTTCACTTAAAATGATGTCCTTTTGAAACAAAAGACATACACTTTGAGTTGTTCCGACCACACCGCGCCTCGGATTGAGGCGGGGATGACTCGTACACGTCACATATGACCCATGGATCGTTGTCCTAAAGCATCAACACATTTCGAATGCGTTTGGTCAGTTTTTCGTATGTCACTTTTTGTTTTCACTTAAAATCTTATGGAAATTCATATAGAATATTTTTATATCATATTTAGTATGGATTAGATTTTAGTTGATCGTGCTATGAAACATTTCAGAGCTAATGAAATTAAGGAAGGTGGAGGGGCTGTCCGGGGGGCTGTCCGGGGGGGCTGTCCGGTGGGTGTCCGGGGGGCTGTCCGGGGACCAAGGAGGAGGGTGGGGGGGCTGTGCGGGGTCTGTCCGGGGGGTGTTTGGGGGTTGTTCAGGGGGTTGTCCGGGGTTGTTCAGGGGGCTGTCCGGGGGTTGTTCAGGGGGTTGTTCAGGGGGTTGTCCGGGGGTGTTCAGGGGGCTGTCCGGGGGGTGTTTGGGGGGTTGTCCGGGGTCCAAGGGGGGGGGGGGGGGGTTGTCCGGGGTCCAAGGGGGGGGGGGGGGGTTGTCCGGGGGGCTGTCCGGGGGGCTATCCGGGGTCCAGGGTGGAGGGTTGGGGGCTGTACGGTGGGCTGTCCAGGGGGCTGTCCGGGGGGGCTGTCCGGTGGGTGTCCGGGGGGCTGTCCGGGGACCAAGGAGGAGGGTGGGGGGGCTGTGCGGGGTCTGTCCGGGGTTGTTTAGGGGGCTGTCCGGTGGTTGTTCAGGGGGTTGTCCGGGGTTGTTCAGGGGGTTGTCCGGGGGGTGTTTGGGGGGTTGTCCGGGGTCTAAGGGGGAGGGTGGGGGGGTTGTCTGGGGGGCTGTCCGGGGGGCTATCCGGGGTCCAGGGTGGAGGGTTGGGGGCTGTACGGGGGGCTGTCCAGGGGGCTGTCCAGGGGGCTGTCCGCGGGGCTGTCCGGGGGGTGTTTGGGGGGTGTTCGGGGTCCAAGGGGGAGGGGGGGGGTTGTCCAGGGTCCAAGAATGAGGGGGGTTGTCCAGGGAGTTCTCAAACACACAACCACTAAAAGACAACAACATCCATAAAAACAGACAATATATAAAAATAACTCAACTCCAATACTATACTACGAGTCTAGATAAAACCAACAACTAGAATAGATTAAACATCAAATCTCAAGTCAAAAATGTAACGGATCAATATGTCCCACATCAGCATCACCATCTCCATCATCATCATCATCATCGCCCTCGTCATCGTCCTCCTCATCGTCCTCACCCTCCACAACGCCTTCCTCCTCGCCTTCGCCCTCCTCCTCGCCCTCCTCATCTCCCTCCTCTTCCGCATCAGACTGGTCGCCATCATCATCTTCAAGCTGGACATCGGCCTGACCACCACTGGAACTGCCACCTGGTGCACAATATATAGAATTTATCGACGACATGTATTCATCAATCGCTGGGCTGGCCTCTGCTGAAAGTGTTGGACGTAGAACTTCAATAAATTTCATAAATGCACTGTTTGCCCTAGCAGACTGTTCTGCCGTCTCTGTGGCCCTTTTCTCAGCCTGTTCTGCCTGTGCCCTAACTTGCTGCAGCTCGGTGGCACTACAACTCGTACCTGTGGCAGGCCAATACCTCGTCGGGGCTATCCTAGGTCGGCAGCGTACTCTGCCAGAATGATCCTCTCCCAACACCTGATGTAAGTGATCAGATGGCCCAAAATTGTCTGCTTCTTGGGCATCGAGGGCCTCTAAAGCATCCTGTTACAAATATAAATATAATATTAAGTTACGAAATAGATATTAAAATATAAAATCAACAGATTAAAACTTACAATCTGCTGCTGAGTCGCTTCGTTGACAGCACGTCCATCCTTTTTTCGTCTACTCGAGCAAAACAGTTTTGCTCGAGGCACACGTCCTTCAATATTTTGTACTTGCCTCTACAATGACATTGAAAACAAAATTTATATAAAGACTTCAGAAAATAATTAAATAATTGAGGAAACAAAAGAAAATGTAAGTCGTAAAGAAAACTTATAAACAATTGTCATACCTGCTGCCTCTCATGATCCGACATCGTCGTGCGTCCTAGTGTATGGAGGTATTTTTTTGCATCAATGTTTTTTTTATTTTTTCCAGATGATTCCTAAATAAAATTCGATAATTCAAAGGATAATAATAATGCAAAACTTGAAAGTTATTATTTAAATACCTCAAATGTAATTCATACCTTAAACTGGGTACTCGTCCAATGAGTAATCATCTGACGATACTGCTCTATAGGACAATCATCCACGACTAGTACCGCCTCTAACTCAGTGCCAACTCTAGCACGCCAGCCAATATACAGCTCATGCTTGTAGGCTCTCCAAAGCTCGCCTAAATCCTTTAGATGTTCCAGTCGTGCACCCTCACCATCAGGAAAATTAAATCGAAGCTGAAATGAAAATATTAATTTATATAAATACAAAAAAAATTCATGGCATTAAATACAACAGATTTTTTTACCCATATCTCTACCCAAGCTCTATCTTTGACCTCATGTGGCAAATGTCTCCACGACAGCGGGCTGACGGGAATGATGTCGGAGTATTTGGCAAGCGTCGCCATAAAACTCCGACATTGCTGCCCTGTTTTCTCAACCATCTGATTGTCTTCATTATATTCCACCATAACCTGTGTGCGACGGTTCCACACCGAACGCATGCATGTACGGCCCCGCCCCCGCCTCCTGTCAGTAGATGTATCTGTCATGAAAGAAAAACAAATATTTTATCAAAACATGTTATAATGAAAATAAATATTGCTATAAAAATTTGATAGGGTTTTATAAATATACCTGTGCTAGTCTGATCAATGAGTGGCGCCGGATCCACAGAACCTGATGGAACACCCTCTGGTGGAACAGGAGTCGAAGACGATGGAATATAAAAGCTCGGAGAGACAGAAGTAGAAGGAAAAGAAGATGGAACAACTGTATGACCTGATGCTGACTGGGGAGTGGGAATCATCATGGGATGTGAAAATGATGGGGCAGAAGATGCAGAAGGTAGCGAAAACATGGGAGGTCTAAATATCCCGTGTGTCCCTAACGACACACCGGGATCAGAATGTGAGAAGGCTGAAATGTCAGTGGGAGGGGCAGGGTCTAGTCGGGCACGCGCAGCTCTATGTCCACCTCTGGTACGAACCCTCCTCGTACCACCGGCCTGAGTACTAGGACCAGTACTAGGCTCCTCGTCGAATAACTGTCGACGTAATGGTGGATCCTACAAAAAAGTTTACAAAAAAAATTAATCACATGACATTATATATTCTGTAAATATATATATATATTTGAAATAAAGTACTCACTATAGGCACTAATGGTGGAATGCCCATCTCCTCCATCCGACGATTGTTCTCCGCCATTTTTTTTCTTCGTCTCTCTTCAATTGGCTTCATTTACTGCATTGGAAAACAAATATGTAATTAATTAGAAAAAGAAAATTAATGTGTAAACCAAAAAACTAAATATATGAGGGAATGAGGGGATTCATTGGTAATTTAGCTATCAATTTTTTTAGAAGATCTTGAATGAATTTAATAAAACATACAAGTTGTAATGTTCACCAAGTTAGAAATATTGTTTGATTTGGTTTGAATACAGTTCAATTCCAAATTAGAAAATGCAATTCAAATAAAACAACAACCAATAAACATTGAAAATTCACATAACAGTCAAGTCAGCTAAAACATATTTGTGATCAATACTAAATAAATATGAAGATTACCAACCTTAACAACCCAACTCGAGGTAAACCAAAAGAATTGAGAACATGGATGAATGATTCTATATATTTCCAACCACAACTTCAGGTTCACAATCAACTCTGACAATTGAGCTATTGGAGTCATCAAAAGAAATAAATGGATTGGTTCCAATGGCAATAGGGATTGTGTCAATTCCATCATCAGCATCATCAAAAATATGTCTTGGAATTACTTCAAATACGACACCAAATTCTGGTTGAAGTTGATCTTTGACATAAAAAACTTGTTTATCCATTGATGCCAACACATATGGTTCTTCAGTTGCAAGAGTGCGGGTCATATTAATTACTCGAAATCCACAACCATCAATAAATGTGCCATGTCTCGTCATCGAATCAAACCAATGGAATTTCATCATTGTGACTCGTCCATGAGAGTAATAATCCAATATTATTATTTTCTCAACGACTCCATAATAACCCACATTTTCAAGTCGCGGTCTACTATCTGATGCACTGGCATAACAATCTGTTGTGGCAGTAACCATAATACCATCATGTTGTGTTCTCATGTTTTTGGCTCGTTCAGTGACAATAAATCTGTACCCATTGATAACAATTGATTTACAGTCACGAACCACGGTATTAGGACCAAAAGCCAAAGCTCTTATTTCCTCAGAGACAGAGTCAGCAGACAAACTCAATACCTGCAATATAAATGACAGTTAAACTTAAGTAAATATTGAAATAATTAATTTAAACAGTAATATTTTTACCTTCAATTTTAACCAAGCAGAAAACTCTTTGCTATGCAAAGTCTCTCTCCTTCTCAAAGATAAAGAACGATGCTTCCTATTTATCATTGTTTTATGTTCCCTGTAGATAAAAAAATATGAATAGTTTAACAGATATATATGTAAGATATATAAATATTCAATTTTGTTACCTGATATAGTCATCGAACAAATCACAGTTGAACAAAACTGTGCGATGTGCCATCTCCCGCTCTTCATGGCTTAATGTCTTCAATGTATATGATCCAGGAATTCCTCCTGTTTGAGGAAGTGATGGAAAACTGGGTTCAATTTGCTCATATTGTTCTTCTTCATTTCTCATTGGTCTGTTCATTCTTGTAGTAAGATCAGACAAATACATTGAACAGAAATCCATACATTCTTGAGCTAAGTAACCGTTCACGATAGAACCTTCGGGATGATTCTTGTTTCGAACATAAGACTTTAATGTGAACATATTTCTTTCAGTTGGATACATCCAACGAAAAGAAACAGGTCCTCTGAGAAGTATTGCAGTTGGAATATGGACAGTCAGATGCAGCATGCATGTGAAAAATGATGGGGGAAATATTTTCTCCAACTCACACAAAATTAATGGGGTATCTGTCAACATTTTTTGAAAGAAAGACTTGGACAACTTCTTAGCACAAAGATCTCTAAACAAATGGCACAACCGAATAACACCCACCCTTACATTATTGGACAAAAGATGACGGATTGCTATTGGAAGCAACTCATGCAGTAGAACGTGATAATCACGAGTCTTCAAAGATTTTAGCTTCAACTCTCTTCTATTGACCCGTTTAGATATGTTGCTTGAATAGCCATCAGGAACTCTAATAGTCTCTAATACTTCCAAAAATTGTTTTTTTTCAGTAGGTGTCATCACATAAGAAGCACATGGAAGTTGCCATTTATTTTCACTGATACGCACAGGATGCAATTCTAGTCTGATGCCCCAATCCACCAAGTCACGTCGAGATCGTAAATCATCTTTTGTCTTCCCCTTGACATTTAGAAGAACTGAAAGCAACATTTCACATATATTCTTTTCAATATGCATTACGTCTAAGCAATGACGTAGCAAATTGGTTGACCAATAAGGCAAATCAAAAAAGATACTCCTCTTCCTCCAATTGTAACAGGTTTCTGTGGAAACATTCTTTCTCTTTCCATATTTCATTTGACCCTTCCCGAATGAAAAACTGAAATCTTTCAATTCATTAAGCACATCAGTTCCAGACATACGCTGAGGTGGATCATCGGTCTCTATAGTATTATCAAATCTTCGACGATTCATTCTATATGGATGATCCTTTGGAAAAAATCGTCGATGTCCCATAAAACTGAAACTACAACGATGTTTCAGTCTTCTGGATCGTGTATTCTTCATACAAACTGGACATGACAGTTTCCCCTTCGTGCTCCATCCAGACATCATTGCATAAGCCGGAAAATCATTGATTGTCCACATAAGCGCAACGCGCATCTGAAATATGTCTTTCGAACATGCATCGTATGTGCGCACACCCACATCCCAAAGAAGCTTCAACTCTTTTATTAAAGGTTGCATGTATACATCAATATAAATGCCGGGATCAGAAGGACCAGATATGAGTATACTCATGAAAGTGAAAGATTTTTTCATACACAACCATGGGGGAAGATTATAAATGTGCATAAAAACGGGCCATGTGCTGTGCGAAGTAAGCATCTGCCCAAACGGATTAAAACCGTCGCATGAAAGACCCAGCCTCACATTACGCACGTCAGCTGCAAAATCAGGATGTCGAGCATCAAATCTCTTCCATACAAATCCATCTGCAGGATGAACCAACTCATCATCAGTCTTCTTTCTCTCGGTATCATGCCATCTCATTTTTATTGATATGTCATCAGACATAAAAAGATTCTGGAGACTGGGGATCAATGGAAAGTGCCACATTACTTTCTGTGGAACGCGGGATGGTGTTCCATCAGATTTTTACTTCCAACGGGATGTGCCACATTTTATACATTCATTTCGTTCAGCGGTTTCCTCCCATAATAAACTGCAATCTTTCGGGCAAGCACGAATTTTGTTTCTTGAAAATCCAAGTTCCTCAACTAACTTCCATGCCATATAGTGGTTTGAGGGAATATCTGCATCATCTGGAAGTAAATCCTTCAAGAGGGTAAGAATGTAATCGATTGCTGTATTAGAAATCCCATACATAGTTTTCCCATGAAATAATCGGATTAAAAATTCCAGCTTTTTCATTTTATTGCATTGTCGATATACTGGAGTCGTGGCAGCATCATTCAATTTTTTCACCCTATCAATATCATCATTTTCACTAGATGCATCAGCTGTCCTCATATCGAAGTCTTCTTGAGTCGAAATCCTTTCTTTTTCATGATGACGAATAAACGGAAACCGATCATCTAACAAATTCTCCATTCCAGTCTTTTCATTTCGATCATCACCAATTTGAGATTTCGTTTTCTCCCCATTGTGATACCACAGAAAGTAGTTTTCTTGAAACCCATTTTTGGTTATGTGGTAGCTGACTTCTTCACGGCTCAACCAAGGTCTACCAACACAATTGGAACATGGGCAGTGTATGCGACCACTATCTGAAGCATTGTGAAATTCAAAATCTATAAAGCTCTCCAAATTGTTTTGAAAATCGTCTGAGATCCGATCGGTTTCATACATCCAACTTCTGTCCATTCTGTAAAAAGAATTTATATAAGTCATTTTGTCATAAACAATTCAATAGGCATTAACTATAATAGAAAATACATTTAAGTAAACGATAAAGGAAGAAAATAATCAAGGTATCAACTACACATGTCAAAAAAACATACAAATGTGTTATTGAAAAAATGTAAAACCAACAAGAACTTAATGTGTTATATCACATAACAGCATGACTCATCCCATAACCATATTAGTAGGGTATCATGAACATGAATAACATCAACCTTGTGCCATCCTCCTACCCTACATGACCCCAACCACATGCCACATCTTATTATAGCCTTATCACATCACACCTCACCGAAAAACACTAGGGAAATCATAGTACATCTCACCTGAAGACACATGGACAATCACATCGCATCTTGCCTAAAAACACATGGTCAATCACTTTTTAAGGAAGAGTAGGTAAGACATGGTAGCTATCCAAACATATAACCACCATCCTAGATATTAGAAAAAATACCCATAACTCAAAACCTCTGATCGTTGGTAAGTTTATCCAACTCTGGTTGGGAATGTGTAGAAATAACATAAAAATACATGATATATAGATAGCACAAAATACTCAACCTATGGGTTCACATTAACTACATAATCACACACTTCACTACTACCATAAAACACATAAACCACACCACCACCACACAAGACGCATATCATTGGAATATAATTCTACATTCAATAAGTCTATCTATGGAATTATCATAAGAATCCATGTATCAATTGGAATATAATTCTACATTCAATAAGCTTATCTATGGAATCCCTCCCTTGTATCCATGTATCACCAATGGCTTAATCAATATTCAAAGAAATGAGTCTATCCGTGGAATTCCACTGTGAATCCATTTATCACATAAAGCATATAAGTTAATAGAAACAAGATTATATACCTGACATCCTAATAGAATCCATGTATCACTATTTACTATTAATCATTTAATGAATTTCATTTCATTTAAACAATTCATTAAACATACCAAGGTCAAAAACAAAGGTATTTAATACAACTCACCTCAAAATGGCGACTCAATCAAATAATAACCTGAAAAGAATGAAGCTTCATTTACTCATGTTGTAATGACAAGATAATGAGATTCTCTTGCTTAATCAATCAATTCCATATCATGGTATCAACATAACTCATAATGGCTAGAAATTCAATGAAAATTCAAGCACTCACATGGGAATTTTTAATATAACACTCCTAACAAGACTATAAAGATATCACATGCATTAGTTATAATATATCTAACATGGTAACATAAAATATAAGTGTTAAAGGGGAATGCAAACCATAAAATACCCTTAATTAATTTAATTTACAATTCAATTCATAAATCGAACAATCAATTCGATTTATATAACCTTTCACAAATGACATCCCATGTTCAAAGGGTAAAATCCAAAAAGGAATTTTCAAGAAAACTCACCCTTAGGCGCCGGCAGTAGCTCCAAAATCATCTAAACTGAAGGGAAAAATAAAAATAAGTTTCAATACTATCCAAACATTTGAATACCTTTTGAGATAAAGAAGAAGAAGAACCTGAAGAAGAGCTTCAAGGTCCGGCCGGCAGTACTCCAAAATCGCCTGCTGCTGCTCCCGTTAGGGCTCTGTAACGCGAATGGGGGAGAGAACGGGCTGCTGGGGATTTGGGGAAAACCTTTGCCAACGGTTTTTTAAAACCGTTGGCATATCTCCCCGAAACAAGGCCTATCCCAACGGTTCCTTAGAACCATTGGGAAACACTCCCCAAAACAAGGTCTATCCCAACGGTTCCTTAGAACCGTTGGGGAAAACTCCCCAAAACAAGACCTACCCCAACGGTTCTAAGGAACCGTTGGGAAAAACTCCCCCAAACCAAGCTATCCCAACGGTTCTAAGAAACCGTTGGGAAAAACCTCTATTTTAATCATTTACCAACGGTTCTATCAAACCGTTGGTATGTAACTGTGGGGAAAAACCCACATTCCAGTAGTGATAGATTTGGGAATCAATAAAATTTGGGTATACCACCTTACGAGTATCAATACCAAAAATATCCACCCTCATATCAAAGATACAAATAGACCGTTAAGTTATGAATATCTATATATAGTTGCATTTTAAATATAAATAAAAACAAATATAATGAGTTTAGTTACACAACACTTCCATTGAATCCAAATTCAATTCCTATTGCTACCTGATGAACTAAGACCGTCTCCGTCTCTATCACCACTCCCTTCTCCTGAAACATGTATGAAAATTTTCCTGTAAATTAAATAGAGATTTATATTTAAATTTCAACATTAAACCAAAAAAAATTTGTGTACTAAATGATATTGAAATTGTGTGATTTACCTACTAAATCAAACTATCCATCGACACAATGTCACCGGGGACACATCTAGTTGTCTTCTGATATAATTCAACCAATGTTTTCTAAAAAGTAATGAACTTCATATACTGTAGCTACATATGGGTTACCTATTATTTTATTGTGATCCCATATTTCCAAATTTTATTTTTTATTGCAATAAAATGTCTCTAAGAATCTATAGGTAGGGAGTAACTACAACCTGGAGTAGATGCAGCTAAAATCCCCAGTGACTTGGAAAATACCTCATACAATAATGGTCCTAAAACCATCTTATGAACGTGACTAGGATGCTCCTTACCAAGGACCTGACCAACTAAGTCATCTCAGGATATTGATAAGGAATGCACGTGATTGACCTCCCATAGTTTTTTTGAAGAAAGTGGTGCCTTGGCCCAAAGACCAAAGCATAATTTATTATAAAAAAGAGATTACATGAGTCTAAAATATGGGATAATATTAAAATCATTCACATAAAGGGGAGTAAATCATCAGTTAGATCATAAAACTAGGTAATATCCTAATTTACTCTTTTTATTGGTGAGTCCTTCCACAACCATTTTCACTTTTTGATAGATATGAGTGGAAATATGATTGATGTTGAAGAGAAAACTGAGACAATCCACCCCGTTTGTAGTAGTTGACCAATCCAGATGAATAATGCCGTTAAAAATCACTTAAAATATGGTATTCGAATCACTTTCAATCCATATGTTGTTTTAACCCTAGTTCTTAGAGAAATAAGCATCATGAATCACACTCATCATTTTAGTCTCCAGAGATTAGGAAATACCACAACTTCCAAAGAATCACTTGAGGATCTGACTGAGATGATCCCTTAAGATTCCACCATATCCCACACGGCCTATATTTCCTTTAAAAGAACCATCCACATTAACTTCGATCTAACCAGAAAATAGTGGTTAACAAAAAACCTCAAAAGTGCATCGTAGATGGAGAAAAATACCATCAACCCGTAGTCACTGCAAAATCATAAAGTCTTTCACTGTATTGTTTCTTAATACCTTTTGAATCAAAGTATCCTCACGAATAGCAATGAGGATCCGCATTCAACTTGAATTAATGTTAGGTGAGAAATTATTATAAAAAATCACATTTCTATCATACCAGATCACATGATGAAGCACCGAAACTGTAGCAAGAAATAAGTTCTTGATTTTTTGGGAGTTATCCATATCAACAAAATGCTTAAGTTGATCATTGAAAGAGTCAATAATTGGCCATATGAAATCAAAGATGTCAAAAATATAGTTCAAAATAGCATTTGTAGTGGCACAAGATAGAAATAAATGGTTACCATCTTCTTTATGTTGATTACAGAGATGGAATTTTGAGAAAGTTTGGATCCAAAAATATTACAGACAAGTATCAGTGGGGATCCTATTGTAATCAATACGCCAGATAAGAGTATGTATTAAAGGCTTTATCCATATAGTATAAAAGTTTTTAATCAATCTAAAATAATCTACAGTGTTATGAAAATGGTGGTAATAATAATTTTTTGAATCGAGCATACCATTGTGTGAAGGATCCCAGATTATAATGTCATCTATGTTAGAAAAATGGTAATTTACAATGATATGTACAACATTCTCAGGGAGACTATCGAGATGAGAGTTAATAACATCCCTAATAGTATTATTAGTGTTTTCAGAATATTTTTTAGTAGGGATCATAGAAATTAGTGGAGCACCAGTCCAGTTTTATAACCAGAAGTTCATGGAGGAGTTCATGGAAGCCATCCATTTAGAGTTGGTCATATTATTGATATATGCTTTTTAATGGAGGGCCAGATGGAGGATTTCAGAAAGTTCATGCTTCCTTTCTTTAAATTATCAAGGAACCAATTTTTTATGAAAGAAATATAAGGTGAGCCATTATGGATCATGTTCCAAGTAAGTTTGGATTTAAGGGACATCTTAAAAATATTCAAATTTTTTATGATGAGGCCACCCTATATAAAGGTTTTTAATAAGTAGATCAAGGTATAGTCACAAATTTCCTATCCATAGTGCTTCCAAACCAATTTTTTTTATGGAAGAATTCATATTTTTTAATGATACTGGAAGGCCATTTATAAACCATCATAGAGTAGACCATTTTGGAGACAATGATATACTTGACAAAGTAGATTCTACTCGCTATAGATAGAGTTTTACCTTTCCAAGAGGCGAGCTGATTAAGGGCTTGATCAATTTTTTGAAGAAATAGCTAGATTTGGGTCTTCCCCAAAATATGGGTACACCAAGGTACGTAAAAGGAAAAGAGACTTCTTGGATTCCTAATTCATTGATAATACCATGTTTTCTATGCGTTAGAAAATTTCTCCCAAAGAATATAGAGTATTTTTTCTTGATAATGACCTAACTTGAGACCTCCTCGTAGTTAGAGAGAGTATTTTAAAGGTTTCAAATATTTCTATTATCACCTTGTAAGAAAATAATGATATCATTCACATATAAAAGATGCGTGGGGGAATTCACATTCCTGGAACCATTGATGGGTTTAAGATTACTTTTATCCAAAATTTGAGTGAGCAATCTACTTAAATAGTCCTCCACAATGGAGAAAAGGATTATAGAAAGGGGTTCACCTTATCTAACACCTTTGGTGCATTTTAAGTATCCACTATGAGATCCATTGACCAGGATAGATATGGAGGTTGAGTTGAATGGGGTTTTGATTCTAGTTATAAAGGAGTTACTGAACCCGAAACCTTAGATAAATTTAAAGATGGAATTCTAGTCCATGGTATCAGAGGATTTTATAATGTCAAGTTTTATGGAAATATTAACACCTATGTTAGTGTTGTTTAACATGTTAGTGCATTCAGAGGAAAGACAAATGCAGTCCTAAATGGATCTTCCCTTGACGAAACCAAATTTATTCCATGAGATAATTTTTTTAGTCATGGTAGTAATTTAGTTTGCAATAAGTTTAGTGATGATTTTGTATAGAGTGTTAATAAGAGCTATGGGTATGAAAAGATGAATCTTGGAGGAATTATAAACCTTGGGGATCAAAGAGAGGAATTTCTTATTCAACCCATGGGGTGGAAAGCCCCTAAAAAAGAAGGATTTGATGATTTTTTAAGCATCTTCTTCAATAACATCCTAGTATTGCTGGTAAAAGCCATTATTAAAGCCATCAGGACTTAGTAAACTACTAGGATTCAATCTAAAGACAGTGTCTTTGATTTCATGCTTAATAGGAATGCTTAAAAGAAAATAGTTATCTTCCTCATTGACAACAACAAGAATGAAATCATGTAAGAGATCCTTATTGATGGCAAGAACATTAAAAATGGATTCAAAATAGAAGAAAACATGATTGAAAATATCATCCTTATTATCCAAAAGGTTGTCCCCATCTTTTAGAAAAGTTAAAGGTCTGTAAGCTTTTCTTATTCTTTGAATAGAGTTGTATAACTTGGTGTTTCTATCACCATAAGTTAACCATTTGATTTTGAAAGCTTGTTTACACATTTTATCTTTAAATGTGAGAAGCAAGTTGAGTTTCATAGAAATGTTAATTTCATAATTTTTATCAGTATTGAAATTAGAGTTGGTGTTGTTGTTTCGAAGTTGATGAAATTCATTCTCAAGAAGTAGGATGCCATTTTCAATTTTTTTGGATTTTGAGATACACCAATCCTTAAGATTTTGTTTAAGATATTTTAATTTAAAAGAACAGGAAAAGGAATCATTGTAATGATCCATATAGGACCAATTTTTTATAATGAAACAACATTTAGGGTTCAAGAACCATTATTTGTTTAATCTAAAGTGTAGAGGGGGTTTCATGGTTTTGAATGAAATAATGACAATAATAGAATAATTTTGAGACTGAATCTTGGGGAGAGTGGTGCTGGAAATGGTGTCCCATTTATCTAAAGCATGTAATTTTTGAACACTCTATCCAATTTTCTAGCTAACACCATATTGTAATGTCTTCCGTACCAGGTGTATTTGGCACGAGTAAGAGTAATTTCAATAAGGTTTCTATCCTTAATTTAAGACTTAAATTATCTCATAGAGATAGTAGAGTGGAATGATCCCACCTTTTCACATAAATCAAGGATAACATTAAAGTGGAAAAACATCTGTACAAAGAGATTAATTTTTAAAAAATTACAATTTAATTAAATAATGACATGAAATTGATCCATAATGTATTAAAATTACCATTATCTGGGAATCAAATACTTCATTATTCAAAAATTGATGCATATAAATCCAATCATAATATATAATCTGAAGGGTCACTGTCTCAGCTGCCAATTAGCCTAGAATATGGCTAAATATTCCCACATCATCATCAGTGAGGACCCCATAATAATCAATAGAGACAACTATCTTTAATCCATTCATATTTAACACATCTGAACTATTAATATTTGTCTCAGTAGTAAATTTTTTTCTATATTTTATAGGAAAACCAATTATTAGTATAAAAAATTTAAATAACATTATTTACATTAAAATTTGTACCTATAACCATTACCCTTCAATATCCCCATGAAGAAATAGGAGTGGACACCTGTTTCTTAGCTATAAGAACATCATGTGCTAAAACTACTGAATTGGGAGTTATTTTACTAGATAATTATGGGAGGGAGATGGAATAAGTGAATCAAAATATTTGGTGGAGATGGAGGGAATCCAAGATTCTATAGAGAGGGATCATCAGGAAATATTGATGATGTATGTATGGTTGGGTAATGTCAACTAGGAGTTGACTATGATTATTGAACCACCTATTCTATGGAATTACTATCATTTAAACAAGTAAAATCTAAATCATAACATATATTTAAAAATATTTATTTAGAAAAATAAGTTTATAAATGATAAAAGATGCACAACACTAACAAACATAATATACATAGGTATGTTAATGAATGAGTTCACATACAAACAAATATAACATTTAATTTTTCAAAATTAAACAACTCATTCATAAAAATTTATTTAAATATGATAACACATCCAAATTACTAAAAATGAATAACATATAACATAAGTAGTTGATAAGTTAATAGATGAATGTACATACAATTATTTTTTTTCCTTTAATCATGTTTTTATCCTCCTCCATCATTACTTATTATACTTTATCCACCCTTGGAAGACTAATATTTTTCTATATCATGATGCAAAAATAAATAAATTTATTCCTGCTTATGGGATTCAATGTCAGTGGTCAAATATTCCACTTCATCACCCATATCATACAAGTCACTTTTTTATGTGTACAACTACACTCCACCCTTCATCCATGAAATTTTCCATATAATATACCATTTTTTCTAGTTATGAGAAGATATATGAATCATGTACATTATGGTCACCAATATCCTTCAAGAGAGAGAATTTCATAGAATTAAATATTAAGGAATCTCTTTTAATACCTGTAATAACATCAACCCACTTTAATTTGAATAAAACAATTGAAAAATGATTTTGGTAGTTTAATTCGATAATATAAATTAACTCTACATAGTATCAAAGTTTAAAAATGATAAATATACCACTATTTTCTGTTTTAAACCCTCTTCTAGATTGGATGTATGAAATTTTAATCTATTCACATTGTAAGCATCAGAATTTATAGCCTGTTTTATAGGACCATTATCCATAAACTTTAAATATTCTGACAACTTAGCCTGAGTATATGTATTCATGATCTACAAAAATTTATGTACATTATTTTATTTAAAAAATATTTATAAAAAACTAATTTCAGTGTTTATTGCAGTATTTAAGAACTTATATGTCATGTAAGACATTTCAGAAGCTCTTTATTAACAAATTTTTTATATCATTTCATTTCATGTTCGACTTATCATGTATCTCTTTGTTTTGATCTTTATCTCCTAAATAAATGAATCTAAAATTTCACAATTCAGTAGGACATATCTATATGCTTGTAATAATTCCATTTATATCAGTTTAATATTTTATATCCTATCAACCAATCAACCAATATTAGTAAAGTTGTTTGATTTCCTATATATTTGAGATTGAGTCAATATGTCATCAAAATGCCTAACTTGATTGAATATTGTGGCAATATCATCCAATTATTTAAAAAAGGTAATATTCTCCTATACTAAGTAAAATTTATAAATATATCCTTCAAGTTGAGATTTATTTTCCACGTATGATCTCAAGTGACCAAGGTATTTATTAATTAAAATGAATAAAACATAGTTACATATTTAATTAAGTGTTAATAATGGTTTACTTAATATTAAAAACATAAAAATAAATTACCTCTGAATTGGATACATCCATCAATAATGTATGGGACCTACATATTTAGTTAACTCAAAAAAATTTAAAGTTAAATGAATAATGAAAGTAAAAATTATAGAAGAAATATCATATCTATTAAAAAAAGTATCAATAAAAATATTTCCTGAAGCTTTTCAAGCTCAATTGGATAACAAGGTTTTCTCACATATTTTTCTGGAAAATGTGTAAAATTGTAGTAAAACTACATTAACCATTATAGAAAACAATTTCAACAATTACAATGGTAGTGGATTTTATAAAAGAATATGTGAATAATATATTTTTAATCTATGTAATTGAAGATTATTTAAGTCGTCACACATTAATATGTTTCTTTAATACCCATCAGATACTTTCACATGTTTTAAAATTTGAAGGAATATATCTTTCTCCATAATTTTCATTGAAATAATTACAAGATCATACTTTCCATTCTCATATTTCCATATAACATGAATTATATTCATTTTTTGTAAGTCCTTTTTAGAATTTAGACGGTCCTTTTATTTTCCATGTGCATTAAGTAATGTGAAGATAAAATTGTCATAAAAATTATTCTCAATATGCATAACATCAAGATTATGATGCCATAAATAAAATTCCAAATATGAATGTTTGAAGAATATAATGTTTTAATACTATATTTGTGTTCTGATTTCAACTAATGATGCGCTTCGAACTTGTTTCCCACTATCATTTAAATTACACACCTTCCCAAATTCTCCTTCAAAATTTACAAGTTATACCAATATTTTAGAACCTATAAATAACTTTAGAGGTGGTCTATGATTAATGAACCCATTGAATTTTGACTTGTTCAACTGAAAACTATGAGATGTATTGAGAAATTTGTGATGACAAAAGAAGCCCCATTTTTTACTGTAAGATATTCATTCAAGATGAAATCAAAGTTACAAATATGACAAGAAAAACATGTGTAATTGTTCCAACTAGATAAGTTCCCAAGTACAGGGAAGTCACTAATGGTTTTTATTAGAGAAATGCGTATTTTAGATATTTTTATAAGCTTCATCATACATCTTAACAAAATTTTTCCTTTACTCCTTCAACTCTTCAATTATAGGCTATAAGTACACATCAATATCACTTAAAGTCATTTTTATAGAAATAATCATTAAAATGATAATGTTTGTTGCATACAGATCTATGGAGGTATATTGTAAGGGAGTAAAACAACTATCCAAATGATTTAAATAGTAATCAATGTCCTGAATGGGTTGAATCCATCAACAACTAATCCCAATCACCCATTACTAAGATTAGATGAGAAATATGGATGCAATGAATCAAATGTATTACATGATTTGGAAAATATTTGATGACACATTGTTATTATCTATAAAATGAATCTTAATGTGATCTATAATTTTTTATGACATGAATAATATATATATTTTATTTTTAAAGGGAATTAATGAAAAAAATTTGCAGGTGTGTTATGTTTCTACTTCTTAATAATAGTATGTTGATTCAAACTTAAAACATTTCCTACCAAATTTTATTTAGAAGATGAATGTTTTTTTAACCCCTGTATACTTGAATCCTATCCCCAAATAATAATACAACAATTGGGACAAGAATGTTTTTTTATATTATTCATACCAAGCTTGTTAACAACTTTATTCATATAAAAAAAGACTCATGGATCTTACCTTTAGGAAATGTGTCATTAAAAAATTCCAATGTCATGTACATCACCTTATTTAAAATTATTAATAGGAATTTGATATTGTTTAAATTTATTAGAAAATAAAGTTTTGAATATTTCAGACATCCTCTATACATCTCTTGATTTACATCATCAACTAAATCACAAAACACATTTTTCTTCTCAATAATGTTCTCTCTTATATAAGTCTCCAAAACATCAAGAGGAGGATCTGCTGATATGTTACAATATTGATATGTTTGTACTATAGTCCCAAAAACATCACTTATCAAGTTACATTGTATAACACCCTAAACTATTTTTACTGATATGTTTTGATACTAACAATATTGTCCTCTATATGTAATACCACCTTTTTAATACATAAATTTTCATTTACACAGTACAAAAAGAAGATCTTTTAAAGTTTGGTTTCTTTGAAAAAAGTTACATAGTACATGAATGCATAAATAATTCTTCTAATCCAATTGAAATTCTTCATCAAAGGTTCATCCTAAGTATATTTATTGTATCTCATATCCCAGGGACATACATTAAAGGAAAGGGTGAGTGTAAGGCCTAGTAAGATAAAGTGGAAAAACATCTGTACAAAGAGATTAATTTTTAAAAAATTACAATTTAATTAAATAATGACATGAAATTGATCCATAATGTATTAAAATTACCATTATCTGGGAATCAAATACTTCATTATTCAAAAATTGATGCATATAAATCCAATCATAATATATAATCTGAAGGGTCACTGTCTCAGCTGCCAATTAGCCTAGAATATGGCTAAATATTCCCACATCATCATCAGTGAGGACCCCATAATAATCAATAGAGACAACTATCTTTAATCCATTCATATTTCACACATCTGAACTATTAATATTTGTCTCAGTAGTAAATTTTTTTCTATATTTTATAGGAAAACCAATTATTAGTATAAAAAATTTAAATAACATTATTTACATTAAAATTTGTACCTATAACCATTACCCTTCAATATCCCCATGAAGAAATAGGAGTGGACACCTGTTTCTTAGCTATAGGAACATCATGTGCTAAAACTACTGAATTGGGAGTTATTTTACTAGATAATTATGGGAGGGAGATGGAATAAGTGAATCAAAATGTTTGGTGGAGATGGAGGGAATCCAAGATTCTATAGAGAGGGATCATCAGGAAATATTGATGATGTATGTATGGTTGGGTAATGTCAACTAGGAGTTGACTATGATTATTGAACCACCTATTCTATGGAATTACTATCATTTAAACAAGTAAAATCTAAATCATAACATATATTTAAAAATATTTATTTAGAAAAATAAGTTTATAAATGATAAAAGATGCACAACACTAACAAACATAATATACATAGGTATGTTAATGAATGAGTTCACATACAAACAAATATAACATTTAATTTTTCAAAATTAAACAACTCATTCATAAAAATTTATTTAAATATGATAACACATCCAAATTACTAAAAATGAATAACATATAACATAAGTAGTTGATAAGTTAATAGATGAATGTACATACAATTATTTTTTTTCCTTTAATCATGTTTTTATCCTCCTCCATCATTACTTATTATACTTTATCCACCCTTGGAAGACTAATATTTTTCTATATCATGATGCAAAAATAAATAAATTTATTGCTGCTTATGGGATTCAATGTCAGTGGTCAAATATTCCACTTCATCACCCATATCATACAAGTCACTTTTTTATGTGTACAACTACACTCCACCCTTCATCCATGAAATTTTCCATATAATATACCATTTTTTCTAGTTATGAGAAGATATATGAATCATGTACATTATGGTCACCAATATCCTTCAAGAGAGAGAATTTCATAGAATTAAATATTAAGGAATCTCTTTTAATACCTGTAATAACATCAACCCACTTTAATTTGAATAAAACAATTGAAAAATGATTTTGGTAGTTTAATTCGATAATATAAATTAACTCTACATAGTATCAAAGTTTAAAAATGATAAATATACCACTATTTTCTGTTTTAAACCCTCTTCTAGATTGGATGTATGAAATTTTAATCTATTCACATTGTAAGCATCAGAATTTATAGCCTGTTTTATAGGACCATGAGCCATAAACTTTAAATATTCTGACAACTTAGCCTGAGTATATGTATTCATGATCTACAAAAATTTATGTACATTATTTTATTTAAAAAATATTTATAAAAAACTAATTTCAGTGTTTATTGCAGTATTTAAGAACTTATATGTCATGTAAGACATTTCAGAAGCTCTTTATTAACAAATTTTTTATATCATTTCATTTCATGTTCGACTTATCATGTATCTCTTTGTTTTGATCTTTATCTCCTAAATAAATGAATCTAAAATTTCACAATTCAGTAGGACATATCTATATGCTTGTAATAATTCCATTTATATCAGTTTAATATTTTATATCCTATCAACCAATCAACCAATATTAGTAAAGTTGTTTGATTTCCTATATATTTGAGATTGAGTCAATATGTCATCAAAATGCCTAACTTGATTGAATATTATGGCAATATCATCCAATTATTTAAAAAAGGTAATATTCTCCTATACTAAGTAAAATTTATAAATATATCCTTCAAGTTGAGATTTATTTTCCACGTATGATCTCAAGTGACCAAGGTATTTATTAATTAAAATGAATAAAACATAGTTACATATTTAATTAAGTGTTAATAATGGTTTACTTAATATTAAAAACATAAAAATAAATTACCTCTGAATTGGATACATCCATCGATAATGTATGGGACCTACATATTTAGTTAACTCAAATAAATTTAAAGTTAAATGAATAATGAAAGTAAAAATTATAGAAGAAATATCATATCTATTAAAAAAAGTATCAATAAAAATATTTCCTGAAGCTTTTCAAGCTCAATTGGATAACAAGGTTTTCTCACATATTTTTCTGGAAAATGTGTAAAATTTTAGTAAAACTACATTAACCATTATAGAAAACAATTTCAACAATTACAATGGTAGTGGATTTTATAAAAGAATATGTGAATAATATATTTTTAATCTATGTAATTGAAGATTATTTAAGTCGTCACACATTAATATGTTTCTTTAATACCCATCAGATACTTTCACATGTTTTAAAATTTGAAGGAATATATCTTTCTCCATAATTTTCATTGAAATAATTACAAGATCATACTTTCCATTCTCATATTTCCATATAACATGAATTATATTCATTTTTTGTAAGTCCTTTTTAGAATTTAGACGGTCCTTTTATTTTCCATGTGCATTAAGTAATGTGAAGATAAAATTGTCATAAAAATTATTCTCAATATGCATAACATCAAGATTATGATGCCATAAATAAAATTCCAAATATGAATGTTTGAAGAATATAATGTTTTAATACTATATTTGTGTTCTGATTTCAACTAATGATGCGCTTCGAACTTGTTTCCCACTATCATTTAAATTACACACCTTCCCAAATTCTCCTTCAAAATTTACAAGTTATACCAATATTTTAGAACCTATAAATAACTTTAGAGGTGGTCTATGATTAATGAACCCATTGAATTTTGACTTGTTCAACTGAAAACTATGAGATGTATTGAGAAATTTGTGATGACAAAAGAAGCCCCATTTTTTACTGTAAGATATTCATTCAAGATGAAATCAAAGTTACAAATATGACAAGAAAAACATGTGTAATTGTTCCAACTAGATAAGTTCCAAAGTACAGGGAAGTCACTAATGGTTTTTATTAGAGAAATGCGTATTTTAGATATTTTTTATAAGCTTCATCATACATCTTAACAAAATTTTTCCTTTACTCCTTCAACTCTTCAATTATAGGCTATAAGTACACATCAATATCACTTAAAGTCATTTTTATAGAAATAATCATTAAAATGATAATGTTTGTTGCATACAGATCTATGGAGGTATATTGTAAGGGAGTAAAACAACTATCCAAATGATGTAAATAGTAATCAATGTCCTGAATGGGTTGAATCCATCAACAACTAATCCCAATCACCCATTACTAAGATTAGATGAGAAATATGGATGCAATGAATCAAATGTATTACATGATTTGGAAAATATTTGATGACACATTGTTATTATCTATAAAATGAATCTTAATGTGATCTATAATTTTTTATGACATGAATAATATATATATTTTATTTTTAAAAGGAATTAATGAAAAAAATTTGCAGGTGTGTTATGTTTCTACTTCTTAATAATAGTATGTTGATTCAAACTTAAAACATTTCCTACCAAATTTTATTTAGAAGATGAATGTTTTTTTAACCCCTGTATACTTGAATCCTATCCCCAAATAATAATACAACAATTGGGACAAGAATGTATTTTTATATTATTCATACCAAGCTTGTTAACAACTTTATTCATATAAAAAAAGACTCATGGATCTTACCTTTAGGAAATGTGTCATTAAAAAATTCCAATGTCATGTACATCACCTTATTTAAAATTATTAATAGGAATTTGATATTGTTTAAATTTATTAGAAAATAAAGTTTTGAATATTTCAGACATCCTCTATACATCTCTTGATTTACATCATCAACTAAATCACAAAACACATTTTTCTTCTCAATAATGTTCTCTCTTATATAAGTCTCCAAAACATCAAGAGGAGGATCTGCTGATATGTTACAATATTGATATGTTTGTACTATAGTCCCAAAAACATCACTTGTCAAGTTACATTGTATAACACCCTAAACTATTTTTACTGATATGTTTTGATACTAACAATATTGTCCTCTATATGTAATACCACCTTTTTAATACATAAATTTTCATTTACACAGTACAAAAAGAAGATCTTTTAAAGTTTGGTTTCTTTGAAAAAAGTTACATAGTACATGAATGCATAAATAATTCTTCTAATCCAATTGAAATTCTTCATCAAAGGTTCATCCTATGTATATTTATTGTATCTCATATCCCAGGGACATACATTAAAGGAAAGGGTGAGTGTAAGGCCTAGTAAGATAAAGTGGAAAAACATCTGTACAAAGAGATTAATTTTTAAAAAATTACAATTTAATTAAATAATAACATGAAATTGATCCATAATGTATTAAAATTACCATTATCTGGGAATCAAATACTTCATTATTCAAAAATTGATGCATATAAATCCAATCATAATATATAATCTGAAGGGTCACTGTCTCAGCTGCCAATTAGCCTAGAATATGGCTAAATATTCCCACATCATCATCAGTGAGGACCCCATAATAATCAATAGAGACAACTATCTTTAATCCATTCATATTTCACACATCTGAACTATTAATATTTGTCTCAGTAGTATATTTTTTTCTATATTTTATAGGAAAACCAATTATTAGTATAAAAAATTTAAATAACATTATTTACATTAAAATTTGTACCTATAACCATTACCCTTCAATATCCCCATGAAGAAATAGGAGTGGACACCTGTTTCTTAGCTATAGGAACATCATGTGCTAAAACTACTGAATTGGGAGTTATTTTACTAGATAATTATGGGAGGGGGATGGAATAAGTGAATCAAAATGTTTGGTGGAGATGGAGGGAATCCAAGATTCTATAGAGAGGGATCATCAGGAAATATTGATGATGTATGTATGGTTGGGTAATGTCAACTAGGAGTTGACTATGATTATTGAACCACCTATTCTATGGAATTACTATCATTTAAACAAGTAAAATCTAAATCATAACATATATTTAAAAATATTTATTTAGAAAAATAAGTTTATAAATGATAAAAGATGCACAACACTAACAAACATAATATACATAGGTATGTTAATGAATGAGTTCACATACAAACAAATATAACATTTAATTTTTCAAAATTAAACAACTCATTCATAAAAATTTATTTAAATATGATAACACATCCAAATTACTAAAAATGAATAACATATAACATAAGTAGTTGATAAGTTAATAGATGAATGTACATACAATTATTTTTTTTCCTTTAATCATGTTTTTATCCTCCTCCATCATTACTTATTATACTTTATCCACCCTTGGAAGACTAATATTTTTCTATATCATGATGCAAAAATAAATAAATTTATTGCTGCTTATGGGATTCAATGTCAGTGGTCAAATATTCCACTTCATCACCCATATCATACAAGTCACTTTTTTATGTGTACAACTACACTCCACCCTTCATCCATGAAATTTTCCATATAATATACCATTTTTTCTAGTTATGAGAAGATATATGAATCATGTACATTATGGTCACCAATATCCTTCAAGAGAGAGAATTTCATAGAATTAAATATTAAGGAATCTCTTTTAATACCTGTAATAACATCAACCCACTTTAATTTGAATAAAACAATTGAAAAATGATTTTGGTAGTTTAATTCAATAATATAAATAAACTCTACATAGTATCAAAGTTTAAAAATGATAAATATACCACTATTTTCTGTTTTAAACCCTCTTCTAGATTGGATGTATGAAATTTTAATCTATTCACATTGTAAGCATCAGAATTTATAGCCTGTTTTATAGGACCATGAGCCATAAACTTTAAATATTCTGACAACTTAGCCTGAGTATATGTATTCATGATCTACAAAAATTTATGTACATTATTTTATTTAAAAAATATTTATAAAAAACTAATTTCAGTGTTTATTGCAGTATTTAAGAACTTATATGTCATGTAAGACATTTCAGAAGCTCTTTATTAACAAATTTTTTATATCATTTCATTTCATGTTCGACTTATCATGTATCTCTTTGTTTTGATCTTTATCTCCTCAATAAATGAATCTAAAATTTCACAATTCAGTAGGACATATCTATATGCTTGTAATAATTCCATTTATATCAGTTTAATATTTTATATCCTATCAACCAATCAACGAATATTAGTAAAGTTGTTTGATTTCCTATATATTTGAGATTGAGTCAATATGTCATCAAAATGCCTAACTTGATTGAATATTGTGGCAATATCATCCAATTATTTAAAAAAGGTAATATTCTCCTATACTAAGTAAAATTTATAAATATATCCTTCAAGTTGAGATTTATTTTCCACGTATGATCTCAAGTGACCAAGGTATTTATTAATTAAAATGAATAAAACATAGTTACATATTTAATTAAGTGTTAAGAATGGTTTACTTAATATTAAAAACATAAAAATAAATTACCTCTGAATTGGATACATCCATCGATAATGTATGGGACCTACATATTTAGTTAACTCAAATAAATTTAAAGTTAAATGAATAATGAAAGTAAAAATTATAGAAGAAATATCATATCTATTAAAAAAAGTATCAATAAAAATATTTCCTGAAGCTTTTCAAGCTCAATTGGATAACAAGGTTTTCTCACATATTTTTCTGGAAAATGTGTAAAATTGTAGTAAAACTACATTAACCATTATAGAAAACAATTTCAACAATTACAATGGTAGTGGATTTTATAAAAGAATATGTGAATAATATATTTTTAATCTATGTAATTGAAGATTATTTAAGTCGTCACACATTAATATGTTTCTTTAATACCCATCAGATACTTTCACATGTTTTAAAATTTGAAGGAATATATCTTTCTCCATAATTTTCATTGAAATAATTACAAGATCATACTTTCCATTCTCATATTTCCATATAACATGAATTATATTCATTTTTTGTAAGTCCTTTTTAGAATTTAGACGGTCCTTTTATTTTCCATGTGCATTAAGTAATGTGAAGATAAAATTGTCATAAAAATTATTCTCAATATGCATAACATCAAGATTATGATGCCATAAATAAAATTCCAAATATGAATGTTTGAAGAATATAATGTTTTAATACTATATTTGTGTTCTGATTTCAACTAATGATGCGCTTCGAACTTGTTTCCCACTATCATTTAAATTACACACCTTCCCAAATTCTCCTTCAAAATTTACAAGTTATACCAATATTTTAGAACCTATAAATAACTTTAGAGGTGGTCTATGATTAATGAACCCATTGAATTTTGACTTGTTCAACTGAAAACTATGAGATGTATTGAGAAATTTGTGATGACAAAAGAAGCCCCATTTTTTACTGTAAGATATTCATTCAAGATGAAATCAAAGTTACAAATATGACAAGAAAAACATGTGTAATTGTTCCAACTAGATAAGTTCCCAAGTACAGGGAAGTCACTAATGGTTTTTATTAGAGAAATGTGTATTTTAGATATTTTTTATAAGCTTCATCATACATCTTAACAAAATTTTTCCTTTACTCCTTCAACTCTTCAATTATAGGCTATAAGTACACATCAATATCACTTAAAGTCATTTTTATAGAAATAATCATTAAAATGATAATGTTTGTTGCATACAGATCTATGGAGGTATATTGTAAGGGAGTAAAACAACTATCCAAATGATGTAAATAGTAATCAATGTCATGAATGGGTTGAATCCATCAACAACTAATCCCAATCACCCATTACTAAGATTAGATGAGAAATATGGATGCAATGAATCAAATGTATTACATGATTTGGAAAATATTTGATGACACATTGTTATTATCTATAAAATGAATCTTAATGTGATCTATAATTTTTTATGACATGAATAATATATATATTTTATTTTTAAAGGGAATTAATGAAAAAAATTTGCAGGTGTGTTATGTTTCTACTTCTTAATAATAATATGTTGATTCAAACTTAAAACATTTCCTACCAAATTTTATTTAGAAGATGAATGTTTTTTTAACCCCTGTATACTTGAATCCTATCCCCAAATAATAATACAACAATTGGGACAAGAATGTTTTTTTATATTATTCATACCAAGCTTGTTAACAACTTTATTCATATAAAAAAAGACTCATGGATCTTACCTTTAGGAAATGTGTCATTAAAAAATTCCAATGTCATGTACATCACCTTATTTAAAATTATTAATAGGAATTTGATATTGTTTAAATTTATTAGAAAATAAAGTTTTGAATATTTCAGACATCCTCTATACATCTCTTGATTTACATCATCAACTAAATCACAAAACACATTTTTCTTCTCAATAATGTTCTCTCTTATATAAGTCTCCAAAACATCAAGAGGAGGATCTGCTGATATGTTACAATATTGATATGTTTGTACTATAGTCCCAAAAACATCACTTGTCAAGTTACATTGTATAACACCCTAAACTATTTTTACTGATATGTTTTGATACTAACAATATTGTCCTCTATATGTAATACCACCTTTTTAATACATAAATTTTCATTTACACAGTACAAAAAGAAGATCTTTTAAAGTTTGGTTTCTTTGAAAAAAGTTACATAGTACATGAATGCATAAATAATTCTTCTAATCCAATTGAAATTCTTCATCAAAGGTTCATCCTAAGTATATTTATTGTATCTCATATCCCAGGGACATACATTAAAGGAAAGGGTGAGTGTAAGGCCTAGTAAGATAAAGTGGAAAAACATCTGTACAAAGAGATTAATTTTTAAAAAATTACAATTTAATTAAATAATGACATGAAATTGATCCATAATGTATTAAAATTACCCTTATCTGGGAATCAAATACTTCATTATTCAAAAATTGATGCATATAAATCCAATCATAATATATAATCTGAAGGGTCACTGTCTCAGCTGCCAATTAGCCTAGAATATGGCTAAATATTCCCACATCATCATCAGTGAGGACCCCATAATAATCAATAGAGACAACTATCTTTAATCCATTCATATTTCACACATCTGAACTATTAATATTTGTCTCAGTAGTAAATTTTTTTCTATATTTTATAGGAAAACCAATTATTAGTATAAAAAATTTAAATAACATTATTTACATTAAAATTTGTACCTATAACCATTACCCTTCAATATCCCCATGAAGAAATAGGAGTGGACACCTGTTTCTTAGCTATAGGAACATCATGTGCTAAAACTACTGAATTGGGAGTTATTTTACTAGATAATTATGGGAGGGAGATGGAATAAGTGAATCAAAATGTTTGGTGGAGATGGAGGGAATCCAAGATTCTATAGAGAGGGATCATCGGGAAATATTGATGATGTATGTATGGTTGGGTAATGTCAACTAGGAGTTGACTATGATTATTGAACCACCTATTCTATGGAATTACTATCATTTAAACAAGTAAAATCTAAATCATAACATATATTTAAAAATATTTATTTAGAAAAATAAGTTTATAAATGATAAAAGATGCACAACACTAACAAACATAATATACATAGGTATGTTAATGAATGAGTTCACATACAAACAAATATAACATTTAATTTTTCAAAATTAAACAACTCATTCATAAAAATTTATTTAAATATGATAACACATCCAAATTACTAAAAATGAATAACATATAACATAAGTAGTTGATAAGTTAATAGATGAATGTACATACAATTATTTTTTTTCCTTTAATCATGTTTTTATCCTCCTCCATCATTACTTATTATACTTTATCCACCCTTGGAAGACTAATATTTTTCTATATCATGATGCAAAAATAAATAAATTTATTGCTGCTTATGGGATTCAATGTCAGTGGTCAAATATTCCACTTCATCACCCATATCATACAAGTCACTTTTTTATGTGTACAACTACACTCCACCCTTCATCCATGAAATTTTCCATATAATATACCATTTTTTCTAGTTATGAGAAGATATATGAATCATGTACATTATGGTCACCAATATCCTTCAAGAGAGAGAATTTCATAGAATTAAATATTAAGGAATCTCTTTTAATACCTGTAATAACATCAACCCACTTTAATTTGAATAAAACAATTGAAAAATGATTTTGGTAGTTTAATTCGATAATATAAATTAACTCTACATAGTATCAAAGTTTAAAAATGATAAATATACCACTATTTTCTGTTTTAAACCCTCTTCTAGATTGGATGTATGAAATTTTAATCTATTCACATTGTAAGCATCAGAATTTATAGCCTGTTTTATAGGACCATGAGCCATAAACTTTAAATATTCTGACAACTTAGCCTGAGTATATGTATTCATGATCTACAAAAATTTATGTACATTATTTTATTTAAAAAATATTTATAAAAAACTAATTTCAGTGTTTATTGCAGTATTTAAGAACTTATATGTCATGTAAGACATTTCAGAAGCTCTTTATTAACAAATTTTTTATATCATTTCATTTCATGTTCGACTTATCATGTATCTCTTTGTTTTGATCTTTATCTCCTCAATAAATGAATCTAAAATTTCACAATTCAGTTGGACATATCTATATGCTTGTAATAATTCCATTTATATCAGTTTAATATTTTATATCCTATCAACCAATCAACGAATATTAGTAAAGTTGTTTGATTTCCTATATATTTGAGATTGAGTCAATATGTCATCAAAATGCCTAACTTGATTGAATATTGTGGCAATATCATCCAATTATTTAAAAAAGGTAATATTCTCCTATACTAAGTAAAATTTATAAATATATCCTTCAAGTTGAGATTTATTTTCCACGTATGATCTCAAGTGACCAAGGTATTTATTAATTAAAATGAATAAAACATAGTTACATATTTAATTAAGTGTTAAGAATGGTTTACTTAATATTAAAAACATAAAAATAAATTACCTATGAATTGGATACATCCATCGATAATGTATGGGACCTACATATTTAGTTAACTCAAATAAATTTAAAGTTAAATGAATAATGAAAGTAAAAATTATAGAAGAAATATCATATCTATTAAAAAAAGTATCAATAAAAATATTTCCTGAAGCTTTTCAAGCTCAATTGGATAACAAGGTTTTCTCACATATTTTTCTAGAAAATGTGTAAAATTGTAGTAAAACTACATTAACCATTATAGAAAACAATTTCAACAATTACAATGGTAGTGTATTTTATAAAAGAATATGTGAATAATATATTTTTAATCTATGTAATTGAAGATTATTTAAGTCGTCACACATTAATATGTTTCTTTAATACCCATAAGATACTTTCACATGTTTTAAAATTTGAAGGAATATATCTTTCTCCATAATTTTCATTGAAATAATTACAAGATCATACTTTCCATTCTCATATTTCCATATAACATGAATTATATTCATTTTTTGTAAGTCCTTTTTAGAATTTAGACGGTCCTTTTATTTTCCATGTGCATTAAGTAATGTGAAGATAAAATTGTCATAAAAATTATTCTCAATATTCATAACATCAAGATTATGATGCCATAAATAAAATTCCAAATATGAATTTTTGAAGAATATAATGTTTTAATACTATATTTGTGTTCTGATTTCAACTAATGATGCGCTTCGAACTTGTTTCCCACTATCATTTAAATTACACACCTTCCCAAATTCTCCTTCAAAATTTACAAGTTATACCAATATTTTAGAACCTATAAATAACTTTAGAGGTGGTCTATGATTAATGAACCCATTGAATTTTGACTTGTTCAACTGAAAACTATGAGATGTATTTAGAAATTTGTGATGACAAAAGAAGCCCCATTTTTTACTGTAAGATATTCATTCAATATGAAATCAAAGTTACAAATATGACAAGAAAAACATGTGTAATTGTTCCAACTAGATAAGTTCCCAAGTACAGGGAAGTCACTAATGGTTTTTATTAGAGAAATGCGTATTTTAGATATTTTTTATAAGCTTCATCATACATCTTAACAAAATTTTTCCTTTACTCCTTCAACTCTTCAATTATAGGCTATAAGTACACATCAATATCACTTAAAGTCATTTTTATAGAAATAATCATTAAAATGATAATGTTTGTTGCATACAGATCTATGGAGGTATATTGTAAGGGAGTAAAACAACTATCCAAATGATGTAAATAGTAATCAATGTCCTGAATGGGTTGAATCCATCAACAACTAATCCCAATCACCCATTACTAAGATTAGATGAGAAATATGGATGCAATGAATCAAATGTATTACATGATTTGGAAAATATTTGATGACACATTGTTATTATCTATAAAATGAATCTTAATGTGATCTATAATTTTTTATGACATGAATAATATATATATTTTATTTTTAAAGGGAATTAATGAAAAAAATTTGCAGGTGTGTTATGTTTCTACTTCTTAATAATAGTATGTTGATTCAAACTTCAAACATTTCCTACCAAATTTTATTTAGAAGATGAATGTTTTTTAACCCCTGTATACTTGAATCCTATCCCCAAATAATAATACAACAATTGGGACAAGAATGTTTTTTTATATTATTCATACCAAGCTTGTTAACAACTTTATTCATATAAAAAAAGACTCATGGATCTTACCTTTAGGAAATGTGTCATTAAAAAATTCCAATGTCATGTACATCACCTTATTTAAAATTATTAATAGGAATTTGATATTGTTTAAATTTATTAGAAAATAAAGTTTTGAATATTTCAGACATCCTCTATACATCTCTTGATTTACATCATCAACTAAATCACAAAACACATTTTTCTTCTCAATAATGTTCTCTCTTATATAAGTCTCCAAAACATCAAGAGGAGGATCTGCTGATATGTTACAATATTGATATGTTTGTACTATAGTCCCAAAAACATCACTTGTCAAGTTACATTGTATAACACCCTAAACTATTTTTACTGATATGTTTTGATACTAACAATATTGTCCTCTATATGTAATACCACCTTTTTAATACATAAATTTTCATTTACACAGTACAAAAAGAAGATCTTTTAAAGTTTGGTTTCTTTGAAAAAAGTTACATAGTACATGAATGCATAAATAATTCTTCTAATCCAATTGAAATTCTTCATCAAAGGTTCATCCTAAGTATATTTATTGTATCTCATATCCCAGGGACATACATTAAAGGAAAGGGTGAGTGTAAGGCCTAGTAAGATAAAGTGGAAAAACATCTGTACAAAGAGATTAATTTTTAAAAAATTACAATTTAATTAAATAATGACATGAAATTGATCCATAATGTATTAAAATTACCCTTATCTGGGAATCAAATACTTCATTATTCAAAAATTGATGCATATAAATCCAATCATAATATATAATCTGAAGGGTCACTGTCTCAGCTGCCAATTAGCCTAGAATATGGCTAAATATTCCCACATCATCATCAGTGAGGACCCCATAATAATCAATAGAGACAACTATCTTTAATCCATTCATATTTCACACATCTGAACTATTAATATTTGTCTCAGTAGTAAATTTTTTTCTATATTTTATAGGAAAACCAATTATTAGTATAAAAAATTTAAATAACATTATTTACATTAAAATTTGTACCTATAACCATTACCCTTCAATATCCCCATGAAGAAATAGGAGTGGACACCTGTTTCTTAGCTATAGGAACATCATGTGCTAAAACTACTGAATTGGGAGTTATTTTACTAGATAATTATGGGAGGGAGATGGAATAAGTGAATCAAAATGTTTGGTGGAGATGGAGGGAATCCAAGATTCTATAGAGAGGGATCATCAGGAAATATTGATGATGTATGTATGGTTGGGTAATGTCAACTAGGAGTTGACTATGATTATTGAACCACCTATTCTATGGAATTACTATCATTTAAACAAGTAAAATCTAAATCATAACTTATATTTACAAATATTTATTTAGAAAAATAAGTTTATAAATGATAAAAGATGCACAACACTAACAAACATAATATACATAGGTATGTTAATGAATGAGTTCACATACAAACAAATATAACATTTAATTTTTCAAAATTAAACAACTCATTCATAAAAATTTATTTAAATATGATAACACATCCAAATTACTAAAAATGAATAACATATAACATAAGTAGTTGATAAGTTAATAGATGAATGTACATACAATTATTTTTTTTCCTTTAATCATGTTTTTATCCTCCTCCATCATTACTTATTATACTTTATCCACCCTTGGAAGACTAATATTTTTCTATATCATGATGCAAAAATAAATAAATTTATTGCTGCTTATGGGATTCAATGTCAGTGGTCAAATATTCCACTTAATCACCCATATCATACAAGTCACTTTTTTATGTGTACAACTACACTCCACCCTTCATCCATGAAATTTTCCATATAATATACCACTTTTTCTAGTTATGAGAAGATATATGAATCATGTACATTATGGTCACCAATATCCTTCAAGAGAGAGAATTTCATAGAATTAAATATTAAGGAATCTCTTTTAATACCTGTAATAACATCAACCCACTTTAATTTGAATAAAACAATTGAAAAATGATTTTGGTAGTTTAATTCGATAATATAAATTAACTCTACATAGTATCAAAGTTTAAAAATGATAAATATACCACTATTTTCTGTTTTAAACCCTCTTCTAGATTGGATGTATGAAATTTTAATCTATTCACATTGTAAGCATCAGAATTTATAGCCTGTTTTATAGGACCATGAGCCATAAACTTTAAATATTCTGACAACTTAGCCTGAGTATATGTATTCATGATCTACAAAAATTTATGTACATTATTTTATTTAAAAAATATTTATAAAAAACTAATTTCAGTGTTTATTGCAGTATTTAAGAACTTATATGTCATGTAAGACATTTTAGAAGCTCTATATTAACAAATTTTTTATATCATTTCATTTCATGTTCGACTTATCATGTATCTCTTTGTTTTGATCTTTATCTCCTCAATAAATGAATCTAAAATTTCACAATTCAGTAGGACATATCTATATGCTTGTAATAATTCCATTTATATCAGTTTAATATTTTATATCCTATCAACCAATCAACCAATATTAGTAAAGTTTTTTTATTTCCTATATATTTGAGATTGAGTCAATATGTCATCAAAATGCCTAACTTGATTGAATATTGTGGCAATATCATCCAATTATTTAAAAAAGGTAATATTCTCCTATACTAAGTAAAATTTATAAATATATCCTTCAAGTTGAGATTTATTTTCCACGTATGATCTCAAGTGACCAAGGTATTTATTAATTAAAATGAATAAAACATAGTTACATATTTAATTAAGTGTTAAGAATGGTTTACTTAATATTAAAAACATAAAAATAAATTACCTTTGAATTGGATACATCCATCGATAATGTATGGGACCTACATATTTAGTTAACTCAAATAAATTTAAAGTTAAATGAATAATGAAAGTAAAAATTATAGAAGAAATATCATATCTATTAAAAAAAGTATCAATAAAAATATTTCCTGAAGCTTTTCAAGCTCAATTGGATAACAAGGTTTTCTCACATATTTTTCTGGAAAATGTGTAAAATTGTAGTAAAACTACATTAACCATTATAGAAAACAATTTCAACAATTACAATGGTAGTGGATTTTATAAAAGAATATGTGAATAATAGATTTTTAATCAATGTAATTGAAGATTATTTAAGTCGTCACACATTAATATGTTTCTTTAATACCCATCAGATACTTTCACATGTTTTAAAATTTGAAGGAATATATCTTTCTCCATAATTTTCATTTAAATAATTACAAGATCATACTTTCCATTCTCTTATTTCCATATAACATGAATTATATTCATTTTTTGTAAGTCCTTTTTAGAATTTAGACGGTCCTTTTATTTTCCATGTGCATTAAGTAATGTGAAGATAAAATTGTCATAAAAATTATTCTCAATATGCATAACATCAAGATTATGATGCCATAAATAAAATTCCAAATATGAATGTTTGAAGAATATAATGTTTTAATACTATATTTGTGTTCTGATTTCAACTAATGATGCGCTTCGAACTTGTTTCCCACTATCATTTAAATTACACACCTTCCCAAATTCTCCTTCAAAATTTACAAGTTATACCAATATTTTAGAACCTATAAATAACTTTAGAGGTGGTCTATGATTAATGAACCCATTGAATTTTGACTTGTTCAACTGAAAACTATGATATGTATTGAGAAATTTGTGATGACAAAAGAAGCCCCATTTTTTACTGTAAGATATTCATTCAAGATGAAATCAAAGTTACAAATATGACAAGAAAAACATGTGTAATTGTTCCAACTAGATAAGTTCCCAAGTACAGGGAAGTCACTAATGGTTTTTATTAGAGAAATGCGTATTTTAGATATTTTTTATAAGCTTCATCATACATCTTAACAAAATTTTTCCTTTACTCCTTCAACTCTTCAATTATAGGCTATAAGTACACATCAATATCACTTAAAGTCATTTTTATAGAAATAATCATTAAAATGATAATGTTTGTTGCATACAGATCTATGGAGGTATATTGTAAGGGAGTAAAACAACTATCCAAATGATGTAAATAGTAATCAATGTCCTGAATGGGTTGAATCCATCAACAACTAATCCCAATCACCCATTACTAAGATTAGATGAGAAATATGGATGCAATGAATCAAATGTATTACATGATTTGGAAAATATTTGATGACACATTGTTATTATCTATAAAATGAATCTTAATGTGATCTATAATTTTTTATGACATGAATAATATATATATTTTATTTTTAAAGGGAATTAATGAAAAAAATTTGCAGGTGTGTTATGTTTCTACTTCTTAATAATAGTATGTTGATTCAAACTTCAAACATTTCCTACCAAATTTTATTTAGAAGATGAATGTTTTTTAACCCCTGTATACTTGAATCCTATCCCCAAATAATAATACAACAATTGGGACAAGAATGTATTTTTATATTATTCATACCAAGCTTGTTAACAACTTTATTCATATAAAAAAAGACTCATGGATCTTACCTTTAGGAAATGTGTCATTAAAAAATTCCAATGTCATGTACATCACCTTATTTAAAATTATTAATAGGAATTTGATATTGTTTAAATTTATTAGAAAATAAAGTTTTGAATATTTCAGACATCCTCTATACATCTCTTGATTTACATCATCAACTAAATCACAAAACACATTTTTCTTCTCAATAATGTTCTCTCTTATATAAGTCTCCAAAACATCAAGAGGAGGATCTGCTGATATGTTACAATATTGATATGTTTGTACTATAGTCCCAAAAACATCACTTGTCAAGTTACATTGTATAACACCCTAAACTATTTTTACTGATATGTTTTGATACTAACAATATTGTCCTCTATATGTAATACCACCTTTTTAATACATAAATTTTCATTTACACAGTACAAAAAGAAGATCTTTTAAAGTTTGGTTTCTTTGAAAAAAGTTACATAGTACATGAAAGCATAAATAATTCTTCTAATACAATTGAAATTCTTCATCAAAGGTTCATCCTAAGTATATTTATTGTATCTCATATCCCAGGGACATACATTAAAGGAAAGGGTGAGTGTAAGGCCTAGTAAGATAAAGCAAGGGAAATGATTTACATGTGATATTGAGAAATATCAACAAGAAATTGAGGAATATCATAAAGGAATGAGAAAGAGGCATATCATAATAATAATAACATGAATCATAACTTAAAAATATGGCTACAATATTTAATTTTGACATTCATAAGCATATCACCAAGGTTTTTCACTGAGGTATCATAAACATTACCAATGTTATTCCACACGGTATCGTAAAACATGTAATCTATATAGATTAAATTATTTTCCCAATGCATTGGATAAATATTAGTGATCACCATTAATATTTATTAATTTTCATGGGATACACATACATCATAATAAATCATTTCATAAATAATATTTGGAGAATAAAAGAAAACGAGTTTTATATCAAAATCATGGCATTTCAAAAGTGATTTAAAAACATGATCAATATGTAATTTTTAACCCATGGAAAGGGAATTTTGGTTTTATGTATTTCAATACTAGAATAAAATAAATCATTTTTAAATATTGGTGAATAAACCTAGAAAACAAATAGTTTTAGGTATAACAACACTGCTCTTAATTACACACTTAAACATGATTTATTACATAAAATTTCTCTTAATACAACCCAAAAGATCTAGAGGTATAGTGTCTTTGGGTCTTAGGAACATTAAATTACAACTTAATACATAAAATAAAATATCTTTATTGAAAACTTCTTTTACATGACCACAATATTTCTTTGTAGTTAACATTGCAAGGGATAACCTGAGGACATACATAAGAAAAAGGTTATTTATAAATCCCACTAAGGGAGTAAACAACACATAACATGAAGAATAAAATACATGTTAGGAAATATACATATCAATGGAGCATAAGATAAACATGAACATAAAGTCATGATATAACATGATCATCATAATATGGAAATGTGGAAAAAACTTAATACATTGCATCATTAACATAAAAAAATCAGGTAAACCCCTGTCCCAAAATGGTGGAAAAATTTCATAAAAGGAATAAAGTAAACCCCTATCCTAACATAAAATATCATGATACTAAACATTACCCAATGCATTGGAGCGCTATTAGGGCGCACCCTTCATAATCATTTCAATCTCATGCTTAAGTGTTCCACATAAATCATATAACACGGATTCACTCAACATCATCATTTATTACATGATAAAAGAATGTGAAATACATACATTAAATTATATAATAAATAAGTATATGTTCATAAATGTGAATACCCTTGATAGATAAATAGGTATGATATTTACTACATGATGATTTTGGCACGAAAAATCACGGTGCAATTTCAGCACCTTAATCACGTGACATAAAAATTGATAAAAATGGTTGATGAGAGAGAAATGGGTATCTAATCATATATAAATGAAATGGATAGTAATGTGTTAATATAGATACATTTTACAAAACAAGGAATTTGGAAATAGATGGCGTAACATAATAAAAAAAACTTGAAGAAAGAGGATAAATAGAATAACTCTTACGAAATTTCAGCATGGTTATGGGTGTACATTGGAGGAATTAATGAGATAGAAAGAGGTATACCATCATAAAAAAATAATAATAGAATTATGGGGGTGGTTTTAAAACATACCCCCCCATTTTTAATTGAAAATAAAAGGGTGTAACAAGATAAGGAAACTTGGAAAAAAATGAGAAAAGAAAGAAACCCTTACTTGAGTGCATGACTTAAAAAGCTTGAAGAGGGGATTATTGAGAGATTTGGGTAGCTTGGGAGGATTCTAGAGAGGGGAGGACAGAGTAGGAATGTGTTATAAGGATTTTTTTAGTGAATATAAGAGGGAGTTTGGGTGAGTTTATATAGGAAATGAGAGTGGAATTCTTTAATATTTCACAAACTTAGGTTTTGGAATCTATATAATTAAATATTCCAAATCAAAAACCTTCCCATTGTTTCTAAAAAATAAGAGTGGAAAAAATTATTTTATAAGGTCAATGTCTGAACATATTAAAATATTATCTTTGCTTATGTGGAGGCGAGTCACATTATTAAAGAAATGAGTTTAAAATCATAAAATATATTATACATTTTAGAGGATTCACTAAAAATTTATAAATTAAGTAAAAAAATATAAAATCACATTATTTTAATGCTAAAACATATATTGGTCTGATAATACCCATTATAGTGTTTATTATGTCAATTGTTATGTCATTATGATGTCATAAAACAGATATTTTGTTTATACGGTGTTTAATTTTTACCAAAAAAATCAACTGTCTCAAAAAATTCTAAAAAATTAATTGTTGAATAATTTTTATATCATGATTCCAAAAATAATATTAATTTTATCTAAGTAATTTTCTAAATATTTAAATATTAAATTTTAAAATTAAAACTGACATTTATTGAAAATTCATGGGGTTTTGACAAAAATAGTTTTCAAACATTAATAAAAATTACATTTGACTTCATAAAAATTATATAGTCATTTATTATTTATAAAAGTAATTTGATAATAATATTTTATTAAAATATTAATTATTTAATAATTTATTAATTCCTTAAAGTAAATTCCTTAAAAATATAATTTTTGTTTTATCGTATAAAAAATGTAACTCTTATCAAACTAATTACCTAATAATTTATAGATAAGGAACCGATATAATAATCATTTATAATAATTTTTTTATAATATTATTAATAAAAACCTCAGTTTAATATAATAATGTATATATTTATCAAAAGTTATATTTTTACCCGAAAAATTAATTTATCAAATTCATCATTTTTTAAGAAAGACTATTCTCATAAAGGAATTTATGTAATACAAATTTTATATATAAAAAGGTATTACATAAAAAATTACTAATACCTTATTACATAACACCTTATAACACCCACATAATACCTAAGGGTAAGGTGTGTGATGGTGACAGACTCTTGGGGCGGCTCAGATAACATCGCTTCGGTGGTAATCTCTATCAACTTGAACTTATCCCATAGGCTATTCTGTTCAAGCTTAACATATTGAAGCTTGGCTTGGGCTTGGTCAAGAGTGAATCCCAGTGACTCTACCTCCTTTCCAAGCTCTGAAAAATGAGTTTTGTATGGCCCAAGTCTACTGGATGAGGCCATCCTCTCTTTTGTCTGTGTCGAAATGATTTTTTTAAAAAAACTTATATTTACATTAATCATGCGATCAATATTCAATGACTATATTATCTATGGTAATGATACTTAATAGTCATTAAAACCCAATAATAAAATAAAATAAAAAAAGAGTGCATGTGTTTTCTATATCTATAAACATTAAAAGAAAGGGAGTTTTATTCATAAATGATCGAGTCATTACAACATTCCCCCATTAAGAAATTTATCCCTAAAAATTTCCTTTTCAAACACTAAAACAGATGTGGGTAACTCTGCCTCATCACTTCCTCTAGTTCCCATGTTTCTTCTTCAAACTTGTGGTTTTTAAACAACACCTTGATGAGGGGCATCATCTTATTTCTTAGAAATTTTTCTCTATGATCTAAGATCTTCACCAACTTCTCTTCATAAGAGAGGTCATTCTCCAATGGTACCACCTCTGGATTGAGTACATGCGATGGGTAGTTATGTACTTCCTCAAGAGTGATATATGGAATACATCATGTACTTGAGACATGTTCGGTGGGAGTGCTAGTCGATATGCCACTACTCCAATGCGATCAAGGATCTCAAAAGGACCAATGTGACTTGGACTAAGATTTCCCTTATTCCCAAATCTCATAACTCTCTTCCATGGTGATATTCAGAGGAATACCATTTATCCAACATCAAACTCTAGGTCTCATCAAAGATTGTCAACATAACTCTTTTGTCGACTCTGAGCAGCTTTAATGTGCTACTAGATGGTCTTATCCTTCTCCACAATTTCTTTGACCATTTCTAGACATAGAGGTTTTTCTCCCCAATTTCATCCCAATATGCTGGTGTTCTGCACCTCTCCCATAAAGGGTTTCATAAGGATCCATTTGGATTCTTGAGTGGAAACTGTTGTTGTAAGAGAACTCAACCAGAGGAAGATATTGATCCCATCCTCTATTTAAGTCCATTTATCATACTCTCCAAATGTCATCAAGTGTTTGGATAGTCTGCTAGGATTGGCCATCTGTTTGAGGATGATAATCCATACTTAAGTTTAGCTTAGTATTCAGAGCATGTTGGATAATTTTTCAGAACTTAGAGGTGAATCTTGGATCTTGATCAGATACAATCGATAATGGTAAACCATGAAACATTACCACTTCTATGATGTATATTCGTGCTAGTTGATCCAATAAAAAATACTTCTGAATTTAAATAAAGTGTGTAGTATTTATAAGACGATCCAAAACAACCTATATAGCATTGTTTACTTTGGATGTCTTCAGAATTCTAGTGACAAAGTCCATGGTGTTGTTTTCCCATTTACATGTTGGTATGTGTAATGGTTAAATAATCCCCTTAGACTTCTACCTCTCAGCCTTCACTTGATAATATACCGGACACTTTGATGTATACTCAGTGATCTCCTTCTTCATGTTATCCCATCAATAATGATCTCTGAGATCTTGATACATTTTTGTGTTTCCTGGGTGAATGGAGAAATTCAAACTATGTGCATCATCCAAAAGTTATTTCTTTAACTTCAGATTTGATGTAACACATAGTCTTGACCCAAATCTCACAATTCCTTCTTCATTAACATTTAACTCTAAGGATTTACATTTTCTGATTGTTTACACTTTCTTCTGAATTCCCACATCATCCTTTTGAGCATCCTTTAAACTTTCCAAAAGATATGGTTGAGAAATCATTTGTGAAAGGATTTATGATTTCCCCTTCATTATGATTCCCATGTCTATCTTTATCAAATCTAAAAAGATTTGGCCCTTTTAAATTTTCATCAATCAAAGATTTTCTGGATCCTTTCAACTTAGAGCATATTCCACTTTATTCAATTTCCCCATATGGTAGTGAATTGAGCAGTCATAGTTTTTGATCAGCTCTAGCCATCTTTGTTGGTGCATATTCAAATCTTTCTATGTGAATATATACTTTAGGATTTTGTGATATGTATATATTTCACACTTTTCCCCAAATAGATAATGTTGAAATTTTATGAAAGTGAAGATCACTACAGCCAACTCCTGATCATGTTTTGGATAATTATTCTCATGAACTTTCAATTTCTTTAAAGCATAGGCAACAACATTGTCATTTTTCATAAATACATATCCCAAGCCCTTCTTTAAAGCATCAATGGGTAACACAAAAAGTTATCCACTTGTAGGTAGTGTGGGCATGGTTATAGTGATAAGACTCCTTTTCAACTCCATGAATCTCTCATCATCTTCATCATTCCAAGAAAACTTGACTCCCTTCTGAGCTAGCTTGGTAGGAGGGTTTAACAATCGTGAGAAATTTCTCACAAATCAGCGACAATATCTAGCTAACCCAAGGAGGCTACGAATGTTTGTCATAGATTTTGGCCTCAGCCATCCCAAAATTTCATTTTTCTTAGAGGGATCCACATATATCCCATTTCTTGTGATGATATGCCCTAAGAATGAGACTTACTTCAACCAGAAATCACACTTACTATACTTTTCATAGATCTTTTCCATTCTCTAGGTATCTAGTATATTTCTTAGATACTCCCCATGATCCTCCTTGGGTTTATAGTATATTATAATATCATCTTTAAAGACTACCACAATTTTGTCGAGGTAATCTCTAAAGACTCTATTCACCAAGTCTATGAATATTTCTAGAGCATTAGTGAGTCCAAAAGGCATTACTATGAATTCATAACTACAATACCTTATACAAAAAGATATCTTAGGGATATCCTCATTCTCCACCCTTACTTGGTAATTTCCTGACCGTAGATCCACTTTGGAAAAGTATTGTGATCCATGTAGCTAATCGAACAAGTAATCAATTAATGGAAAAAAATACTTGTTCTTTATCGTGATTTTTTTGAGATCACCATAATAAACATAAAGGTGAATTGACCCATCCTTCTTCTTGAAGAAGAGGTCTGGTGCACCCCATGGTGAAACACTTGGGCATATGAACCCTTTATCTAGATTAATTTGTGGTTTTTTTATTTAGCTCCCCAAGCTCCAAAACAGACATTATATACAGAGTCTTAGATATTGGAAATGACCTAGGTATATGATCAATTGATAATTCAAAAAATATTCTATGAGGAAGACCAATAAATTCCTCAAAAAACACATAAGCGAATTACCTCACAATAGACATGTCTTCAAGGATGGTTCCTTCCTTAGACTCAATCATATGAGTAAGATTGTCATGAACCGACCCAACGGGGATTGAGCCGTGACTCCCCAAGCCTGCCTCCAATAGGCCAGGGGCTGGCGACTAGCGCCGAGTAGGATATCACAAACACGGGAGGAATTATCCTAAGGTAACTATACACACACACACACACACCAATATACACCTCTATGCAATAGTGCAGAGATATATAAAGCTAAAAAGTAAATGCATGCATACAACTATGCCAAACCAGAGTGCAATAGCAGTACGAAAAGGGAAAAACAGGGTCCACCAAAATAAAACTACAAAGGTGTCCAAACTGCTCAGAAGAATGGGTACACTGACTCAGCTCTGCCTGCTCCGGGTCCTCCTGGGACTTCGTCGAAAGGCCTCTGGTCTGCACAAGACAAAAACATGTGCGGGCAAAGCTCGTGCAGAGGTGAGTATAACAATACTCAGTAGAAAACCCAAAAACCCAAAATAAAAGAGAGCAACTAAAAGGCAACAGTCCGCTCATCCCAAACAAAGGAAACCCAGAAGAGAGAGAAAATCCAACTTGTGAACATCCTCGGATTAACACAACTAGTCAGCTCAATCCAGGTGTATACCCATACATACACCTTGAACATCCAAACATACTCAGCTCACGCACCAAGCCACATGAGGTACCGACCTCATCACCAGCGACGGTTCAAAACCAAGAGAGCACACTCCAAAATCACTATCATTCCAGATGACAATCGTCTGAGAGATACACTCCATTAGGTCCCACACAAAAATCTTAGACTCTCACCTGAGAGATCACACTCTTCGGATATCGTCACTGAGGAAACCTCACTGAAACAACATAAACACAAAACTCTTCAGATAGGGGATCACTCCTAGGGTCCGCTAGGGGATACCAGAACCCACACCAATATACGAAGATCTCACAGATATGGGATCACTCCCAAGGTCCATTGGGAGATACCAAAACCTGATCTGGCATTCGTAGATCTCACAGATATGGGATCACTCCCAGGATCTGCTGGGGGATACCACAACCCGATCTGGCATTTGTCAGAAACACATCACTCAGATAGAGGATTTTCACCTGTGTAAAGGTGGTCACGATGATACCGGAACCCTATATGGTATAACTCATGATGTAGGGGATCGAACCGACGATGCACCAACCCCACAAAAACCACACGCTGAGTAGAGGATCATATAACCAATGATACCACAACCCTACTATAATCCTCATGCTGAGTAGGGGATCATATTATTAATGATGCCACAACCTTACTGAGCACGGCCCACTGTGTAGGGGATCATTTTCTCGATGATGCCACAAACCCTATGGGGTTAACCTGCTAGATAGGGGATCACCGCCTATGGATAAGCGGTCACAGTGATACCAATAACCTGATCTAGGGAAACGATGCTAGAGGATCCCGCTCCGGGCCCAATAGAGGGATGCCACAAATCTAACAGATTAAAAATCCCATCGAGAGGATCAAAAACCTATAATAAGGTTGTGATGCCACAGGAACCCTCGTAGGAATGAACCAAGGGAGTATGCTCAACCACTACTGGTCCAAACGTAGCTAACCTGAGTGACCCTCCACAATGCCACACCGCACACCTCCAAGGTCGATACCGAGCCCACCACCGCGATCCACCTGAAAAAACATGTAGGATAGGCTATTTACTCGCCCGAAACGAGAAAACGGTGGAAAAGGAACTATTCACCATAGCTAGTCCGTGTGGGGCCCACACTATGATCCGAAAACTCATCAAAAAGATCATACCACTACGATCCCCTCAGAAAACCACACAGGATTGACTAATCGATCGTCCCAAACGGACACCCGGTAAAAAAGGTAATATTCACTGAATCTAGCCCAAGTGAGGCCCACACCATGCTCCAGAAACTTTTCAACCAGATCACACCATTGCGATTCCCTCGGTAAAACACACGGGATCGACTACTCGTTCGTCCAAAACGGGCACCCGGCGGAAAATGCCCAAAAGCGTCTTTGTGGGGCCCATATCCTGATCTCCATCCCAAAACCCAAAAACTGTCCTGTAAAGTCCACCTTACTATCAAGATCACAACATCGCTGACAAAACATCAATTGGATGCTTCGTGTAAAAGTTACGGTGGGTCGAAGTTGAATAGTAATAAAATATTATTATTATTTCAATGTTTCATAGCCCTAATATATGAACCTAACTCATAAAATTCCCAAAATGAGTTGAAAAGGTCCGTCTCGACGCAAGGAATGTGTCACCGCAAATGGCTCACAAATCAGAGTTACGGTTTGCGAGTTACGGGGGTTTAAAGAACCCCCAGAAAAATCTGGTCGGACCACCGTAGGGTCGCTGGAAACCACTGCTTTCTTGACCGGACCGCCGCTGCCTGCCGGAATCCGCTGCCCTTGGACCACCGCGGGAGCTACCGGACCACCGCTGGAGTCGCCAGAAAACCACCAGAACTGCCGGAAATCCGCCGGAAAAATTCCACATGCCACCACGGTCACTCCGATGGTCCAAAATACGATCCGAGACCAGATCTGGAATCCTTGGGATGACACCTTTCAACGCTTAACTCCGCTCAACGATCTGCCACCGTTTCAAAGTCATGAAAAGTAAATGCTGCTTCTGCTTTCCGCTGCGCTTCCTACAGCGCCCGAAACTTGAACCTGAGCACAGATCGAGACTCCTCAGGTCGAGAGCTTCACAAACATATGCCTTGCTCCTTGATTCGTTGATTATTTGGAGAGGTAAAAAGTTAATGGGAGAAGAACGAAAAAACAGATGAAGAACACAAAGAACGCGCAATCAAAAACTCAATTTGACAATGGCTATTTTTGGTTTGGCCATCGAGATAGACAAACAAAGCAACAGAACCAAAAACAAATAAAAAACGACAACAAAAACTCAATCAGGGAGATACATAATCTGAAAGAAGTCACCTACATCCTCCCCACCTTTTAACTTTTCATCCCTAAAAAGACATAAGCAAATGGAAAGAAACTAGAATCTCAACTGGGTCTCCCATGCCAGTGAGTTCACCAACAAACACCCCTGCCCGAACATAAGTCATAGGGACTCATCCACCACACCTCAACACTATCCGCTTTGGGCGGCACTGACTCGCCCACACGGTTTTGATCGCGTTGCAAAAACACATCTCGGTGGTGTAAGGATCCCTCTTTCTCACACATTCTAAGCATGCCGAAAAACACACACACATGGTCTTACCAACACCATGAACAAAAATCAAGCAAGCAACAGAAAGGGAAGAGTACCGCTAAACAATGTCTATCAAACTACTGCAGAAAGTAGAAAGAACACAAGGCATACCTCTATCCATCTGCAGAGCCTCTGGGTCAACAGCCTTTAGGGAATGCAGCTATCCTCACCCTCCAGCTCCCTGATCTTGGCGTGGACCACCAGGGGGTGGTGGTGGTGGAATCTGATACCGCCTATCACCTCCCACTGCTGCACCGACTCCATCGTTATGTCCGCCGCCCTGCAGACCTCCAAACTCGAGACGTTGCTGCTGCCAAGGCGGCCTATTGACCGACTCCCTCTCATCAGCATGACGGGTCGGAAAATCTCTTGGAAGATGTCCTCGACCTTCGCAAGCATAACACCACCTCTCCTGTGGCTAACCAAAATTGACCTGGGAGCTCTGTGAGTCCTGAGGCTCAGATCGTCCATCCCGGGGTCGCCTCTTAAAACGTCAGCCACGTCCAGACCCTTGCACCTGCAGCCGAATACCTGTTGCTGACGTCTCAGCTGCCACGCGAACAACACTGACAGGCTGAATCTGCACATCCAGAAAGCTCTCCACCATCAAGGCTCGCTCCACCAATCTAGTATAGGTTGGCAGACACAAGGAAACCACACCTACCCGGATGTCTCTACGTATGCCCTGCTCGAAGGTACGAGCCCTAAAGAACGGGTCTAGAACCATATCCCGAGAGTAGAGTGACAAGTCTGTAAACCTCGCTGAGTAATCTGACACATTCATTCCCTCCTACCGAAGCTGCAGGAGCTCTTGAATCCGCACTGACTTCAGCATCACTGGATAGAACTGTTCCTTGAAGAGCCACTCAAACTCTGCCCACATGAGCGTCTCCTCATCATGGTATTGCATCACCAAACTCCACCATCACCCAGCTGAACCATGAAGAAGGCTCGCCGCTAGGACCACCATCTGATATGGGGGTGTCCTCACCAGGCAGAAAACTCAGGTGACTGCTTCGAGCCATTCATTAGCTGCATGAGGGTCTGGATCTCCCCAAAACCTCAGAGGTCGCTTCCTTTGGAACTCGTGTAGTGCACTCAGCCTATGTGCAACCTCATCCTGCACTACCGGCACAACCAGCTGCTCAACAGGTGGTGGTTCAACTGGTGGACCACTTGGAGGTGCAGCCTCAGAACCTACGCCCTGGTCTACAGCCTCTACACGGGGCAGATCGTCACCACAATCCCACTATAGAACCCTTGATGGCTGTCATCGTGGAGGCATCCTGAAATACAATCATAACTCTCCATAGTCAAAGTGTATATCTGGAGAGATGACTCAAGAAGAACAAGGGAAACCAAAAAACCCAGTCCAATATGATGCATGTAATGTTATATCCCTCCGACTAGTGTCTAAACATCCCGAGTCTAAAGACAAGTTATCAGAGTCCTAGTGAATGGATACGTCAGCCGCCACACCAACACTGGAGTCCCTGGCCAGAAAACCAAACTCGAAACATCTTGACACTACCGTTATGCAACCCAAACCAAACTCACAACAAGACCAGCTATGCTCTGAGATCTCAAAGGTGAAACCTCTTCTGATAACACTCTGTCATGACCCGACCCAACAGGGCTCGAGCTGTGACTCCCCAAGCCTGCCTCCAATAGGTTAGGGGATAGAAACTAGCGTCGAGTAGGCTATCACACACATGGGAGGAATTAGCCTAAGGTACCTGTACACATGCACCCACATACACTTCCATGAAACAATGCAGATATATATTAAACTGAAAAGTAAATGCATGCATACAACTATCCCAAACCATAGTACAACAACAGTACGAAAAGGAAAAAATAGGGACCACCAAAAGAAAACTACAAAGGCGTCCAACCTGCTCAGAAGAAGGGGTATGCTGCCAAAATCACCACCGGAAAGCTCCTCGACACATCTCCGGAAAGACTCCACGATCAGTCCCGCTCAATCAGATCCACTTGCTCTGGGACCTCTTAGGACTCCATCGAAAGGCCTGTGGTCTGCAAAAGACACAAACATGTCCGGGAAAAGCCCATGCAGGGGTGAGTATAACAAAACATAGTAGGCACCCCAAAAACCCAAAACCAAAGAGAGAAACTGAAAGGAAATAGTCCACTCATCCCAGCCAAAGGGAACCCAGGAGAGAGAGAAACTCCATCTCGTGAGCATCCCCAGCTAAACACAAATAGTTAGCTCAATCTAGGTGTATACCCATACATACACCTTGAACATCCAAACATACTCAGCTCATACACCAAGCCACATGAGGTACCGACCTCATCACCAGCAATGGTTCAAAACTAGGCGAGAACACTCCACAATCACTGTCATCCCAGATGACACTCATCTGAGAGATATACTCCATCAGGTCCCACACAAACATCTCAGAAGCTCACCTGAGAGATCATGCTTGTTAGATATCGTCACTGAGGAAACCTCACTGAAACAACATAAACACCAAACTCTTCAGATAAGGGATTTCTCCTAGGGTCCGCTAGGGGATACTAGAACCCACACCGATATACGAAGATCTCACAGATCGGGGATCACTCCCAGGATTCGTTGGGGGATACCAAAACCCGATCTGGCATTCGTAGATCTCGCGGATAGGGGATCACTACTAGGATCTGCTAGGGGATACCATAACCCAATCCGACACTCATCAGAAACACATCACTCAGATAGAGGATATTCGCCCGTGTAAAGGTGGTCACGATGATACCAGAACCCTATCTGGTATAACTTGTGATGTAGGGGATCGAACCGACGATGCACCAACCCTACTGAAACCACGCGCTGAGTAGGGGATCGTATAACCAACGATACCGCAACCCTACTATAATCCTCATGCTGAGTAAGGGATCATATAACCAAAGATTCCACAACCCTACTGAGCATGGCCAACTGTTTAGGGGATCATATTCCTGATGATGCCACAAACCCTATGGGGTTAACCTTCCAGATACAGGATCGCCGCCTGTGGATAAGCGGTCAGAGTCATACCAAGAACCCGATCTAGGGAAACGATGCTAGAGGATCCTGCTCCAGGCCCACCAGAGGGATGCCACAACTCTAACTGATAAAACATCCCATCAAGAGGATCAAAAACCTATAATAAGGTTGTGATGCTACACGAACCCTCATAGGAATGAACCAAGGAAGTACGCTCAACCACTGCTGGTCTAAACGTCGCTGACCCGAGCGACCCACCACAACGCCACACCGTGCACCACCAAGGCCGATACCAAGGCCACCATCGCGATCCACGTGAAAAAACATGCAGTCTAGACTGTTTACTCACCCGAAACGAACAACCACTGGAAAATTCACTATTCACCTTAGCTAGCCCGTGTGGGGCCCACACTATGATCCAGAAAACTCATCGAGTGGGTCATACAACTGCGATCCCCTCGGAAAACCACATGGGATCGACTACTCGATCATCCCAAACAAACACCCAGTGAAAAATGTACTATTCACCAAAGCCAGCTCGGGTGGGGCCCACACCACACTCCCAAAACTTGTCAAGCAGATCACACCATTGTGTTTCCCTTGGAAAAACACACGAGATCGACTACTCGTTCGTCCAAAACGGACACCCGACAGAAAAGTTGTGTTTCTCCGTAAACTCCCAAAAGCAGCCTTGTGGGGCCCACATCCTGATCTCTATCCCATAACCCAAAAACTATTATGAAAATTCCACCTTTCTATCAATATCACAAAGTCGCTAATGACACGTCAATCGGACGCTCTGTGTAAAAGTTACGGTGGGTCGAAGTTGAATAATAATAAAATATTATTATTATTTCAACGTTTTGTAGCCCTAATCTATGAACCTGACTCATAAAATTCCCAAAATGAGCTGAAAAAGGTCCGTCTCGATGCAAGGAACGCGTCACCGCAAACGGATCGCAAATTGGAGTTACGGTTTGCGAGTTACGGGGGTTTAAAGAACCCCCCGAAAAATCTGGCTGGACCACCGTAGGGTCACCGGAAACCATCACCTGCCTGACTAGACCACTGCCGCCTGCCGGAATCCACCACCGCCAGAGCACCACGGGAGCCACCGGACCGCTACTGGAGTCGCCAGAAAACCACCAGAACCTCCGAAAATCCACCAGAAAACTTCTGCGGGCCACCACAGTCACTCCGATGGTCCAAAATGCGACCTGAGACCATATCTGGAATCCTTGGGACGACACCTTTACAACACTTACCTCCGCTCAATGATCTGTCACTATTTCAGCATCACAAGAAGTAACTGCTGCTTCTGCTCACCGCTGCGCTTCCTCCGGCGCCCGAAACTCGAACCCGAGCACATATTGGGACTCCTCGGGTCAAGATCTTCACAAACATATGCCTTGCTCCTCGATTCATTGATGATTTGGAGAGGTGAAAAGTTAATAGATGAAGAACGCGAAGAACAGATGAAGAACTTGAAGAACACACAATCAAAAACTCAATCTAAAGATGGCTGTTGTTGGTTTGGCAATTGAGAGAGACAAGCAAAGCAGCAGAAGCAGAAACAAATAAAAAACAACAACAAAACCTCAATCGAAGTAATCCAAAAGAAGTCGCCTACAAAGATACACATGCTTATAGGGTAGTAATATCCATTCTTAGGATGATGTTTCTAATAAAGATTCATCCTCATCCTTTCACTTTTTTATAATCGAGGTTTGATTCACCATATGGAGAGTGATTTACCTCTCGTTACAATTTATGTAGGGTCCATATAGGGAAAACCAATCCATGTATAAAATTATATCAAATTCCACATGAGGGAGTATGATGAGGTTCACCTGGAAGTTCAATCCATGAATCGTGATAGGGGAGGAGTTATATTCATGGGATGTAATAATTTCCCCATTCTCCGTTCTCACCAACATCCCTACTTCCATGATTTTTGGTGGTGTTTGGATTGTTCTACTAATATTTTGGGATATAAAAGAATGAGTAGAACCATAAAAAAAAGTAAGTTTAATATTTTTGAATGAACAACTATGGTACCTATCAACACTTCATTGTTAGGATTCACTTTGGTGGTAGTTATGGAAAAAGATAACCCTTTCATACTTGGAGGTTGTTGGTTGCGTCCAAAAACCCTTAGCTTAGAGAACTAGTTTGCAAAGTGCCCTAGTTCTTTGTAGTTGTAGAAATGAACAATGTATTAAGGGTTGAACGGATCATTCCTCTCCTATGTCACAACAGCGGGTTTTTCTTGTCAGAAATCATTGGCTAGGTGCACTTATCTTTCACACCTAAAGCATTTCCTCATCCACTTTAGGCAATTTCTAGGGTGCTTCTTTCTGCACCTTTGGAAAGTGGGGTGCTAAAATTTCTTAGTACCATTAGATTTATCCATCGGACCGCTAGAATTAAATTCAACTTTCCATTTCATATCCCCATGATACCCCTAAGATTCTTTGATCTCTATTTAGAGTTTGAGGGCATATCAGACAATTTCCTCATAGCTATCAAAGTCACAGATCTCTAGGGATTTTCGTCGGCTAGATTTTATCCCACCAAATAAGCATTCAACCTTGAATTCAGGGGTAACGACAAAGCCTGGGGCATATCGTGCAAGCCTTGTGAAGTTTTCCTTGTATTCTCTAATGGATTTTTCATCTTTTTTCTTAAGGTAAAGTAATTACCATTCCATCTTAAGTAGGAGGGTGTGAGGAAATTATTTATCAGATTTTTTTCTAGAAATCCTTCTATTCCAGTGCCTTGATCTCTTCCTATGGATTTGTATTTATGATCAATGTCCACCATTGATCAGCTCCACCCTCTATATGATAAGCATCTAGAAGAAACTTCTCTGGTTCAGAACATTTAAGGATGGATAAGATCTTCTCAAAGGAGTTGATCCATTGTTCGACGATTGATGAATTAGATGATCCAGTGAAAGTAGGAGGCCTTTGTCACATAAAGCTCTCGATTGCGACTTTTTCTTTCTTGGGGGGGGGGGGGGGTGGACGTTCCACTGGACCCATGTTTCTATTCAAAACTTGAGTTAACTAAGAGAGTTTCATGACAAAGTTTGCGATTCTCGATCCCATCAGATTGGGCATCTCATTAGAACAGTCATCACATTGATCTTCGCATCAGTTGTTAGCTGGAGTCCTCCTATTACTGACCATTGGATATAATAAAAGGGAAATTAGGGGTAATTATTTTAAACTATTAAACACATAAAGGGGAATCCAATGAAAAAAGTTACAACTTATAAATTAAATTATTTCCTTAACTTATGAATTTCTATGTTTTTATCTAAGTTATCCATGATCTACATACTAACATATATTATTAGGGGAATTTTTTGTTCCCTTAATAATGGTTCATACCAAGCTTATGAATTTACTGAAGCATATACACTAGTAGTGTTGAACCAAGAGTGAAGCAAGGCCCATTTTCATACACTAATTATCATTTGAGTCTAGCTCAAAGTAGTGTTTTCAGGTTTCACCCCTAGATACATCTATTCCAGAGACACCTCTACTTGTTCGTATCCAGACAGAGATGTATTTTCTTGATAAAACACTTACTCTAAACTCACCACAATTTAGGGATGTTTTTCTTATACTTATTCTTATCCCTAAGGATTTAACTATGGCTTTCTAATCCTAATCCAAAAAATAACTAAACCTATCCTCTGATACCAACCATAACAACCCTTATCTTTATTACAGACTTAAAAATAATTTATTACATAAATATTATCTTAATACCACCCATAAGATCGATAGGTCTAGTGTCTTTGGGGATTAGGAACATTACATGAAAAATTAAGACATAAAATACAACATATTTATTGAAAAATTATTTTACATGACCACAACATTCCTTCGTACTTAGCATTGCATGGGATAAACTGAGGACATACATAAGAAAGGGGTGAGATATAAATCTCTGTAAGGGAGTAAAAAAGTCATAAAATGATTAATATAATACATTTTAGGAAACAAACATATCAAGGGATCATAATAGAAACATGAACATAAAGGCACAATATAAAATGATCATCCTAATATAGAAATGTGGCAACAACTAAAACATTATATCATTAACATAAAGGAATCAGGTAAAAACCTTTCCCAACATGGTGAAAAAATTATATAAAAGAAATTAGGTAAACCCCTATCCCAACATGACGTATCATGATGCTAAACATTACCCAATACATTTGAGTGCTATCAAGGTGCAACCTTCATAATAATTTTGATCTCATTGTTAAGTGTGCCACATAGATCATATAACATGGATTCATTCATCATAATAATTTATTCCATGATAAATTAATGTGTAATACATAAATGAAAGTTTATAATCAATAATTATATGTTCATAAAGGTTAATACCCTTTATAGAGTAATGGACATTGTATTCACTACACGATGATGTTGGCATGGAAAATCGCAGTGCAATTTCGGAAGCCTAACGACATGACATAAAAATTAATAAAAATGGTTAATGAGAGTTAAATGGGTATCTAATCATATTTAATGAAATGGATAGTATGGGGGTCATATATATACATGTACCAACATAAGGAATTTTTAAATAAAAGGCGTAACATAAGAAAAAAACTTGAAGAAAGAGGAGAAATGGAAAAACTTTTACGAAATTTTGACATGGTAACATGTGAATATGGGAGGGATTAATGAGACATAATGAGGTATCCCATCATAAAAAAAAAATAAGGGAAGTATGGGGAGGTGAAAAAACATACCCCATCATTTTTAATTGAAAATAAAAGGGTTTAACAATATAAGAAAACTTGGATAAAAATGAGAAATGAAGGAAACCATTACCTGATTGTGTGACTTAAAAAGCTTGAAGAGGGGCCTCATGAGAGCTTGGGTCACCTTGGGATTATTTTAGTGATATGAGGACATATTAGGGACATTATACAAAGATTTTGAGTGGAGATAAGTGGAATCTTTGGTGGGTTTATATAGGAAATGAGTGGAGAATTAATATTTCACAAACTTATGTTTTGGAGTCTATATAATTAAATATTCAAAACCAAAAACCTTCACATGGTTTTTGACCATGGTTTTTGCCAGAGATGAGTGGAAAAAAGTATTTTTTAATTCCAATTTACTAACATATTAAAATATTAACCATTCTTATGGGGTGGTGAGTCACATTATTATAGAAATGAATTTAAAATCATAAAATATATTGTACATTTTGGAGGATTCACTAAGCCTTTATAAAATAAGTAAATCAAATATAAAATCAAATTATTTTAATGTAAAAACATATATTGGTCCGAGAATACACATAAAAGTATTTATTACATCATTTTGGGGTCATTATGATGTCATAAAACACACATTTTGTTTATACGGTATTTTATTTTTACCAAAAAAATGTGACTATCTCAAAAAATTATGAAAAATTTACTGTTTGAAAATTTTGACATCCTAATTCCAAAAAAAATATTCATTTTATCTAAATAATTTTATAAATATTTAAATTTTTACTTTTAAAATGAAAACCAACATTTATTGAAAATTCACAGGTTTTGAAAAAAATAGTTTTCAAACCTTAATAAAATTACATTTGACTTTATAAAAATTATATATTCATTTATTATTCATAAAAGTAACTTGATAATAATATTTTTTTAAAATATTAATTTTTTCAAAAAATAATTTATTCCATAAATAAATTCTTTAAAAATACACTTTCTGTTTTATCGTATAAAAATGCATCTCTTTTCAAACTGATTACCTAATCATTTACAGATAAGGAACTGATATAATCATCATTTGTAAGAATTATTTTTAATATTATTAATAAAAACCTTAGTTTAATATATTAATGTATATATTTCTCAAAATTATCATTTTTACGCAAAAAATAAATTTATCAAATTAATCATTTTTTAAGAAAGAATATTCTCATAAATAAATTGATGGAATAAGAATTTTATTTATAAAAAGGGATTACACAATAAGTAACTAATAACTTATTAAATAACCCATTATAAAACCAACATAAGACTTAAGGTTAAGGTTTGCGATGGTGAAAGACTCTTGGGGCGGCTCGAATAACATCACCCGGGTGGTAATATATACTAACTTGAACTTCTCCCATAGGTGATTCCATTAAAGATTACCGTGTTAAAGCTCAGCTTGGGCTTAGTCAAGAGCGAATCCTAGTGACACTACCTCCTTTATGAGATTTGATAAATGAGCTTTTTATGACTCGAGTCTACTGGATGAGGCCATCCTCTAATTTTTTTTGAGTCGAAAGGTTTTTTTTAAAACCCTTATACTTATATGAGTCGTGTGATCACTATTCGATGACTATAATATCAACCGTAATGATACTTAATGGTCATTTAAACCCAAAAATAAAATAAAATAAAAAAAGAGTGAATGTGTTTTTTATATTCATAAGACATTAAAATAAAGGTAATTTTATTCATAAATGATATGGTCTTTACATTAGGTATTCACAAAAATAAAATAAAATAGAATTTCTTAAAGAGAAGCGAGAAATTTTGAGAAGTAAAATCGACAACATAATGGGTATAAATCATGGTTTTAGAAAAGGGTAAAAAGAGAGGGGAAAATGTTATCCCATTCATAAAATATTCTTAATATAGTAAATGGATAAAATAAATAGGATATAATAAATTATTTTGGAAATTTAAAAGACATACCACATAAAGAGGGAACTTGAATGAAAAAGAGAAGTGGAGATTTCCCTTTCCTTGAAGAGTAATTCCTACAACTTGAGGATTAGGAACTAGGGGGATTTAGGAAAACTTGGGGGGAATAATTGGGAGGTAAAAATATCATAGCTTCATGGAGTATGAATTGGGAGTGAATGTAAATGGATAAATGGGTGAATATTTATAGAAAAAGTGAGGGATTTGTTTATTAATTTCTAAATTTAGGTCTTAGACACCTAAGTAGTGGTAAAAGAAAAACCACAGGCTTTCCCATGGTATTTTAACATGGTATTGGAAAATTGGTACAAATTTTAAGTTATTTTAATCCAAAATAGTCAACCATAATTTTATATTACTTATTTTTTCATGGAAATGTAAAGTTTACTCAAAATAACATTTTTAAAGTTAAAGTTTCCATTTTAGAATATAGAATGTAAATTACAGATTTGTAAATTGATTACAATTTATTAAAATAATTTATATTAATAAAAAACATAATTTTAGTTTTTTATTGTAGTTAACTAATTGTTACATCATTATGACATAATTATGAATTCATTAAACAAACCGAAAACCCAAAACTATATTTTTACTATTCACTAAAAAACAAAATATTTTAGAAAAATATCATAAATTCACCATAACCTAATTTTGGTGTTATGATTTCAAAAATGATACTTATTTTATCATAATAATTCTCCAGATATTATAATTTTAATTTTTTAAATATATAAATCTTTATTTATTAAAAATAACAGTGGATTGAAAATGCATAGTAAAATTTCTGACATTTGGAAAAAATAAAAGTATTTTATCATTTATTTTTAAATGAGAATGTCTTAATCATACTATTTATTTAAATTAAAAATTATTCCTAATAGCTTATTTTATTTTAAATATTTAAATATTTTTAAAAAAATACAATTTTGGTCTGAAAAATCAATTTATCAAATTCCATCTCAATTTTATTAAGAAAAACTATTATTAAAACTGAATTGATGAAAAAACTTTATTTACACAATGGAATTACAAGTAAATTAGGACATTAAACATAAACCCTTATAACACCCACATACAACCTAAGGGTAAGGTGTGTGATGGTGATGGATTCATGGGGTGGATTAGCTAATATCGTCTGAGTGGTACATTCCATTTGTAACGCCCCGACCCCAGCTACCCAGAGCCGGTGCATTACTTCGTAACATTGGCATGATCACAAAAGATCAAGTCTCGAAAGACCGATTAGTTTAATATCCTTGGAAACAATAGATACATTCATAAGTCTTTCATTACATCAAAAAGTAAACAAACTACAATAACACGGTCTTCATAGTCCACACTAATATCCTCTTCTGACTATCCCTGCAGGTCATTCATAAAATACGTCTTCACATCCTAGAAAAATATTAAAACATTGAAAGGGGTGAGCTCAGATGCTCTGTAAGGATAATGATATTGCGGAAGCTTTCATAAATAAACATAAAAATTTAAGGCAATGTATAACTAAAACAAAATCCTTTTAAACTTGAACATCAACATAATATGGCAAAAGTAAAATGAGATAATTCCATTCACTTCTTCACATGGATATTCTACTGGTCGAATAATCACATGAAATATCAATAACCACTTTCATAATGATGGAATGTATAATGCCGGACATTCTGAAACATTTTGTCAAGGCCTCGACCAAGACGTCTAAAATGATTAAGGCCTCGGCCAAAACCATAAATCAAATTGGGAAAGGGCCTCGGCCAATTCCACGTCTAGTTGTCTCATGAGACCTACCGATGCATCGAGGAGCTATAGCGGGCTCCACTCGTCACTTATTAAGTCCAATACATTCCTCATATGAACAGGTTTAAACATCTCATAAACCATAACATAATTGTATCACATAAAACATGCATAAAGGAAACATAACATCTCCACATTTCAATCACAAGATATCAATACAACACATTGATATAATAAAAACGCTTTCAAAACCATTTTCAATACCAAAATAAAAGAAAAGTATAACATGGTATTTATTTTTCATTAAAAAAAGGGTATGGCTTGTAGAGGAAGACGAAACTCAAATAGTGGTCATGGCGGCAGAGAAGTCGTTGTCGCCGCATACGTACGACAAAAACATTCCATTTTGTCGTTTAGTAAATGCTTCGTATAAAAAAGATTCCTTTTGAATAAACGTAAAAGTCAAAGTGGTTTATACACCGTATAAAAGAAATTTGTGTATAAAACCAAATATGCCTCATTGAAAGGAGATTGAGACGAAGTCCTTACAAGAATCATTTTTAAAATAAAATAGATATATTATGTGTATTCACTATATTTACACATAAAGAAAGTAAAAATACAAAATAAGACATAATAATATCATGACATAATTTGAAAGTAGGAGATTAACCCAAAGAATGGAAATTGGGTTAAGAAATTCCCTTACCTCATGTCTGACTTGACTCAACCGTTCTTTAACCTCCTGAATAATAAACTAGAGTTAATATATACCTTATTAAGAACCATTTTCAATTTCATTATCCTTATTATATCACTTATTACAATGATATGAACATTATGTAATTATTTAAGTTAATAACGGTCGTTTTGTCGATCTTTGGTACTTGAGTCAACAATAAACTTATTATAATTACAAGTTGTTCATGTGGTAGAATATCCATTATATCCATAATAATATTCATGATTTATATGTCATATATATCTTATATATCCAGTATATACATTCATTTATAATATTACGTAACATTTAGAGGTAAGAAATGAAATGCACCGTCCATGGAGACGGTAAGCCGTACGTACGCATGAACGCTACTTTCATTTCAATTTCATATTTAATGGAACGAAATCATAATGATATAAATGTATAATATAATTCCAGTATAATATATTGTATAATAACATTTACTCCATCCTTTATACACCCCACATATGGCATTAACGATTCAAATCACTTTGAGGGGGCGGTAGTCCGCACTTCCTAAAATGAAATTATCGCGTTTTACCCATAATGGAAATCATAAAGTATGCCATAAATGAGAAATACAGAATCATAAGTAAAACATAAACATATTATATATCATATATAAAAATAGTGACATCTTAATGGCCACCTTTGAAGGTGTTATATGAGTGTTGAACAATCATCGTTTCGTGAGGCAGAAATTCACCATCCACAGAAACCGTATGTTCTTTAACCATTAGATGTAGGTGTTTGTAAGTGTAGCTAGAATCCTTCTTATAAAAACATCCTAGTATATTTAGTATACTGGTGGTGTTACAAAGGAAATGAATAAAAAGAGTTTAGGGGGTTTGAGAATAAAAATAAAACAAAACAACATTAGAGAAGACATTACCTCAAAATCGAGTAACTCTTTTTGATTTGAGCCAAAGGCTTCCTTGGGATGAGTTCTGTCCAAAGTGAGGCTTCTAGGAGTAATAGGGGGAAGTTGGGAGAGTATTTGGGCAGAGGTTGGCCGAGCCAAATGGCTTGAAAGTGTAAATGAGGTGGGAGAGGTGGGGGCCTTTTATAAGTGGAGAGGAGGGGTACTTTTGGAAAGATTGAAATGTTACATTATTACACAATGCTTTTCAGATTATAAAGGTCCCACACTCATATAATTTGAGGATAAGATGATAATGGTTCGAAATCTACTCATCCAATAGGTTTTTGACAAGTGTAAGCTTTGGATTTTACATTATCTTTCCATTTTATTTAAATCGTTAAATAATGAGGTCATCACTGCAACATCATGATGTCATAATTAATTTAATTTATTTAATGTCTAAAAATTATAAAAAAAATAATATGATGTAGAAAATCTTTTTATATTTCTAATTAATATTTATAATCAAAATTTTGACTTCTTTAACCCCACTTAAAAACTGTTTTTGTAAAACAACTCATGTTTGTGTCAATTTAATTTTAACATTAAATAAATATATATTAATGTCATTTTCCAACTAAAGTGGCTCCATGGGGTCCCGAAGTTGACCCATGGGTTGTCTTAGTCGTCCATGACTCATCCAATAGGAGTAGGAAAAGTGTAAAGCTCATCTAATATTATTAAAAAATTATTTTTAACTTAAACTACACTAATTACCTCTAATCGCGATTAAGAACTTAAAAGTTACTATTCACCAAAAAATTATTTTAATCTCATTTAACCACATTTTGATTCTTAATGACAACCATGTATGTAGGATTTTTGAAAATCAAATCACAGAAGTGGTAATATTTCATTTTAACGAAAAATCAGTTTTTAACAACCACTTAGTGGTTTCACTATTCATCAAAAATTGAAGTTTTTCAGAATAAGGCCAAAATTTCACCCTAAGCTATAATTGATATTCCAAATTCAAAAATGATGTCTATTTTACAAAACTCAAAACATATAATTTGAATTAATTAATTTTATAATTAATTCCCGCTGTTACAACAAATAGCGTGTTTTTAAGAAACAATTTATATCAAAAGTTTGGCAATTGTTTATGTCCAATTTCAATGTTAAATTAATTATAATGACCACCATTGGATAAAATGGTAAAAATATATTCTAATTATACTTTAAAACCACTAAATAGTATAATTTATCAATATAAATTATTTTAATTAAAAAAGTTGTTTTTAAGTATTTTTCACTATTCATAAAAAATAGAAGTTCTCAGAAAAATACCAAAAATTAAACATAGGCTAATTTCGATATTCCGAATCCAAAAATGAAGTCCATTTTGATAAATAAAATTTATAAAATTTCAAAAAGTAGGTATTACTATTCACAACGGTTAGTTTAATTCGTTGTGGTGTGTGTTAGAGCTCGAGGTTGCGTACAACACACGCTATTGCATTATTCGAAGTGAAATGTACCGTGGAAGCTTGGGGTGTTACATTCTCCCCTCCTTCAATAAATTGCGTCCTCGCAATTTGAAATTTTTCTTTGAAAATAAAAGGTTGAAAAGAGAAAATACCTTTGTGGAAAACCCACATCGGAAATAAGATTAATAAAATTTAGCCTTAATAAGAGGGAAAGGGAAATGAAAAAGTCACCACCCAATTCTGATCTCGATTAGGAGCACATTGGTGGAAATTAGAGACATATAATTGGAGGAAAAACGTAAATATTTGTAGGGAGTGATTGAGGTCATCAATCACAATCAACTGTCAAATTGAGGGCCTCAAAGCCTTCAATCTATGTTGATTTAAAATATCATCAGTTCAACAAGACATAAGGTATTAGGATAACACATTTTTTTGTTTTAATATCCCTTTACTAAAGTTTAAGAATTAATTTATTCATTAAATAAGAGATAGGTATATATATATTTATTCTTGACAATTAGAGTTTCAACCTTCAACTCATCTTTCACTCAAAAAGATAATAGAACTCAAAAATATTATACTTATCCTAATTGTATAAGGTTCCAAATATTAACACATACCATTTAGATTAGTAAAACTATTTTGTAATAACCAGGGACTTCCTGTAGGCTAGTGGTAGGAAATAAAGGCTTGTCGCACTATGGTTGTGGGTTCGATTCCTGCAGCTTTATCCGACGCGACGGGTTATTCCCCACCCTGCAGGTTGTCCTTTTCCTAAAACTATAGTATTATAATATTCCAAAAATAATCTTCATAAATTTTTTAACCTTAAACAATACTATCCAATGATCAACTTAATCCACTCCAACCTTTATAGTTATCCAAAATACCTCTGTCCAGACTTTCTCTAAAAGGTCTCTTAATTCCAAAATCAATTTATCAGATTCCCCAAACAAATTAAAGTTTCTCTTTTTGTCACATACTAAAAATATGATTACCTTCATCATATTAAAACCTTACTGAAATCAAAAAGTACTGCAGTACAATATTTATATATATCACATTATTCTTATAACCAGAATATAATCCTTGAGTCCAAAAGCACCAATACATTAATAATCCGCTTCAACTGTAGTCACAGCATAAGATTGGCCTTGATCCCTTGGCCTTTTCTGAGGTAAGTTTCCTTGACGCTTAGAACATTCATTTTCATAATGCCCCATTTCCCTACAATTGTAGCATTCAACTTTGACAGCCTCTTTCTTTCCCTTGCAATCACGAGCCTGGTGACCCTTTTCTCCACATTTATAACAAACTCCCATTCCTTTTAGGCACGTACCAGGGTGATTCTTCCCACAATTATCACATAATGGAAAATCCTTCTTTCCCTTTTTCCCTTTATCTGTCTCTTGTTCCCCCGTTCTCTTCTTCTCTTGCTTTACTTTGTTGTCATAAGACTTAGAGAATTCCTTTTCTGTCTTGATAGAACATGAGACAATATCTTCGTTTGACGAGAAGGTTTGTGAGACTAATGCTCGATGGAGAAATGGTTTTAACCCATCAAAGAAACGATCAATCTTACTTATTGGGTTACGTATATAATCTGCAGCATGCCTCGCTAACCTTGTAAAGTTGGCCTCATACTTTGCGACATTCTCATCCTCATTTTGTCTCAGACTCAAAAATTTTCTTTCCATATCTGCTCGATGGTCACGTGGATAGTATTTTTCTAGGAAAAGCTCTTTGAACTCCCTCCATTCCATATTCGATACGTCATCATCTTCCTTTGTGTTTTGAATCAGCGACCACCACTGATCGGCATCTCCTGTGAGGTGGTAAACTGCCATGACAACCTTCTCCCTTTCGCTACTGCCCAAGGCATGGAATATTTTCTCTAAGGTGTTTATCCATTTCTCAGCTACTAATGGATTTGTACCCCCATTAAATGTTGGTGGTTGTTGCCTCATGAAGCGGTCTAACATTGATCCTCCACGTTGCGGATCAGGGTGCTCCATACGAGTAAGGTTATTATTCATAACCTGAGTGAGTTATCCCAGTATGGTAATAAGTTGATCAGCACCAGTTGTATCTCCAGATCCACAATAATTATCTTGAGCAGGAGGGCAATCCCTACACGGAGTTCGTGCATTGATAAAGTTTCCATTCCTTCCACTAGGCGCCATTTCTAAATAATGGCATAAACTAGATTAGTTTATGAATCAAAATACATAATTCTATACTTGTAAAACACTTTACATAAATTGAACTATTTATGGATATAATCCATAATCATAAAAAGAAATGTTTTCTTTGAGGAAGTATATACTCATAACCCTTCATAGTGGTTTGTAAATAAAATGAGAATTATCTTAATCATATCCCCCGGGAGTGTCATAACCAAGAGTGCAGCAAGGCCCGTTGTCGTGCACCAGTTCCCGTTCGAGTCTAGCTCAAAGCGGTGTTTTCGGGTTTTACCCCTAGGTACATATGTGCCAGAGCCGCCTCTACCTGCTCGTATCCAGACATGGATGTATTGCTCGGAAAACTCATAACATATCTATAATACCAAAATTCTAGGAAGTTTATCTATACTAATCCTCAAAGTCTATCTTTGGGCTATGTGCTCTAATCAGAGTTTATCTAAATCTAGCTTCCAAGGTTAGTACTAAACTGCCTCTGATACCAACTGTAACGCCCAGACCCCAGCTACCCAGAGCCGGTGCATTACTTCGTAACATTGGCATGATCACAAAAGATCAAGTCTCGAAAGACCGATTAGTTTAGTAGCCTTGGAAACACTAGATACATTCATAAGTCTTTCATTACATCAAAAAGTAAACAAACTACAATAACATGGTCTTCATAGTCCACACTCATATCATCTTCTGACTATCCCTACAGGTCATTCATAAAATACGTCTTCACATCCTGAAAAAATATTAAAACATTGAAAGGGGTGAGCTCAGATGCTCTGTAAGGATAATGATATTGCGGAAGCTTTCATAAATAAACATAAAAATTTAAGGCAATGTATAACTAAAACAAAAGCCTTTTAAACTTGAACATCAACATAATATGGCAAAAGTAAAATGAGATAATGCCATTCACTTCTTCACATGGATATTCTACTGGTCGAATAATCACATGAAATATCAATAACCACTTTCATAATGATGGAATGTATAATGCCGGATATTCTGAAACATTTTGTCAAGGCCTCGGCCAAGACGTCTAAAATGATTAAGGCCTCAGCCAAAACCATAAATCAAATTGGGAAAGGGCCTCGGCCAATTCCACATCTAGTTGTCTCATGAAACCTACCGATGCATCGAGGAGCTATAGCGGGCTCCACCCGTCACTTATTAAGTCCAATACATTCCTCATATGAACATGTTTAAACATCTCATAAACCATAACATAATCGTATCACATAAAACATGCATAAAGGAAACATAACATCTCCACATTTCAATCACAAGATATCAATACAACACATTTATATAATAAAAACGCTTTCAAAACCATTTTCAATACCAAAATAAAAGAAAAGTATAACATGGTATTTATTTTTCATTAAAAAAAGGGTATGGCTTGTAGAGGAAGCCGAAACTCAAATAGTGGTCATGGCGGCGGAGAAGTCGTTGTTGCCGCATACGTACGACAAAAACATTCCCTTTTGTCGTTTAGTAAATGCTTCGTATAAAAAAGATTCCTTTTGAATAAACGTAAAAGTCAAAGTGGTTTATACACCGTATAAAAGAAATTTGTGTATAAAACCAAATATGCCTCAATGAAAGGAGATTGAGACGAAGTCCTTACAAGAATCATTTTTAAAATAAAATAGATATATTATGTGTATTCACAATAGTTACACATAAAGAAAGTAAAAATACAAAATAATACATAATAATATCATGACATAATTTGAAAGTAGGAGATTAACCCAAAGAATGGAAATTGGGTTAAGAAATTCCCTTACCTCGTGTCTGACTTGACTCAACCGTTCTTTAACCTCCTGAATAATAACCTAGAGATAATATATACCTTATTAAGAACCATTTTCAATTTCATTATCCTTATTATATCACTTATTACAATGATATGAACATTATGTAATTATTTAAGTTAATAACGGTCGTTTTGTCGATCTTTGGTACTTGAGTCAACAATAAACTTCTTATAATTACAAGTTGTTCATGTGGTAGAATATCCATTATATCCATAATAATATTCATGATTTAGATGTCATATATATCTTATATATCCAGTATATACATTCATTTATAATATTACGTAACATTTAGAGGTAAGAAATGAAATGCACCGTTCATGGAGACGGTAAGCCGTACGTACGCATGAACGCTACTTTCATTTCAATTTCATATTTAATGGAACGAAATCATAATGATATAAATGTATAATATAATTCAAGTATAATATAGTGTATAATAACATTTACTCCATCCTTTATACACCCCACATATGGCATTAACGATTCAAATCACTTTGAGGGGGCGGTAGTCCGCACTTCCTAAAATGAAATTATCGCGTTTTACCCATAATGGAAATCATAAAGTATTCCATAGATGAGAAATATAGAAGCATAAGTAAAACATAAACATATTATATATCATATATAAAAATAGTGACATCTTAATGGCCACCTTTGAAGGTGTTATATGAGTGTTGAATAATCATCGTTTTGTGAGGCAGAAATTCTCCATCCACAGAAACCGTATGTTCTTTAACCATTATATGTAGGTGTGTGTAAGTGTAGCTCGAATCCTTCTTATAAAAACATCCTAGTATATTGAGGATAATGGTGTTGTTACAAAGGAAATGAATAAAAAGAGTTTAGGGGGTTGGAGAAGAAAAATAAAACAAAACAACATTAGAGAAGACATTACCTCAAAATCGAGTAACTCTTTTTGATTTGAGTCAAAGACTTCTTTGGGAAGAGTTCTGCCCAAAGTGAGGCTTCTAGGAGTAATATGGGGAAGTTGGGAGAGTATTTGGGCAGAGGTTGGCCGAGCCAAATGGCTTGAAAGTGTAAATGAGGTGGGAGAGGAGGGGGCCTTTTATAAGTGGAGAGGAGGGGCACTTTTGGAAAGATTGAAATGTTACATTATTACACAATGATTTTCGGATTCTAAAGGTCCCACACTCATATAATTCGAGGATAAGATGATAAGGGTTCGAAATATACTCATACAATAGGTTTTTGACAAGTGTAAGCTTTGGATTTTACATTATCTTTCCATTTTATTTAAATCGTTAAATAATGAGGTCATCGCTGCAACATCATGATGTCATAATTAATTTAATTTATTTAATGTCTAAAAATTATAAAAAAAATACTATGATGTAGAAAATAGTTTTATCTTTCTAATGAATATTTATAATCAAAATTTGGACTTCTGTAACCCCACTTAAAAACTATTTTAGTAAAACAACTCATGTTTGTGTCAATTTAATTTTAACATTAAATAAATATATATTAATGTCATTTTCCAACTAAAGTGGCTCCATGGGGTCCCCAAGTTGACCCATGGGTTTTCTTGGTCGGCCATGACTCATCCAATAGGAGTAGGACAAGTGTCAAGCTCATCTAATATTATTAAAACATTATTTTTACCTTAAACTACACTAATTACCTCTAATCGCGATTAAGAACTTAAAAGTTACTATTCACCAAAAAATTATTTTAATCTCATTGAACCAAATTTTGCTTCTTAATGACAACCATGTATGTCGGATTTTTGAAAATCAAATCACAGAAGTGGTAATATTTCATTTTAACGAAAAATCAGTTTTTAACAACCACTTAGTGGTTTCACTATTCATCAAAAATTGAAGTTTTTCAGAATAAGGCCAAAATTTCACCCTAAGCTATAATTGATATTCCAAATTCAAAAATGATGTCTATTTTAAAAAATTCCAAACATATAAGTTGCATTAATTAATTTTATAATTAATTCCCGCTGTTACAACAAATAGCGTGTTTTTAAGAAACAATTTATATCAAAAGATTGGCAATTGTTTATGTCCAATTTCAATGTTAAATTAATTCTAATGAACACCATTGGATAAAATGGTAAAAATATATTATAATTATACTTTAAAACCACTAAATAGTATAATTTATCAATATAAATTATTTTTATTAAAAATGTTGTTTTTAATTATTTTTCACTATTCATAAAAAATAGAAGTTCTCAGAAAAATACCAAAAATTAAATATAGGCTATTTTTGATATTCCGAATCCAAAAATGAAGTCCATTTTGATAAATAAAATTTATAAAATTTCCAAAAGTAGGTATTACTATTCACAACGGCTAGTTTAATTCGTTGTGGTGTGTGTTAGAGCTCGAGGTTGCGTACAACACACGCTATTGCATTATTCGAAGTGAAACGTACCGTGGAAGCTTGGGGTGTTACACCATTAATTTGAACTTCTCCCATAATAAAATTTGTTCAATGTTAACCTTTTGAAGCTCAACCTAGGCTTGGTCAAGAGTGAATCCCAGTGAAACTACCTCCATCCCAAGTTATGAAAAATGGACTTCGTACTACACAAATCTAATGGTTGAGGCCATCGTTTCACCTTTCTACACTAATTATCCTTGATTTTTTCTATTTATAAAAATCTTTTATAACTTTAAAATTATTATTAAGAGTATAGTTTTCAATGGTCATATTGACCAATGGTTACATAATGGTCCAAACCTGATGGTCACATTTCAATTTATACTCACTTCATTATTAAAGAGATATAGTTTTTTTGTGTATAGAATAATATAACACAAATTTTTAGGAAACAATTATCATTTAAAAAGTGCAGGTTATTACATTGTTCTCCCCTTAAGTAATTTTATCCCTGAAATTTGAACTCATTATCTTAGTTGAGAAAAGGTGTGGGTACTTCAACCTCATTTTTCCTCTGGTTCCCATGTTTCTTCTTCATATATATGGGTAATTCACAACACATTAATGATATGGGTAGTCTTTTTTCATAGAACCTTGTTTCTATGGTCCAAGATCTCTCCCAACTTCTCCTCATAAGAGAGTTCATGTTCTAGTTGTACCACCTTTGGATTTATTACATGTGAAGGGTTATGTGTATATTTACTCAATAATGACACGTGGAATAAAATATTAACTTGAGCTTGATTTGGAGGAAGTGAAAGATGACATGCCACTACTTCTATGTGATCAAGGATTTCAAAGGGGCCAATGTAATTGGGGACGAGTTACCCTTTTTCCCAAACTAAATGAATCTATACCAATGTGAAATTTGAAGGAATAATTTATCTCTAACATAAAACTCTAATTCCCTTTGATAGTTTTCATCACAACTCTTATGAAAACTATGAGCAGTATTTATGTGTCGTTGAATGGGATGAATCTTTTCTATCATCTCTTATATAAGATTCTACCCCAGAATATCTCTCTCAAAAACTTCATCCCAACAAGTAAGAGTTCTACATCATTTACCATATAGAGCTTCATAGGTTTCCATTTTAATACTTGAATGGATGCTATTGTTTTTTGGAAAACAAACTAATGGAATATATTGATCCCATACACCATTAAATTTCATCGATCAAGTTATCAACATGCCCTTGAGTGTCTGAATAGTCCTTTTAGATTGGCTATCAGTTCGTCGGTGAAAGGACATACTAAAATTCTATTCAGTATTTAGATCATATTGAAGGATCCTCCAGAATTTTTATGTGAACCTTGGATCATGATCAGAAACAGAAGAAAGTGTCACTCCATGTAGCCTTACCACTTTCTTCACATATATCTTGGTGATTTGGCCAAGAGAGAAATCATCCTGGATAGAGATGAAATTGGAATTCTTTGTGAGATGATCTACTATAACCCATAGGAAATTGTTTCCTTTATATATTCTCAGGATACCATTGAAAAAGTCCATAGTGATATTGTCCCACTTCCATTTTTGTATGGGAAGTGGTTTAAATACCCCTTTAGAAAGTTTTCACTCTACCTTCACCTATTGACACTCTAGACACCTCATAGTGTAGTCAGTAATCTCTCTATTCATGTTATCCCATCAATAATTATCACAAAGGTCCCTATACATTTTTGTGCTTCTAGGAAGTATAGAGAAAGTAGAGATATGAGATTCATCCATAATATCCTTCTTTATTTCTAATAAATATGGAACAAATAATCTTGTAAGAATTTTTTTACACCTTCTTGATCAATATTTAACGCAGGAAACTTCCCATTCTTTATAGCCTCCATCTTTTTATGTGAAAAAATAACTTGTATTTAAGATTTCTTAATCTTCTCTAGTAATGAAGGTTGAGTAATCATTTGGGTTAAGGTTGGTGATTCCCCTTCCCTTATGATTACCATTTATAGTTTTAATAGGTATTTGATCAAAGGATATCCTTGAATCCTCATCATTTTCATCACAATAGGATATTTCCTATATAATACATTAGTGAATTTAATTTCTCTTAAGGGGTGAAAATGAATTGAACAATCATACTCTTTAAGTAGTTCCAACCATATCTAATGTACCAAGTTCAATTACTTTTGTGTGAATATATACTTAAGACTTTGTTGGACTATGTATATATCACATTTCTCTCTATAATGATAGGGCATCAATATATTTAGAGAAAAAACAATCAAAACCATCTCCCGGTCATGCATAGGATAATTCTACTCATGAGGTTTTAACTATAGATATGCACAAGCAATCACCTTTTCATTTTTTATGAGGAAACACCCAATCCCTTTCATAGATGCATCCCAAAAAACAATGAAACATTCTCTGATGGAGGGTAGAGTTAACATAGGTGCAAAAACCAATTGCTTCTTCAACTCTTGGAAACTTTATTTACACTCCTTTACTTAGATGAACATGGCCAATTTTCGAGTTAACTTGGTTAGTGGATTTGAAAGTCATTATTTTTTTCACAAACCTGCTATAATATCCTACTAAACCAAGGAAAGTATGAATCCCAATTACTATTGTAGGATGAGGCCACTCCTCCAAAAAATATTTCTTGGAAGGGTCAATCGATATTTCTTCATTGGTTACAACGTGCCCTATGAAAGAAATTTTTTGTAACAAAAATTCACATTTTCTGAACTTTAAAAATTGCCTCTCCTTCTTTAGAGTTTGTAATATAACCCTTATATGATCCTCATTCTCCTCGTGAATTTTTAAATATATCATAATATCATCAATAAAAACTACAAAAAATTTATCAAGGTTGTCCTTAAATACTATATTCATCAAATCCATAAATATAGTAGGTGCATTAATCAAGCTGAAGGGCATAACAAGAAACTCATAATGCACATATCTTGATAAAAAGGTGGTCTTTGGTATATCTTCTTTCTTCACCCTCTATTGATGATAACCATATTGAAGATCAATCTTGGAGAAGGATTGAGCCCCACAAAGCGGGTAAAATAAATCATCAATCTTTGGAAGAGGGTACCTATTCTTTAATGTTATCCCATTAAGTTCTCTATAATCAATGCATATCCACATTGATCTATCCTTCTTATTTACAAATAGAGCTGGTTATACCCAAGGAGACACAGTTGGTCGGATAAAACCCTTTTAAAAAAGATCTTGGAGTTTTTTATTTAAATTCTCCAGCTCCACATTTTTCATTCTATATAAGGTCTTTGATATTTTCTTGGATCCAGGAATGAGTTCATTAGAGAACTCTACCACTATTTCCAGGGGATGTCCAAGTAACTCCTCAGAAAATACGTCAATGTATTCTTGCATGATGGGGACATTTTCTATTCATATAATTTAATTTCATTCTCCATATTCACCAATAATTTCAATAAATAAGATATAGAAGGTGATTATAGAAAAAGATCAGGTTGAGATATCCCTCATTCATAAACAATTTTAGGTTGACCATTCAATACTATTGATATTCCCTTGCTTCTTTATTTGATCTTAGAATTATACTTTGAGAGCCAGTCCATCCCTTGTATAGTGTTGAATTCTAACATGGAAATGACTAGTAGTTTTGCGATGAAATTTTTCTCTCCAAAGTGAATAATAGAGCTTCTATACACTATTGACACTTGGATAATCCCTCCATGAGTCTTTAGTTATAACTCTACTTCTAGTAGTTTAGGGATTGATTGTATATTCTTTTCAAACTTGGAGGAAATGAAGGAATGTATAGAACCATAATCAAAAAAGTACTTGCTATCTTTGAGAGAACAATGGGAGTACCTTCCACTACATCATTTGAACCTTCAACTTCAGCCATAGTGATAGAAAAAGCATAAAATTGATTCCTTTTCCTATGATAGGGTTGATGGTTATTTCCCTCAATTACCTTTTGATTTGAAAAGTTATAGGAAAAGTTCCAATGATGTCCACACTTAAAGCATTGGGCTTTAGTCTAGTCTTGCAACATCTTCCCATTTGTCATTAGTATTGAGAAGTTGAGGCTTCACCTTAGTACAATAGTTTCAAGAAATATGGCCATCTCTTCAAAACTTGTAACATTTATCACTCCCAAGAAAGTAGTTTCCTTGAATGATTCTTCCCACATTTGTTGCATGTTGGAAGTTTCACTCGATTTTCTCCTCTCCCATGATCAAAGTTCCTCCCCAAGTTTGGATCCAAAGGTCTTTTATTTTCAATTGATTTTTGAGACCATTGTATCTCACTGAACTCTAGTTCAACCAACATAGCGCTTCTCACTGTATCCTTATAACCTTCATAGTCTCGATTGGCTAGATTTTTCCATATATGGGGTCTTAATACACCAAATAATCTATTAACATTTCCATTAGGATCTATGAAAAATCTAGGGGTGTAATGAGAAAGTATTCTAAAGTTCATCTCATAACTTCCTACAGATTCATTTTCCTTCTACTTTAGCTCTAGGAATTACATCTCCATTTTCATACACATAGATTGTAGGAAATATTTTTTTTAAAAAGGTTCCCCTAAACTCATCCCAATCCATAGAATAAATATCCCTTCATAGAATCTATTTTTAATTAGTGTCCACCACTGATTAGATTCTCCCCTTAATTGGTACACAACAAGGTTGAATTTCTCTTGTTCAAATAATGAAGTAAAAAAATATTTTTTATAAAGCTTATAAATTGTTTAGTAATCAATGGGTCCATAGATCCACTGAAATTAAGTGGTCATTGATGCATAAAAGACTCAATGGAATGTTTTTCCTTTATAGGTGAATATGGACTCTCATCTTGATTCAAGTTATTGTTCATAACTCATATCAGTTGATTCATTATTCTCATAAAGTTTTTCATTTTAGATTCTATCAAAGGGTCTTCCGTGCATGCTCTGTTATGCTCATCATTTACATGGTTCCTCTTATTTCTAACCATTTTACAAAATAAGAAAAACTTAGTGAGAAATGCATTTCTTTTAAGAATCATGTAATTTCTAAATGAATTTTATATCATAAAACATCATGCTTAAATATTTTATTATTTATCAACAAATACATTTTCTATAAATCCTTTATAATGGTTCATAAAAATCTTGTGATTAACCAAACATATCCTATAGGAGTGTCAAACCATGAGTACAGAAAGGATCATTTTCATGCACCAGTTCTCAATCGAGTCTATCTCAATGTGGTGTTTTCAGGTTTTACCCCAAGATACATCTTTTCTAGAGACACATCCACTTGTTTGTATCTATATATGGATTTATTTTCATCAGAAACCACTTACTAAATATTTTACCAAAATACCAAGATTCTTTCATATATGTTAACTTGTCTTAAGAATTATTCCTAATATTTTAGAATCCTAATTTAAACAAATTAATAAACCATCCTTTGAAACCAACTATGACATCCCACCTTTTTAATACATAACTTTTCATTCATATGGTACAAATAGAGGATCTTTTAAAGTTTAGTTTCTTGGAAAAAGGTATATAACACATGAAAACATAAAAAATTATTCTAATACACTTGAAAGGATTCATAAAAGGTTCATTATAAGTACATTTACTACATCTCATAACCTGGGGATATACATCAAAGGAATGGGTGTGCATAAGGCCTAGTAAGGTAAAGAAAGAGAAATAATTTACATGTGATCTTGGGAAATATCAATAAAAACTAGAGGAATATCAAAATGGCATGAGAAAGAGGAATATCATAATACCAAAAAGGCCCAGATCAGACAAAAGTCTGATCTCCCAAATTATTATTAGAAAAAAGTAAAGTACAAAGAAAATACAAGGAAAAGTCACTACATCACATCAAATCCATCCCCGTCCCCATATCCATACGCAGTTACCTCATCATCCTCTTGTGTGGACGATTCCCATTCAAAGGACTCATATCTCTTGAAAAGTTCAAGGTATTGATTCCTCTTGACAAGTTGTTCTTTGGTTAACTAATCTTTAAAAGTACGCTTCCTTCCAATATCTTTTGTCACATCAGATTTCTTGCCACCACTTTTCTTGCATGATGCCCTAGTCGCCATTGGTTTAGGAAGATCCGTGTAATCTCTTCATGGTTTCCTTCTTCCTTGATCTTGCCCATTAAACTCCTTATCCACCATCTTTGTGCTCCCATTTTTGACAACATCACTGTAAGAGGACTTTTTTGCATCCATATTCCTTCTCAGAATAAGGTTCAACTGCCCATCACTTCTGATGTGCCACAGGAGGAGAGGCAGATGTGCTTTTGCCCAGGGTGTTACCCATTGGCACCGCAGCCTGCTGACCAACAACTGAGTCCTCTATCACACAGACAGTGTTGGAATATTCATGAGAAGGGGGACATAGAATTTTCTCCTCTCCCATTGGTTCATCCTCCTTCGGGTCAATATCCACTAAAACAACAAAACGGTTTGGGGAGTAGTTTTCATTCCATCAGCACTAACCTATATCATGACAGGAGAACTCTGCCCTGGAAATTTCCTCTCACTAGATGTCTTAAGTTTCTCTAATCCCCTGCCCATATACTGTAAGTCAGAATCACCAGCCTTTATCTCCCCTTTATCAGACTGCTCCATTACTTATTTCTACTTTATGCTAGCCATATTCATGGAGTTCTCATTTTCCTGCATTGCATCCTCCAAATCCATGTTACTCCCATTCGACAGTGCTCCTGATTGGACCTCCTTCCCCACACACATTTCTGAAGAAACACCAACTTGAACCTGATTATTTTCTAATTCATCTTCTACTGGGGCCAATCCATTCTCAGATGCCCCTTGATTCAGAACTATTTGAGTCTGAGCCAGATCATCATTCCCAGTAGCATTAGGCACACCCGGATGGGCATCTGGGGTCTTCCTTCAACATTTAACAGTTTCATGACCCTGCTTACAGCAATTGGAACAAAACGACATCCATGATTCATATAGAGTTTTTTGAGCGTACCTGTATTCTCCTTCTACGATGATCTATACAATCTCCGGTGGGACTCTTGAGAGGTCCATTTCAACACAGAACCTCGTAGTGGAAGGATTTGACAAAGAAGCAGTTCTTTGATCACAACAAATAAATTGTCCAATGGAATTACCTATCGATCATAGAAGTCCTGGATTTTGGAAAGGAATGGGAAGACCCGAAATTTGCAACCAGATTGCAGAATTTGGAGAATCACGATTCATATGACTTTCAAAGGTCCAGCGAAGAAGATGAAAACCAGAATCCATATTGCTTCGGGACCAAGCCTTTCCCAAATACTCATCATTCGCAAACAGAATGAGGATTTGTCGCGGTCCAAGAATCCCAATACGCGCAAAATTCTTAAGCCCCCATTTTTCATTGACAACATTACCGAAATCCTCCACCAGCGGACGCCTTCTCACGAACCTTGCAATTAGGGCAATAGAAAGCATCGAAGAAGCCTCAGAGAATTCTTGGATCGTAACCGGAACAACAGGTTGACCGAAGATGCATCAGGGGACCTTTGGGGAGACATTGATTGTAACACCCCAAGCTTCCACGGTACGTTTCACTTCGAATAATGCAATAGTGTGTGTTGTACGCAACCTCGAGCTCTAACACACACCACAACAAATTAAACTAGCCGTTGTGAATAGTAATACCTACTTTTTGAAATTTTATAAATTTTATTTATCAAATTGGACTTCATTTTTGGATTCGGAATATCGAAATTAGCCTATGTTGAATTTTTGGTATTTTTCTGAGAACTTCTATTTTTTTATGAATAGTGAAAAATACTTAAAAACAACTTTTTTAATCAAAATAATTTATAGTGATAAATTATACTATTTAGTGGTTTTAAAGTATAATTATAATATATTTTTACCATTTTATCCAATGGTGGTCATTAGAATTAATTTAACATTGAAATTGGACATAAACAATTGCCAATCTTTTGATATAAATTGTTTCTTAGAAACACGCTATTTTTTGTAACAACGGGAATTAATTATAAAATTAATTAATAAAACTTATATGTTTGGAATTTTGTAAAATAGACATCATTTTTGAATTCAGAATATCAATTATAGCTTAGGGTGAAATTTTGGCATTGTTCTGAAAAACTTCAATTTTTGATGAATAGTGAAACCACTAAGTGGTAGTTAAATAACTGATTTTTCGTTTAAATGAAATATTACCACTTCTGTGATTTGATTTTCAAAAATCCGACATACATGGTTTTCATTAAGAAGTAAAATGTGGTTCAATGAGATTAAAATAATTTTTTGGTGAATAGTAACTTTTAGGTTCTTAATCGCGATTAGAGGTAATTAGTGTAGTTTAAGGTACAAATAATGTTTTAATAATATGAGATGAGCATGACACTTGTCCTAATCCTATTGGATGAGTCATGGCAGGCCAAGACAACCCATGGGTCAACTTGGGTACCCCATGGAGCCACTTTAGTTGGAAAATGACATTAATATATATTTATTTAATGTTAAAATTAAATTGACACAAACATGAGTTGTTTTACTAAAACAGTTTTTAAGTTGGGCTACACAAGTCCAAATTTTGACTATAAATATTCATTAGAAAGATAAAACGATTTCCTACATCATAGTATTTTTTTTATAATTTTTAGACATTAAATAAATTAAATTATTTATGACATCATTATGATGTAGCGATGACCTCATTATTTAACGATTTAAATAAAATGAGAAGATAATGAAAAATACAAGGCTTACACTTGTCCAAAGCCTATTGGATGAGGAGATTTTGAACCCTTATCACCTTATCCACGAATTATATATGTGTGGGACCTTTAGAATCCGAAAATCATTGTATAATAATGTAACATTTCAATCTTTCCAAAAGAGCCCCTCCTCTCCACTTATAAAAGGCCCCCACCTCTCCCACCTCATTTACACTTTCCAGCCATTTGTCTTGGCCAACCTCTACCCAAATACTCTCCCAACTTCCCCATATTACTCCTAGAAGCCTCACTTTGGGCAGAACTCTTCCCAAGGAAGCCTTTGGCTCAAATCAAAAAGAGTTACCCAATTTTGAGGTAATGCCTTCTCTAATGTTGTTTTGTTTTATTTTTCTACTCCAACCCCCTAAAATATTTTTATTCATTTCTTTTGTAACAATAACAGTATCCTCAATATACTAGGATTTTGTTATAAGAAGTATTCTAGCTACACTTACACACACCTACATCTAATGGTTAAAGAACATACAGTTTCTGTGGATGGCGAATTTCTGCCTCACGAAACGATGATTGTTCAACACTCATATAACACCTTCAAAGGTGGCCATTAAGATGTCACTATATTTATATATGATATAAAATATTTTTATGTTTTACTTATGCTTCTGTATTTCTCATTTATGGAATACTTTATGATTTCCATTATGGGTAAAACACGATAATTTCATTTTAGGAAGTGCGGACTACCGCCCCCTCAAAGTGATTTGAATCGTTAATGCCATATGTGGGATGTATAAAGGATGGATTAAATGGTATTATACACTATATTATACTGTAATTATATTATAAATTTATATCATTATGATTTCATTCCATTAAATATGAAATAGAAATGAAAGTAGCGTTCATGCGTACGTACGGCTTACCGTCTCCATGAACGGTGCATTTCATTTCATACCTCTAAATGTTACGTGACATTATGAATGAATGTATATACTGTATATATATATGATATATATGATATCTACATCATGAATATAATTCTGGATATAATGGATATTTCACCACATGAACAACTTGTAATTATAAGAAGTTTATTTTTGACTCAAGTACCAAAGATCGACGAAACGACCGTTATTAACTTAAATAATTAAATAATGTTCATAACATGGTAATAAGTGATATAAATGGAATAATGAAAATGAAAAAGTTTCTTAAGTAAATATAAATTAACTCTAATTTATTATTCAGGAGGTTAAAGAACGGTCGAGTCAGGACAAGACGCAAGGTAAGGGAATTTCTTAACCCAACATCCATTCTTTGGGTTAATCTCCTACTTTCAAATTATGTCATGATATTATTATGTCTTATTTTGAATTTTTTCTTTCTTTATGTGTACCTATAGTGAATACACATAATGGATCTATTTTATTTTAAAAACGATATTTTTAAGGACTTCGTCTCAATCTCCTTTCATTGAGGCATATTTGGTTTTATACACAACTTTCTTTTTTAGAGTGTATAAACCCCTTTGACTTTTACGTTTATTCAAAAGGAATCTTGTTTATATGAAGCATTTTACTAAACGAAAAAAAGGGAATGTTTTTCTTGCCGTACGTATGCGGCGACAACGAATTCTCCGCCGCCATGACCATTATTTGAGTTTCGGCTTCCTCTGCAAGCCATAACTTTTTTTAAATGATTTAAAAAAGAGAGAGAGATATATTTCTCCCAAATGTATGAAAATCCAGTGAAAATGTATACATATTTAACGCAAGCTTAAAATTGTTTTTAGAAAACCCGACTCTCGAGTGTGGTAGACAGGAAGGGATTGGGCGTGTACCCATCATGGCCTGTAATTAGTCGAGCAGTCTCAGAATTAGTTATTTTGTTTTCAGAAGCTTGCATAATGTTTTCAGAAAAACACTGGAGTATATTTGAGTAATTTTAAATGTAAGTATCTTCTAAAAATCGAACTGGTATTTTGATACCGCAATTAATTTCAAACGGTATTTTAAAAAATGGTATTCCAAAATGTTTATATACCATTATTCATATAAGTAATGCATTGGACTTAATAAGTGACGGGTGAAGCCCGCTATAGCTCCTCGATGCATCGGTAGGTCTCATGAGACAACTAGACGTGGAATTGGCCGAGGCCCTTTCCCAATTTGATTTATGGTTTTGGCGGAGGCGTTAATCATTTTAGACGTCTTGGCCAAGGCCTTGACAAAATGTTTCAGAATGTCTGGCATTATGCATTCCATCATTATGAAAATGGTTATTGATATTGCATGTGATTATTCGACCAGTAGAATATCCATGTGAAGAAGTAAATGGAATTATCTCATTTTACTTTTTCCATATTATGTTGATGTTGAAGTTTAAAAGGCTTTTTTTTAGTTGCACACTGCCTTAAATGTTTATGTTTATTTATGAAAGCTTCTGCTATATTGTTATCCTTACTGAGCATCTGAGCTCACCCCTTTCAATGTTTTAATATTTTCCAGGATGTGAAGAAGTATTTTATGAATGACCTGCAGGGATTGTCAAAAGAGGATATGAGAGTGGACTATGGAGACTTTGTTATTGTAGTTTTTCACTTTATGATGTAATGTAACGTTTATGAATGTATCTAGTGTTTCCAAGGCTACTAAACTAATCGGCCTTTCGAGACTTGATCTTTTGTGATCATGCCAATGTTACGAAGTAATGCACCGACTCTGGGTAGCTGGGGTCGGGACGTTACAGTTGGTATCAGAGGCAGTTTAGTAATAACCTTGGAAGCTATATTTAGATAAACTCTGATTAGAGCACATAGCCCAAATATAGACTTTGAGGATTAGTAAAGAAGAACTTCCTAGAATTTTGTTATTGTAGAGATTTTGTGAGTTTTCCGAGCAATACATCCCTGTCTGGATACGAGCAGGTAGAGGTGGCTCTGGCACAGATGTACCTAGGGGTAAAACCTGAAAACACCGCTTTGAGCTAGACTCGAACGGGAACTGGTGCACGACAACGGGCCTTGCTGCACTCTTGGTTACGACACTCCCGGGGGATATGCCTAGGATAATTCTCATTTTCTTTACAAACCACTATGAACGGTTATGAGTAAATACTTCCTCAAATAAAACCTTTTTATGATTATGGATTATATCCATAAATAGTTCAATTTATGTTAAGTATTTTACAAGTATGGAATTATGTATTTTGATTCATAAACTAATCTAGTTTATGCCATTGTTTAGAAATGGCGCCTAGTAGAAGGAATGGAAACCGTATAAATGCACGCACTCTGTGTAGGGATTTCCCTCCTGCTCAAGATAATTATGGTGGAGCTAGTGATACAACTGGTGCTGATCAGCTTCTCACCGTACTGGGACAACTCACGCAGGTTATGAATAATAACCTTACTCGTATGGAGCACCCTGATCTGCAACGTGGAGGATCAATGCTAGACCGTTTCATGAGGCAACAACCACCAACCTTCAATGGGATTACAAATCCTATAGTAGCTGAGCAATGGATAAATTCCTTAGAGAAAATATTCCATGCCTTGGGGAGTAGTGAAAGGGAGAAGGTTGTCATGGAAGTTTACCGCCTCACTGGAGATGCCGATCAGTGGTGGTCGCTGATTCAAAACACAAAGGAAGATGATGACGTATCGAATATGGAATGGAGGGAGTTCAAAGAGCTTTTCTTAGAAAAATACTTTCCTCGTGACCATCGAGCAGATATGGAAAGGCAATTTCTGAGTCTGAGGCAAAAGGAGGATGAGAATGTCTCAAAGTATGAGGCTAACTTTACAAGGTTAGCGAGGCATGCTTCCAATTATATACGTAACCCAAGGAGTAAGATTGATCGTTTCTTTGATGGGTTAAAACCATTTCTCCGTCGAGCTTTAGTATCACAATCCTTCTCATCATACGAAGATATTGTCTCGTGTGCTATCAAGACAGAAAAGGAATTCTCTAAGTCTTATGACAACAAACTAAAGCAAGAGAAGAAGAGAACGGTGGAACAAGAGACAGATAAAGGGAAAAAGGGAAAGAAGGATTTTCCATTATGTGATAATTGTGGGAAGAATCACCCTGGTACGTGCCTAAAAGGAATGGGAGTTTGTTATAAATGTGGAGAAAAGGGTCACCAGGATCGTGATTGCAAGGGAAAGAAAGAGGCTGTCAAAGTTGAATGCTACAATTGTAGGGAAATGGGGAATTATGAAAATGAATGTCCTAAGCGTCAAGGAAACTTACCTCAGAAAAGGCCAAGGGATCAATGCCAATCTTATGCTGTGACTACAGTTGAAGTGGAATAATTAATGTATTGGTGCTTTTGGACTCAAGGATTATATTTTGGTTATAAGAATAATGTGATATATATATAAGGATTGTACTGCAGTACTTTTTGATTTCAGTAAGGTTTTAATATGATTAAGGTAATCATATTTTTAGTATGTGACAATAAGAGAAAATTTTCTTTGTTTGGGGAATCTGATGTTACAATTGATTTTGGAATTAAGAGACCTTTTAGAGAAAGTCTGGACCGAGGTATTTTGGATAACTATAAAGGTTGGAGTGGATTAAGTTGATCTTTGGATAGTATTGTTTAAGGTTAAAGCATTTCTGAAGATTATTTTTGAAATATTATAGTACTATAGTTTTAGGAAAAGGACAACCAGCAGGGTGGGGAATAACCCGTCACGTCGGACAAAGCTGTAGGAATCGAACCCACAACCATAGTGCGACAAGCCGTTATTTCCTACCACTAGCCTACAAGAAGTCCCTGGTTTTTACAAAATAGTTTTACTAATCTAAATGGCATGTGTTAATATTTGTAACCTTATACAATTAGGATAAAAAGAATATTTTTGAGTTCCGTTACCATTTAGAGTAAAAGATGGGTTTGTGGTAAATATTTATTAACGAATGAAAGTATACATAACAAGTATGTATATTCCCTTACGTTCTTAGTAAATCTCCTAAATAAATTCCTCAACATTATAAAAGGTAACTTAAAACAAAAATGTTGTCGGTTAACTTTTCCAACTGGGGATTCAATGACCGTTTAACCAGTCACAAGTTTGTGATTTTCTTGTAGTTAAACTTTCTCCTAATCCTATTTTCTATAACTCTCCTTTAGACCTTGATGGTTTGTTTCTCCTCCATATCCATATTTTCATAGAATCCTAGAATGGGCTATATCGGGTGACCTTTGTACTTATCTTGCTTTCTTTTAATGTTATATATTTATTAACCTTATTTCCGATGGGGGTTTTCCTCAAAGGTATTTTCTATTTTCAACCTTTTATTTTCAAAGAAAAATTTCAAATTGCGAGGACACAATTTATTGAAGGAGGGGAGAATGTAACACCCCAAGCTTCCACGGTACGTTTCACTTCGAATAATGCAATAGTGTGTGTTGTACGCAACCTCGAGCTCTAACACACACCACAACGAATTAAACTAGCCGTTGTGAATAGTAATACCTAATTTTTGAAATTTTATAAATTTTATTTATCAAATTGGACTTCATTTTTGGATTCGGAATATCGAAATTAGCCTATGTTGAATTTTTGGTATTTTTCTGAGAACTTCTATTTTTTTATGAATAGTGAAAAATACTTAAAAACAACTTTTTTAATCAAAATAATTTATAGTGATAAATTATACTATTTAGTGGTTTTAAAGTATAATTATAATATATTTTTACCATTTTATCCAATGGTGGTCATTAGAATTAATTTAACCTTGAAATTGGACATAAACAATTGCCAATCTTTTGATATAAATTGTTTCTTAGAAACACGCTATTTTTTGTAACAGCGGGAATTAATTATAAAATTAATTAATGCAACTTATATGTTTGTAATTTTGTAAAATAGACATAATTTTTGAATTTGGAATATCAATTATAGCTTAGGGTGAAATTTTGGCATTGTTCTGAAAAACTTCAATTTTTGATGAATAGTGAAACCACTAAGTGGTAGTTAAATAACTGATTTTTCGTTTAAATGAAATATTACCACTTCTGTGATTTGATTTTCAAAAATCCGACATACATGGTTGTCATTAAGAAGTAAAATGTGGTTCAATGAGATTAAAATAATTTTTTGGTGAATAGTAACTTTTAAGTTCTTAATCGCGATTAGAGGTAATTAGTGTAGTTTAAGGTACAAATAATGTTTTAATAATATGAGATGAGCATGACACTTGTCCTACTCCTATTGGATGAGTCATGGCCGACCAAGACAACCCATGGGTCAGCTTGGGGACCCCATGGAGCCACTTTAGTTGGAAAATGACATTAATATATATTTATTTAATGTTAAAATTAAATTGACACAAACATGAGTTGTTTTACTAAAACAGTTTTTAAGTGGGGTTACACAAGTCCAAATTTTGACTATAAATATTAATTAGAAATCTAAAAATATTTCCTACATCATAGTATTTTTTTTATAATTTTTAGACATTAAATAAATTAAATTATTTATGACATCATTATGATGCAGCGATGATCTCATTATTTAACGATTTAAATAAAATGAGAAGATAATGAAAAATACAAGGCTTACACTTGTCCAAAGCCTATTGGATGAGGAGATTTAGAACCCGTATCACCTGAGACACGAATTATATAAGTTTGGGACCTTTATAATCCGAGAAGCATTGTATAATAATGTAACATTTCAATCTTTCCAAAAGAGCCCCTCCTCTCCACTTATAAAAGGCCCCCACCTCTCCCACCTCATTTACACTTTCAAGCCATTTGGCTCGGCCAACCTCTGCCCAAATACTTTCCCAAATTCCCCCTCTTACTCCTAGAAGCCTCACTTTGGTCAGAACTCTTCCCAAGGAAGCCTTTGGCTCAAATCAAAAAGAGTTACCCGATTTTGAGGTAATGTCTTCTCTAATGTTGTTTTGTTTTATTTTTCTACTCCAACCCCCTAAAATATTTTTATTCATTTCTTTTGTAACAACAACAGTATCCTCAATATACTAGGATGTTGTTATAAGAAGGATTCGAGCTACACTTACACACACCTACATCTAATGGTTAAAGAACATACGGTTTCTGTGGATGGCGAATTTCTGCCTCACGAAACGATGATTGTTCAACACTCATATAACACCTTCAAAGGTGGCCATTAAGATGTCACTATATTTATATATGATATAAAATATGTTTATGTTTTACTTATGCTTCTGTATTTCTCATTTATGGCATACTTTATGATTTCCATTATGGGTAAAACATGATAATTTCATTTTAGGAAGTGCGGACTACCGCCCCCTCAAAGTGATTTGAATCGTTAATGCCATATGTGGGATGTATAAAGGATGGATTAAATGGTATTATACACTATATTATACTGTAATTATATTACAAATTTATATCATTATGATTTCATTCCATTAAATACGAAATAGAAATGAAAGTAGCGTTCATGCGTACGTACGGCTTACCGTCTCCATGAACGGTGCATTTCATTTCTTACCTCTAAATGTTACGTGACATTATGAATGAATGTATATACTGTATATATATGATATATATGATATCTGCATCATGAATATAATTCTGGATATAATGGATATTTCACCACATGAACAACTTGTAATTATAAGAAGTTTATTTTTTACTCAAGTACCAAAGATCGACAAAACGACCGTTATTAACTTAAATAATTAAATAATGTTCATAACATGGTAATAAGTGATATAAATGGAATAATGAACATGAAAAAGTTTATTAAGTAAATATAAATTAACTCTAATTTATTATTCTGGAGGTTAAAGAACGGTCGAGTCAGGACAAGACGCAAGGTAAGGGAATTTCTTAACCCAACATCCATTCTTTGGGTTAATCTCCTACTTTCAAATTATGTCATGATATTATTATGTATTATTTTGTATTTTTACTTTCTTTATGTGTACCTATAGTGAATACACATAATAGATCTATTTTATTTTAAAAATTATATTTTTAAGGACTGTGTCTCAATCTCCTTTCATTGAGGCATATTTGGTTTTATACACAACTTTCTTTTTTACAGTGTATAAACCCCTTTGACTTTTACGTTTATTCAAAAGGAATCTTGTTTATATGAATCATTTTACTAAACGAAAAAAAGGGAATGTTTTTCTTGCCGTACGTATGCGGCGACAACGACTTCTCCGCCGCCATGACCGTTATTTGAGTTTCGGCTTCCTCTGCAAGCCATAACTTTTTTTAAATGATTTAAAAAAGAGAGAGAGATATATTTCTCCCAAATGTATGAAAATCCAGTGAAAATGTATACATATTTAACGCAAGATTAAAATTGTTTTTAGAAAACCCGACTCTCGAGTGTGGTAGACAGGAAGGGATTGGGCGTGTACCCATCATGGCCTGTAATTAGTCGAGCATTCTCAGAATTAGTTATTTTGTTTTCAGAAGCTTGCATAATGTTTTCAGAAAAACACTGGAGTATATTTGAGTAATTTTAAATGTAAGTATCTTCTAAAAATCGAACTGGTATTTTGATACCGCAATTAATTTCAAACGGTATTTTAAAAAATGGTATTCCAAAATATTTATATACCATTATTCATATAAGGAATGAATTGGACTTAATAAGTGACGGGTGGAGCCTGCTATAGCTCCTCGATGCATCGGTAGGTCTCATGAGACAACTAGACGTGGAATTGGCCGAGGAACTTTCCCAATTTGATTTATGGTTTTGGCCGAGGCCTTAATCATTTTAGACGTCTTGGCCGAGGATTTGACAAAATGTTTCAGAATGTCTGGCATTATGCATTCCATCATTATGAAAGTGGTTATTGATATTGCATGTGATTATTCGACCAGCAGAATATCCATGTGAATAAGTAAATGGAATTATCTCATTTTACTTTTGCCATATTATGTTGATGTTGAAGTTTAAAAGGCTTTTGTTTTAGTTGTACATTGCCTTAAATGTTTATGTTTATTTATGAAGGCTTCTGCTATATTGTTATCCTTACTGAGCATCTGAGCTCACCCTTTTCAATGTTTTAATATTTTCCAGGATGTGAAGAAGTATTTTATGAATGGCCTACAGGGATTGTCAGAAGAGGATATGAGAGTGGACTATGGAGACTTTGTTATTGTAGTTTTTCACTTTATGATGTAATGTAACGTTTACGAATGTATCTAGTTTTTCCAAGGCTACTAAACTAATCGGTCTTTCGAGACTTGATCTTTTGTGATCATGCCAATGTTACGAAGTAATGCACCGACTCTGGGTAGCTGGGGTCGGGGCGTTACATTGATAGCCGGAAAGTCATAATAATAAGAACATTAATCGTAACTTGGAAATGTGGCTAAAATATTTAATTTATAATTTCATAAGCATATCACCAAGTCTTTTCATAGTGGTGTCACAAAAATTACTAAGGTTATTCACCAAGGTATTGTAAAACATGCCATATATAGAGATTAAATTATTTACCCAATGCATTGGAGATCTATCAAGGAGAACCCTTTATTTGTCTTAATATCCATGTGATCTACATATATAATAATAAATCATTTCATAAATAACCCACAGAGAATAAAATAAAACAAGTTTCATATCAAAATCATGACTATCCGACTCCTCATGTGTTAAATCATGTTTTAATGATCACAAATCATATACATTCTGTAAATCCGGTTAATCCTGTTTAATCTATCTTGAATCATGTGTACCGATGATTAGTTTTTTTATGCATTAAATAATTATTGTAAACTATTTTGTTTCTAATTAAATTATCTTATGAATGATTAAGTTTAATTAATTCTATGAATATCACTATTTAATTCTGGGTACAGAGACTTGGCTAAGTCTGAGAAACCATGAGCTAGCCACCAGTTTTGTTTTTCTAGAAAAGGACCCAGACACCGTGACCATCTAGACACCATAACCATCCAGATACCATGACCATCCAAACACTGTAACCATCCAGACACCATGACCATCCATACATTATGACCATCCAAACACCATGAACATCCAGACACCGTGACTATCCCAACACCATTTCTTGAAGACACCGTTTACAGACAGACTGTGACACCGTTTCTTAATCTATTTTTTTGTTTTTTAAATTTAATTTCTAATGGTCATATTTGAAGAATTTAAATGCACTGAAATAATTAATGTTTCTTTGTAGACATGTTACTTGAAAATACGGGGTACGAGGTGTAGAATACATGTATCCTGTCGGCCCCAACACATGAATTCAAAGAATAAAAAGAACAACGTGGCTAGAAAAAAATGAATTGATCGTGGTGAATATAGTGACGATAGTGCAACAGAAAACAAGTGTCTGCGCGATAATGAAGAAGCACAAGCTTTCATGCAACCTGAAACTCCTGAAGAACACATGAAGAATACTCAAATCCCAGAGTCGATAACATTTCTTCACTATCAACTCCATGAAGAACATGAGCTAGATCTAGCTGACCTATGATACTCTGTATTCTGCAAGAGGACTCTATTTTCTACATCTACTTCATCTTAGAAGTCTAGAGCTGCATAGACTAACAATCAGAGCACTTATAACATTATCTCATCATCTCTTCTCTGTTGTGTATTATTATTATATTTTGAGTAGTGTGTGTGTCTGTATTAAACACACACTGTCTCCTACATCAAATTGAAGGATACAAGATATCCTTTCTCTTACATCTTTTTACACTGGTGTATTCCCACAGATAAGTATGGAATAGGTCCCTGTGTGGCTTGTTAGTTCATACCCAAGAAGAACTGTGGAAGAGTTTGTGTGACTTGGAAAGTATTGTGTACTGTTGTTAACCCTGATCCACGATGTGGATCAAGTTTATTTATATAAACTACTTGGTGGCAGGTGATCACCAAGTGAAGTGGATTAGGTCTCGATTTGAGACTGAATCACTTGTTTTATATCCGCTATGTTTTTTATTTTAGTGTTCACTATTTTACTATTTAATTCAGAAATCACTGAATTTACTTTGATAGTTAATCTTGGAAAGAAGTTAGAATTGTTTTTCCTTATTAGAATAGCTTCAAAAGTAATGTTAATAACTAATATTAAGATTACTGAGAATTAATCAATATTCTAATAAGTTAGTCAAACAGTCAGACTTTCATAATCTTATAACCTTGATTGACTAGGCTGTATTTAAATTTATTGGGAACCATTTTAAGAATACTTTTTAAAAATAAATTTTTAATAGATATTCAATTCACCCCCCTCTAGAGTACTCTCCTACGACCAACATTTGGTATCAAATGATTGTTTCTAAAGACTTCGTTTTTGACCCTATTCAACTGTGATTGTATTTTTTACTTTAAAGATCTATAAATTTTTGTTAATTCTAAATTTCAAGCTCTTTAATGTATTTATTTATTATTAATAATAGATTGGAAGGTGCTGCAATAAACATACAACCATTCTTTAATGGAACCAATTATGCTCAATGGGAAATTAAAATGAAAATGCATTTAGAAAGTATGATCTTTGAAATATTGTCTTCAATTATAGATGAATATAAGATTCTTGCTACTTATAGAATCACTTTGGATGAACCTACTAAAACTACCTATAATAACAATTGCAAATCCATGAATGCTTTATACTGCTCTTTAGGAGATGAGGAATTTAATAGGACATCTGCATGTAAAACTACCTATGAAATTTGGGATACCTTTTCTGTTTCACATGAATAAACTTCTAGTGTGAAAGAAATTAGACTTAATACTTCAACTATTAAAAATGATAACATTAAAATGAAACCCGATGAGCCTATTTCTGACATGTATCTCAGGTTCAATGAAATTGTCAACACCATGATTTCTCTTGGAAGAGAAGTCACTGCCAAAGAACAGATCATGAGGATTCTCAGATGTCTACCTGACAGATAGAGAGGGACCTCTATCTCTATTAGAGTCATGTGACATTAGAAATATACCTATAAAAAAACTCATTGGAAAACTAATGATTTATGAAGAGAATCTTGAAGTCAATAATGAAGAGGAGGATGAACCCAAAAGAAAATCAGTTGCGTTCAAGACCACCACCTCTAAACACAAAGAAAAAAGGAAAGTGGAAGTTTCTATAGAAATCTCTAGTAGTGAACAATCGTCACCTGACAGTGATGAGGAGATGGATCAACTAGCCAGAAGGTTTAAGATATTTTACAAGAAGAATAAATTTTTTAGAAATGCTAACTTCAATGGAAGATATGATCAGAAAAGAATTTGGAAGAAATATTGGAAAAGAAGTAACAAGTCTGATGAGATTGATTGCTATGAATGTAAACAAAATGGACATATCAAGGCTGACTGTCCCAAGCTCATGTAAAAAAAGAAATATGAGGAAAAAGATAGAAAGTATAAAAGGAAATGAAAGAATCATGGAGTGCTTCTAAGGAAAACTCAAGTGACTTAGAATCTTCACATGATGAACATGCTAACAAAGCCAATACATGGTTTATGAAAAACACATCTGAGGTCCCACTAGAATCTCCTATACACAATTCTTATTATTTTGGAGATGAGAGTGACTATGAAAATATGACAAATGAATAAATGTTTGAGTATTTTAATATGCTTGAAGAGACATATAATGAACTAAAAGATAAATACAAGTCTTTAAAGAAACATCATGCTCTTACCTCAACTGTTAAAATTGAACTCACTGAAGAAAGAGAGAAAAATGATCAATTACTCAGAGAGAAAAATAAACTAAAATTATTTAATGAGAAATTGAAAAAGGATATCGAAAGGTTTACTAAAGGTAAAGATACCTTGGTAAATATTCTAGGTAAACAGATTGCTCCTAAATATACTACTGGCATTGGCTATCAACCTAGTAAAAGAAATTTTGGAAGAACTAATTTTGTTTCTGAATCTAGGACATACAAATTTACTCTTTGTTCTATAAAAAAATCAACTAGTTCAAGTTATGACACACTCTCAACTATTTCAATCTTTTCTGGAACAAATATAGTTTATTTTTAAAATACTTTACAAGATGCTTATAGAAAACCTATAAGGTAGATATGGGTTCCAAAGGCACTAGTCACCAATATTACTGAACCCAAACAAGTATGGGTACCGAAATATGTTTTTATCTAATTGTTTTGTAGGAAAGCTGCTTAAAGAGTTCCTATAAAATCTTATGGTACTTGGACAGTGGGTGTTCAAGACATATGATAGGATACTATCCATGCTTCAAGAATTTAATAAAAATTGATGGAGGACATGTCACCTTTGGTGACAATGCCAAAGGAAAGATTATTGGACTTGGCCAAATCGGAAACTCTAACTCAGTTTTTATTTCTAAAGTACTTTTTATTGATGGAATGAAATGTAATCTGCTTAGTATCTCACAATTATGTGACAATGGATTTCATGTCAAATTCGAAAATTATTCTTGCAAGGTTTTTAATTCTAAAAATGAATTAGTGTTTTCTGAATTAAGAAATGAAAATGTATATTCTGTTAACTTTCATTCTTTAGAATCTCAAAATGCTTCATTTATAAGTGTGTTTCACAAAGAATCTTGGATTTGGCATAGGATACTAGGACACTGTAACACTCACTCTCTTAGAAATTTAATTAGAAAAATCTTAGACAAATCCCTACCCAAACTTGAGTTTCCAAATGATAAAGTGTATAATCCTTATCAAAAAAGAAAGCAACACAAAATTTCCTTCAAAAAAAAATAATGAAGTGTCAAATTATAAACCTCTTGAACTGGTTCACATGGATTTTTTTGGACCATCTAGAGTTTCTAGTTTAAATGGGAAGCACTATGTTTATGTTTTGTAGATGACTTTTCTAGATATACTTGGAATTTCTTTTTGGATCACAAAAATTAAGCCTTCTCTCATTTTACCAAATATTCTAAAATTGTAGAAAATGTTAGTGGACATAAAATTAAATCCTTAAGAAGTGATCATGGATGTGAGTTTGAAAATCAAGAGTTTGAATCCTTTTGCTCAAAAAATGGCTATAGTAATAATTTCTCTACCCCTATAACACCTCAATAGAATGGAGTTGTCGAAAGAAGAAATAGAACCCTGTAAGAGATTGCTAGAACCATGCTTAGTGAATATGAATTACCTATTTACTTTTGGGATGGAGCTGTCAATACAACATTTTATATTATCAATAGAGTGTTGATTAGACCTATCCTTAAAATAACTCCACATGAGTTATGGAACAATAAAAAACCCAAAGTTAGCTAATTCAAAGTATTTGGTTGCAAAGTCTATATCTTTAATACTAATAATGATCTTGATAAATTTGCATCCAAGAGTGATGAAGGGATCTTATTAGGATATTAAATTTCTAGTAAAGACTATAGAGTGTTTAATAAAAGAACTAAATGTGTGGAAGAATCTTTCCATCTCAAATTTGATGAAACAGATCCACATGAGCCTAAGAGCACTCTAGAGAACCTGGAGGATGATGTATCAAATCTGGATATTAATTCAAAATCCCCTAACCATCCTGTAAAGGAATCTATGAAAACTTCCAGTTTTGGAAATTCTTTAGATTTTGGTCACAATGAACCAGATCCTATTGAAGAAATTGAAATCACCACTACTTATTTTTATAGATCTTTTAGAACTCTTATGAACCATCCCTTAGATGATGTTGTAGGAGACTTAGACAAAGGAACTCAAACTAGATCTTATCTTAGAAATCTAGTTGAACATCAAGTCTTCTTGTCATAACATGAACCTAAAAACATTAATGATGCTATCAGTGATTAATTTTGGGTGATGTCTATTCAAGAAGAACTTAATTAGTTTGAAAGGAACAATTTTTAGAAACTTGTTGAAAGACCCAAAGACACACTCACCATAGGAACTAAATGGGTGTTTAGAAATATGGTAGATGAAGATGGAAATATAGTTAGAAACCGAGCTATATTGGTTGCACAAGGCTATAGTCAAGAATAAGGAATTGACTATGAAGAGACATTTGCACTAGTATCTAGACTTGAAGCCATCAGAATTTTGTTTGGTTATGCTGCACATCTGAATTTCAAACTATATCAAATAGATTTCAAAAGTGCTTTTGTAATGGGTATATAGCTAAGGATGTATTTGTTGAGCAACTCACTGGATTTAAAAACCCTCATTTTCCAAATCATATTTTTAAGTTATCAAAAGCTTTATATGGTTTAAAACAAGCTCCAAGAGCTTAGTATGATAGATTAAATACTTTTCTTATTTCCAAAGGTTTTAAAAAAGGAATAGAAGATATAACCCTTTTTATAAAACGAATTTTTAATGATGTTTTAGTAGTTCAAATCTATGTAGATGACATTATCTTTGGATCTTCAAAAAATTCTTTATGTATTGAATTTTTTAAAATGTTGCAAAAAGAATTTGAAATGAGTATAATGGGTGAACTCAAATTCTTTATTGGATTTAAAATCTTTAGAAATAATGATGGTATTATTTTAAATCAAAGTAAATATACTAGAGATATTCTAAATTGTTTTGTATTGGATAACACTAAAAGTAGTGACACTCTAATGAGTGCTTCTTGTAAGTTGGATCTTAATAAAGATGGAAAATATATTGATCAAACCACTTACAGAGGAATGATTAGAAGTTTACTCTACTTGATGGCTAGCCGAGAAGACATTATGTTTAGTGTGTGTATGTGTGCTCATTTTCAAAAAAATCCTAAGTAATCTCATTTAAATGCTGTTAAGATAATTTTAAAATACCCCAAGTATACACCCAATCTAGGAATGCTCTATCCCAGAGGAAAATCATTTGAGTTAGTGAGTTATTATGATGCTGACTTTGGTGGTTGTAAGTTAGGTAGAAAAAGAACCTCTGTAACCTGTCACTTTTTAGGCAAGTCACTAGTATCGTGGTGTATTAAGAAACAAAACTCTATTTCATTATCTACTGCAGAAGCAGAATACATAGCTACTGGTAGTTGTTATGCAAAAATTTTGTGGATGAAATAAACATTACTAGATTGTTGATATCAATTTAGGCATGTACCTATAAATTGTGACAATACAAGTGATATTAACATCTCAAAAAATCATGTTTCACACTCTAGGACAAAACACATAGATATAAGAAATCACTTTTTGAGAGATCATGATCAAAATGATGAGATCACTTTGGAATTAATTGGAACTGAATATAAGATTGCAAATATATTCACCAAAAAAATAAATTATGAAAGAATATATTATATCATGCACGAATTGGGAATGATAAATCTTAATTAGTAAGTATTCTGTTTCACAGTTTACGGTTTCACAAGTCAATGTCTTGAGATTACTGTTTAACTGTAATGGTTCTATAGTTTCACTATCTTAAGAGTTACTGTTTCATGTTTATGGTCTCACAGTTAATATTTCTTGGTTACAGTTTTTTCACTTACTGTCTCAAACAATAGGGTCGCACAATTTAGAAATTGCATTGTTACGGTCTCACCCTGAGCGCTTATTATGGTCTTACCGTAAAGGCTTGCTATGGTCTCACCATGAAAGTTGATTACAATGTCACTGTAAAGATGCTTTGTTGTTTTATTTATACTTTATAACCCGTATCACGGTAATTTATTGTTTTTTTACATTCCCATTCTTTTGATCCCACGACGCTTGATATCCCCAAATGATAAAATAAAAGAAGTTTCACTCATTCTTCACTCGAGCTCTCTTTTCTCAAACTGTAACATCTCTTTCAACCCTTCTCTCTCTCAAAACTTTGGTGAATGCCCGGGATGAAATTCCCTTCGTAATCAAATCCTGAGAAGAAAAATTCAAAGAAGAAGTTGAAAATCATGCCAAAGTTAATACCCAAGGGCCCTCTCAATCTAAACCTAGTGAACAGAGTAGTTGTACCTAAAAAGGAGATATTCCATAAGTGGATTCTATCAAGTAAGTCTTTGGTGTTGAAAGTGCTAATAGATCAAGGCTAGATAGATTGGTTTACAAAGAAGGATAGGCCTATTTATCCAAATCTAGTTGCCCAGTTTTACCAGTTTGTTCAATTATCTTTTGATTCAAAATATGGTTATGTTGTACAAAGTTGGATCAATGGCCAGATTTGCACCTTTTCTTTGAGGTTATGGGATGTATACCTTAGGATAACTCATGAGGGTATTTTTGAGGACTACCATAGAGTTAATCCACCTCTAAAAAAGTTCTTTGTTTTGGAAGAAGATTAGAGAAGTTTAATTAGAAATAAAACCAAGAAGAGAGCCATAGCTGCCGAGCAAGATGGTGAATCTAGACTCTTGTTTAAGTTTGTACAGAATTTGATTATCCCCAGAAAAGCTTATTTTTTAATACTCAAGTATTAGGACTTATTTTTGATACATCTCATGAAAAATGGACATACGATGAACCTTTTCAAGTATATTATACACCATATGTGTGTGTTGATCAAAACTACCTCCAAGTCAACCTCCATGTTTTATTCAAGGCTTATCTATTCTATGCTTCATGCAAAGGGATTGGTTGGACTAGATGAAGAATTCATAAAGGATTATGAGTTATGTATTTCTAATTTTATTATATATAGATTGAAAATCAAATGAAATCCATGGAGTAAATAATGGGTGGAATATAATGATAGAGTTTATAAAAAGTTTAATCTAGTGGAACATACTTCAAGACCTAAGGATATTTATAATCCTAGTTTAGAACTAGATGATATTGTTGAGTATTCTGATGAGGTAGAAGATGAAGAGGTTGTTGTACCTCCGAGAGAAACTATTCTGGTTGAAGAAGATAATGAATCTTCTCCTCAAGTCTTATTTGAAAAGGAAGTGTTTGTTCCTAAAAAATTTGTTGATATGGAATAACAACTAGCTTCAAAAAAGGATCTTTTGTTAAGGTAAGTTAAAAGAGTGTTGTAGAAGAGCATATAGAAGAAGATCTTTCTATTGTACAAGAAGATACCCTTGAGGAACACCCAGAGGAACAATCTGTTTCTGAAGTTATTCCTTATGCTGAAGAGAGAATGGAGTAAGCATTTCAGTTATCTAGAAAGGAAATGGATGTGAAAATTAGGGAAGAATTCGTGGAAATAGATCAAGGATCTAAATCTCTCAGTCTTGAGAAAGATGCACCTGTTGAGGGGAGAATCCCCTTAATCTGGGATCTATTGAAGTCCCTAATCTGATTGATCCAAGATGTAAGGACCCGACCCTAGTTGCCCGAAGTCGGTGCCTTATTTTATTAAGTTGGAATACATACAAGGAAAACGAATCCTGAAGGACCGAGTAGTTTAGTATTATGGGAAAAAAGTTACATACATAAGTTTATCATTACAACATGAAAGAAAAAACAACACTAATTTATTCCACTAGAAACATCATGTCTCCTAGATTAAGCTTTCATGTCATTCATAATTTACATCTTCATATCCTGAGAAAAATGAGACATAAGAAAGGGTGAGATAAAACACTCAATAAGAGTAAGAAATACATCAGAATATAATATAAACATTAGATACGGTGAATAATTAAAACACATTCCTTTAATAATAAACTTGAAACACATTATGGTAGGAATAAGATCTGAGTAAATAATGCCATAATAAAACATAATCATGGGTATTCTACTAGTCGAATAACCACATGAACTTTCAATTACTAGCTTCATAAAGAGGGAAGTGAATATGCTGAACATTCATATTCATTTTTTCATGGCCTCGGCCAAGACATCTAGAGATTAAGGCCTCATCCAAAATCTATATCACATTGGGAAAGGCCTCGGCCAATTCCACGTATATTTGTCTCATGAGACATACCGATGCATCAAGGGGATATAGAGGGCCCCACCCGTCACATAATAAGTTCAATGCATTCCTCATATGAACAGGGATAAACATAAACAACATATACATTCGTATTGAAACTATCATATGAAATGTAACTAACTTTCTCCAATCATTAAACATAAAACACTAACCATTCAAAATAATATGGTGAATGGTTTTAAGATAGATCATCCAAAATAGAGTTATTCATAAACCATTAAGTAAAATATGGTAGATTACTTCATAAGTGATTAAACCCAATAATTCAATGGAATCAACAAGTGTGTTTAATTAGACAAAAACACTCTTATAAAATCATTAAGCAATTTTTAAGATAAATACTCTTTTATTTCGAAAAGAAGAGTTATTTTGGAAATATCTTTGTATAAAACCAGAAGTGAAGTAAGATAGTATTTTCATAAAAAAACTAGTGTTTTTAGAAGATTTTTTTTTCCAAAAACATATTATAGATTTACCTTGAAAATAGATATGAATTTGAGAAATTCCCTTGTATCAGGCTCGTATTTTTGGAAACAGTTTTGAGAGATTCTTTTAAAACATGTTACTATCCAGAAACTAGGGAAGGATTCTGGTTGGTTTACATTTATATAATAATCACACAGAATTTATGAGGGGTAAATAACAATACATAAGACTTTCATTGAGGAAATTAGACAATAAAAGTAACCCGAATGAAAATGGAAGTTCGGGTGAAAAAACCTTACCTTAACTCCAAATGTGTTCCTATATTATACTAAAGATCCTAGAATATGAAATTATACTTGTCAATAAATTATTTAAGAACCTATTATACATGTATTTAGTTTACCATAATTCTGGTTAGTTCATTTATGTCTTTATTGATAAGTTATTGTATTGAATTTCGTCATTCTGGAGTGTTCGTTTCCTTTATTTTCATATTTGGTTCAATTGTTATTAAGTAATGAAGTTCATGTGGAATGGTTATAAATCTCTAGGATTGGAATTATTATTATTAATGAACATAAATGATTGATAATGGTTATTTCTATCATTTGGTTACCTGGAATGAGGACGAATCATTAGATGACAACCACTTCGATTATTCGGCAATATTTGGAATATTATGAACTAGTTTGGTCATATAACTTAATTATATGTACATATTATGGTTACTGAATATTAATTAGGTTATAAAACTTATATTATAGTCTGTTCCAACCATGAATATGGTTTTATGACCAATAATGAAGGAGAAATTGAAGAACAAAACTTTGTCATCCACGAAGGCTGTAAATCGGAACCTCATGGACGTCGATTTCGTTTATAAAAATAAAAGGGAGGGAATAAAAATATTTATGATGGTTCTTCCATTAAAATGATATAAATACAATATATAGATGTTACTGGAGTTATCATGATCATTTGGATAGAGGAGGTGAGGAGAGAAAAATAAAAGAGATGAACTTAAAAATAAAGAAAAGTTAAGAGATCCCTTATGAAAATTCGGCAGCCTAACAATGTCACTTAAATTTCATAAAATCAAATGATGAGAACAAAAAGGGTATCTCATCATATTAAAATCAAAAGGACAGTAAGAATAATAAATAAAATCAAACCCCAACATATGAGAAAGGAATTTCAAATAGCTAACATAAAAGAAGTGTCGACTTAAAGAAGAGAATGAAGGATTCCCTTACCTTGTAGAATAACTCCTAGATCTAGAAGGATAGGACCTTGGGGGATTAGGGACACCTTGGGAGGACTCCTAGAGAGGTAAATCCACCAGATCTTCGAGGATGAGGGATTTGAAATGAAATAAAATGAATGGACGAGTGGGTATTTATAGAAAAAGAGTGGTACTTTTTTAATAATTTTAAAGGGACACCTCATTAGTGGTTTTTGCCAAACCGTGGGCTTTACCATAGTATTTTCCCATGGTTTAAGCCACTTGGAACACCTCATGTCTTAAGTTACTATAAAAAAGTCGACCATACTTTTATATCTAATTATTACATCATTATGATGTCATTAATTTATAAAAAACTCAAAACTATTTTTTTACTATTCATGAAAAATTCATGTATTTTAGAAAAATCATAAAAATTCACCCCTACTATTTTTTGACGTGTAAAATTCAAAAGTGAAATACATTTTTCAAAAATAATTTTCTAAATATTATTAATTTAATTTTTAAATAAGGTCATAATAAATTCGAAAAATAACAATCATGAAGTGCAATTAATTTTATGTGACATTGAAAAATTAATTAAGATCCCAATATCATATTGCCTTAAGAAAATAAAATAATATCATTATTTACTATTCAAGGGTCATATTACTATTCATATTACTATTAATATTACTACTAATATTACTATTCATAAGGGTATGTTACTATTCACCAAAAATCAAGTTTGTTTTTATCAGACTCCAAATGACTTACTGAACACAACTCTAGATGACCATTTCTTGAAATTCAAAACATAGAAGAGACAAAGTTGTGTTTAATGGTTAGATTATAAAATTATATATTTATTTTCAAAACCTTGGGGTGATACATTATCCCCTCACAAAAATTTATTCCTTGAAATTCACAGAATATTACCTAAAAAGATTTGGGTATGTATTTAACATAAGCTCCTCAGGATCCCATGTTGCTTCCTCCATCTTATGGTTCCTCCATAGAACCTTCACCAGACGAGTCGTCCAATTTATCAATACTTGTTCTCTAGTACCAAGAATCTTGATAAGCTCTTCACAATAAGATAAATCGGGCTCAAGTTCCACTTCTTCATAAGTGAGTACATGTGTTAGGTCTAACATGTACTTTCTTAACATTGACACATGAAACACATTGTGAACATTGGAGAGACTTGGAAGCATTTCCAAATGGTAAGCTACGACTCCAATTTGGTCTAGAATTTCAAAAGGTCCAATGTACCTGGGACTTAATTTTCCCTTCTTACCAAATCGTATAATACCCTTCCATGGAGATACCTTTAAGAAAATGTGATCACCTTCTTGAAATTCCAAATCCTTCCTTCAGTTATCAACATAGATCTTTTGTCTAGTTTGAGCTATTTTGATATGGTTGTAGATAATCTTCAACTTTTCCATTATTTCTTCAACAAGTTATGGGCCCACAAGATTTCTTTCACCGACATCAACCCAACAATTTGGTGTACGACATCGCCTCCCATATAATGCTTTATAAGGTGCCATCTATATACTTGAATAGAAGCTATTGTTGTAGGAAAATTCTACGAGAGGTAAATATTGATCCCACATGCCTTGAAAATCAAATCAACAAGACCTCAACATGTCTTCCAATGTTTGAATTGTCCGTTCCGATTTTCCATCAGTTTGTGGGTGGTAGGCAGTGCTCAAATGAAGATCAGTATCTAGGGCCTTCTGAAGACTTTTCCAGAATCTTGATGTAAAACATGGATTGCGATCAGAAAAAATCGATAGGGGTACTCCATGAAGTCTCACAACTTCATTAACATATAGTCTTTCTAGACGTTCAAGTGGTAGATCTTCTCTTATAGCAAGAAAATGTGCTAACTTGGTAAGACGATCAACAATGAACCATATTGCATCGTTCATTCTAGGAGTCTTTGGTAGTCCCATGACAAAGTACATCGTGATATTATCCCATTTCCACTCAGGTATGGGAATAGGTTTCAATACTCCTCCAAGATTTTTCCTTCTAGCTTTCACTTGTTGACAAACCATACATCTTGACACAAATTCAGCAATCTCCCTCTTCATGTTGTCCCACCAAAAATGTTCCTTCAAATCTCTTTACATCTTAGTGCTTCCAGGATGTATAGAGAAATTGGAACTATGATCATCATACAAAAATTCCCTTTTTAGATCAGGTATATTGTGAACACAAAGTCTCTTCCCAAATTTCATGATTCCATCTTTATATACGAAGTCACTCAATTTCCCATCATTCACATCTTTAATCTTCTTTTGAAAATCCCCATCATCAACCTGAGAATTTTTTATCATTTCTAGTAAATATGGTTTGGAAACCATTTGAAAAAGAATTGATGTTTCACCTTCCATGGTTATTCCCATATCCATCTTTACTAGATCCATGAAAATAGGATCCCTTTCAACTACCATCTTGCTCAAAACTTCATGATCCTTTCTGCTCAAGGCATCTACCACCTTATTTTTCTTCCCTGGGTGGCAGTGTATCGTGTAATCATAATCCTTGAGTAGTTCAAGCCATCTCCTTTGCCTCATGTTGAGTTCTTTCTGTGAGAAAATATACTTCAAACTCTTGTGATCAGTATAAATCTCATATTTTCACCACAGAGATAATGTATCCATATCTTCAAAGAAAAGATTACAGAAGCTAACTCAAGATCATGAGTAGGATAGTTTTTCTCATGAATTTTTAGTTGTCGTGATGCATAAGCAATAGCCCTATCATTTTGCATAAGGACACAACCAATTCCTTTATTTGAAGCATCACTATAAATAACAAACCTGTCATTCCCCAATGGTAGATTCAATATAAGATCATTGACTAATATTCTCTTCAGTTATTTGAAAAATTCTTCATAATCTTTTTCCCAAACAAATTTAACCCCTTTATATGTGAGATTCATTAGTGGGTTATCCAGTCGGGCAAAATTCTGTATGAAATGCCGATAATAACTTGCTAAGCCAATAAAACTGCGTACCGCAGTTATGTTTGTTGGTGTGGGCCAATCTTGGATTGCCTTTGTCTTTACATGATCAACTAGGTTTCTATCCTTAGAGACAATATGGGAAAGAAAAGAAATCTCTTGAAGCCATAATTCACACTTGCTAAACTTCCCATATAATTCATGTCTTCTAAGATTCTTCAGGATAATGCACAAGTGATTTTCATGATCGTCGCAGCTTTTTGAGTATACCAAGATATCATCAATAAATACCACCACAAAGTCATCAAGTTATTCCTTGAAAACTCTTTTGATTAGATCCATGAAGACAGAGGGTGCATTAGTCAATCCAAAAGGCATTACTGTAAACTCGTAATGCCCGTACCAGGTTCGAAATGATGTTTTTGGAATATCTTCCTTCTTTACACTCAACTGATGACATCCAGATCGAAGGTCAATCTTTGAAAATTATTGATCTCCATGCAGTTGGTCAAATAAATCAACAATACGAGGTAGGGGATACTTTTTCTTTATTTTTATAGCATTGATATCCCTCTAGTCTATACATAACCTCATAGATCCATCTTTCTTCTTAACAAAAAGGATAGGGGATCCCCATGGAGAATCACTAGGGCAGATAAATCCCTTATTACTCAATTACCCTAGTTGTTTCTTTAGTTCCACTAGGCGCCATATCTAGATAATGTCATACACTATATTAGGTTATGAGTCATAATGTATAATCTTAACTTAAAAATACTCAGAAAAATTGAGATCCTATGCATGGCTAATCCCATATTCACAAAAATGGTTTCTTTGAGGAATATTTACATTAAACTATTTAATAATGGATTGTAAATAAAATGTGAATTATCCTAAGCATATCCCCCAGGAGTGTCGTAACCAAGAGTGTAGCAAGACCCGTTGTCGTGCACCAGTTCCCGTTTGAGTCTAGCTCAAAGCGGTGTTTTCATGTTTTACCCCTAGATACATTTGTGCTAGAGCCGCCTCTACCTGCTCGTACCCAGACAGGGATGTATTATTTGAAAGATCCACATAATCTATTCCTTACCAAAATACCAGGACATTCTTGTATGTTTATCCTCAAAGACTATCTTAGGGACTCTTCCCTAATCTACGTTTTCTAAATCTAGTTTCCAATTTTTCTACTAAACTTCCTCTGATACCAACTGTAAGGACCCAAACCCAGTTGCCTGGAGTCGGTGCCTTATTTGATTAAGTTGACATACATATAAGGAATATGAATCCCGAAGGACTGAGTAGTTTAGTATTATTAGAAACAAGTTACATACATTAGTTGATCATTACAACATGAAGGGAAAAAACAACACTAATTTATTCCACTAGCAACATCATGTCTCCTAGATTAAGATTGCATGTCATTTATAATTTACTTCTTCATATCCTGAGAAAAATGAGACATAAGAAAGGGTGAGCTCAAATGATCAATAATAGTAAGCAATACAGTGGAAGATAATATAAACATTAGACATGGTGAATAATTAAAACACATGCCTTTAATAATAAACTTGAAACACATTATGGCCGGAATAAGAGATGATTAAATAATGCCATAATAAAACATAATCATGGGTATTATACTAGTCGAATAACCACATGAACTTTCAATTACTAGCTTCATAAAGAGGGAAGTTCATATGACGGACATTCTAAATCATTTTCTCATGGCCTTGGCCAAGACATCTAGAGATTAAGGCCTCAGCCAAAATCCATATCACATTGGGAAAGGCCTTGGCCAATTCCACGCCTATTTGTCTCATGAGACCTACCGATGCATCGAGGGGATATAGCGGGCCCCACCCATCACATAAAAAGTCCAATGCATTCCTCATATGAGCGGGGATAAACATAAACAACATATACATTCATATTGAAACTATAATTTGAAATGTAACTAACTTTCTCCAATCATTAAACATAAAATACTAACCATTCAGAATAATATGGTGAATGGTTTTAGGATAGATCATCCACATTATATTTAGTCATAAGCCATTATGTAAAATATGGTATATGACTTCATAAATGATTAAACCCAATAATACCATGGAATCAACAAGAGTGTTGAATTAGACAAAAACACTTTTATAACATCATTAAGCATTTCTTGAGATAAATACTCTTTTATTTTGAAAAGAAGATTTCTTTTAGAAAAATATTTTTATAAAATGAGAAGTGCAGTAAGATAGTATTTTCATAATAAAACAAGTGTTTTTAGAAGAAAAATGGTTTCCAAAAACAAATTATAGATTGCCCTTGAAAATAGATATGAATTTGAGAAATTCCCTTGTATCAGACTCGTATTTTTGGAAACAGTTTTGAGAGATTCTTTAAAAAAATGTAACTATCCAAAAAATAGGGAAGGATTCTGGTTGTTTTACATATATATAATACTGAAACAGAATTTATGAGGGGTAAATAACAATACATAATAATTTCATTGAAGAAATTAGACAATAAAAGTAACTCGAATGAAAATGGAAGTTCGGGTGAAAAACCCTTACCTTAACTCCAAATGTGATCCTCTCTTGTACTTATGCTCCTAGAATATGAAATTATATTTGTTATAACTTATTTCAGAGCCTATTAGACATGTATTGAGTTTACCATAATTCTGGTTAGTTCATTTATGTCTTTATTGATAAGTTATTTTATTGAATTTCGTCGTTTTTGAGTGTTCATTTCCTTTATTTTCATATTTGGTTCACTTGTTTTTAAGTAATGAAGTTCATGTGGAATGGTTATAAATCTCAAATATTGGAATTATTATTATTAATGAAAATAAATAATTGATAATTATCATTTATATAATTTGGTTACATGGAATGAGGATGAATCATTAGATGACAACCACTTAGATTATTCGGCGGTATTTGGAATATTATGAACTAGTTTGGCCATATAACTTAATTATATGTACAATTCTGTTTCCAGAATATTAATTAGGTTATAAAACTTATATTATAGTCTGGTTCAACCATGAATATGGTATCATGACTAGTAATGTAGAAGAAATTGAAGAACGAAACTTCGTCGTCCATGAAGGTTGTAAATCGGAACCTCATGGACGTTGATTTCTTTTATAAAAATAAAAGGGAGGGAATAAGAATATTTATGATGTTTCTTCCATTCACATGATATAATTCATGTATATAGATGTTACTGGATTTATCATGATCATTTGGATAGAGGAGGTGAAGAGAGAAAAATAAAAGAGATGAACTTGAAAATAAAGAAAAGTTAAGAGATCCCTTATGAAAATTCAGTAGCCTAACGACGTCACTTAAAATTTCATAAAATAAAATGATGAGAAAAAAGTGTATCTCATAATATTGAAATCAAAATGAAAGTAATAAGAATAAATAAAATCAAACCCCAACATATGAGAACGGAATTTCAAATATCTAACATAAAAGAAGTGTCGATTTAAAGAAGAGAATGAAGGATTCCCTTAACTTGTAGAATAACTCCTAGATCTTGAAGGATGGGACCTTGGGGGCTTAGGGACCCCTTGGGAGGACTCCTAAGAGGTAAATACACTAGATATTTGAGGATGAGGGATTTTAAATGAAAGAAAACGAATGGAGGAGTGGGTATTTATAGAAAAAGAGAGGTAATTTTTTAATAATTTCAAAGGGACACCTCATTAGTGGTTTTTGCCAAACCATGAGGTTTCCCATGGTATTTTCTCATGGTTTAAGCCACTTGGGACACCTCATGTATTAAGTTACTATAAACAATTCTACCATACTTTTATATTTAATTATTACATCATTATCATGTCATTAATCTATCGAAAACTCAAAACTGTATTCTTACTATTCATAAAAATTCATGTATTTTAGAAAAATCCCAAAAATTCACCCCTAATATTTTTCGACATGTAGAATTCAAAAGTGAAATCCATTTTTCAAAAATATTTTTCTAAATATTATTAATTTAATCTTTAAATAAGGTCATAGTAAATTTGAAAAATGACAATCTTGAAGTGCAATTAGTTTTATGTGACATTGAAAAATTAATTAAGATCCCATTATCACATTACCTTAAGAAAATAAAATAATATCATTATTTACTATTAAAGGGTCATATTACCATTCATATTACTATTCATAAGGGTATTTTACTATTCACCAAAAATCAAGTTTGTTTTATCAGACTCCAAATGACTTACTGAACACAATTCTAGATGACCATTTCTTGAAATTCAAAACACAGAAGAGATAAAGTTTTGTTTAATGGTCAGATTATAAAATTCTATGTTTATTTTCAAAACCTTGGGGTGTTACACAAGATAAGTGGATACATGGTATAAATTTCCCAGTTAATTTTATGTGACTGATTCCCAAGAAGTCTTAGTTAAATGAATTGATCTGTATACTATGTTTCATTTGAAACTGGCATATGCACATGAAGCTATCTTTGCCAAAGAACTTGAGCCTGTATCAGCTTCTATTCCAAAATCCTCCAAAGAATTTCCAAACATGGTGAATATGGAATATCTGAAAGCTTTTGGAGCTAACCTATTGGATGGAGTTGAAAATATCTTAAATACCCAACCATCTTCTGTAACCAATCTGAGTGAAATAGGTACTTCACTATTTTTGGAAAAAGTCATATGGAAGATTCAGCCTAAGATTTTTTATGAGATTCAAGAAGTCATAATTGAGAATAAACTGCTCTGTGATGAAGTAAAAACTCTAAGAGGTATGATTGAAGATATAAAGAGAGTGATGAAATCAAGACCAGAACCTGCTTGTCATCCTGTTTAGGATATTGTTAGTCAGACCCCATAGGAAGTCGCCTCCCTGATCCAACCTCATCTAACCTCTTTAGTCGAAAAAGTAGATGAAAGAAAAAGCCGATTATTCAAGAGATGCGTGAGCTTGTTATTGGTCTTAACAAGTTAACTGAAGAGTATAAGGGCTATATTTAGAAAGTTCTAAATCAACTGAAATCCCTTACCTCAACTGTCACTGGTTCTTGTACTTCTAGAAAACCATGTCAACCTTCTTTAGACATCGATATGCTCAGAATAGTTGTCAAAGAACTTCAGGATGTGCTCAATGACTTTGATAAAGAATCTCTATATTAAGTTATCAAGAATAGTGACAGAGTTCTTTATTTGGTAAGAATCCATTCCAAAAATTGTGAATTATGCTCAGTAAAAATTTCAAAGAAGGTGGACTTCTATTTCAATAGGATCTTCTCTAAGAATTACATGACCAACCACTTCAAGTACCTTGTGGAAAATCTTATGATTCCTTCTATAAATAAAGCTTTTAAAACCCAAGTCCAAAATCCCAAAGCTTTTACTCTTTTGTTGGATAAGTTTATGGAGAATAAGGATGACTTTGAGAAAGCTATGTAGTGTGGTGGCAAAATCATTGCTAACTTCATCAAAATTTTGTGGCCTCATCTACATGTTCAGAGTACTGCCATTGTCGCTCCTACAGCTACACCTCTGAGATCTGGTTTTCCTACTTTCTCATCCTCTGTCCTATCCTCCACATATATGTATTTCTCTCAGGCTCTGAGTCAGATCAGGCCTGTAATCTTTGATCAATAGTTGCCTCGGTCTTCTACTACACCTACCTTGGCTCATTTTGTTTTTGAAGGACTCCCTTTACCGTACACTGGTTTAACCCCTTCCTCCACCCCAACCTCTGATCCTATGGATTCTTCTTGTGATGATGCTACCAAGGGAAAAGAGAAGACACACCAGTGCTGAAGAACAGTGACTACAATCTTTTGACAGGAAATTAAATTTTTTATTATGCAAACACTTTTGAGGAAAATGTGAGAAAACAAACATGACTTCATTTCCACACCACTACATCATACCACCACTTCACCAATTCACCATTTCATCACTTCACCACTTAGAAACAACAAAATCAATGCCAAGAAACTATGAAGCAAGGCACAAACATCAGACAAGCAGACTAATCCTCAGAGCCAGCCTCCTCAAACGTCCACCAGTGCGACCATCGACACCGGCCCAAATCCTCCTGTCAGCAAACTCCAGACCGAGTTTTCCCAACCTACCAAAGACGTGAGATGAAACTCTAGGAAGAATCCATCCACAAAAAGATGTTGAAGAAACCAAAAAAAAGATCCAGTCTCCCTGATGCCGCACCCTGCTCCGTATACAACTCGACCATTCCTCCTTCACCCTTAACCACAAACCCTCATTCATCTTCAAACAATTGTCACGATTACCCAGAATTTACTGTGATAAAACCACACACAATTGTTGAAACTTATCGATGCCACCGAAATTCCAAAATCCATCCTTGATCACCACAAAACGAGGCCATCAAAGAAGAAGGATCGAGGTCGCTTCACCTTCTCCGATGCCACCCTCAGCGCGAAACATTCAGCATCCGAAACCCAAATCTTCCCCCTCAGAGCACTAAATAAAGGATGGGAGCCACACCGGAACCTACTGGATGATTCCGAGACGTACTGGATAAGCTAAGGAAGAGGTGAGAAACACCAGATTGTCAGAAAATGGAGCCATCAAGCCCCGTCCTTTTCAGATCTAGACGACGTAGCACTGCCGAGAGTCGCCGACACCGACTGCAGAAGCCAGAGGCAAGACAAGCCTCGTCGAAGCTGAAAATCACCAGAAATCGACGACACCAGGACTAGAAGTCAAATGCGCAACGAATCTCTCCAGATCCCTGGCTCTCCACGCCACACCAGAACACGCCACGCCGTGACGATGAAGAAGCCTCCACGAACCGATCACGGCCTGAGGGGGAAGAGGAAACCGAGAATTGGAGAACCCTAGACACCTCGAGGTTTCACTCAGTCACTGATCAGAGGCCCCCTAAGAGACACATAACACAATATCACTACTATATTTTGATAGGGATGTTTTATGTATTCGTGTTATTTACCGTATGTACTGACACCTTTTTATCAATCTAATGCATTGTGCCCTTTATTGTCTACTTCTTGTTTACTCGTTTTGATAATCCCAAAAGGGGGAGGAATATGTATTATACATGAACTAAATTAACATTAATGAAGAGACACTTTACCTGAGTATAAATCTCTCACTAACATGACTTGTGTTCATAAAAAAGCGGGAGATTGTTGGACTCCTCACGTGTTAATCATGTTTTAATGATCACAAATCATATACATTTTGTAAATCCTGTTAATCCTATTTAATCTATCTATAATAATGTGTATAGATTATTAGTTTCTATTTGAATTAAATAATTATAGTAAACTGTTTTGTTTCTAATTAAATTCTCTTTTGAATTATTAAGTTTAATTCATTCTATGAATATCATTGTTTAAGTCTATGTACAGAGACTTAGCTAAGACTGAGAAACCATGAGTCTGCCACCAGTTTTGTTTTTCTAGAAAAGGACCAACACAGTGTGACCATCCAGAAACCATAACCATCCATAAACCATGACCATCCAAACACTGTAACCATCAAGGCACTTTGACCATCTAGACACCGTGACCATCCATACACCATAACCATCCAGACACTGTGACCATCCAGACTCCGTGACCATCCAGACACCATGACCATCCAGACACTGTGACCATCCAGAATCCATGACCATCCAGACACCATGGCCATCCAGACACCATTCCATGAAGACACCATTTACAGATAGATTGTGACACCGTTTCTTAATATGTTTTGTTGTTTTTTCAATTTAATTTCTAACAGTCATATTTGAATCTTTTAAATGCACTAACATAATTATTTTTTATTTGAAGACATGTCACCTGATATTATGAGGTATGAGGTGCAAAATATATGCATCCTGTATGACCCAACACATGTATTCAAAGAATAAAAATAACAAGGTGGCCAGAAGAAAAAATAAAATGATCATGGTGACTGTAGTGATGACAGTGCAATAGAAAAATAAGTGTGTGTGTGATAACGAAGAAGCATGAGCTTTCATGCGACCCGAAACTGCTGAAGAACACATGAATCATACTCGAATCCCAGAGTCAAAAACATTTTCGCACTATCAACTCCATGAAGAACAAGAGCTAGATCTTGCTAACTTACGATACTCTGTTTTCCACAAGAGGACACATTTTCTACATCTACTTTATCTCATAAGTCCAGAGATTCATAGACTAACACTCTGAGAACTTCTAACCTTATCTCATCATCTCTGCTCTGTTGTGTATTATTTTGATCTTTTGAGCAGTGTGTGTGTCTGTATTAAAAAAACATTGTCTCCTGCATCAAACTGAAGGATACAAGATATACTTTCTCTTACATCTTTTTACACTTGTGTATTACCACAGATAAGTGTGGAAGAGGTCCCTGTGTGACTTGTTAGTTCATACCCATGAAGAAATGTGGAAGAGGTCATGTGACCTAAATAGTATTGTGTAATGTTGTTAACCCTGATCCAGGGTGTGAATCAAATTTATTTATATAAACTGCTTGGTGGTAGGTGATCACCAAGTGGATTGGATTAGGTCTCGGCTTGAGACTGAACCACTTGTTTTGTATCCATTATGTTTTTTATTTTAGTGTTCAATGTTTTACTGATTAATTTAGAAATCAATAAATTTACTTTGATATTTAATCTTGGAATGAAGTTATAATTGTTTTTCCTTATTAGAATATCTTTAAAAGTAATGTTAATAACTAATATTAAGATCACTGAGAATTAATCAATCTTCTAAGAAGTTATTCAAACAGTCAAACTTTAAAAACCGTATAACCTTTATTGACTGGGCTACATTTAAATTTATTAGGGAACAATTTTAAAAATACTTTTTAAATATAAATTTTTAATAGATACTAAATTCACCCCCCTCTTGAGTACCCTACTCTGACCAACAATGACGTTTCAAAAGTGCTTTAAAAACCTGATAATTATGTCATTTTTAATCTATGGAAAGTAAATGAGGGTTTTATGTATGTATATACTAGAATAAAATAAATTATTTTAAAATCAAGGTGATTACCCCTAGAAAATAATGACTTTTGGGTATTTATAAAAAGAAAATAAAAGATAATTTCTTAAAGATAAGTGAGAAATTTTGAGAAGTAAAATCGGCATCATAATGGGTATAAAACATGGTTAGAAAAGGGTAAAAAGACAGGGGAAAAGGGTGTACCAATCATAAAATAATATTAATATAGTAAATATATAATATAAATTGGACATAATAACATTGTTTTTAAATTTTAAATACATACTACATAAATAGGGAACTTGAATGGAAAAGAGAAGTGGATTTTCCCTTACCTTGAAGAGTAAATCCCAAAATTGAGGATTTGGACCTTAGGGGATTGAGTAAAACTTGGGAGGTAAAAATATCATATATTCATGGATTATGAATTTGGAGTGAATTTAAATGGATAAATGTGTTGGTATTTATAGAAAAAGTGGGGGATTTGTTTATTAATTTTAAAATTTAGGCCTTGGACACCTAGGTAGTGTTAAATGAAAAACCATGGGATTAACCATGGTATTTTCCATTGGTATTATAAAATTGGGATAAATTTTATGTTATTTTAATCCCAAAGAGTCTAACATCATTTTATATTACTTATTTTGGCAAGGAAAAGTAAATTTTACTCAAAATAACATTTATAAAGTTAACGTTTCAATTTTAGAATTTGGAAAGTAAATTATAGATTTGTAAATTGATTAAAATATATTAAAATACTTTATATTAATAAAATAAAATAATTTGAGTCATGGATTGTGGTTAAATAATTGTAAAATCATTATGACATAATTATGAATTCATTAAACATACAAAAAACCCAAAACTGTATTTTTACTATTTACCAAAAAACAAAATATTTTATAAAATTATAATAAATTCACCCTAACCTAATTTTGACATTAAAATTTCAAAAATTATATTTATTTTATTATTATAGTTTCATAAATATTATAATATTAACTTTTAAATATAAAAATCCTTAGTTATTAAAAATAACTGTGAATTGAAAATGTATAGTAAAATTTATGAGACTTGAAAAAATAAAATTATTTTATCATTTATTTTAAAATAATAATGTTTTAATCATAATATTTCATTAAAGCAATAATTATTCATAATATATTATTTTATTATAAATATTAATATCATTTTTTGAAAATACAATTTCAGTCTGAAAAATCAATTTATCACATTACATCTCAAGTTTATTAAGAAAAACTATTCTTAAAACAGAATTGATGAAATAAAAATTTTATTTATACAATTTAATTTCAAGTAATTAAGTCCTTGAAACATAACCCCTTATAACACCCTCATATAACCTAAGGGTAAGGTGTTTTATGGTGATAAATTCATGGGGTGAGTCGGATAACATCGTCCGAGTGGTAATTTACACTAACTTGAACATATATCGTAGGTGATTTCGTTCAGGCTTCACTTATTGAAGCTCATATTGGGCTTGGTTAAGAGTGAATACCAGTGATTCTACCTCCCTACCAAGTTCTGACAATTGGGATTCATATGACATGACTCTACTAGTTGAGGCCATCATTTCTCCTTTCTACATTAAGTATCCTTTTCCATTTCAACTCATAAACACCAATTATAGTGTTAAAATTATTATTAAGAGTATAGTTTTCAATGGTCATATTAACCAATGGTCATAATTGACAAACAATCACATAATAGTAAAAAAATTATTGTCACATTTCAATTTGTTCTCACTTCATTATTATAGAGATATAGTTTTTTTGTGCGTATAAAATAAGTATTTTTTTATAATCAAATGAATTTCATTTTCCATTGTCTATAATTTTGGGAGCTCATTGTGTTGACGGGCATTGGTTCTCAAACTTTCTATAACATTTTATTCTGCAAAATAAATCTTACACACATGTTGAGAAGAGAATTTATTCAATATCAAGCGTTTATAAACTTAATATCTCTTCAACAATATTTTAAATTTACATTTAGGGCATGAAAATCTTATTTTCTCATAAATGGATAGATTATAAATTTTAAAATCCAAAAACTACTTTAAAAACATTAGTATATTGAGGCGTGTTCTTCAATAATGTGATCTGTATTTAATCCATATATCAAAATGTTCCTACACATCATTTAGGAAAATTAAAATACATAACAAATATTATATAATTTAATGAAAAATTACTAATTTAGTGGGAAATTAATATTGATCGACTCATCTACTCTATCTTATTATGCCGAAATCATAAAATTTTTATGGGAAGTTTCATCTAACCTTTTCTCTAAAGTATGATTTGATAAAGCATAAATTATCTTCATTTAGAATTTTATAGAATTCCATTCGATCACATTTATTTAATGATAATTCTATCTCATCTCATGAAAACTTTACAACATTAATAAAGACACCAATGTTGAAAAATGTGCTAAATTTCATCTATGTTTTATTTGGGAAAAAATGAAAAAATAAAAATCATTCAAAATTGTTACATTTTTATATTAGTATATAACACAAGATTTAATTTTTAATTGAGATAATAAGTGTATATTTGTGTAAACATAACAATCCAACACTAATTAAAAATTGATTATAGAACTTGTCACATATGATGAGTCAATTATATATTTTTTCACAATATACCTCAAGCTATAGAAATTTTTTTCTCATGTTTCACTATGAAAAAAATAATATAATGGATTTTTATTGAGTTATTTAGTGATTTTCATCATAAATATAACACTCACACTAATTGTAAACTACTTAAAACACTTATCATATATGATGAATTAATTAATTATATTTTCATAATAGTCATCAAAATACCAAAAAAATAAGTCAAGATGCTTTGTTTAACAAATTCTATGAAGAATTTTAATTGATAAGTGATTTTAGATAGGAAATAGATGTACCTAATGTAACACCCCAAGGTTTTAAAATAAATTTGAAATACATGGAAGTTTGTTTTAAGTAGATATTTATAAGTATAATTTAAACATAATTTTTCCACTTCTCTATTTTGAATTTTGAAAAATGGTAATCTACAATTGTGATTAGTAAGTAATTTGGAGTCTAATAGAACAAACATGTTTTTTGGTTAATAGTAACATACCCTTATGAATAGTTATATGAACCTAATGAATAGTAAATTTTATTATTATTTTATTTTGTTAAGGTTTTAAGATAATGATAACTTGATTAGTTTTTCAAGGTGTTAAAAATGAGTTATAGATGTAGAATTTTTATTTTTGAATAAATTATGATTTTATTTAAAAATTAAATTAATAATATTTAGAAAATTATTTTAAGAAAATGGAGTTTATTTTTGAATTCTGCATGTTGAAAAATGGTTAAGATGAATTTTTGGGATTTTTATGGAATTCTTGAATTTTTGATGAATAGTAAAATGCGATAAATTATGATAAATGATAAATACTTGTTTTATTGCATCATAGGTGATGTAAGAATAATATAAGACCACTTGTTTCAAACTCACATATAGGTTTTACTATTTTTGGTCACATAAATCAAGACTATTCATAGTCTTGAGAAATAATATTAAAATAATTATTAAAATAATGTAAAATCCCTCCTCTCCTCCACTATAAATACCACCCTCATTTCCCTCTTCATCTCACACCTCTTAAGCCTTGAGCATTGTCTAAGTTCTACCAAATTCCCTCCCCAAGGCCCTTCACCAGGTTCTAGAGCTACTGGTCTCACCAAAAGGCCAAAACCAAAGGACTTTTGGAGGATCTCAAGGAGAAGAGATCAAGAAGAAGTTTAAACAAGTTTGAAGTAAGACAAACCAGAGGTAAGGGAATTCTTAACCTGATTTCCATTCTTTGGGTTAACCTTATTCTTTGTTATTTATGTGGTATTAAATTTTTTCATGTGATGGGTTTTGTTTATATTATGTTGAATTATGTGTGTTTACAATGTGTATACATATTATATCTACTCTATTATGTGTCACTAGAATTATATGATATTTATAAGGGGATTTTCTTTTAAAATCCTCTTTTAAAATTATATTTTTCAAAATTAAAAATAAATGTTTTTATGAAATTATTCATGTTTTATGATTATGTTCTGGTTCTTGGGTATTGTTTTTGATTAATGGGGGGACCTGTATCTCCCTCCAATGCATTGGGTATGTGTAAGTTGGAGGTCAGCTGTAAGGTTACTCCAAGTGTAATTGCGATGGTTACACAAATTGTTAGGTATCCGTGAGAGTTACAAATTATAAGGTAGCCAAGATGGTTACAAGATTATGTAATTAATGACCCAAGCTACCTTTATGGTTCTATTTATGTTATATATGTTTATAGAAATCTCATGGAAATCTCAATTTTCACAAAGTAAGTTTATATGGGTAACAAGTATGTCTTTTTTGGAAATGATTTAATATGTTAGAATTATTCATGGACTAATGTTTTATTTCCTTCTTTTTATATCCCTTACTGAGCTTTTTTTTCTCATACCAAGTTTTTAAATTATTTTCACAGGTTATAAGGATGTATAAGATAAAGAAGGAAGCCATGTTAAATGTTATGAAGACCTGTCAAAGAAAACATATTTTATTTAAAAAGTTTTATATTTTGGAGGAAATGGATACTATTTTTTGTGGTATCTAATCTATATAAACGTGAAATGTTATGTATGTATTATATCCCAATTCTCTAAATCTCTAAACTTGAAATATCCTAAATATTAAAGGAGGTGAGTTCTTGACTAAAATTCAAGATTATGTAATGTAATAAGGTTGGGTCCTTATAGTTGGTATCAAAGGATGATTTAGATAACTTTAGGGGTTAATAAGATGTTAAATGAGTACAATAAATGATTTTTAATCTATGGTTAATTTTAAATGACATATCATTTAAATATTACCATGTTGCTTCGACTAAGATATGTTTTTTAGAATGGTTTTACGCAGAAGAAATAGGGAAGCTGAAGAGGCGAGGCACCAACACAATGATATCCCTCCAAATTTGTAGCCCAGAATGGTAGGGATTGGAATCGAGATGTTTGTGAGAGTAATAGATCAGCTGACATAGGTAATAAATGGTGGTGTAATCCATGCAAGAGAACAACCATATGTACCACAATTAAGCATGACTATAGTGGAAAATTTTATGAGACAACACCCTCCCGGTTTTAATAGATTTTCTGACCTTGTAGTAGCTGAAGGATGGATTAAGGCCCTTGAAAATATATTTGATATTATGGTCTATTTAGATAATCAAAAGGAAAGTATTTACATTTATCATTTTGAATTTGAAGCTGATCAGTGGTGGTAAATAGTCAAAAATATCAGGGATAGAGAGAAGATTTATGCCTTAGAGTGGGATGAATTTAAAATTATTTTCCTTGAAAAATATTTTCCTAAGGTGGTGGGACTTAGGATGGAGAATTAATTCCTTCAATTGAGGAAAAATGAGGAATATTTAATGGTAGTTTATGAATCAAATTTCAACTGAAAGGAGAGGAATGATCCAAATCTTATTCCGGATCTTGATATAAAAATCAACCACATTTACTCCGGATTAAAGCCAAGGTATTGAAGGGAATTGGCCTCCTGTGAATTCAAAAGTTTTGAGAAACTTGTCTGATGTGATGAGAAGGTAGAGATGGAGTTTTCTGATGGTCACGTGCACTTTGAAAACATGGAGAAGAAGTGTTCCAGATGGAAAGCTATGGGTAATAATCAACCAAAGAAGTCTGATGGTAAGAAATTATAGTCTCTAGTTTGTGAAAAGTGTGTCAAGAAGCACCCCGGAGAATTCCTTACCAAAATCGGAAAGTGTTTTCAATGTGATAAGTTTTGACATATGTCCCTATATTTTAATGAAAATAATCTTATGACTAATCCTGATAAGAAAACTATTAAGTTATTTAAATGTGGAGCGATGGGTCATTATGAAAATGCCTACCCAAAGAGAGATCTAAATTATGCAAAGAAGCCATACTATAAGAAGAAATGTGTAGTGAGTTCCTTTGTGAATACATCATGAGACTTCGGGCCATATAATAAAGTTGTATTAGGTACCTTGTTTGTTTACTTAGATTTTTCTAAAGTGTTGTTTGATATAGGGTCTATATATTCCTTTATTTCTAAGGAATTTTCTGGTAAATTGGAAATATCACCTCAAAAAATGAGACAGTAACTTATTGTTAAAACACGAGGGGAAAATATTATAGAAAATAGGAGTTATAAGAATCTTTTTATTATGGTATTTGGAAAGAAATTACCCACAAACCTTGTTGTTTTTCCCTTATTAGAGATTGATGTCATTCTGGGAATGGATTGAGTTTCTGTTTATCATGCTAAGATTGACTGTAGACCTAATGAATTTGTTTTTCAAAAAGAGTTTCAATTTATATACAAGAATTAATCCCTACAATTGATAACATATTAGGAATCTGAGAAATTGGTGAAAGATGGAACTGAATGTAATCTTGCTCATATTATTGAAAATAAGGGAACTATTTCGATTAATGATGTTCTAGTGGTAAATGAATTCCTTGATGTTTTTCATGATGAGTTACCCAGTATCATACATTATTTTGAAGTCGAATTCACAATTGACTTAGATCCTGATGCTAAGACAATTTCAAAACCCCCATATCAAATGGCTCAAATAGAACTTCTTGAATTGAAAAAAGAGTTGCAGGATTTTCTTGATAAGGGCTTCATTCATCCTAGAACTTCACCATGGGGTGCTTCTATTTTATTAGTTAAAAAGAAATATGGTTCCATGAGACTTTTATTTGATTATAAATCCTTGAATAACATAACTGTAAAAAATAAGTATCCTTTTTTCCTTATATTGATGATTTGTCTGATCAGCTCTAGGGAGATCAGTACTTCTACAAGATTAACTTGAGATCCTAATACCATTAGTTGAAGGTGAAGGAGGATGACATCCCAAAAAAATATTTTTGTTCTAGGTATGAGAATTATGAATTTGTAGTTATGCCATTTGGGTTAACTAATTCACATGATATATTCATGAATCTTATGAATAGAATATTTCATGAGTTCTTGGATAAGTTTGTGGTTGTGTTTATTGATGACATTCTGGTATTTTCTAAGAGTAAAAAAGAGAATGAAAAGAAATCTAAGGGTTACTTTTAAAACCTTAAAGGAAAAGAAATTGTACAGAAAATTCAGAAATTGTGATTTTTGGTGGAAACTGATTTCTTTTATTGGGAACATTGTAAATAAGGATGGAATAATAGTTGATCCTACCAAAACAAAAGTGGTTGATGAATGGACAAGACCTACAAATGTTATAGATATTCGTAGTTTTATTAGATTAGTAGGTTATTACTGATGGCTTGTTAAAAACTTTGCATGATTATCTATCCCTCTAACTAAGTTAATGTGAAATGGGGTTAAATTTATTTGGATACAATAATGTAATGTTTGTTTTAAAGAACTGAATAAGAGATTGGTGAATGCTCCAGTTTTTGGCATTGCCTTTCCAAAATAGTGGTTTTGTCATCTAAAATGATGCTTCATTGAAGGGATTTGGTTTTTTTTATTAAGAATGATCAGGTAATTTCTTATGCTTCAATACAACTAAAACCTCATGAGTTTAATTATCCCACACATGATTTGGAATTGGTAGCTGTGGTTTTTCATTGAAAATTTGGTGACATCATTTATACAGAAAAAATGTCAAATATATACCGATCATAAAATTCAGAAGTATATATTCACTTAAAAGGAATTAAACATGAGGTAAAGATGATGGATTGAATTGATAAAAGATTATAACTGCACGATCAATCACAATCTAGGAAAATCAAACAAAGTGGCAGATTCCTTGAGTTGAAAACATCATGCATCATTAACCATGTTACATTTGGAGCATGATCCCTTGATTAATGATTTGATGAATTTTGGCATATAAGTTGTTGGTGTAGGAAATAACTCTGTTTTTTTAGGTTTCAGTGCAATCATTATTATCAGATAGAATTAAGCAATCATAAAAGGAAGATTATTTGCTACAAAAAAGGTAGAATTGGTTAAAATGGGTAAGTTTCTAGAATTTATCCTTGATAATGACTGTGTTTTAATATTTGGTAAAAGGTTATGTGTGCTGTGTGATTCCAAGTTGAAGAAAGATTTATTGTGTGAAGGTCATAGTTCCCCATTTTTAGTTCATCCTGGCAGCACTAAGATGTAGAGTGAAATTTAGGAGTATTACTGGTGGGATGGAATAAAAATGGATATTTCATAATTTATTGTGAAATGTTTGACATGTCAATAGGTTCAATCAGAGCGAATGTTACTGAAGGGGATGCTTCAACCTTTTGCAGTTACAAAGTGGAAATGAGAGAATATATCCATGGACTTTGTGATGGTATTACCAATGAATTCTCAAGGTAACTATGCAATATGAATTATTGTTGACTGACTGACTAAATCTGCACATTTTCTACCTATTCAAGATACAATGTCTTTGGATAATATTTCTTGATTGTACCTCAAAGAGATTGTTAGGTTATATGGAGTTCCTATTTCCATTGTATCTGACCAGGATCCCAGGCTCACTTCTAACTTTGGGAAGGGGTTTCAGAAGTCGTTGGACACATAATTAAATTTCAGTATAGCTTTTCATCCTCAATCAGATGGACAGTTAGAATGAACGATTTAGACTTTGGAGGTTATGCTTCGAACTTGTTCAATAGACTACCAGGGAAGTTGGGATCAACATATTTCTTTAGTTGAGTTTTCTTATAATAATAGTTTTTATTCTAGTATACATATGGAACCTTTTGAGTCACTATATGGGAAGCGGTGTAGAACTCTCAATTTTTGGGATGAAGTCAGGGAAAGGAAGATGATGTGACTAGAATTAGTAGAGGAAGTGGATGAAAAATTGAATATAATCTAGAAACACATGAGTATAGATCAAAGAAGGCATACAATTTATGTAGATAATAGAAGGAAAGACTTTTCTTTCGAGGTAGGTGATCATGTTTTTCTTAGAATATCACCATGGAAGAGTGTTATGAATTTTGGTAAGAAAGGAAAGCTAAGTCTAGGGTTCATTGGACCTTATGGAATTCTATAGAAAGTTCGACCAATCACCTACTGAGTAGATTTTCCTCTGACTTTATCTTAGGTACATAATATTTTTCATGTTTTGATTTTGAGAAAGTATGTGACAAATTCATCTCATGTTTTGAGTCAAGAAGCAGTTTAGTTGGAAGAGAACCTTTCTAATAAAGAGAAACCAGTCAAAATTCTTGATCGAAGGGAACAAGTTTTGTGGAATAATTTAATCCACTTGGTAAAGTTTTTGTGGAGAAACCACATGGTTGAAGAAGAAACATGGGAATCTGAAAATGCTATGAGGGAAAGGTACCCTCACTTGTTTAGTAAGTAAATAAAATCATGAGGGCACAATTTCTAAAAGGTGAGGATAATGTAGCACCACAAGCTTTTAAAAATAAATTGAAATACATGAAACTTTGTTTTAAGTATATATTTATAACTAGAAATTAAATATAAATTTTCCACTTCTATGTTTTGAATTATGAAAAACGGTCATCTACAATTGTGATCAGTAAGTAATTTGGAGTATAATGGAACAAACTTGATTTTTAGTGAATAGTAACAAAGCCTTATGAATATTAATATGACCCTAATGAATAGTAAATTTTATTTTTATTTTATTTCCTTAAGTATTTAAGATAATGATAACCTGATTAATTTTTCAAGGTCTTAAAAATGAGTTGTAGATTTAAATTTTTTATTTTTGAATAAATTATGATTTTATTTAAAAATTAAATTAATAATATTTAGAAAATTATTTTCAAAAAATGGAGTTCATTTTTGAATTCTACATATCGAAAAATGGTTCAGGTAAATTTTTGATATTTTTCTGAAATTCTTGAATTTTTGATGAATAGTAAAATACGACAAATTACGATAAATACTAAATACTCGTTTTACTAGATCAAAGGTGATGCAGGGATAATGTAAGCCCACTTGTTTCTAACTCACATGAAATTTTTACTATTTTGGGTCACATTAATCAATACTATTCATAGTCTTGAGCAAAAATATTTAAATAATGATTACAATAATGTAAAATCCCTCCCTCCTCCATTATAAATACCACCTTCATTCATCTCTTTCTCTCACACCTCTTAAGCCTTGAGAATTGTCTGAGTTCTACAAAATTCCCTCCCCAAGGAACTTCCCCACGTCCTAGAGCTGTTGGTCTCACCAAAAGGCCAAAACCAAAGGCCTTAAGGATGATCTCAAGGATAAGAGATCAAGAATAGGTTTAAACAAGTTTGAAGTAATACAAACCTGAGGTAAGATAATTCTTAACCTGATTTACATTCTTTGGGTTAAACTTATCATTCATTATTTATGTGGTATTAAAATGTTTTGTGTGATGGGTTTTCTTTATATTATGTTTAATTATGTGTATTTATAGTGTATATACATACTCTATCCACTATGTTAAGTCTCACTTTAATTATATGATATTTATAATGGGGTTTTCTTTTAAATTCCTCTTTTAAAATTCTATTTTACAAATTTCAAAAATAATGATTTTATGAAATTATTCATGTTGTATGATTATGTTCTGGTTCTTTGGAATTGTTTATGACGAAGGGTGGGACCTATATCTCTCTTTAATGAATTGGGTATGTGTAAGTTGGAGGTCAGCTATATGGTTACTCCAAGTGTAACTACAATGGTTACACAAATTTTAAGGTAGCCATGAGGGTTACAAATTATAAGGTAGCTGATATGGTTACAAGATTATGTAAGTAATGACCCATGATAACTGTATGGTTCGATTTATGTTAAATATGTTTGTGGAAATATCATGTTTCACAAAGTAAGTTTAAATGGGTAACAAGTCTTTCTTTTTTGGAAATGATTTCATACATTACATGTATTCATGTAATAATGTTTTCTTTCATTATTTTTATGTCCCTTACTAAGATTTTTGTTCTCATCCCAAGTTTTTAAATTATTTTCATAGGTTATAAGGATGTTTAAGACAAAGAAGGAAGCCAAGTTAAATGTTATGAATACTTTTCAAAGAAAACATGGTTTATTTAAAAAGTTTTATATTTTTGGAAAAAATGGATACTATTTTTTTGTGGTATATTCTCTGTATTAATGTGGAATTTTATGTATGTATTATATAAAAATTATCTAAAACTATAATCTTGAAAATATCCTCAATATGAAAGGAGGCAAGTTCTTGACTAGAATTCAATATTATGTAATGTAATAAGGTCGGGTCCTTATACCTAGTAATGCCAATGGTGTGTGATGCTCAGAGATAACAGGGGGAAAAGAGGGTGAATGATCGATGTGAAGGTAAGGGAAAGGGATCCATAGGGAGAAATGCGGGAGAGTGTTTCACTAGTAGGGGGAAGAGATGTGATAAGCACAATGATGGGGGAAAGGGGGATGATGGAGGTGTGAGAGGGTAGGGGAAAGGGGAGTGAGAGAAACCATGAGGTTGATAAGGATGGTGCGAGCAATGGTGTCAAGAGAGAGATCAACGTTGGAGAGGGTAAGGGATTAGGGGTGGGGGGAATGTTGTGAGAGAGATTGGGGGAGGGAAGAAAGCTTGTTTCTTTTAATTTTAATAAATATTTAGAGGTGGTTTGAAAAATTCTTTCTAAAACTTGATTTTGGTTTAGTGTGTGAATCCATAAAATATGATCATGAATATTAATAAGATATAAAATTGATTTACTATTAACATTACCTATTAAAATAACATGGGTATGGTTTTATTTATTTTCAATATATAATAAGGAATCAAATTCAATGTATGATCAATTATTTTGTGATTAGTGATTTATCATGGAATGATAAGTTAGAAAGAATATGAGAAACATTGAACATGGTTGGTGATGATTCTTAGATAATTGTTATTTATTAATTGGATTTCATTTTGTAGTAAAATTATCCATGATCAATGTTATTATTTTTATTTTTTTCATTAAATATATCAAAGGAACATGCTCATTAAAAATGGATATGACACATTATCTAAAATAGTATAATGTGAAGATTCTTGAATAATTATTAAGAATTTTTTATGTCCATGTAGAATATATTTTTCATGAGGAAATAGTTATAGAAATAAGTTTTCATGAGGAATACTTAAAGTAATTTTATATTGAATAATTTTTGGAATTTATAATTGAATTATAAATTAAAATAATGAGGTTGGAGTTTGAGTTTTTCCATGGCATTTGGATAAATCTTTTTACGAGTTCAAAGCAAATATGGCCAGCCACATCCAACTAATGACCCACCTAAAACCACACGTGGGGGACTTTATGGGTATTCCTTGTGGGAGGTTGGTCTACTAGGACAAACATGGAGGAATGAGGGTGAATAGACCCCATAAGGGACACACAAGAAGAAATTGTTGATGAGAATAACACCCTCAATGTGCACACAATGGAACACAATGGGGAAAGTGGTGAGACCCTCCCCATGCATGTGTGTGAAGTGTGTTTGGGTTCAAAACATGGTGCCATATTGGGAGGTCTGTGGAATGAAAATGCTTCCATACTGGAGGGAAACCACTTTGAAGTATAATATGGTACAACAAGCGTGCTATGCTATTAACCCACTTAAAAATTTCATGGACATAACATGAATATGAGATCATTTCTGATTCGATGATCCATTGAGATCTATGGATTCATCTTCAACCTTCACTCATACTCTTTATATAGGAACATTTTGATGCTACTATTTTCATCCAATGAGCTACACCCAACATTAGGCCATCCTCAAATGGATATGTTTAGTTTAGAATATAATGTTTTCATGATTATTGTGTGTTGAATATTTTTTATGAGGAATTATAGGTACATGAAAGCACTAAACAAAAGAACAAGTGATGATCATCTCATGAATTTGTGACATCACATGAAGAAGGATGCATGCATGAAATTTCCATTATGGACAACCTTATTTTCCTCATAATTTTCCAATGAGGATCCACATGATCAAAAATATTTGTACATGCATGAAACTATACTTTTCATTCATGTAAACCAAATGAGATAGTGATCCATGTATGCTATCTTTTGGGTGTTCAAAAAATGAATATGTTGTGTGAAGATTATGATGCCCAAGTTATCCAGGAATCATCAAATGAGGATAGTGGACAACTCGAGTCTTTGGACATTTAAAATACTGCATGAAGAATATTTGAGAGTCACTAAAATCTTTGGTGTTTTAAATAAATCCTTGACCTGGCTTATTTAGTGAAGTATAAGGCAGTGAAACTCATATATAAAAGGAGAATCACCAAGGATGAGTAAGTTACTGCCACTCTTGAGTGTTAATAGCTGTTTTTTTCCTCAAAGAAAAGTAGGGTATTCTCAAACTCCCATTTACATGAATGTAAAAATATTCCATGAGTCTCATAGGTTCTGAAAAGTTATAGAAGGACTTATGTGATCCTTACTTTTATTTTTAAAAGAAAAATATATCCCATGAAACATTTCAAGTTTTCATAACACAATTTGTTACCTTCCCATCACAGAATCATGTGAAGAGAATATTCCACATACAAACTGTGTTACAAAAAGTTTGAAATTTTCATGTGTTATTGACCAGCATGATGAACACTAAAGGGTTACATAATAACATTGAGACCCTGTGCTTGCACATATTGCATGAAGATTGAGTCACACTTGGTATTTCAAGGAAAATAACCAGTTATCATCATTTTGTGAAGAACTCAAGATTGCGTGATATATTTTCATGAAGAATATTAGACATTTAATACACATACTATTATTCTGGAATAAGTTGATTGATAAGTCCAAAAACTCTATATACAAATAAGAAGTATACAATGTGGGTGTATAAATTCTATACAACATGGGTTCATGAATTAGAATGGTCTAGCCACATGCATGCATATTTAAATATATAATCACTTGATTAAATAAGAAATATAGAGTAGATAACATTGTGTTGAATAAAAAATAATAACAATAATGAATTTTTATGTTATGGGGTTTTCAAATTTGAGAAACCAATGAAATTATTGCATGAAGTGTACTTGTTGAGATTGAATTGAGAATTCAAGAAGAATTATTTGATATTTCTCAAGATTGTTCTTGTATAAAATAATACTAAATAAATTTCATGCATTACTTGAATGTATTTAATTAAGGATTTGAACATTATTAATAGAAGGTGTATCTTCTTGAGTATTTTACAATCGAGGAAGTAGACATCTTGGAGTAATATAAATTTAACACATGTTGATCATTTTAACAGTGAGATGATATAGAAGGATTGAAAATCATGAAATACCTTTTATATTACTTTGTTTGTTGAAGATCTATTTTTTGAGGAAGAATATAATATTCAATTTGATGTATTGATATCCTTAAGCTGACTGAGATATCTTGTATAGAAAGTTGTTGGAAGGAATCCTTGGATAACTAGTGGTGCTAGTATAAAAAACACCATTGCATAATTGGATGTATGAGTATAAAAATTTCCATTTATTCTTTATAGGAAGTAGATTTTATCGATCTAAACTTGTGTGTTAATTTTACTAAACTTTTAATCACTATAAATTATAGTTATAATAGAATCTGTGAAACAACTATAGGCTGAATAAAACAAGAAGTATGCTTTCTTATTAAGGTTAAACCATGTAAAAATATCATTGTGCTACTATCTAATTTATTATCTGTATCACATGTGCAAGTGAATATTGAGAGCGAATATAAGATCCACTCCTCTTAACTAGGGCACTAGATTGAGAGTAAAATGGGACAACTGAAAAGAAAGTATAAACTTGGTAAAATTTTGGTACAATGATCACCCACCTCTTAGTGTCCCTAGAAAATTTATATGGTCTCTAAAATTGGTATCAGATTATAAATATTCCATTTATTAGATCAAGAAATTTTATTCCTAGTTGATTTTACAAGGTTTATATGAAGTTCATATTTTAAGTTGATACTAAAGTTCCTCTTGTAGAAGACTTAATCTCCTCTTCTTTTAAAAAATACATGAAGGAATCTATCAAGACTATGAAAAATTAAAAGAAGAGGGAAATAAAGAGATTATGGAAAATCTCAAAGAAAGAAGAGAAGTATTAGTCACAATTTAAAGTAGATCAAAATGATAAATTATCTTATATAAAATAATTGGAAATAATCATTTTTAAGATACTATCTTGAGCTATAGAGAGTATGATGAATATGGGTCTATCTATACTATTGAATCCTTCTACTCTCAATTTGAAAAATATATGAAGAATGTTCTTGATAAAGTGGTTTCATATATAATTTATTCTTTTAAGGATCTTTTTAATGAAAAATTAAATAATAAGGAGGAAAATAATAATATATAGGATGCACTAGGCTAAAAATAAAAAAGGTGAAATGCTCTTATTGACCTTGTTGAAGAAAATGTAGAATATGATAATATTTTCAATGAAAATATTTCATTAATTGAATTTGAATTTAAAAGGATTTTTTATGGGAACATCATGAGTAAAAAGTGTTTCTAGTGAAGTAATCCCTAAACTTGAAAAATTACATAATTTTTCAATGAATATCAGAGATGCTCATCTTGAAGAAAAAAATTATAAGGTCAAAGAGCTTGAAATTTTAGTCTATGAAAAGAAAAATCTTCAAGATGAGTATTTTTAAAAGATCCATGCTCTAGAAGAATCATATAAAGCTATTATTAGTTTCCTTGAATCCCAATTGGTTGTTAAGGCCATAATAATCAAAGAAATTGATTACTCTTTGAATGAATGTAGTAGATAGAATGAATATTAGATTAATAAAATAAAAATTTAATGGGAAGTAAGGAATACATCAATTGAAAATGATAAGTTTTCCTTCTGCATGTAATATCTTGAACTAGAGGTTAAATTGCGAATTTTTCAGGAGACATATGCTAGAACTTTCCAAGTTTCCATGAAGAATTATTCCACCCAAACATATAAAGATATTAAATCCCTAAAAAAGGGCATTTCTGTATAAAACATTGATAATATTCATGCCTATAAGGAGACTCATATTGGTGGTAGGAAGAGATCAAAATTATATATTGATCCACCTTTTATATGATCATGGAAAAAGGTAACCCATAACCTATTTGATTCTTTTTATACTAATGTAGTCACATATTCTAGTGTAGGTTAAAATCTAAAATATGGGAAGATTTGGGTAGATAAAAATGATGATAAATCCACCAAATCACTAAAGTTGGATACTGTAAAGATTAATAAAAATAACTCCAAAAATGATTCTTCGAAGAAGGAATGTCAAATCAATAAACAACATGGTACTAAAACTATTCATGCTGGTACTATAAGAAAAATATTGTTATTCATTGGATATTATTTTTGTTGTTGTAATTTTGGACATTAGGTTAATGTGAAATAGAACAACATAACAATGTATGAAGACTACAAAATTCCAACATCCAGGGGGAGTATACACGAAGAAATAAAAAAATGATAAACAGAAGAAAATTCCATAGATAAGAATGAGTATGTATACTATAAATAGATTCAAATGTCTTGAATATTTTTGTGAGTATAGAAATATATGTGGTCACATAGAAGAAACATACTAGTATACAACATCTAGGTACAACTCAAAGACTAATATGAATAGAATACCACATCCTAGGTAGAAGTAGATCATAAATAAATGATAGCTAGATTACTTGGGAGATAAATATATGAAGGTGATGTTTCATAGATGGAAGGAACTAAAAAAATCACTCATAAGAAGATTGAGAATATGGATGCCAATAATGTCATATAAATTAAAAAAATATTCTTTTACTATGGAAAGAGAGGTCATACCATAGACTGCTACAAACAAGCCATGGAAATTAAAATTAATATATGTAAGATGAGATCAAGAAGAGATTAAATACAAGAGATAAACAAGAATATATGATTGATTGAAGACACCCTAAAGACAATTTTGATAAGTTACCTAAGAAAGGTAACTCAAAAACATTGAAGAAAACATGTGGAGGCTCAAAATTAGTATATATTAAGAAGGAATGCCAAATTTTTTTCTTGATCATGTGAAAGATGTTAGAGAAATAAAAAAAACAAAAGACGAAGCACTAGATAGAGAAAAGGGAAAAAATAATATAGGTTGCTCCACATAAATAAGAACTCAAATTACATGAGATCTATTCAAAATATGAAAACTTAAGTGTTTAAAAATAATTGCATGTAAGGTTTAAGAAAACTAGATATATTGAAATAAATTTCATGACTCTTTTATCTGCTCAAGAAGAGACGTCAAAGATAGAAAAAAGCACTAGATTAATCTATTTCAGTGTTGGAAGATGTGAAGATAAATAATCCACACAATATGAAGGTGAATAAAAGTAAAGAGACCATGCTATAAAAGAAATATTAGAATGTTAAATGGTAAGGATACACAAGTATGTAGAGTTCTATAAACATTATAGATACATGGAAAAGAGAATATATTTTTATAGAAAATAATCATCCTTGTTTCACTTATTAAGAATCTCATAAGTGTTCCACATTATTCCCTTACATATTTTAAAGTATTTGTGTGATAACAATACTGAAAATTGAAGGTGAGGCTCACTATCAATAGGATAACTTACTGAACAATTTGGAAGACAACAATTTATAATGATAATTCAATATCTAATAAAAAATTGAATTGTTTTAAATTTTTTTGAACAATGATTTGAAATTCTTGGATACTATCTGATGAAACTATCCACCAGTTAAAATGAAGGGAGTTTACCCCTTGAGTTTGGGACATAAAAGAGATTTTATCAAGGCTTATTTAAAAAACATCTATATGTTCAATTCATATTTATATAATTTGAAAATGGAGGAAACAATATTAAAATTCTTTCCCTTGTATTGATTATATAAAATATGTCTATAAAGGGGGAATATTGGTTGATGAGTAACCTTATATATAGGGGGAGTAAATGGTATTTTCACTTGAAAATTTTTATGTATTTTTTAGATGAAGAGTATGATATATATTTCATAAAGGAAAATTTTATTTTAGTTTCCCGTGGATGAAAAATATGAAAATGATAGCAAATGTTGATTCAGCTAATAGAAAAAATTATTTTCTTAGTGAAATCACTCTTATTTTCTACATCATGTTAACCCATGTATAATTAGAGTGCACTGTCTAAATACTCATTACTATAACAAAATATGTTATCATCCTCCTCATTACAAGGAAATTAAATTAACAACAAATCCAAAGGGGGATATTAAAAATCCCATGTGGAAGGTTGATGAGTATGTTTTTATTTTTTTGTCGATATATATTAAGGAATAAAAGTCCATGTATTATGAATTACTCTATGATTAGTGATTAATCAAGGAAATAGATAGATGAGAAAATTTTGAGAAACATTGAAGAATGTTGGTAATGATTCTTGGAGAATTTTTATGGATTTATTGCATATAATTTGGTAAGAAAATTATCCATGTTCAATGTGATGATTGTTTGGTTGTTATTCAAAGAGATCAAAGGCATGTGTTCATTAGAAATCGAGATGAAACATTGTCTATAATAATATAATGTGAAATTTATTGAACAATTATAATTAATAGTTTGAAGGCCATGAAGAATATATTTTTCATAAGGAAATAACTAGATAAATAAGTTTTCATGAGGAATATTAAATAGAATTCGATGTTGAATGGGTTTTTGAATTAATAATTGAATTCAAAATTAAAAGAAAGAGGATGGATTTTAAGATTTGGCATGAAATTTGGAAAACCATTTTTATGAGTTTAATAAAAAATATGGTCCTTAACAACCAAAAAAGGACCCACCTCAAACAAAACACATGGGACCCAAGGGGTAAACAATGTGGGAGGTAAGTATACTAGGCCCACCATGGCAGAAGGAGGGTGCATAATGCCCACAAGGGTCGCACAAGAAGTAGTGGTGGGAAAGAATAATGCCCATATTGTGAACATAGTGGTGTCAAATGGGGAAAGTGGTGTAGAAATCCCCATATATGTGTATGAAGTGTGTCCTGGTGTCATCCTCACTGTAATTTTAGGAGGTCTGTAGAATGAAAAGCTTATATAATGGAGGGAAACTATTTTGAAGTATGACGTGTAATATAAATCATTCTACACTCTTCACCCGCTTAAAAATTTTATGAACATAACATGACCATACGAACATCGCATATCCTAAAATCCACCAAGCTCCACCTCTTCATCTTGAACCTTTTTGAATCCACTTCATATAATAACTCTTTAATGATGTTGGATCAATTCTGTGAGCTATACCTGATGTTAGGATATCCTATAATATCTTTTTCGAGTTTGAAATAAAATATCTATTTGATTATTGTGTGTCGAATATTATAGCATGAGTTCTTTGAGGTAAAATATATTACTAAAAATAATAATAAGAAATTATTGTCACATGAGGCTAAAATATTGTGTGAATAATAAGATACACATGAAACCTCTAATATGAAAAACCTCAATTGCATGATGATGGTCCAACAAGGCTCCGCATGATAATTTTTTTTACATGTTTGAATCTATGCTTTGAATGCATGTAAACTGAATGAGATAATGTACCATGTATGAGATATTTTTGGTATTCAAGAAATGAATATTCCACAAGAATATTATTAAGATTGAGTCATTTAGGAATCATAAAATGAGGATAAAGGATGGACAAAGCCTTTAGGAATTTAAAATACCACATGAATAATTTTTTAGAAGCATCAAGATATTTAGTATTTTTAATATAGACTAAACATGGATTATTTATAAGAGGCTAAGGTGGTAGAAGTTTCCTATTAAATGTAATTCACCAAGGTTGAGTGACCTACTACCGCTTGTAAGTGTTGATAGCTCTCATTTCTCCTAGAAGAAAAATAGAGTATTCACATGATTCCATTTATGTTAATGGAATAATATTTTATAATCCTCATAGGTTTTGAAAGGATATATAAGGCCTCCCATGATCCATACTTGGATTTGTGAAGGAAATAATATCCCATTAATCTTTTCAATATTTCATGAAGTAATTTGATACCCACACATGACATAGTTATGTGAATAGAAGATACCATGTACACACTGTGTTATGTGAAGGATGGAATTTCAGTGTACTATTGACCTGTTTGAAGAACACTCAAGGGTTACATGATAAAATTGAGATCCAATACTTGAATTTACTTTCATGAAGCTTGAATTTTTCTAGATCTCACAAAAAATAAGAACAAGTGCACATCGATTTGTGAAGAATATAAGATCTTGAAATATATTTGAATAAATAATCTTAGACATTTAATACCCATAATGGTTTGTCCAAATATTTTTTCTATGAAGGCCACATACTCTATATGTGACGAATAGTTATACAATGTGGGTGCATGCATACTATGCAATGTGGGTGTATGCATTAAAATAGTATTTCCAGATGAATGTATACGTAAATGCATAATCACCTGATAAAATAACCAATAAAGAATAAATAACATTCCAATGCACATAAAACAATAAAAAAAATGAATTATTATGTGCTGGTGATTACAAATTTGAGAAACCCATAAAATTATACCATAAAGTTAACTTGTTATTATTTAATTGAGAATTCAAGAAGAATTATTTGAGATTGTGAAATATTGTTCTTTCATAAAATAACAGCAAAGAAATTTTTTCATAACTTGTAAACATCTAATTATGGACAAGAAATTCATTAATTAAAGAAGTTTCTACTTGATAATTTGATAATTGACGAATAAGATATTGTGGAGTATTCTGCAGTCAAAAAAGTGCGGATTATTTTGATAGCGAGATGATATAGTAGGACCAACAAGAATGGAATATATTTAGTTTTAATTTGGATATCGAAGATCAATTTTATGAGGAAGAATAACTTATTAAATTTGTTTAACTGAAATCCCTAAGCTTAATGATAGATCTTATTTATAATTTTATTGGAAATAATCTTATAGAACCGATGGTACCAGTATAAACAATTCCATTCAAGAACTGGTGGTACCAATATAAAGCGTTCCATTTATAATTTATTGGAAGTGGATTTTACCTATTTATGATTTAAAAAAAAATCATTTCACTTGTAATCACTATAAATTTTAGTGATAGGAAATTTCATGAAACAACCACAGGTTGATCATGGAAGGGAGTAGGTTTTATCATTGAGGCCAAAACTTTTAAAAATAAAAGTGTACTATTGTTTCATTTATTATCGAGATTATAGGTTTATATTATTTTTTAGGGTGTATATCATATCCATTCCTCTTAAAAATGTTATAGGTTTGAGGTAATATGAGATAATTGAAAAGAAGGTATAAACACAATAAAATTTTGGTACATTGATTCACCCCCTCTTGGAGTCTCTGGATGATCCACTTGGGATCCACAACCTAGATTATCACATTATTCCCTCCTTAATGAATGTTGTTCCAAAGTTGTTTTGGTTGATTATTTTCAATATATAAATGTGTGTTTATAAATAAATTTGAGATAAGATATGTAATACACTTTCATTATTAAGGTTATGAAATTTTCCTTATGAAGATTATGAAAGTTTCCTTATAAAGTTAGAAGATGTTGTGCCGATCTTCAAGTTTCTATCAATATGAACAAACTCCTGATATATGATTAGTTTATACAAATTCATACAAAAGTAAGGAATTAAAAACGTTTATGAAAGAAAATTTTTCTAGATAGAAATAGGATGATGTTATGGGACATAGAGTTATAAGAATTTGGCATCGCTGAGTTTTTATAATGGGTGTAAAGTTGTTTTCTTGAGAAAGCTTGAGTTTAAGGTCATATGATGATGAAAAATGTTATTAGATAGATAGGTTCAATGTGAAAGGATAGATATGTATTTAGTCCAAGTTATAATGTTTTAAGAAATGATTGTATGAAGATTGATCTATGATGTTGTTTCTATCTAACGTTTGATTGCTAATGTAATCATGATATGATAAAGAATGATTGGATAGAGGAAACCTGTTTGGTGCATTAGTCAGAGAGCTAGATGATGTTAACCATATGGATAGGAATAAAGTCATACTGAATAGAATTATACCATAAAAAGTGATTTGATGAATCAATGGAGTTCCAATGGATAGATAGTTTGTGTAAATTTCATATTACGAGGATGATGTTACCAGTTATATGAATTTTAAAGTTATAAAGTCTGGAAAAAGTATAAGGTACAGTGTTGAAAGATGTATTAGAAAAATAATAGTAATAAAATGAAATTAGATAAATATAACCAGTGAATATAATAATATGAAGAAATCTATGAGGTTTCATTGGATAAAGGTGCATCGGAATGATACTAAAAATATCAAACAAATAGAGTACTATGATGAAATCAAATGGTGAATTGAGATGTTGTCAGATGAAGGTTATCTAGGAAGAGAAGGGCATAAAAATATTGATATGAAGTTGATTTTTATCTAAAATATATATATTGAGGCCAAGATGTAGAGTGTTTCTAATAGAGTGGAACTATATGAGGGAATATTGAAAAAATATTTGGCGTGTGATTCAATCAGACAATGAATGCAGAAGATACACAATCAAATAGAGGAGTTATTGCAAAGCACATGAGATAGAAAATTTTCAAATTAAGTTATAAGGATATTTACATAAATTTTATAAATTAATTAAAAATGATGATGCTAATTTTTTCATTTAATTATTTTATCTACACAATTTAAGGAAGTTTGAAGAATATTGAGTTTGTAAAATGACTTCTTAATATTCCAGAAGGTTGTAGAGGCATATAGAAAAATTGAAATGAGATGGAGATGTAAAATTTTAATTTCATTGAGTAATAAAATACTTTTTAGTTTTTTCATGTTCACCTAAGAATCAAACCTATATAAAGGGGTGAAATAATATGGGTGAAACACTCTTCATATGAGAATGAGAAGAAGTGATGAAGGATTTGTGTTCTGGGCATCAAACCAAGGTTTAACTTGGTTGAAGTATAAGTATAAGACTGAGGACCATTAGAGAAGGTTTGTTGGAATGAGTTTCTAGAGTGTCGTTTCACTGAAGGTATGTTATCGGTGTCTCAAATTATTTTTACCCTAACAAGAATAGCACCAGTAAGGGGTCGATCCACATGAAAAAAAATTATGCTTGTCTTATTTAATTAATTTGTTTTTTTATTAGTGAAGTGTGCTGAATTTAGAGTTGATTTTTGTTGTTGGGAAAAAAAGATTAATTGGTTTTAAGTTTCTTTTAATAATATTACTTAATGAATATAAGAAAATATGGGAAAATTGATTTTGATACAGATAAAGAGATAAATGCATTGGGGTTATGGATATATGAGAAGTTTATAATTAAATAAAATTTCTTATGAGGTTGTGTTATTCATAATAACCCAACACTATGGGTTTCAATTTGTAATAAAGTTTCCTTGGTCTGGTAAACTTATATTTAGAGCTGAAGAAACTAACTCCTTGGTCTGGTAGTTAGTGTTTAACAGTTCTTTCTTTGCATTAGTCTATTTTTGATTCAACAAATTCATCCAATGATAATGAAAATATTCAATGGTATTCTTCGTTTGAATCAATGAAAATTTTTCCCCTGGTCTGGTTCAGAATTTTCAGTGATAAGATGAAGTGATTTAGGAAGAATAAGAAGAAGTTAAAAGAACAAACATATACATAGTAACTAATTTAAATTATAATTCATCATCTCCCACAACCCTAACACACTGGGTATTTAGTTACACATATAGAAAATTATAAAAACAAATACCTTGATACCTGATGTGATCATGCTTTGAAACTTCAAGTAGGGAATGATTCTTCAGTAGATGGTGGAATGGCGGTAGTATAGTAGCAAATCTTCTTCCCTTATAACCTTCAATACTTTTCTCTCCACAAATTCTCCTCACACCCCACACCTGAACCAAAGGCCAAGGCCTCATTTTATATAAAATATAACTACATGGCGTGTGGAAAAAGTACACGGCGTGCACTTTTGTAAACGCACTTTTGTCCTTTTTTTTCTCTGTTGGTAGGCGGCCTAACACGCCGTCTTTGACTTGGAACACGGCGCTGCCTGGTAGGTAGATATACACGGCGTGTAGCGCTACCATACATGACTTGTAGTCTCATTTTTTTGGTCACCAACCGCTTCTAGAAAGGTATACACGACGTGTATTTGTTGAACACAGTGTATCCCCTTCAGCCGACCACATGGGCTTGTCGAATCTTCTCATCCACCAACTACTTCTAGAAGGGTTTACATGGCATGTAATATGTGAACACGGCGTGTACCAGCTTCTGGTTACTTGGGAATGTACTTGTCTTGGTCAACCCATGTTTGAGATTAAATGTACATGGCGTGTATATATGTACATGCCCTGTAATTGTAATTTTTTTCTCAGTTCTCCCCTGGTTTGTGTATTTGGCAATAAATCTCATGAAAATGAACAAGATCACCAAAATCAAAGTATTTTTCGACTAAACAATAGGTAATTTCTGAAAACTTATTCTTATTTTCAATAAAGTATGTGAAAAATGTATACACAAACCGGGTGCATCAAACTCCCCCATACTTAATCATTTTCTTACCCTCAAGAAAATATCAACATCTAATTAAAAGAGTCTATATTTTAAAAGGAAGGAATTCAATCAATCATAAATGTAAATAATAAGTCACAGGAGAAAATTATAAAAAGCTACAAAATAGTTTCAATTCAGGAGATATTATAATCATGCCTCATATATAATTCAATTAAATTTTGTCATCCTCTTTTAAACACATGTTTCAACCTTTCAAAAATAAACAAGCCACTTGATGATTTACCTTATTAGTAATATACTCAACACTCAAGATGTTTGTAATTTAAAGTTATTCTCAATCAAAGATATATACACTCTATCCATAGGTTAGCAAGAAGTCTAGTTCTCTACTTTAGAAAATTTTGAATTACAAAAATCATGAGGGCTTTTCAATATGGATCAGATGTTTACGTGGCTAATGGTGAGTTGGTAAATATGTGAAGAATAACTCTGAGGATTGAAAAAGGAGGATGAATTATTAAATAACATTGCATGATATTCAAATTTAAGCTTATTGTAAAAAGTGTCCTCGTCAAGCATTATCAAATGATCTCATCACCACCATCCCCTCTAGTTAGGTAGGTTGGGTTCGTAAACCAGCTAGTGAGTATAAGGTCCCTTTATTTGTACCATTTTTTTAAATAACAAAGGAAACCTTTTAGAATTTTCATGAATAGAGGTTAGGAACCATTTTTTCCCCAAATGATTAAGAGGGTCTTCCCCCATACTTAATTTCATGATAATTCACAAAAGTATTCCATGTGTTTCTAATCCCTTATTTTTATCTCAAGTAAATAATCATGCAAAATCATAAAAGAATTAGATTAGGAAGAAAAATAGGCTTGTAATATGGATTCCTATAAAGGTTATTCATGTTTCTTAGGGGCTTCACGAAGATAATATGTAGGGTATGTCTCAAGATAATGGGTTAAAATCAATATAATGTCTCAATCATTGTAATTAATTTCAAAAAAATTTCATGTTTCGAAAAGAAAACTTGCAAATTCTGGTAGTTATGTATATCCTAAGAATCTCTCAAGAAAGAGGGTATTATAAAGAATATGAAAAAGGTTTTAGAATACCTCTCAGGAGTGAGAAAACAAATAAAGAGGAAATCAGGTTACAGATTTTATAAAATTAATTAGTCTAATCGATGTAATTAGACAAGGATTACTAGTTATAATTTAAACTATATCAGAAATCATTTTAAAACACTTAAGAACCAAAATATGCATGTAACTTTTTTAAAAATTTCCCACTTTTAGCTTTATTATTTAAAAATATGATTAACCCAAATGTATCCACATTTTCAAATATAGCTTCAAATAATGACATCTCCTAGAATGACGATAATTGAAAGGACTAAAGTGGTCGAGAGACACCCCCCAATACTTAATATCACACATGGTCCACCAAGTGCCCAGAAAGATGAATAAGGGAATGTGGGGACACAACAGTGGACCAGAACGAGGAGAAGTAAGGAAAGAAGTAAATCAAGGAAGAAAAGAAAACAATGGAAAAACAAGGAAAAAAATACTCCCCTCATGTCTAGGTGAAGAAAGACATGAGGTGGTGGAATAGTAAAGCCCAAAACGTGCAAGAGTACCTATGATGGAGGTGGATAGAGAACAATGGAAGCATACACAACATACATGGGCACAAAATATCACAAATATATATATATAATGAAAAGAAGGTGTCTAAAAACCAGTTAGGGGGTAACCTTAGAAGAGGCATCACCCGATACAGAAATAGCCGGTTGAGAAGGATCAAGATCCATGAAAACCAGAGGCTCAGAATCTGCACCTAGAAGAGAAGCCATAGAAGTAGAAGCCATAGGAGATGGACTCGGTATAGGAAGCTTGACATCACGCCCTGGACTGGTAGCAGTGGTGGCAGCAGCGAGGCCCGTGGTGGATATGAGAACAAAATCTGTGGCCGGTGCAGTAAAGGGTGGTGGAGCTACGGTAGACGGGCCAGGAACCGAAGTAAAGGTAGGTGCTGGGGGCAATGGAATACCATGATGCTGAAGAAGAAGACCCGACATCTGCTTTAAGCGGTCCTGATGTCGATCGAGACAAATCAAGTGCTGCTCTATCGCAGCTAGGTGGAGGGAAAAAGTGAGAGTGACTGAGGGTGTAGGGGTAGGTGGGGCTGGTCGGGAAATAGAATAAGTAAGGCTAGAAGAGGTGGGGTCAGAAGAAGGGGGATGGGGTGGGGAAGCCGGAAGAGGTGGGGAAGGAGGATCATGTGCATCGACAAGGGAAGGAAGGTCAGCAGGTAGACGGGGTGGCTCCTGGGCAAGGATGTAAGCACCCCCTACTTCCGGACAAATCCCATGCGAATAATCATAAGATAGTACATCTGTTGGGGGAACCTAAAAGTTCCTCAAATACCCTGAGGTGGTGGGCAAGGGGAGTGGCGTAAAACCCACCGTTCTGGTTTCGCTGACGGCTGGTAAACATGGAATGGAAATATGAGGTGGAAAGGTATGGGAGGTCCGGGTAGTCCAACCAGATGACACAGGTGAGGAGATCCATGTCACGATCAGTCACGACCCCCTAATCCTCATTTTGGGGAAAAATAATGGTGCTGAAGCACTAGTGGGTGAAGCAAAATATAGGATCAACTATAAGGGTGCTCTTCTGTGAAGTAGGGGTATAGTGGTGGTCAGGCCCATAAATCACTCGCCACATAGTAATGAGCTCATAGCTCTTGGGATGGGTTAGTGTGGAGACATGGGGTGGGGGTGATGGAATGAGGATAAAAACCACAACCTAGGCCAAAATCAGTCAAGGTAAGGGAAAATGGTCGGCTGGCTAGATCAAACCAGACCACGAGTACCACATCACTAGGCATCTCCTGGTACTCAGCTCCATCAAACTCGAATGAAGCTGCAAACTCCAAAAATAAATCACGAAAAATAGAAGTGCTGACCTAGAAGATCATAATTAATCGAGTGTGACCAAGGAGATCCTCTAACCTTGAGGTGTTCTCTTGTTGAGGTGGCTATTGAGTTGGTGGAGGTGGTGGCTACCACAGATGCTGTGGGCGAGGGTTTGAATACCCTTTCTGCTGATAAGAGCCCTGTTGGGGCTATTTCTGCCTCTGGTATTGGTTCTGATGAAGAGGCTATTTGTAGTCGAGAAGTCACTGGGGCGGAAGATTCTACTATTGTTGGCCCTAGACTGTGTTCTATTGATCACACCATACTAAGTTATGATACTGCTAGTACTGGTTTGGCCCTCGGTTTTGGGGAACATAGCTTACCTCACTTGTTGAAGTGCCTCTAGCAGAACCCGGACATTCTCCCATGATGTGGTTATCACCACATTTACTAAATGCCAGATGGTTTTCTACATGTACTTGGGATGCACCACTCAGATTGACCGCATCTATCTTTTTGGAAATATAGTCCAACTAGGTAGCACGCATGGTAGTATCATCAATGTTATGCATACCTCGTTTCTATGTACCTCACTCAGAATTCCACTGGAAGCTGTTGGAAGAAATGTATTCCAAAAGTTCAAAAAGTTCTTTGGGGGATATCCTCATTACTATATCTCCAACAACATGATCTAACACAGAATTTGTATTCATTGTGAGTCCTCCGTAGAAGGTTTGGACCTGCATCCAAAGTGGGAGTCTGTGGTGTGGTCATTTGTGCGACATCTCCTTAAAGTTCTCCCATGATTCGTATAATGATTCCACATCATGCTGCTAGAAGTTATGTATTTCATTCCATAGAGTCACCATGGAAATAATTTAGATAGGAACGCCTGGGATAGCTCCTTCCAGGTATGGATGGATCATTGCGAAAATACTTTAATCTAATCTTTTGACTTATCCCTTAGAGAAAGCGGGAAGAGGCGAAGATAGATGGCCTCTGTAGACACTCCGTGGTAGCAGAACATGTCGCAGACCTCCAGAAAATTGGACAGATGGGCATTGGGATCCTCACTGGGAAGACCGCCAAATTGAACGGTGTTATAGACCAGCTGCATGATAGCAGGCTTGATCTCAAAGTGTTGGGCCGACACTGGTGGACAGATGATGCCCATGTACGCTTTGTGGATGGATGACAGGCCTTACTCTCTGAGAGTACGGCGTGGAGGTGGCTGCTGAGGGAGTGGATCCAACATGTATTGTTATTCCTGAGGGACGTAGTATGGCCCCTGACCTGGGTGTAGAAATGGAACCCACTCCAGTTGGAATTTTTGAAGCTAATGTGGGCCATACCTTAGAACAAGTAGAGCTTTCTAGTCCCAATTGTCTACCGGTCCTAGTGGCTGTCCAGCTCCTTGGACAATAGCTGGATTTCCTTCCTCATTCTACACCATGGGATTGTTGTGATTGTGCTCGTCCATGAGTGCACGTTGTCACCTCAAAAGCGTCTGTTTGATCTCTGGGTCAATTGGAAAAAATCCTAACGACTCAGCGTTTTTGGAACATGTGAGGTAGCCGCTCATACACCTAAAGACCTGCACAATCCAAAACACACCAAGCGTAAATGAGGAAAAAATAAAGATAAATAGAAATGAGTTCAGAAAAGAGATTTTTGTGAATTTTTGATTTTTATTTTCACTAAAATTTGATACAAACATAATTAAAACAAGAATAAAAGTAACTTCTATTTGTTCCCCGTCAACGGTGCCAAAATTTGGCGAGTCGCTTCATCGAAGGTATGTTATCATTATCCCAAATTATTTTTTCCCTAACAAGCATAGCAGGAGTAATGGGTCAATCTAAAAGGAAAAAGAAGTTATTCTTGTATTGTTTAATTTAGTTCGTATTTTTGTCTTAGTGAAGTTTTCTGAATTTAGAGTAGATTTTTTTTGTTTAGATAAAAAGATTAATTGGTTTTAAGTTTCTTTTAATAAAATTACTTTATGAATAGAAGAAAATATGGGAAAATTGATTTTGATATAGATAAAGAGAGAAATGTGTTAGGGTTATGGATATATGAGAAGTTTATTATTAAATCAAATTGCTTATGAGGCTGTGTTATTCATAATAACCCAACACTATGGGTTTAAACTTGTAAAAAAGTTTCCTTGTTCTGGTAAACTTATATTTAGAGTTGAAGAAACTAACTCCTTGGTCGTGTAGTTAGTGTTTAACAGTTTTTTATTTGGCTTAGTCTATTTTTGAGTCAACGAATACTTCCAATTATCATGAAAATATTCATTGGTTTTCTTCTTTTGAATCCCGGAAAATTATGCCCTTGGTCTTGTTCAGAATTTTCAGTGATAAGATGAAGTGATTTAAGAACACTAAGAAGAAGTTAGAAGAACAAACATATTCATAGAAACTAATTTAAATTGCAACTCATCCTATCCCATAACCCCAACACAAGGGGTATTTAGTTACACATATAGAAAATGATAAACCCAAATCCCTTGACACCTGATGTGATCTTGCTTTGAAACTTCGAGGAGGGAATGATTCTTCAGTAGACGGTTGAATGGCGGTAGTACGGAAGCAAATCTTCTTCCCTTCAGAAATTTAACCATTTTCTCTCCACAAATTCTCCTCAAACCCCACACCTGAACCAAGTGACAATATCTCCTTTTATATAAAACATAACTAAAAAGTGTGTGGAAAAAGTACACGACGTGTAATTTTGTCAATGCGCTTTTGTCCTCGTTTTTCTCTACTGGTAGGCATCCCAATACACCATCATTGACTTGGAACACGGTGCCTCATGGAAGGTAGATATACACGGCATGCAGTGCCGCAATACACGATGTGTAGTCTCATTTTCTCGGTCACCAACTGCTTCTAGAAAGGTATACATGACGTGTATATGTTGAATATGGCATGTCCCCTTCGGCCGGCCACATGGGCGTGTCAACTCTTCTCATCCACCAACTTCTTCTAGAAGGGTTTACACAGTGTGTAATATGTGAACATGGCGTGTATGAGCTTCTAGTTACTTGGGCATCTACTTGTCCTTGTCAACCCGTGTTTGAGCATTAATGTACATGACGTGTATATATGTATATGCCATGTAGTAATAAATTTTTGCTCATTTCTCCCCCGGTTTGTGTATTTGGCTGTAAATCTCCTTAAAATGAACAAGATCACCAAAAATCAATGTATTTTTCCACTAAACAGTAGGAAATTGCTGAAAACATGTTATTATATTCTATAAAGTATGTGAAAAATGTATACACAAATCAGGTGCATCAAACTCCCCCATAATTAGTCATTTCCTTTCCCTCAAGAAAATCTCAACATCTAATTAAAAGATTCTATATTTTAAAAGGAAGGAATTCAATCAATCATAAATTTAAATAATAAGTCACAAGAGAAAATTCTAAAACACTACAAAACAGTTTTAATTCAGAAGATATTCTAATAATGCCTCATATATTATTCAATTAACTTTTTTCATCCTCTTTTAAACACATATTTCAACCTTTCAAAAATAAACAAACCACTTGATGATTTACCTCACCAGTAATATACTCAACACTCAAGATGTTTGTAATTTAATGTTATGCTCAATAAAATATATATACACTCTATCCATAGGTTTGCAAGAATTCTAGATCTCTACTTTAGAAAATTTTGACTTACAAAAATCATGATGGCTTTTCAATAAGGATGAGCTGTTTCTGTGGCTAAATGTTGGTATGTAAAGATGTGAAAAATAAATATGAGGCTTGAAAAAGGAGGCTGAATTATTAAATAACATTGCATGATATTCAAAGTTAAGCTTATTGTAAAAAGTTTCCTCATCAATTTTTATCAAATGATCTCATCACCACCACCCCCTTTAGTTAGGTAGGTTGGGTTCATAAACCAGCAAGTGATTATAAGGTCCCTTTTTTTGTACCATTTTTTTAAAGAACAAAGGGAACCTTTTAGAATTTCCACAAATAGAGGTTAAGAACCCCTTTCCCCCAAATGATCAAGAGGCTCTTCCCCCATACTTAATTTCATGATAATTCACAAGAGTATGGCATGTGTTTCCAATCCCTTCTTTTAATATCAAGTGAATAATCATGAAAAATCATAAAAGAATTAGGTTAGGAAGGAAAATAGGCTTGTAATATGGCTTCCTATAAAGTCTATTCATGGTTTCTATGGGATTCAAGAAGATAAGATGTAGGGTATGTCTCAAGATAAATGGGTAAAAGTAATCTAATGCCTCAATCATTTTAATATAATTCAAAAATTCTTCATGGTTCGAAAAGAAAACTTGGAAATTCTGGTAGTTATGTATATCCTAAGAATCTCTCAAGAAATAAGGTATTAGAAAGAATATTACAAAGGGTTTATAATACCTCTCAGAAGTGGGAAAACAAATAAAGAGACAATCAGGTTGTGAATTACATAAAATTAATTAGTCTAATTGATGTAATAATCCAAGGATTACACGGTGTAATTTAAACTATATCAACAATCAATTTAAAAAACTTAATAACCAAAATAAGCATGCAACTTTTTTAAGAATTTCCCACTTTTAGCTTTATTATTTAAAAATACGATTAACCCAAATGTCTCCACCTTTTCAAATATAGATTCAAATAATGATGTCTCCTAAAATGATGATAAGGGAAAAACTAAAGTGGCCGAGAGACGCCCCCATACATAATATCGCACGTTGTCCACCATATGCCTAGAAATATGAACAAGGGAATGTGGGGACACAACAGTGGACCAGAACGAGGAGAAGTAAGGAAAGAATTAAATCAAGGAAGAAAAGAAAACAACGGGAAAACATGTAAGAAAATACTCCCCTCGTGTCTAGGTGAAGAAATATGGGAGGTGGTGGAATAGTGCAGCCCAAAACGTGGCATAGTACCTGTGATAGAGGTGGAGAGAGAACAATGAAAGCATACACAACATACACTGGCACAAGATATCACACAAAGATATATATATATATATATATATATATATATATATATTTAATGAAAAGCAGGTGTCCAAAAACCAGTTAGGGGGTATCCTTAGAAAAGGCATCATCTGGTACAGAAATAGCCAGTATAGAAGGATCGGGAGCCGTGGAAACCAGATGCTCAGAATCTGCTCTTGGAAGAGAATCCATAGAAGTATGAGCCACAGGAGATGGACTCGGAATAGGAAGCTCGACATCAAGCCCTGGAATGGCAGCAGTGGTGGCAGTAGCGGGGCCCATGGTGGATAGGAGAACAGAATCCATGGAAAGTTCAGTAAAGGGCGGTGGAGCTGCGGTAGACGGGCCATGAACCATAGCATAGGTAGGTTCTAGGGGTAGTCGAATACCATAATGCTGAAGAAGAATCCCCAACTTCTACTCTAAGTGGTCCTGACATCAATCGAGATGAACCAAGTGCTGCTTCATCACGGCTAGGTGGAGGGAAAAAGAGAGAGCGACCGAGGGTGTGGGGGTAGGTGAGGCTGGTGGGGAAATAAAGGAAGGAAGGCCAGAAAATGTGGGGTTAGAATAAGGGGGATGGTGTGGGGAAGCCGGAATGGGTGGGGAAAGAGGAGCATGTACATCAGCAAGGGCAGGAGGGTCAGTAGGTGGATGGGGTGGCACCTGGGCAAGGATGTAAGCACCCCTCGCTTCCGAACCAATCCCATGCGAATAATTATAAGATAATCCATCCACTAGGCGAAACATAAAAGGTTATGGGAAAGAGAAGGATTAAATACCCTGAGGTTGTGGGAAAGGTGAGTGGCATACAACCCACCGTTCAGGTTGCCTTGGTGGCCAGTAAACATGGCATGGAAATAGGAGGTGGTAAGGTAAGGGAGGTTCGGGTAGTCTAACCAGATAACACAAGTGAGGAGATCCATGTCATGACCAATCACGACACCCCATATCCTCATGGCGTGGGAAAAGAATGGCGCTGAAGCATCGGTGGGTGAAGCGAATGATATGGTCAGCTATAAGGGTTCTCTTCTATGAAGCAGGGGTATAGTGATGGTCAGGCCCAAAAATATCTCGCCACATAGCAACGAGCTCAGAGCTCTCCGGATGGGTCAGGTTGGAGACACAGGGTGGGGTGATGGAATGAGGATAAAATCCGCACCCTCGACCGAAATCAGTCATGGTAAGGGAAAATTGTCCGCTGCCTAGCCAGAACCAGACCATGGGTACCACATCACTAGGCATCTCTTGGTACTCAGCTCCGCTGAACTCGAATGAAGTAGCAAACTCCAAAAATAAATAATGGAAAATTGGAGTGTTGACCTAGAATATCAGGAGTAATCAAGTGTGTCCAAGGAGATCCTCTAACATTGAGGTGTTCTCCTACTGAGGTGAATATTTAGCTAGTGGAGGTGGTGGCTACTGTAGATGTTGTGATCGAGGGTTTGGATACCCTTGATGCTGATAAGAGCCCTGTTGGGGCTGTTTCTGCCTCTGGTATTGGTTTTGATAAAGAGGCTGGTTATAGCCGGTTAGTCACTGGGGCGGAATATTTTGCTACTGTTAGCCCCAACCTGTGTTCTGTTGATCACGACATGCTGGGTTCTGGTACTTTTGGTACTATTTTGGCCCTTGGTTTTGGGCAACATAGCTTACCTCACTTGTTCAAGGGCCTCTAGTAGAACCCGGGAATTCTCCCATGATGTGGTTATCACCACATTCACTACACACCAGATGGTTTGCTGCATGTACTTGGGATGCACCCTTCATATTGACCGCATCTATCTTTTTTGACACAACGTCCAACTAGGAAAAAAGTATGTTAGTAGCATAAATGTTATTCATACCTCATTTCTATGTACCTCGCTCTAAATGCGACTGGAATTTGTTGGCAGACATGTCTTCCAGAAGTTCAAAAATTTCTTTGGGGGATATCCTCATTACTGTATCGACATCAGCAACATCTAACATAGAATTTATATTCGTCGTGAGTCCTCCATAGAAGGTTTGGACCTTCATACAAAGTGGGAGTCCGTGGTTTGGGAATTTGCGCAAAATATCTTTGAAGTGCTCCCATGATTCATACAATGACTCCGCGTCATGCTGCTGAAAGTTATGTATTTCGTTCCGTAGAGTCACCATCTTCTAGGGTTATAATTATTTAGATAGAAACACATGAGATATCTCCTCCCAGATAAGGATAGATCATTGCGACAATCCTTTAATCTAGTCTTTCAATTTATCCCTTAGAGAAAAGGGGAAGAGGCAAAGATAGATGGCGTCTGTAGACACTTCGTGGTAGCGGAACGTGTCGTAGACCTCTAGAAAATTGGAGAGATGGGAATTGGGATCCTCACTTGGTAGACTTCCAAATTGAACAATGTTCTGGATTAGCTACATGATAGAAAGCTTGATCTCGAAGTGTTGAGCCTACACCAGTGGACAGATGTTTCTCGTGTCAGCTCTGTGGATGGGTGACAGGCTGTACTACATGAGAGTCCGGTGTGGAGGTGGCTGCTGAGGGAGTGGAGCAGACATGGATTGTTGTTCCAGAGGGGCGTAGTATGACCCCTGACCTGGGTGTAGAAATGGAATTCGCTCCGTTTGGAATTGTTAAAGCTACTATGGGCCATACCTTGGAGTAAGTGGAGCTTGCTAGTCCCAGTTGTCTTCCTGTCCAAGTGGTTGTCCAACTCCTTGGACAACAACTGGATTTCCTTCCTTATTCTGTTCCATGGGATTATTGAGATTTTTCTTGGGCATGAGTGCACGTTGGCACCTCAAAATCATCTGTTCGATCTCTCAGTCAATTGGAAAAAATCCTGATGACTCAACATTCTTGGAACGTGTGAGGTAGCCGCTCATACACCTAAAGACCTGCACAATACAAAACACACCAAGCATAAATGAGGAAAAAATGAAGATAAATTAAAATGAGTTTAGAAAATATATTTTTGTAAATTTATGATTTTTATTTTCACTAAAATATGATACAAACATAATTAAAACAAGAATAAAAGTAACTTTTCTTTATTCCCTGGCAACGATACTAAAATTTGGTGAGTTGCTTCACCTAAGGTACATTATCAGTGTCCCAAATTATTTTTACCCTAACAAGTATAACACCAGTAAGGGGTCGATCCACAGGGAAAAAGAAGTTATTCTTATCTTGTTTAATTTAGTTCATATTTTTTTATTAGTGAAGTGTGATGAATTTAGAGTTGATTTTTATTGTTTGGATAAAAATATTAATTGGTTTTAAGTTTATTTTAATAAAATTACTTAATGAATAGAAGAAAATACGGGAAAATTGATTTTGATACAGATAAAGAGAGAAATGTGTCGGGGTTATAGATATATGAGAAGTTTATTATTAAATCAAATTCCTTATGAGGATGTGTTGTTCATAATAACCCAACACTTTGGGTTTCAATTTGTAATAAGGTTTCCTTTGTTTTGTAAATTTATATTTAGAGTTGAAGAAACTATCTCCTTGGTGCAATAGTTAGTGTTTTAAAGTTATTTATTTGGATTAGTCTATTTTTGAGTCAATGAATACTTTCAATGATCATGAAAATATTCATTGGAATTATTCTTTTGAATCCCTGGAAATTCTGCCCTTGGTCTGGTTCAGAATTTTCAGTGATAAGATGAAGTGATCTAAGAAGAATAATAAGAAGTTAAAAGAACAAATATATTCATAGCAACTAATTTAAATTCCAAATCATCATCTCCCATAACCCCAACACAATGGGTATTTAGTTACACATATAGAAAATGATAAACACAAATCCCTTGATACCTGATGTGATCCAACTTTGAAACTTCAAGGAGGGAATGATTCTTCAGTAGATGGTAGAATGGCGGTAGTACGGAAACAAATCTTCTTCCCTTCAGACCTTCAACCCTTTTCTCTCCACAAATTCTCCTCACATCCCACACCCGAACCGAAGGCTAAGGCCTCATTTTATATAAAATATAACTACATGGCATGTGGCAAAAGTACACAATGTGTAATTTTGTCAACGCTCTTTTGTGCTTGTTTTTCTCTACCGGTAGGCAGCCTAACACACCGTCTTTGACTTGGAACACGGCACCACCTGGTAGGTAGATATACACAGTGTGAGGCCCCACCATACATGACATTTAGTCTCATTTTCTCGATCACCAACCACTTCTAGAAAGTTATACACAGAGTGTATATATTGAACACGGCGTGTCCCCTTCAGCCCTCCACATGGGTGTGTCGATTCTTCTCATCCCCAACTACTTCTAGAAGGGTTTACAAAGCGTGTAATATGTGAACACGGTGTGTACTAGATTCTGGTTACTTGGGCATGTACGTTTCCTTGTCAACCCATGTTTGAGCTTGAATGTACACGACATGTATATATTTACACACTGTGTAGTTGTAAATTTTTGCTCAGTTCTCCCCTAGTTTGTGTATTTGGCCGTAAATCTCCTGAAAATGAACCAGATCACCAAAATCAATGTATTTGTCCACTAAACAGTAGGTAATTTCTAAAAACTTTTTCTTATTTTCAATAAAGTATGTGAAAAATGTATACACAAATAGGGTGCATCAAACTCCCCTATACTTAATCATTTTCTTTCCCTCAAGAAAATATCAATATCTAATTAAAAGTGTCTATATTTTAAAAGGAAGGAATTCAATAAATCATAAATGTAAATAATAGTTCACAGGAGAAAATTATAAAATGCTACAAAACTGTTTCAATTCATGAGATATTCTAATCGTTCCTTATATATAATTCAATTAACTTTTTTCATCCTCTTTTAAACACATGTTTCAACCTTTCAAAAATAAACAAGTCACTTGAGGATTTACCTCAGAAATAATATACTCAACACTAAAGATGTTTGTAATTTAATGTTATGCTCAATAAAAGATATATACAATATATCCATTGGTTTGCAAGAATTATAGTTCTCTACTTTAGAAAATTATGAATTATAAAAATCAAGAGGGATTTTCAATAAGGGTCAAATGTTTCTGTGGCTAAAGGTTGGTATGTAAAGATGTGAAAAATAAATATGAGTCTTGAAAATGGAGGCTGAATTCTTAAATAACATTGCATGATATTCAAAGTTAAGCTTATTGTAAAAAGTTTCCTCATCAAGCTTTATCAAATAATCTCATCACCACCATCCCCTTTAGTTAGGTAGGTTGGGTTCGCAAACCAACAAGTGAGTAAAAGGTCCCTTTGTCAGTACCATTTTTTTAAAGAACAAAGGTAACCTTTTATAATTTCCATGAATAGAGGTTAGGAACCCTTTTTTCCCCAAATGATCAAGAGGCACTTCCCCCATACTTAATTTCATTATAATTCACAAAATTATGCCATGTGTTGCCAATCCCTTCTTTTAAGCTCCAGTGAATAATCATGAAAAATTATAAAATAATTAGGGTAGGAATTAAAATAGTCTTGTTATATGGATTCATTTAAAGGCTATTCATGGTTTCTAGGGGATTTAAAAAGATAATATATAGGGTAGGTCTCAAGATAAAGGGGTAAAAACAATCTAATTCCCCAATCATTTTAATGTAATTAAAAAATTATTCATTGTTCGAAAAGAAAAATTGAAAATTTTGGTAGTTATGTATATCCTAAGAATCTGTCAAGAAATAGGGTTTTAGATAGAATATGACAAAATGTTTAGAATACCTCTCAGGGGTGAGAAAACAAATAAAGAGACAACTAAGTTGTGAATTGCATTAAATTGATTAGTCTAATCGATGTAATTAGCCAAATATTACAAGTTGTAATTTAAACTATATCAGCAATCATTTTAAAACACATAAGAACCAAATTAAGCATGCAATTTTTTTTTTAAAATTTCCCACTTTTAGCTTTATTATTTAAAAATATGATTAACCAAAATGTATTCACATTTTCAAATATAGCTTCTAATAATGATGTATTCTATAATTATGATAAGGGAAAAGACTAAAGTGGTTGAGAGACGCCTCCATACTTAATATCACACGTGGTCCACCAAGTTCCCAGAAAGATGAGAAAGGGAATGTGGGGACACAACAGTGGACCATAACGAGGGGAAGTAAGGAAATAAGTAAATCAAGGAATAAAATAAAACAATAGAAAAACATGAAAAAACAATACTCCCCTCATGTTAAGGTGAAAAAAGACGGTAGGTGGTTGAATAGTGCAGCCCAAAATGTGCTGGAGTACCTGTGATGGAGGTGGAGAGAGAACAATGCAAGCATACACAACATACACAGGCACAAGATATCACAAATATATATATATATATATATATATATAATGAAAAGAATGTTTCCAAAAACCATTCAAGGGGTGGCCTGAGAAGAGGTATCATCTGGAATAGAAACAACCGGTAGAGAAGGATTAGGAGCTGTGGAAACTGGAGGCTCGAAATCTGCACCCAGAAGAGAAGCTGTAGAAGTAGGAGCTGTAGGAGTTGGACTCGGAATATGAAGCTCGAAATCATGCCCTGGACTGGCAGGAGTGGTGACAGCAGTGGGTCCCATGGTGGATAGGAGAACAAAATCCGTTGCTAGTATAGTAAAGGGCGGTGTAGCTATTGTATATGGGCCATGAACCGAAGAAGAGGCAGGTTATGGGGGTATTGGAATACCATGATGCTGAAGAAGAATCCCCGACATCTGCTCTAGGTGGTCCTGACGTCGATCGAGATGAACCAAGTGCTGATCCATTGCGACTATGCAGAGGGAAAAAGAGAGAGCGACCAAGGGTGAGGGGGTAAGTGGGGTTGGTGGGGGAATAGAAGAAGGAAGGCCAGAAGAGGTGGGGTCAAAAGAAGGGGGATAGGGTGGGGAAGCCAGAAGGGGTGGGGAAGGAGGAGTAGGTGCATCAGCAGGTGCAGGAGGGTGAGCTGGTGGACGGGGTGGCGCCTGGGCAAGGACGTAAGCACCCACTGATTCCATACCAATCCCATGCGAATAAGAATAATATAGTCCATCCGCTGGGGGGATCCTAACAAATCATGGGGAAGAGAAGGCTCAAATACCCCAAGGTGGTGGGCAAGGTGAGTGGCGTAAAACCCACCGTTCATATTTCCCTGAAGACTGGTAAACATGGCATTGAAATAGGAGGTGGCAAGGTTAGGGAGGTCTAGGTAGTCCTACCAGATGACACAGGTGGGAAGATCCATGTCATGAGTGGTCATGACCCCCATATCCTCATGGAGGGGAAAAAGAATGGCGCTGAAACACTGGTGGGTGAAGCGAAGGATAGGGTCAGCTATAAGGGTGCTCTTCTGTGAAGTTGGGGTATAGTGGTGGTCAGGCCCAGAAATCTCTCGCCACATAACAACGATCTCAGAGTTCTTGGGATGGCTCAGGGTGGAGACAGGGGGTGGGCTAATGGGATGAGGATAAAAACCACACCCTCAGCCAAACTCAGTCATGGTAAGGGAAAATGGTCAGCCACGTTTCCAGAACTGGACCATGAGTACCACATAACTAGGCGTCCCCTAGTACTCAGCTCTGTCGAACTCGAATGAAGGAGAAAACTCCAAAAATAAATTGCAGAAAATCGGAGTGCTGGCCTGGAAGATCATGAGTAATGGAGTGTATCCAAGGAGATCCTCTAACCTTGAGGTGTTCTCCTGCAGAGGTGACTATTGATTTTGTGGAGGTGGTGGCTTTCGCGGATGCTGTGGGTGAGGGTTTGGATAACCTTGGTGCTGATAAGAGCCGTGTTAGGGCTGTTTCTGCCTATGGTACTGGTTCTGATAAGGAGGATTGTTGTAGCCGGGTGGTCGTTGGGGTGGGATATTATGCTGTTGTTGGCCCCAACTTGTTTTCTTTTTATCACGCCATGCCGGGTTCTGATACTACAGGTACTGGTTTGGCCCTCATTTTTGGGAAACATAGCTTACCTAACTTGTTGAAGGGCCTCCAGAAGAACCCGATCATTCTCCCACGATGTGGTTATCACCACATTTGCTACACGACGGATGGTTTGCTGCATGTACTTGGGATGAACCCTTTAGATTGAGTGCTTCTATATTTTTGGACACAACGTCCAACTGGGAAAAAAGCATGGTAGCATCATCAATGTTATGCAAACCTCGTTTCTGTGTACCTCACTCGAAATACCATTGGAAGCTGTTGGTAGACATGTCTTCCTGAAGTTTTAAAAGTTCTTCGAGGAATTTCCTCATTACTGTATCTCCAGCAGTAGCATTTACCACAAAATTTGTATTCGTTGTGAGTCCTCCATAGAGGGTTTGGACTAGTATCCAAACTGGGAGTCCGTGGTGTGGGTATTTTCACAACCTATCCTTGAAGTGCTCCCATGATTCGTACAATGACTCCACGTCATGATGCTAGAAGTTATGTATTTCATTCCACAGAGTCACCGTCTTCCAGGGTGGGAAGTATTTAGATAAGAACCCTTGGGTTAGCTCCTCCCAAGTGAGGATGGATCATTGCAGTAATTCTTTAATCCATTATTTCGCTTTATCCTTTAGAGAAAAGGGGAATAGGTGAATATAGATGGTGTCTATAGATACTCCGTGGTAGCGGAACGTGTCGCAGATGTAACGTTCCGGTTCCGGAAGCCACCCAGATGTTCCCTATACCCGGTTGGTCACATGGCCTCATGAACATTTTCCCTCATGCGAGAGGCTGCTAACTAGCTGCGAGGGATTGGGTGTGATAGTGGAGAAACAATGCCCTCATTCGAAGAGTACACAACAGAAGTAAACAAACACACAATAACAAAAGTAGTAAATATCCAAAAAAAGTAAACAGTGGAAGACTAGAATAATAAACAACTGAAGCACATATATATATAAAATGATGAATAATACATATGTCTAGGAAAGAATCCAAACAATTCACAATACTGGAAATACAAATAGTTCTAAACTAAAGTACAAAAATAGAAGACAAACAGCTCTTCAGCATCACAAGCCTAAGCTTGGTCCCATGCTCTCCATCTCAACAGCAAGTCAAGTACCTGAAGTAGAAAGGTGATTTCCCTTATCTATACCTGTAGAAATATAATCTTTTTGGGCCCAAAAGCATGGCCTAAATAGGGCATGAGACTATATCCCAGTAGGAAACAACCTGAAGATCTGTTCCTAACAATCAGTGAATATATGCCAGGTAAAAGTATAGAAAATAGTAAACAGGAAAGTACTCAGTAGTAAACAATCCACAGTTTCAATATCAAGTAAAAAAAAACAAAGCGCTAAACAAAAATAGGTAACCCTCTGCGAAGTACTCACAGCCATCCCCTCTGGTCCTACCTAAGAAGTACAAGCAACCCTTTGGGAAGTGCACTCGGCCTAGCCCCTCTGGTTCAGTCATATAATTCATAAAGACTCTCTGAGGAGGCACTCACAGTCAATTCTCCTTAAAGTATATGGAGGTCAGGGACCATCTAAGGAATCTCACATGGTCAATTCCCATTATAGCCCCAAGGTCAAGGACTCTCCGAGGAAGCTCACTTGGTCAATTTCCCTTATAGCACAGGTCGTTCAAATAATTCAAAGACTCTCTAAGGAAGCTCACATGGTCAATTCCTCTTATAGTCTAAAGCAGTCAAGGATTCTCTAAGGAAGCTCACTTGTTCAATTCCCTTTATATCCCAAAGTGATTTAGAGACTCTCTGAGGATACTCACTCGGTCAATTCCCCTTATAGTCTAAAGTGATCAAAGACTCTTTGAGGATGCTCACTCGGTTAATTCCCTTTATAGCCTACTACAGTAGGTTCTCACAACCTTGTGTAAGTCAACGAGCATAGTAATGCAATATGGCCAAAGTAAACCTACAGAACTACATGGCTAATCAGTCTACAACATATCACGTATGTCAGAGTACAAATATTCCTCCATACAACTCTAGGCATGGAAAACATGCAAGGTGGCCAAACAGGCCAAACATGACCAAGAAGTCGTAAACAAAGAATGCATGGGAAAAACATCCAAAGCATAGAAAATAAACCCTATTAACATCCATTTAACCTCTACACTAGCATAAAAGTATGACAGGCAATCAACAAGGGTAAAATGGTAAACACCCAATACCCCGTTCAAGGGTATTGGTCAAAATTGCACATAATACTCAAGGAATTTGAACGGAAAGGTACAAACCACCTACCTTGGTGTTACGAGATCTCTATATGTGAACCTTGAGGCTTAAATCACCTTATAATGTCAAAGATCTACAAAAACATATAAAATGTTCAACAGATGATAACTTGAGAAAGAAGAGGAATCATGAAATGAGGCTCAAAGAGAAGAGAGAACTCACCGATGCGATTCCAATGAAACCGGCGGTGTTTGATTCGTAGGATGGACACTCACTTAGGGGTTCATTGAAGATCTGTGGCCTTACGGAGCTCTCGGTTGAAAGAGACTTAGAAGAAGAGCATTCAGACGATTAGACGTGACCCCGGTGCATTTAATGAAAAAAATAAAGTACACGGCGTGTACTCTCCGTTTCCGTACTCCGCTTTAGGTGGTCTCCAAATCACCCCAAACAGCCATGTGTGTGGTCTCTACACAGCCAGCACATGATCTCTTATGGAAAAGCTGTACATGGAATATACTCATAAAGTACATAGCGTGTACTTTGAAAAATTCCAGAAATTCATCTTTTTCTCAAAAATGACTAGAAAAGGAAAAACAAACCTAAAAAAAAGATCCGGGTTCTTACAAACTCCCCCCCTTAAAGAAATTCATCCCTAAATTTCCCTAGAATGGCGTAGAAGAAGAAACCCCGAATAGCTCTGGCCACTATGCTCGTACATTGGCCTCCCTCTCCTAGGTCTCATCCTGTACCCGCCTATGCTGCCATAACACTCGTACCAGAGGAACAGACCAGCCACAAAAAACCTTTGTACTGCGATCAACAATCCGTATAGGATTCTCCTCGAACAATGTATCCTCTTCGAGCTCAACCTCCCCAAGCTAAAAGATATGAGACGGGTCTGAAAAGTAACTTCGGAGCTAAGAAACATGAAAAATGTCGTGCATAGCTCGGTACCTCTAAGGTAACTAAAACCAGTAGGTAACTAGCCCAACTCTCTCCAACTCCTCAAATAGACCAACATACCTCAACAAAATCTTACCCTATATCCTGATCCTTCTATGACTCAACCTCAATGTGACACGTAGAAAAACCTGATCCCTGACCTCAAACTCTAGAGGTTGTCTCTGTTGATCAACATAATACTCTTGTTGAGACTGTGCAGTAGCCATCCTCTTCTGAATCAACTCTATCTGTTCTGTGGTCTCCAAAACAAGACGAGGTCCTAGAAAAACTACCTCTCCTGCCTTCATTCAACATAAGGGAAATCGACATGACCTACCATACAAAGTCTCATAAGGTGACATCTGAATAGTTTCTTGAAAACTATTGTTGTAGGTAAACTCCACAATAGGTATATTCTTCTCCCAAGAACCTCCAAAATCTAGAATGCATGCTTAGATCATATCCTAAAGAACCTGAATCGTACGTTTAGACATGCCATCTGTTTGGGATGATATGTTGTACTCAAAATCACCTGTATACCCAAAGCCTTCTAAATCCCCTTCCAGACCCGAGAAGTAAAACGTGCATCCCTGTCTGAAACAATGGAGTGTGGAACTTCATGCAGACGTACAATCTCTTGGATGTACAACTGTCCCAACTCATCAACACTGAATGTCTCCTTGATTAGTAAGAAGTGAGTGACCTTCTTGAGTCTATCAATGACAACCCATACCACATCATTCCCTTGATGCGACCTCGGAAAACCGGTCACAAAATCCATCGCGACATCATTCCACTTTCACTCGGGAAAGGGTAACTGCTGTAAAAGTCCTAATGGTCATTGATGCTCCACCTTCACCTAATGATAGGTGGAACACCTCGTGACAAAACCAAAAACATCTCTCTTCATACCAAACCACCAATACTGATGGTACAGATCATGATACATCTTGGTGACACCGGGATAAACTGCCCAAATTGAAGAATGAAAATCCCGCATCAACTCTTCATGTATGTATGCTATCACCCATACATACCCCTAGAAAAACAAGATCTCATCCTCTTCTATGGTCCATCCAAGAATAGGGACCTCTCCTAACACACTCTCCCTTAGGATTGGGCCTTCAGAATCTGATAGCTGCCTCATTCGAAATCGATCAAGAAGAGTGGAGGTAACAAATATAGAAGAAATGAAAGTCTACCCCTACCTATCATGGACCTCCAAATATATCTCAGAGAATAGATCCATAAGCTGCCACTCACAGCTGGCCTTTTAAACTGCCTGTATCTGAGTCCTCCTGCTCAACGCATCAGCTACCACATTTCCTTTCACAGGCGTGTATGCAAGCTGAAAGTCAAAAGACTGAAGGTAATAAACCCACCTTTGTTGCCTCAAATTCAGATCACACTGAGTGAAGATTAACTTGAGACTTTTTTGTTTGGTGAAAACCACAAAATTCTCTCTGAGAAGATAATGTCTCCAACAATGTAGGACATGATCAACAACTTCCAAATCCAGATTGTGCGTCGGGTAATTCCTCTCATGTGGCCTTAACTGCCGAGACTCGTACGCAACAACTCCATATCCCTTCATAAGAAAAACTCCCAGCTTGATACCTGACGCATCACAGTAAACAATATAGCTCTTTCCCGGATTTGTCAAGACTAGTATTAGTGATGAAGTCAACCTTCATTTTAGCTCCTGAAAGGCTAACTCACAAGAATCTGACCATAAGAACATCACACACTTCTTAGTCAGACCTGTCAGTGGTGCTGATAAGCGTGAAAAGTCCCGTATGAAATGTCTGTAGTATCCATCCATCCCTAAGAAACTCTGCATCTCAAAGAAGTTCTTCGGATGCTCCCAGTAAACTACTACTCTCACTTTCTCTGGGTCTACTGATACTCCTGCCTCTGAGATAATATGACCCAGGAAGTGAATCTGATCCATCCAAAAGTGGCACTTTGAGAGCTTAGCATATAAATAATGCTCCCTTAGTGTACTCGAAACAATCTCAAGATGGGTATCATGGTTGTGTCGAGTGTGGGAGTATACCAAGATATCGTCCACGAAGACAACCATGAAAGAATCCAAGTACGAATGGAACACTTGGTTCATCAGTTCCATGAACACTACAGGTGCGTTCGTGAGATTGAACGGAATAACCATATACTCGTATAGACCATACCTACTCTGGAAGGTTGTGATAGGAATATCAGATGGTCTAACATGAAACTGCTGATAACCAAACCTCAAGTCAATCTTTGAGAACACCTGGTCTCCTCGAAGCTAATAAAAGAGATCATCAATTATTGGTAAAGGATATTGGTTCTTTACCATCAATTGGTTCAACTTCTGATAATACACACAAAGCCTAAGGGTATCGTCTTCCTTCTTTGCAAACAGGATAGGCGAAACCCAAGGAGAAGTACTGGGTCGGATGAAACCCTTTGCCTGTAACTCCTCTAACTACTTTTTGAGCTTCTAAAACTTATGTGTATTCATCCTATAAGGAGGAATGGACACTAGTGCCACTCCTAGCACAATATCAATAGAAAATTCTACCTCACTCTCCAGAGGTAAACCTGAAAAGTCCTCTAGAAAGATATCTCTAAAATGATTCACCACTGGAGGAAAGTATAACTGTGAAGTCCCCTGATCAACCAGATATAAACTAGCAGTCTAGGCTGTAACTCATCTTAACCCATGATGATCTGGACCTGATCTGCTTGCCTGGATATCCCACTTGCCCTTATGAAGAAACGATATGCCCTCTGGTGATGTGAAACTCACCCTGCGACGATAAAAGTTGACGACTTCCTGGAAAGGAACTAACCAGTCCATTCCAATAATGACATCATAACCTGTCATCTCTAGGAAATAGAGGTCCCATAGGAAGTGACACCCACCAACCTCTAGAGGGAACTACCTGCATGGACATACACTATATGTTCTAGTCCCCAACGGTGTGTCAAGCGTCAAAATATCGGTAGAGGAAAAGATGCAGAGACCAAGGCTCTCCACAACAACAATGGATATAAATCTATGAGAATCCCCTGTATCAAAAAGAGAAGAAGCTAAAACTAAGGCTACTAAGATCGTAACTCGAACTGTAGAGGGTCCAGGATCCTTCTCCTGTTGGGTCTGCTCCATTGTAAAAGTCTGGCCTAAGCCGCGACCCTGTGACCCTGTCTGACCACTCTGAGCTGATCCACCCTACTGTCGTTGAAGAACTGGTGACTAACTACCATATACATGACCTCCACCTCAGCCCGAATGGCCGGAAGAACTGTCATTCCTAGACTGGTGATAAACTGGGGGTGCTGCTCCTACACTAGGAGTCATAGAAGAACCCCTATCACCAGCAGCTGGTGAGAAGGACTGACAAAAGTGCTGAAGGTGACCCATTTTGCCACTAGATCAGCACTTCACTAGGTCTCTCGGGCAACGTGGCCTCATATGAACACTCTTGCCACACTGGTAGCACACCACCTGGCTACCAGAAGATGCATCCCACCAACTCTGATTTCCTCGTGAAAACTCCATGAGGCACTTCCTACTATTAGGAGGAGGAATACTAACTCTGGATGCCAAACCACCCCTGCTCACTACTCCAAAATCCCTCAGATTTCACTCTGTGATTAGTTCCTGGTTGACAATAGAGGATATCAAAGTCAACCTAAAGATGTTCACATATGATCGGATGTCATGCCTGAGACCATCCTCGAACATCCGTTCAAGGAACAACTCATCACCTCCTGTAATAGGCGTGAAATGCTAAAGCTCTGTGAAGCGAGAGGAATACTCCATAATAGAAACTATACCCTACTCCAGACTCATGAACTCTTAGGCTCGATCAGCCCTCAAGGTCTCCAGATAGAAGTAATCGTAAAATATATGTCGAAACTCATCCCAATCCATATTCTGCTAGCATCCTGCTTGTAATATCACATCCCACCTCCTCTTGGTAGAGTCTCAGAGCATGTAGGTAGTGGGATTCACCCTCTTCTCTAGAGGTATCTCCAGATTCTTGAAAATCGTCAGCATGACTTCTATCCATTACTCTATATCCTGGGGTCCTCCATCCCCTGATAAAGTAGGAGGATGATACTGCTGAAAGACCCGCGTCAATTCTGCCACTGATGGGGTAGGAGGTGAGGCTCCTTGAAAGGTCTAAATCATCCTAAAAAATCCCTCTATGTACTATGTACCATCACCTTTGTTAGGTATAATGGCTGGTGCCAAGACTGGCATGAAGAAGGATCTACTGGAAGTCCCTGATCGGTCATGTCCGGTGCCCGATCACTGCCTGACAACTGGTGCATAACCGAAGGATGTCTCGGTGGCATGAATCTACAAGGTCAAGTGCACACTTTAGATCAAGATTATCAGGGACTAAAAACTAGAATCATAAGAAGGGAACAAGAGAATGAAAGAATTCAAGTTTTACCAAACATGACTACACAACGTGTACAATTCCTACATGGCATGTTCCCTTAAGTCGTTTACATGGGCGTGTACTCCTGCCTGAAATGGTCATGTAACACCCGAAACACATTGTGTGTTGTCCTAACACACGAAATGTACTCAAATCCCCTTTCCCTTCCCGAGTCCTTCTAGATGGTTAAGCCACACGACTCTCCTAAGACAAGACTACACAACATGTTCAAGGTAGACATGACATATACTAGAAAAGCTTCACCTGGACCATGTTGTTAGTGATACATCCTAACACATGGCTCACACTACATGGCGTGTTCCATACAGACATGAAATGTAAGTGAAAGGATATCACTGACCCATGGTGTTAGTGACACAACTGGGTAGCTAGGTCAGACTATAAGGCGTGTGCAATTGGTACATGGTGTGTTCCCACAAGAAATTACCTATCCTGTGTCTCTTCCCAAAAGGATTATGACACGGTTAGAGACTACATGGAATGTACATAAAGTGAACAGCGTGTACTAAAAAAAATAGTTTCTTCCCATACAGAAGAACACATGGCGTGTAGTCAAAACTACACGGCATTTATTCTGGGTTTTTCTGGATAGTAAGCCTCAGAAACTACTCCAGGACCTAGAAAAACACTGAAAAAAACATTAAAAGTACCAAATTCCGATCCGTGGGTCCCATACTCCCTGCGAATCAAAGCATGGAATCTTATACATGTTATTACAGGGAAAACAAGGCAATGATCCACCAAATTATGATCCATGATGCCCATAACACCTGAATAACCAAAGTTTGACGTTCATTCAAGAAAAACCTTACACAACCAATACCCTATCAACCGGTAGGTATTTTTATCAAGGAGTCTATCACAACAGCGTGCATATACTACACAACATGTATTACAACAACATGCAATTGATAATGCATCCTAGATGGCATGAAAAGAATGCATGACATGTCAATTCTAGTAAGTGGATATTTGATGCATGAGATGGCATGCCCTCATCTCATCGGGTTGTGACAGAAATAGAACGTGAATAACATCAACTATAACATCACAATACATGTGAGTCACTTAATGGTGAAAATAAAATCAACTGTAAAATCGAAAACCAGAAAAATTACAATAAATGAGGTAGATTTATTTTTCCCTATACACGGGTGAGCTACTATCGGGCACAACTTATTACTAAGTACCTATTCCTTTCTATCCCAGGATAAAGGCTAAAAACAGTATGTCAAGAGAAAAGAGACCTTCTTATACCACTTTATAATGTCCCTATTCTGGAATCCACCTAGAGGCGCCCCGTACCCGGTTGGTCACATGGCCTCAAGAGCATTCCCCCGCACAACAGAGGATACCGACTAGTAGTGAGGAATTGGGTGTGATTGTGGGGAAACTATGAAATCATTGGAAGAGTACACAGTGGAAGTAAAAATACACACAATATTGGAAGTAGTAAATATCCAACAACAGTAAACAACAGAAGACTAGAATAATAAACAACTAGATCACATATATATATATACATTAAATGATGCATGATACATATGTTTAGTAAATTATCCAAACAAGTCACAATGATGCAAATACCAACAGTGCTAAACCAAAGTACAAAATAAAAAGATAAATAGCTCCTCGTCATCACAAGCCTAAGTTTGGTTCCATGCTCTCCAGCTCCACAACAAGTCAAGTACCTGAAGTAGAAGTGCACTTTCCCTTTTCTTTACCTGCAACAATATAATATTTTTGGGCCCAAAAGCATGACCCAAATAGGGTGTGAGACTAAATACTAGTAGGCAACCACCCAAAAATCTGTGCCTAACAGTCAGTGAATATATGGCAGGTAAAAGTACAGAAAATAGTAAACAGGAAAGTACTCACCAGTAAACAATCCATAGTTTCAATATCAAGAAACAACAAAACAAACAGATAAACACATACATGTAACCCTCTGGGAAGTAATCACAACCATCCCCTTTGGTCCTACCTGAGAAGTAAAAGCAACCCTCTAGGCAGTGCACTTGGCCTAGACCCTCTAGTTTAGTCATAGAATTCATAAAGACTCTCTGAGGAAGCACTCACAGTAAATTCCCCTGATAGTATAAGGAGGTCAGGGACTCTCTGAGGAAGCTCGGACGGTGAATTCCCCCTTTATCTCCAAGGTCAAGGATTCTCTGAGGAATCTCACTCGGTCAATTCCCCTTATAGATCAGGTCATTCAAAAAATTCAAAGACTCTCTGAGGAAGCTCACACGGTCAATTTCTCTTATAGTCTAAAGAAGACAAAGACTCTATAAGGAATATCACTCAGTAAATTCCATTTATAGCCCAAAATGATTCAAAGAATCTCTGAGGAAGCTCACTCGGTCAATTCCCCTCATAGTCTAATGTTCTCAAAGACTCTCTGAGGATGCTCACTCAGTCAATTCCCCTTATAGCCTACTACACTAGGTTCTCGCAGCCCTGTGTAAGTCAACGAGCATAACAATTCAATATGAACAAATTAAACCTACAGAACTACTTGCATAATTAGTCTACAATATATCACGCATGTCAGAGTAAAAATATTCTTCCCTACAACTCTAGGCTTGGAAAATAGGCAAGGCGGACAAACAAGCTAAACAGGACCAAGAAGTTGTAAAAAGATCATGCATGGTAAAAAAATCCAAAGTAGAGAAAATCAACCCTATTCACATCCATTTAACATCTACACAAGCATACAATCATGGGAGGTAATCAACAGGGGTAAAACGACAAACATGCAATACCCTGTTCAATAGTATTGGTGAAAATTTCACATAATACTCAAGGGCTTTGAACGGAAAGGCAGAAACCACCTACCTTGGTGTTAGGAGATCACTATATGTGAACCTCGAGACTTTAATCACCTTATAACGTCAAATATATACAAAAAAATCTAAAAAATTCAACATAGGATAACTTAAGAAAGATGAGGAATCATGAAACCGGGATTAAGGAGAAGAGAGAACTCACCTATGCGATTCCAACTCAACCGACAGTGTTTGATTCGGAGTACGGAAGCTTGCTCGGGGGTTCGTCGAAGATTCATGGCCACACGTAGCTCTTGATCAAAAGAGACCTAAAAGAAGAGCGTTCTGGAGATTAGACGTGACCCCGATGCATTTAATGAAAAAAATAAAGTACACAGCGTGTACTTTTGAAGTACACGACATGTACTCGCCATTTCTATACTCTGATTTAGGCGGCATCCAAATCACCCCCACACGGCTGTGTGTGTGGCCTCTACACGGCCACCATACAGCCTACTGTGGAAAATTAGTACACTGTGTGTACTCATAAAGTACAGACGTGTACATTTAAAAATTCAAGATATTCCTCTTTTTCTCAAAAACGACTAGAAAAGGAAAAACATACCGGAAAAGAAGATCCGGGCTCTTACATCAGAACTCTAGAAAATTGGAGAGATGGGCATTGGGATCCTCACTGGGCAGACCACCAAATTAATAGTGTTCTGGATCAGCTGCATAATAACATACTTGATCTCGAAGTGTTGGGCCTGCACCAGTGGATGGATGATGCCCGTGTTAGTTCCGTGGATGGATGGAAGTCCGTACTCCATGAGTGTATGGTGTGGAGGTGGCTGCTGAGGGAGTGGATCCGACATGTATTATTGTTCATGAGGGGCATAGTATGGCCCCAGACCTGGGTGTATAAATGGAATCCCCTCCAGTTGGAGTTTTTGAAGCTGCTGCGGGCCATACCATGGAGAAAGTCGAGCTTGCTGGTCTCGGTTGTCTTCCGGTCCTAGTGGATATCCAACTCCTTGGACAACTGCTAGATTTATTTCCTCATTCTATGCCATGGTATTGTTGTGATTGTGCTCGTCCATGATTACACTTTGGCACCTCAAAATTATTCGTTTGATCTCTGGGTCAATTGTAAAAAATCCAGATGACTCAGCATTCTTGGAACGTGTGAGGTAGCCGCTCATACACCTAAATACCTTCACAATCCAAAACACACCAAGAGTAAACCAGGAAAAAATAAAGATAAATATAAATGAGTTTAGAAAAGATATTTTTGTGAATTTTTTATTTTTTTAGACTAAAATTTGATACAAACTTAATTAAAACAATAATAAAAGTAACTTTTCTTTATTCCCTAGCAATGGTGCCAAAATTTGGCGAGTCGTTTCACCGAAGGTATGTTATCAGTGTCCCAAATTATTTTTACCCTAACAAGTATAGAACCAGTAAGGGGTTGATCTAGAGGGAAAAAGAAGTTATTATTGTATTATTTAATTTAGTTTGTATTTTTGTTTTAGTGAAGTGTGCTGAATTTAGAGTTTATTTTTTTTTGGTAAAAAAATTAATTGGTTTTAAGTTTCTTTCAATAAAATTACTTAATTAATAGAATAAAATACGGGAAAATTGATTTTGATATAGATAATGAGAGAAATTATTTGGGGTTATGGATATATGAGAAGTTTATTATTAAATAAAATTGCTTATGAGGTTGTGTTGTTCATAATAACCCAACATTCTGGGTTTCAATTTGTAATAAAGTTTCCTTGGTCTAGTAAACTTATATTTAGAGTTGAAGAAACTAACTCCTTGGTCCGGTAGTTAGTGTTTAACATTTCTTTATTTGGATTAGTCCATTTTTGAGTCAACGAATACTTCCAATGATCATGAAAATATTCATTGGTATTCTTCTTTTGAATCCCTAAAAATTCCGCCCTTGGTATAGTTTAGAATTTTCAGTGATAAGATGAAGTGATTTAAGAAGAATAAGAAAAATTTTAAAGAAAAAACATATTTATATCAACTAATTTAAATTAAAACTCATCATCTCCCATAACCCCCACACACTGGGTATTTAGTTACACATATATAAAATGATAAACACAAATCCCTTGATACCTGATGTGATCATGCTTTGAAACTTCGAGGAGGGAATTATTCTTTGGTAGTTAGTAGAATGGATGTAGTACAAAAGGAGAGATTCTTCCATTCGGACCTTCAACAGTTTTCTCTCCACAAATTTTCCTCACACCCCACACCTAAACCGAAGGCCAAGGCCTCCTTTTATAGATAATGTAACTACTTGTCATGTGAAAAAAGTATAGGATGTGTAATTTTGTCAACATGATTTTGTCCTTTTTTTTCTCCGCTGGTAGGCGGCCTAACACACCGTCTTTGACTTGCAACACAGAGCCGCCTGGTAGGTAGATATACATGGCGTGTAGTGCCGCCATAGACAGTGTGTAGTATCATTTTTTTGATCACCAACCGCTTCTAGAAAGGTATAAATGGCATGTATATGTTGAACACGACGTGTCCCCTTAAGTCGGCCACAGGAGTGTGTCGACTCTTCTCATCCACCAACATCTTCTAGAAGGGTTTACACAGCGTGTAATATGTGAACACAACGTGTACCGACTTCTGGTAACTTGGGAATTTACTTTTCTGGGTCAATCTGTGTCTGAACTTGAATGTACATGGCGTGTATATATGTACACGCTATGTAGTTGTAAATTTTTTCTCAGTTCTCCCCCAGTTTGTGTATTTGGCCGTAAATCTCCTGAAAATAAAAAAGATCACCAAAATAAAAGTATTTTTCCACTAAACAGTAGGTAATTATAGAAAAATTGTTCTTATTTTCAATAAAGTATGTGAAAAATTTATATACAAATAGGGTGAATTAGTTTCCTTAGTTGAATAAGAATCATAGTGATAATTTCTAACTAAGTTCCTACTCATTAGAAGAAGATTCATTAGGCCAAGTTTCATCTTCCAGACAAGGAGGCATGTCTGACCAATTTTACTTAATTGTATGGATAAATATTAAATTGAGAATAATATTATGGAGGTTCATAGTATATAAAAAATGGAAAAAATAACATTGATTTTATGTTGTACCATATGAAGACATACTGAATAGAGAATGTGATCCATCAGACAAATGGCATACCAGATGGAGAAACATTGAATGGAATTTTGATAAGGTAAATTTATATAAAATGTTCTATATGGTATGATTGAGTAATAATGATCTTTCCAAGATTGGGAAGAAGTTTCAATAAAAACAAAATATTAATAGACGTGTTGGATATCTTAAAGATTATATATAAGAAAAGGTTATCCAACTTGCTTATAGAGAAAGATCATATGAATAAGATGATATTTCTATAATGGATCAAAGAATAATAAAAAAAATTCTATCTAGGGTAAAGAACCATTTGCTGAAAAGGATTGTGTTTAGGGTGTATAAAATACTAGGAAGTGGATAAGACAAGGATAGTTGGGGGTATAACCAAATATGGAAAAAGAGTTGATTGATGGGCTGTATAACCAAGTTTAATTAGAGTAATGATTACTGGATTTTAGAACTGTTTTCTACATATTTCTTTTTATTCCGAAATAGAGTTAGTAAAATAATCCATGTTGGGGGTAATTACCACCATATAAAGGACTGGGAATTTGTAACAAACTTTATAAATATCATGCACTGATACCTAACTTTATATTACTATATTTTAAGTGAGTTTGAGAGATATATTTGAGTGGATCATAACTCTGACAAGTGTTAGAAGCTGATTTTGTAAGAAGGATTCATAAAATAAAGTGATCAGTGGTTCACACATCCCCTATTCGTGACCCTATACTGATCGGGGAACATCAATTGATATCATAGGATGTTCTCTATGAAATATCCAAATATCTGCTAAGGGTGGGGAATATAAATTTAGTGATCAATAGGGTTGTTCCTAGATTTGATGGAAAAAATATCACATTTGGAAGAAGAGGATGTACCCTATATTTTATCTCTTGGTCCTAAAGTTAAAGCTACTATAACCGTTAGATTTCCTCCCTTTAATGAGGTTGTTATGAAAACTATTAATAAGATAAATTTAGAAGTTGATGGAAAAAATTATAATGATATGTTGATGAATCTATTAGAGAATGGTTATATAAATATCATGGGGTTTTCAATAGCCAATAAAATGCAGGATAATTTGAGAAGAATCTATAAAGGAAATGGAAAATTTAAAAAAGATAAGATACAAATTTAGATGATAATGTTTGAAGTTATTAATTTCTATAATGAATAAATTATTGATAAATATTTTATAAGAGTCAATGATATTGTCATCAATATTATAGGTTTTGGTAAGAAGCTATAATATTCTACCATTATTAAGAAATTGATGATACATTTTCCAAATATATTTGAGGCCAAAGTGTCATCTATAAAATATCGATAAGATTTATCTCTGGATGAAATTAAGAATATTCTTATGGAATACAAAATGATAAAAAAAATAGTTTTTATGAATAAGGGTAAAGAAGATATAGATTTTGAATCCTTTTTAAAATGGAAGTATAAATATAAAGATATAGAAGAAGAATCAAGTTATCTAGATACCAAGTAAAATGAAGAGGTATTCAACACAATCATTGTTATTTTTTATAAGAGATTCAAAAAGGTTAATTGGAAAGGAAAAGGTAAGAAAGATCTTTAATATTGGAATTTTAAAGTTAAAAGACATTTTTTGGAAAGTTTCCTAAGTAGAAGATTTATGATTTTGAATTAGACAAAGAAGATAAAATGTCTTGAAAAAATAAGTGGAAGAAACTTAAGAAAAAGTTTATTATAAAGAAGAATAATTCTTTTGTGTATAATAGAAATGGACGATTATTCATCAAAAAATGAATCATATCTTAATATCAACTTCTTATATTATGTTAGAAGAGAAAGTGTCTGATCAAACAATAATGATAATGGTGAGGAGAATAAAAATTGTGTGTATTATAAAAGAAAAATTAGAAGGTAATATTAATAAAATTTCTCAACTCATGAAGGAAAGGAAGAAGATGAATAAAAAAGTTAAAAAGATAACTTTTTAGAATATAGAGCTAATAAAAATGAGTTAATAAACTGTAATGAGATTTGAAATTATAAAACAAAATTGTCTAGGTTTGAAATAAATCTAAAAGTTTGTGAAGTAATATTAGCTGGAGAGGAGAATATCAACTTGGTATACCAACACTTATTGAAGAATATAAGCAAAACAGGATAAATATGGATGAATTTGTAAATATGGTGAATGTTATTAAATAAATTTTTATTGATAAATAAGAAGAGTTATAAAAAAATCAATTTTTATTATAGTACAAAATTAGTTAAGAATGTTCAGAGAATAATTTATCAAAATAGTTGAGGTTAAATGCGAATCTTCCCAAGATAGTGAAAACTACATTCACAGAAGTAGGTTGTTTCTATTCCCAAACAATATTAATATAGATATTCTTCTACTAAAAATGAATTTCTAATTATTAAGATTTTTGATAAATCATCATCTGTTAACCAATAGTTTAATTCATCAAGAAAGTATCCAATGAAAAAATTAGTCCATATTTTATAAAAAAAGACAAAATTAATATTAGTATATTTATTTGTATAAAAGGTCAAGATTCAGATATCACTACTGGTGTTTTAGAGTATTAAAAAAAGAATATTCATGATTGTATAATATTTCTCTACTAGGAAAAATGTATGAATGAAGGGGGAGATATAATGATCATAAAAGAAAATATTTTTACAAAAGGTTTGTTGTTTTAGAAAAGAATGTTCAGGAGGTGAAGAATATTATTACCTTAAGAAATAAATGTGATAAGTTTAATAAGGTCGAGTAGGGTAAGAAAGTAGAGAATAGAAAGGAGATTAACAACGGTGGGAAAGGTAAGAAAGATTTTTTAGTTATTTGGAGAGATTAATTGAAAATGGATACAAAGATGAAGGAATAAATAAAATTCTATTATATAAAAAGTGAGAAAACAGGATTTAGAAGATTATAAAAACATTGATAATAAGTTTCTAATAGATTTTGGTATAAATATTCATAAAAAATTCAAGTGATGTGAGAAATATAGGAATATAACTAAATGTTTTATGACTATATTACCATCCAAATAAAAAATCACGAAGTGGTTGTTATAATCTCAAGGTAAAAAAAAAGTTATGGAAGTCAACGAGAAGATTTAAGGTTCATATTAAGATTATATATATGAAAAGAAATACATTACAAAATCTGTGAAGGATGATAATAATTTTAAAATTAAATCCCATGCTAAATCTAAGAATAATATTAATAATTCTATACTAGGAGAAGACTCTCAGTCTGTTCATTACTTATAAAGAACATTGAGGTTCCTCCTTATTCACAATATACTTTCTTATTTGTACTAACATGTGTGTAATTGAAGGAGTAGTTATATAAAAGATAGCTATGTTCTTTAGAGGTTTTACAACCCTAAGAGTCACCCATTATGGAACATTTTCCAACCTTAGACAAAATTTATCACCTTGATTATATACTCTTGTTTTCTACACTAGGTTTTCATACATAGAATTATGGTTTTTTAGTTAAATGCATTTTGTCAATAAACTTATGTGATACTATTTTTCTCTTGATTTTTTAATGTTTTTGGGATGAAGGAATATGAGATGATACTTATGTTACCATTTTCATTTGATTTTCATTAAGGGGGAGGAATAAAAAAGTGGGTTCATAAAAAATTAAACATAATATAGGGAGAGAGTATTGAACAAAAATATTGACTTCAAATATCTTTGATATTTTATGTGAATATTGATGAAAAAACAAAGGGGGAGATTTTTTACAAAGTAGGTTTGGTTGAAATTTTTATCAATATATCAATATGTGTTTATAGAAAAAGTCAAGAGAATATATGAAAAGTCTTTCCTTATGAAGGTTATGTAAGTTTCCTTATGAATGTTATGAAAGTTTCCATACAATGTTAGAAAATGCTATACTGATCTTCAAGTTACCACCATCATGAACATACTTATGATCCAAGATGAGGTTTTAGGAATTATTTTAAAGGAAAATAAGTATTTTTTTTGAAAATTAATTTTATTGGATGGATAATGGATGATGTTATCAGATGAAGAGTTATAAGAAGTTGGCATTGCTGAGTTTGTACAGGTTTGTGTATAGGGTTTGAAGTTGGGTTCCAAAGAAAACATGAGTTGCACAGTATAACTAGTTAAATAATGTCAATGGATAGATTAAATAAATGTGATTGGATGGATATTTATATAGTATAATTTACAAATTTCTAATAAATGACTTTATATATATTTATCTATGTTGTTACGTCAATCCAATGTTTGATTACGGAAGTTATCATGATCGAAAGAAGAATGATCAGATGGAGGAAACCCATGTAGTGAATCAGTTAGATAGGTATATAAAGATTACTATATGGACATGAAAAAATTCATACTAAATGGAAAAATACTTGAAAAATAAATCTAATGAATCAAAAGAGTTCCAAAAGATGGATAGTTCGTACAAAGTTCATATTACAAGGATGATGTTACAAGCTATAAAAACTTTGACATTATGAATTCTATACAAATTATAAGGTAGAAAGTTAAAGATGTATCAGATAAAGGATATCATGTTAATGTTATTATATAGAGATAACCAATGTAGATCACCAGGTTGAGATATATACAAGGTTTCATTAGACTAAGGTCCATCAGATAGATACCAAAAAGATCTAACATATGGAGCACTCTGATGATATTAGAAATAGAATTTTGATGTCATCTTTCGGAGGCACTACCGGAAGAGAAGAGCATGTAAATATTTAGATAAAGTTGATTTATATCAGTGATAGATATATTGAGCCCAATTGATAGAGGGTTATTAATAGAGTGTAACTCAGAAAAGACTTATCAGATAGTGATTTGGCTTGTGAGTCTATTGTATGAAAAATACTAAAGATGTACCTTCAGAAAGAAGAGTTCTTGAAATTTTTATTAGATAGAAATTTTCTAAATTGTGTTCTAAGAAGATTTATATAAACCTTGAAAATTCATTAATAATGATGATTCTAAGCTATTAAAGGATATTATAGAAGTTTTTAGAGGAATCTAATAAAATTTAAAGAAGTGAGAGATTTTAAATTTGAGTTTAATTGAGGGAAAAAATACTTATGAGTACTACCAATTAACTAGAGAAGAAAACCTATATAAAAGGGTGCGATAGTATGGGTGGAACACTGTTCATGTATAGAGGATTGGAAATACTAAAGGATATATTTTATGAGTATCAAACCAAGGTTATATTTGGTTGAAAAAGAAGAATAAAACAAAAGAGATTTGAATAATGTTCATTAGACCAAAATTCATCATTCAAAGAAGAAGCACAGTGAGAATTTATGAATCAGGTCCTACTAAATGAAAAAGTTTAATCGGGCTGAGTTTCATTAGATGGACAAGGAGGGGTATTTGACCCATCTCTCTTCATTGAATAGATAAGAATCTGACATAGGATAATCTGATGGAGGTGTATTAGATAGGGTAAACCAAAATAAAGTATATTGAATTTAGGTGTACTTGATGGAGATTGTGACCCATTAGATGGAGGGAATAACATATTGTGAATGATAAAACACAATTTTTTCTAATGTAATTTTTTGAGAAATGTTCTATAAGGTATGATTGAGTAATCTAGGTCTTTCCAAGACCAGGAAGAAATTTTGTGACCAGTAAACCCTTAATAGAGTTTTTGAGGATATTAATGACTATATAAAGGTGAAGCTGGTCTAATATTATTATTGATAAAGAACATATTAAGAATAATATCTTTCTATATAAGATTAGAAAATAATAAGGAAGAGATTTTAGTTGGGTTGTAGAACTAGTTGCTGAAAATTCCTATTGTTGGGGTGTATAAACAGTTGGTAAGGAATTGAATACGATAAGAAATGTTGAGGGCTATAAAAAAATATTGTAGAAGAGTAGATAACTGGGGTGTAGAACTAAGGTTAACTGGAGGAAGAATTACTTGGGTGTTGAACTAATTTATTTTCATGCCTTTTTATTTATAAAATAAGTCAGTAAAATAAGCCATGTTGGGGGGGGGATAACCAACATGGAAAGGGGTAGGTCTTTGTAAATAACCATGTAAATATTATGTGTTGATCTCTTATTTTATATTACATTATATGTAGTAAGGTTTAGAGATATATTTAAGTGGATCATAAATCCAACAAGATTGAGGGGTTGAGTTTGTAAAAAGAATCTGTAAAAGAAAGTGATCACTGATTCAACTCCTTCCCCTCTCAGTGACCCTACATTGATCAATGAACTTCAAAGAAATTGTATCCTCAAAATTTTATTCATCACCTAAATATGTAGGGATATCCCCCGCATAACCTTTACAAGTCCCCATGTTTCTTCCTCAATCATGTGGTTCTTCCAAAAAAACATTACCATGTGAGTTACCTTATTCCTTAACACCTACTCTATATGATCTAGAATCTGCACTGGATTTTCTTTATAAGAAATATTTTTCTTTTAACTACACTACCTTAGGGATTAAAATATGAGATGCATTAGGAACATATTTATTTAAAAATGAAACATGAAAAACATTATATACCCTATATAAAATAATATAAAAAGTTACTCATCCCAATAGACCACAGACTTAACTTTCCCTTTTTATAAAACCTTATAACACTTTTCCATGGATATATTTTAAGAAATACATGATCGCTTGCCAAAAATTAATGGTCTTTCCTCCTATTATCTAAATCTTCTTCCCAATTTGAGATACCCTCATGTGATTCTAAGTCATATTACCTTTTTTAATAATTTCTTTTACCAGTTTTGGTCCCAAAAACTTTCATTCACCAACTTCATCCCAACATGATGGATCTTGACCCCACATTCCATATAATTTCTCAAATGGTGTCATATTTATACAAGAATGAAAACCGTTATTATAATAAAATTCAACTAATGAAAGTTACTAATCCCAACTTCCCTAATAATCTTACAAGAAATCTCAAATCATATTTTACAAAGTATAAATCATTCACTCGGTCTATTCATTAGATTAAGGATGAAAAGATATGTTGAAATTTTATTTAGTAACCAATGAATGTTAAAGTCCTTTTAAAAAATTAGAGGTAAATACAGGATTGTGTCTAGATATAATAGAGAGTGGGACTCCATGTAATATAACTATATCATTAAGGTAAAGTCTAGAATGATGATCCAAAGACATAATATTTTTAATATAAAGAAAATGTAAATATTTAGTAAATTGATCAATAATAACCAAAATTGTATTATTATTTTGATTAGTGTTTGATAACCCAATATGTAATTAATGAATATATTATTCCTTTTCCATTCAGGCACTGGAAAAGGTAGAAACATCCCCTTATGTAGTTTTCAGTCAAATTTAACCAGTAGATAATTCAAACATTTTATGGTAAAATCAATAATATCCTTCTTTATTCCTCCCCCAATAATATTCCCAAAGGTCTATGAACATATTAGTTCTACTTAAATGGAGAGAAAATGGAGATCTATGAACTCTACTCAATAATTCCTCTCCAACTAAGGATCACTTGGTACACACAAACTCTTTCTAAATCTTATAATACCTTTATTTTCAGCATTAAATTTAGGAAATTACCCTTGTTAACCAAATCTAATATTTATTGGAAACCTTGATCTTCCTTCTGATCATGCTTAATTATTGCTAACAAACATGATTTCACCATTACATGAACCAAAAGAAACAATGTTCCCATATGCATAATTTCTTGACCAACATTCATTAAATCATTATCCAAAGGGTCATGTTCTAAACATTTAATAGTTAATGATGCATTATCCTTTCAACTAAAGGCATCAACTACCTTGTTTTCTTTACCTGAATGATATTGAATCATTAAATCATAATCCCTTACTAGTTCCAACCATCTTCTATGTCTAATGTTCAACTCTTTTTGAGTGAATACATACTTTAAACATTTATGATTAGTATATTTTTCACATTATTCCCCATATAAAATATATCTATATATTTTTAAATAAAAAAAAATATTAAAACCATTTCAATATCATGCATATGGTAATTATATTCATGGTTTTTCAATTGGTACAATTAATTTGAAATTAAAAAACCATCTCAAATCAAGAAAAAACCAAGTCCCTTCAAAGAGGTATCACTAAAAATAGAAAAATCACCATTTATAGACAATAAGGATATTACTAGACCAATAACCAATTTTATTTTCCATTACTAAAAAAATTCATAAAATTCTTTTGTTTATGTGAATTTAACTCCCTTTTGAGTTAAATTAGTTAGTGGGCCTGATAACCGAGTAATGTTTTTAACAAACCGTTGGTTATAACCCACTAATCTAAGAAAAATTTGATTCTCGTAACATTTTTCAACCTTGGACCCTCATCCACCACCATAGTTTTAGTTGGATAAATAGTTATGAGATCTTTATAAACAATATACCCATGTAAATAAATAATTTTTAATAAAAAATAACAATTGATAAATTTTCCACATAAAATTTTCCCTTTAAAAGTCTAAAAAATAATCGTTGGGTGTTTCTCATGTTCCTAAAAAACTTTTGGAATAAAACCATAATGTCATCAATAAATACAACCACAAATTTATCCAAATACTAATGAAACATTCTATTCATAATATAAATGAATATAGATGGTGCATTAATTGACGGAAAAATAATAAACATAGATTCATAATTCCTTTACCTAATATGAAATTCCATTTTTAATTGTCTTACTACTTCACTTTTATTTGATGATATCTAGACATGAGCTTAATCATTGAAAAATATTTCACTCCCAAAAGCTAATAAAACAAGTTATATATACAAGAAAATGAATTCTTAATATTAACATTAATGTTATTAAGTGCTCAATAATCAATTAAAAGTCTCATAGAACTATCCTTATTTTTAACGAACAAAATAGGATCACCTCAGGGTGAAGTTATAAGATGAATAAAACCATTTCTATGAAAATCTTGTAACTTATTTCTCAATTCCAATAACTCTAATGTATCCATTTGATAAAGGGTTTTTGAAATTATCTTAGATTATAATGCTAATTCAGTAATGAATTCAATCTCATAATTATGAAAAAAAACTTGGGAATTCATTAGCAAATAAATCCATATATTTTTTGACTACTATCACATCAATAATATGAAAAAATTCCCTCTCTCCAAAAAAATGTCTAAGATAACTTTCACTAACATATTTAATCAATTAATCAATTTCTTGATATGTTATTATAGGTATGAAATCATTCATTTATAAAAATTCAAACTCACTTTGAAAATTGAATATAACTTTCTTATCTTTTTAATATATCTTATCATTATAAACTTAAATCCAATACATAAATAGAATAATACCAAAATCAATTATGGAAAATATAACAAGATTTTTAGTAAAAAACCCTCTATGAATAATCATAAGAAGATTCTTATAAATATATATAGATTTAATACTTCTTCCATAAGTTTTTACTAAAAGTTATTTATTAATTTCATGAGGTAATATTTAAATTTTACCTATTAATTTCTTAGAAATAAAAGAATATGAATACCTTGAATCAAATAAGAATTTGGAGTAATCTGAGTAAAAAAGTAATCTACTTTTCAACACTTCATTTGATGGTCTTGTATTTCTTGAGGTATTCATGAATGAATTTGACCCACCCTTATACATATAGTCTTCATGATCCCCATAATTCATTATTTTATTCATAATTACATAAACATAATGTCCCATATCATTACATTTAGAAAAACTCACTGGCTACTTATCATATTTGTTCTGACCATCACCATGATTCTTTTGTTTGTAATCACGAGCCAAATTTCCTAGTATACCATATAAAAAACACTTTAAATATTTCATTATACACTCCCTATGATTCTTCAAACCACAATTTTCATAAAATTGAAATTTATACCTCTCACCTTCATATTTCTTTGATGGATGATTTCCCATTTATTTCCATCTAGACTACATATTATATTTAATATTTTAAAAGTAAAAAATGACTATATCAAACTCTCAACAATTTTTAAAACTTTATCATAGATTTTAAATTCACTATAGGCTAAAGATATTGGAAAACATGTTATCATTACCGAGTAAAACCTATCAGTTATACTTTAATGCTCTAGAATGAAATTTAGTGCATAATTGTCTAATCTAGTAAAATTATCTTCATACACAGAAACACAGTTCTTCTCATTTTGCTTTAGTTAAAAAAATCAACTTTTCATATTTAGTCTAACAATATTATAAAAATAATTCTCAAGGAAAATATTCTTAAATATCACCCACTTCATGGAACCAATCTCATATTTCTTCCTTGGTATTATAAACTAATGATCACTGCTAATCAGATTCACCTTCAAAATGATAAATGGATATAATTACCTTTTTATGTTCAGATTACCTGAAAACTTTGAATATATTTTCAAGAGCATATATTGGAGGGTGTTATCTCATGAAATTCTCCACTATATAAATTTTCCTATATGGAAAGTTCAATCACTCTATAACATGGCTACCACAATTAATATCCTACACAATTGAGTTAACACAAATAAAAACTACTCTATTCTAACTCCAATTATTCTAGGTTAATAATTTGGAAGGATATTTTCCTCCTAATGCCTTTACACTTTATTCACCTCATTTAATCAACAAAAAACCAGTCTAAAAAAACACTTAGATTATATGAATACACATGGAAACCTTCAAAGTTTTATCATGATAATTAAATCCATAGATTAACACCCCTTAAATGTATTTTCTTAACAACACCCTACCCTCTAATGTTATTTAGGTATTATCCTGAGACTTTAAAAGGAAACACTATGTACTTAAATGAACTACTAAATACTATGTGACCTTTATGAACTGATCATTAAACACAATTTTGCCACTTCTGTGTTTTAAATTTTAAAAAAATGGACATACACGGTTGTGATAAATAAGTTATTTGGATTCTGATAGAACCAACTTAATTTTTAGTTAATAGTAACTTACTCTTATGAATAAGAATGTATCTATATGAATAGTAATATGAACCTTATGAATAGAAAATCATTTAAATGAATAGTAACCTCACCTGTGAATATGTAAATAAAATATAGGCAATCTTATAAGTGATAAAATGATCATAGTATCAATGTTGGTATTTTTATAAGTGATAAATATTTAATTACAATTTTATAATTTATTTAATAATTTAAATGAAAATTTATTTTCATGAAATGTAATCATAAATTATTATTTAATTTTTTTATCATTATAATCTAATTTTATGATACCTTGATTAATTTTTCAAGGTGTTATAAAATCAGTTATAGTTTTAAAATTGTTATTTTTTTGAATAAATTATTATTTTATTTAAAAATAAATTTTCTCATATTTAGAAAATTATTTTGATAAAATTCAGGTCATTTTTTAGTTTTAAATTTTATAAAATTGTTAGAGTGAATTTTTGGAATTTTTTTGAAATACTAGAATTTTTGGAGAATAGTGAAATTTGATAATTTACAAAATATGCTAAATAAATGAATTTCTGCATCATGCTTGAGACATGAATGATGTAATTGGCCATTATTTTGAAATAAATTTCTATCTTAACAATTTTTGGTCATATTAATTATGAATATTAATCTTCTTGAACAAAAATATTAATCTAATGATTAAAATAATGGAAAAATCTTCCTCTCCTCCACTATAGATACCACCCTCACCCCTCTTCTTCTCACACCTCCCAATCTTTGATAATTGTATAAATTCTACCCAATATTATTACCAAGGATCTTACCCACATATAATATATTATGGACTCACAAAAACGAAAAAACCAAAGGCCTTAAGGAGGATCTCAAGGAGAAGGTATCAAGAGGTAAAAATCCTCTTTCATTCTCTTGTATTTACTTTTCAATTATTTTTCTTTTCTTATAATTTATTGACTTCATCTTATCCAAGATCCATAAAAACTTAATTATATTATATATAATGGATTTTTATCATTTTTATGGAATGATTCATCATATTTATTATTATTATCTAATTCCTCTTATTCTAGGAATAAAAATACCATTTGTAATGTGTCAATTTACTAATATCATGGACGAATTGTATTCGATTTTATTTAATTCCATAAAATATGGATGTAAAAAAATTATAATGGTTAAAAAATATTTTAAATAATATTATATGACCTATATTATTTTATTTAATTAACTTATATTAATAATATTAAAGGTATGTGATGAAACAAGTTCTTGATTATCGAAGAACTGCGAAAATGATCTAAACGAATATCACTAATGATTTATCAAATGATTCATCCTCATAACATATAAAAAAAATTATTTATGGTATAATTTAATATTCTGGAAACATATTTACACCAATTCATTCCACTTCTGTATTTTCTCTTCCATTCGACAAGAAAATCCTATACGAACTGACCATGGAAATCATGTAAACCGCGCACCCGAAATAATGGAAATAACAAAATATTATTAATAAATGGGCAGAATGATGTTATAAAATGATCATATAATGTGTTATAAACATTATTATGTTTCTTTAAAACATTAATAAAAACCTTTTAACAATTATACATGAGGTTTAAACATGATTGAAGTAAGATGAACTTGAGGTAAGGGAATTCTTAACCCAATTTCCATTATTTGGGTCAACCTTTTAATTATTCATTATGGGGTGTTAAGATTATTTTTGTGATGAATTTTTTTTATATTATGTTTATATTATGTTAATTTATAGTGTATACACATATCCATTCCATTATAATTAATTCTTACTCCAATTATATTTGTAAGGGACTTTTCTTTAGTAATCCTCTTTTAAAATCCTATTTTAAAAAATTCAAGAGGAATGTTTTTAAGAAATTATTCATGTTTTATGATTATGTTATGGTTCTTGGGAATTTTTTATGATAAGGATGTGAAATATATATCTCTCCAATTCATTGGGTATAATTACGTGTGAGGTCAACTGTATGGTTACTCCAAGTGTCACTACGATGGTTAGACCATAAGGTAGATGTGAGGGTTACATTGTAAGGTTGTCGTGAGGGTTACATTGTAAGGTATCCATGAGGGATACATTTTAAGGTATCCATTATGGTTACAAATAATATGGTAGATGTAAGGGTTAAAATCTTAGTTAAGTAATTACCCAAGTTACCAATATGTTTTATTTATACCTTTGATGCTTTTATTGTAACCCCTTGTTTTCATAAGTAATATTATTAAGTTTATGTTCAAAGGAAAATATTTTATAAGTATTTATGGACTAACTAATGGTTTATTTCCTTATTTTTATATCCCATACTAATATTTTGTTCTCATCCAATGTTTTTAAATAAAATTTCACAGGATTCCATAAAATTTCAATGGACAGTTAAGGTGCTAATTCAGATAAATCCAATTAGTTAATTAGTTATTATATAATTATTTTTAGAAAATCTAATTAAATTTATTTAAGTTGTTGTATAATACTCTATAATATAGACTAAAGAAGTTTCTATATTTTATAATGTACTGTGTATTTTTATTTTAACTTTTATAAAAAAATATCCAACAAGTTTAATACTAAATTTGGAAGTGCAAGTTCAATGATTTACAATTTAAACCTCTCTTTAATACCAAAATTAACAACCCATACATTTAACAACCCATATTTAAGTGTTTAAAAACAAGGATTGATTTTTCTTACATTCCCATGATCTTTTAGTCTTAGGGTTTTGGATAATTAGGAATAAATTTTATATATGAAACTCTTACAAAAAAATAATACACTTAAACTCAATATCTATTTTTTTTCCCAAAAAAGGAATCTTAAATTTAAAATATGGTTTCATCCAAAACATGATTTTTTCTTTTAATATAAACCTCCAAATTGGAAATATTTTAATTCATATACTTCTTACTGATTTTTAATCTATGTTATTTTTTTGAAAATGTGGGATGGTCACAAAAATCTCAGTAACAGATAAAAATGAAATAAACATATTAGTCAATTATGAAAATCATGAAATCCCACATATATTTTTCTTTTATATAATTAAAATTGAGCATAATATAATCATTTAATTACTCAATAAATCACATTCAATTCCCAAATATTTTCATAAAACATATCATAAGAAATCTTAATGGAAAAATCAATGTCATGAGGATTTCTTATAAAACATGAGAACTCATTAAGTAATTTTATTGAAAAACATAAATTTCACTCGTAAAACGGTAATAAACTTTAATTTAAACATTAGATCATTATATTACCTTATAAAATTAAAATACTTTCAAGAAAAATAAATTTAATTCATAAAAAGGTTATGTATATACTTTGGAAATAATTTTTATATCGCTATTACAGTCACTCTTACAATAACTCTTACAAATGGAATAACCATCTTAGATAATTCCATCATATATTCCCTAGAAAAAAACAATAATAAATGAATTTGAGAGAAATACTGGGCCCACCCATTTATCATTAACAAATTCCAAGGACTATAACATACATAAAAGACGTAAAATCTTCCAATTTTATATCAAAATCTTATAAAATATTCTATTTAATACATATTTAGAAATAATTTAATTATTCATGTAAAAATAAGAACAAAAATCCTTTTTCTTTGAAAAATATAAAAATAAAAATTTCCCAAAAGAATGGGTAATACTATTTTCTTTAAAAAACCATGAAAACATTTATATGAATCTTCCTTAATAACAAAGGTCATGATGCTGGGTAAAGATGGTCAATATGTGTATGTTAACAAACATTATTTTACACTTTGGTAAAATGATTCAAAAGTTAACCATACACAAAATGATAAAAAGATTACATTTTTAAAACATTTTAAAAAGTCATGGATAGTTGAAAATTAATTTAAAAAATTATTGGATCATATATTATAACATTATTGAAACATTTTTATGAACATGGATATGGAGGGAAAAGAGAAAATAAACTTTAAAACTTTTAAAATAAGTCATTAAATAAAAAATACCATACCTTGAGTCTAAATAACAACATATATAGTTACCCAATCCTATCACATATATTTTTACATGATTTTACATGTTTTTATACACAAATATCTAATAAAAACAAACCAAGAATTGAAAGGCTTTGTGTTTTTATAAGAATTGGCACATAAAAAATCAACATGAATTAAAATAAAACATATTTATTTTAATCTCAATAATTATATCATTAATATATTTAAGATCCTAAAAATATATAGGATAACCTAGGGAATACATATAAAAAATGGATGATCTAAAAATCTTGGTAAGGGAATAAACATGATAACAAATAATTGCATAGGAGTCAAAAGACAAAAAATAATATCATAAAAGACAAGGTTCTTGAATAATCAAGTGGGAGAATAATATAAAGATCATAGAATCATAATATCATAGAAACATAAGAAATTAGAAGAAACATATAACATGACATAAGAATAAGTCAAAGCTAACTGCCATAATAACATCACATGGTGGATAGGGTCCCATCATGGATTAACTTTACTCCATAATCATGTACATATCATAACATGAGACATAAAAATTACCCAATTAATTAGAGTATAATATGGGTTTACCCATTATAACATGTACAATATTATGTGTGACACAAATTAAAATCAATCATAAGACATAAACAAAAGAATTACCCATAGAAAGAAATAGGTTGCATAATCTTGTCTCATATCACAATCAAAAGATATTTCAAAAAGATTTCAAAGAGGAGAAGGAATTAAATAATCTAGAAATGCATATCTGAATGCATAATCATAGGTTTTAAAATATTGTGTTCATTTAAAAAATAACATCATGAGAAAGGGTAGAGAAATTGGTATAGAAATGAACTTTGAAAATTATGGATTAAGGAATCAGTTGAAGACTTTGAAGAATGAAGAAATATGGAATTATGTTTGAAAAATAGAGGTAAAATAAAATGTTTATACAAAAAATATTTCTCCAATTATATAAATAATTAATGGGAATAAATAATTTAAAATAGTTTTACATAAATGGGTTAAATTATAGAAATGTTCCCCTTAATCGGGTTTGATTTTAAAGAATACATTTGAGAAATGATTTTAAAAATGTATTTTCCCATCAAAGGAATGAATTTTAAACTAGGTATATATATAAGAGAAATATATATAGAATTTATAATCATTAAATAACATTAAAACTAAGATATAATGTTAGTTATGGAGAGAAAGGTCATAATCTAAAGAAAACAGAGTGGTTTGGAGAGATCCCTTACATTAGTTTCCATAATCATTCTCATTTTAACTTAAAATATTAGATAATCAAATTGGAATAATTAATTACATAATTATAATTTTTTTATATATTTTATTTAATATATTTTTATTGTATTCATTTATAAGCATTTCAATGAGATATAATGTTTAATCCTGTTGTACTGAGGGTGTTCAATTTATGATTCTAAGGTCATATCATTTGTGGATTATTATTGATGTTCTTATCATATGAGACAACAACTACCAAAGTTAAATGAAATGGTATTAATTTTCTTATATAAATTTAAATGGTTCCAAGTATCCTTCTATGTTTCGACATAGGGATGATTCATTTAGTAAGAACTCTAACATTATACGACTAGTATATTTAGGCAGTTTTACCAAACATCACAAACCAGTTTTTTTTTATTTATTATTATGTATATATATTAATTATAGAACATAAAATAAGTTATAATATTATTATTATCAGCTTATTTAATAATATTATTATTTTTAGGACCATCCTTAAAGGCGGTGGAGAAAAAAAAGTACGTTGTTCATGGAGGTGGTGAACCAACCATATTGAAAAAAAATTCCTTTTCGAATATAAATAAGGGAGGGCAGAAGATGTATATTGCACAATAATAATATAATATTAGTAAATTTATGATAATGATGTTAATATTTATAGGTGTATGGAAAACATAATGATGTGGTAGAAGAAGATTACAATTGAAAGAGGTTAGTCCAGAATTTTGCCTCATCCATTGGTTGTCTCTTCTTTAACTACCCATTAAGGATACTTAAAATGGTATTTGGTGAGACCAAAATCACTAGAAATAGTGTATAGTATTGAGAAGATAATTGGGAAGAAATTTTTCACGCTCAATGTCTTGAAATATATGAGGAGAAGGGGTGGTATTTATAAGGTGAGGAGAGGTTTTTTATGTAGATTATAATAATTAGTTTATTATTTTGGATCCTGACTACAAATAGTGATATTATTGGGGCCATATAGAGTAAATGGTTCATGTAAGTGTGAAATAATTGGTTATTACATGATCAATGACCCAAAAATTCATGTATTTAGTTTATAATGTTAATTATTGTACTTTGACATAATACACTATTCACAAAAAGTAAACTATTCTAGAAAAATACCAAAAATTCACCCTAACGCTTTTTTGAGGCATATATCCTATAAAATACATCCATTTTATGAAAATAGTTATCTAAATATGATAAATTTAATTTTCAAATAAAATAATTATTTATTTTAAAAATACCAATTTTAATATTATGATCAATTCTTGGATCATTTGAAAATTTACTTATAGTATCATAAAACTATATTATTGTTATAACATAACTGAATTTTATTTTATAAAAACATTTTAAGAAAAGTAAATTTATTTTAAATATTTATATTTTTTATAAAAATTAAATTAAAATATTTATGTTTTATGAAAATATAAACACTTATTTTATCATTTAAAACATTCATTTACTTGTATCATGGTATAAATATGTCATATTATCATTTTAAAAAATACCTAAATATTTTTTTACATTTCCATAGGCATGGTTACTATTTTAATAGTTAGTTTATTATTCTTAAGGGTCAAATTACTATTATAATAGTCAACTTACTATTATAATGGTCAAATTTTTATCAATTATATGGGTTCTTTACTTTCTGTACATACCTCATATTTGATTCATTATTCATTAAATTATATTTTCTCTTAAATTTATATACATTAATTTTGAAAAAAAATATTTCAGTACTAATATTCTTCTTCATTTCTACAGTGTTTTTCATTAGTGTGATTATTATTGGCGATCAAGTAGATCTAAATTTTCTTATTATTATTAAATTATTTTCTATTTTTTGTCATATTGGAATGATTTTAATTAGTTTTGCCATATTTATTATCTAAATGAAATTATTAAATTATATATTAAAGTTTAGTTTGTTTTATCATGTGGTGTATGTGCAATGTATAATATTATATTAAAAAATATGATATAATTATATATTTAGAATTGGAAGTCCATTGATAAATTTAGGGGTCATTACATTATTCATCCCTTAAGAAATGTTTCCCTTATAATTTCATTTTACATTCAAAGAAAAAACAGGTGAGGGTGCTTTTATTCATGGCTTCCTCTGGTTCCCATGTCACCTCCTCAGACTTATGGTTTCACTATAGTACTTTGACTAAGTGAGTTGTCTTGCATAAAACTTTATCTATATGGTCCAATATCTTCATCAGTTTCTCCTCATAAGAGAGTTCATTTTTGAGCTATTCCACCTATGAATTCAGTATATGTGATGGATCTAGTATTTAATTTCTCAATATAGATACATGGAATAGTTCAGGTATATGAGAAAGGGTTGGTGAGAGTACAAGTTGATATGCCACAACTCTGATGCAACTGAGAATATCAAAGGTGATTATGTAACTAGGAAATAGATTTCCCTTCTTCCCAAATATCATGAATCTCTTACTTAGAGATATTTGAAAGAACAATTTATCTCCTACCTCAAAATTAAAGTCTCATCAAAGATTATGTTCATAGATCTTCTATTGATTTTGAGTATCTATGATGTTCTACTAAAGGGTCTTGATATTTTCTATCATTTCCTTGACCATTTTAGGACCCAACATCATTCATTTTGCAACTTCAAACCAAAACTAAGGTTTTAAACATCTCTTAGCATAAATATTTTCATTTAATCCATTTGAATGATTAAGTTAAAAATGTTATTTCATGAGAACATGACCATAGGAAGATACTGATCCCATACTCCTTTGAAGTATATTGAACATATTATTAACATCCATTCAAGTTCTTGGATAGTACACTTAGATTGGACATCATTTTTCTAGTGATAAGTTGTATTGAAGTTCAATTTAGTGTTTATATCATGTTAGTGACATTTCTATAACATAGAGGTAAATCTAAAATCCTAGTAAGATATAATCAATAATAGTGATCCATATAGCCTCACTACTTATTTGATGTGTATCCTTGCAACATGATCACGTTAGAAGTCCTATTTTATTGAAATGAAATGAAAATTCTTTTTATGACAATCCACCAAAACCCATATAGTATTATTTCCTCTTGATTTCTTCATAATACTAGTTATAAAGTCTATTATGATGTTTTCCTATTTCCATGTAGCTATAGATAATGGTTTCATCATCCCCTTATAATTTTTTACTTTAATCCTTCAAATATAGAGATACTGGGAATTTTTATGTATATCCTATGATATCCTTCTTCATATTGTCCCACCAATAGTTCTCTCAGAGATATCAATACATCTTCATGCTCTTTGGGTGGATGGAGGAGATCGAGCTATGTTCATAATTAAATAAAAACTTCCTTATATCATGTTTTGATATTATAAATGGTCATGAACCAAATATTACAACACCTTATTCATCAATTTTGAACTTTGAGTATTTCCAATTTTTTATATCTTGCACTATCTTTTGTATTTCTACATCATTTCTTTGAGTATCTTTTATCTTCTATAGAAGGGATAGTTAAACAATTATTTGAGAAAGTAATGATGATATTCTTTCATTTTTGATCCCCATGTCCATCCTTTTCAAGTCTAAAAATATTTGATCCTTCTTAATTATTATCATTGATATGGTTTTCATATCCTTTATACTTAGATAATCTTCCACTTTATTTTCCTTCCTAGGATGGTAGTAGATTAAGAATTAATAGTTTTTTATCAACTCTAACCATCTTTACTGGTGTATATTAATCTCATTATGCATGAATATATATTTGATACTCTTATGATCTATATATATTTCAAACTTCTCCCCATAAAGATAGTGCCACTAAATATTCAATGAGAAGATCACTTTTGACAACTCCATATCATGTGTTGGGTAGTTCTTCCCATGAACCTTCAACTACCTTAAGGTGTAGGCTATCACTTTATTATTCAATATTAGTATAAAAACTAATATGTTCTTTGAAGAATCATTGTATACCATGAAAATTTTACCACTTGAGGAAAGCATGAGGAATGATGTAGAGATAAGACTCTTTTTCAATTACTTAAAGATGTCTTTGAATTCATTTGTCAAGATAAACATTATTCTCTTCTGAGTCATATTGGTTATCATGTCTGAAAATTATGAGAAGTTTCTCACAAATAATTGGTATTAACTATCCAGTCTATGGAAAATATGGCTTTGTATTTTAGGTATTTCTCTAGGAAACTCCTCAATTTCATTTGTCTTAGAAGGGTCCTTATATATCCCTTTGCAGGTGATAAAATTACACAATAATGATATTTCCTCCATCCAGAACTCAGATTTATTGTACTTTACATATAAATTATCTATTTGTAAAGTCTTTAACATAATATTCAAATACTCCTCATGCTCTTCCACACTTTTGGAGTATATTATAATATCATCTATAAACACCACCACAAATTTATTTAGGTAATCTATAGATACTTTATTTATTGTATCTATAAATATTATTAGAGCATTAGTGAGTCCGAAGGGCATCAAAATTAACTCACAATGTCCATAAATTATTTTAAAGGATGTATAGAGAGTTTATACCTTCTTCGCATTTAATTTTAAATATTTTTACTGAAGTTACACCTTATAGAAGTACTGAGCCCCAATTAGTTGATCAAAAAATTATTTTATCAATAGTATGGGATACTTTTTGTTTTTCAATATTTTGTTATGTTCATGGTAATTAATGAAAATGTGTATTAACCCAACCTAATTATTGATGAAGAGGACCTGAACACCCTATAGGGAAGCACTCAAGTGTACAAAACCATTGTGTAGATTCTCTTGTAACTCCTTCTTCAATTATTCCAACTCAGTAGTGGTTATTATGTAGGGATTATTAGATATGGGTACAAATCCAATTATATGTTTTATTAAGAACTCAACCTCTTGGCCATGAGGAATACTAGAATGATCTTTAGGGAATAAATTTTTATAATCCCTCAAAATGTCAATTTCTTAAATCATGATTCTCTCCATGCTCTCAATAATTTGAGTTAGAGATCCATTCTCCTATGGAAATAATATTTACACATGATAAGAATATTATAAAAGAGATTCATCATCCTCCTTGAACTTATACTAAATTAGAGGATGACTCAATATGTGAAGATCTATCTACCTGTCCCAGAAATGTATGTTGGATTTATATAAGGATATCCAATTTATGCCCAATATATTATAAAATTCCACTAATATTAGTATGATAATATTTTTTGGGAGGTTTAGTCCACAAATATTGACTAAGGATGAGTTATATACTTGGGATAAAATAATTTATCCATTTTATGTTCTCATGTTAAGGTGGTGTTTGAATAGTTCTAATAAACTTGACAATTATGAAAGAATGTGTAGAACTAGAATAAAAAAGTATATTTTATATTCTTGAAAGAATAACTGGTATACCTATCAAAATATTATTTTCAGGATCCACCTTAGAAATTGTGATAGCATCTGCCCTTTCTCTCTAGGACTTGGAGATTTTTTTTTCATTTATCGTTTCTGAAAAACATTTTCTTAGGACATTGGATTTTATAATTCTCATCTTCCTTACAGTTGAAAACCTATACCGCAGGTTGAGTTTTGATCTAAAACTTATTTTTTTCCATTGAATTTGAGGTTTTCTTTATATCTTTTTATAATTGATTATCTTGTTTCCCTTTTTCTATACTTGATATATCTCTTGGTTTCTTTAAGATAGTATCTAGGATTCTTCTTATCACACATTTGACATTTGGGTAGTTGATTTTTCCTCCATCCATGGGATTTATCCATTGATCCTCCGGAATTAAAATCTATTTTATGTATTTTATCTCTCATCCCATGTGATAACCAAGATTAAATAATATTAATTTAGAACTTAAGAAAAAAATAAACAATATATTTATAGCTTTCAAAGTGTCAAATCACTAGATATTTTTATATACTTGGATTTAATCAAATTTAGAACTGTCCCACCTTAATTTCAATGTTGATGAAAAATTCAGAGGTGCACTATTCTAACCCTGTGAATGTTTCATCATACACCTCTGTATAATCATCTTCATTTTACTCCAATCTAATGAACTATGTATCTATTTTAAAATTAAGAGTTTTCAGAAATATTTACTGAAAAATATTTTATGGAATCCATCCCATTTTATAGAGTCAATTTTTTTTTCTGGGCTTCATGATCTTGATCAATGTCCACCATAGATCATATTCCTCCTTTATGTAATAAAATTCCAACAAAAGTTTCTCTTTTTATGAGAATCATAGGGAAAATAGTTCTTTTTCAATGGAGTTAAAACATTGTTCCATGATGAAGGTATTAAAAGATACAATAAATATAGGAGGCTTTTATCACATAAAGGACATGAACACAACTTTATATTCCTTAGGAGAAAGAGGGAATTCTACCAAATTAAAGTTATTATTCAAAATATGATTTTTTGATCAATTATTATCATGAAGTTCTCAACTCAAACTCCTATAAGGTTAGGCGCGTCCTTAAGGAAATCATCATTTTTCATATCCTGTTGGTTGTTGTCATAATTCTACATTTTCCCCTTCATTAACTAAAACAAAGGAAATAATAAAATAATAATAATAATAATAAAAATAAATATTATGTAAAAAGGAAAACTATACACATAGAATTAATAACTTATAAATATAAATTATATCATAACTTATGATTTTTAAGGTTTTAATCTTGGTTTTCTATGATAATTTATATATTAAATTTTCTAATAATATATTCAAGTTGTAAGACCCTGATTTTTTGTGAATTATTATTATTTTGAATAAATTAAATTTCTTTGATATATTTCAATACATGAAACACGAAGTTAGGCTTTCACTACACACAACACTGGGTAATCTTGTGTTACACACAACACCGAGTTTAAGAAAACCATGATATGTTTTTAATATAGTTATTTAAATGTGACCAATATAATCTTGAAGTTAAAAATAGTGATATAAATATTAATAAATAATTTTATATATTATTTATAATTGTTTCATATAAAATAAACATACAGATTATTTTGGAAATGTCTATGTGTTTTGAAAATACTATTTTCTCAAAAAATATTTTCTTATTTTTTATTGTGAAAATTAATAAAATTAATTTTTGAAAATTTTAGAAAATTAAATTGATAAAATAAAGTTCATTTTTAATTTAGTATGTTAAAATATTCTTGGGGTGAAATTTTGGGATTTTTTTCTGAAAAGTATTATTTTTTGATGAATAGTGAACAATTTCTAAGTTTAATTGAAATCTGCCATATCATTTAATTTATTTATTAAGTTTAGTTATATTTTAAATTTTTTATAAAGTAAAATTAGTTCAATTATACACCATTAATATAACTTATCTCATTATAATAAATTTAATATTGAATTTTCATATAAAAACTTTTTAAACATTTGATCATTTTCTCTTAAAAAACTCGCTTTCTCGCCGCATCTATGGTATTAATTTTATATTAACATTTTCAAATTATATGAATGGAATTTTGAAAAATGTATAAATATTTTTAATCAGAATAATTTATATTATCTAATAATTTCAACTAAATTTTTGACCAAAATGACTAGTGCAAACAGTAAAAATTATTTTCTGTGGTTAAGGTAAAAATGGGTTTACCGAGGGGTTAAACTAAAAAGATGAGGGTTAAAAATGATCCAACACATTTATAAATCCGATTTCATGGAAATATTACTATTTTATCCTTCCAAAGTTCTAATATAGGTTTTTTTAGAATTTTTTTCTTTGGAATGAAATTACTGTATTGGAGTCTTTTTGGAAATTTCCATGTAGTTTCTAAGTGGGTTCCTTTCTTCCACTTAAAAAATTCCACCATCACCCTTCACTTGTTTACAACATCAAACCATTTTGGTTCAGAAAATACCCACCCAAAACACTTCCCAAATTCACTTCCCTCATCATATAATCCTTAGTTTGGACATTAATCCAACATAGGATGGCTTTTGGTGCAAACATATAAAGGATACCCGAAGAAAATGAAATGTTCATCAATGAGCCTTTTTGTTTTCTTTCTACCTCCACCCAATTCAATAGTTATTATACCATGATGATATAATAACTATAGTATCTTCCATATAATTATATCTTATTATTTAATGTTCATGAACAACAACTATCTCTACTTCTATCGAATGGGTTAGGAAAACATCATTCACGTGTATGGCGGACTACAACCTCACGAACTAATGCCATTCATTTTTCCATTACCACCTATAATGATTGGGTATGATGATGGATATGAAGTATATATATATATTATTTATAACATCACTATACCTATTTATTTATTATATAATATATATATTTTTTAAATTCCATTTCATATGGGATACGATAACGTCATTTGTGTGTACAGAAAACTAACTCCTTGCAAAGCGATGTGATTCATTTTCACTAACACTTTACATAGAAGACAATAAGGATAAATTTAATAAATATATATTGTAAAAATAATAATTATTATACTCATGACATATGTATCATTTTTAAAAGATAATATATCATTTTTTGTCTTACCTTTTCACTCATGGAAAGATGATAACATTGTTCATGTATGTGTGGACTACCACCTTCATGAAGTGATGCAACTCTCTATTTTCATCATCACACCACATGGATTGTATTTATAAGTAAATTTTAATAAATAATATTTTATTTATTATATTATAATCATTATTTAATTATAAATTATTACTTATCTCTTTTCCACAATAATTTTTGAAAAATGGAAACATTACTCATGTGTGCATACGACCTACTGTGTCCATGATCGTAACATACTTCATTTCTCGATACCATATTTCATGATTGCTAATAAAATTATAATAGATTTATAAATATTATAATTATTTGATTATAATTATTATTGAGATTATGTAACCATGATCATAGTAATATGATCGAAAATAACAAATTAAAACAGATATGAAAAATAAAGAAGTTATTACTTGAAATGTGATTTTAATAAAAAATAGTTAGTAAATTTGTACTAAAAGAGAAAAAGTAAATAATATTTGTTATTATATATATATGTTTGGTTCTTTAATATATATATATATATATATAACATATATTTTTATAGAGTACTTTCTAAAAATTATTAAGGAAGTCGAGACTTACGATAAGGGATTTTTAGTCTCTCTTTTATTTCTAGGAAAGATTTGATAATTCAAAAATAATTTATTTTTTTGTGTGTATATAATGAAACATTGACATATTATATATTTAATATACTTATTTTCATGATATTTTAATTTTATTTTACATTATTATTTATTGGTTATTATGATTTAATGTATTACTAAAGCAGTAATAGATTTTCATCTCATACTTTACTTCCGTACGACACATGCCATATTAACCACCTATTTATTTTTTTGTGGTGTATATAATGACCTTGGATTTATATTTTTAGGATTATATTAAAAATTATTTTGGTTAACATATCAATTTGAGTATCTCTCTTTCACGGGTTTTATACTTCAAAAGTTAACAAATCGGTATGATATTTTTGTCTAAATTTTCTTTCTTTGAGACATAAGTTATGATATGTACCTACCATATTCTATGAGATGTATATAATACCCTTTGATTTTTTTATCCTAAATATCAATATTTTAATGATATTTTCAGTTTCATTTAATGTTATTATTTCATGAGGATTACGATTCAAAGTTACCAAAGTGGTAAGAGTTTTATATTACAATCTTATCGTTTATCATGATTTTTTATGATTACGACTTAAAATGATAAAATATTTTGATATATATCCCAATGAACTCATGATTGTTATTATAATATGGATATTTCATTACAATACATGTTTTAAAATAATTTTCCTCTCTTAATGTAATCATGACCTCAAAAAAATGCTTTTAGGAAAAATTGTCTTTTCAGTCAAAAACACTTTTTATTCAAAAAACATGTTTTCTAAAATGTTTTATAAATGTTTTATGTTTTAAAAAAAGGGTTTTCAATGTGAAAAGGATATTTTACTCAAGAATTTTAAATGATTTTAAATCTTTCTTTATATGTTTTCATATTTATTTTCAAAGAAAAGTATTTCCAAAATATTTTTTGTTTTAAATAGTGATTTTAAAATAAAAGTTTTTTCCCTAAAATAAATGATCCAAGTGATATTTAAAAATAATTTTTCATCTAAGATAACATCATTGGATGTTACTTATTATTTACTAGGGTTATTATCCAAGTATTCTAATCTTATTATTTATCTTAATGGTTTATATTTATGATGAAAAGATGTTCATGAAACCCATTTATCTTCTATGGGTTATACCATAATAAAATTCTTATAAAACCCACTTATTTTTTCATGGGTTATACTATTATGAAATGATGAAATGATTATGAAATATGTACTTTTTCCATAGTTTATAATAATATGAAATGTTTGTAATATATATTTAATTTCATGGGTTATGATATGATTATTGTTTTATGTTCTCACGACACACATATATATGATTTTCATTTTGGGATGGGTGGAACCTATTTCTACCTCTACTGTATTGGGTAATGATAAATGTTTTATGATCTTAGATGGTACACATGTTGTTATCCCAATCCAAAAATTGTGAGTACATGGGTGGTTAACCCAAGTCCAAAAAATAGGGCACATGGGTTGTCACTCTAATCCTGAATTTGGTACACAGGTGGTCAGATCAAGTGTAACATGTTATGAATTTCTTAGTGGGTAGTCATGAAATAATATTTTCTATTCTTATGTGTATTAAAAAATTTATGTCTTATTCCAATGTTAATCTATCATGTCTCATGTTCTTTGATTTACTTACGATTCATGTCTTATGGACTTATAATCTGCATGACATACCTGAATATTATGATCTTTGATATGTAAGATATGGTTTTCATATGTTATTATCATGTTATCATACCCTTATGTGCATGATATTCTTATGTATCTCCGTTATTTATCCTTATTGTGCATTGGATATCACCCTTTTTTATATTTCCTTTTCCCATGTTATGAAGGTATGTATTATGCATGATTTGTCTAATAAGGGTGCAGGATATGAATAAATTATTGGGAGATGATGTAGCTCACCTATATACCAATTGTTTATGTTTACAATTTTCCAAAGACACTAAATTATTATGGACCTCAGGGTGTGTATGTGTAGTGTATTGAATATTCATCTATGAAGATGTAATATCAATATATGATTAGTCTAGATTTCTATAGTTGGTATCAGAGTATAGGTTTAGTTAAACTTTGGAAACTAGGATGAGAAAACCTCAGTGAGATCCCCAACGACATGTCTAAGGATAAGTATAATAATGACTAAAATTATAGGAAATTGTCCTATAATTTTGTTAAAGTATAGAGTGATTTGTTTCCAAGTAATTACATCCCTATCTGCATACTATAAGTGAATGTGGCTCTAGAAAATAAGTACATAGGGGTAATAACTTGGAAAAGGGCTCGTTGATCTAGACTCGATTGTTACCTAGTGCACGAAAATGGGCCATGCTACACACTTGGTTTGATACTCTTGAGGGATATGCTTTGGAAATTCACAAACTTATTATGACCCATAATGAATGATTTAAATATATTATGACTATAAATGAATTGGATAAAACTAAGGTGTTATAGATTAAATAAGGTGTCATGATTTAGACATCCTATAAGTTATTTTTCATGACTTTGTGGTTCCCTATAATTATTATTATTTCATACACTATGTTTTTTGGTTTTAGTAAATATATGGAACCCAAAAGAACCATGATAATGTTAAGTGTGATGGAAAATGAAATAATTATCCTCATGAGAATCCAAAAATTATGAGAGATGGAATGAAAAATATCATTTCTATACTCAAATAAATTTCTTAGGTTATGAATTATGTTAGACTTACAAACAAAAAAAGGATCGAACAAAATTCTTTTGAGTCATTCATAAGGAAACATCCACATTATTTATGTGGATCTATTGATCCACTAGTTGTTGAAAAATTGATTAGAAACACTGAAAATATATTTTCTATTATCCAGTGTTTAGAACATGAAAAGATCATTTTGGCTATCTACTATTTGGAAGATGAATCATATCAAAGGTGTAATCTTATCAAAAACATGAGATAACATGATAAAATTGACTATATGGATTGGGGTGAGTTCAAGAACTATTTTTTCAATAATTACATTCCTCACACTCTTCATATGTAGATATTGAAGGAGTTACTCAAGCTAAAGAAAAATGATGATGAATCTTTTAGAACCAATGAGGAAAATTTTACAAGACTTGTGGGGTATTCTTCTAGTATTATCATCCAACTAGAAATTAAGGTTGATCAATTAATTTATGGCTTAAAAACAGTTCTTTGAAGGGAGTTATCCATAAGATAATTCAGTAGCTATGAAGATATTGTTTGATGTTATATCAAGATAGAAATTAAAGTTCGATTTACACATCAATATCATGGTTTTTATAAGAAGGGAAAAATGGGATTCAAAGAAAAATATAATAACCATGAAGAGAAAAAGATAAGATTTTATTTATGCTCAAAGTGTGGGAATAAGTATAAAGGAAATTGTATTAAGTGGGCTATTAAATGTTTTAAGTTTGGAAGATAAATTCATCGAGTGGATGAATGTAGAAGTGATGGGAATAAGTTAGCTAATGATACAAATAACGTGAAATATAAACATAATACACCAACCACACTCTAGCATTTCTAATGAAAGGAGTTTGGGCATTATGCTAATAAGTGACCAAATCCAAGGGTTAATGATGGTGATCAATTAAAGTAGCCTCTTAATGAGAGGGACAATGGGAAATCTCAAGAGACCACTATTTCTGATGAGGGGTGCGATAGTAATGTGGTGAAAGGTATACTTACCATCTACTCTAAAACTAATAATGTCTTATTTGACTTTGAATATACCCATTCATTCATATCTGAAGAATTTTATAAGGGCATCAATATACCAATGAAATAATTAGATGTAGAATTAGTATGGAAAACCCATAATGGTACGACGATCACATATCAAGTGTTTGATTCATCTATGGTTTATGTTGGTAATAATATTCTACTTATAAATATTTTTATTCTTCCTTTAGTTGAATTTGATGTTATCTTGGGCATGAATTTTCTTTCTCTACAAAAATCACTCATCAATTTTCAAGAAGGGGAAGTTAAATTTGATATTATAAAAAAATATATAATCTTCTATTAATGTGATAATATGTAAAAACAATAAATATAGATCACATCCATTATTTGGGTCTTAATTTCCATTTATAAGAGGTTTTTATCTCAAATGGTTGGGGAGAAACTTAAAATCAACGATATTCCTATTGTGTGGTAATCTGTTGATGTCTTTCTAGAGGAGTTTCCAAGACTTACACCAAATCTTGATGTTGAGTTCTGAATAGAAATCATACCTGGTTCATTTCAAATTTCAAAGAATCAATATATAATGGTCTTAATTATATTGTAAGAATTGAAGAAGAAAATCCAGGAAAACCTTGACAAAGGATTCATTCAGATAAGTGTTCCACCTTGGGGTGAATAGGTTATTTTTATTAAAAATCAATATGGATCAATATAACTCTATATTGATTATCAATATATTAATAAGATCACAATTAAGAACAACTATCCTCTTCCCCATATTTATAGCTTGTTTGATTAACTATAAAGAGCTAAATACGTTTTAAATATTGAACTTTATTATAGATATCATCTATTGAGGTTCAATAAGGATGATAAACCCAAAACAACATTCTAGACATGGTACAAACACTATTAATATATAGTTATTCCATTCGGTCATACTAGTGCCCCTACAATATTCATGGATTTAAGGAATAAATTATTTAGAGATTACTTTTATCAATTTTTGGTATATTTTATAAAGAATATTTTTATCTATTCAAAGTGAAAGGAAGATAATGAATATAATTTTAGAATTGTACTAAAGGCCCTAAGGAAGGAAAAACAATATGCCAAATTTATAAAGTGTCATTTTTGGCTTCAAAAGGTTTCATTTTTTGTATCATATAATCTAAAGAGACGGTATATTAGTTGATCCATAAAATATAGAGGCTATTGAATGCTTTCTCAGACCAACTATGGTGACCAAGACCCATAGTTTTCTTGGTTTAACTATATATTAAATACATTTTATGGATAATTTTTCATGACTATCTAATCCTGTAACCAAGCTTTGTCATAAGGGAGTCAAGTTAATGTAGACTAATGAATGTGAGAAAAATTTTAAGTAAATGAAGAGAAGGTTAGTCAACAAACCTATTCGTACATTACCTTGTGTAGAGAATGGGTTGTAATCTATAATGATGCATCCAAGAAGAGATTTTTATGGTTTCTTATATGAAATGACATGCTTATAGATTATGCCTCATGAAAATTTAAGATTCATGAGAATAATTACCCAACTCATGACTTATAGCTAGTCATAGTAATTTTTTCATTAAAGATATGGAGGAATTATCTTTATGGATAAAAGTATGATATATATATATATTAAGAATAAAATTTTAAAGAATATATTCACACCAAATGATTTGAATATGTGAAAATGAATACTGTTAGAGATAATTAAATATTATATGTAGAGACCCGATGCCAGGAAGACCAGAGTCAGTGTTGTGCTACCATTACATTAGCATAAGATTCTTATAAATTGTGTCCCAAAGGACCAAATAGTTTATTAGTCTTGGTAAACTAGATACACACATGAGTATTTTATTACAAATGAATAAAAAAACTTAAAACTAATTTTTTTCAAGGATAATAACTTTATTCAATCTTGGGTAACCTTGTATATCTTACATATAAAAATTTAAGGGATCTTGGGGAAAGGAATATTAATAAAGGTGATCTCAAATTCTTAGTAAGGGTTAAGTATACCAAAATAAATAATGAATCAATGAGAATAATCATTACAATATGGTAAATAACTAAACAAAAATTCCATATAATCAATACACCGAGAAGGAAGTGTGTAAACAAAATGGTATGGTAAATAAATGAAAAAAAATTACATTTAAGTAATTAGATATGGTTTAATCAATATGGAAATCTAAATAACTTAACACACATTATATTTAATAAATAAATTGAGAATAAAAGTGAATCTATAGAAAATGTCAAATAAATAATCTCATGGACAATAATAAAAAATGAATTAACAATAAATACAATGATTAATTATTGGACATCATGTTTCTAAAGCACATGATACCCTTACTGTCAAGATCTATCCTCAAGATAGTTTAAATCTGTGGGTAGAAACCCATATATTCTTCTTAGAAACAAACTTTAAGGGTTTTTTGAAAACTAATTGCATTGCATGAGGCTACCAATGCATTATCAGGCTTACTTTAAATGGTCCCCAACCCACAAGGATTTCATTAACTAGTCCCAAACCCATATAGTTCATGTCTAAATCATTACTCATATATAAAATAATCTATTTAAATAAACAAAGTGCCTTTTAAAATATCTGTATTGAGTGAAGGATAATGATTTATCAATATTTACCTAGTCGATCGAATAAATATCAAAGTAAACAATGTATGTAAAAATGATATACAATTTAGTCAATAAACATATCCATGATAAATGATATGAATAATTAGGGGAAAATCAATATTTAATGATCATAAGAAATTGAATATTTTAAGAGGAATAAAATGAATAAATATAGTGAATATTAATACAATCATTGGTTAAAGAAATTATAAACCATCCAAATGAAGAATAGGGATTGTATCAGCACAAAATATACTAAGTAGTGTAAAAATTTAGGGTTGTTATCATTGATGAATAAAATTTTTATATAAAGATCTTTTAAAAACATATTTAAGGAATATATTCTTTTCATTTTTAAAAATAGTTTGAAAATACCTTTCGTTGAAAAAAACTTTTAAAAACATTTTCTTCAAAAATGAACCTTTTAAAATTGAAAAGTAATCTTTGAAGAAATAATGACGGAAAAATCCATACATACTGTACATGGTAAAATAAAATTATTTTTTTCATGGAAAAAATGTTAGAAAAGTGACTTCTTCATGAAAAACAAGAATATTAATTTGAAAACATTCATAAGAGAAAAATGGTAAAAATATCTTTAGTAAATAATTTTTCAAATGTTAAAAACATTTTTGAAAACCTTATTAAAAAATATGGGTTTTATAAGAAAACATGTTCTCTAAATAAAGAGAAAAATGATGTTTGGTTTTCTTAAAAACATTTTCTAAAACATTTGAAGTAAAAAAGAGTAGAAAAATGGTACTATTATAGGAAAATAGTCATTAATATCCAGTGGATAAGAAAATGAAATGGTTTATTAAATAATGATACAATAATATACTATGATGGAAATACCAGTGTAAACAATCCCGAACAAAATGAGATTGTGAAGTAAAACCTTGAAAAGAACATATATTTTATTTGAGAGTCCGTAAATGAATAGACTATATATATAAAAGGTAAATCCAAATAAAATAAGGGGAAATACAAAAACAGATAGTTTGAATTAATCACATCACTTTGAGGATGCGGTAGTCCACAATTCCATAAACGATGTTATCGTATTCCCACAAAATAGAAAGCACAAAGGCACATTTTATTTAAATATTAAAAGGTATAAATACAGTTTAAATATGATATATATCATATATAAATAGCATGCCCGTTATAATTTCCACCATTAGAGGTGGAAAAGGAAGAATGAAGAATCATCATTTTAGGAGGTGGTAGTTCACCGTACTCGAATCGGTATGTTCGTTACCCATTAGATGAAAGTCTATGTAAGTGTAAGTAAAAATAATTGAATAAAGAAATATCAGAATATTTAATATAATTAGGTTATCAAATAATCAAGATATATAGATAATTTAATGGGTTGAGAATTATATTAAATAAAAGTGATCGTTGGAAAACATTACCTCTTAATCAGGAAACTCTATTTGGTTTATACAAAAAGACTCTCTTGGTTTGATTTATTCCCAAGTTGAGGCTTCTAGGATGAAGGGAGGGGTTTTGGGAGATTATTGGAGTAGATTTTGGGTGAGAAAAATGTCTTGATAGGTGTGAAAAAATGGGAGGGGTGAGTTTCTTTTTATAGTGGTAGAGGAGTGACATTCTTATAAATTTTTGAAAAGAGAATTAAAACCATATTTCTCTCATATTAAGTGGTTCCAATAATAATTTTTTTAAAAAAAATGGAGAATAGGATTGAAATATGAATAGTAAATTTCCTTTGGACAATTTTCTAGGTCATTTTGGATCTAAAGTTTAAGGTTTAGTCCCTTGTTAAGCTAATTCTTCTCTAAATCGCTATAATTAATTTTAATTACTTCCACTAATATTTTTTATCAAAAAATAAGTTGAACATATTAAGAAATTTAAATTATTTTGGCTCTAAATATGTAATAAATTTTCTAAATTACAATAATATAAGTCACAATTTCTAAATTAAAATTAATCCTTTATACTAGACCACAATGCTGGTTTTTAATGTAAAATGTTCAAAAGTTTGCAAAATTTTTATATATAATTTCAATGTGAAATTTATTCTATTTACCTAAATTAGATTAATTTATGTAAAATTTATCTAATAAATTTTTAAAACCAATCAAAAATATAATTTACCCATATAAATTAATTAGGTGAAAATGTAATTTTCAATTAAAATTCATTATTCTTCACTATGCACCAAAAAATGAAACTTCACAGATTAATAACAAATATTCACTATAAGATAATTTTTATGCTCCAGTTTAAAAAATAAACATTATTTTTATATATAAAATTTATAAAAGTGCAAATTTTTTTCTTTAAAATAGGTTCACCATTAAAAGGCAGTAAAAGCGCCTTTATAGAAATATGGTTTTTTATATGTAATACTGGGTTTGTTCTTATCTTATACTTATCAAATATATTGGATGAATAGAAAAAATATTTTATTGAATATATAATATATAAATGTAATTAATATCATTCACTAATAGTAATTAATTTAGTTTATTAGGATAAAACATATTGTCAGCATAAAAACATTTCCTTTATATTCACTTTGGTTTTATATTTATTTTTAATTAATTAGTAACAAATAAATAGATTATATATATTTTTTAAACCATATATTTTAATAAGTTATTTAATAGTATTCATAATTAGTAATTTAATGTCTAGGTAATATTTTATTATATTAAAAAATAACATTTTAATAATATATTATTGTTTGGTAAATTTATGTCTTGCGTGTAGCACAAGCTATTGATGAAAGTATTTGTTGCATATAACATAAGATAACTCAGTATCTCATAAATTGAAATATATTCAATATATTTAAAAAATTAATTATATTATGAAGCATTGGGCCATTATATTCCTCTACGTTCTTGGTGTTTCATGTCAAACACACTATCGAATACAATGTTATTATTTTAGAATTTTGGGGCATTAAATTCTCCACACCTTAATGAAATTGCATCATCATAATTTAAACACAGCCTTAGTAATAAATTTTTATATATTAACTATGTTTAAACCCCTTTTCATGATAAGGGTTTATAAAACATCCTCTAAAAAAGAGAGAATGGGAAGTACAAAGGTCACGTGGACTAACATATAACTAGGTCTCTAATTAAGAGAACATTAATGGAAAGTGGAGATACATACATAGAGAAAAAGAGTACATATTTATAACGAGGGATTGAGTTCATCAATCATAAATAAGTGAATGATTAATGGAAGTTTGAGTGTCTTAAATTCATAAATTTGAAATGATTTGGAATACTACCAGTTCAAAAAAATATAAAGTATTTAGACAACACAATTTTTTGATCATATTCTTAATGTTGAGTAACTATTTTACTAATTAAGAATATAAGGAAACATACATACTTGACATATTCCTATAAACATAATTTTCATCCTTTATTTTTTATTTTATTAATTTCCAATTTATCCATTACTTCATGGAATGGATATCTAATAATTATCTTCAATGATTGAAGAACTAAAATACATGTTTAACGGGCCATAAGGCCAATACAAGAGTGAAATGTTTAACTATTTATCTCTAACTATTCTCCAAAGTAAATATGGTTAATACATTATTCTATTAACCTAAAAAGTAACATTACTTGTTAATTATTAATATTTATTTGACAAATTGGTTAACTAAAAACAATGGCACATTAACCAGGACATTGTGTAGTTCAGTGGTCAGAATTAAACCCTTATCATCCTTTGGAAATGGGTTCAAGTTCTAAAATGTTTCCGGACTTGATGGGCTATCACTTGGCATACAAGTTTCCTTTTTTAAAACCATATTGATAGAATTTTAAAAATAAATATGATGGAAATTCTTGAAAAAAGATTAATCACTAATTATTATTTTATATATGGTCTTCTATACAACCTAAATACATAAATAATTCATCCATTTATTTCCACATAGGTCCTTCCATTGTATAGAGTTTATCCTTTTGAAGAGGTCATTGACTCGGGTAATGCCAAGATTCCCCACAGTTAAGGAAATAAACTATAAATGGATCCATAGGATGTTTTTCATTTACTTCCATCATATTCTTCATTTTTCCGCAGTAATTATTTTCTTTATGTCCCTTATCACAAATAAATCATTTACCCATTCTATCGAGACACTTACCTAGGTGTCTCCTTCCACATTTCTTTCACGATTCAAATCAAGCCTTCTTTTCTCTATGGTTTTCTCCACTCTAACTCTTAGAAACCTCCACCGTTATCTTTTTTAGTGAGTTTGAGAGTTAGTTATGATATATGTTGTTAATTATATTTTAGGAAAACTAATTAATCATACACATTATATCATTCTATCCTATCAAAAAATAAATTGGTTTCTCATTTTCACCACATTTTGTATTATGTTCAATGTTAATAATACTCCTTTGGGTTCAAAAAATTAACTCAAACTAGAAATCATAGTGTAAGAAAAAATAGTTATAGTATGAAAATCATGTAATCATTTATATGATATCAAGACACCTTATTTTCAATCTAAAACACCTTAGATTTAACCTAGGTTATTAATTTTCATCACATATTCAAATAATTCACTATGGTTTGTAAAGAAAATATAAATTATCCTAAGAATATATCCTAGGAGTGTCATACCAGGTGAACAGTAAGGCTCTTTATCATATACCTAGTCACACTCAAGTCATGCCTGACACACCTTTTCAGAGTTTTCACCCCTTGGTACATCTATACCAAAACCACATCCACTTATAGTATCCAAACAGGGATGTAATTCTAGGAAGACACACATAATATCTACCTTACCGAAATCATAGGATTTTCTTATATACTTATCCTCAAATTGAACCTTTGGGTTATGTTATATAATATATGCTTTCCAAAATCTACTTACCAAGGTTTCTACTAAACTTTCTCTAATACCAACTACAGTGACCCGACCCCATCAAGAATGGAGATGGTGTCATGCTACCACTACATTGGCATAAGATATAAGTAAACATCACCCCGAATGACTGAACAATTTAGTAGTCTTTGTAAACTAGATACATAAAAAGTCTTTTATTAAAAATGAATAATCAAATTGTAATATAATTTTTTTGAGGATTATAACATTACTCAATGTAGTGTATCCTTGAAAATCTAACTCATCAAACTTCAGGGAATCTTGGGGGAAGGAAACATAATAAGGGTGATCTCAAATTCTTAGTAAGGGTTAAGTATAGCATAATCAATAATGAATCAATGATAATACTCATTATATAATGGTAAATAACTGAACACACATTCCATTTAATCAATAAAATGAGAAGGAAGTGCGTAAAAAACATGGTAAGGTAAATAACTAAAAAAAATATTTCATTTAAATAACTAGATAAGGTATAATCAGTATGGAAAGTTAAATAACTGAACAAAAATTCCATGTAATCAATAAATTGAGAATGAAAGTGAATCCATAGACAACTTCAAAGAAATAATATCATGGATAATAATAATTAATAAATTCTAAATAAATAAAATTCTATATTACTGGATGTCATGTTTCCCAGTCATATGATACCTTTATCATCAATATTTATCCTCAATATAGTTTAAATATATGGGTAGGATCCCATCAATTCTTCTTGGAAACAAACTTGAAGGGTTTTTCACCAACTAATTTCATCTCATGAGACTACCAATGCATTATGGGAATTAATTTAAATAGTCCTCAACATGTAGGGATTTCATTAACTGATACCCAACCCTAAGATCTCTAATTAATCGATCCTCGACACATATATTGTATGTCCATAGCTTTCCTCTTATATCGAATAATCGATTTACATAAACAAAGTGACTTATCAAATATCTGTATTGAGTAAAGGATATAGATTTATCAATATTTACCCATTCAATTAAATAACTATGAATGTAAACACCATATAGAAAAATGATATATAGTTTAGTAAATAAATATATCCATGATACATTATATAGATTATTAGGGTAAATTCAATGGTCAATGATCATAGTAAATTGAATATTTTGAGGGTAATAAAGGAAATAAAGGCAGTGAATGTCAATATTATCCTTGGTTAAAGAAATTATAAACCATAAAAAGTAATAATATAGATGGTATCAACACAACCTATCCCATGTGGTGTAAAAATAAATAGTTTTTGTCCATGATGAATGAAAATACTATAAAATGTTCTTTTAAAAAAAATTGTGATGAAAATATCCTTTTTATTTCAAAACATATTTTTAAAACCCTTTTCTTGGAAAATAAATTTCAAAAATATTTTCTTTAAAAAATAACTTTTTGAACTTTCAAATTAAGCTTTGAAAAATTATGGTAGGCAAATCCATACATGTCGTACAAGATAAAAGAAAATTATTTTTGCCAGGAAAAAAGGTTAGAGATGTACCTTGTTTTGAAAATGATAAGAAAATTAATTTGAAAACATTTTTAAAATACATAAATATTATAAAATTCTGTAATAAATCAATTTAAAAATGTTAAAATTGTTTTGAAAACTTTTTTAGAAAATAGGGTTTTTAGAAGAAAACAAGTTCTCTGACTAAAGAGGGAAATGAAATTGATTTTTCTTAAAAACAAATATAAAAAATTTTGATTAAAAAATAGTGGGAAAATATTAATATTTCATGAAAAAAGTTATGAATATATAGAGGAGGATAAATTTAAAGGGTTTATTAAATAATGATACAATAATTTCGTCTAATATAAATACCAGTGTAAACAATCTCGAACAAAATGTGATTGTGAAGTAAACCCTTGAAAAGACCATAACGTTGATGTGAGAATAAATAAATGAATAGATTATGTATTTAAAATATAAATACACATAAAAAATGTAAATACAATAAAATTTATTAAAAATTTATTTCACATATAATCATATAATATTAATAATAATGCAGAAGTAATATAACCCAAGGAAAATGAATCAGGTTATGAAATTCTGTACCACTTGGTAACTTTTAATTCAAATACACATGAAAGAAACAAATTCAAAACATACTCTAGATAACATTAAGATAAATTTATTCATGATATAAAATAAAATGTTTTTAGTATATAAACAATAAAAAATAAATAAGTGGTGAAAATGGTGTATGCCACATGGAAGAAAAAGTGAGACAAGATTAACTTTCCTTGCATTTCCTTTCTGAGTGAACATCTCTTAAAATCATGTATAATGATTTTAAACATGAAAATAACTTATAAAAAACCATAATTATATTTATATTATCATATATAATCTTTTTATAATATCTTACTACCCATCTATTAATAATCTTACATTATTTTCTCTATTTCAGGTATTAATTGCCTAGTTTGTCGAGTATGTTTTATCTTGTTACTTATTGTTCCAATTAATTAGATCCTGATATAATCATCTCCAGAATGTAAATATCATTTAAAATATAATATATATCCTTTATATATGTATGTATAACAGTCCATAATATTTTTAGATAAGAAATAAAATGCACTGGAGACAGTATGCCATACGTATGCATGGATGCAAATTCCATTTACTTGTCATATTAAAAGAAAAAATGTTAATAATATATATGTATATGTGTATTATAATTAAAATATTACATTTATTTTAAATATTAAACATAGTTTTAATAAAACCATCCTTTATATGTTCCATGTATAGGTTGAAAGAATCATATCACTTTGAGGAGGCATCAGTCCACACTTCCACAAACAATGTTATCGTATGCCCACAAAATGGAAAGCATAAACATATGTGTTGTATAAAAATTAATGAACAATAAATTTATTATAAATATCATATATATCATAGATAAATAGCATGTCCATCATAATTCCCACTATGAGAGGGGGGAAAGGAAGAACGAGCAATCATCATTTCACGAGGTGGTAGTTCGCCTTACTCGAATTGGTCAGTTCATTACCCATTAGATAGGAGTGTGTGTAAGTGTATGTAAAAATATTATAATAAAAATATATTATAACATTTAACATACTGTGGTTATTTTATAATCATGATATAATAATAATTGAAGGGGTGGAGAAGTAAATGAAACAAAGTTATCGTTTGAAAACGTTACCCCTTAATCAGGTAACAACATTTGGTTTATACCAAAAGACTTACTTGGTTTAATTTATTCCAAATTTTAGGATTCTATAATTAGGGGATGGGATTTTAGATATTTTTTATTATTGTTCGGGAGACCCAAAGGGCTTTAGAGGTGTGAATAAATGGGATGGGTGAGTGCCTTTTTATAGTGGAGGCGGAGTGACAATCTTGTAAATTTTTTAAAAGGGAATTTCACCCATGTTTTTCCCATGTTAATTGTCTCCAATAATAAAACAAATTCAATAAAATGGAGTATAGGGTATAAATAGTAACATCCAATTTCTTTTGGACAAGTTTCCATGTCATTTTGTTCCTTAAGTTTAAGTTTTAGTCCTTTGTTAAGCCATTTTTTCTCTTAATCATTGTAATTAATTTTAATTACATTCAATAATATTTTTAGTTAAAATATTAGTTGAATTTATTAGAAATTATAAATAATTAGGATTCTAAATATTGAATCCATTTTCAAAATTCCAATCACATAAGTGGTAGAAATTAATTTAAAACTAAACCTGCAAAAGGACATCAAAGCGGGGTTTTAAAGTAAAATGTTCAAAACATTGCTATGTTTTTTATATCTAATTTCAATGTGAAATTGATTATAATGAAATTATTTTAATTAATTGATGAAAAATTTATTTAATAATTTTTTAAAAAAATCATGAATATAATTTAACCTTATAAATAAATTAGTTTAAAAAAATTTCAATTAAAATTCAGTATTTTTCACTTTTCATAAAAAAATGAAACTTCATAGAAAAATAAGACAAATTAAACCTAATATAATTTTTATGTTTATATTTCAGAAATGAAGTTTATTTTGATATATAAAATTTATTAAAGTTTGAAACATTTAATTTAAAATACGTTCTCCATTAATAATATATTATTGTTTAGTAAAACTTGGTCTTATGTCTAGCACATGCTATCAAAGAAAGTATTTATTGCATACAACACAAGCTAACTTATTATTGCATGAATATCTATATATATCATATATTAAATTTATTTAAAATAGTAATTATATTGTAAATTCTCTAGATATTATATTCCATTACGTGATTGGGGTTGTGTGTTATACACTCTATCAAATACAAAGTTCTTATTTTAGAATTTTGGGGTATCACATTATGACTGCTTAATACATTACCACCCTATGAAAATAAACAAGGCAACTGATGCTTTGAGTAAAAAGGGTCATTCTATCTTATCCATGAATAGTATTACAAAATAACCAATATTCCTAGATTTGAAAATGATGGATCTATAAATCCTTAAGGGGATTTTTTTTATTTCTCAATTGAATGTTAAAAAATCTTTCCAACTGGAGATTAAAGAGGTGTATAAGTAAGATGTAGAGTTTTAAAGAATGTTTGAAATGTTCCTGAGTTTAAAATTGATCATGATGGAATGGTAAGGCTTAGTAACCGTGTATGCATTCCACTGATACCAGACTTAAGTGTTGTTAAAGGAAGCTCATAGTTCTTCATTCTATATTCATATAGGAAGTATGAAGTTTTATAAAGATTTGAAAGAATATTTACAGTGGGATTATATAAAGAGAGATATCATAGAGTTTGTATCTCAGTGATTGATATGTCTGAAAATTAATGATGAGAGAAAAAATTATAAGGGGATTTTACATCCATTTCCTATACTAGAATGGAAATGGAAAAAAATATTCATGGATTTTGTCATTACACTCCCCAAAGCATCTAAAGGGAATAATAATATATGGGTTGTAGTCAATCTGTTTACTAAGTCATCACAACTCATTTCTATCAAACAATAATTCTATCTCGATTAGATTTCCATGATATAAATTAAGTTATTGGTAAGGTTTCTTGGAGTATCACTGTCACGACCCATCCCCTGGGGCTCGTGTCGTGACTACCCCAAGCCCACCTTCCATAGGCCAGGGGATGGCGACTAGCACCAAAGGTGTAATTCCCTAAAACTGGGTATTCATTTCCTTTATAACCTATAAATGCACACAACTAGGTAAAAAACACTTGGTAAACTGTATAATAAAAGAGTGCTGAAATGTCAAGGGGTTGGAAGTACAAGACCCACTGTAAAGTACAAGGAACTTGTAGTACAAGTACAACTGAAGAAAGGAAAAACAGCTTCTGGGTTGTACTCCAAGATTCCCACCTGAAGAGTAGGTACAGATAGCCTCCTCATCACTCCACGTCCATCAGTATCCTACGTGTACCAACTCGTCGTAAGGTCTACCTCCGGGTACCGTCCAATCCGGATACTCTCAGCCTCGATCAGCGCTGTCCGTCGTTTGCATCCAACACAAAGAAGTGCAGACATAGCCCATGCATAGGTGAGTATAGCGATACTCAGTAGGGTCCCAGAGACCCTCAGGGTCTCACAAAATCCAACAAGGATAAACGAAAAAGTATGAAATCAACTGATAACCCCACTTAGGAATATGCCCATACATATACCTAAGTTATCAAGTAATTCATCTAAATCATGAGGTAAACACAAAAGCTACTGACTTAGGTCACATAGGTATACAAATTATGTAGAAATATTTGAGATGATTAGATGTAGCCACTAAATCATCTACTCTGTCGAACCCATGTAGGATCCTGGTACAGTAATCAGAGCTTTCGAACCCACGTAGGATCCTGAAATAGTAATAAGAGCTGTCGAACCCACATAGGATCCTAGAACAGTAATCAGAGCTGTCGAAACCACGTAGGATCTTGGAATAGTAATCAGATCTATCGAACCCACGTACGATCCTGGAAGAGTAGTCAGAGCTGTTGAACCCACGTAGGATCCTGGAATAGTAGTCGGAGCTGTCGAACCCATGTATGATCCCTTTATCACAAAGAAGCCAGCCACATGGTTTCCGCACAAAGCACACTTGATTCTAGGAGGGTCCCCTCCTAAAGCCAAGTGTTGATACATCCACTGCCATGAATTACCACTAAGAAGTATCCCAAAGTTCCTCCATGTAATAGGGGTCTCAACGTAACTGGTGGCGCGTAAATCAGACGCCTGGTCTATGAGTTATTAGCCTTTTAGTCCTGGGGGCCCGGTTGGATTCGTGCTCAATCCAACCTGACCGTATCACAACTATACCCAAACCACCAGTGGGGTATACACAAATGGACCATCGCGCTCCAGGAATACCAGCACCACAGACAGTTCATCAAACGGATGTCTGATGCCAAAGATATGGCCAAAACAAAGTAAAGGGTAGGTAGCAGGACTGGGTCCGGTCTGACCCGACCCGACTTAGTCTGAGTTGACACGGTTTGGGTCATCTCGGACTGACCCGTTGGGTTCGGCCTGGCCCGTTGGGTGGGTCGGCCTGTTGGGTGTGGCCCAGCCAGCTGGGCCCAGCCCAGCCGCCCGCGATGGCGGTTCAGCCCGGAGGGGGCCGTATAGGTGGCTCGGCCCGGTGGCGCGTAGTCGGTTCGGCCTGAAGCGCCACAAGAGGCGTGAGAGACCGGCTCGGCTAGGCTCCGTGTGGGGTGCGACTCAGGCAGCTCGACCTGGGAGGCTGGGGCCGGTTCGGACAGCGCCGCGAGGGGCGCGGCTCGAGCAGCCCGACCTGGGATTTGGGAGGTCGGCGGGCGGCTAGGAGCCAGGAGGCGGGCGGGCAACCAAGAGCCGGGAGGAATGGCCAGGGTGGCGGAGCCGGTTCAGCCGAAGTGCCGCGAGGGCGGCAAGGGTTGCGGAGATTGTGGGTTGCGCAATCGTTACCTGTCACCTTCTTCGCCTCACCATTTCGTCACCATGCCAAATAAAATCACAAAAGAGATCGACAGAGGGAGTCAGGCCATATTAGTTTGGCCCACACCCTCCATGTTTATGGTGGTAGAAAACTGTTCATAAGAACGAAGCACAAAAACCCTCCTGCAAAAGGAAAACATCCTCGTTCTTCATTTTGAAAGAAAAGAAGAACATGGAAATTAATCACACTTAAAAGAAATTAAACCCCTACCTTTGTTTGCTATTCATTGATAAAGTCGCAGGAAAGAAGATGGATCGTTGGAAAAGATGGACATCGACGTTTTCCTCGATCATCAGTTTGTGCACTGGCTTGTCATAGTCGAAGATGTACTACATAAAAGGAGGTTCCGAGGAAGAAAGTCAAAGGCACTCCTTGCCAGCATTCTCCGTTAAAAGAACACATTTTTCATTCTTCGTTGGCGAGAGATTTTCTGCCTAAGCTCCCTCTCTTCTCCCAAGTTCCACCAAAAGACAAATTCCAACCAAAATAATAGATTATGTTTATCTATTATTTAATTTTTGGCACAAAATTATAATGGGTTAATTAATTAATTGAAAGATTTGGATCAATTAATTAATGAGGAGGATTTGGCACATTAACTGTTAGGGGAGTTGAAGAGGCTCACATACACTTAATGGAAATTTGAGGGTTTCTCCCCATTAATGGGGAGTTTCAAGGGGGGTTAAAAACCTAGGTGGTCCCCACCACAATTAACATGAAGAGGAGGTTAGTTTCGGGTGGGCCCCACCACCATAACCTCTCATGGAAGATTAAGGTGTGGTGGTACCCACATTAAAATTCCACATGGAGGCTTTAACCAACAAAATAAAAATCAAGATACGCAACTTTATTTTTATTTAATTGTTTCACTAAAAACCTGAAAACTAACTTTTATTCCCAACCCTCTTCCGTCGAGGTGAAACTCTCCTTAAGTGAATTCCGGTTCTGTTAGTTCAACGGTGCCCTCAGATTTCAATTCCGAGCACCGTTTCAAATGTTATAAAAACCCGCTCATCCGTTTGCTGAACGTACCTAAACAAAACATCTGAAATTGATTCTGGGTATACCGGGCCACGAAATCATGCACCGTTAATTTTTTCGGACTCGCAAAATTCCAATGTATTTAAGAACGAATTTTACATGGAAATTTCAGGTCTTTAAATTCTCCCCACCTCAGGTATTTACATCCCTATAAGCTACAACTCGAACTAAAGGAACAAGTGGGGGTACTGAGCACGCATTTGAGCCTCCCACTCCCATGTGCTCTCCTAGAGGTTCCCGTGCTACCAGCGAACATGCACCAGAGGTATCGAACGTTCATGTAGGAACCACTCTTATCGATCACCAATCGCCACTGGAACCTTCATAAAAGTCACCCCATCATCGACATCCAACTCTCCATGGTTGATGATGTGAGAAGGGTCATGCACGTATCTCCTCAGCTGAGATACGTGGAAGACTTCGTGCACACAATGCAACTGAGGTGGAAGAGCTAAGAAGTAAGCCCCCTCACCAACTCTGCTGAGGACCTGAAAAGGTCTAATAAAATGCAATGATAACTTGCTGCCTCAACCAAATATCTATAGACCTCATTGGGGTGAGACCTGTAAAAATACATGGTTTCCATCCTCGAACTCCAGAGGTCTCCGTATCCTGTCAGTATAAGACTTATATCTACTCGGTGCAGTCTTCATCTGCTCTTGGATGATTTAAACCTTCTATATGGTAGCTCGTACCATCTCTAGATCTATGAGTGCTGACTCCCCTAGGTCAGTCCAGCACAGAGGTGATCTGTAAGGTCGTCTGTATAACGCTTCAAAAGGTTCCATCCCAATGGTAGAGTAATATATATTGTTTTATGCAAACTCCACCAAAGGTAAGTGATCCTCCCAGCTGCAACCAAACTCAAGGACACATGCATGGAGCATTTCCTCAAGGGTCTGAATTGTCTGCTCAGTCTGACCATCCTTCTGAGGATGGAAGGCGGTGCTCAAACGAAGCTGCGTCCCGAAAGCTTCCTTTAACCCCTTCCATAGCTGGGAAGTAAAACATGCGTCACAATTAGAGACAATCCTCGAAGGTACTCCATGTAGCCTCACAATATTCTGCACATAGAGGCATCCCAAGCTCTCTACTGAACCCTACTCTCTGATCGGTAGGAAGTGGGCCGACTTGGTGAGTTGGTCGACGATCACCCAAATTGAGTCGTGACCCCTGGATGTATGTGGATGTCCTGTAACGAAGTCTATGGATATCCCATCCCACTTCCACTCTGGGAACTCTAAAAGCTGGACAAATCCTGCTGGTACTGGATGCTCTGCCTTCACTTGCTGACAAGTGAGGCATAGAGAGACAAACTCTGCAACTTCTTTCTTCATTCCCAGCCACTAGTGCTGTCGTTAGAGATTCTGGTACATCTTCTCCACTCCTGGATGTACCACTAGAGGGGATGACTGGAAGTCCCTCAACACTTCCTCCTGAAGTGACATTGGTACCATGGTACGTCCTATGAATAGGTTGACGTGCTCCCAACCTTCAGAAAATCCATCAGGTGTCTACCTTATGGATATCTGAGCATGTCATTTATTGTAGTTAGTGTCCCCATGCTCTGCTTCCCTGACTCGCTGAAGAAGTTGGGGTGTGACTGTAAGAGACTGTAGGAAATCTACTCCATCTCTATACACAAATGATATCTGCAAAGAAGCTAGCTACTTCGTTGCTTCACCTAAAAGCTGTATACCGGACCTCCTACTGAGTGCATCTGCAACAACGTTCCCCTTCCCAAGAGTATAGATTATCTCGAAGTCATAGTCCTAGAGGAACTTAATCCAATGTCGATGTCTCAGGTTCAGGTCCTTTTGGGAGAAGATATACTTGAGACCCTTGTGATCAGTGTACACGGTAAAAATTTCACCCATCAGATATTGCTGCCCCATCTTCAAGGTGAAGACCACTGCTGCTAACTTCAGGTCATGGGTAGTGTAGTTTGGCTCATGCTGTCTCAAATGCTGAGAACCATAAGCGATCATTGCTCGCTCCTGCATAAGGAAACATACGAGTCCGGTCCCTGATGCATCATAGTATACTATGTACCCTATGCCCTCCTCTAAAGCCTCAGGATGGGTGCACTAGTCAGCCTCTACCTCTTCTCTTGAAAGCTCTGCTAGAATCTCTCCGACCACACAAAGGGTTCACCCTTATTCCTCAATGCTGATAGTGGTGATGCAACTCTGGAGAAGTCTGGTATGAACCTATGGTAATAACCAGCCAAACCCAAGAAACTCCATACTTCTATCACACTCCTAGGTGGCTCCCAAGCAAGTACCACCTAAATCTTCACTGGATCCACTACAACTCCAGCTTTCGATAAGACATGTCCCAAAAAGTGAAACTCTCAGATCCATAACTGTCACTTAGAGAGATTAACATAAAGCTAGTGATCTCAATGTGTGTCCAATACTACCCACAAATGATAGGAATTCTCCTCCTCAATATTCTAGTGGATCAGAATGTCATCGATGAAGACTACGACAAAGCGACCGAGGTATGGCTGGAAATCCTGTTTATAAGTCCCGTGAACACTGCTAGAGCATTGGTTACGCCGAAAGGCATAACCAAGAACTCATAGTGGCTGAACAGACATCTGAAGGCTGTATTTTGTACATCCACGTCTCAAACTCTGAGCTGGTGATAGCCTGATCTGAGGTATATCTTCGAGAACCACCACGCTCCCTTTAGATTATCAAAGAGGTCGTCAATCCTTGAGAGTGGGTACTTGTTCTTCACGGTCACCTGGTTTAGGAGACGGTAGTTGACACAAATCCTCAAGCTCCCATCCTCCTTCTTGGCGGATAGAATCAGGTCTACCTAGGGAGAGACACTGGGTTGGATGAATCCCTTCCCCTATAAGCCCTCTAGATGCAGCCGCAGCTCACGAAGCTCCACAGGAGCCATCCTATAAGATGGAGTAGATATCGGTGCCGTCCTATGGTACAAGTCATTATAAAAGTCCACTAATCTACGAGGAGGTAGACTTGGGACATCATCAGATAAAACATCTGTGTATTGGTCCACCACGACAAGATAGCTCGGACTCTCCGCATCTACTGCTCCGAGGGTAAGGCAAGCCAAATGATGAGTGATCGGTTGCACCCTCCTCCGAGTAAGTCCGTCCTGTGATGCGAAGGCTCCCTTTTCACCAGTGAAGGTAAACCTGGTCCCATACATGCAGACACACCATAATTTTCACCTAATACCGTCAATTAGAGCATGGAATGTAGATAACCAGTCCATACCCAAGATGATGTCGTAAGGCCTCGACGACACTACTAGGAGATCCCAGCCGAAGCTCTCGCCTCCTAGAGTAAGATCACCCTGCCGGCAACAGTGCGTAATCATTGAATATGATCTCGTAGAAGTCTCTATCCATAAGGATCGAGCCAACGACTCCATCATAATCTCCTTGCTCTGAACGAGGGCGGTGGCAATGAAAGAGTGACTGGAACCGATGTCTATAAGAACTGTAGTTAAGGTGGAGTAGACATAGATCATGCCTCAAATCATCTCCAGAGTGCCATGATCGTAAGCCTCAGTTACCTGGTGCTGAGCTCTCGCCTGTCCACCTACTCCATGCAGTCGGGGTGGAACTCCTAGTGGTGGTGGTGGTATCACCTCATAATGTCGTCCACCACCAGCTGCACGACCAGCTCCTCTGCCACGTCCACCTGCACCCTACAGATTCCCTCGATCAAACCTCTGCCTCTACCTGGGAGGTCCCTCAACTGTCTTCTAATCATACGCACAGTGGGAAAGATAGTCTTGAGCCATATGACCCTGCTCATCGCATGCGTAGCACTGCCTATTCCTCGTATGACTAGCTCTGTCTCGTGTTCCTCACACAATCGAACTCGTGTCCTGAGGTCGTCCACCGAATGGTCTGGTCTGCTTGGATATCTGTGCCATCTATCTACTACCAACTGTAGAAGACTCTCCTACGTGACGCCCGATGGTGGGTCTCGCTGCTGGTGACTTCTCAGTAAGGAAACTATCCACTAAGAGGGTTTTCTCCAACACCTCCGCATACGTCGGGATGCTGAGGGAGATCATCAAAGCCCTAATCTCTTGCCTGATCCCCTGCTCGAAGGTCTGGGCCATGAAGAATTAGTCTCGTTCCATATCTGTTTTGTAGCACGAGAGTTAGGTAAACTTTTTTGAGTACTACGCCACCGTCATGATGCCCTTATGCACTGTACATAGGGTGGATGGGAAAAACTCTGCCCCAAACAGGCTCTCGAAGTCTGCCTAGAGAAGTGTCTCCTTGTCATGAACCTGAAGAATCAGGCTCCACCATATGCCTGTTGCTGCCTGATGGAGACTCAAGGCAAGGATCACCATAAGGTTGGCTAATGTCCCTACCCATCTGAAGACTCTCACTACAGACTCCAGCCAATCCTCAGCTGCCTGCGAGTCTGTCTCATGAATGAACCTGGGTGGACTTTGGTGTTGGAAATTGTGCAACGTGCTCTGGCGATGTGAACTCTCTTCTACTGGGGCTGGTGGCATCGGTGGCCTTATGGGTAGTGGTACCCCTGGTGCCTCCGCTGTGATAGGGCCCTGCACTGAGGCCTCATCGCTCAGTGGGCTTCCATCTTGTACAAAGTCTGGAACCCTGGCCGGGTATCTATGTGGGGCCATCCTAAAAAGAAATAAATGCACCATGGTCAATATGTTATACGTGGGGAGCTGACTCAAAGAAAACATTTGAAAACATACACGAAATCAGTGTTTTCGTGCACTGAGTCAGAAATCAGAAGTCAAGGTCCTGGGGTATGGATATGTCGGCCGCCGCACCAACACTGGACTCCCTGAACTGAAAACCTCACTCATTACCCTTAACAATATTGCTTGACAGAAAATATCATAGTCCTAATTTCTGTGGTAGAACCGACTACTCTGATACCAATTTGTCACGACCCGTCCCCCAGGGCCCGTGCCGTGACTACCCCATACCCACCTTCCATAGGCCAGGGGCTGACGACTAGCACCAAAGGCATAATTCCCTAAAACTGGGAAGGAATTTCCTTTATAAACTGTAAACACTCACAGCTAGATACAAAACACTAGGTAGACTTTATAAAAAAAGGGTGCTAAAAATTAAAGGGGCTAGAAATACAAGCCCAACTGTAAAGTACAAGGAAATGGTAGTACAAGTACAACTGAAGAAAGAAAAAACAGTTGTTGGGTCGTCCACTGGGATTCCCACCTGAAGAGTAGGTATAGATATCCTCCTCGGCACTCCATGTCCATCATTCTCCTTCGTGTACCGACTCGTCATAAGGTCCACCTCTGGGTACCGTCTAGTCTTGATACTCTCAGCCTCAATCAGCGTTGTCCGTAATCTACATCCAACACAACAAGGTGCGGGCATAGACTATGTAGGGGTGAGTATAATGATACTCAGTAAGGACACCAAGAACCTAAAGGTATCACAAAATCCAAAAAGGATAAACCAAAAAGTATGAAATCAACATATAAGACCACTTATAAATATTCCTATACATATACATAAGCTATCAAGTAATCCATCTCAATCATGAGGTAAAAACAAAATCTACTGACACGGTTCAAACTGGTATAAAACTTATGTGGAAAGATAGCGACGATTAGATGTAGCCACAGAATCATCTACTCTATAGAAACCACGTAGGATCCTGGTACAGTAATCAGAGCTGTCGAACCCACGTAGGATCCGGGAACAATAATCAGAGTTGTCGAACCCACGTAGGATCCTGGAATAGTAATCAGAGCTTTCGAACCCACGTAGGATCCTCGAATAGTAATCAGAACTGTCAAACCCATGTAGGATCTTGGAGTAGTATTCAGAGCTTTCTAACCCACGTAGGATCCTGGAAAAGTAGTCGGAGCTGTCGAACCCACGTAGGATCCCTTTATCACAAAGCAACCAGCCATATGGTTTCCGCACAAAGTACGCTTGATTCCGAGAGGATTTGATGCTCAAGCCAAGTGTCGATACATCAACTACCATGATGTACCATGAAGAAGTATCTCAAAGGTCTGCCACGTCATAGGGGTCTCAACGCAACTGGCGGCGCATCAATCAGACGCTCGGTCTGTGAGTTATTACCCTTTTAGTCTGAGGGCCCCGGTTGGATTCATGCTCGATCCAACCTGACCGTATCACAACTATATCCAAAACTCCAGTGGGGTATACACAAAAGGACTATCACGCTCCTGGAATACCAACATCGCTGACGGTTCATCAAACAGACATTCGGTGCCAACGATATGGCCAATATAAAGTAAAGGGTAGGTAGTAGGCCCGGGTCCAATCCGACCCGGTCGGAACGACCTAGCCAGACCCAGTCTAGGCCGACCCAGCCTGACCCGTTGGGTCCGGCCTGGATCGTTGGGTGGGCCGGCCTGTTGGGTTCGGCCCGGCCCACTGGGCCTAGCCCAGTAGGCCGCGGGGGAGGTTCGACCCGGAGGGGGCTGTGTGGGCTGGTCGGCCAGGTGGCACGGAGCCAGTTCGGCCTGGAGTGCTACAAGGGGCGTGAGAGGCCAGATCGGCCCAATGCCGCGTGGGGCACTATAACTACCCTTACTTTACATACATTTTTATTACTTCAAAATTGAAGCATACTTATTACAACATATAACAAAACCATGAAAGGACCGTATAGGTATAGTGTCTTTAGAAACTGGGAAACATAAACAACTGGTTCATAAAGCGTCTACACTGTCTCCCATTTATTTCATCATATCTATAGTCCCTTTTGGCATATATTACTTAATAACCTTCTTCCTGACCTGGGGAAAAATATACAAATGGGTGAGCTCAAATGCTCAGTAAGGGTAAACAAAAGAAATATCAATCACATCATATTCATAAGAACATATCTTTTGGAAATCTTAACTTGCAAAAGAGATCATAATTTCATAACATGGGATAAATCATAGTAGTGAAATTTAATCCCAATAATCATAACTTAAAACATGAAACTTTGTGGCATACACACATAATCATAGATAATAATTTCTTATTATTCAAGACTCATTTCCAAGACTATCTTAGTGGACAAAGTCCATTACTGAACCGAGTTCATTCCTCGTTTCAATCCTATTTCACTGAACCGGTTTAACCTGCCGTTCCAGCCATGTCTATCTCATGAGATATAAAATCTTTACCCAATGCATTGGAGGGAGATATAGGTCCCACCCATCTCATAATGATACCATTCATATGTGTTCCACAAAATCATAAATCATACATCATTGCATCCCCCATGTAATAAAAATGGGATTCTTAAACAACATGAGATCATAAAACAATTCATATAAGATAAAGGAATTCATAAAAATAATTCCATCAAAACATAATCAAATAAATTTAATAATAGGGATAGAAAAAGAACCCTATATTATCTTAGATGGAAAATAATTTTGATAAAACACTTGAACTCCATTCTTGAGGAAAATATCCTTTCTACTTCAAAAACATTTTCCTTTCTTAATATGTCATAAAATTTTAAACTAAAAGAAGTTGATTAAAAATAAACTTGAAAACTTGTAAAGGAATCTTCTTGGAAATAATGTTTTAAAAATCCATTCATGTCATAGAAGTTAAAAAAACATTCTTCTCGTACTTTTTTCAGAAAAGTCAAAAAGTACCTCGTACGAAAAACGACAAAAGATTCCTTTCATATCTTTTTCTATAAACTCACCAAAGGGTAAAAATGGATTTAAACAATTTTAGGTGGATGTAAATAAGATTACATATTGAGGAAACATGGATGTTGATGATAAAATACACCCCAGTAAATACCAAAGTATAAACATTATCGGATAAAAATGAGATTGTGATATTACCCTTAACTTAGGTCTGATTTTCTTTGTAAGTGTCTGAACCTCCTGTATAATGATTTAAATAATGTTATTGACTTATTCCATAATCATAATTATTTTTATGATATCATATATGGTCATATTCTTAGCTTCTTATTAGTAATATTTCATTACTACTTGTTAATCGGGTGTTTATTACTTTTTGTTCGTATGCGTGTTTTGTCAAATAAATTCTTATTATTATTTTTAGGTTATAGATACCTTATTTCTGGATTGGTATTAGTGTAATATATTCATTTATATAATCATTATGCAATGAAGATCATGTAGAACGAGTCGCATCACATCGTGGAGACGGTATTCCGTACGTACGCACGAGCGATGATATCGTTCCCATGATCTTGAAATTGTAATGGACTGTATATATACAATTTCAGAATCAATATAACTTTACAATAATCATATATTGTTATTATTTACACCATTATACCCATCCAAGTAAGGTGGTGGTGGGAAATAGATTACACCACGGTGTGGAGACGGTATTCCGTACGTACGCACGCGTGATGATTTCATTTTCCGTAGGATGGATAGATGGTGAAATAGGGTTTTTTAATACTTATAATAACATATCAGTATATGAGTGATACTGATGTTATTACTTCATAATGAAACAACTAAATAAGAAGAAGTGGAAGAAGAAATAAAGATGAAAGAATCGGCAACAGACATTACCTCTTCTTTGAAGCGCTTCTTTGAGACCTCCTTTTAGGACACTAAAATTGGTCTTTGAAGAAGACCAGAACCTATAGGATGTCTCTAGGGAATTTGAGAGAAGAAATTTTCCGGGGTTGGCCGAGCTTGAAGGCTCAAAGTGGCGTGAGGAAGAGGGGGAGGAGGTTCCCTTTTATAAGGGAGGAGAGGGGCTACTTTGGAAATACTAAAAATACTATTTTATTATAAAACCAAATTCGGTTTTAAATGGATCCAAATTGATTTATTTAGAAGATAAGGTGGGGATGGGTCAAAATCCTCTCATCCAATAGAATTTATACAAGTTTAGGTTCCTATTTTAACCTTATCATTTAGATTTAACATTAAGTTAGATAATTTTACTTTTACAGTGTCTTTTTCTGTTCTTACACTATAAGGTTAATAAACCTACTATAACAAGCCAAAAGAACCCCAAGTTGTTTATTATTAACATATATAACCTTATCTAAGTCATTTGGATGAACCTTATATTTTTAAGAATAAAATAACAATTAATAATATAATATTTGTTTTAAAAACTATTTTATGTCAATTTTGACACTATTTAGTAATTGATTTTTGTGAAAATCATAACAGAATGATTAATTCAAAAAAAGTTAATTAAATAAATACTAACATGTCATATTAACCTATAAAATTAGTTTAATTTATAAAAAGTCTCAAATTACATTTATTTGGGTATTTATAACATCAATTATGTCAATATTTCATTAATAAGATAATTACTGCATCATATTTGTTTCATAAATAAATTAACTTATTTAAAGTCTATAAATTAAAAATAAAATATCATTATGTAGGAAATATTTTTATCTTTCTAATGAATATTTATAGTCGAATATATCTTATGTATAACCCTATATTAAAAATTCATTAGTTATTAAACTTTGATTTTAACTATTTTAACCCTTCTTTAAATAAATTGATAATAAATGTCCTAATCTAATCCAAGTGGGCCTAAATGGTCATATTTTATTCCTAAGGTTGTTTTTGGTCGAATTACACTTATCCAATATAATTAAGACATGTTTTAGGGTAATAATAATATCATTTTTACCATTAACTACCCTATTTACTTTTAACCGTGGTAAAAAAAAGTAAAAAGTTACTATTCACCAAAAATTATTTTCATCTCATTGAACCAAATTTTAGTCCTTGATATTAACTGTGTTTCTTGGATTTTCAAAATTCTACTCACAGAAGTGGTAAAATTATGTTTTATGAAAAATTCAGTTTTTTTAACTACCACTTAGTGGTTTCACTATTCATCAAAAAAATGAAAGTTTCCAGAAAAATACCAAAAATTAGGCTTAAGCTATATTTGATATTATGAATTAAAAAATGATTTTTATTTTAACAAATTCAAAACATATCAGTTACATTAACTAATTTAAAAATTAATTCCCGTCATCAAAACAAATAGCGTGTTTTTAAAAGATAATAACTATCAAAAGATTGACACTTGTTTATGTCTGGTTTAAATGTGAAGTTACATACAATGAACAAAATTGTATTAAATTGTAAAAATATATTCTAAATATACTTTAAAACCACTCAAATTAATAATTTATCACTATTGATTATTTCGATTAAAAAAGTTGTTTTTAATTAAAATTTAGTAATTTTCACTATTCATCAGAATATAAAAGTTATCCGAAAAGTACCAAAATTTCACCCTAAGCTAATTTCGATATTCAGAATCAAAAAATGAAGTCCATTTTGAAAAATAAAATTTACAAAATTTCAAAATGTGGTTATCACTATTCATAACAGCTAGTTTTAATAATATTTTAATAGCATATCATTGTTTAGTGAAACTCGGTATTGCGTACGACGCAAGCTATTGAGGAAGGCCTCGGTTGCGTGTAAAGCAAGCCAAGCTAGTGTTGTGTGTAGTGAAATATTACTTTTATGATTTATATAACATAAAAACAAAATATTTCTCATAAAAGTCTCGGGTGTTACATTCTACCCCCCTTAAAATGAATTTCTCCCTCGAAATTCGTCACTTTGTAACAAAAAGATGAGGATACATCTCCCTCATCATATCCTCAAGCTCCCATGTGGCTTATTATAATTGGTGGTTCCTCCATACAACTTTCACCAATCGAGTGGTGTTGTTTCATAGGACTTTTTTTCTACGATCCAGAATCTCTATCCGCTGTTCTTCATAAGAAAGATCTTGCTCCAGCGGTACAACTTCTGAGCTGAGTACATGTGAAGGATCAGGTATGTACTTTATCAGGAGAGATCCATGGAACAAATCGTGAACTTGAGAGAGATTCGGTGGAAACGCCAATCGGTAATCTACCTTTCCAACACGATCCAGTATTTTGAAAGGACCGATATATCTAGGCCCCAACTTCCCCTTCTTTCCAAGTCTCATGACCCTCTTCCAGGGAGATATTCGTAAGAACACTTTATCACCCACTTCAAACTCTAGGTCTTTTCTTCGGTTGTCGGCATAAATTTTCTGTCGACTCTAAGATTCTCTTATGTGTTGTTGAATAGATCAGACCTTTTCTGCCATCTCATGAATAAGATCAGGTCCTAATAGCTTTCTTTCCCCAACTTCATCCCAGCAAGTTGGAGTCCTACATTTCTTTCCATAAAGAGATTCATAAAGAGCCATCTGAATACTGGAGTGAAAGATATTATTATAAGAAAATTCCACCAAAGGTAGTTGTTGATCCCAACCACCTTTGAAATCCATAGAGCAAGCTCTCAATATATCTTCTAGAGTTTGAATTGTTCTCTCAGACTGACCGTTTGTTTGAGGATGATAAGGAGTGCTAAAACTCAACTATGTATCCAGATTATGCTGAAGACTTCACCAGAACTTCGAGGTAAATCTCGGATCCTGATCAGATATAATAGAAAGTGGTACTCCATGAAATCTTACCACTTCCTTTACATATATCATGTCAAGCTGATCCAGAGAGAAATCCTCTCTAATAGCATTGAAGTGTGCAGACTTTGTAAGACAATCAACTATGACCTAGATAAAATTATTGCCTTTGGATGTATTAGGAAGTCCTGTGACAAAGTCCATAGTGATTTTTTCCAATTTCCATTCGGGTATGGGTAATGGTTGTAACATCCCCTTAGACTTCTGTCTCTCAGCTTTAAATTAATGAAAAACCAAGCATCGAGAGACATATTCATCAACATCTCTTTTCATTCCATCCCACCAGAAGTACTCTTTCAGGTCCCTATACATCTTCGTGCTTCCAGGATGAATAGAGAATGAAGAACTATGAGCCTCATCCACCAACTCCTTCTTTAATTCGGGGATGGGAGGAACACAAACCCGATTCCTGAACTTTATTATCCCATCACAATCAAGGTTGAATTCAGGAATATTTCTCACCTTCTTTTGTAACTCTACATCTTCTTTCTGTGCCTCTTTAATCTTTACATGTATAGATGGTTGAACATTTATTTGAGAAAGATACGATTTTCCTCCTTCCATTATAATTCCAAGATCCATCCTTTGTAAATCCATAAATATTGGATCTTTTGTGATCCTCATCATGGATAAACTGGCATGGTCTTGTCAACTTAATGCATCTGCCACCTTGTTTGCTGTCCCAGGGTGGTAATGAATTGAGCAGTTGTAATCCTTAATCAGCTCCAACCATCTTCTTTGGCGCATATTCATCTCCTTTTGTGTGAAAATATACTTTAAAATTTTATGATAAGTATAAATATCACTCCTTTCTCCATAAAGATAATGCCTACAAATCTTTAATGCAAATATTACCGCTGCTAACTCCAAATCATGAGTTGGGTAATTTTTCTCATGGATTTTCAACTGTCGTGAGGCATAAGCTATCACCATATCATTTTGCATAAGAACACACCCCAATCCCTTCTTGGATGCATCACTGTAGATCACAAACCTTTCTCCACTACAAGGCAGTGTGAGCACAGGTTCAATAGATAACCTTCTTTTCAACTCCTTGAAATTCTCTTCACATTCCTCCATCCAGAAAAACTTAACTCCTTTTCGAGTCAACTTGGTTAGTGGATTAGATAATCGTGAAAAATCTTTCACAAAACGCTGATAATATCCAGCCAAACCAAGAAAACTTCGGATCTCAGTTACTGTTGTTGGTCTCGACCATCTTTCGATAACCTCTGTTTTTGCTAGATCCACAGATATCCCCTCTTTTGAGATTATGTGACCCAGAAATGAAACTCTTTGAAGCCAAAATTCACACTAGGTATATTTGGCATAAAGCTTCTCCTTTCTCAGGGTCTTCAATATAACTCTCAAGTGATATTCATGTTCTTACTTTCTCTTTGAATATACAAGAATATCGTCTATAAAGACTACCAAAAACCGATCAAGATAGTCTCTAAAGAATCGATTCATCAGATCCATGAAGATAGTAGGGGCATTAGTAAGACCAAATGGAATCACTATAAATTCATAGTGTCCATACCTTGTACGGAAAGCCGTCTTTGGTATATCCTCCCTTTTGACTCTTAATTGATGATACCCTGAACGAAGATTAATCTTGGAAAAGTATTGAGCTCCGCGTAGTTGGTCAAATAAGTCATCAATGCATGGGAGAGGATATTTGTTCCTGATAGTGATCTTGTTAAGTTCTTGATAATCAATGCAGAGTCTCATTGATCCATCTTTTTCTTAACAAATAGAACAGGTGCTCCCCATGGTGATGCACTAGGGCGTATGAACCATTTATCAAGATTCTCTTGGAGTTGCTTCTTCAATTCCTGCAACTCAATTGGGGCCATTCTATATGGTGTCTTTGAAATAGGTAAAGCACCTGGTATGAGTTCTATTGAAAACACAACTTCACGATTTGGTAGAGGACCCGACAATTCCTCCGGAAAGACATCATCAAACTCCCGTACAATGGGCATATTCTTAATTGTTAGTTTCTCACCAACCATTTGAGATAAATAACCTTCATTCAGTGGAATCAAGACCCATAAGATGGAAGAAATTTCCACTGGAAGGTTATGTTCATCCTGGCATCGATAGACGATCATAGATTGTTCTGGAATATGAAATGTGACTTCTCTTATTTGGCAATTGATATGAGATCCATATAAAGAAAGCCAATCCATGCTGAGAATCACATCAAATTCCACTATAGGAAGGATCAAACGATTTGCAGGAAGCACTTTCCCACAAACTTCAATCGGGGAAGAATTACAAACTTTTGATGCGACTGTTGTGCCATTAGGTGTTGTCATAGCTAACTCAACATCTAATTGTTGAGGTAATACAGTGATACCCTTAGAAAAATCTTCATAAATAAAAGAGTGGGTGGATATAGAATCAAATAAAACATTTTATACTTTTGAGTGGATGGTAAGTGTACCTTTCACCACATCGTTATCGTACTCCACATCGCTGATAGAAATTGCATGTGAGTTTCCTTTGTCTTTAGCCTTAATATTTTTTTGATGTCGATCATCATCAACAACCCTTGTATTAGGGCATTTATTGGCACAATTCCCCATCTCCTTGAACTTGAAACATTGAAGTGTAGTAGGTACATTCTGTGTGTCCCTTACTTTGTTTGCATCATTAGACATCTTCTTCCCATCATTGCGGCATTCGAATGCCCGATGACCTTCGTTTCCACATTTGAAACATTTACTTGTCCCTTTAAGACAACTCCCTCCATGTTTCTTTCCACACTTTGAGAATAAGGGAAATCTCATCTTGTTTTCAGTGTGCTCTTTAGATTTTCCTTTGAATTCCATTTTCCTCTTTTTATCAAACCCATATGACTGATGGGTTACTCCAATCTCCATCTAAACTTTGAGAGCACATCGAACGATTTCCTCGTAGCTATTGAAGTCCCTTATGGCTAAGGCCCTTCGAAGACTTGGTTTTAAGCCAATAAAGAATCGATCGATCTTACTCTTAGGTTGGATAATAATACCAGAAGCGTACCTTGCAAGTCTTGTAAAATTTGCTTCATAGGTACCAACAGATTCATCATCCTTTTGCTTCAGTTCAAGAAACTCTTTCTACATCTTTGTTCAAAGAATATGAGGGAAGTACTCATTGAAAAATAAGTTCTTGAACTCATCCCATTCCATGGACTCAATTTCATCTCTTTGCCTCATATTCTTGATAAGATTTCACCATTGATCAGCATCACCTTCCAAACGATACACTGCTAAGATGACTTTATCATGTTCAGAACAATGAAGAACTGAAAATATCTTTTCATTAGTACTAATCCATTGTTCAGCAACTAATGGATTCGTAGAACTGCTGAATAAAGGTGGATGCTGCCTCATGAAGTATTTAACAGAATGTTGCTCCTTCTTTTGCTCATTTGGAAGTCCTGCATGATTCATAGCTTGAGAAAGTTGTGTGATCAGGGCTACAAGATTTTGCATTCCATCTCCCATAATGTTTGGTTGCTCAGGGGGACAATCATTGCATTGCCCGTCGCATTCCGCATTAACATAGTTCCTTCGGGTTACAGCCATTGACTAAAACCAAGAAGAATAGTTTGAGCAAAAATAAATAGGAAAACCACATAATCAAGAATAAAATTTCACACTTAAGGTATTATCCTAGGTTATTCATGGCCTTTTCTAAAACACAAAGACTGTGTTCTATTCTTAGACTTATCCTTAGGGTTCTTACTAAGTCTTTCACATCCTAGTTTCCAAAGGTTGACAATACCTTTCCTCTGATACCAACTATAATGACCCTTAATTTACATATATTGTTATTACTTCAAAATTTAAGCATACTTATTACAACATATAACAAAACCATGAAAGGACTGTATATGTATAGTGTCTTTAGAAACTGGGAAACATAAACAACTGGTTCATAAAGCATCTACACTGTCTCCCACTTATTTCATCATATCTATAGTCCCTTTTGGCATATCTTACTTAATAACCTTCTTCCTGAATTGGGAAAAAACATACAAAATGGTGAGCTCAAATGCTTAGTAAGGGTAAACAAAAGAAATATCAATCACATCATATTCATAAGAACATATCTTTTGGAAATTTTAACCTTCAAAAGAGATCATAATTTCATAACATGGGATAAATCATAGTAGTGAAATGTAATCCCAATAATCATAACTTAAAACATGAAACTTTGTGGCATACACACATAATCATAGATAATCATTTCTTATTAGTCAAGACTCATTGCCAAGACTATCTTAGTGGACAAATTCCATTTCTGAACCGAGTTCATTCCTCGTTTCAGTCCTGTTTCACTGATCCGGTTTAACCTGCCGTTCCATCCATGTTTATCTCATGAGATATAAAAAATTTACCCAATGCATTGGAGGGAGATATAGGTCCCACCCATCTCATAATGATACCATTCATATGTGTGCCACAAAATCATAAATCACACATCATTGCATAACCCATGTAATAAAAATGGGATTCTTAAACAACATGACATCATAAAACAATTCATATAAGATAAAGGAATTCATAAAAATAATTCCATCACAACATAATCAAATCAATGTAATAATAGGTATAGAAACGGAACCCTATATTATCTTAGATGGAAAATAATTTTGATAAAACACTTGAACTCCATTCTTGAGGAAAATATCCTTTCCACTTCAAAAAAAATTTCCTTTCTTAACATGTCATACAATTTTAAACTAAAAGAAGTTGATTAAAAATAAACTTGAAAAATTGTAAAGGAAGCTTCTTGGAAATAATGTTTTAAAAATCCATTCATGCCGTATAAGTTAAAAAAAACATTCTTCTCATACTTTTGTCGGAAAAGTCAAAAAGTACCTCGTACAAAAAATGAAAAAAGATTCCTTTCATATATTTTACTATAAACTCACCAAAGGGTAAAAATGGATTTAAAAAATTTTAGGTGGATGGAAATAATATTACATATTGAGGAAACATGGATGTGGATGATAAAATACACCCTAGTAAATACCAAAGTATAAACAATCTCAGATAAAAATGAGATTGTGATATTTCCCTTACCTTAGGTCTGATTTTCTTCGTAAGTGTCCGAACCTCTTGTATAATGATTTAAATAATGTTATTGACCTATTCCAGAATCATAATTATTTTTATGATATCATATATGGTCATATTCTTAGCTTCTTATTAGTAATATTTCATTACTACTTGTTATTCAGGTGTTTATTACTTTTTGTTCGTATGCGTGTTTTGTCGAATAAATTCTTATTCTTCTTTTTAGGTTATAGATACCTCATTTACAGATTGGTATTAGTGTAATATATTCATTTATATAATCATTATGCAATGAAGATCATGTAGAACGAGTCGCATCACATCGTGGAGAGGGTATTCCGTACGTACGCATGAGCGATGATATCGTTCCCATGACCGTGAAATTGTAATGGAGTGTATATATACAATTTCAGAATCAATATAACTTTACAATAATCATATATAGTTATTATGTACACCATTATACCCATCCAAGTAAGGTGGTGGTGGAAAATAGATTACACCACGGCGTGGAGACGGTATTCCGTACGTACGCACGCGTGGTGATTTCATTTTCCGTAGGATGGATAGATGGTGAAATAGGATTGTTTCATACCTATAATAAAATATCAGTATATGAGTGATACTGATGTTATTACTTCATAATGAAACAACTAAAGAAGAATAAGTGGAAGAAGAAATAAAGTTGAAATAATCGGTAACGGACATTACCTCTTCTCTGAAGCGCTTCTTTGAGACCTCATTTTAAGATACTAAAATTTGTCTTTGAAGAAGACCAGGACCTCTATGATGTCTCTAGGGAAGTGTAGAGAAGAAATTGTCAGGGTTTGGCCGAGCTTGAAGGCTCAAAGTGGTGTGAGGAAGAGGGGGAGGAGGTGCCCTTTTATACGGGAGGAGAGGGGCTCCTTTGGAAGAACTAAAAATATTATTTTATTATAAAGCCAAATTCGGTTTTAAATAGCTCCAAATTGATTTATTTCGAAGCTAAGGTGGGGATGGGTCTAAATCCTCTCATCTAATAGAATTTAGACAAGTTTAGGTTCCTATTTTAACCTTATCATTTAGATTTAACATTAAGTTAGATAATTTTACTTTTACCATGTCTTTTTGTGTTCTTACACTATAAGGTTAATAAACTTACTATAACAAACCAAACGAACCCAAAGTTGTTTATTATTAATATATGTAACCTTATATAAGTCATTTGGCAGAACATTAGATTTTTAGGAATAAAATGACAATTAATAATATAATATTTGTTTTAAAAACTATTTTATGTCAATTTTGACACTATTTAGTAATAGTTTTTTGTGAAAATCATAACAGAATGATTAATTCGAAAAAAGTTAATTAAATAAATACTAACATGTCATATTAACCTAGAATATTAGTGGAATTCATAAAAAGTCTCAAATTAAATTTATTTGGGTATTTATAACATCAATTATGTCAATATTTCATTAATAAGATAATTACTGCATCATCACTGTGTCATAATCAAATTAACTTATTTAATGTCTAAAAATTACAAATAAAATATCATTATATAGGAAATCTTTTTAGATTTCCAATGAATATTTATAGTCTAATATATCTTATGTATAACCCTATATTAAAAATGCTTTAGTTATTAAACTTTGATTTTAACTATTTGAACCCTTCTTTAAATAAATTGATAATAAATGTCCTAATCTAATCCAAGTGGGCCTAAATGGTCATATTTTATTCCTAAGGTTGTTTTTGGTCGAATTACATTTATCCAATAGAATTAGGATATGTGTTAGGGTAATAATAATATCATTTTTACCCTTAACTACCCTATTTACTTTTAACCGTTGTAAAAAAAAGTAAAAAGTTACTATTCACCAAAAATTATTCTCATCTCATTGAACCAAATTTTAGTCCTTGATATTAACCGTGTCTCTCGGATTTTCTAAATTCTACTCATAGAAGCGGTATAATTAAGTTTTAGGAAAAATTCAGTTTTTTAACTACCACTTAGTGGTTTCACTATTCATCAAAAAAATGAAAGTTTCCAGAAAAATACCAAAAATTAGGCCTAAGATATATTTGATATTATGAATTCAAAAATGATGTTTATTTTACCAAATTCAAAACATATCAGTTACATTAACTAATTTAAAAATTAATTCCCATCGTCAAAACAAATAGCGTGTTTTTAAAAGATAATAACTATCAAAATATTGACACTTGTTTATGTCTGGTTTAAATGTGAAATTACATACAACGAACAACATTGTATTAAATTGTAAAAATATATTCTAAATATACTTTAAAACCACTCAAATTAATAATTTATTACTATTAATTATTTCGATTAAAAAAGTTGTTTTTAATTAAAATTTAGTAATTTTCACTATTAATCAGAATATGAAAGTTATCTGAAATGTACCAAAATTTCACCCTAAGCTAATTTCGATATTCCGAATCCAAAAATGAAGTCCATTTTGAAAAATAAAATTTACAAAATTTCAAAAAGTGTTTATCACTATTCATAACGGTTAGCTTTAATAATATTTTAATAGCATATCGTTGTTTAGTGAAACTCGGTATTGCGTACGACGCAAGCTATTGAGGAAGGCCGCAGTTGCGTGTAAAGCAAGCCAAGCTATTGTTGTGTGTAGTGAAAGATTCCATTTATGATTTATATAACATAAAAAAATATTTCTCATAAAAGTCTCGGGTGTTACAGGCACGGCTCGGGCAGCTCGACCCGAGGGGCCGGGGCCGGTTCGGCCAGCGCTGCGAGGTGCACAGCCCGAGCGGCTCGGCCCGGGAGACGGGAGGTCAGCGGGCGGTCGGGAGGCCGGAAGGAGGCCAGGTAGCCGGGAGGCTAGCGGGCGGCCAAAAGTCAGGAGGCACGGCCGGGGCGGCGGATCCGGTTCGGCTGAAGTGCTGTAAGGGCAGCACGGGTTACGGAGACCGCAGGTATCGCGGTCGTTACCTGTCGCCTTCATCACCTCGTCGTTTCATCGCCATGCCGAAGAACATCACAAAAGAGATCGATGGAGGGAGACATTCCATGTTAGTTTGGCCCGCAACCTCTGCGTTTAGGGTGGTAGAAAATGGTTCATAAGAACGAAGCACAACAAACCTCCCGCAAAAGGAAAACATCCTTGTTCTTCATTTTGAAAGAAAGGAAGAACATGGAAATTAATCACACTTAAAAGAAATTAAACCCCTACCTTTGTTCGCTGTTCTTTGATGGAGTTGCAGGAAAGAAGGAGAATCATTGGAAAAACGGACGTCGTCTTTTTCCTCGATCATCGGTTTGTGCGTCGGCTCATCGTAGTCGAAGACGTCCTACATCCAAGGAGGTTCTGAGGAAGAAAGTCAAAGATTCTCCTTGCCAACATTCTTCTTTGGAAGAACGCGTTCTTCGTTCGTTGTTGGAGAGAGATTTTCTCCCTAAGCTCTCTCTCTTCTCCCACGTTCCACCAAAACACAAATTCCAACCAAAATAATAGATGATGTTTATCTATTATTTAATTGTTGGCACAAAATTCTAATGGGTTAATTAATGAATTGAAAGAGTTGGCTCAATTAATTAATGAGGAGGATTTGGCACATTAAGTGTTAGGGGAGTTGAAGAGGCTCCCCTACACTTAATGGAAATTTGAGGGTTTCTCCCCATTAATGGGGAGTTTCAAGGGGGTTTAAAACCTGGGTGGTCCACTCCACAATTAACATGAAGAGGAGGTTAGGTTCAGGTGGACCCCACCACCATAACCTCTCATGGGAGGTTAAGGTGTTGTGGTCCCCACATCCAACTTCCACATGGAGTCTTTAACCAAAAAAATAAAAATAAAGCTACCCAACATTATTTTTATTTAATTATTTAACTAAAAACCAAAAAACTAACTTTTATTCTTGACCCACTGTCGTCGAGGTGAAAGTCTCTTTAAGCGAATACCGGCACTGTGAGATCAACGGTGCTCTCATATTTTAATTCCGAGTACCGGTTCAAAAGTGATAAAAACATGCTCATACATTTACTGAACGTACCCGAAAAAAACTTCATAAATTGATTCCAGGCATACCAGGCCTCGGAATCATGCACTGTCAATTTTCGCAGACTTGCAAAAATTCCCATGTATTTAAGAAAATATTTTCCAGGGAAATTCTGGGTCTTTACAATCACATTCCATTGTGTCTGATCGGGATTCGAGGATTACCTCAAAGTTCTGGAGAAGTATTCAGTATGATCTTGATATGGAGTTGTGTTTCAGTAAAACATGTCATCCTCATAAAGATAGTTATTCTGAAATAAAAATTAAAACCATAGAGGACATATTGATATCTTGTTCTTTGGATTTCAATAGTAGTTGGGATCAACACCTTACTTTAGTTGAGTTTTCTTAAAAAATATATTTTACTCAAGAATTCAGATAGATCCTTATAAATCCCTTTATGGAAATAAATATAGATCTCCAATATGTTAGAATTAAGTTCGATAAAAAAATCCATTGGGACCTAAGACAGATGAAGAAACAACATAGAAGTTTAGATCCATTAAGAAAAAAATCAAGGCATCTTAGAGTTCGATAAAAAGTTATACTAATAATTTTTAGCCTGATAAATAATTTGATATCTCTGACAAAGTGTTTCTAAGAATTTTTCTATGGAATAAGGCTATGAGATTCAAAAATAAATGGAAACTGTGACCTAGGTATATTGGTCCCATTGAAATTATTAATCATATCGAGAAGATATCCAATCGATTGGTGATTCCACTAAACCTCTCTCAAGTCCATGATATGTTCTATGTATCTCTCCCGAGGAAGTATATTCCTGACCCTTCACATATACTGAAGTTAGAGGTCATACCAATGGAGGAAGATCTTTCTTACGAGGAAAAACCAGTGGTGATTCTAGATTATACATAGAATTTCTATGAAACAACACTACTCACCTAGTTAATGTTTTGTAGTGCAACCACTAGGTTAAAGAATATATTTGGGAAATTAAGGATATTGTGAGGTATAAGTATCCCCATTTTTTCATATCAGAGTGATGAATTTCAAAGGAAAAGTTCATTTTATGGTGTGTAGTATATAACACCCCATGTTTTTATGAGTTTTTTTTTGAATAAATTGAATTTTTTGATATCTTGCGTTACATGAAACATCAAGTTTATCTTCCTCCACCTGCAACACTAGGTTAGATTGCATTATACACAACACTGAGTTTTAACAAAACCATGATATATTGTTAATATAGTTATTTAAGCACGACCATTATAACCTTGATGTTAAACTTAGTGATTTGAATAATAATGAATATGTTTTACATATTAATTATAATGGTTTTATATAAATAAAACATATTGATAAAAATTACTTAATTTTTGATAACATCTTTATATGTTTCAAAAATACTATTTTCTCAAAAAAAAAATGTTTTTCATTTATTTTTTTTGAACATTTATAAAATTAATTTTTCACAATTCTAGAAAATTAGTTTGATAAAATAAACTTCATTTTTTTAAATCAGCATGTAAAAATTATCTTAGGGTTAAATTTTGTTTTTTTCTTAAATTTTTTATTTTTTGTTGAATAGGGAAAACATACTGAATTTTAATTGAAAACTAACTTTTTAATTATTTTATTTATAAAGTTAAATTATATTTTAATTTTTTTAAAGTAAAATTAGTTATATTATACATCCATTAATTTAATTTAGGTCATTAAATCAAATTTCATATTGAATTTAGATGTAAAAACTTCGTAAACTTTTGAACATTTTCTATTTAAAAACCCTCTTTCTCATCCTATCTGTAAAGTTAATCTAAATTTAAAATTTTCAACTTATGTGAATGGAATTCATAAAAATGGATTTAATATTTTGAATAATAATAATTTATATCATCTATTTAGGTCAACATAATTTTTTACCAAAACGAATAGTGAAAACTATAAAAAATATTTCACACACTTAAGGTAAAATGGGTTTACCTGGGGTTAAAATAAAATGATAAGGGTTAAAAATGACCCAAAACATGTCTAAATCCTATTGGTAGTCCATATTTACATCTTATACTTATGAAATTTGAATCTAGGGTCATTTTTAATCTTTTTTCTTAGGAATGAATTTATTATTTTGGAGTCTTTTGTGATATTTCCAAGGAGTTTTCCAGTGGGTTTCATTACCCCAATTATAAAAGTATACCACCACACTTCAATTATTCACACATTAAAAACATTTTTCCATATCCAATACCTTCCCAAAACGCTTCCTAACTTCCCTAATATCATTCTAGAAGCCTTATTTTTGATAGAAATCCTACCGTTGAAGGTGTTTGGTAAAAACATTAGGCGTGTACTGGGAGAAGATGTAACATTCATCAATAAGATTTTTTGTTGGATTTATTCCTCCAACCCCCTAAATTATTATTATCATATGATGATATAATAAAATTAGTATCATATATATACTAATAATTTTTATATTAATTTCATGACCAACATCCATATCTCCTTCCATTAAAGGTGTTATGAAATCATTGTTCATGTGTCTGATAGACTACTGCCTCACAAAATGATGACATTTTTTTTTTCTGTAAAACCTCTCACGGATGGATATGATTATGAATATAAATTATATATATGATATTTATAATATTAATATACCTCTATATTAATTATATCCTATATACCCTTTTTACTCTCAATTCTGTAGTTGATATGGTAGCATTGTTCGTGGGTACGACGAACTACCGCCACACAAAGCGATGCGATTCATTTTGACTAATGATTTACATGGAAGATAATAAATATAAAGTTAATAAATATATATGATATAAATGAAATAATTCATATTAATCATTTTTAAAAGATAATATATAATTTACTTTCTTACATTTTTACTCACTGAAACTTGATAACATCACTCGTCTACATGTAGACTACCGCAATCATGAATCGATGTGACTCTCTCTTTTGAAAACCACACCAAATGGATGATATATATAAGTATATTTAAATAAATAATATATTATTTATTTTATTATGATAATTATGTAAATAAAATATGTTACTTAACTTCTTTCCACAATTATCATTGAAAAATGGAAATGTTACTCATGCGTACGTATGACCTACCATCCTCATGATCATAAAAAACTTCATTTTTCAAAACCATCCTTCATGATTTTTACTAAAATAATAATTTGTTTATAAATATGATAATTATTTCATGATTATTAGTCTGAATATTATGGAAAAATCATCATAGTAGCAATATTTAATATAACAAATCAAAACATATACAAAATACAAAGCGATTATTACTCGAATCATGATTTTAACAATGAATTGTAAATAAATGGGAAATAAAAGGTAATAAGAAAATAAAATATGGTATGATATATATAATTATTTTTATATAATATATGTATAATAAACTTATATTTTTTTTATAGAAGGTTTGAACAAGTATGATGGAATTCAAGACTTAAAGTATGTGATTTCTAGTATCTATTTTATTTATCAAAAAACACATGAATAATCACCAATCATTTATTTTCTGTGTTTTATATAATTACAATGAATTTATGATATTATTATTACCTTGAAAATTATTATTTTTTACATATCTACTTTTAGATATCCCTTTTATGGATTTTATGGTTCAAAATTTAACAAATCCATAATGGATTTTTGTCTCTATTTGACTTATTTGAAACTTAAGTTATTTTATGCACCTATATTCTTATACATGTTGTATATACTACCCAATTGACATGTCATATAATTAATATAAATATTTTCATGATATTCCATGTTTTATTTCATGTTATTATTTCATGGGGATTTCAATTCAAAGTTACCAAAGTGTGAAGATTTCTATGTTAGAATCTCATCATTTATAATGATTGTATATTATTGTGAATTAAAATGATGAAATATTATGATACATATCTCAATAAGCTCATGAATTTTATTTTACTCATGGTATGTCTTGATAATAAATGTTTCCCTTCATTTTCCTCTCTTTATGTAAGAGTTCAAAAAAATTAATTTTTTTAACACAATTATTCTTTTCAGTTGAAAACCCATTTTCTTCCAAAGCCATGTTTTCTAAAAACGTTTTCAAAATGTTAAATGTTTTAAAAAAGTATTTTCAAAATATAAATTATATTTTTCCTTAAGAAATGTTTTAATTTTTTTTAAAGCTTACTTTTTATGTTTTCAACATATTTTTAAATAAAAGTATTTCCAAAATGTTTTATGTTTTAAAAAGTGATTTTGAAATAAATTTATTTTTACTCAAAGAAATGTTCGAATTGATCTTTAAATACCATTTTACATCTATTATGGCATCCTTTTATATTAATTATGATTTATTGGGGTTATGATCCAAGGATACAATTCTTATTCATTCTCTGAATGGTTTATGGTTATGATGAAAAGATATTTATGAAACCCATTTCTCTTCCATGGTTTTTACCACGATAAAATTATTATAAATTCCACTTCATTTTTCATGGGTTATGATATGATGAAATGAAGAAATTAATATGAAATATGTATCCTTTCCATAGGTTATAATTAGATGAAATGATTATTAATCCCATTTAATTTCATGGGTTATGATATGATGAATGTTTTTTGATCTTATGGAACATATATGTATGTTTTTCATTTTGTGAAGGGTGGTAGATTTATGTCCCTACAATGCATTGGGTAATGAGTAATATTCTATGACATCAAAGGGTACATGTGTGGTTAGACAAATCCCAAAAAGGAAGGCACATGGGTGGTTACCCCAGGCCTAAAAAATATGGTACATGGGTGTTTAGCCCAAGCCCAAAGTAGGTAGATGGGTGGTTATACCAATCCTAATAGCTTATGAGTATCTTGTTGGGTATCCTTGACTTAAGATTTTATATACTTATGTGTATGCCACAAATCTATGTATTGTTCCCTTTTTATGCTCTTATGCTTCATGTTATTTTATTTCATAATGATTCATGTATTATGAACCACCAATCTTCTTTCCATGACTCATGATTCTGATATTGGATATGAAAGGTATGCTTTTAATATATTATTATCATGTTCTCATACCCTTATGCTCATTGTATACTTACATATCTCTCTTATTTATTCTTATAAATTATCTGACCTCACCCTTTCTTATGTTTCCTTTCCACTAGTCATAAATATATGTATTATCTATGATTTTTCTATGAAGGATGCTAGATATGAAGAACATGGTGGGAGATTAAGTAGCTCACATATAAACTATTTGTTTATGTTTCCATGTTTCCAAAGGTAGAATTACTACTATAGTCCCTAGGCATGTGTTTGTGTAATGTATTGAATATTCTTCTAAAAATATGCAATATCTATGTATGATAATTTTGGGTTTCTATACAAGTTCTCCATAATGCTTCATAAATCATTTTTTAATTTTACAAATCATAATCCCCGGGAGCATCAAACCAGCTATTCAACATGGCCTCTTTGTCACACACTAGGTAATGATATAGTTAATACCCAATACATAATTTTCAAGGTTATTAGAACTAGGTATAATTGTTCCAAATACACATAATCTTTTAGTATCCAGGAAAGGATGTAATTTCTTGGAAACCACTCTCTCTATAATTCAGTAAGATTTTAGGATATTATCCTATATATAGACTTATACTTAGGGTCCACACTAAAGTATTCTATTCCTAATCCCACAAAATAACCATACCTTTATCTGATACCTACTATAGAGACCTAATCCTTTTAAATATACTGTGAAATTATTTTTAACACAAATATCCAATAAATATAAATCAAGAATCGAAAGGCCTAGAATCTTAGAAATACTAGGTACACTAATCATCAATACAAAACAAAAATAAAACATCTTTCCTTTAATATTAATAAAGAGATTCTAAATCCCTTTTCAGTTCCTAAAATTATATCGGATAAACTAGGGAATACATGGACAACAGGGTTGATCTAAAAATCCTAGTAAGGGAATAAACATGATAATAATGTATTACATATGAGTTAGAATGCATAAAATGATATCATAAAAGATAACACCCATGAATAATAATATAGGATCATAAAATAAAAAATATGGAATCATAATATCATTGAAACATAGTAAATTAGTAGAAACATATAGCTTGACATAAGCATAAGTCAAGGATAACTACCAAGACCACATCACATGGTGAACAGAGTCCCAACATGGATTAGGTTTACTCACTACTCATATACATATCATATCATTAGATACAAATGTTACCCAATTCATTGGAGTGATATTTGGGTGCACCCATAATGACATGTACCTAATTATGCGTGGCCTAAAAGGAAATCAAATATAAGGCATAAACATATGAATTTCCCATGAAAAGAAATGTGTTGCATAATATTGTCTCATATATAAATCAAAGGATATTTCATAACGATTCCAAAGAGAAGAAGGAGTTAAATATTTTTGATGTTCATATCAAAATTTATAAGTATAGGTATAAAAATATGGTGTTCATTTTAAAAATAACTTCATGATAATGGGTAGATATGGGTATAGAAGTGAACTTTCAAAATAGTGGGTTAATGAAACAATTAAAGTGTTTAAAGAAAGAATAAATATATAATTTTATTTGAAAACCAGAGGTAAAATAGAATGGTTATACCTAAAATATTAAATTAATTATTTAAATAATTAATGTGAATAAATACATTAAAAGAGTGTTATATAAAAGTGTTATCAGATAGAAAAGATCCCCTTAATCAGGTTTGATTTTGAAGAACACATTTGAGAAATGAACTTAAATCATGTATTACCCCATAAAAGTAAGGGAGAATAATCTTGGTATATATATAATAGATGTATATACATAATTTATAATAATTTCATAATATAAAATAAAGAGACAATTTAAGTTAGAGAGAGAATGGTTATAACCCCAAGAAAACTAGGTTGTTCATAGAGACCCCTTACCTTAGGTTATAAAATCATTATGCGCTTGAAATAAATATCATGGATAATCAAATTAGATTAATTAGTAACCTAATTAATAATAAATTTAATATATATATATATTTACTATAATTATATTATGTTCATTTATAACCATTTTAACAAGATATAATGTTTAATTTCTTCTTTCCAAGGGCTTTCATTTCATGGTTCCATGATCAGATCACTTGTGGATAATTATTGATGTCATTTTCAAATAATAAAATGAAAACAAATGTAAAATGAAATGGTATTAATTTAATTTCATAAATTTAAATGATACTGAATATCCTTTTATGCTATGATATAGGGAAGATACATTTAGTAAAAATGTTAATGTTATATGGTCAATTCATTTAGGCGATTTTACCGACCTTCACAAACTAGTTTTATTTATACATATATATATTAAATAAAATTAAATAATTTATAATATACTTATTATCATCTTATTTAAAAATTAAAATATTTTTATGACCATCCTTGAAGGTGGTGGAGAAAAACGTAGTGCACTGTTCATGGAGGCGGTGGACCAACTATATTGTAAACAATGTTTTTTGTTTTAAAATATAAATAATAGAGGGAATAATAAGGATATTAAATGGTTATAATAACATATTAATATATTTAATATACTTATTTTACTATGTCTAGGTGTATGGTAAACATAAGGGGTGGTAGAAGAAGAGTAAAATTAAAGGTGTTTAGTCAAGAATTTTACCCCTTCCTGCTGTTATCTCTTCATAGGATACCCATTAAGTCTCCATGAAATGATATATGGTAAGAAAAGAAACATAGTTACATGGTGGAGAGTATTTGGAATATAATTGTTAAGAAATTCTCAAGGCATAGAATATGTGAGGAGAAGGGGTGGTATTTTTAAGGGGAGGAGAGGGATGTTTTTGAATATTATAATCATTAGTTTATTATTTTGAACCAACACTACCAATAGAGATGAATATTGTGGCCATATAAAATAAATGGAGTATGTTATTTTTAACTAAGGAGTTATTACATCATCCATGAATCAATCATTCATGTATTTAGCTTATAATGTTAGATATCATATTTTGGTGTATTTCAATATTAACAAAAAATTCAAATGTTTTAGAAAAATACCAAAAAACAAAATCAAACATTTTTATGTGTATATTATAAAAATTAAATACATTTTATAAAAATAATTTTCTAAATAATATAAATTAAATTTTTAAATAAAATCTTTATTTATTTGAAAAATAAAAATTTCAATATTATGATCAATTTTCGAACCATTTAAATAATTACGTATGGTATCATAAAATTATTTTATCACCATAATATAACATAATATTAATTTATTAACCCATTTTATGAAAATAAAATTTATTTTAAATATTTATATTTCTTTATCAAAATGAAAATAAAACATTTCTGTTTTATGAAAATACAAACACTTATTTTATCATTTAAAAAATTTATTTACTTGTATCATGAAATAAATATGTCATATTATCATTTTATAAATTACCTAAATATTATTTTACATTCCCATAGGTTAGGATTCTATTGTATAGGTCATGTTACTATTAATAATAGTCAAATTACTATTCCAATGGTCAGATTACTATTCCAATGGTCAGATTTGTAACAGTCATCTGTGTTCCCAACTTTATATACATACCTCATATTTCATTAATTATTAAATTAATTACATTTTATATAAAATTTATATATATTTTTTTATTTTAAAAAGTCACATTGCATTATTAATATTTTACTTTATTTTTACAACGTTATTCGTGAGTGTGATTATTCTGGGGGGATGGAGATTATCCAAATGATCCTATTGTTATTATTTTATTTTCTATTTTTTATACCATTGAAATAATTTCAATTATTATATCCATTTTTATTATTTAAATGTAGTTTTTAAATTGATATAATAAAATTTAGTTGGTTTTATCATGTAGTGTGTGTGCATAACATAATATTATATTACTCAATATGACATAATTACATATTTAGAAGGGAAATACTATTGATAAAATTCTTATTCATTATAGCATACATACTTTAAATCATGTATAATGAAATTTTATTAATTATTTTATAGATTAAGAACCTTTTGAATGTTTATAAACTTATTATTATCCCTTTTATTTCTTTTATTACCATGTCTTATATAGTTATTAAAATGATTAATTCACATTAGACATTTTGTGGATGTTTGATCCATAATCCCAAAACAACTTCGGTTGGTTGAACATGGTCAAAGGGTTAATTATTACACAATATCTAGAATATTAATGATGAAATAACTATTATATTTATATATTAAATACAATATTAGAGTTAACTATAAAAGGTAGACATGAATAATTGATCATATCATGTTATGAAGGTGGTAGTCCACACATATACACAAGTGACACTATCATTTTCCTATGGATGGAAGGGTGAGAAGTTAAGTAATATATTATCTTAAAATAAACATAATAATTTATTAAATATAATATATATTCATTAAATACATCCTAATAACCAGACCTTTAAGGAAAAGATGAAAAAATACATTACTTTGTGGAGGTGATAGTCCATATGTAGGCACAAACAACATCTTCATTTCCCATAAGATTGAATAAGAGGAGAAAAAGGGTTATACCATAAACATAATAAAATTTATGTTTATTTAAGATATTTATGTTATCATATTATAATGTTTATATAATATTTTAAGGAGGCATAAGAAGAAATAAACATAAAAATACTCAGTTAAGAGTTATACCTCTTCTTTAAAAACCCTCCTTTGGCTTAATCCTTAACACTTCTAGGTTGGTATTTTGGTAAAATAAGGAACTATAGGACATGGGAAGGTATGTAGGTATAGTATTGGGGAAGTTATTTATTATGAGAAATGGATTAATGTAATTGAATAAGAGGGGTTCCCTTTTATAATTTAGGGAAATAACACTCTTGTAATTATTTCAATGATTTAAAATAATATAAGGTTTTATACCTGGTAAATTGTTCCAAAATCTATCCAATTTATAATATAAGGTGTTTTGGATCCAAAAAATTTCATCAAATAAGATTATGATGAGATCTTGTAACCTTATCACTTATTTTTTACCTTAATTAACCAATTTTCCCATTACCATAATGATAATTTTTTCCCTTGTTTAGTATTCATTATAGACAAAAATGAAATTGATCTAATTAATAAATTTTGAAATCACAATTCTGAATATTAAATACATTTTTCAAGATACAATTTCTAGAAGTGGTAGAAATTACTTTTAACATAATTTTAGAAAATGCAATAAAAAAATGTTTTTTTTAAAATGTGTTTTAAGGCTAAAAATTATTTTATATAAAAATCAATAATACAATTGATAAAAATGTAATTAATTAGTTTATTATTAATAAAATAGTACTAAATATTCTTTGAAACTAATCCAAAACATAACCATACTATGTAAATACTAGAAAAGAAATGATGATTTTTATAAAAATTGGTTTTTTTCTCTATTCATCTAAAAATAAAACTTTATAGAAAAATCCAAAAGATTCACCCTAAGATATATTTTATATAATGATAAAAAAATAATTAAATTTTTTCAAATTTAAATTTTAAAATTTAGAAATTTAACTTTTAAATAAAACCAAATAATAAATTGAAAACACTTTAGTTATAATAATACTATTTATTTTTTTGATCTTAAAAAACATATACAATTATTTTAATGAATGTGAAATCATATAATCTAATCATGAATATTAATAAGTAAAAAATTTATTTATTATTAACATTACTTGGGTTGTCAGACATTATTTTTATATGTCCACTTTCCATATATCTGACTACATCCATAATGAGGCTCATCATACATGATACCAATCACATTATCTCCAAATCAATTGGAATTTTAACAAGATAAAAATAAAAAAAAAGCTCATAATAAATAAAAATTGTAGTAAGAATAATGATAACGTTTAACCATAACATAAAAAATATTAAACATCATTACTACCTTTTTAATAGAGTCATTGATCCTAACACTCAATCCCCTACCTACTGTCAATATTTTTCAATGATAATAAAAAACACAACATTTACTAAAAGTTGAAAGAAAAAATAATAGGAAAAAAATATATTTAAATTTTTTCACATAAAAATTGTTATATTGTTAACCAAACATAGGAAATTTCAATATAAAATAAGTGATATACCTACCCACATACTATGGATTATATAAAGATATTAATGTTCTCCCGGAAATTAAATCTCTAAACGCTCCTATAACACTTTAGAAACTTAAAATTAACTATTTATGAAATGATCTAACTCTAAAAACTTAAAACATATGATTCTATAACAATCTAGGTCTTGATATCTCATTTTTATTTACTATGAAATTAATTTTACAAGGTCAAAACCAACTTCTATAATTCATCGCCCATACCTATAAAACTTGTCAGGAACTGTCCCAATGGGGCCTGCACTGCAACTCCCCCTGCACACCTCCAATAGGACAGGGGATAGAAACTAGTGCCGAGTAGGCATATCACTAACATGAGAGGCCTTATTCTATGTACTTGTACACATACACACATCTTCAATCCCATACAATGCAGAAATATAAAAAATACAACTGAACAACCATGCATGCATACATCTAAATCCCAAAACCAGAGTATTACATGAAGTGAAGGAAAGTAAATATGGATAAATACATTCCCACCACAAGGAGTTTGAAAATAATTATAACCTGAAAGTAAAGATGGGGACTGCTGTTAAGATACCACAGAAACACACCTCGGTCTGTCTGTTCTCACTTAGCACCATCTTGTTTGAGTCCCTCAAGGACTCCGTCAAAAGGTTGATCATCTACAAAAGAAACGACACATGTGGAAACAAACCGTTAAAGGGTGTGTATGAAAATACCCATATGGAACCCCGATACCAAAAAGCATATAAAAAATAATTATAGTCATCTATACACATGTATATATATACAACACATATAATAAAAATATATAGATATACTCAACATGACACATAGTCACAAGTTAGACTCATGAATATATTTATAGACTAGTATTCCATCTTGGATATTCCACAAAGCACTTATCTAAGAGAAAAAAAATTCATGTGTCACATATCACTGATGAAGTCTGTCCGATTGGTAGTGATTTTTGGATTTCACCATTAGAAGTACATGCTGGATGTGTGAATAGAAGTGATACATAGACTAGGATCACTCGCAAGGCCATGAGGTATACCAACAATTGAATCTAAATTAACCCACTAAGTATAGTATCGGCACCCATGTAGTGTTGTTCATAATGATACCATGAACTCCACCTAGGGAAGAAAATATAATGGAGGTTTTCACTCCAGGACTCATGGGAGGATTCCAAGAACTCTTTCTAGGAAGTCCTATTTAAGTTATCACTATCCTATGTGTAGGAGGAGATTCCATACTACCCCTCAAAAAAATATATAGGGAACACACCCTTAAAAAATTTTCCAAGATACAAAGAAGAATGGTTCTAATCCTACTTTGGAGGAGTACATGGTGTGTAGTAGGAGTAAATGGAATGTACCCTAGGACCTTGGTCTTGTCTGTGTAAAATGGCCCATGTTTGTATCTGTGTACAAGTACATGGAGTTCTGCTACCCATGTACCAATACATGGATTAGGTCATGTACATCCAAGAAAGCCATGTCAGTTTAAGAGTATACAGTGTTCTTATGGAAGTGTACCCAAAGACGTATCCATGTATCCTTTGAGGTATATGACAATCCATTGTGGAGGGGTCACACACTGTGTGACATGGTTACACATTGTGTGATAATTATATTTTCCCAAAACCCTAGCCACAATTGAGAGGGTCCCACATGGTGTTTATCTCTGCAGTACAACCCGTTTTCTTTAGAAATTTATAGAAATATAGATCTAGAATCATGTGTCTTCTTTCATGCCTCCAACCACTGATCTGGCCATGCATCATGCTGAAACCCACAATAATCATCAATAAAGCCTTACCATCATTGAATAACTGAGATATGGCCATCATGTCCATTCATAAGATGCCTTCAAACATTTTCCTCATTGCACACTGAAGAACACTAAAATTTGGTATCCCCACCATCTGATCTTCTGCCTCTTCTTTCGTCTCACCACTTCCACATCATTCCGATCCTAGATCGACAATATCGAATCTTTTCTCCATGAAATGAGTGCACAATTATCGATTTCCGTGGTGTATGTTGAACCAAAGGCCAATGGAGAATGCCTGTGATGAATAAAGATTCAGGGGAGAAAATCATAAGGAAAAATCATGAGGAACATACCTTAGTTTATGTTTGTTTCAACATCAACTCATTTCCATTGGAACAAAAAACGAAGAGATAACAATTAATCAAAAAAAATCTGTAAATTCTTGAAAGAAACCAACCCATCCTATAATATGCATGATTTATAGATCAATATATTTGTTTATTGATCAATTTATTTATAGAAAATATAACATGGAAATAAATCAAATCAAAATAGACATCGTACCTCAATTTGGATCAATCAGTGATGAAGAATGAGCCTGCATAATTTTCATTGTTGAGATCTCCAAATCCCATTGCATGTTGATCACTAATCTTCGATTTGATTAATGTTCACCTAAGAGATATCCTCCAATGATCTCTATAGGGGTTCTATAGTGGTTCCAAGGTTATGCTACTACCCCTTGAATTCCATTATAACCATATTCTTATAGAATAATTTTGTTCACGAAATCAAAAAATGAATAAAATAATTTCACATTATTATTTTATTTATTTTATTCCCATAAGGATTTTTCTTTAACACCTTGTGCCAAAAGATGTTATGTCTTTCCTTGAATAAAAATTGAGTTTTGAACTAAATGACGCCCTTATATTTTTTATATGAGCCCACATTTTTAGTTATTCCAATTTTTTTTGATAACTGCATGCATATGATATTTAATATATTTAAAAAATTTATTCTGGGCACAATGGGACTCAAAATTGCATGCTGTCTTGGTACCTGGTGTCAAAAATAATCCATATAATATCAAAAAATAATACATGGAAAATAAAAGTCATTAAATTCACCCCACCTTGGGGATTTATATCCTTAAAATCAAAAATAGTGGCTATACAAAGAGATGTGAGTATTAATCATGGATCTAAGAATTTCTCTCCCAGATGCACTCTTGAAGATTTATGTGTTTCCATAGAACACACAGTAAGGGAATCAATCAACCATCAATGATGCTCTCCTATAGATCCTTGATCTCTATTGGGTACTCAACAAATGTTTCTCTATCCTCGATATCCATCTCACCCCAATCGATAACATGTGTGGGTCATGCACCTACCTTCTTATCGGCGACACATGTAAGACATTGTGTACCTGGTATAATTGTGGAGGTAGAGATAAGTGGTATGAATCCTCACTAACTCTATGAAGTACCTATAAAGGTCTAATTAATCTTGGAGATAGATTGCCTCCTCGACCAAATATCTATAATCCCCATTGAGGTAAAACCCAAAGGAACACATGGTCTCCCTCCTCAAACTCCAATATGCTCCATAATTTGTCTATATAATACTTTTGATGGATTTGTGCAGTTTTTATATACTCTTGGATGATATGTACCTTATTTTTAGTGGATCATTCTAACTTTGGGCCCATGAGTGCTGAATCTCAAGGGTGTGTCCAAAAAAGTGGTGACCTACAGGGCTTCCCATACAAATCCTCAAATGGTTCCATACCAGTGGTGGAATTATTAGTATTATTGTATGAAAACTCTACTAGTGGTAGGAGATGCTCCCAAAAATGACAAAATTCTAATATGAAAGCTCGTTGCATGTCCTCCATAACTTGAATGGTCTACTTAGTCTATCCATTAGTCTAGGGGCGAAATGTCATGCTCAAGTGTAACTAAGTCCCAAATGCCTCCTGTAATCCCTTCCATAACCATGATGTGAATAGAGAATCATAGTAAAAAATGATCATCGATGTAACTCCATGGAGTTGGACTATCTATTTCACATAGAGGCATCTCAAGATATCCATTGAACTCTTTTCTTGAATTTATGGGATGTGGGATGACTTAGTTAGTCAGTATACAATCACCCAAATGGCATTGTGTCCTGTAGAGGAATGTGGTCATAAAATCATAAAGTATAGGGATATCCTATTTGAATTCTACACGAAAACCTCGAGGGGTTGAGGTAGACTTGCTGGAACTTGGTGCTCAACCTTTACCTGTTGAAAAAAATATCTGAAAATACCTTCTTCATTCATGGCCACCAAAATTGACATCAGAGGTCTTGGTACATCTTTTCTACACCAGGATGTATCGCCTAAGGTTATGTATGAAACTCTCTCAAAACCTCCTTATGAAAAATCACTAGTACCATCACAGATCCTATGAAAATAATGGCAATCTCACCACCTTTAAAAAATAAATTAAGAGAATGTCCAATATATATTTGTGTATATAATGTATCATAGTCAGTATCCCCAAGATGTTCCTCCAAGAATCACTAAAAAAGTATAGGGGTAACAACCATCATCTAATGTTAAGTTGCTCCATCTCCATCCACAAAGGATAAATACAATGAGGCCAACTATTTTGATACATCATTCAGCAATGGAAATCAAGATCTTCTGCTGAGAGAATATTCTACCAAATTCCGCTTCCTAGGAGTATTGAAAAATTAAAATTCATAATCTTGGAGGAACTCTATCCATCACCACTATCTCAAGTTAATATCCTTGTGAGGTAAGATATACTTGACACTCTTCACATAAGAATATATTATAAACCGCTCACCCATTAGGTAGTTTCACTACACCTTTAGTGTAAAGACTAACATTGTTAACTCAAGATTGTGGGACATGTAGTTATGATCTTATGGTCCCAACAGAAATAAAACCATATACAATCACGTCTTTACCTTGCATCAGAACACAACCCTACCTGGTCCCTGATGCATCACAAAACACTATGTACTCGACACCCTCATCTGAAAATCTCAAGATGGGAGCACTTGTCAAAATTTACCTCAACTCTTAAAAATCCTAATGGAACCTCTTCATCACATGAAAGGATTTTTGTTTTTTATGAAAGATGTTATAGGTTTTGATATCCTAGATAACTTAGGTATGAAATTTTGGTAATATCCTTCTAACCCAAGGAATCTCTGCACCTCCATCCTGCTCTTGGGTGGCTCCCAAGCTTACACTACCTTGATCTTGGTTTGGTCCACTACCACACCATCTACTGATATAACATGTCTCAGAAAGTGGACCTACTTTATCCAAAACTGTCACTTTGATATTTTTCCATAAAGTTGGTTCTCTAGGAGTATTCTCAGAACCATCCTCAACTGTCTCAAATGATCCTCCTCAGATGCTGAGTACACAAGGATATTTTTGATGAAGACTAATGAGAACCAATCTAAGAGTGTATGAAAGATCATGTTATTGAGTCCCATGACCACTAATGGTCGATTAATTACACCAAAAAGATTCACCAAGTACCCATAGTGTCTATAGTGAAATCTTAATTACGTCTTCGGTATATCCTCATGCCATACTCACAACTGGTAAGAGCCTATCTGGAGGTCAACCTTCAAGAACCATAGTACCCCTCTAAATTGATCAAAGAGTTCATCAATAATTTGTAGTGGATACTTATTATTCATGATCACCTAGTTAAAAATTTTTTAATCCACACATAACCAGAAGCTTCTATCCTTCTTCTTGGAGAATAAAACTGGGGATCTCTAGAGGGTGGACCACCTATTCTAAAAAATCCCTTCCTCTGTAAGTCCTCTAAATAAACCCTCATCTCATAAAGATATTTAGTGTCCATCGAATATGACAGGGAAGATATTAGTTCTATCCTAGGGTTTGGATCAATGTAGAAATCTATATCTTGGCTGGTATGTAAGCCTAGAATATCCTCAAGAAAGATGTCCTCATACTGCACCACCACTATAGGGAACTGAAAACACATAACATCTACTGCACCAATGGTCATTCTAAAAAACTTATGAGTAATCAGTTGTACCCTCCTATGCATGATTATATCTTATTCTTATTAGTTTTTTTTCACCAACAAAGGATAAAATGATCTCATTATTGCAGACACACCACATCCTTCACTTGGAACAATTAATCTGGGCATGAACAGTAGATTACTAGTCCATATATAAGATTATGTTATAATGACTCATAATATCTCTAAGTAGTACATAATAAAAACTATCACATACAAGATTCAGGTCACACTATTGGAACAAATGTGTGAAAACTGTGTTGTCTCTAGTTGAAGTCTCCAAGTGAAAGGGTTGATCGAAGGCCTCAACTAGAATCTCTATGTCTCAAAAAAGATAGGTGGAAATAAAGGGATTACTAAAACCTATTTCTATAATTACTGTAGATAAGGTAGAAAAGATATGGATCACACCTTGAATCATTCGCAGAGCCTCTAGTTTGTAAGCCTTGGCCACCTGCAGCTTCCCCTGCTCCTTTCCACCATGTCCCTAAGCCTCGTGTGGACCACTCAAGGGTGGTGGTGGTAACAAGTCAAAGTGTCGACCACCTCGAGCTTCTCTCTCAACTACTTTATCGCATCTTCCACACCATGGAACTGCCTGCTCCTACTACTATCTCTACCTCAGTGGCCAATCTACTATCTCCCTGTTAGCCATGTGGTGGGTCAGACAATCTCATGCAAGATGTCCCATTGAAAAACATGAGTACCACAACCTCTCCCAGGGATTACTGGACACATCATGTGATCCGAGAACTACAGAACCTCTATCCTAGGACCTACTCATGAAATGTATGGCATGTCTAGTTTCTTGGGGCTGATGTAGACTCTTTATTGCTAAATTTATTATCTATGTGATCCCACTATCGACAACCACTGTCTGCATCTTCTCATCCAAAAAACTTTTAACCACCAATGATCACTCAAGTACCCCAATATAGGTAGTAATTCATAGAGGTTTAACATTATCTTAGTTGTCTCTACACATTCCTCAATCGAAGGTCTGAGTCTGAAATAAATCATCATGAATCATATCTATAGAGTATTGGGAGAGGTTGGTAAACCTCAACGAATACTATGCTTCTGTCATGCTGCCCTACTAGGTCTGAATAAGCTCCAAGATACATAAAACCTTCAATGTTTCTAGAGAAATATCCTATATAAAAAAGGTTCTCAAACTATGACCATGATAGAGTCTCTTATTCATAAGAATAGGTCACTAAACCCCACTACTGTCTAGGTTAGTCATGAAAAAGGCTCACTACCAAGACCACCATCTAGTATGCTAGTGTCCAAACCAGATGAAAAAATCATGTCACTACCTCAAGATAGTCCTTAGCCACCCATAGGTCAGGCTCACCTTAGAACCTGAGGGGTTACATCATTGAAACTCATTAAGTAATCTTAGACTATGCACATCATCTGCTAGTACTATGGGTACAATATGTTTCTCAATAGGTGGTGGAATAGATAGTGAACTACCTAGAGGTAACATCATTGGGATTGGTCCCTATATACATGAATCAATGAAGAGGGGATCATCCTCATGATCCTAATGCTGAATACTAGTTGGAATACATGGCAGAGGAATCCTAAAAGTAAACAAGATGTACCATAGTCAGTTAGTATATCTATAGAGGTAACTTAATAAGAACATGGAGACCAAACCCATTCCTATATGATGCATGTAAAACTGTTTTCCCTATAACTAATGTTCTCATGTATTGAATTAAAATGTAGGTGATCAGAGTCCTGGTGTATGGATACATTGGCCGCCGCACAAACATTGGAGTCCCTGTCCTCAAATACAAACTTGAAAAATAGAACACTGTTACCCCAAACCAATATAAAAGACTTTGGTTCTAGGTTAGAACCAACTGATTTGATACCACTATATCATGACCCATCCCAATGGGGCACATGCCTTAACTCCCCAATCCCACATCCAATAGGTTAGGGGCTGGAGACTAGTTCTATGAAAGAAGATCACTAACATGTGAGTCCTTAGCCTAAGTACCTATGCACACACAAATATCTCTATGTCATAATATGATAAAATGTAACAAAAGTTGAATAACCATGAATAGATACATCTAACTCCCAAAACTAGAGTATGAAATGAAGAGAAGGTAAGTAAATAGGTCTAAAAACAAGACTTCCAAAAAGAGTATGAAAACAAGTCCAACCAGAATATAAATATGGGGATTGTTGTGAAGATAACACAAGAATACATATCGGTATGTTTGGCCTCACTAAGCACCATCTGGTCCTAGTACCATAGAGACTCTGCAAAATGGTAGATCATTTACACAAGACATGACAAGTGTGTGAGTATAACAATACCTAGTATGGAACCCTGAAACCAAGAACCACAAAAAAATTATAATAGTCATATCTACATTGGTATATGCCTATAAAAAATATAAAAAGAGTATCTAGATATACTCAATAAGACACATAGTCAAAAGGTAGAGTCACAACCATACATCCAGCCTAGGATTCTAGCTTGAAGTTTCAACAAAGAACGTGTCTAGGAGAACGCACTCCATGAGTCAGATAACACTGATGACATCTATCCGAGAGGTAGTCCTCATTGGATTTATCTATTAGAATTAAATGATAGATGTATGAATAGAAATGACACATAGATGAGGATCATTCCTAAGACTATGGGTTATACCAACAACTCAATATGGATTAACCTACTAAGTAGAGGATCAGGGCTCACGTAGTGTTAGTCAGGATGATTAAAAAAACTCCACCAAGTGAAATAAGATAATATAGGATCTCACTTCGAGACTCATGGAAGGATTCCAATAACTCTATCTAAGAAGTCCTGTTGAATGGATAGTTTTCCTAGGTGCAAAAGGTGATTGCATAATAAAAATCAGATAAATGATACAAGGAACACACCCTTGATGAATCATGTCCAATATATAGAAAAAAGGGACCCAATACTACTTTTAATGAGTACATGTAATGTACTCAGAGTGCATGACATGTCCCCTTTCCCCTGGGTCTTGCCCGTGTAAAACAACCTGTGACCGTGTCCATGTAAAAGTACCCGGAGTACTACTACCCATGTAATAATACATTAATTAGACTTTTCACATCTAGGATGTCCATGTGTATGTTGAAGTGTACATCATTCTCATGTCCATGTACCCTAATTCATGACCGTGTACCCTCAAAGGTAATTGAAACACCATCCGGGAGGGGCCACATGCCTTGTGACATGGACCCACGCTGTGTGACAATTATTTCTCAAAAAATCCTAGTTTCCCCTGAGATGGTCACACATAAAATGTAGCTTCATAGTACATTCCATGTCCTTTAAAAATTTCTAAAACTCAAGATCTGGTTTTACGTGTCTTCTCCAATTCCTTTGGACATAGATCTGACTGCGCCCCATTACAGGACTAAGGAGAATCATTAACTAAGCCATACCGTCATTGAATCATTGAGATCTGTCCATCAAATCCATTCAGAAAACTCCTTTGAACATTTTTCTTCATTGTATACTGAAGAAAACTAAAATTTTGTATCCACACCATCCTATCAACTAATGTTTCCATTTTTTTACCACCATCACATTGTGATGATCCTAGATCTATATAATAAAATCATAGTTCCAAGAAAAGGGTGGATAATGATTGATTTCATCAGTGTATTTCTAACCATGGACCAATGGAGAGAGCCCACAATGAATGAAGAATCAAGGGAGAAAGGCACGAGGGAAAATCACAATGAACAGACCTCAGCTGATATTCATTTCGACCTTGATTTTTTACTGTTAGAATGAATAATAAAGAGATAATAGATAATCAGAAAAAAATTCTCCCAATTCAGAAAATAAACTAACATATCATGCAATACACACGATCCACGGATCAATATATTTGTTGATTTATTTGTGTTCTTCCTAGAAAAGATATTAGGGAAAGAAATATAACTGAAACAAACATCCTACCTCAAGATGGATTGATCAATGAAAAAGAATGATCATGCATTTTTATGCTGGTGGGATCTCTGAATCCCATTACACACTGATCACCGATCTTTATTTCGTTTAATGATTTCCTAAGAGAGATCCTTCAATGCTCTCTCCAAGTGTCCTCTAATGGATCTAGTGTTATGAATCTAACCCTTTAATTCCATCATAACTATATTTTTATATAATAATTTAGGTTTCTGGATCAAAAAATAAATAAAATAATTTTATTTTATTTTTATTTTTATTTTACACCCACAATGAGTTTTCCTCAAAAACCCCATAGAGAAAAAGGCCATTTAATACTTGGGCTAAAACCACATTCTGAACTCAACAATGCCCTTAAATTTCTGATCTAGATGCCTATTTATAATTTATTCCACTTTTTAGAAAAAATACGTATACATTCTATTTAATATATTTAATATATTTCAAACATTTATTCTGGGAACACCTGGCCTCAAAATTGCATTCCATTTCATCACCTGGCCTAAATAATAATCATAAAATATCCAAGAATAATATATGTAAAATCTAATCCATTACACAATAATCATCTAATATAATTATCTTAGTAAAATATATATGGTTTTATCTTCATTTATCACAATTCAATCAATGTAATCATCAAATAAAATTAATCATTTCCTTTAGGTAATTTCCTTGGGAAAGTGTATAAAATCATAAATATCCATTAAAAATAAAGACATATATTTGAAATCCACAGTAAATATTGCATCAACTTCAAACATGCCCTAATTCCAACTTTCTCTCATTGGTTCTACCGAAAAGCTTGAAGCGACACTATAAAAAGCGTAAAAATTCATAATTTCATTTTAATTAAAACAAAACTTGCTTAAATAGACCAAAACATTCCAAATAAATGGAATCATTCAAGATTATTCTTAATTTTTAAATGATATCTATGTAAATATTTTAGGTTTAGGGAAACAACATAAATTTTATGAAAATGATAAATTAAAATATAATTCAAACAATTAATCATCAAAACTCTCATAGAAAACATTAAAAACGTTAAATAACCTATTTAAGATATGCTTAAACCCTCATAACTAATTTTTTTTATGCTTATGACAATCTAAATATCCATATCTAATTTTCAAAATACCGTGAAACTAATTTTACTTAATCGAAGACATCTTCCAACATTGTCCACCTAAACCTACCAGCGATTTCCCAATATACCTATCTTGGTGAGTTAAATTAGGTTTTATTTTCATTTCTCCAAATTAATAAGTGTAACCATCAAAGAAAATAATCCATATATTCTAGAAAATTTTGTACTCTAGGAGTATAAAATCTGTAATATACATATAAAATCAAATCCCTATTTTTGAAATTCACTCCAAATAATGAAACAACTTCCAACCTAATCGAATTCTAACTTCCTTTCATTAATTCTATCAAAACGATTGATGATATAATATATAAAGGTTTATAATTCATAACTTCATTTTAATTCCAACCAAATATGACTTAATGGCTAAACACTTTCCATATTAGTAGAATCATTCATGTTTCAACCAAAAGGTGTATAATTTGGTGGATTTATTTACTATTTCATACTCTTTGCACTTTAAGTCCCCTAAAGAAGTGACGATTCATCAAAAAAAGGATCCCCCATAAAAATAAAAACCTTTCAAGATATTTAGAACACTTTTAGCAATGTTTGGGCCCTATTCTAGTGATGTGAAGTTAGTAGAGGAGCCCAAGAAACCATGGAGGCCCTCAAGAGACCTCACTTGGTTAGGCACATTTTCTTCTGAAAATTTCACACAAATTACATGTGGCACATTTCTTACTGATTGAAAATTCACATTTAGAAACACGGTCTCTATAACCGTGGTTCTTAACCATTCTTATAACACCTAATTCTTACATAATCCTTAACATATACATTTAAAAAGGGATTTTACTCAGAATAACCTAGGGGATAGGTTGGGATAGAACAATGATTCTAGTTAACCATCCATTCAGGTAGATATAATAGGAGAATATTGGGGAGAGAAGAAACCCCATTAATGGAGGTTTTTTTATAGTTTTTTTGACCTTCCACTATTTTTCTTCTTTTTCATATCAAAAAAATATAAAATATAACCAAAAAAATATTCAATCAAAAATACACACTCATATAATTCAAAGAGAACACTCATATCATAGCTACATAACACCCTCTCATAAAAACAACCCCAACAAGATAGGATATCATCATAAAATAATGAAAATATCCATTTATTTTAGTGTTTGACTTATTCAAACTATAGGGTTATTAATTATTTTTTATGTTTTTCTAATTAATTTTCCTTACAATAATTTTATATTTAATTACTTATCAATAAATGTTTGGTGTTTATAATATTTGAAGTTTAATTATATAGTTAATATTTTATATCTATAGAAAGAATTATAATATTTATTTTACCCTTATATAGATATTTATTTAACCTCACATACGTGTTTTATCAATTTTTTACCTTTACGCATTGTAATTTACCCTTACACTAATGAATTATACTTTTATGAAGTATATTATTTTGTTTATTAACATTACATGAATCCTAAATGACCATTATGTAGATATTGGACTCAATGTTTTACCCTTACATGAACTCAATTCACCTGTATATAGACAGAAAAGGGAGATGATTACCTTCATAGGAGTTTGTGTATTACCTTCACACAAGATATCTAATTTGGTGTTTACCATCAGAAAATATGTGATTTTATGTACTAACATTATGCAACTTATAAAAATTGAATATTACTTTTAAGTTTCTTATATAAAATTTTGATTACCTTTACTCAGAGTGTATCTTATGAGTGTTAAATGGCCTTAGAATTTCAATGGACATGGTGGATCACACTGATTAAGTTTCATAACTGAAATAGTTAATTGGTAATATTCACACTATAGTAGTGATCGGTTTAGATTTATGATATACTTATGAAAAATAGACAACAAAATATGAGAGTTTTGAGGATAAATAATTCATAGTAAAAATCATTTCATTTTTTAGACTCTAAGTGTAAAAATGGATTTAAGGTGAATAATATGCCTTTGTATAGGTAGTCATGGTTCAAAGGTAATATTTGAACTCACCACAAGGACCATCTTAGTATTTCATAAGTCATGGTATGTTTATTTGATATATATTTTTATAAAAAGAATTCCCACTGTGGGAGTTATTATAGCAATTGTGTACTTATCGAAAACTATCATTAAAACCACAAAGTAATTTTCTAATTCAAACAATGTTATTTATGAAGTAATATTATCTAAAAAGACTTAATATCTTTACAAATAATATTTTCACAAAGTCTAAAATGAGGTTTTTGCAGTAATGATTCTTAAGAATATAAAAATGGTTCTTATGAAAATTTTAATTGATGGTTACATAGATTTAAAATTATTTTTGAATAGATATATATTAATACTTACACATAATATTATTTTTCATTTTAATATACATTTGATACTAGGTTTTACTATTATTTTAACATTTTTAATCATTATATGATTATACTATTTCATTTAATTATTTTATTTTTTAAAAAATACACACACATATATATACTAATTATTACATGTGAAGTATTTATTATTTAATTAAATGAAGTAAAAACACAAGATATTTCAAATTATAGGTAAATTATATTTTCATATTCACATTATTATCAAATACTGGTATCCTGTGATTTTCTACCAAGAAGCTCCCAAGTGCTTGAGAATATTGTGGATTTAATGATGAGGAAATTTTCAATTAGGATGTGATCATGGAACTTTGATAAAGTATCTAAATAGTTTATTCAAAGAAAAAACTTATAGAACAGATAATGCAATTACTAATTATTCAATAGAGTGAATTAAGAGAGAGATGGAACGTTTTTCAGGAGCTTTACTACTACAACTATTATTCTATTTCTATGATCATGAAGGAGCTTCATTTTTTATTCTTTTACCGAAGTGATCAAAGATACATAAAATATGCATCATCAACATCAACATTCTTATGTTCTACACTTCCTTTTGTTTTTCATCAGTATATATTTTCATTATTTATATTTGATATTGTTATACTGGTTTATTATTTTCTATTCCAATACATGGTTTGAGTTGGTTATATTTTCTAATCAAAAGGTATCTCTTTTGGGTTGTGAGTTGAGAACTAAAGTTATTTGTTTTTGTTGTCTGTTTTATGCCTCTGGGTAAGAAAAATGTAGGTCTTATATAAGGTTTTCACACCATTAAAAAGCAAGGTTTGTTCTTAGTGAGTTATATTATTCTCATTGAGTAGATAAAAGTGAAAACTATATATAGGATCTTGCTTATTTGAACTGTAATAAAATTTATACATTCACATATTTTATTTTCCATTGTATTTTATTTTGAACACTAACGCACTGCACGTGAAATGTTTTTTATATGAATGTTTTATTTAATTTCCCATGAATTTTAATTTTAATTTTATTTAATAATAATATTTAACTCATTAAGGATTTTAAAAAATATAATTCACACCCTATATACCACTATTTTCATCTTAATAAAACCAACAATTGATATCATATCCTATTCCTTTTTATATTAGTTTTGTTTGTCATTCATTTAACACTAACCTAAATAAACAAGACCTTACAATATTAAAAAGAACTATTTTGTAAGATGGTAAAAATAATTCCAAATGATGGTTTTATTGCATATAATCCAACATATTTTAATGGAAATGGTTATTTTTATTGGTAAAAAAAGAATGTAATCATACTATAATAACCTTAGTGTTGATCATTGGAAAATCATTGTGAAACCATATATGCTATTAGAAGATGATCCTAAAAATAATATTTGTGTGATATGGTAAAATATGTTTTTAATTTTAAAATAATGTGTTTTTTTCACTACGCTATAAGTCTAACTATGATTATCCATGTCATATATTATAAGAAATCTGAATACATATGGATAATTTATCAAGTCACACACCATAACATAAATAAGCATAAAATAACAAGACTACGAATGCTACATATGGAGCACTAAGACCTTAAAACGGGAGAGGATAAAACCATAAACCATATATTCCATTGATTTACAAGTATTATAAGTGTTATTTGTGAACATGGAGAGTCATTGGATAACACTTATATAGTTTAATTGGATTTGAGATCACTACTAAAGATGTTTCTTGAAAAGAAAGTGACAATTAATGAGAGTAAGAATTTCAATGAATATAATTTAAATGAACAAATTAGTTCTTTTATTCAGTCATAACTTTAAATGAAAAACATTAAAGATGGTGATTCTATAAAGAGAAAAGGTATTTCTTTTCAGTCAATTATTAATGATTTTCCAACTCTTATAAATTTTAATTCTAGGTAAGTGATAATGAATTATCTCATTTCATTAAAAAAATTACATTTTTTTAAAAATAGTGGTTTTTAGAGATAGTTCAGAAGGAAGAATAAAAAAGAATTTAAGAATGTTAATTTTAGAGATAATCATAACGTTTTTGATGTAACATGTTATGAGTGAAGAAAGAAGATACACATTAGATCAAACTATCTTAAACTCGATAATTTAAAGAAGGAAAAAAGGAAAGGAATCAATTGCTTGGAGGTTGTATATATACTTGTGATTCTGATTCAAGTAGTGAGTAAGAAAGAGAAAATGAGACTATGAACATTGCAATAATTTCTATGTGTTCTGAGGCACCAGAATCAGCTTTTACTTAGTTATTAAAACCAATTAATGATTTATGTAATACTTTTACTAAATATGATGATGAAACTAATTCTGATTTTAATTTTGAGTTATATTTCTAATTCTAAAATTTTTAATGTTAAACAATTGTATGAATAAAATAATAAATTATACAAATATGATTTAGGAATTTTTGATAAATGTCAATATTTATAAGGTAAAAATATGAAAATGGTTAAATAAAATATGAAACATTAAAAATAAAATGAAAACATGAAGTTTTTTGTTTTTAATAACGAAGAAGAGAAAAATAATTCTTATTATCAAATTCTAAAACATAAAAATGAGAATGATAGAGGTAATGATTTATTTTATAAAAATAATTAACATCAAAAAATGAGATTTAACTTTGTCTTAGATTATTTAACAAAAGTTTGAAATAAATTCAAGAAGCTCAATAATTAAAATATATGTTTAATAAATATATCTTAATGTTCAAATATTAATATCTATAATGATTTAGAAGTAATTCAAAAAAGAAAAAGAAAATTTTAAAGGTCAAATTGTAAAGCTAAAGGATTAATTTTGTAATTTTTTTGGGTAAGTAAAAATATGATAAGATTATGTTTATGATTAAATATAATGAAAAACAAAATGTTTTTTTTACAAAAAATAAAATACTAATAATAAAAAAAACTCAATTTGTTAAAAGTTCAAATGGAAATTTTTTAAGTGTTATTTGTTTTCAGAGTTGAATGCATGAGAATTATAAACATTAGTGTCATTTATTATTTAATTATGGTCATAATAAAAATTTTATATCTAAGAGTTTTCTCTAAACATTCCACAAATAAATGTTAAAATATTTTTTTGTGGATAAATATTCTATTACTATTCTGATTGGACCCAAGATGGCATAAATACGAAAGAAATATTTTACTTGATTGATTATAGAAAATATAAATTAGGAGTGTTAAATATTAATGGTATATGGAAAAATAGGTGTTCTAGAAAAATGACCAATGTTATTTATAACTCATTATCTTTTAAATCATGTAAAAGAGTCCTAGTCACTTTTGATGATATTTATAAAGGCCACATAATAGGGTTCGGTGAAGATAGATTTTCTAAAAATATTATTATTGATAATGTTTTATATACTGAGGGTTTAAAAAGAATTTAATAAGTATCTCACAACTCTGTGGGGATGAAGTTTATATAAAATTTTAACATGATAAGTTTATCTATTTCAAGGGTGATTTTGTTTTGTTTTCTACAAATAGAAAGGAGAACACATATTCTATTGACCTATCTGAACTAACCCAACAGAAGGTAAAGTGTTTAAATGATTTATAAACTGACAAAATATTTCAAAATTGAATAATAGGACATGATAACCTTTAGATATTGTATAAATTATTAAATCTTGGATTTGTATATGATCTACCAAAATTTAAAGTAAATAAATCCTTTTTTATTATTGTGTTAAATATAAATAACATAAAGAATATTTTAAATCTATTAATGATGTTAGAACTACTAGAACCATTGAAGTGTTGCATATTGATTTATTTGGTTCTTTAAAACCTTTTATTTTAGGTGGTAAAAAGTATATTCTTTTAATTTTTGATGATTTTAGTCAAATTAATTGGATTTACTTTATAGTTCATAAAATTTTATCATTAAATAAGAATTTTTTTATAATATCAAAAAATATAAAGGTTATTTGATAATTTATCTTAGAATTGATAGAGGATGTGATATTATTAATATTAATTATTATAAATTAAGAAAATTTATATTTACATTATTTTCTACTACTAGGACACTATATAAAAATAGTGTGGTAGAAAATAAATAATAGATATATTTAAGAAACTACTACAAGGGTGAAAAAATAATTTATTTTTCCTAATTTTTTAAGCTTGAATATTTTTATTATGATTTTCATGTTTTAAATAGAGTTTTAATTAATCTAATTCTAAATAACACCCTTTATTAATTGTTTATAGGAGTCAAAGATAATTTTTAATATTATAGTGTGTTTATTAGTATAGTCTTTAATCAAAATAAAAAAAATGAAATTTATATACATTTTATTCCATATGTGATGAATGCATATTTCTAGTACAATTTATTTCTTGTAAATCCTATAGATAACTCAAATAGTTTAATAATATATACATGAAAAGTTTTATGAAAATTTTAATGATGTGTGGATTTCAGATTTAGAAAATAGTGATGGAGAATTTATAGAAATTAAATTTCAAGAAGAAGAAATTCAAAATAATGAAAATGTATCAGTTGAGATGGATAAAATATATTCTCAAACATATAATAAAAACAGAAAAATATTAAATACTACACTCTTTAAATATTTATTGAATTTTTTTAATATAATATAAAAAATGACTTTTAATTTTTGTGCTAATTCTTTATTTGTTTCTGATTTTCTTCCTATTAATGTTAATTATTACTTGAATGAATCAAATTAGATTAATGTTATGCACAATGAACATGAAATATTTTATATAAATAAAGTTTGGAATTTGGTTGAATTTTTTAAGATAAACAAGTAATTGGAACCAAATGGATTTTTAGAAATAAGATCCATAAATCTATAAATATAATAAAACAAATATTGGATAGTTTAATAAGGTTATTCTTTGGAATAAGAAATTGATTTTGAATATTCTTCTACACTGGTTTATAAAATATAATCAATTAGGATTTTATTTTATTTTTCAAGTTTTTTAAATTTTAATTTGTGTTTAATGGATATAAAAACTCTTTTTTTTGAATGGTATATGTTCTGAAGATGTGTATGTTAATCAACCATTTGGTTTTGAAAATAATAAATTTCCAAATCATAATTTTAAATTTTCTAAAACTTTATATGAACTATAGAAATATCCTAGAGTTTTGTATTAAAAAAAATTCTTTATTTTTATTACAAAATTTGTTTTATTAAAGTAAAGGTTGATTTTAAATTTTTATTAAAATGTGTTCTACAGATATTTTTATTGCATAGATATATGTTAAGGATATTATTTTTACTTTTTATTTCTTAGAAATGATTTTTCTATCTTGATGAGCTCAGAATATGATATGAGTTTAATGATTGAACTTAAATTATTTTTATCTTTTGAAATATCTCAAAGAAAATATAGTATACCTCATAACGAATCTAAATATACTAAAATTACTTGTTAAAATATTGGTTTTGTATTCTTTTAAAATGTTTTAAACACCATTGAGTACTAATTATAAGATATATTTATATGAATTAAGAAAAAGTGTTGATGTTGAATTGTAAAGAGGCATGATATGTAGTTTTATTTATTTGAAAATATCTAGAACTAAAATCATGATTTTTATGTGCTAGATTTTAATCTAATCTTAAATGAATTAACCTTAAGGATGTTAAAAGAGTAATAATATTTATACAGTCATTTATTAATTATGGATTTTTTTAATATAATCAATTTTTATTTGAATTGATTTATTTTTTTGGTTTTGATTTTAGAGGTTTTAGTCTTGAAATGAAAAGTACATCATGAATTTTTTATTTTCCTAAAAAGAATTTAGTTTTATTGATCTCTAAAAAACAATTATGAGTAACTTTATCCATATTTGAGGCTGAGTATATAACTGCTGCTATTTTTTGTGCTCAACATATATGGATTAAATTAACATTAATTGATTATAATTTTTTTTAAAATACTATTTAATATTATAATTATAGTGAATTTTAAATTTGTAAAATAAATTCACAATACTCTAGAAGAAAACATATAGATTTTATATTTCATTTTATTAGAGATAATATTAATAAAGGAGACATTGTTTTAGATTTTTTTCCAATTAAAAATAAATAACATAATATTTTTACTAAACCTCTTGATGTAATGAAGATCTTGAAACTGATGTTTAAACTTGGAATGATGGAGCTTAAATGTTAATTTTCTAAAATTTGAATTATTTATATTTGTTTAATGGTTATAACTACTATGTTATAGTGAATCTAATTTTAGGAATACATCTATAATACATTTACAATGTTCAATGTAATTTATTATCTTTAGACAAAATTTTTATGTTGAAATCATTATTATATTAATGTTATGATGTTTTATAATAGAGTTTAATAATTTTACATTATTAATATATTAAAAATTATAATAGTTTTATATTATTTAAAGTAATATGTATATAGAAATAAGACATGGCATGATGGAACTTCTGGTACATTATTTACAAATTTTCAGGTCTTTATATTCTCAATTAATATGATAATTTATGGACACATGAATTAAGGGGAAGATATAGTGTGTTTATCTAAAACTACTTGTTTATAATTATTTAAGTGTTTACTATAATAAATATTTAAAACTATTAATAAAATGTTTAACTTTACTTGTTGAAAAACTTTAAAAAGGGATAGAGAAATTTGGAATAAAGGTTTAATAATAATTTTTTAATGTTCTAAATATCTATATTTTTTTTGGTTTTTATAAATTTAAAAAAATGAGGAGATTTTTAGTGTTCAGACTTGGTCAAATTGTTAATTTATTAATTATTTGTTTATGGTTTTTCAATTTCTTTACCTCATATTCATTTTATATTTAGTTTATAGTCATTAAATGTTTAATTTTTACAATACTTGATGATTAATTCTATAGTTTCTTTTTTAAGTCTAGTTAAAGAATTATAAGATTTATTTTTACCTAATTTAGATATTGATTTACCCTCATGTTGATATTTTTTCAACCTATTCACCGTTACGTGTTTTAATTTACACTTAAAATAATAATGTTTATTTTTATACAATATTTGATTATTTGTATTACCTTAATGGGTGACCAAAATGTACTTTAAGTGCATACTATATTTAAGGTTTTATCTTTATGTTAAATCAATTATCCTTTATGTATATATCAAAGTTATCTAATTAACTTTATATGACTATATAATACCTTTATATTGGATTTCTAATTTGGTATTTACCTTAATGCAACATGTAGTTATTCATATTAACATTATAAAACTTATAATACTTGAAGATTACCTTTATGAAACTTATAAAAAATTTTGATTACCTTAATGCAGAGTGTATCTTGGGAATTTTAAAAGGAAATTGTATATCATTTTAAGTGGTGGATCATACCGATTATGTTCGATACCCAAAATTTATAACTAGTAATCTCCATACCATAGTACTAATCGTTTTAAATCTATTATCTAGCAATAAAAATATCCAAATTTATACTAGTTTTTATGACAGATAAGCCATAGAAAGAATAATATCTTTTGTGAGACTCTCTGTTTCAAAATTGGTTGAAGATGAACACCATTCTATAGTCCTGGTATCTATGGTTCACATGTAATTTTTGAACTCACCATTGAGACTATCTTAGTGTTTTTCAAGAGATGGTAAGTTTCTTTGTTCTATATTATTTAAAATGGAATGCCCACTTTGGGCATTGTGATGGCCAAAGTGGACTTATTTTAAAATATTGTTAAAGTCATATGATCATTTTCAAATTCATACGATGTAATTTATAAAGTCATAGGATTTGTAAAGACATACAATCCTTACATATGTGATTTTTACAAACTTTAGAAATAATGTTTCAGAAATAATGATGTTTACACATATCATAAATGATTCTTACACAAATTTAAATTGATGGTTAAATACATTTAAAATAATGATTACATAGATATATAATAATGATAACACATAGTTTCATTTATCATTTCAAGAAAAATATGATACCATTTTCTGTTGTTTCTTATCATTTTTAATCATTTAATTTGTTTAACTATTTTATTATTTTATAAAATACATATATATGATAATGATAACAAGTAAATAATTTTTTTGATTTATTTAAATGAATTAATGGTGTGGTATTTTTCAAATCATATATAGATGATATTTTTAAGTTCAAGTTATTATTTAAGAATGAAAGCCTACCATTTTATATCAAAAATATTCCATGTGATTTTTGGAGTTAATATAGAGGATATTTTACATTGTAATGTGACCTTGGAACTTTGATAAAAGATCAACACAAATCTTTCAAAGGGGGTAATTCCAAAATTCATGATACAATTAAGATTATTCAAGAGAGATAATTCAAGAGAGATAAATAAATTTTCTGGATCCTTGATTCTACGAATACTTTTCTATTATTTTTATCATGAAGTAATTTAATCATTTAATCTTTTACTAAAGTGATTTAAGCTATAAAAAAGTTTCATCATCATCATTGATATTATTGTATTATATATTTCTTTTTTTTCATCAATTTATCTTTTCAGTATTTCTGTTTGTTCTTATTATGTTATTTTAAGATTCTCCATTTGAAATTTTGGTTTGAGACAGTTATAACTCCAAAGAAAAAATTTGGTCTTATCATTTGTTAATCTTGAACAAAATTCAATTGTTTTTTTGGGTTGTTCCTTCAAGTAAGAAAAAGTAAGGTCTTGTAAAAGGTTATGACTCCATTCAAAATCATGGGTTTTTCTTAGTGAGTTTCATTATTCTGGATAAGAATAGAGTAGTGATGTGTATATATAGGATTTTGGTGACCTAAAATACTTTAAAATTATAATTTTCATCTCTTTTATTTTCTACTACATTTTATTTTGAACACTACTGTACTATTTCTTCTATTTATGTTTTATTTAGTTATTCATGCATGTTAAATTTACTCTAATTTAATAATAATAATAATTAAATCTTCAAGGATTTTAAAAATTTATATTCATCCCTTCATCTATACCAAAATTTTCTTCTTAATGGGACCAATAGTTTTGAAATTTTATTGTTTGAATTTATAATTTACCTCTCTAGGATAATCTAAAAGAATTGAAATTTCCTCAGTGATAGTTACTGTCATCCTTTGGAATAAATAAAATAAGGAATTTTCAATTTTCGACCACCATTGACCTATCTTTTCTTAAAGGATTCATGTTATTTTACCTTTTATTTCATTGTTAATTTTTTTTTATGTACTTCATGATAAATAAAACTACTTGAATCCCAGCTATATGGTGCAACAATATCAGATTATAGTGACCTACCAAATATATTTGATGAAGTTGATCTAGAACCCATCCACTATACACACCCAAGATGATCATTTCCTAAAACTATTGAAACATCATTATTATGAGAAACTAATTATTATTGTAAAGAGATCAAATCCCAAGCATATTAAATTTTAACATATTAACAAAAATATATTAAAATTTATTTTATAAATTACCTAAAATTCATAATATTACCTATTTTTTTTTATTTTTCACTATTTTGTTTTTATATTAATTAAATAAAATTAATTTGTAATGAAAATTGGTTAGACCATTTTTTGTAGGTTTATTTATGAAACTTTCATCGGTTTCTGATGAATACTAAGCCCCAACTTCCTTCATCCAACTAAGTGACCTAAATTGCATCCCTTTATAAGAAATTATATATGAATATCAAGTAATAGAGATTTTTTATATAAAAGTAATAAAAACTAATAATGAATAAATATAAAAATATTTATCTTTTTCTTGAAAAACTCTATGACCCAACGATAAGAGGATTGACTTATTTTTTATGATTCGTATTATTTTTAAGATAATTCCATGGAAAAAAATAACATTAATAAAAATTATAATGTTATTATTTATATATTTTTAATTTATTGAAAAATATGAAAATAAATCATGAGTTAAATCTCTCTTAATATCAACAAAAAAAATACATTACTCAAGAGACATTCCTTCTGGAAGTTTCTCATACATTTGTTGAGTGTTCATAGAAGTTTCATTAAACTAATTCCATAACCACTACTTAAATTGTCTCTATTTCTTAACCAAATATATCAGGGTTCATGTTCATGAAATGGAGTCAAGTAAATCAAAATGAAAAATCATCTAGAAACAAAAAATAGAACTTTATAAGTATATTAATAATTTTACTCATTAATTTTAAATTAATCATCAATAATTTTAAATTAGTGTTGATTTAATTTGATTGTAAAAAACCTCATTCTTCTAAGATACGGGTATATGCCTCTAATATTTATAATTAATGGAAAGACCTACCATCTCACATGAATGTTGTCTAATATTCTTGCTAAAGATTTTATTAGTATCACTAGCAGGGACCCCAAAATAATCAAATGGAATGATAATTTTAAAGTCTTTCAAGTACGATACATTAGTTATATTCATATTTTTTTCTTTTGTTTTTATTTTTAATTGTTTAAAAAATAAAATAAACTGTTAATAAAAATATTTTGTTTTTTTACAATTACAAGAAACCCAAAAGTGGTGACCTGCTGATTTTTTATAGATAAAGGAGTAAAAACTACTCCATTGGCAGGGGTGTAATAGATTCTGAGCTTCCAAAAATATATTTATAAGATTATAAATTTATAAAAGTCCCTCGTATAGTATAATTACTCAGATCCACTAAAGGTGGTGGTAGAGGTGGCGTGCTATGAGATGATGATTTGATAGGATCTCATTTTTTTGTTCTCAATATTACTTTAATTATCTTCATCATTATTTTCCTCATTGTTACCAATATCCATTTCAAAGAGAACTTCATAATTTTCTCCCTCCCTGTAAAGTTATATTATATCAATGTTGTCAGTAAAAATCTGTTTAATATTGTGTGCTTGATGAGGTTCATAGTAATAAATTACTAATTGAGATTCATCACCCATATCATAAAAGTCACTATATTTTAAGTGTACAACAACACTCTAACCTTCATTTAATTCCTCATACACAAAATAAACCATGTTCTCTTTTGAATCCAAGATAAATAGATTATTCTCTTAATGAACACTTGTATGGATCATGTAAGGAAAGTTAATGAAATAAAAATGTAATGAATCTTTCATCATACCATTGTCAATGTTGATGCATGTTCACTTGAATAAGACATTTAAAAATTGACCATTATAATTTAATTTTATGATATCAACCATCTTTACATAGTATCCCACATGTAAAAGTGTAAATACACCACAATTTTGAGTTCTAAAGCCTTATTTAGGACTAATTATAAAAAACTTAAAGTCATTAATATTGTAGGCATCTAATCTATTAGCCTAACTTAGAGTACCTTGAGCCAAAAACATCAAATCATTTGACATTTTTTCTGGATTATCACACAAGAAGATATAAAATATTTTTTAACAAAACTAAAGTAACCATATCTCAGTAATATGAATATGAGTAAATACTTATAATATAATATAACCAATCAAAAATCTCCATATGAACATATTTATTTAATTACATCTCATTTCAAGATCTTCCCCCTTTTTATATCATTTTTTGAAATCTCAATTCGTAAAAAAATAGATCTCTAATATTAATATTGAGTAGAAAATTTCAATTCAATTATTGTAACTCTAATTATTTGGTGTAAAATTTGAGCCCTTTCCAGATTTCATACTATGGTTGCAAATATTAATGAATTATTTTCAGAATGAGAATTATTGGAGATTTCATTAACAAATTTTAAATATTTGAGTATAATCTAAATTCCATACAAATACATATATTAGAAGGTAATACACTCTTTATCTAAGTAACCTTCATCCATAAAGCATTATGGTTGAGATTTTTCCTCACATATGACTTCAAATAACATATGTACCAGATGAAAAAAAGAATCATATTAAAAAAAAATAAATAATGATTTGATAAAATTATATTAATTTATAAAAAAATATAAATAAAAATCTCAATTGGATACATCCATAAATGGTGTAGTGTTACAGTAATTTTATCTTCCTCAACCAAATGAAAAACCAAATGAATGATGATAGTGAAAATAGAGGGGTAAATAATATCTCCAAACAACTAAGTGTCAATATAATTTTTTCTTGAAGTTTTTAATTATTATTTGGATGTATATTTTTTTTTCAAAATCACCTTTGAATACTGTGTATAACTCAACTAAAAATATTGTTACTTCTTCTAGTGACATATTATACAATTATAAGTCCATAAACTACTCTATTAGAATATGTGTGTCATGAATTTCTAATCCATGTATCTTTTAATGTTTTAAGTCAACACATTTTTAAATGATACTTGAATATTATTTGGAACTTTTAATTTATTCAATGTTCAATGTAATATGTCTTTATCAGTATTTTTCACTGAGAAAATTTCTTAATGATACTTTCCATTGAAATTTTCCCACAAACCATATTTTATATTCAATACTTCTAAGTCCTTTAAATCATTATGGCGATCCTTTTATTTATCATGATAATTAAGAAATTTATTAATTACATTGTCACAAATGTTCTTCTCAATATGCATTACATCAAAATTATGATTTTTTAAATTAAACTCTTAGTAAGGATGTTTAAAAAATATACTCTTTTTCTCAAAATATTGTGTTCTAAATACTAGAGATATTGTACCTAATAACCTCTATACTCCTTATATCATATTCCTACATTTTTCAAATTATACACTGACAGTCATTAATTGTGCCGAGATTTTTTAACTAGATAACACCTATGGTGGAATTCTAAATTCCATATCTCTATTGAATTGTGTAATTTTTAACTTGAATTTATAAGATGCATCAACAAATCGATGATCACACATAAAGAACCATATTTTATATGATGTAATCATTATGGTTAAAATAAAGGGTATAAATTAGACTGACCAAATAGGTATGGGTGATCTAACATGATATGTTTACTAGTCTAGGAAAGTCACTAACTTTCCAAATTAAAGAAACATAAATTTTTGATACCTTTCTCATGGATGATTCATATGTTTCCATCCATTATCCTGCATTGCGTATAATTCCTTTGTTACAAGATAAAGGTAGAAATAGTTTTCATTCCTAGAATAATTATCTAAATAATGAGATATGTCTTCTTTTATACACATCGATGTAGGTGGATTATAAGGGATGAAAAAAACTATACATATGCTATAATTAATAATTAAAGTATAAAAAAGGGTTAAACCTTCAGAAGTTAATACTAAATGTACATTCCTAGGATATAAAGAAAAAATACGAATATAATGAATCAGAAAACATCCATTATATTTAATATTTTGGATGAATCATTAATTCATTCTTGTTACTATACAAATCATTCCACTTCAAGTCATATGAGGTCTTAGATGACATGAATACTATTTTAAAGAGTAGTTTTAGATAAAAGTAATGTAATACCTTCACTGAAGTTTTCTTGTTCTCCTTCTTCATGGTGTTACATTAATTTATACTCTCACTATTTCTCATTACTTTATATCTACTTGAAAATATTATAAATTATTTTTTATCATACTATTTTCTCCAATAAAATGTGAAATCATTAGGAAATTAATGTTTTTAATATAATTAAGGCAAACCACAATGATGATTTTTTATCTCATAGAGTAATGTAGGGATATTAACTTCACTAAATGAATTATGAAGAAACTCCAAAATCATGAACATTTCTTTTTCAGTAATTCCATTTAGGTAATTGATATATTTAAACTTGATTATAAAATAAGGCCTCAAATACTTGGCACACTCTTCATATAATTATTGATTTCCATCTTCATCTAATTATTACAACTCATTGTTTTACTCTCTAATATTTTGAGAAAGATCAACCTACTCAGGATTAACCGAAGTTTCTATTGATATATTTAAATATTAGTCATTGTATCATATAGATAAAAATGACTCACTTATTGTATTTCATGCAAAATTATCCTCCGTTGGGACACTTTATGTTCTTTTATAGGGTAGTCACTACTTTTTTATGTAAGATTCATTTCATGATAAAAAATTAAATATACATGTCAACCATAAAACTGTTTCAATATTAGGTATTCATGTAATTTGTTTCTATTCAACCATATATTGAATTTTCAATCAGGACACACATATTTTATTACAGCCTCCATTGATCATTTTTTAGTTTCATAATCTAAAAATTCATCCAAATCCTTAGAATACGAGGGTGTGTTTCACGGTAAATTAATCCAAATTTTATTAATATGAATTGGATTACCATTCTTATCCCTATATAATAAAAAATAAATAGATAATTTTTTAATCAAATAAGTGAAAACAAAAAAATTAATATAACTGTATAAAAATTATTTTTTCAGTAAAATTCTACTCATATGAATTCACAATTTAAACTAAAATATAAAAAATAAATTAATATGATGAGTAACATACTGTTGAATTATTTAAAAAGCATATGCTACTCCAAAATCAAAATAATAATTTTTGTTTAAAAATACTTAAATTCTACTTGGTGGGGGTAGGGGTTGGATATCTTGGGAGAAGATAATCAAAGTGAGTGGGTGGAGGCTAATGAGGATAGGATAGTGACCACAAGGGTGATGACATGGGGGATTACAAGTGGGGGGTCAAAAGTTTGAGGGAAAGGGTGAAAACCTGGGGGGTGGCGCGTCGGGGGGGGGGGGGGGTGAGGGGAATAGAGATGGTTGAGGTGGTGTTGGGGGCCTCTTGAGATGGGGGTTAAGGGTAATGGTTATAATAGGGTGATCACGATTAGGGTGTTGGGGGGCAGGGGAAAGGGAAATTCCAAGGGCCTTTCTAGTAGGGGTTCATCGGTCGAGGGAAAGGGAAATGAAATGTGGTTTGTGAGTGGGGTGTGGGTGGGTAGGGATTTATGGTATGTTTGTTACATGTTTAGATTTTTGAAACACATATAACCAATTTTAATTAAACCACTACTAGAAAATAAACTACCATGATATAGGTACAATTAAAAAAAACACCACTAAATAAGTATATTACAGATTATTTTCCCAACCAACTCTAAATAGTTATGAAAGTACATTTAAAAAACATTTAGTGGTGATTTAGAAACCCTAACAGAAAGAATTACTCTAGAAAATGATTTTCTTATAGTGAAAATGCTTGTATAATATAGAAAAATTGTATTTTTGTTAATCTAAAAATTAAGAGGAATATTTTATTATTGTTTTTATATAAATTTTTTCATGAAAATATAGACAATTTAAAATAATTTTTATATCAAATTTGATATATTTTTCAGTTTTTTTTATAAAAAAATAATTTAATTTTATCCTGTAATTTTTTTTTGAATTTTTTAGGAGTATTTAAAAAATTTAAGATTTCATGAACTAAAAATTCATTATTATACTACTAAAAAAGGAGGATTATTTTGAAAAATATTTTTGAAACACTTATAAAAAACACTATGAAAGGCCATCTTTTTAGGGTTTTAAAAAAACATTTAGAAATTTGTAGTTTCTCAGTGCTAGTTTAGCATTAGGAAAGGATGTATTTCTCAATATTTTTCACAATTTTTTAGCATTAAAAAAATAGAAATTATGAGCCCTCTTCTCTTTTTTACCATTTTATGCATCCTATATGATTAGGTTAATCATACATGTTAAAGGTTTATAGGCCACCATGCCTCCTATATCCATTGAAATAGTGAGTCGCCTACCATGAAATTTCTCATATAACTAAAACTCATTCATTTTGTACCCAACACCCTTTTTTCTATCATGATTCATTATAGGGGTTAATTGGTGATGTTCTTGATAACTTTCTAGATTACTAAAATCATTATTTTAATTAGTGAATGAGCATTCTCAGTGATTTTATAATATTTAGAAAGAACCCCTTCTCATCACTGGATTTCTCAATGCCATAAATGAAAAAAGAAAACCTTTTTTGAGTACTAAAAATGTGGAATTATAGAATAATTTTTATTTCCTATAATTTCTTGTATTTTAGTAGTCAAAATAGTTTTCATGTTTTTATAATAATTTTTTTGGTATACTTTTGGATACATGAATTGGTCAAAATCTAGTATCATGTTTCTAATTTCTAAAGGCCAAGGACCATTAACTATCTAGATGATAATAATGAAACATTTTATCACGTAGGAGGATATTAGTTCATATTATTCCACTAATGATCTTAGTTTTTAATAAAGGACTCCCTCATAGTAGTAATACATGATATTTAACCCCTTACCAATTCCATCCTTGTGGTCATTGGTTAATTACATCACTTTATGCCTATGTAGGTTGAAGAATATATGGTTAGAGGGATAAATGTTTTGGGTATGATGAATGATCATTTATATTTCTCATGCTAGGGAATAAGGGTATCATATACTCATCATCAAATTCCCTCCTAATAATTATTTCTAATGAGGGAAAGGAAGCCAAGATTTGATAGAAGAAATTGATGTTTTAAATCTTCTCCTTCATTAATATGCAATTAGTGTAGCTAATAGGTCAACCCTACCCTCTAAAATTATGGGTGCAGACTATATAACTTCTTGGAAATTTATAAAATCACCCTTTTAAAAAATAACCCTTTTGTACAAATTTACAGAGAAACAATTACTTTATTTTCATGAAACCATCATTTTATACAAAAAAAGTTTATAGGAAAACAACTTATGTGAGAAGTTCTTCTCCATGAATGATCATTTGTGAGGATAAACTTTCACAAACTAAAAACTTTCTTGAAGTAGACATGTGTGAATTTCCACCACCTTAATAAACTTCTGAAATGTCTACCCCCACTACCCATGATGTCACTACTGGGTGGAGGGTGATGGTCAAACACCTTATAGAGAGACCTAATGAGTGGATTTAGGTGTGAAACAAGATATTGGTGGAATTACTGATGGAAGACTAGATAGATTATACATTGTCCTAATGATGGCCTTTATATGGGTTTAGGTTTCTGGATGACATCCTAAAACCAGAATTTAAGTTCGATGCCCCATATTACTAGCTTAGGATCTCAATAGAGTATGTTTAGAATAATATATATATCTTGTAAAACATTACCAGATTTCATAACCCATTGTTGGAATATAACATATTGAATACCCCCTGATGGTGAAAAATAGAGATTCAACTAATTAGACCTCACCTCTACAATATGCCACCATGTACCAAGAAAATATTATAAATAATGAGTAGAGATAGACCAACGAGTGATACCTATTCTTGGGAGATAACTTTATAGATGAGTGGGTGTTGTCCTACTATGTGTAGTCAACTTATGAGGAGTTTAGAGACTATCTACACATAGGAAGGTTGCACGAGGTTGTGTAGACATCATAGTTCCATAAATTCCTCCATTCTTATAACAGCCTAGAGCTACTGAGCATATGATAACCATAAAAAAACTTTCTATCTACATCATGGAGATGTCATGATCTATATATGGTATCTCTATAGATCAGATGGATCTTGAACCTTAGTGAGATGTATGATGAATTCTTAATGGTGATGAACTTCTTAGGGAAAAAACTTATACCCCCCATGCTTGAAATGGTAAAGTTTTTAAGAATGGGGATGAGAAATGATGGTATCCTTTCCCACACATGAGAATCCTAATAAAAATCTACTTCATCATGTTCCTCCACATTCCACAAGGGATAATGGTGGGGTATCCAAATCTATGTCCAAGCCTCCATTCATTATACTAACTGAGGTCTTACTGGTTTATCTTGTAGCATGGATTGTATGAAGATTATTGATTTTCTATGAATGAAAGAGTAACCTAAAACATGAGTTTAGAAGGATTTATGGTGGTCTTATACAGATGGTGTTTTTTTTTCATACATAGATTCCCAAATGGGGGTGAGGATATACATCTTCATGATAGTAGTGTAGCTGGTGTGTAGGCACTAGATCAACATAATTATCCCAATACTAGTAATGTTATATGATTTTATAGGTCATTTGAGATACATGGGAATATAATTATGAATTTTTCAAGCCTTTTAATTCCATTATGAATGGAATAAAGTGAATTTATTGGTTTATTAATTATCAAATCCCATCATCCCTCTAGTTTTAGACTTCCAACCATCACTACTAAACATCGATGGAGTGCAGTCACTGAGGATCAACATGACGTGGGAGACTTCTATTATGTGAACCATGAGAGATTAAACTTCACCATGTTCAGTTCCCCTATGAGAATTATCAAGGATGACGGATAAAAACCCATCAAAGAGATATCATACCTCATCTCCTTCAAAATAAGAGTTATATTTTTGTGCATTATAGATATAATAATTTTAGAGCCATATAATTTGTTCCACTTTGTGTGTATATTTCAGTGTCTCTAGAAGCTCATAGTGTAGGTCTACACCAGAGTTTACTGTGAATTTCCCACAATGATCATTCCATTAACTATATTGGATTATATACCAAATGGAAACCAAAATAAGGAACACATTGATAGTGATAGATTCTCTAGCTGGGTTACTATAGAACAACACTTTAAGTTATAACATGTCATATCTTAGAGAAATATTGTGATAGTAGATTCCATGGATGGATAAAATGGTGCAAGATCAATGAAAATAAAGTAATTTTTTTGAGGGGAACTATTAATCGAATAAGATAACTTCTGTTGAAGAAACTATTGCCATTTAGAAACATCCAAGGATATCCACACAATACTAGAGAGAAGCCCTGTGAAAAGGAAAATTTTTAGATGAGGGGTTCCCCATGAATTAGCTCCTCTAGTATAAAAAATCTTTAGGGACCCTTAAGGAATATTCTTGGATGTATATAGGGAAGAATGTGATGTTAATCAATGATATACTAATAGTTGAATACCTCCAAGAATAGTATAAAACATGGTATGAGTTGTGGATGTTCCTCATTTGGATGAGGTTGTTGGGGTACCTTCAGTCAGGTAGGGTATATTGGACCAGTATCAGGGTTTTTAGGGTCACATTCGTGGTCTCCATGGTGGAATCCATGGCCTATAAAAATAAGCTAATTTTTTTGGTGTATTCATGTGTCCAAGAGAGTTTTTTCACTGATCAGGTGATACAAATGCTCAATTGGAAGCCCAATAAATTCTCAATTGGAACCCCTTCCCAGTAGTATCACTTGCGGGGACACCAAAATAATCTAATGGAATGGTAATTTTAAAGTCATTAAAGTACCATAAATTAGTTATATTTATATTTTTATTTATTTTGTTGTAATTTTTAATTGTTTGAAAAATAAAATAAACTGTTAAAAAAATATATAGTTTTTTTTCAATTACAAGAAAACCTATAATGGAAACCTGTTGATTTCCTATAGATAAAGGAGTGAAAAACTACTCCATTGTCGGGGGTGTAATAGATGCTGACCTACCAAACATTTATTTATAATATTATAAATTTATAAAATTCCCTGGTATAGTAGAGTCACTCAGGTCCACTAAAGGTGGTGGTAGAGGTGGCATTCTTTGAGATGATGATTTTATAGGATCTCATTTTTTTCTGAATATTACTTAAATTATCTTCAACATTATTTTCCTCATTGTCACTAATATCCTTTTCAAAGAGAACTTCTTAAATTTTTCTATCCCTAGAAAGTTCTATTTTATCAATGTTGTCAGTAAAAAACCATTTAATATTGTGTGGTTGATGAGGTTCATAGTTACAAATTACTAATTGGGATTCATCACCCATATCATAAAAGTCACTATATTTTAAGTGTACAATAACACTCTAACTTTCATGTAATTCCTCATCCACAAAATAAACCATGTTCGCTTTTGAATCCAGGATAAATAGATCATTATCTTAATTCTCACTTGTATGGATCATGTAATCAAAGTTAACGAAAGAAAAATGTATTGAATATTTCATCATACCTTTGTCAATGATGATGCATATTCACTTGTATAAGACAATTAAAAATTGACCATTATAATTTAATTTTATGATATCAACCATCTTTACATAGTATCCCACATGTAAAAGTGTAAATACAACACTATTTTGAGTTTTCAAGTCTTCTTCAGGACAAATTATAAAAAACATAAAGCCATTAATATTGTAGGCATCAAATCTATTAGCCTAACTTAGAGTACCTTGATTCAAAAACCTCAAATCATTTGAATTTTTTTCTAGATTCCCACAAAAGAAGATATAAGGTATTTTTTAACATAACCAAAGTAACAATATTTCAATAATATGGATATGAGTACATACTTATAATAAATAGAACCAATCAATAATCTACATATGAACATACTTAGTTAATACCATCTCATTTCAAGATCTTCCCCCTTTTTATATCATTGTTTGAAATCTCAATTCTTAAAAAATAGTTCTATAATATTAATATTGAGTAGAAAATTTCAATTCACTTGTAGTAACTATAATTAGTTGGTGTAAAATTTGAGCCCTTTCTAGCGTGTAATACTATGGTTGCAAATATAAATGAATTCTTTTCAAAATGAGAATTATTGGAGATGTTATTAATTTTTTTTTAAATATTTGATTATAATATAAATTCTATCCAAATATGTATATTAAAAGGTAATACACTCTTTATCTAAGTAACCTTCATAAATAAAACAGTATGGTTGAGATTTATTCCTCACATATGACTTCAAATAACATATGAACCTGATGAAAAAAAATAATTATATTAAAAAAAATTAAATAATGATTTGATAACATTATATTAATTTATAAAAAAATATCAATAAAAATATCAATTGGATACATCCATAAATGGTGTACTGGTCCATAATTTTATCTTTCTCAACCAAATGAAAAATGAAATGAATGATAATAGTGAAAATAGAGGGGTAAATAATATCTCCAAACAACTAAGTGTCAACATAATTTTTTCTTGAATTTTTTAATTATTATTTAGATTTCTATTTTTTTTTCAAAATCCCCTTTGAATAATGTGTACAACTTAACAAGAACTATTTTTACTTCTTATAGTGACATATTATACAATTATAAGTCTATAAAATACTCTACTAGAAAATGTGTGTCATGAATTTTCAATCCATGTATCTTTTAATGTTTTAAGTCAACACATTTTTAAATGACACTTGAATATTATTTGGAACTTTTAATTTATTTAATGTTCAATGTAATATGTATTTATCATTATTTTTCATTGATAAAATTTATTAATGATACTTTCCATTCTCATTTCCCCTCAAAACATAGTTTATATTCCTTACTTTCGATTCCTTACAAGCATTATGGATATCCTTTGATTTATCGTGATAAGTAAAAAATTTAGTAATTAAATCGTCACAAATGTTCTTCTCAATATGAATTACATCAAAATTATGATTCTATAAATTAAAATTTTAGTAATGAAGTTTAAAAAATATACTCATTTTCTCACACTATTGTGTTCCAACTACTATATATATTATACCTAATAACCTCTCCACCCCTTCTATCAAATGCTTACATTTTTCAAATTATACACTGACAGTCATTAATTGTGACAAGATTTATTAACTAGATAACATCTTTGGTGGAATTCTAAATTCTCTATCTCTATTGAATTATGTATTTTTGAACTTGAATTTATAAGATGCATCCAAAAACGAATGATCGCACATAAAGAACCATTTTTTATATGATGTAATCATTATGTTTAAAATACAAGGTATAAATTAGACTGAACAAATACGTATGAGTGATTTAACATGATATGTTTACTAGTCTAGGAAAGTCACTAACTTTACAAATTAAAGAAAAATAATTTTTTAATTCATTTCTCATGGATGAATCACATGTTTCCACCCATTATTCTACATTGCTTATAATTCTTTGATTATAGGATGAAGGTAGAAAGAACTTTCTTTCCCAGAATGATCATTTAAATAATGAAATATGTATTCTTTATACACATCAATGTAGGTGGATTATAAGAGATTAAAAAACTATAAATATTCTATAATTAATAATTAAAGTATCAAAAAGGTTTTAACCATCAGAAGTTAATACTAAATGTACATTCCTAGGATCTAAAAAAATACGGATATAATGAATCAAAAAACATCCATTATATTTAATATTTTGATGAATCATTAACTCATCCTTGTTATGGTACAAATCATTCCACTTCATGTCATATGAGGTCTTATATGACATGAATAATATTTTCAAGAGTATTTTTAGAGAAAAGTAATGTAATACATTCACTAAAATTTTCTTGTTCTCCTTCTTCACGGTGTTACATTCATTTATACACTCACTATTTCTTATTACTTTATATCTACTTGAAAATATTATAAATTATTATTTATCAAACTCTCTTCTCCAATAAAATGTGAAATCATTAGGAAATTAATTTTCTTAATATAATCAAGGCAAACCACAATGATGATTTTCTTTATCTCATTGAATGATGTAGGGATATTAACTTCACTAAATTCATCATGAAGAAACTCCAAAATCATGAACATTTATTTTTCAGTAATTCCATTGAGATAATTGATATATTTAAACTTGATTAGAAAATAAGGACACAAATACTTGGCACACTCTTCATATAATTCTTGATTTCCATCTTCATCGAATTATTACAACTCATTATTTTACCCTCTAATGTTTTGAGAAAGAACAACCTACTCAAGATTAACTGAAGTTTATATTGATATATTAAAATATTGGTTACTTTTTCATATAGATAAAAATGCCCCATTTATTGTATTTCATGAAAAATTATCCTTTGGTGGGACACTATATGTTCTATTATAGGATAGTCACTACTTTTTCTATAATATTCATTTCATGATGAAAAATTCAACATACATGTCAACCATAAAACTGTTTCAATATCAGGTATTCATGTACTTTGTTTCTATTCAACCATATATTAAATTTTCAATCATGACACACATATTTTATTATAGCCTCTATTGACCATTTTGTAGTTTCATAATCTAAAAATTCATCCAAACCATTAGCATATCAAAGTGTGCTTCAGGGTAAATTAATCCAAATTTTATCCATATGTATTGGATTACCACTCTTCTCCCTATATAATAAAAAATAAATAGATAATTGTTTAATCAAATAATTAGAAAAAATAATTAATATAACTGTATATAAATCATTTCTTCAGTAAAATTTTACTCATAGTAATTCACAATTGAAACTATAATATAAAAAATAAATTAATATAATGAGTAACATACTGTAGAATGATTTAAATAGTATATGATACTTCAAAATCAAAATAATAATTTCTATTTAAAAATACTTAAATTATACTTGGTGGGGTATGGGTTGGATATCATCGGATAAGATCAACAATGTGAGGGGGTGGAGGCTAATGAGGATAGGATAGTGACCACAAGGGCGATGACATGGGGGCTTATGAGTGAGGGACAGAAGTTTGAGGGAAAGGGTGAAAACCTGGGGGGTCGCGAGTCGGGGGGGGGGGGGGTTGAGGGGAATAGAGATGGTTGAGGTCAGGTTGGGAGGCCTCTTGAGATGGGTGTTAAGGGTAATGGTTATAATAGGGGGATCACGATTAGGGTGTTGGGGGGGGGGGCAAGGGAAATTCCAAGGGCCTTTCTAGTGGGGGTTCCTCGGTCGAGGGAAAGAGAAATGAAATGGGGGTTGTGAGTGGGGGTAGGGATTGATGGTATGTTTGTTACATGTTTAGTTTTTTAAAACACATATCACCAATTTTAATTAAACCTCTACTAGATAATAACCTACCATGATTTAGTTACAATTAAAAAAACACCACTAAATAAGTATATTATAGATTATTTTCCCAACCAACTCTAAATAGTGATGAAAGTACATTTTGAAAAAATTTAGTAGTGGTTGAGAAACCATAATAGAAAAAATTACCCTAGATAATGATTTTCTTATGGTGAATGTTCCTGTAGAATGTAGACAAATTTTATTTTAATGAATCTAAAATTTAATAGGATTATTTTATTATTTTTGTTATGTAAATTTTTTCATGAATATATATACAATTAAAAATAATTTTTATATCAAATTTTATATGTTTTTAAGTTTTTTTTATAAAAAAAATTATTTAATTTTATCCTGTAATTTTTTATGAAATTTATTTAGCAGTATTTAAAAAATTTAAGATTTCACAAACTAAAAATTAATGATTATACTACTAGAAAATGAGGACTATTTTGAAAAATATTTTCTGAACACTTATAAAAAACACTATGAAAGGTTATATTTTTAGGGATTTAAAGAAACATTTAGAAATTCATAGTTTCTCAGTGATTGTTTAGCATTAGGAAAGGATATATTTCACAATATTTTTCACAAATTATTAGAACTAAAAAAACATTGAGAAATTATGAGCTCTATTCTCTTATTTACCATTTTATGCATCCTATACAAGTAGGTGAATCATACTTGTTAAGGGTTTATAGGCCACCATTCCTCCTCTATCCATTGAAATAGTGAGTCGCCTACCATGAAATTTCTTATATAACTATAACTCATTCATTTTGTGCCCAACACCCTTTCTTCTATCATGATTCATTATTAGGGCTAATTGGTGATGTCCTTGATAACTTACTAGATAACTAAAACCATTATTTTTAACAGTGCATGAGCAAGCTCAGTGATATTTTAATATTGAGAAAGAACCCCTTCTCATCACTGGATTTCTCAATGCCATAAATGTACAAAGAAAACCATTTTTGAGTACTGAAAATGGGGAATTCTAGAATAATTTTTATTTCCTATAATTTTTTGTATTTTAGTAGTCAAAATATTTTCCTTGATTTTCTAATAATTTCTTTGGTATACTTTTGGATACATGAAATGGTCAAAATCTAGTCTCATGTTTCTTATTTCTAAAGGCGAATGACCATTCACTATCTAGATGATAATAATGAAAACTTTCATGACGTAGGAGGATATGAGTTCATATTATCCCACGTCCAATGACCAACATTGGATTAAATTGTAAAAATATAATCTAATTATACTCTAAAATAACTCAAAATCATAATTTATCACTATTAATTATTTCGATTAAAAAATTTGTTTTTAATTAAAATTTAGTAATTTTCAATATTCATAAAAATATTAATGTTATCCAAAAGGTACCAAAAATTAACCCTAAGCTAATTTCAATATTCTGAATCCAAAAATGAAGTCCATTTTGAAAGATAAAATGTATAAAATTTCAAAAATTGGGTATTACTATTCATAATAGCTAGTTTGAATGGTTTTGGTGTGTGTTAGAACTAAAAGTTGCGTACAACACATGCTACTGTATTATTCAAAGAGAAGCATACCATGGAAGCTTGGGGTGTTACATGCATCATTTCTTATAAATGGAATTACATGGAGCCAATTGGATTCTCAAAACAAAATTGTTATTGTAAGAGAACTTGATCTGAGGTAGATGTTGGTCTCATCCTCCTTTAAGGTCCATAGAACATGCCTTTAATATGTTTTTTAGTGTTTTAATAGTTCACTTATATTGTCCATCATCTTGAGGATTATAGGATGTACTGAACTTTAACATAGTGTTTAGAACATTTTAGAGACTTTTCCTGAACATGGAGGTGAATCACAGATCTCAATTGGTTACAATCAATAGTGGCACTCCATGCAGCATTACCACTTCTTTGATGTATATCTGTGTAAGTTGATCCAATGAGAAGCCCTCTCAAATTGCGATAAATTAAGTTTCCTTTGTAATACTGTTCAAAACAACCCATATAACATTGTTTTTTCTGAAAGTATATCGAATTCTTGCGACAAATTGCATGGTGATGTTTTCCCATTTCCATGTTGGTATGGATAATGGCTGCATCTACCCCCTATAATTTTGACTTTATTCTTTACTTTTTCACATACCAATCACTTTGATGTATAATAAACATTATCCTCTTTCATATTTTCCCACCAAAATTTCTCTCTGAGAAATTAATACATCTTTATGCTCCCTGGGTGAATAGAGAATGTTGATCTATGTGCGTCATTCAAAAGATCCTTCTTATTTCAAGATCAGAAACTACACATAGTCTTATCCCAAAATCTTACAACTCCTTACTCATCAATTTTAAACTCTGAGGATATACCCTATCTTATAGTTTCCACCTTCTTCTGAATTTCCACATCATTTTGATCATCATGCATTATTTTCTCTATTAGGGATGGTTGAAAAATCATTTGAGAAAGGATTAATTATGTTCCTTCATTAATGATTCCACTATTCATCCTTTGAATTTTTAAGAAGATTGGATCCTTCTCAATTCTAATCATTGATAATATTTCAAGATCTATTCTACTTAGATAATCATCTACTTTATTCACTTTTATAGGATTGTAGTGGATTGAGCAGTCATAATCCTTGATGATATTTAACCATCTTCAATAAAACATATTATGCTCATTATATGTGAATATATATTTGAGTATCTTATGATCAATATATATTCCAAACTTCTCCCCATAGATATAATTTCACCATATTTTCAATATAAAGATCACATCTTCCAACTCCAGATCATGCATATGATATTTTTTCTCTTTAATTTTTAATTGACTTGAGGTGTAGGCTATAAAAATATCATTTTTCATAAGTAAACAACCTAAGAATTTCTATTAATAATTTTTGTAAAATAAAATGAGCTCCCAAATTGTTGAAAGTGTGAGTACTGGTGTAGTGATGAGCCTATTTTTTAACTCTTTGAGGTAGTATTTACATTCAACTTTCTAGAAAAATGTTTCTCCATTCTGATCCATCTTGGTTAGTGGGTTTTAAAACATGGAGAAATTCTTCATAAATCACTGGTAATTCCTTGATAGACTAAGGAAACTATGAATCATCGTCACCGTTGTTGGAATGGGATACTCTTTAACTACCTTTGTATTGGAAGGGTCTATAGATATCCCTTTTCTGGGGATAAAATACCTCAAGAATGATATTTCCCATATCTAGAACTCACATTTACTGTAATTTTTATAATGTTTATACCTTTGAAAATTCATTAGAACGGTATTCAAATTCTCTTCATGCTCCTCCTTTCTCTTGAAGTATATCGGAATATCATCATTAAAGACTACCACAATTTTTTCTAGGTAATATCTAAGAAATAAATTCATTAAATCCATGAAAATTATTGGATAATTAGTGAGTTTTAAGGGCTACACAATTATCACATAGTGTTCATACATTATTTGAATGGTAGTCTTAATAATATCATTAATCGTTAACTTTAATTGGCGATATCCCAGTTGAAGGTCCACATTTGAGAAATAATTGGCCATACATAGTTGATCAAAAAAATAATCTATACATTGAAGTGGATACTTGTTCTTTATCGTGATTTTATTGAGATCATACTAATCAATCTTGAGGAAATTAATCTATCCTTATTCATGAAAAAGAGAAGCAGTCCACCCCATGGTGAAGCACTCGAGTGTATAAAAACCTCGTCTAGATTCTCCAGTAACTACTTCTTCAGTTCTTCCGGCTCCATGGTGGCCATTATATATGGTTTGTTTGATATAAGAAGATATCCATGAATAAATTCAATTGATAGATAAACCTCTCAATTATGAGGAAGACCATACAACTCTTAGGGAAATATATCAAGGTAGTCCCTCACAATGGCCACATATTCAATCATGATTATCTCCTTTTTCTCAATCATTTGAGCCAGATATGATTTCCTATAAGGAAAGAATATCCACATTGTAGTTGATGGATCCAAATAAGATTCATCCTCCCCATTGAACATGTGTATAATTAAATTATGATTCGAGGTGTGAAGAGTGATATCCCTTTCCCAATAGTTGCTATTGGATTTGTATAAAGGCATCCAATCCATGAAAAAAATGGCATGAAACTCCACCAAAAGAAGTAAGACAACATGTGTTTGGGAGTTTTAGTTCACAAAAATTAATTGGTGGGATTTATATACTTTGGATGAAAAAATTTCCCCATTTTATATTGTCATAGATAACTCAACCCCCATATTTTGAGGTGGTGTTTGAATAGTTCTACTAATCTTGCATGATAAGAAAAAATTCATAGAAACAGAATCAAATAGTACATTTTCTACTCTAACGAATAACTCACATTCCAATCACCACATCATTATCAAGATCTACCTCAGTAGTAGTGATCGAATAATCCTTCCCTTGATCCTTTGGATTTGGTGGATGATGATACTGATTACCCTTAAGGAATTGGGTTTTAGTGCACTGGATTTCATAGTGACCATTCTCCCTACAATTGAAGCACCAAACCATGGTTGGTGCTCCCCTTTCATCAAACACATTTTCCAGCTTCATCATCTATCTTCGACATTAATGAGCTTCATGGAATTCTCTGTCACACTTATATCATTTCTTTGTCACTTTGAGGCAATTCCCATGATGCTTCTTACAAGATTTTGTGACATGTGTGTGGTTTAGTTTTATTTCCACCTTTCTCATTATATCCCCCATCTTGAAACTCCATATTTTGTTTCTTATCATCGCATTCATGAGACCATTCTCTAAAATCCATCTCCACTTTGATATCAAATCAAACCAATTATTCATAACTCTGAAATTCTTGAATTTCTAGATCCTTTTGAGTGTGTATTTTTAATACATTAAATAATCTATATATTTTGTCAACCCTATTGATAAAAAAATCCAAAACACACCTCGCAATCCTTGTGAAATTTTATTTGTAGGTCATGAAACATTCTCCTTCCTTTTTCTGGAGATCTACGAATTATCTCAGTATATTTGTATGAGGTGTTAGAGGGAAGTAGTTGTTATGAAACATTATCTTAATTTCTTTCCACTCCATCTCTTCAATTTTATAATTTGATTTGGAGTTCTTAATCAATGCCGAAAATTTGTTGGCCTCTCCATCTAAATGATAAATGTCTAGATTCACATAATCTATCTAAGAACAGTGAATCATAGAAAATATCATTCCCATTGAGATGACCCACTGATCCGTGATGAGTGGATCAAAATATCTACTAAATATTAGTGGTCATTGCAACATAAAAGAATCGATAGCTAGTTTCTCCCTCTTAGGTTAAGGATAATGTCATACATTTTTCATGTTATTGTTCACATCCTGATACAGCTGGTTAAGAATCACCAAGATTTTTTTAACTCCACCTCCCATGAATTGGGGAATTCATTTGAGAAATCATTTCATTATCCCTCGTATGGGTTGTTGACCTAATTTCCAATGGTTCTCACCATTTTAGAAAATAGAAAATGTTAGAAAAAACATAATTCAACAATTCATGGATAAATAATTTATTCCGTAATGAAATTAAATTCTAAAGGTATATCTTGTTTGATCCCAATGTTTAGAATTTTCTAAAACAAATATTCTTGGGTGATTAAATATACTCAGTCCCATACTAAGGGTTTTCACTTTGGTTCCCTAATACTTATTCTCAAATGAACTAAACAATTCTCTGATTCCAACTGTAGAAACCCTAAGTTTTAGTACATGACTATTACATCATTTTATAGATAAAAAACATAATAGTGCTACAAAAATAGGACCCAAAGGTTTAGTGTATTGGGTAAATCAAGACCGTACATAACTTTTACATAATAAAACATAAAACATTATTCAATTCCTTATTCTATAGATTCATATTGAATCTTGTGTTATCTTTAGTAGAACTAATCAACTGAGGATATACATTAAGAAATGGGTGATATAAAATCACAGTAAGAGGATAAATAATATCATCGAACAATATAACATGGGGTGAGAATAATCATAATCATAACATCATAATCATAATCATGAATGAAATCATTAGATAATGGCATGGAATTTGGTAATGTATAAAAATGAAACATTATGTATTAGTGGTCAAATGACACACATAGTTATGAAAAAATCTAACATCATGTTCACACATATTTTACTTGTTGACATGAGATACATCACATTACCCAATTCATTAGAGTGATATATAATTCTGGGTGCACTAGTCACATCACAAAATTTTCATGTGCTATATAATTTTGGGCACACCCATCATATCATAACATTTAAATTATGATTCATGACACAAAAATTGTGTATCAGTCATGTATATAAAATAAACCATTGAAATAAATGGGTTTCATTACACAAATCATATATTCATGAATAAACTTTTGGGTTCCCAAAAAAGAGGGAATGATATACTTGGTATAAGAATTATTGATCTTGAGTGAACAAGAAACAATATCATCATATGTAAAATATGTATTTTTGGAAATAAGAGTTCTTTTGGAAAAATATTTTAATTTTTTATAAAACCTTATTGGAAGCATTTATCTCCTAGAAAAGAAAAGGGAAGGAAAACATGACATTTAAACCGAAAAGGTTGGGGGAAAGATGCTTTATTAAAAATAGAGAAAATGAAAATAGGAAACCCTTTTTAAATGGGATAAGGTAAATGATATTTAAAGAATATTAAAGGAATAACCATACTGAAAATGTTGTGAATGAGAGAAAACCCAAGGAAATGTAGTTGGGTTCAAGAATCCCCTTACCTTATGTTAGAATGCTTTATTCACTTTAAAATCATGGATAATAAAATTAAATTCATTAATTTAAAAATAAAGAACCTTTTATACATGAATTTTATTCATTATAGTTTGATTTAGTTCATTTATGGGCTTTTCTAAAAGTTATAGAGTTTAATTTCATCATTTGGGAGTGTTTATTTTCTTGGTTTTCATGATCGGTTCGCTTGTATATGAATATGGAAGTTTGTGTAAAATGGGGATGATTATCTAGAACAGAAATTATATGTTATTAATGATTATAACTAACTATATTTGGTATTATATTTTATTTTATATATGGTAATAGGATTAATCATTAGATAAATAGTTAAAGAAAATGATATAATTTATTTATTAGATTTTAGGGCCTTTATGAGATTGTATCATTTTATTTAACATGAAGATTATATATTGGTTATAGAACATTATATAACTTATGATATTTATAAAAAAATCTTATTTAACCATAATTATGGTTTTATAACCCGCCTTGAAGGCAGTAGTGAAAAATGAAAACTCATCCCCCACGGTGGTGGTAAATCGAGACACCATAGACGATATCTTCATTTTTGAATAAAAGGAAAAGGGAAGAGATTAGAAGATAAACTATTACAATAAGATAATAAAAGTAAATTATATTAAAGATAATTTATTTATAATTCTTCTTGGATAGGAGGAGGTGAGGATAGGATAATAAAATAAATGAAATTGAAAAGAAATTAAAAGGGAAAGAAAGAGGGTTTAACTTCTTGAATTTATCCTCCTTAAGAATCTTATTAGGGAAAAAGGTTTGGTATTTTGATGAGAAAAAGATATCCAGGAGAAGGTGGAATGGATTGGTAAGAGTATTAGGTATAACTTCAACAAATATTATATAATCAAAGGTGTTATGAGAATAGGTGGTGAGGGGTGGTACTTATAAGGGAGGAGAGAAGTTTTTCCTCAATATTTAATTTATTAGTCTATTATTTGGCTCTAGACTATGAATATTTTGAGCCTTATCTCTAAATATATTTAAATAATTAATTATAGTTTGGTATTTTTAACTTCCATCATCCATACATCATTTATGACTCAAAAATTCATGTATTTATTTTTTGTCGTAAATTATCATATTTCACCATTCACAAAAAATTCATTTATTTTAGAAAAATCCAAAAAATTCACCCCAACAATTTTTTTGATGTGTAGAATTCAAAAATGAACTCCATTTTATGAAAATAATTTTTGGAATATGATAAATTTAATTTTTAATTAAAATCATCATTTACTTAGAAAATATCAATCTTAAAATTGTAACTGATTTTATAACACTTTTGAAAAATTAATTAAGGTATCATAAAATTATATTATATTCAAAAGAAAAAAAAATTATTTAAGAATCTATTTTAGGAATATAACTGGTCTTTTAAATAATTATATCAATTATAAAATTATAAATAAACATTTATGTTTTATGGGTCTAGGAAGTTACACCCCCATGAGTATAACTACGCCACACATGATCTCGACTTGGTAGTGGTTGTGTTTTTTCTAAAGATGCATCTAACTTTACCATATTGGTAAGTACTTTTTGTTCTTTATAGGTCATAAGAGTTTGAAGTATATATTTTCTCAGCATGATCTGAATATGATGCAATATAGGTGGATAGAGGTTCATCAGGATTATGATTTTGAGACCTCCTACACCTCATAAAAGGGTAATGTTGTAGATGATACTTTAAGTAGAAAGTCACAAAATGATATGATTTTCGAGTTTATAGATTCTTGGATTGCGATGGGGGAGTTGAAAACCCTCCACTTAGAAGCGAGGGTGGTTAATGGTAGAGGTTTCTTGTTTCAGTTGATAGTCTAGTCTTTACTGATGCAACATTTGGAGGACCCTCAATGGAGAGACACAAAGGTTGAGGTAATGTGTGATCATTTGGTCCCTAATGGTTCTTATGGGGTACAGATGATAGATGATCAGAATCATATGTTGTTTCTTGTAAGTTTCTTTGTCCCATTTGCGATATGTGGAGAATTTATTTTTGATTTTCACAAATCACCTTGGGTGTTACACCCATAGGTTCTGAAGATATACCATTGTATGATGATACAGTTTTGATGACCCAAGATGAAATTGGAATTGGGGGAGGTTTCATATCAGAGTCTAGTTTTCTAAATGGTAAAGGCTGACCATTGTGTTATTAGAGGTTTACTGCCTCTTTTGGATGTTACCAAGTGAAAATGGAACCAAATATTTATGGAATTATTTATAGAGTTACCCCATGATTAGGGATGTTGTGATGTTATCTGGGTAATCATGGATCAGTTAATGAAATTGTCTCACTTCATAGTGATCAATGAGTTAGGCATCATGTATGTTTTGATGAGGAGGTAGTGGATGCGGTGGTTCAGTTACATAGAGTCCCAAGGTTTATTATCTTGGACCAGTATGATCATTTTACATTATAATTAAAGATGTGATTGCATCATGATTTTATCATTAGTTTTGAATTATCACAACTTTACACCCTCATACATACAGTAATATAGAGTGGATTATCCATACATTCTAGGATGTGTTGAAAACGTGCATCTTAGACTCCAGAGGATCTTGGAAGAAACACTTTCCTTTTTTTAGTTTTCCTATAAAAGTATTAACCAATAATCCTTTCTGATGACCCCATTAGAGGATTTATATGGATGTCAATGTCATTCTATTCTATTCTATTTTAAAGTTGGGGAGTTAGCTATTCTTGGCCCCAATGTTCTAAAGATCTTGGTAGATAAGGTTAACGTTGTTCATGAGAGGATGAAAGTAACACATGAGCAAAAAATTATTATACATATCACATGAGGTGGTCTATGGAGTTCAATTATGGAGACCCCATGTTCTTTAAGGTTTCACATCTATGTGGGAATCAGAGGTTCTAAAAGGGGAGTAAGCTCTCACCCAAGTTTATTGGGACTTTTGAGGTGTTGGGGAACATTGGTGAGGTACCTTATTGGTTGGAACTTATTCCAGGATTGGAATGAAATCACAATGTATTCCACATCCCCCAGGTCCATTGGTATCTTCCTGATGACTCCTATGTTATTTAATGAGGATAATTTTATATTGAGAATGATGTGATATTTGGGAACTGGAAAGTGGAGCTATCGGATCGTCGAGAAAAGGGTGCTGTAAGGATGAAATATCCCATGATTTGTATGTTGTGGAGGTGTCCTAGGGGATAATATATGAGAATGTGATATACAGATGTGTACCAAATACCCTAAGTTGTTTTTATCTTGTATTAATTTTCCAGGACTTGTTTTATGATGTGATTTTTGGACTTTAAAATTTTATATGAGATGCACTTCTTCTTTGTTGATATGATATGGGTTAGATCTTCCATGCATACGAAGAAGGAAAAACCTAATCCCTATTTGATATGCATTATACCAAGAGATGACTGAAACTGTGAGAGTGAGTCTATTCTACCGAAACCAGATAGTATCTGATCATGGGAGATGTAATTCCTTAATTTTTCTACTTGGGGATCTCTTATGTGTTACATGTAGCAATTTTTGGCTAGGGTATGTGTGGGGGTTGAAGGGGTTGTGAAAGTGGATATATGGAAGAGATGATTCATGTGGTTGTGAGGGATGTTTTTTACATTTTCAATTGGTTGTTGTGTTTGTATAAAAAAGGTGTTTTATATTTAATGTAATACTTGAGAGGTATCTCAAGGGATGGTAAATTGGACCATTTATCTTTTTTCCTTATAAGTTGGTTTTGATTCTTGATGGTGATAATAGTTTGAGAGGTATCTTATGTAATGTCATATACCTTCTGGCATGTTACTTTGTAGAAAATCTTGTTGAAGAGGTTCTGAGATGAGGTCTCAAGTATTTTGGAGGAGTTTAGGAGGAAATGGATATTTTAGAGGATTATGATAGATCGTGATGGTAGATACTGATGCTAGATCCTAATGGTAAGCCCTGATGGTATATCATGGCGATAGCAGACTTAGTATGGCCATACCTTATGGTGATAGGTTTTGACAGTAGATTCGGATGACATCTTCTGGTGGTAGGAGACTTAGTATGATGGTAGCTTCTTGAAGTAGCTTTCAGTGGTAGATTCTAACGGTAGTATCTTGCAGTAGCGAACATAGTATGGATGTAGATTCAGAAGGTATCTTCAGAAGTTATCTTTCGATGGTAGGTTCCAGTGATAGATTCTAGCGGTAACTTCTGACAGAAGATTTATACAGTAGCATATGGTGGTAGTAGAAGTATACTGGTTGTAGCTTATGGAGGTAGATACAGATGGTATCTTCTTTTAGTAGCTCCTAACGATAGATCCTAATGATAGCTGCTGACCGTAACTCCTTGTAATTGATCCTGATGTTAGCTCCTAATAGTATCATGTGAAAGTATCATGGGACAATTTTTCCAGAATCTATAGTTTTTCCCTTTTTAAATTATTTTGATGTAAAATGGTTTTAAATCCCCAATTAAAAGAATTAAAAGTTATTTCAAAAGAGGATATTTATTTCCTCAATTTCTGAAAATTCCAGATAATTTAAATGTCTCTTCTACATAGATTTATTGAGTCTCACATGATTAGTGAATTAAAATCATATATGCAATCTAAAATCTAGAACATTTAATTTTTATTAATTATAAAAGGATTATATATCCATTTGTTCTTTCCTAATTTCTTTCTCTCAAGAAAGGACATTCTGAAGCCTTTCCATTGAGGTTGTGGAACCGTGATTCCATTTTTGGTTTGAACTCTTCATATAGTACTTCTGTCTTATTCTTAGAACCCCTATTTTGGTAAAACATATCATGTAAAGATTCTTCCTTCCAGGTAGGTGGTCCTTCATCTCTCTCTAAGTTGAATCATGCAAGAGGGGTATGTTTTTTTATCCATGGGAAGGTGGTTTGAACTTTACTTAATAAAGATATATAATTTGATTAATTAAAATTGGAATGGCGGTTCACATCACCTGATTTTTCATCTTTTATATTATTAATACTGTGATTTCATGAGCATTATCACTTACTAAAAATCATGGCCATTAAGGGATTTGTTTTGTTATGTAGTTATGGTGTTATTAAACTCTTGTTTTTATTATTGTATGATATCACCCTAAATTGAATTGGCTAATCACTTATATCTGGTAAATGAAATGGTTACCCCTAGAAAATTATACTTGTGTGATAATAACGATAAAAGTGAAGTGGAATTTATGAAAATCCCCTAAAGAATCTGAAAATGATATATGACTTACAATGTAATGTATTGTGATATGTGAATGTGTGTCTTGTTCTGTGGCTATGCTATGGGACAATTGCAATGGGAAGTGGTGGTGATGTGGAAGTTGTTATGAAGAGCTGGTTGTGGATGTGATGAAGGTTGTGTGGGCTAGTTGGTTTAAGGATGAAGGGTTGTCTTGTTGTTATGTTTTGTGTTATGTTAGTTTATTCAAGAATTAATGGAATTAAATAAATTATAACGCTAAAGTTAAAACGGAATGGGCTAGTTTAAAAAATGGGTTGAAATTATTATTGAACACTTTAATTGAATTGGGAGCTGTATATTAAGTAGTTAATGTTTATATATGAACTAATGGGTTAGAAAATGTTAACTAAATGGAATGTTAGCATGAAATTTATTAGTAAATGGGAAATTTGGAAAATTACATAATTTGTAATGGTGGCTCGTGCCTTGTGATTTGTTGTGTGGTTTGGTTCATTTTTTGGTGGCAATTAAAGTGTTAGTGTTGTGAATAATTGTGGTGATGTTATGATTTGGGTAGTTCTTTGTTGTGAACCCATAGGTTTTTCTTATGTGTGACTATATATAAACCATTTATGTTCGTTGTGATATTAGCTACATACCTCACCCGTGTCGAGCACCATGTGCTAACACCCACATATTTAGGTGTGTTTTCCCAACATCCTAGTGGTGACAATGGATGACTAGATACCCAAGATTTACTACTCTCTATTCTGGGAAATGATTAGATGCATGGGCTGTGATGACTAGAAGACAAAAGTGAACTTTAGAGAGGTTTTATATGATGATATGGCTTATGGTGGGGATTATACAACGTAAGGGGAGGGAAAAGTTTGATTTTTTTCATGTCCATGATACCATAATACTATCGTTATGATTGGAGATAAGGTGTAATGTTTCCCTAGGAGTCTTAAAGTGTGATTTGATTTGATGTCCAGTTGCACGTGAGGTTCTTGGAATGATATGATATAAGGAAGAGATGTATTTTCAAAGACATATGACGTTGGGGTGTGAGATCATAATATTAGTGGGAAAGTGGTATGTGATACCATTTATCGATATGATTCATATTATTATATTATATTTGGATGTGCTATTTGGCGATCATGCCATGGTGATGATGTGGATTGGTTAGTTGACCTGTTTGGGTGTTGTTTTCTCACTAGTGCATTTGTATGCTTCTTTAACATGTACATGAGAGACTTTGGTTACCCTAATGAGTATACCTATATGATCACCCAGCGAATATAAACTATTTTCTAGGTTTCTAGGATTATTATTTTGACATAACTAGACATTATTATCTTAGACCCTTAGACTTTTGTTGTGTCACATCTATATCTTTTACTTTTTGGTTTTTATTTTGGACACTTTTATTTATTCTCATTTAATTTATACATTCAATGTGGGAAATTTTTGGATTACTTTTTATATTATTTCATGGATCTTCTTTCCATTTAATTATATTATCTATCGATCCTATATTATTATAGAGGGAATGCCTCTCATTTATTATATTTTTATAACCTCGGTGCTAGTCTCCAACCGAGGGCCTAATAGAGGTGAGACTCAGCGGTCATTATCTCTCTACCTTCATTACAATATCTTTGGTTGGAGGGGTTCTTGAAAATTCCTCTGTATGATAACTCTATTTATAGGGTTATTTATAAAGAAACATTTCTTTAAGATCCTCCTCAAACATCTATTGGGTAGGGATAATGCCTTCTTGCTCATACGAGTGGATAAGGGTAATGATTAGCCTCCACTATATGACCTCTATTTGGGAAAGGGGATGAGGGTAACCATTATCCACAAGAGTAACTATAGTCTCCCCTTGGGGTATAATTATATGTTATTTTTTCATCTGAGTCTATGGAGAAATTGAAAATATCATAGGAGTCTGTTTTCTTCCTCTAATATTGGAAGTGATATGGCAACCAAACCTAGAATACCCATTCGTTGTAATTATAATGGATTAGTTGTAACATACCAGGTAAATGAAGAATAATACATATTTTATATTTATTAATATTTTTGAATTAAATATTAATTTTACTTTAAAGGGGTTTCTATGTTGGATAGCGTACCCGATACGCAACAATGAGTTTCTTTTGAATCTTACGTTGCACACTAATAATATAATATTATTATTTTAAATGGTAGTTAACTCCTAGCCGTTGTATTAGAGGGAATGAATGAAACTAACTAAAATATGATTATACATGTTTGTTAAATGTATTTACATTATCCAATAAAAAGTTAGAGGCTTAAAATGTGAATGAATCTAATTTTAAGTATGATTTACATTAAAAGGATGATTTATCCCCTTTTAATGGAGAACCCTTTTTAAATCTAGTTTTGGTCACTTTAATAAATTATATATGACCAAATAAAATACTTCTTTAGAATGGGGACATCAAAATTTACTTTGTGTAATTTTTTGGAAATTTTCTGATAAAGTTCATTTTTAATGAATAGTGAAAAATATTGTATTTTAATTCAAAAGTGCATTTTAATCTAATTTATTTATATAGTTAGATTATCTTTTTAATTGGTTTTAAAGATAAATTAAAATATATTTTTACCATTTAAGCCAATTTTGGTCATTGGAATTAATTTCACTTTGAAATTGGACATAAACAAGTGTCGATATTTTGATAGTCATTGTTTCTTAAAAACACGCTATTTGTTTTAACCACGGGAAATAATTTTAAAATTAATTAATGAAACTTTTATTTTTTGAATTTGAAAAAATGGACATCATTTTTTAATTGGGAATATCAAATATAGCTTAGGTTGAATTTTTGGTATTTTTCTGAAAAACTTCAAATTTTGATGAATAGTGAAACCACTTAGTGGTAGTTAAAAAAACGGACTTGTTCATTTAAATGAAAATTTACCACTTCTGTGTATTGAATTTCAAAAATCTGACATACATGGTTGTTATCAAGAAGTAAAATTTGGTTCATTAAGATGAAAATAATTTTTTGTGAATAGTAACTTTTGACTTTTATTTATCGCGATTAAAGGTAAATAGGGTAATTCAAGGTTAAAAGAATATTATAATAATTTAGAATTACCTTAGCACTTGTAAAAGCATTATTGAATGAGTCATGGCCGACCATAGGCATATTTGGGTCGATTTTGGGACCCCATGGAGCCACATGGGTGTGATAATAACGCCTTTAGATTAATTAATTTAATGTAAAGGCAAAAATGACATATTCAAATATCTTTTAGTAAATTAATTTTTACATAAGGGTATATAAGTTATATTTTCAACTATAAATATTCATTGGATATATAATAATATTTCCTACATCATGGTAATTTTTTTAGAATTTTTAGATATCAAATAAATTAAATTATATATGACACAATAATGATGTAGTGTTTACCTCATTAATAAATGATTTAAATAAAAAAGATTATAATGATTAAATTATTATCCAAAACATGTCCAATTATTACTGGATTATTTCATTTCAAATATGAGTCATATTATCTTCGACTTAAATGGTTTTTGGACCTTTAGAAACCGAAGATAAGTTTATAATAAAATAATAGTTTCGCGCTTTCTTAAACATCCCCTCCTCTCCCTTATAAAAGGAGACCACTTATAACCAATTCCGCACACCTCTCAAGCCATTTGGCTCGTCCAAACTCTGCCCAATTAAGCTCCATACATCCCTCTCCTCCTTCTAGAAGCCTTACCTTAGGTAGAAGGCACTTCAAGAAGTCATTTTGGTTCAAATCAAAGGAAGTTACCCAAATTTAAAGGTAACAGTTTCTCTTAAATTGTTTTCTTTTATTTTACTATTCCAACCCCTAAACTCTTTTTATTCCTTTACTTTGTAACTACACCATTATCCTCAATATAATAGGATATTTTTATGAGAATTATTCAAACTACACTCACACACACCTCCATCTAATCGATGAAGAAGATAATGTTTCTGTGGATGAAAAACTAACGCCTCAGGAAACAATGATTGTTCGATTTTCTCCTAACACCTCTCATGGTGGACATTATGATGGCACTGTATTTATATATGGTATATATTATGTTTATTAATTCATTATTCTTTTGTAATTCTCAATTATATCAAGTTTTTATGGTTTCTATAGTGGGTAAATACGATAATCTCATTTGAGGAAGAGCGGACTACCGCCCCCTCAAAGTGATGTGATTCGTTAATGCATTATATGGGCTGTATAAAGGATGGAGTTAATGATATTATATATGATATTATATTGGAATTATAATATACCTATGTATCATTATGTTTTATTTCCATTAAAATAAGAAATATAAATGAAAGCAGCCTTCATGCGTACGTACGACTTACTTTCTCAATGAACGATGCATTTCATTTCTTTCCTCCAAATGTTATGTACTATTATAAATATATGTATATACTGGATATATATGATATATCTGATATCTAAATCATGAATATAATTCTGGATATATTGGACTATTGACCACATGGACAACTTGTAAATATAAGGTGTTCATTTTTGACCCAAGTACCAAATTTCGAAAAAATGAACATTATTAACTTAAATGATTACATAATGATTATAACATGGAAATAAGTGATATATATGGAATAATAAACTAGAAAAAGGTTCTTAATCAAGTAAAAATTAACTTTAGTTTATTATTTAGGAGATTAAAGAACGATCAAGTCAAGTCGGACACGACGTAAGGGACTTCATCTCAATCTCCTTTCATTGAGACATATTTTGTTTTAATACATGACTTTATTTTATACGGTGTATAAACACCCTTGAATTTTCAAAGGGAATATTTTTCTACGAAGCTTTTTACTGAACAAAAAAAATGAATGTTACTTTTAACGTAAGCGGTGACAATGACCTTTCCACCGCCACGAGTATTATTTGATCTTTGGCTTCCTCAACAAGCTGTAATGTTTTTAAAATAAAATAAATACCATATACTATTTTATGTATTTTGGTATTGAAAATGGTTTTGAAAATAGATTTGTTATTTCAATATATTTAAGTGATATATTGTTATTGAAATGTGGAAATGTTTCCTTTCCATTATATTTTTTGTATGCGATATGATTTTATATTGGTACTTGGACATTTGACGGGTGGTTACATGATAAACCAAATGACGGGTGGTGACGTGAATACCAAGATGGGTGGTTACCTTATAACCTCCAATGCATTGGGTATGGAAGTCGACCATATGGATATTCCTTTTAGTGATATGTGTGGAAGTCGACCGTATGGTTACTCCATTTAAGTATGTTTATGTCCCAAGATACCTTTATATGTTATTTTTTCGTTATATGGGTTTTATGGTAATCTTTTGGTTACAAAAATGGTAAGTAATGATATTTTATTTAGTGAAGAGTATTTACTACTTCCTAAAGGTTAAAAGTATTACTTATGTTAAAGTATTCATGGTTTACTTGTTGTTTTGTAAAAACTTACAGTTTTCCTTCTTTGTGTATCCCTTACTGAGATTTTTATGCTCATCCCAAGTTTTTGAAATGTTTTTCATAGGACATAATGTGGAATAGGGTCAAGGATGTGATCAAGGAAAAGTCATTCTGTCTTAAACATGGAACTAGACATGACTCTTTTTTTTCAAGAGTTCATGTTTTGTAAAAAAAATGGAAACTGTGTAGAACTGTCTACTTTGTAATCATTTGAGATGTAATAGTTATGTCGTAATTCTCTAAAACTCTAAACCTAAAAATATATTCAATGTGAATTATTCATTTAATTCAATATTTTCTAAGGTTTAAAGCCGGGCCCTTATAGTTGGTATCAGAGGTCGGTTTAGATAACTTTAAGAGTTAGGGTATTATTAAATTAATATCCATAAAGTAATTTATGTTAATATTGAAATCATATATCCTTTACAGATTAACATGTTGGTTCACCTAATATATTTTTGTGTTCAGAATTGTTTTCCACAGAGGAAACAGGGAAACTATTTTGGGATGACATCAGGAGGAAGACAACCTTCTAAATCAGCAACCTGAGATGGTCGGAATCAGAACTGAACAGTTTGTTGCAATGATGACACAGTTGACTCAGGCTATAAATGGTGGTGGTATCCATGTACAAGATCATCCAGATCAACCAAAGAGGAACATGTCAGTAGTGGAGCATTTAATTAGGCAACATACCCCATCATTTAGAGGATCATCTGACCCTGTGCTAGTAGAAGGGTGGATTAAAGCACTGGAAAAGATTCTTGATGTCATGGGTTTTTCAGAACATCCAAAGGATAGTCTTGCTGTTTACCATTTTGAAGGTGAAGCTGATCAGTGGTGGTCAATGGTGAAAAATATTAGGGATAGTGAGGAGATTAATTCTCTTTATTGGGATGAATTCAAAGGTATGTTTCTTGAGAAATATTTTCCAAAGTTGGTTCGTCTTAGGATGGAAAAACAATTCTTGGAATCGAGGGAGGAGGATGACACAGTGGCTTCTTATGAAGAAAAATTCACTCCACTGGCAAGGTATGCTCCAAATTTCATCCGATATTTTGATAGTAAGATAAATTGATTTTACTCAGGACTGAATCCATGATATCGAAGAGAATTAGCCTCTCGTGAGTTCAAAAGTTATGAAAAACTTGTTTGATGTGCGGAGAAGGTGGAAATGGAGTTTTCCGATGATCAAGTGTTCTTTGACAAAAAACATAATAAGAGGTACAGTTGGAAAGAAAAGGGGAATAATTCATCAAAGAATCATAGAGGTAAGAAAACTAAATATCCATCTTGTGAGAAGTGTGGTAAAAAGCATCCTGGATAATGTTTATCAAAGACAGGAAAGTGCTTCCGGTGTGGTAAGTCTGGTCATATTGATCATAACTGTAAAGAAGATAAACAAGAAGGCAATGAAAATCCATAGATAAGATGTTTTAAGTGTAAAGAAATGGGTCATTATGAAAATGAGTGTCCAGTTAAGAACTCAACTGAGGGAAAGCAGTTAGACTTCAAGCAGAAAGGGGTGGTGAAATATTTTGCATCTACTTCAACAGATGTTGGGCCATCAAATGAAGTAGTATCAGGTACAATGTTTGTTTGTTCAGATTATTCAAATGTTGTAATGCCCCAAACCCAGTTACCCAGAGTCGATGCATTATTACATAACATTGGCATGATCACAAGAAAGATCAAATCTCGAAAGACAGATTAGTTTAGTACTCTTGGAAACACTAGATATATTCATAAAGTTTTACATTACATCATAAAAATGAAAACTACAACAACATAGTCTCCATAGTCCACAATCTTATCCCCACATACTATCCCTTTAGGTTATTCATAATTTATATCTTCACATCCTGGAAAAAATAAAACATAGAAAAGGGGTGAGATCAGATGCCCAGTAAGGATAAAAATATAGCAGAAACTTTCATAAATAGGAATAAACATTTAAGACAATGTATAAATAAAACAAAAGCCTTTTAAACTTGAACTTATACATAATATGGCATAAATAAAATGAAATAATTCCATTTACTTATTCACATGGATATTCTAATAATCAAATAATCACATGCAATATCAATAACCACTTTCATAATGATGGAATTCATAATGCCAGACTATCATAACCACATAGCCAAGGCCTCGTGCCAAGACTACAAATAAGATTTTATCAATTCCTTGTGCCAAAACAATAGTTTGTCTCATGATACAAACCGATGCATCGAGGAGATATAGGGGGCTCCACCTATCACATATTAAGTTCAATTCATTCCCATATGAAAAGGTTTAAACATAACATAAACATTCGTAATAAAACTAGCATATGAAATGTAAGTACTTCATCCATAAACTATGAATGGTATAAAAATAACACATCCACAGTCAAACATATCAAAAAACCTTCAATACAATATAGAAGTTTTGTATCATAATTAATCAAATTCAAATAAGCGTAAAATCCATCAAAGGATGTCGAAATAGATGAAATCAAAACTCTTTTTAGAGAAATATCTCTTTCTATTTTGAAATCATTTAAGAGTCATATATTTATAAAATAAAACATTTTATTTGAAAATATTCTTATATGATTGTAAGGGAAGCTTCTAAGATTTTATAACGGTAGAAAATAGCCGCACCCACCGTATAAGTTAAAAAAACATTCTTACCTTAATTCTGTCAAAAAGGTTAAAAAACACCTTGTTTGGAAAACGATGGAAATTTTAATTTATAAAACTATTATAAAAAGTCAAACAAGGGTATAAATGACTTTAACCCATATTATAGTAAATAGTAAAAATGTTTTGAAATACATTTTTAAGAAACATGGATGTGGATGATAAAGAAGTCCCATTAGATTATTACGTATAAACAACCTCAGATAATGAAGAGATTGTAAAATAAACCCTTACCATGTAGTTTTCCTTGTTTGGGGTAGGTTAAACTCCTATATAATGGTGAAATAATTGTTATTAAATTATACAAGAATCATATACATTAATATGATATCATATATGATCTTTTAACATTGATTTGTTAATAATATCTTAGTATTATCGTTGTTTCGGGTGTTAACTTACTCATTTTATTTTATATGTTTTGTTACATAAGCCATGTTTTTCATGGATAGGTTGTATCTTAATCATATCCAGAATGATATCAAGTCCTTATATACTATTATTAATCATCAAATGAGAATTAGACTTGAATGGATACGATGGATAATGAATCTCATCGCGTTCGTGGAGATGGTAGTCCGTACGTACACACGAGCGACAATACCATTCTTTTGATATTAAAATAATATATAATTGGATGGTATATCATATATACATAATAATTATCATGTTATATTTATTATTTACATGAATTACACATCATTATTATACCCATCAAAATAATAATTTATTTAATAACAATTACACCACGACGTGGAGAGGGTAAGCCGTATGTACGCACGTATGGTGACATGTCATTCAAAGGATGGATAGAATAATAAAATATGGTTGTAACATGTTTATAATAACATCAAAGTATATATAATATACTGGATTTATTATTTTATAATGGTAATAACAGATTAATAAGAAGTGGAATAAGAAAGGAACTTGAAAAAGGGTGGTGAAATCATTACTTCTTCTTCGGGTTCTTCCTTTTGATTTGATCAAAAATGGCTCCTTAGGTTGGCCTTATGACTAAAGGAAGGCCTCTAGGATGAATTGAGGGAAGTTGAGAGAGTATTTTGGCATGGGTTGGACGAACCAAAAGGCTTTGAAGGTGTGAATTAATGAGAAGGGGGAGTGCCCTTTTATAAGAGGGGTGAGGGGCACCTTTGGAAATGCTAGAAATATTATTTTATAATAAATTAATATTAGGTTTATAATGGATAAAAACGTGTATTATTTAAAGTTCAAAGTGAGGATGGGTTTAAAACCACTCAAACAATAGGATTTAGACAGGTTTGGGTTACTATATTAACCTTATCTTTAAGTATTAACTCTTAGTTAATTAGTTTCACTTTTACAATGTCTCTTTGTATTTTTATATTATATGGTTAATAAACTTACTATATACATTCAAGAGACTCCCAAGTGGTCCATTAATGATACACCTATCATGATATATGTCTCTTTGCCAAAACATAGATTTTTAGGAATTTAATATCAATTAATAATATAATATTTGTTTTAAAAACTTTTTTATGTCAATTTTGACACTATTTGGAAAATTGATTTTTGTGAAAATCCTAACAGAATGATTACTTCAAGCAATGTTAATTAAATCAATTATAACATTTCATATTAACTTATAAAATTAGTGTAATTCATAAAAAGTCTCAAATTATATTTATTTGGGTATTCATAATATCAATTATTTTAATTTTTTACTATTATGGTAATTACTGCATCATCATTGTGTCATAAATAAATTAAATTATTTAATGTCTAAAATTATAAATAAAATATAATTATATAGGAAATCGTTTTAGCTTTCTAATTAATATTTATAGTTGAAAATCCAACATATATAACCCTATGTAATTTTTTTTCTTTCTTAAAGATATATGCTTATGTCATTTTTGTATTTATTTTTGCTTAATTAAAATAAAGTGTCCCTATCACCAAAAAGTGAATCCATGTGGTCCCAAAATCGACACAAAGATTTCCATGGTCGGAAATTTATCCACCAATAAGGTTAGTACACGTTTTAGGGTAATTTAGTATTATTATAATATTATTTTGTAACCCTTATTTACCGAATTTACCCTTTAACCATGGTAAATAAAATATTTACCGAAGTAATTATTCAAAATGTCTAAAAATAAAAGTTACCTATTTACACAATTTGGACATCATGATTCCAAATATGTAATCAATTTTTCCAAATTCAAAACACATAAGTGGCAGAAATTAATTTAAAATTAATTCCTACTATCAAAACAAAAAGCGTGTTTTTAATATATAATAACAATCAAAAGATTGATACTTGTTTATATCCGGTTTAATTGTGAAATTATGTCCAATGACAAAAATTGTATTAAATGGTAAAAATATATTCTAAATATACTTTAATACCACTCAAATTCATAATTTATCACTATTAATTATTTTGATTAAAAACGTTGTTTTTAATTAAAATTTAGTAATTTTCACTATTCATCAAAATATTAAAGTTATCCAAAAAGTACCAAAATTTCACCTTAGGCTAAATTCGATACTCTGAATCCAAAAAAGAAGTTCATTTTGAGAGATAAAATTTCTAAAATTTTAAAAAGTAGGTATTACTATTCATAACGGTTAGTTTGATTGGTTGTGGTGTGTGTTAGAACTTGATGTTGCGTACAACACATGCTATTGCATTATTCAAAGAGAAGCGTACCGTAGAAGCTTGGGGTGATACATTCTCCCCTCCTTCAAATAAATTTGTCCTAGAAATTTCTAGAATACTACCGCATGAAAAGACTCGGGTGGTTCTTCATCATAAGTTCCTCGGGTTCCCACGTTGCCTCTTCCATCTTATGGTTTCCCCACAATATTTTTACCAGACAAGTCGTCCGGTTTCTCAGTAATTGTTATCTGGTATCAAGAATCTTGACGGGCTCTTCGCAATAAGACAGATCGGGTTCCAGTTCTAATTCCTCATAGGTGAGTACATGCGTTGGGTCAGACATGTATTTACCTAATAGAGATACATGGAACACATCGTAAACTTTGGAGAGACTTGGCGGCATTGCCAAATGGTAAGCTACAGCCCCAATTCGGTCTAGAATTTCGAATGGTCCGATGTACCTGGGTCTCAATTTACCTTTCTTACCAAAATGTATGACTCCCTTCCATGGAGATACCTTCAGGATAACATGATCACCGACTTGAAATTCCAAATCCTTCCTTCGATTATCGGCATAGCTCTTATGCCTACTTTGAGCTACTTTGATGTGGTTTTGGATTACCTTCTCCTTTTCCAACATTTCCTCCACCAGTTCTGGGCCTACAAGTTTTCTTTCACCAACATCATCCCAACAGGTTGGTGTGCGACATCTCTTTCCGTATAACCCTTCATATGGTGCCATCTGAATACTCGAATGGAAGTTATTGTTATAGGAAAATTCTACCAGAGGTAAATATTGATCCCACATACCCTAAAAGTCAAGTGAGCAGGATCTCAACATGTATTCTAAGGTTTGAATAGTTCATTCTGATTGTCCATCTGTTTGAGGGTGGTAGGCAGTGCTCAAATGAATTTCAGTATCCAAGGATTTCTGAAGACTTTTCCAGAATCTTGAAGTAAAACGGGGATCAAGATCATAAACAATCGATAGGGGTACTCCACGAAGTCTCACAAATTCATTAATATATAGTCTTTCTAGCTGTTCCAGTGGTAGATCTTCTCTTATAGAAAGAAAATGTTCTGACTTGGTAAGACGATCAACAATAACCCATATTGCATCGTTCCTTCTAGGAGTCTTTGGTAGTCCCATGAAAAAGTCCATCATGATATTATCCCATTTCCACTCAGGTATGCGAAGAGGTTGCAATACTCCACCAGGCTATTGCCTTCCAGCTTTCACTTGTTGACAAACCATACATCTTGACACAAAATCGGCAATCTCCCTCTTCATGTTGTCCCACCAAAAATATTCCTTCAAATATCTATACATTTTTGTGCTCTCGGGGTGTATAGAGAAATTGGAACTATGAGCATCATCCCGAAATTCACTTTTTAGATCAGGTATATCGGGAACACAATGTCTCTTCCTGAATTTCAAAATTCCATCCTCATACACAAAGTCTCTCAATCTCCCATCATTCACAGCTGTAATCTTCTTTTGAAATTATTCATCATCGGTCTGAGAACTCTTAATCCTTTCTAGTAAAGATGGTTTGGCAACCATTTGAAAAAGCATTGATGTTTTACCTTCCCTGGTTATTCCCATGTCCATCTTCACTAGATCCATGAAGATTGGATCCCTTTCAATTCTCATATTGTTCAAAACTCCATGATCTTTTCTGCTTAAAGCATCCGCCACCTTGTTTGCTTTCCCCGGGTGGTAGTGTATCGTAGAATCACAATCCTTGAGTAATTCAAGCCATCTCCTTTGCCTCATGTTGAGTTCCTTTTGTGAGAAAAAATACTTCAAACTCTTGTAATTAGTATAAATCTCACATTTTTCACCATATAGGTAGTTCCTCCATATCTTAAAAGAAAAGATCATAGCTGCTAACTCGAGATCATGAGTAGGATATTTTTTTCATGAATTTTCAACTGTCTTGATGCATAGGTAATAACCCTATCATTCTGCATAAGGACACAACCACATCCTTTCTTCGATGCATCATTATAAATAACGAACCCATCATTACCCGATGGTAGAGTAAATATAAGATAATTGAATAATCTTCTCTTCAGTTCTTTGAAACATTCTTCACACTCTTTTGTCCAACCAAATTTAACCCCTTTACTTGTGAGCTTTGTTAATGGGTTAGCCAATCGGGAAAAATTATGGACGAAACATCGTTAATAAGCTACCAAACCAATAAAAATGCGTACCTCAGTTATACTCGTAGGTGCTGGACATTCTTGGATTGCCTTGGTCTTAGAAGGATCAACAGAGATTCCATCTTTAGAGACAATATGGCCAAGAAAAGAAATCTCCTGAAGCCAGAATTCACACTTGCTAAACTTCCCATATAATTCATGTCTTCTCAGAGTCTTCAGGATAATGCGTAAATGATTTTCAGGATATTCGTAGCTTTTAGAGTATACCAAGATATCATCAATAAATACCACCAAAAATTCACCGAGATATTACTTGAAAACTCTATTCATTAGATCCATGAATACAGAGGGTACAATAGTCAATCCAAAAGGCATTACTGTAAACTTGTAATGCCCATACCTAGTTCGAAATGCTGTCTTCGGAATTTATTCCTTGTTCACACACAACTGATGGTATCCAGATCAAAGGTCAATCTTTGAAAAGTATTGAGCTCCATGCAGTTGGTCAAATAAATCATCAATGCGAGGTAGGGGATATTTGTTCTTTATTGTTAAAGAATTGATCTCCCTATAGTCGATACATAACCTCATATATCCATCTTTCTTTTTAACAAAAAGAACAGGGGCTCCCCATGGAGAAACACTAGGGAAAATAAATCCTTTATTACTCAATTCCTCTAGTTGTTTCTTTAGTTAAACTAATTCTACAGTGGCCATTCTATAAGGGGTCTTCGATATAGGAATTGATCCAGGAATTAAATCAATGGAAACCTCAACTTCTCGTTCTGGAGGATGTCCAGGTAAATCTTCCGGAAACACATCTACATATTATTTCACAACAGGTACATTCTCTATTTGAACATTCCTTTCCTCACCCATAGTCATTTTATTCTCTTCCTCCCCAATAATTGAATTTAGTTGAGCTACTGGGGGTGGATCTATATAAGAATTAGGTGGCGAAAATTCTGCTCTAAAGATAAGGTGTTCATTATCATCATCATCAAGAATTTTAACCTCTTTCTTCTTAAAATAAATATTTTCATCATGGTCCAAAAGCCACTCCATACCGAGGATTATATCAAACTAAATCATAGGTATGACGATGAGATCATCGGATAAAGAACATTTATGTGCTCTAATGGTGACTGATTCACAAAACTTTGTTGCAATGATACTTCCCTTAGGAGTTTTAACTAACAACTCCCTTGTTAAATCAAATTGGAAATATCTAATTTTCTTAGAAAACTGGGAGGATATGAAACAATGCGATGATCCAGAATCAAATAATGCATTTTCTAAACTTGAGGAAACCATTAAATTACCTGCCACCACATCTTTCGAAGATTCTACCTCAGCAGTAGTGATAACATAAGCTTGGCCTTTATCCCTTGGCCTTTTCTGAGGTAAGTTCCCCTGATGCTTAGGACATTAATTTTCATAATGTCCCATCTACCTGCAATTTTAGCACTGAACATCAGTAGCTTCCTTCTTCCCTTTGCAATCACGAGCTTGGTGGACTTTTTCACCAAACTTGTAATAGACTCCCGTTCCTTTTAAACAAGTACCAGGGTATTTCTTCCCACATTTACTGCAAGATGGATATTCAACTTTTCCCTTCTTCCCTTTATTTCCATTCCCAGATTGATCAGCAGATCTCTTCTTCTCTGGCTTTGCTTTAAATTCATATGACTTAGAGAATTCTTTCTCTGTCTTGATAGCACATGAAACAATGTCTTCGTAAGACGATAAGGATTGTGAGACTAATGATTGACAGAGAAATGGTTTTAACCCCTAAAAGAAACGATCAATATTACTTCTTGGGTTACGTATATAATCTCCAGCATACCTTGATAACCTTATAAAGTTATCCTCATACTTTGTGACATTCTCATCCTTCTTTTATCTCAGACTCAGAAATTGTCTTTCCATATCTTCTCGATGGTCACGAGGAAATTATTTTTCTAAAAACAGATCTTTGAACTCTCTCCATTCCATATTTGATACTTCATCATCTTCCTTCATGTTTTTAATCAATGACCACCATTGATCGGCATCTCCAGTGAGGTGGTAAACTGCCATGATAACTTTTTCCCTTTCACTACTCCCCAAAGCCTGAAATATTTTCTCTAGGGAATTTATCCATTGCTCAGCTACTAAGGGATTTTTACTCCCATTGAATGTTGGTGTTTGTTGCCTCATGAAGCGATATAACATTGATCTTCCATGCTGCGAATTAGGGTGCTCCATACGGGTAAGGTTATTATTCATAACCTGAGTGAGTTGTCCTAGTATGGTGATTGGTTGATCAGCACCAGTTGCATCACCATCTCCACTATAATTATCTTGAGCAGGAGGGAAATCCCTACATGGAGTGCGTGCATTGATACAGTTTCCATTTCTTCCACTAGGCACCATTTCTAAACAATGGCATAAACTAGATCAGTTTATGAATCAAAATACATAATTTCATACTTATAAAACACTTAACAAAAATTGAACTTTTTATGGATATAATCTACAATCATAAAAATGTTTTCTTTGAGGAAGTATATACTCATAAACCCTTCATAATGATGTGTGAAGAAAATTAGAGTTATTCTAAGCATATCCCCCAGGAGTGTCGTAACCAAGAGTGCAGCAAGGCCCGTTGTCGTGCACCAGTTCCCATTCGAGTCCAGCTCAAAGCGGTGTTTTCGGGTTTTATCCCTAGGTACATCTGTGCCAGAGCCGCCTCTACCTGCTCGTATCCAGACAGGGATGTATTTCTCAGAAAACTCACAAAATATCTATAATAACAAAATTCTAGGAAGTTCTTCTATACTAATCCTCAAAGTCCATCTTAGGTCTATGTGCTCTAATCAGAGTTTATCTAAATCTAGCTTCCAAGGTTTGTACTAAACTTCCTCTGATACCAACTATAACTCCCCGACCCCATTTACCCAGAGTCGGTGCATTATTACATTACATTGGCATGATCACAAGAAATATCAAATCTCGAAAGACCGATTAGTTTTGTAGGCTTGGAAACAATAGATATATTCATAAAGTTTTACATTACATCATAAAAATGAAAACTAAAACAACATAGTCTCCATAGTCCACACTTTTATCCCCTCATACTATTCCTGCATGCCATTCATAATTTACTTCTTCACATCCTGGAAAAAAGAAAACATAGAAAAGGGGTGAGCTCAATTTCCCAGTATGGATAACAATATAGCAGAAACTTTCATAAATAGGAATTATCATTTAAGGAAATGTATAAATAAAACAAAATCCTTTTAAAATTGAACTTCTATATAATATCACAGAAATAAAATGAAATAATTCCATTTACTTGTTCACAAGGATATTCTACTAATCTAATAATCACATGCAATATCAATAACCACTTTCAAAATGATGGAATTCATAATGCCAGACTATCATAACCACATAACCAAGGCCTCATGCCAAGACTACAAATAAGATTTTGTCAAGGCCTTGTGCCAAGACACTAGTTTGTCTTATGATACCTACCGATGCATCGAGGATCTATAACGGGCTCCACCCGTCACATATTAAGTCCAATGCATTCCCATATGAAAAGGTTTAAACATAACATAAACATTTGTAATAAAACTAGCATACGAAATGTAAGTACTTCATCCATAAACCATGAATGGTATAAAAATAACACATCCACATTCAAACATATCACAAAACCTTCAATAAAATATAGATGTTTTGTATCATAATAAATCAACTTCAAATAAGCGTAAAATCCATCAAAGGATGTTGACATAGATGAAATCAAAACTCTTTTTAGAGTCATATATTTATAAAATAAAAAATTGTATTTGAAAATATTCTTATAAGCTTGTAAGGGAAGCTTTGAAGATTTTATAATGGCGGAAAATATCGGCACCCGCCATATCAGTTAAAAAAACATTCTTACCTTAATTCTGTCAAAAAGGTTGAAAAGCACCTTGTTTGGAAAACGACGGAAATATTCCTTTATAAACCTCTTATAAAATGTCAAACAAGGGTATAAATTACTTTAACCCATATTCTAGTAAATAGTAAAAATATTTTGAAATACATTTTTATGAAACATGGATGTGGATGATAAAGAAGTCCTAGTAGATTATTATATATAAACAACCTCGGATAATGAAGAGATTGCGAAATAAACCCTTACCTTGTAATTTTCCTTTGTTGGGGTAGGTTAAACTCCTGTATAATGGTGAAATAATTGTTATTAAATTATACAAGAATCATATACATTAATATGATATCATATATGATCTTTTAACATTGATTTGTTAATAATATATTAGTATTATCGTTGTTTCGGGTGTTAACTTACTCGTTTTCTTTTATATGTTTTGTTACATAAGCCGTGTTTGTCATGGATAGGTTTTATCATAATCATATACATAATGATATCAAGTACTTAGATACTATTATTAATCATCAAATGAGAATTAGACTTGAATGGATACGATGGAAAATGAATCTCATCGCGTTCGTGGAGACGGTAGTCCGTACGTACGCATGAGCGAAAATATCATTCTTTTGATATTAAAATAATATATAATTGGATGGTATATCATATATAAAGAATAATTATCATGTTATATTTATTATTCACATGAATTACACATCATTATTATACCCATCCAAATAATAATTTATTGAATAATAATTACCCCACGACGTGGAGACGGTAAGCCGTACGTATGCACGTATGGTGACATGTCATTCAAAGGATAGATAGAATACTGAAATATGGTTGTAAAATGTTTATAATAACATAAAATTATATATAATATACTGGAGTTATTATTTTATAATGGTAATAACAAAGAAAGAAGAAGTGGAAGAAGAAAGGAACTTGAAAAAGGGTGGTGAAATCATTACCTCTTCTATGGGTTCTTCCTTTTGATTTTATCAAAAGGGATCCCTAGGTTGGCTTTTTGACTAAATTAAGGCCTCTAGGATGAAGTGAGGGAAGTTGAGAGAGTATTTGGGAAGGGTTTGGCCGAACCAAAATGCTTTTAAGGTGTGAATTAATGAGAAGGTGGAGTGCCCTTTTATAAGAGGGGTGAGTGGCACCTTTGGAAAAGCTAGAAATATTATTTTATAATAGATTCATATTCAGTTTCTAATGGCTCCAAAGTGGATTATTTAAAGGTTAAGGTGTGTATGGGTCAAAATACACTCAACCAATAGGATTTATACAGGTTTTAGTTACTATATTAACCTTATCTTTAAGTATTAACTCTTAGTTAATTAGTTTAACTTTTACATTGTCTCTTTGTATTTTTATATTATATGGTTAATAAAATTACTATATACATCCAATATACTCCCAAGTAGTCCATTAATGACACACCTATCATGATATAAGTCTCTTTTCCGAAACTTAGATTTTTAGGAATTGAATATCAATTAATAATATAATATTTGTTTTAAAAACTCTTTTATGTCAATTTTGACACTATTTGGAAAATTGATTTTTGTGAAAATAATAACAGAATTATTACTTCGAAAGAAATTAATTAAATCAATCCTAACATGTCATATTATTCTAGAAAATTAGTGTAATTTATAAAAAGTCTCAAATTATATTTATTTGGGTATTTATAATATCAATTATTATAATTTTTCACTATTATGGTAATTACTGCATCATCATTGTGTTATAAATAAATTAAATTATTTAAAGTCTAAAAATTTAAAATAAAATATAATTATGTAGGAAATACTTTTATATTTGTAATTAATAATTATAGTCGAAAATCCAACATAGATAACCCTATGTAAAATTTTTTTTCCTAAAAGATATATGTTTATGTCATTTTTGTATTTATTTTAACTTAATTAAATTAAAGTGTCTCTATCACCTAAAAGTGGCTCCATGGGGTCCCAAAATTGACCCAAAGATGCCCATGGTCGGACATGTATCCAAAAATATGGTTAGGACATGTTTTAGGGTAATTTAGTATTATTATAATATTATTTTTTAACCCTTATTTACTAGATTTGCCCTTTAACCATGGTAAATAAAATATTTACCCAAGTAATTACTCAAAATTTCTAAAAATAAAATTTACCTATTTACACAATTTGGACATCCTGATTCCAAATATGGAATCCATTTTTCAAAATTCAAAACACAGAAGTGGAAGAAATTAATTTAAAATTAATTTTTGCTGTCAAAACAAACTGTGTTTTTAATATATAATAACTATCAGAAGATTGATACTTGTTTTTGTCCGGTTTAATTGTGAAATTATGTACAATGACCAACATTGTATTAAATGGTAAAAATATATTTTAAATATACTTTAAAACCACTCAAATTCATAATTTATCACTATTAATTATTTTGATTAAAAAAGTTGTTTTTAATTAAAATTTAGTAATTTTAACTATTCATCAAAATATTAAAGTTATCCGAAAAGTACCAAAATTTCACCTTAGGCTAAATTCGATACTCCAAATCCAAAAATGAAGTCCATTTTGAGAGATAGAATTTCTAAAATTTTAAAAAGAAGGTATTACTATTCATAATGGTCAGTTTGATTGGTTGTGGTGTGTGTTAGAACTCGATGTTGAGTACAACACATGCTATTGAATTATTCAAAGAGAAGTGTACCATAAAATCTTGGGGTGCTACAAATTTGTTTTTTGATTCAGGGTCTACATACTCTTTCATTTCTGAGAAGTTTTCTAGTAAATTGGGAATTCCATCTCATGATATGAATACTGAACTTATGGTAAAAACACCTTGAGGAAATGTTGAGACAAAAAGAAAACATAAGAATATTCATGTCCTTGTGTGCGGAAATAATCTACCTGAAAAATTATTGTTTTGCCTCTAGTAGAGTTTTATGTTATATTGGGAACAAATTGGCTTTCTTTTTATCATGCTAAGATTGATTGTTGATCTAAAGAGGTTTCTTTTCAGAAAGATTTACAGTTTGTGTACAAGAATGAACATTTTCTTTTGATAACATATCAGGAAGCTGAGAAACTAGTAAAATATGGAAATGAATGTTACCTTGAATATATTGTTGAAAATAAAGGAACTGTTCATATTAATGATGTGCCAGTGGTAAATGAGTACCTTGATGTTTTTTCTGATGAGTCGTCGGGTATTATACCTGATCAGGAAGTTGAATTTACTGTTGACTTAGTTCCTAATGCAAAGCCAATTTCAAAACCCCTTATTGAATGGCTCAAATTAAACTTTTAGAGTTAAAGAAGCAATTTCGGGAGTTATTAGATAAAGGTTTCATTCAACCTAGAACATCACCATGGGGTGCTCTTGTATTGTTTGTTAAAAAGATTGATGGTCCAATGAGACTTTGAATTGATTATAGAGCATTGAAAAAAATCACTTTTAAGAATAAGTTTCCTTTGCCTCGTATCGATGATTTGTTTGATCAGCTCCAAGGAGCCCAGTATTTTTCAAAGATTGAATTGAGGTCGGGGTACCATCAATTTAAAGTAAAATAAGCAGACGTTCCGAAGACCACGTTTCGTACGAGATATAGCCATTATGAATTTGTAGTTATGCCTTTTGGGTTAACCAATGCACCTACTGTATTCGTGGATCTTATGAATATAATTTTCCATGAGTTCTTGGATAAGTTTTTGGTTGTGTTCATTGATGATATTTTGGTTTATTCCAAAAGTAAAGAAGAACATGAAATTCATTTAAGGGTTATCTTGCAAACCTTAAAAGAAAATAAATTGTTTGGGAAATTCAGAAAGTGTGAGTTTTGGTTACAAAAAATTTCTTTCCTTGGTCACATTGTTTCAAAAAATGGCATAACTATTGATCCTTCCAAAACAGAAGTTGTTAAAGAATGAAAAAGGCCCAAAAATATAACAGAGATCCGAAGTTTTCTTGGTTTAGCAGGTTATTACTAGAGGTTTGTTGAAATTTTTTCATAGTTATCAAGTCCATTGACTAAGTTAACTCGAAAATGTTTTAAGTTCATCTGTACAAAATAATGTGATGATTGTTTTCAGTAATTAAAAAAAATATTGGTGAATGCTCTAGTTTTGGCACTGCCTTCCAGAAATGGCGAGTTTGTTATCTATAGTGATGCTTCGTTGAAAGGACTGGGTTGTGTCCTAATCCATAATGATCAGGTAATTGCTTGTGCTTCACGTCAGTTAAACCGCATGAGTTAAATTACACTACACATGATTTGGAATTAGCTGCTGTTGTTTTTGCTTTAAATATTTGGAGGCATCATTTGTATGGAGTGAAGTGTGAAATATATACTGATCAAAAAAGTTTGAAGTATATATTCACTCATAAATAATGGAACATGGGACATAGGAGATGGTTGGAATTAATCAAGGACTATGATTGCACGATCCTTTATCATCCAGGGAAAGCAAATAAAGTGGATGATTCTTTGAGTCGAAAAAGTAATACATCATTAACCATGTTACGTTTGGAATGAGATCTTTTGGTTTTTGATTTGATGAAATTTGGTATAGAAGTTGTTGGTGCAGGAAATTATTCTATTTTGTATCAGGTGTCAGTGAGATTATCTCTATCAAACAGAATACAACAAGTTCATAAAGAATACAATGAGTTACAGAAAATGGTAGAGTTTGTTCAGAAGGGTAAGTTTCCTGATTTCAACATTGATAGTGATCGTGTTTTGATATTTGGAAAGAGATTATGTGTGCCTTGTGATTCATAGTTGAAGAATGAGTTGTTATGTGAAGGTCATAGTTCTCCGTTTTCAGTTCATCCTGGCAGTACTAAGATGTACAAAGAACTTCGGGAGTATTTCTGGTGGGATGGAATGAAAAGAGATATTACTGATTTTACTGTGAAGTGTTTGACTTGTCAACAGGTTAAAGTAGAGCGACAGTTACTGAAAGGGATGCTGCAGCCTCTACCGGTGCCAGAGTGGAAATGAGAAAATATTTCCATGGACTTTGTTGTGGGATTACCAAATACATATCGAGGTAATAATGAAATATGGGTTATAGTTGACCGATTGACTAAATCTGCTCATTTCCTTCCTATTAGAGATACTTTGTCTCTAGATCAACTTGCTTGGTTGTATGTTAAAGAGATAGTTAGGTTGCATGTAATTACCCTCTCCATTGTATATGATCGTGATCTCATATTCACTTCTAAATTTTGGAAAGTCCTTCAGAATTCATTGGGTACTGAATTAAATGTTAGTACAACTTTTCATCCTCAATCAGATGGGAAGTCATAACGAACAATTCAGACCTTGGAGGATATGTTACGTGCTTTCTCTATGGATTACCAGGGAATATGGGACCAACATATTTTTTTGGTTGAATTTTCTTATAATAACAGCTTTCATTCTAGTATATGGATGGCTCCATTTGAGGATTTATATGGAAAGCATTGTCGAACTCCTTATTTTTGGTATGAAGTAGGTGAAAGGAAGCAGATGGGACCAGAATTGGTAGAAGAGATGGCAGAGAAAGTTCAGTTGATTCAGAAGCACATGAGAATAGCTCAGAGCAGACAGAAAAGTTATACAGATAACTGGAAGAAGGATCTTTCTTTTGAGGTAGGTGATCATGTCTTTCTCAATGTTTCTCCATGGTAAAGTGTGATGTGTTTTGGTAAGAAGGGAAAGTTGAGTCCGAGGATCATTAAACCTTATGAAATTCTGGAGAAATTTTGATTAGTTGCATACAGAGTGGATTTACCTCCAAGTTTATCCCAGGTACACAATGTTTTTCATGCTTCAATGTTGAGAAAGTATATGTCTGATCCATATCTTGTTTTTAGCCAAGAGGTAGTTCAGTTGGAAGAGAATCTCTTTTATGAAGAATAACTAGTCCAGATTCTTGACCGCAGACAGAAAGTGATGCGGAATAAGGCAATTCACCAGGTAAAGGTTTTGTGGTAAAACCATACGGTTGAAGAGGCAACGTGGGAATCTGAAAATGCTATTAGAGATAAATACCCCCACTTATTTTGATACGTGAATAAAAATTGCGAGGAAGCAATTTCCAAAAGGGGGGAAAGATGTAACATCCTAGGTAAATGAAGAATAAGACATATTTCATATTTATTAATTTTTGTGAATTTAATATTAATTTTACTTTAAAGGGGTAGCTATGTTCGATAGCATACCCGATACGCAACAACGAGTTTATTTGGAATCTTACGTTGCACACTAATAATATAATATTATTATTTTAAATGGTAGTTAACTCCAAGCTGTTGTATTGGCGGGAATGAATGAATCTAACTACAATATGATTATACAAGTTTGTTAAATGTATTTACATTATCCAATAAAAAATTAGAGGCTTAAAATATGAATGAATCTAATTTTAAGCATAATTTACATTAAAAGGCCGATTTATCTCCTTTTAATGGAAAACCCTTTTTTGATATAGTTTTGGTCACTTTAATACATTCTATATGACAAAAGAAAATTCTTCTTTATAATGGGGACATCAAAATTTAATTTGTGTAAATTTTTAGAATATTTCCGATAAAGGTCATTTTTTAATGAATAGTGAAAAATATTGTATTTTAATTCAAAAGTGCCTTTAAATATAATTTATTTATACGGTTAGATTATATTTTTAATTGGTTTTAAAGTGAAATTAAAATATATTTTTACCATTTAATCCAATGTTGGTCATTGTAATAAATTTCACTTTGAAATTGGACATAAACAAGTGTCGATCTTTTGATAGTTATTGTTTCTTAAGAACATGATATTTGTTTTAACAATGGGAATTAATTTTAAAATTAATTAAATACACTTTTATGTTTTTAATTTGAAAAAATGGACATCATTTTTGAATTCGGAATATCAAATATAGCTTAGGCTGATTTTTTTTATTTTTCTGAAAAACTTCAATTTTTGATGAATAGTGAAACCACTTAGTGGTAGTTAAAAAAACCGACTTTTTCATTTAAATGAAAATTTAACACTTTTGTGTATTGAATTTCAAAAATCCAACATACATGGTTGTTATTAAGAAGTAAAATTTGGTTCATTAAGATGAAAATAATTTCTGATGAATATTAACTTTTGACTTTTATTTACCGCGATTAAAGGTAAATAGGGTAATTCAAGGTTAAAAGAATATTATAATAATTCCAAATTACCTTAACACTTGTCCAAACCTTATTGTATGAGTCATGACCGACCATGGGCATCTTTGGGTCTATTTTGGGACCCTATGGAGCCATGTGGGAGTGATAATAACACTTTAGATTAATTAATTTAATGTAAAGGAAAAAATGACATATTCAAATATCTTTTAGAAATTTAATTTTTAATTAAGGGTATATAAGTTATATTTTGGACTATGAATATTAATTGGAAAGATAAAAAGATTTCCTACATCATGGTATATTTCTTATAATTTTTAGACATCAAATAAATTAAATTATATTTGACACAATAATGATGTAGTGTTTAGCTCATTAATAAATGATTTAAATAAATAAGATTATAATTATTAAAATATTATCCAAAACATGTCAAATTATTATTGGATGATTTTATTTTGAATATGAGTCATCTTATCTTTGACTTTAATGATTTTTGGACCTTTAGAAACCGAAGATAATTTTATAATAAAATAATATTTTCCCACTTTCCTAAAGAGCCCCTCCTCTCCCTTATAACAGGAGACCACTTCTAACCAATTCCTCACACCTATAAAGACATTTTGATAGTCCAAACTATGCCCAATTAAGCTCCCTACATCCATCTCCTCCTCCTAGAAGCCTTACCTTTGGCATAAGTCACTTCAAGAAGTCTTTTTGGTTCAAACCAAAGGAAGTTACCCAAATTTAAAGGTAACATTTTCTCTTAAATTGTTTTCTTTTATTTTACTTCTCCAACCCCTAAAATCTTTCTATTCATTTCTTTTGTAACAAAACAAGTATCATAAATATACTAGGATGTTTTTATGAGAATGATTCGAACTACAATTACACACACCTCTATCTAATGGATGAATAACATAATGTTTTTGTGGATGGAAAACTAACGCCTCACGAAACGATGGTTGTTCGATTTTCTCCTACTCCCTCTCATGGTGACCATTATGATGGAACTGTATTTATATATGGTATATATTATGTATATTATTTCCTTATGATTCTATACTTCCCAATTATATCAAGCCTTTAAGGTTTTTATAGTGAGTAAAATGATAATCTCATTTGAAGAAGTGTGGACTACCGCCCCCTCAAAGTGATGTGATTCATTAATGACTTATGTGGGATGTATAAAGGATGGAGTTAATGATATTATATATGATATTATACTGGAATTATAATATACCTTTTTATAATTATGTTTTATTTCCATTAAAATAAGAAATAGAAATGAATGTTGCGTTCATGCGTACGTACGACTTACCGTCTCCATGAACGGTGCATTTCATTTCTTAACTCCAAATGTTATGTACTATTATAAACACATGTATATACTAGATATATATGATATATATGATATCTAAATTATGAATATCATTCTATATATAATGGACTATTGACCACATGGACAACTTGTAAATATAAGGTGTTCGTTTTTGACCCAAGTACCAAATATGGAAAAAATGAACATTATTAACTTAAATTATTACATAATGATTATAACATCGTAATAAGTGATATAAAAGGAATAATAAACATGAAAAAGGTTCTTAATCAAGTATAAAATAACTTTAGTTTATTATTTAGGAGATTAAATAATGATCGAGTCAAGTCGGACACAAGGTAAGGGATTTCGTCTCAATCTCTTTTCATTGGGGCATATTTTGTTTTAACACAAGACTTACTTTTATACGCTGTATAAACAACCTTGAATTTTCAAAGGGATTATTTTTCTACGAAGAATTTTACAAAACGACAAAAAGGAATGTTTCTTTTAACGTAAGTGGTGACAATGACCTTTCCGCCGCCATGAGTATTATTTGATCTTTGGATTCATCAACAAGCCACAATGTTTTAAAAGAAAATAAATACCAAATACTCTTCTATGTATTTTGGTATTGAAAATGGTTTTGAAAACAGATTTGTTATGTTAATATATTTAAGTGATATATTGTGATTTAAATGTGGAAATGTTTCCTTTCCTTTATATTTGTTGTATGTGATATGATTTTATATTGGTACTTGGACATTTGACAGGTGGTTACGTGGTAAACCTAATGACGGGTGGTTCCAAGAATCCAGGATGGGTGGTTACGTTATAACCTCCAATGCATTAGGTATGGAAGTCAGCCGTATGGCTATTACATTTTGTGATATGTGTGGAAGTCGACCGTATGGTTATTCCATTTAAGTATGTTTATGTCCCAAGTTACCTTTATATGTTATTTGTTCTTTATATGGGTTTTATGGTAATATTTTGGTTACAAAAATGGTAAGTAATGATCTTTTATTTAGTGAAGAGTATTTACTACTTCATAAAGGTGAAAAGTATTACTTATGTTAAAGTATTAATGGTTTACTTTTTGTTTTGAAAAACTAACAGTTTTCCTTCTTTGTGTATCCGTTAATGATCTTTTTATGATCATACCAAGTTTTTGAAATGTTTTTCACAGGACATAATGTGGAATAGGGTCAAGGATGGGATCAAGGAAAAGTCATGTTTTCTTAAACATGGAACTAGACATGAATCTTTTTTTTTCAAGAGTTCATGTTAAAAAAAATAGAAACAGTGTAGAAGTGTTTACTTTGTAATCTTTTGAGATTTAATAGTTATGTCCTAATTATCTAAAACTCTAAACCTGAAAAGATATTTAATGTGAATTATTAATTTAATTCAATATTATGTAAGGTTTAAGGCCGAGTCCTTATATTAGTTGAATCCAACCATTAGTAGTCTTATAATAATTTTAATTGACCATCATTATTCATCCACTCAATAATTAAGGATAAGAGGTTCACACTGATTTCACCACTTCTATTTCCGATGACTTCCCAAATTTTTTTTAGGAAGTGCAGAATGGTAATGAACTGGTATTTTGTTTCTTATAAACCAACATAGGTCAAACAAACCCATCACCTAATCAAGACTACACCAATTCATGAAAAACATTACAAATAACCCAATCTGGGAAAAAAATTCAATAGAATCAAAACTAATCAAATAGGAATGATTTCACCATTAGAATCCAGAATAATAAATCATGTAAAAAAGCCTAGCTTAAATATGGAAAAAACTCATTGACTTTACTTGAAACCATAATTTAATAGATGAAGGAATCATCCATGACCGAAATACCCAAAAAATTTTAATATAAAACCATCACTAACCTTAGGTTTATCCACCATGGTTAGTTAGGGTTTCCATATCCAAATAAAATGGTAGGATAATTATATATAAATAAAGTATAGGATAAAATTTCTGAGAAATAAAGACTAATTTTGGAATATTTCATCAAGAATCCATAAGAGATAACTAATGGACTTTAAAAGAGAATATATCTATGTTTTGAGATCAAAGAAAATGAAAATAGTGGGATTAAAGATGTAGAGAGATGTTAAATTTGAGTGAGGGAAAATAAATAATTTTACACATTAAAAAGGAGCTGCCTATGGAATCACCATAGTGTGGTCCATATGGACCATTCCATGGTGCCCCTATATTTACCCTAGATAAAGTGTGGTACATGGGAGGGATTTGGAATGGAACACCTCCCCCTATCCATTTTACATATGGTATCTCTCTCCACCATTATAACAATCTTCACAGTATTTAGATCACCCTGGTTTGGGAAAAAATGGCCAAGAAACACCCTTGGGAGCACCAAAACATGCTGATGAATTAGTGTTTCATAAAAAGATCCTCCATAGTGGACCACATACTAGAACATGAAGTGGAGTATCCCATGATCTAGAAATTTTTTTTTGTCTTTACCCACCATAGTGTGGTGACTTGAAGAATGCATCTCTTCACTCTAAAATTTAAAACACCTCAAAATACAAAAAATACTAAAGGAAAACCATTAAAATAGAAAAATAAAGACAAAAACTAATAAATATATAATCTCATACCTTAAAATTAATGGTGGTGTAATAATCCCCCTACTATGCCGCCTTTCCCCTTAGAAGTTACTCAAGGCCCAAATTTTGAAAAATGTTAAAGCTACAACTCCCTCACCCTAGCTTCATGATTTGAAGTCACATGGATTTCTCTACCACAATTTCACATCACATAGATTAATGGGATAGATTTACCAAGAAATAATTTTTTTATGAAATCTATGATATGAATAAGCTCCTCTATAATTATGGTTTCGGGCTCTTACTTCATGTCTTCCCTTGTAACTACATGGGATGGGCCTATGTGACACTTCTTTAACTGGGATATGTAGAATACATCATGAATGAATGTCAAATAGGATAGTATCTGTGGAGAGTACTACAACATTATAAGAGGCTCCACAATATCAAATAATCCCACAAACTACATTATCAACCTAATGTATATACCCAAATGATGGTGTCCCATTTGAGTATCCTGAGGAACATCAGATCACCAACAGAAAACTACAATGGGAAATGGAAAATTTTAGTTTAGGATTTATAGTGACTCTGATCCATTAGTGAACTTGTCCAAAGTTTCCAACATTTCTCTATCATCCTATGGAAAAGGCTCAGTCCTAATAAAGAATAGTCACTAAATTCTGATCAGTCAATAGGGGAATGGAATAACTATCTATACAAATCCTTAAAGGGGTTTATCTTAATAAAATTATGATAACTATTTTTTATTAAATTTTAAAAATTGAAAATTATTTTCCTAATAATTGTTGATTTCAATCATGAATGCTTGAATCATATTCTCAAGGATCTGGATGAACCACTTAATCTAATTATTTATTTACAGATGATATTTTTTTCTCAACATTAGTTGAGAACCTATCACTTCTTAAAGACCCTTAAAAAACAAAAAAATTAAATCGTAGATCCCGATCATAAATTATGGTTAAAGGAACACCAAGATGCTTTATCACCTCCCAGACATATAGGTGTCTAAGATAATCTACTTTGGTAGACTGCATAATATGAATAACCTCAGATGACTTTTCAATCTTTTAATAATCACAAATATAGCATTATTCCAACTTTGAGTATGAGGAAAGACAATATCAAAGTCTATAGAAATATCATCTCACTTACATATTATAATTGAAGAGCCTATAAAATTCCCATATGACTTTATATATCTTCTTTGACTCTCAAACAAGTCAGGTATCAAAAAATAAAATCCACAACCACTTGCTTCATCATGGGCCACCAATACCATCCCTTAAGACCATAGTACATCTTGGTAGAATTGGGATGAAAAACCCAACTAGATAGGGGAAACCCTCTATTAATTTTTTCATCATTGTTAATGGAACAAAAATCTCTTTTTTAAACAAATGGAACCATCTAAATTCTGAGAACAATTTCCCAAGGCCCCCACCATTTAAGTTTCCACTTATATACTCACAATGTGAATGTGTTTTCTTCTTGATCCCAACCCTATTATCAAAAGAATATGAAGCCCAAACAAAATCCATAAACACATATTTATCCTCCACTTCTACACTCAAATTAATCTTAATAAAAAAATCATCAAGACCCATTCATCCCATCATCCCTTCACGACATGTAATGAAAATTTAATGCTCAATGTTTAGTACACAACATTCCCTTTTACCAAGGATGTATTTATATAAAATTTCAAATCCTAAATATACCCCACCTAGTATATCTTTTATAGGTTTGTATCTCTCTGGGTGAAAATAAACTTCTGAATTTTTGGATCATAATATACCATAAAACATTACCTAAAAAGATAATAACACCATGTATTTAAAGAATGAATAACTAACATAAATTCAAGGACATATGAGGTTTAATTCTTATAATGTGGCCATAATTAGACATAAATATATTATGAAGTATTATATCAACACACACCCATACCCATACCTAAAGTATCAGAATACATGTTATGTTAACACTACTATTTATTTCACATTAATACATGATTTATTACATAAGATTACACTTAATACAACTATAAATATCGAGATTTATAGTGTCTTTGAGAATTAGTTACATTACATAACAATTTAAAATAGGAAAGAAAAAATATTTATAGAAAACATCCTTAACATGATCTCACTTAAAACTGCATGAGATAACTTGGTGACATACATAAGAAATGGGTGAGATATAAATCCCAGTAAGAGAATAAAAATGTAATAACAAGAAGAAAGTAATACATTTTATACAATAGGAATATCAATGAAAAATAAAAGGGGTGAGAATCTAAAACATGAACAATGAAGAATGATATAGTATGAAAACATAAAGGCAACATGGGAAATATGGAAACAACTTAAAACACTACATCATAAAAAAAGTTAAGGATAACTAGAAAGACATCATTATGGAAGAATTAAAATAAAGGAATCAAGATTAAGCCCTATCCTAACATGACATCTCATGAGACTAAACTTTACCCAATGCATTGGATCTTTATATAATTTTGGGTGCACTCGTCACATTCATTTAATTCTCATGCTTAAGTGCGCCCAATGGAATCATTTTTAATCAAATTTTATTAAAATTGAAATTATTTTTTAATATATACATGTAAATAACCAATAAAATAAGTATAATTTCATAATGTTGAACATGATTCATAGGAATTGGGTGTGGTTATTCACTACGCATTTTTTGGCATGGAATCTCGTAGTGAAATTTCAGCAAAATAACGAGGGCACAAAAATGTTCATGGGAGGGATTAATGATAGTTAAAGGGAACTATAATCATTTATAAATCATAATGGAAGTATGATTCACGTGTAAAAAAAACACCCCAACACTATTTATTGAAAAAAAGGCCATAAAATGAAGAATATTATTGAATAAAGGAGAGAAAGTGAGGACCTCTTACCTTTAGTGTGTGACTCCAAATGATTGGGAGGAGCATATTGAGAGACTGGGAGAACATTTAGAGGACATTGGAGAGGGTATTACAGATTAAGGATATTATAAAATGATTTTTACTGAATCTAAATGATATATTTTGTTGTATTATATAGGAAATGAGTGGGAAAACATTATTATTTATCAAACTTAGGTTTTAGACTCCATATAATAAAATAACCAAAATCCCTAACCTTCCCATGCTTTTTTCCGATGGTTTCATAAAACATTGGAGTGGATTTCATTATTTTATAAGGCCATGGTCCTAAATTAATAAAATAATACCAATGATTATGTGGAAGTGAGTCATACTCTTAAAGAAATTATTTTAATACCATAAAATATAATAATAGTTTTGGAGGATTCATAAAGGATTTATAAAGTTAATAAAAAACCATAAATCACAATATTTTAAATATAAAACATATATTTGGTTGTGGATACCATTTATAGTGTTTATTACATCACTTTTGGATCAATATGATGTGATAATACACACAATATATTTATACGGTATTTAATTTTTACCAAAAAATTAGACTATATTAGAAAATGATGAAAAATGACCATTGGATAATTTATGAGATTTGATTCCAAAAATAATATTAATTTAATATATATTTTTTATAAATATTTTAATTTTCATTTTTTAAAATAATAAGTGACAGTTATTGAGAAATATTGTGTTTTTTGAACACAATAATTTTCGAACCCTTATAAAAACTACACTTGACTTCATAAAAATTATATGATCATTTGTATTTAATAAAAATTATTCACTAATAATATTTTATAAAAATATTATTTATTTAATTAATACATTAATTCAAAAAAATAAATTAGATAATTAAATTTGAATATTACCCAAAAAATACAATTTGTGTTTTTTGTATCAAAATTAAAATCATTTATTAAGTAACAATAATAGGATGAAATATATTTATTTTTCTATAAAAAATAATGTACATACTCATATTTCTGGGGTATTTATACATATCTCTTTAATACATTAGAAAACTTCCTAAGGGTATGTTGCACGACAATGAAACTTTCATGGGGTGGTTCGACATACATGGTCTGGGATGTGATCTCAATGATCTTGAACTTCTCACATTAACGATTTCTATCATGCTAAAGTTTTTGGATATCATATTGGTCTTGGTCAGTGGAAAATTATAATGATTCTATCTCCCTCAGAAGCTCCGATAAATGGGCTTTATAGGGTATGATCGTACTAGTTGAGGCCATCACCTTTTTTGTCTATGTCAATTGGATTTTGTAAAACCCTATAATTAAACTAATTATGCGATAACTATTCAATAGATATATTACCAATGTTAATGATTCTTAATGGTATTTTAAATTCAATAGAATATAATAAAACCAAATAAGTGAATGTTTTTTTCTATAACCAAATATATAATAAGACATTTAATTATATCATAAAGGGAATTTTTTATTTATAATAGTTTGGGTTATTACAATATTCCTCCCTTAAAAATTTCACCCTCAAAATTCTCTTTTTCCACAAAAAAATAAATGAGGGTAACACTTTTTTATTACCTCCTCTGTTTCTCATGTAACTTCTTCAAACAAGTTGTTTCTCCAGATAACTTTAATAAGGTTCATTGTATTATTTTATAAAACTTTGCCTCTACGATCTAAGATTTTATCGGATGCTCATCATATGATAGAATATTCTAAAATGGTACCACCTCTGGATTGAGTACATTTGAAGTGTCTTATATGTACTTCCTCATGAGGGATAAATTAAATACATCATGTACTGGAGATAGGTTAAGTGGGAGTGCTAGTCGATAATCCAACACTCTAATGCGATCAATGATCTCAAATGGACCGATTTATCTTGTAATAATATTTCCTTTCTTCCAAAATCTCATGAATTTATTCCTCAGAGATATGTGTAAGAATACTATGTCTCCAACATTAAACTCTAGGACTCATCAAAAATTTTATGCATAGATCTTTTGTCGACTCTGAGAATCCTTAATGGGTTGTTGAATGGTATTTACCTTTTCCATCTTTTCTTCAACCATTTCAGGACCTAGAAGTTTTCATTTCCAAGCTTAATCCCAACATGAACGTGTTCTACATCATTTCTAAAAAAGGGATTTTTAGGGATCCATTTGAATTCTTGAGTAGAAATTGTTATTGAAGAATTAGTTGACCAGAGGAAGATGTTGATCCCATACTTCTTTAAACTCAATTGGGAATTCACTCAACATGTCCTCAAGTGTCTAGATAGTCCGTTCAGATAGGAAATCTATTTGATTGTGGTAAGCCATAATGAAGTTTAACTTAGTATTTAGAGAATATTGGAGAATCATCAAGAACATAGTGGTAAATATTGTATCTTGATCAGATATAGTTGATAATGCTATTCCATGTATCCTTACAACTTATTTAATGTTTATCCTTAAAAATTGATCAAGTGATAATTACTAATGAATCACAATTAGGTGTGGTGTCTTTGTAAGATTATCCACCAAAAACCGCATAGCATTATTTTCCTCTTGATGTATTTGTAAGACCAGTGATAAATTCCATGGTGATGCTTTCCCATTTATATATAGGTATGGGTAATGGTTGCATCATCCCCTTGAATTTTTGAAAATTTTCTTTCACTTACTAACACAAAAGATGTATTGGTGTATATTTTATAATCTCCTTTATCATATTGTTCCACCAATAGTGCTCTCAGAGATCTTGATACATCTTTGTGCTTCCTGGATAGATGGATAAAGGTGAACTATGTTCATCATCCAATGAATTCAAATTTAATTTATGATTTGATGGCACACATAGTCATGACCCAAATCTCAAAATTCATTATTCATTAACATTGAACGATATGAATTTACCTTTTGTTATTGTTTCCACTTTCTTATGAATTCACACATAATCTCATTGAGAATCATTTGTCTTCTATAGAAGGGTTGGTTGAGCAGTCATTTGTGAAAGGATTGATGATTTTCATTTCTTTATGATTCCCATGTACATCCTTTTTAAGTGTAAAAAGATCAGATTCTTCTCAATTCTCATCTATGATAGAATTTATAGATCCTTTCTACTTAGAGAATATTCTACTTTATTCGCTTTCATAGGATGGTAGTTAATTAAGCAGTCATATTCCTTGATCTACTCTAACCATCTTTATTGGTGCATATTAAGCTTTTTTTGTGTGAATATATACTAGTGGATTTTGTTATCCATATATATTTCATACTTCACCCTAAAAATATAATGTCTCCATATTTTCAAATCAAATATCACTGAATCCAACTCTAGATCAAGAGTTGGGTAGTTATGTTCATAAACATTCAACATCATTGTATCATAGGCTATGACTTTTTCATTATATACTAACACACCACCCAATCACTTCTTCAAAACATCAATGAATACTATGAAAAGTTATCCAATTGTGGGTTGTGTGAGCACATGTGTAGTTATAACCCTCCTTTTCAGCTCTTTGAATCTATCTTCACATTCATAATTCCTTGAAAACCATAATCTTTTTCAAGTTATCTTGGTTAGTGGGTTTTAAAATCATGATAAATTTCTCAAAAATCAATGATAATACCCAAATAATCTAAGGAAACTACAAATTTCTATCACAGATATTGTACTTAACCATCATTCAATTTATAATTTTTATGAAGGGTCCATAGATATCCTATTTTTTGTAATTATATCCCCCAATAATGATACTTACTTTAACTATAACTCACAATTTATATACTTGGAATATATATTATCCTTTTATAAGGTCTTTATCACAGTGCTCAGATGATCCTCATGATCCTCCTTGGTTTTGGGGAATATTATAATATCATCTATAAAGACTACAACAAAATTATCAATTTAATATCTAAAGGAACCATTCATCAATTCCATTAATATTTATAGAGAATTAGTGAGTCTGAAAAGAATAAATATGAACATATATTTCTCATACATTGTACGATAAGCAGTCTTGGGGATATTCTCCTTCTTCACCCTAACTTGGTAATACCCCGATCGTATATCCACCTTAGAAAAGTATTGTTATCCACATAGATGATCAAAAAAAGAATCAATCCATGGATGAGGATACTTGTTCTTTATTGTGATCTTGTTTAGCTCACAATAATCAATGAAAATGCACATTAACCCATCCTTCTTCTTGATGAAGAGCACTGGTCCACCCCATGATGAAGCACTTGGTTGTATTAAAAATTTATCTAGATTCTCGTATAGTTTTTTCTTCATCTCCTAAAGTTACATAATAGGGATTATATATTAGTTTTTGGATAATGGAAGGGACTTGAGTATAAGATCGATTAAAAATTAAACATCCTGGATAAAAGGAAATCTAGACAATTTCTCAGGAAACACATCAGTGTATTCCCTCATAATGGGAATGTCTTCAAGGATTGTTTTTTTTCTTAGACTCGATCATTTGAGATGGTTAAAATTTACCATAGAAAGATAATATCTGTGCAAGAGATATTGATTCTAAATAAGATTTATCCTCCTCCTTGAAATAGTATAGAATCAAAGAATGATTCACAATATAGAGAGTGACTTCTTTCTCCTGGAAATTTATGTTGGATCTATATTGGAAAATCCAATCTATACCCATAATTTCATCAAATTACACAAAAGGGAGTATTTCAAGGTTTTAAGGGAATTTTATACCACAAATTTTGATAGGGTATGAGCTATATACATGGGATTCAATAATTTCCCAATTTACCATTTTCAACGACAACTCTACTTCCATGATTTGTAGTGGTAATTGAATAGATCTAATAAAATCTTGTGATATAAAATAATGTATTGAGCCAGAATCAAAAAATAAATTCACTATTATTGAATAAATAACTAGAGTACCTTTCACCACTTCGTTTTCACGATCCACCTCAATGGATACGATGGAGAATTCTCACTATTGGTACTTTGTAGGTTGTTTGTTGAACTCAAAAACTCTTGTCTTAGTTCATTGGTCTGTAAAGTTCCCTGGATCCTTGAAGTTGAAGAAATGAACAATGTAATAAGGGTTGATTGTAACACCCCAGGTAAATAAAGAGTATGAAATTTTCACATTTATCCATATTTGTGAATAAAATATTAATATTACTTTAAAGGGAAGGCTATGCCCGATGGCTTACCCAATATGCAACAACGAGTTCCTTTGAAATCATACGTTGCACTCTAATAATAAAATAATATTATTTTAAAAGGTAGTTAACGCCTAGCCATTCTATTGACAGGAATGAATTGAAATAACTAAAATATGATTATATATGTTTTTTAAATGTTTTTACTTTTATCCAATAAGTTTTAGCGGCTAAAAATACAAATGAATCCAATCTTAAGCATTGAATACACTAGTATTTTTAAAAGATTGTTTTACTACCTTTTGATGGAAAACCATTTTTAAATCAAACATTTGACAATTTTATAAGATCTATTTTTCAAAACAAACTTATTATTTATGATTGGGACATTGAAATTTAACTTGGGTTAATTTTTGGTATTTTTCTGACAATGTTCATTTTTCAATGAATAGTGAAAAATACTGCATTTTACATCAAAACTGCTTTTTCATATAATTTAATTATATGGTTATATTATCTTTTTAATTTGTTTTAAAGTGTAATTAGAATATATTTTTACCAAGTAATTCAATGATGGTCATTGGGATTAATTTCACTTTTTAATTGGCAATAAACAAGTGCAAAACTTTTCATAAATATTGTTTCTAAAAAACCCGCTATTTGTTTCGACAACGGGAAGTTTTTTTAAATTAATTATTGCAATTTATGTGTATGGAATTTTGTAAAATGGATTACATATTTGGAATCCTAAGGTCCAAATTATGTAATTAAGACTCTTTTTTTGGATATTATGAATAGTAACGACGGTAATTATCTTTAATTATCTAGATTAATGAGTAATCAGGTAGTTAAAGATAATAAAATAATATCATAATAACAAAAAATGACCACAACATGTGTCTTAAGGATACTGGTTGTCTCATGGACGACCATGGGATGCCTTGTTCCAAACTTGGGGGCCCCATGGAATCACTTTTGTGAGAAAGTGACATTTTATCTTTTTATTTTTAAAGAATGTTAAATGTAACAAAAAATGTATCACCTAAGTAAAATAATTTTAATTTTGTCTATATAAATGATATTTTGGACTATAAATATTAATTAGAAAGATAAAAAGATTTCCTACATCATTCTATTTTTTTTATAATTTTTAGACATTAAATTTATTAAATTATTTATGACATCACGATGATGCAGCGATTACGTCATTAATAAAGGATTTAAATAAAATGGAAAGATAATGTAAAATATAAGACCTACACATGTCCAAAAACTATTGGATGGGTGGATTTCGAACCCTTATCACCTTATCCTCAAAACACATCAATGTGGGACCATTAAAATCCGAAACTCATTTGAAAATAATGTTACATTTTATACCTTTCCAAGAGTGCCCCTCCTCTCCTATTATAAAAGGCCCCCACCTCTACCTCCTTACCCACACTTACAAAGCCTTTGGCTCATCCAAACCCTGCCCATTGTGTTTCTACACATCCCTCTATAACTCGTTGAATCCCCACTTTGGGAATAAGCCTTCCCAAGGAAGCCTTTGAGCTCAAACAAAAGGGAGTTACCCGATTTTAAGGTAATGTCTTCACTTGAGTCCTTTTGTTTTATTTTGCTTCTCCAACCCCCTATACTCTTTTTATTCATTTATTTTGTAACAAAACCAGTATCTTCCATATACTAGGATGTTGTTATAAGAAGTATTCGATCTACACTTACACACACCTGCATCTAATGGTTAAAGAACATACTGTTTCTGTGGATGGCGAATTTCTGCCTCCCGAAATGATGATTGTTCAACATTCTTTTAACACCTTCAAATGTGGCCATTAAGATGACACTATATTTATATATTATATATAATATGTTTATGTTTTCCTTAAGCTTCTGTATTTTTCATTTATGGCATACCTTTATGGATTCCATTATGGGTATACGCGATATCTTCATTTTAGGAAGTGCGGACTACTGCCCCCTCAAAGTGATTTGATTCATTAATACCATATGTGGTATGTATAAATGATATATTTAATGATATTATATATGATACCATACTAGAATTAAAATACTATTATGTATCAATATTTTTTAAGTCCATTAAATATGAAATATAAATGGAAGTAGCGTTCATGCGTACGTACGGCTTACCGTCTCCATGAATGGTGCATTTCATTTCTTAACTCTAAATGTTATTTAATATTATAAATGCATGAATATACTAGATATATATGATATATATGATATATATATCATGAATACAATTCTGGATAAAATGGCTATTTTATCACATGTACAACTTGTAATTATAAAGAGTTTATTTTTTTGACTCAAGTACTAATGATCGTTAAAACGACCATTATTAACTTAAATAATAACATAGTGTTCATGACATGGTAATAAGTGATATAAAAGGAATAATTAACTTGAAAAATGGTTCTTAAGGATGTAGAAATTAAATCAAGTTTATTATTCAGGAGATTAAAGAACGATCGAGTCAAGTCGGACCCGAGGTAAGGGATCCTACTCCTCTCTTTCTTTTTAAGTACACTCTTTTATGTCATTCCTTTAAAAGCTCATATTTCTTGTTATTGGGATGTTAATTTATATTAATATTACTGTAATTTTTATGTTCATATGATGAGAGACCCTATTCTCTCTCATCAATCCATTTTGGAAGTTTTGAGTGGCGCCGTTAGGCTGCCGAATTTTCATAAGAGATCTAACCTCTCTCCTTCTTTTTAAGTACTCTCCTTTATGTCACTTCTTTTAAGCTCCTCTTTGTTATGTTGGGGGATGTTCTTTTATATTCCACTTTCTTTAAAATTTATCTTAATATGATGAGAGATCCTATTTTATCTCTTCAATCCATTTTTGTAAGTCTTAAGTGGTGTCGTTAGGCTGCCGAGTTTTCGTAAGGGATTTTTAATCTCACTTTTATTCCCGTGAGATTTATGCTACATTTTCCACCATTTCCTTTGAGTGGTATATGTACTGTCTATTTTTCTACTCTTTGTGTAACATACTTTCGTTTATGAGTATTTACATCAATGTTGTATTGTCCTTCTTTCATGGGGTGTATGTTTCGAAAGATACCCAAGTCGGTAAGGGAACCTTTCACCCTCCTCTTTTTAAAATACTTCTTTTGTTGGGTCTTTTAATTTACATATTGTAATGGTGGGATATGTTCTTCTATATCCTTATTGATGTAAATTTTATTTCCAGGTGATGAGATACCCTTTTTACCTCTCATCAACTCATTTTCTGAATTTTGTAGTGGCGCCGTTAGGCTGTCAAATTTTTGCAAGGAAACTTCTTAACCAAATTTTGATTCTTTGGGATAAACTTGTACTCCTTGAATATGTCGTTATATGAATATATGTGAATAACATATGATTGTTTTACACTTAATATCCACTTATATTGGGTGTATTTATATTTTTCACACATAATTATGAGATTGATTTATCCTTAATTTAAGGATACCTTCTTTATAAGGGATTTCATCTCATTTTACATTTCTTTTGAGACTTCATTGTTGTTATGCACCAATTCACTCTTATATGGTGTATATAATGTCCTTTGGAATATTATATCATGAATCATTTTATTATCATGATATTATAAAGTTATGATTAAATGTTATTCCCCAATTATTGTATTCAAGTGTCTCTCATTTTGTTAAAAACCCTTTAACTAAAATATCGTTTTAAATGTTTTAATGATTTATACTTATAAATATTTCTCATTAATATCCATGTTTTCAAAATGCTTTTAAGTATTTATTTATATGGATATTAATGGTTTAAAATGTTAAAATCTTTAAGGTGGTATGTGACACTTCGATTCAAAAATCTCTTTATTAAATGTTTTAAATGGTTTTAAAAATGGTTTTTTTTGAATTGCTTCATTATGTCAAAATCCTAAAATGTTATATTGTTTTTGCAATGTTGGAATTTTATATTTCCTTTATGATTAAGTTATGTTCTATAATTATGTTATGGTTCTTGGGCATTGTTATGAAGACGGGTGGTTCCATGATAAACTAAGGGCGGGTGAGCCCGATATAGCTCTCCAATGCATTGGGTAACACGAAAGAGTGAAACGTTAAGGTTTCTCCGAAGAGATTTAGGGAATATACAGTGGTGGGTATTCCAAACGTAACCAAGAGGGTTTCTCCCTATGTAAGAATGTTATGAATTCCTCAAGTTACCTTTTATGTCTTATGATTTATATGATTTATTCATGATTTTATGAGGTATGTTAAAGTGCCTATGTTTTATGGGTAAAGTATGATTTCATTCTTACGTATATATGAACTCATGTTTCATTTCCATATTTTTATAATCCTTACTGATCTTTTTACGCTCATCCCAAGTTTTTGAAATGTTTTTCACAGGTCAAGGGAAAGGTACATGATATGATGATAGTGTCAAGGATGTGTCAAGAAAGAATCCATGTTTTATTTTAAATATGTTTCCGTTGATGGGAAGAATGAATATTGTCTTTTATGTAACCACTTTGTTTAAATGTGGAATGTAATGCAAGTTTCATGATCTAATTCTCTAAAAATCTAAACCTGAAAAGATCCTAAATGTGTAATCTTGTAATAACTCAAGATTATGTAAGTATTAAGGCTGGGGCCTTATAGTTGGTATCAAAGGTCAGTTTAGATAACTTTAGAGGTTAGGGTATTCTTTAAGAATAAGTGACATTACCATAATGGTTAGGATTTCATAAAAAGTCCTAGTTTTAGATAAAGTGAATGAGTAAGTATATCTTAGTGTTTATCTTCCTCATTAGTACGTGATGGTTTTGTTTATATACTCACACTGACCTTTTTTGGTTTTAGTAAATGGCTGGATCTAGCAGGCACCAATGTAACAGTGGATGTGAAGGAAACTGTGACAGTTTTTTGAGTAAGCAACTGAATGATATGGGAGCTGTAATGAGAAATCTTGTGATTATCCTCAACCAACTATCTGGAGTCATGATTGACCACCTAAACCTTGGTGATTTCTCTAAGGCATCATATATGCGAGAAACAAATCCCTACGGAAGTACAGGTAATAATCATAAAGGTAAGTGTGTTAAAAAACCTATGTGTCAAAGATGTGGAAAGAAACACCTAGGAAAATGTTTCAAAGGGACAGAAATATGCTATTGATGTGGAAATGAAGGTCATAAAGCAAGAACCTTCCATGGAAAAAAGGAAGCATCCAGTTGACTCGAGGAAAGGGAAAGAAGTTCTTTCTGAGGGATCAATTGAATGTTTTAAGTGTGGTGTGCATGGTAATTATGAAAACACATGTCCTATGAAGAAGTTTCGTGAATGGGATCACCAATATCATACAAATGTTCATTTACCGATACCTAATGCCATTCCGATTGAGGATGAAGAAACTAACAATGACTAATAAAAGGTATAGATTATTTCATAACTATTGTTTTCCTATTTTGGAATCTTAAGATATGATTCATGATTTTGTTTGTAGGAAAGAAGTATTTCAATATAAGTTGTAAAGGAATGGTTAATGTATCATGAAGAATGTTGAAGGAGTAAGAAGTCAATATATGAGGGCTTCAAGAGTTATGGTGAAATTCTTAAGAGTATTAAGTCTCTTTTGATTATGGGGTTACATTAGAAGACTTTTTATAGTATGTGTAACCCTGATGTTTAATATATGAAAATTTTATTCAAGGAATAATAATCTGTTCTTTTGTGGACATAGTTATAAAGAACCATTTGGGTTTATATGATCCTTACTTTTGAGGTAATTATGGGTTACTATATGTTATGAAATAAGTGAATGGCATGAGATAAACTTGAGGTTAAAATATGTTATGTTTATTTTTGAAGATTTTATCTCATTTTGGGGAATGTTTTAAGAATTATATAGTTTTGGAAAAAGGACAACACACAGACCGTGTGACAACCCGTCACGTCGGACAAAGCTGTGGGAATCGAACCCACAACCAAAGTGCGTCTGGTATTTATCGCCTACCACTGGACTACGTGAAGTCCCTGGTTAGTTTGACTGATTCTTTTTTAGTTAGATGATTTTATGAATTAAGAGTAAGTTGATTTTGGGTTATCTATGGAAATTAATTAACCTATCATGGAGGATAAGTGATTAGGATTAATTATATTTCAATACGAGTCTTTAAGAGAAACCGATGTTGTTTGGAGATAAATGTTACGATTTAACTTAGAAGACTATGTGAATAAAACCTTCAAATATTTGGGTTTCAATCATAGTTTGGTTTACTTTGAAGGATTTTATGGACAAATTGTTTATCGAATGGTCCTCGTTGGACTTTGGGTTTTGTTGTACAAATTTTGGAGATTAAGAATAGATTTTCTTTTTATAAAGGGTTATCCTTTTCTGGATTATCTAATCTTGTACTAAAATTTTTGGTTTTGGTTTTGGTTAATGTCTAAAGACATGAGAATTATATAGTTCTCTTTTGTGGATTAGGTGATTCTCTAGAAGTTGATTATAGTACTCTTAATGTGAACAAGTCTTCCTAAATACTCGTCTTTTGGGGAAAGTATGATTTTGTGTAATAAATCTAATAAAAGTTGGAAGTAAAAATGATAAGTAATTATGTTTCCTTATGAATAAATTTCTCAATAAAGAGTAACTTAAAACAAAAATGTTGTCCATTAACTTTTCCTACTGGGGAATCGAATACCGTTTAACCCATCACAAGTTTGTGATTTTCTTGTGGTTATCTTTCTCCTAAACATGTTTTCTATCACTCTCCATCAGAACATGACCCTATGTTTTCTCCTACATTTACATATTTTGATACACGGAATCCTAGTATGGGTTAACTCGGGTGACCTTTGTACTTATCTTTCTTTATTTTAAAGCGATTCTTTTACGGACTCTTGTTCCGATGTGGGACGTTCAAGGATGTTTCCAAGCTCAATTTTAAAATTGCGAGGACGCAATTCCCAAAAGGGGGGAAGGATTTAACACCCCAGGTAAATAAAGAGTATGAAATTTTCACATTTATCCATATTTGTGAATAAAATATGAATATTACTTTAAAGGGAAGGCTATGCTCGATGGCTTACCCAGTATGCAACAACGAGTTCCTTTGAAATCATACGTTGCACTCTAATAATAAAATAATATTATTTTAAATGGTAGTTAACGCCTAGCCTTTGTATTGATAGGAATGAATATAAATAACTAAAATATTATTATATATGTTTGTTAAATGGTTTTACTTTTATCCAATAAATTTTAGCGGCTTAAAATACAAATGAATCCAATCTTAAGAATTGAATACACTAGTATTTTTAAAAGATTGTTTTACTACCTTTTGATGGAAAACCATTTTTAAATCAAAATTTTGAAAATTTTAAAATCTATATTTTTCAAAATAAACATAATAATTATGATTGGGACATTGAAATTTAACTTGGGTTAATTTTTGGTATTTTTCTGACAATGTTCATTTTTCAATAAATAGTGAAAAATACTGCATTTTACATCAAAACTTCTTTTTCATATAATTTAATTATATAGATATATTATCTTTTTAATTTGTTTTAAAGCTTAATTAGAATATATTTTTACCATGTAATTCAATGATGATCATTGGGATTAATTTCACTTTTTAATTGGGCATAAACAAGTGAAAAACTTTTCATAAATATGGTTTCTAAAAAACCCGCTATTTGTTTTGACAACGGGAAGTTTTTTTAAATTAATTATTTGAATTTATGTGTTTTGAATTTGGTAAAAAGGTTTACATATTTTGAATCAGAAGGTCCAAATTATGTAATTAAGACTCTTTTGTTTTTGGACATTATGAATAGTAACGACGGTAATTATCTTTAATTATCTTGATTAATGAGTAATCAGGTGGTTAAAGATAATAAAATAATATCATAATAATAAAAAATGACCACAACATGTGTCCTAAGGATACTGGTTGTCTCATGGCCGACCATGAGATTCCTTGTGCCAAACTTGGTGGCCCCATGGAATCACTTTTGTGAGAAAGTGTCTTTTTATCTTTTTATTTTTAAAGAATGTTAAATGTAACAAAGAATGTATCACCGAAGTAAAATATTTTTAATTTGGTATACATAAATAATATTTTGGACTATAAATATTCATTAGAAATCTAAAACTATTTCCTACATCATGATATTTTTTTATAATTTTTAGACATTAAATTTATTAGATTATTTATGACATCATGATGATGCAGTGATAACCTCATTAATAATGGATTTAAATAAAATGGAAAGATAATGTAAACTCTAAGACCTAAACATGTACAAAACCTATTGGATGGGTGGATTTCGAACCCTTATCACCTTATCCTCAAAACACATCAATGTGGGACCATTAAAATCCGAAACTCATTTGAAAATAATGTTACATTTTATACCTTTCCAAGAGTTCCCCTCCTCTCCTCTTATAAAAGGTCCCCACCTCTACCTCCTTACCCACACTTACAAAGCCTTTGGATCAGACAAACCTGCCCATTTTGTTTCTCCACATCCCTCTATAACTCCTTTAAGCCCCAATTTGGGCATAAGCCTTCCGAATGAAGCCTTTGAGCTCAAACAAAAGGGAGTTACCCGATTTTAAGGTAATGTCTTCACTTGAGTCCTTTTGTTTTATTTTGATTCTCCAACCCCATATAATCTTTTTATTCATTTATTTTGTAACAAAACCAGTATCTTAAATATACTAGTATGTTGTTATAATAAGGATCTGAGCTACACTTACACACACCTACATCTAATGGTTAAAGAACATACTGTTTTTGTGGATCGCGAATTTCTGCCTCCAGAAACGATGATTGTTCAACATTATTTTAACACCTTCAAAGGTGTACATTAAGATGAAACTATATTTATATATGATATATAATATGTTTATGTTTTCTTTAATCTTCTGTATTTTTCATTTATGGCATACCTTTATGGATTCCATTATGGGTATACGCGATATCGTCATTTTAGGAAGTGCGGACTACCACCCCCTCAAAGTGATTTGATTCGTTAATACCATATGTGGTATGTATAAAGGATATATTTAATGATATTATATATGATACCATACTGGAATTAAAATAATATTATGTATCATTATGTTTTAATTCCATTAAATATGAAATATAAATGGAAGTAGCGTTCATGCGTACGTACGGCTTACCGTCTCCATGAACGGTGCATTTCATTTCTTAACTCTAAATGTTATTTAATATTATAAATACATGAATATACTGGATATATATGATATATATGATATCTAAATCATGAATACAATTCTGGATATAATGGATATTTTACCAAATGAACAACTTGTCATTATAAAGAGTTTATTTTTTTGACTCAAGTACCAATGATCGTTAAAACGACCATTATTAACTTAAATAATAACATAGTGTTCATGACATGGTAATAAGTGATATAAAAGGAATAATGAACTTGAAAAATGGTTCTTAAGGAAGTAGAAATTAAATCAAGTTTATTATTCGGGATATTAATGAACGATCGAGTCAAGTCGGACCCGAGGTAAGGGATCCTACTCCTCTCTTTCTTTTTAAGTACACTCTTTTATGTCATTCCATTAAAAGCTCATATTTCTTGTTATTGGGATGTTTTTTCATATTACTCTTACTGTAATTTTTATTTTCATATGATGAGAGACCCTATTCTCTCTCATCAATCCATTTTGGATGTTTTGAGTGGCGCTGTTAGGCTGCCGAATTTTCATAAGAGATCTAACCTCTCTCCTTATTTTTAAGTACTATCCTTTATGTCACTTATTTTAAGCTCCTATTTGTTATGTTGGGGGATGTTATTTTATATTCCTATTTCTTTAAACTTTATCTTAATATTATGAGAGACCGTATTTTATCTAATCAATCCATTTTGTAAGTCTTAAGTGGCACCGTTAGGCTGCCGAGTTTTCGTAAGGGATTTTTCATCTCACTTTTATTCCCATGAGATTTATGCTACATTTTCCACCATTTAATTTGAGTGGTATATGTACTGCCTATTGTTCTACTCTTTTTTTAATATAATTTATTTTATTAGTATTTACATCAATGTTTTATTGTCCTTCTTTCATGGGGTGTATGTTTCGAAAGATACCCAAGTCGGTAAGGGAACCTTTCACCCTCCTCTTTTTAAAAGACTTCTTTTGTTGGGTCTTTTAATTTACATATTGTAATGTTAATATATGTTCTTATATATCCTTATTGATGTAAATTTTATTTACAAGTGATGAGATACCCTTTTTACCTCTCATAAACTCATTTTTTTAATTTTGTAGTGGCGCCGTTAGGCTGTCAAATTTTTGCAAGGAAACTTCTTAACCCAATTTTGATTCTTTGGGATAAACTTGTACTCCTTGAATGTGTCGTTCTATGTATATGTGTGAATAACCTCTGATTGTTTTACACTTAATATCAACTTATATTGGGTGTATTTATATTTTTCACACATAATTATGAGATTGATTTATCCTTAATTTAAGGATACCTTCTTTATGAGATATTTCATCTCATTTTACATTTCTATTGAGACTTCATTGTTGTCATGCACCAATTCACTCTTATATGGTGTGTATACTATCCTTTGGAATATTATATCATGAATCCTTTTATTCTCATGATATTATAAAGTTATGATTAAATGTTATTCCTCAATTATTGTATTCAAGTGTCTCTCATTTTGTTAAAAACCCTTTAACTAAAATATCATTTTAAATGTTTTAATGATTTATACTTATAAATATTGCTCATTAATATCCATGTTTTCAAAATGGTTTTAAGGATTTATTTATACGGATATTAATGGTTTAAAATGTTAAAAGCTTTAAGGTGGTATGGGACACTTTGATTCAAAAATCTCTTTATTAAATGTTTTAAATGGTTTTGAAAATGGGTTTTTTTGAATGGATTCATTATGTCAAAATCCTAAAATGTTATATTGTTTTTACAATGTGGGAATGTTATCTTTCCTTTATGATTAAGTTATGTGCTATGATTATGTTATGGTTCTTGGGAATTGTTATGAAGACGGGTGGTTCCGTGATAAACTAAGGGCGGGTGAGCCCGATATAGCTCTCCAATGCATTGGGTAACACAAAGGGGTGAAACGTTAAGGTTTCTCCGAAGAGATTTAGGGAATATACTGTGTGGGTATTCCAAACGTAACCGTGAGGGTTACTCCCTATGTAAGAATGTTATGAATTCCTCAAGTTACCTTTTATGTCCTATGATTTCTATGATTTATTCATGATTTGATGAGGTATGTTAAAGTGCCTATGTTTTATGGGTAAAGTACGATTTCATTCTTATGTATATATGAACTCATGTTCCTTTCCATATTTTTATAACCCTTACTGAGCTTTTTATGCTCATCCCATGTTTTTGAAATTTTTTTCATAGGTCAAGGGAAAGGTACATGATATGATGATAGTGTCAAGGATGTGTCAAGAAAGAATCCATGTTTTATTTTAAATATGTTTCCATTGATGGGAAGAATGAATATTTTCTTTTATGTAACCACTTTGTTTAAATGTGGAATGTAATGAAAGTTTCATGATCTAATTCTCTAAAACTCTAAACCTGAAAAGATCTTCAATGTGTAATCTTGTAATAACGCAAGATTAAGTAAGGTTTAAGGCTGGGTCCTTATATTGATTGAATCCATACTCTCATCCAATGCATTAGTGGGGTTCTTCTATTGATAATATATATCTTGGTTTCCTTCCCTCCTCGACCTAAATCATTTCCAAACCCCCTTTTGAAATTTCTAGGTTTCTTATTTCCTCACCTCAGATAAGTGGGATTTTGATTATTTTTGGAACCTTTATATTTCTCCATCCAACCACCAGAATTAAACTCCACATTATTATTCTTATCCCTATGACACCCTTGACATTTTTTGTTCTCCATTTCAACTTTGAGGGAACATCAAACAATTTCTTCATAGCTATCAAAGTATCATATCAACAAGAATTTTCATTTATTATGTTTAGGCCACAAAAGATGTGGTCAACCTTTAATTAGAGGGGGAGGGGTAATGAAAATGTAAGAGGAGTATCATACATTTTTTTTGTGAAGTTTTTCTCATATTCCCTGATAGATTCACCATCTTTTTGCTTTAGGGTAAGGAAATCACTTTATAATTTAAGTCGTAGAGTGCGAGGAAATTATTTATCGATTTTTTTCCTAAATTCCTTCCAACTAATAACTCAAATAAATTCCCCAAGATTTGTATTTTTTATAAATGTCCACCATTGACCAGATTCTCCCTTTATATGATAAACATCAAGAAGAACCTTCTCTAGTTCATACATTTAATGATGGGGAATATCTTCTCAATGGAGTAAATCCATAGTTCAATGACTAAGGGATAATATGATCCATTGAAAGTCATAGGCCTTTGACATATAAAGGACTCAATTAAAACATGTTCTTTATTAGGGGGATTTGGGTTCTCCCCTGATCAATGTTTTTGTTTAGGACCTGTGTCAGCTCAGAGAATGTCATCGTAAGGTTTATGATTCCTCCTCCCATCAGGTTGCGTATCACATTGGTGTCGACCTCACATTGCCCATCACATTGGGTTTTTACTTGATTCCTTCTATTTCCTACAGTTTTTAAGAATTAAATGGAAAATTAGGGATCAATATATGTAAACTATTAAACACAAAAATGGGAATCCAATGACATTAAATTTATAACTTATAAATTAATTTTTTCCCTTAACTTATGAATTTATAGGTTTCAATATATGTTATCCATGATATATTTCCTAAAATTGAATCTTATGAGATTTTTTGTTCCATTAATAATGGTTCATAATGATATTTTGAATTTAATAAAGTATATCTTAAAAACATTATCAAAACAGGTGTGCATGAAGGTCCATTGTCATGCATCACATCTTGGTTGATTCTAGATTAACACGTTTTTTTCCAGGTTTTACCCCTATATACATCTGTGGACAAACCACATCTACTTGTGTTATCTGAACATGGATGTGTTTAATTGATAAAATATATACTAAATATTTATTAAATTTCAGGGATGTTTCTTATACCCAGTTTTATCCATAATCCTTTCACTAGAGTTTTCAAATACTAATCCCAAAAATAACTAAACCTCCCTTCGATACCAACTATGAAAAACTTGATCTTTATTTCACATTAATACGCGATTTATTACATAATATTACACTTAATAAAATAGGAAGATTTAGAAGTATAATGTCTTTTGTAATTAGGTACATAACATAATAATTTAAAAATAGGAAATACAACATCTTTATTGAAAGCTTCCTTAACATACTCACACTTAGAACTGTGTGGGATAACCTTGGGACATACATAATAAAGAGGTGATATATAAATCCTAGTAAGGGAATAAACATGAAATAACATGAAGAAATTAATACATGTTAGAAAATAGAAATATAAATGGGACAAAAAAGGAGTGATAATAAAAAACCTAGACAATGAGGCCTGATATAACATGATATCATAAAGGCAACATCGGAAATGTTGCAACAACTTAAACCATTTCATCATAAACACAGTTCAAAGACAACTTCCAAGATATCATGAATTAAAAATTACCATAAAGGAATTATGTTCACTCCCTTTCCCAAAATGACATATCATGAGACTAATAATTACCCAATGCATTGGAGTGATATATAATTCTAGGTGTACCCGCCACTTTTATTTCATTCTAATGCTTAGGTGTTCCACATATATCATACAACATAGAATTATTTTTCATAAGATTTTATTAAACAATTATTATGTTTTGGATAAATACATGTAATCACCCAATAAAATAATTATATGTTCATAATGGTTAAAACCCTTTATAAGAATTGGGTCTGGGTATTCACTACACATTAATTTTGTAAGGAATCCCACAGTGAAATTTTGACAGCATAATGGGGGAACATAAATGTTCAATGGAGGTATTAATGAGAGTGAAAGGGGTGTATAATCATTTATAAAACATAATTGAAGTATGAATTATTTGTAAGAACACTCTCAAAAATTGGGAATCAAAAATAAAATGGCATAAAATGAAGAAGATTCCTGAATAATGGAAAGAAAGATAGGATCCCTTACATTTAGTGTGTGACTCCAAATGATTGGGAGGAGTATCATAAGAGATTTATGGAACCTTTGAATTACTCTATATAGGGTAGGGAAGAGTAATAAAGTGCTTAAAGTATTATTTGTGCATAGAAATGAAATCTTGCGTTGGTTTATATAGGAAATGAGTAAGGAATTATCATTTTATTTCTCAAAATTAGGTTTTGGTTATATATTATAAAATAACCAAAACCAAAATCATTCCCATGGTATTTACCATTAATTTTTCAAAATGGGAGTGATTTTCATTATTTTATAATTACAAAGTCCGAACAAAATAAAATAATTCCATTACTTATGTGGAAGTGATTCATACACTTAAAGAAATGATTTAAAATCCTTAAAATATATTAATTGGTTTTGAGGGTTTATAAAGGCTTTATAAAGTTAATCAAATAAATATAATATCACTCATTTTAAAATTTAAAACATATATTTCTCTCGTATACCATTTATAGTATTTATTAAATTACTTTTGGGCCATTTTGATGTCATAATACACATCGTATATTTATATGACATTTAATTGTTACTCAAAAATTTGATTATCTCAGAATATTATGAAAAATTCATCATTGGATAATGTAAATGTTTTGATCACAAAAATAATATTTTTTTTCAAAATAATTTTTTAACTATGTTAATTATCACTTTTAAAATATGAATCAATTTATTGAAAAATGATGGGTTTTTTGACAATAAGAGTTTTCGATCCTTTAAAAAAATTACATTTGAGTTCATAAAATTGATATGATCATTCATGTTTATTAAAAATTATTTAATAATAATATTTTATTAAAATTTTATTTCTTTGAAAAATTCATGAATTCATCAAAATATATTTCTTAATTAAAATTTATTATTACTCAAAAAATATAATTTGTGCTTTATTATATCAAAATAAAAATATTTTATTATTGTAACAATAATAGGATGAAAATATATTAATTTTTCTATAAAAAATAATATACATACTCATATTTCTAGGATCTTGATACATATCCCTTTAATACTCTAACAAATTCCCTAAGTGTAAGGTTCACGATGGTGATACTTTCATGGGGTTGTTTGGTGTACATGGTTTGGGTTGTGACCTCGATGATATTTGAATTCATCTATAAACGGTTTTACTCATGCTTAAGTTAATGAATGTCATCTTGGTCTGGTTAAATTTATACTCCCAATGTTGCTATCTTACTTAGAAAATCTGATAAATGGGCTCCATAGGGTACAATCCTACTAGTTGAGGCCAACACTTCCTTTTTCCGTGGCAATTGAATTTTTAAAAAACCTTATATCTACAGTAATCATGATATCACTATGAAATTACTATATTATCAACATTAATGATTATTAATAGCCTTTTAAATCTAATATAATATAATGAAACCAAATATGTGCATGTGTTTTCTATAACCATAATACAAAATAAAACATTTAATTAAATCAAAAGGTGAATATAATTTATAATGGTTCGAGTCATTGCACATGACACAACATTTTCCAAGATTAGGGAGAATCTGAACGTGAGTATACTCCAACATGACCTTCAAATACTCAATGGATATATGTTAGGAATCTGAATTATCAGGGAATTAAATCTGATCATATCATCCATGTCAAAAATAAGTTCAAAGATATCTATGTCTGGGACCATAAAATCCCATGTGACCTCGATGTCATCCTTTATTACCAAACACCCAGGGCAGTTAAATCCCTTCACTTTCCCCATGGAATTGGAAATATCGAAAATAAAAAACATCAACTCAAATAACAATACAAATTTATAGATCATATTAAATAAGATAAATTAATGATATTCATCAGTATAAAGAAAAATAAAAGCCATATTAGAAAAAATATTGATCATACCTTGGAATGTAAAAGGCCACACCTCATAGAACTTTATAATATACTATTCTACATAAAGGTGCATAAATTTGGGAACACTCAAATACTCTTCATTGATTGAGAATATTCCTATTTTTGAGAGTAGGAAATCTCTTCCATTGATGCATCAAACCACAACTATGAGTATTTGGAAAAATAATATATTACTCTACTTATCGATGGAGGGTTTTAGTAAAAATGATAAAGATAGCCCAAAAAAACCTTACTGATGGATGTTTTGGGGTTCTCTTGGTAGTACTACTCAGTGTGACCTAGTTTACCACAATAATAAAAGAATTTTGTATCATGTATCGAGGATTACACCATCATCGAATTAGATAAATGAGGAGAAATCCCAACACCACCTCTAAATGCCTCTTCAGACTTCTTATTCTAAAATTAGAAGGAACTATGACTACTCATAGAAGCCACAGAGCCCCCACTAAGTCCTAAAAAATCAACCAACTCAGTATATACCATTTTTTATTTATCAAACACATCCACATAAGTGGGAAGACAATATATAATTAACAGTGATTATATCTGAAGCTATAGTCCCATCTCAAAGTGACCAGACTTGAATTATTCAATCAAGAATAATATGGGAGAACAATAGAACAAATAAACAAAGCAGGTAAAATGAAACATCACTATTCAGTTCTCCAGTTCTAAGGTGACAAAATCATGGACCTTATTCACTTTAGTTTCTTTGGGTAGAACTACTGATTAAGTATTTTTTTTGAATGAAATGAATTATATATATCCTTAAGCAGTTCAACATGGAAAATAGAGTACCGCCACCTATGGTTGGGTCCCTCTAGAATTTATGTTGGGATATTGACCAAGTATGCGTTAAGAGTGAGAATTAATTGAAGAGATGATCATTTTTTTTCATCCATTCCTTAGGATCTTGGGGTCCTCAGTTACCCTAAAAGACATTTGGATTCTGTATGGTAAACCCTTGAACTTTTTCCACTATCCATGTTTGATCTCATCCATCCTCGTCCCTTATAGATTGAGTGGTCTACATTACTTTCTCAATGATGGAAGGATCAACTGGAGTGTTAACTGGTGGGGTATTCTTCACATAACACTCTTTATAGTTAACAAAGAAAATTCTAGGTGGAATGATATATAAAACAATAAAAATAATAAACTTAATATATAAATGTAAATCCCAATGTAATGGAAGAAACATAGATGCCTTATCCATTACAAAAAATTTAAATTAAAAACCACATCAAATCATATTACAATACTTTAGGAAAAGTATCAAATCATGACCTAATTCATGATGAACAATGGTTTCATAAGGTTTAACATGGAAATGATTTAGTTAGGCTCACACCATACAACGGATATGATCCCCAATAGTCATATATTTATTTTAACATACTCTCTAATAATTATAGAGGGGCTTTGATTTCATTTTTTAATGAACCAACCTATATTGACCCGAATCATCAGCAGATCTAGCTCTCCAAATGGTTTGAAGAACATTCTGAATCACCCAAGGATGGAAACTGGTTAAAGGGTATCAAAATAAATTAAATTGGAATTATTTTAACCCTAAAATCCAAAACAACATTACATGGATTCCACATGGAATTATGGAATGACACATCCATATATATGATATCCATGGACATAATAAATAATCTCTGAATATTAAGAACACATAAACAATGTGTAAGTAGTAGAACTAAATTAAAATATTCCAAATAAAAAACCATAAATTTAAAACATGATGAAAAGTGATCACAACAACATAAACATATGATACAACCAAGATAACCCCAAGGATGATATGGATGGTATCACCACTATCCCAAAAAAACAACTCAAGGTAATCCCAAAAATTCTCCATGATCAACTCTCTATGTGAATCATGTTCAACACCATATATCATACCATAAAGGATGATGGGAATCAAGAAGCACCAACATGAGAAGTAGTTACATTGCCTCTACCTATATCCTACTAAACGAAGTCTGTATATGCCCAATGGAATTTGAAGGGTGTGAGTTAAATATTATTTCGATACCAATATAAATCTATTTAATATCTTCCTCATTACAAAATATTACTTCTAGTTTGAAAATATAAATTAAAAAAAAATTATTTGAAAACCTTTCTAAATATTTTGATTATTATAAAACATGAAAATAAACATAATCACTGTGAACAATATAGTAGGAAATCATAACTAAGGTAAACTTGACATAATCAAAACCATAATATCCGAGTAAATAAGTGGTCATGTGTACCAATACTTATGTCAAAGTCAATCAAAAAAAATGAAATATAGTGCTCTAATTTCTGTTTAAGGGAAACTATGAATCACTCTAAGTAAACTAGATTTTATTCAAGAACATAACATATTTGGAATCTTTCTCAGTCTCACCAAGAATTAAAATTCCTACCTGTCACACTCAATATACTCAAGTCACATTTTATATCCAACATAAATCAATGCTAGAGGAACACATGTCCAGGTTACCAACCCACACCCAAGGTCTCCCATGTGTAACCTATAACCACCGTAAAGAAAATATCGAAAAATATAACAATGAAATGATTTAAAAAAATAAAAATCCCAAGATTTATGGAAACATAGTTCAAACCAAAAATTCCTTTATAAAACATGTTTGAAAATTTATTTTAAATTAATCAAAATCCTTAAAAAAATTCTCAACCACCTTTCATTAAAAAAAATTTCTTTAGAAAAAACATTTAAACCACAATTTTGTTTAAAACATTTCAAAAACCAACTCAAACAATAGAGAAGTACCCCTCGATAACATTATTCACTCCTAATTGATGAACCAAAACCAAAGGAAAAAAATGAGAACTCTAGGTGAACTAATGGAAAGATTATTTATGTTGAAACCCCTACCTATAATGTATAAATAAACCCATTTCCATAACATAAAACGACATGATAAGATAATTATGGGTTATCCAGGACCATAATAGCCGATAAATTTAATTATAAATCCATTAATCACCCAAAATTCATCCGCCATGGAAGGATATGGTTTCCATACCCAAATTAAATGGAATGAGAACAAGATACATGGAATTAGGAGGAAATAATTCATTATAAGTCAAGAAAAACCTTGATTATTTCCACTAAAATCCAAAAAATACATAACTAAAACCCATAAGATATCACAAAGGGATCTTGAAATAGAATCATCGCATTTTTGGATCTTATAGGGAATGAAAATGGAAAAAATAAGTGAAGTAAAGAGGCGTTAAATTTTAGTGAGGTTAGGTAGAGCATTTATCACTTAAAAAACTATCAAAGGCCTCACCATGGAGTGGTTCACATAAACCAGGATAGGGTGAACCTGTATTAGGACCAATAAAAATGAGGACTAGGGGATTGATATGGAATTTTACTTCCTCTACCCCTAAAATTTTTACATATTGGTTTTCACCCCTTTCACATGAAAAGATGTATAACATGGAGCTTGTCATGGTCTGGATAGAACAACCAAGACATGCCTAAGGGAACATGGTTCTCTCTCCTAGTATCAAAAATGGAGACTCCCCCATGCACCATGGTTTGGACCATGATATGGATTTCCCTATGTTCTAGTCTAAAACCACCAACAATCACCACTATGATTTGGTGTCCTTCATAATGCATATCTTTACATTAGAACTTCCAAAAAACACAAAATAACAAAAAATACAAATGGAAACCCATTTGAATAGAAATATAAACATAAAAAAAATAAACAGAGTATTTCTTACCTAAAAATTACATGATTTGTCATAGTGTTCCTATTTTTTAAAGGATTGTGACCTTCGACCATTAGGGTGATGATGATGGAAATGTGGATCAGAGGGAATGTTAAGAGTTCAGATCTTTCCACTAAAAAGATCAGTGCTTAGTCCATGGACCTCATAGATATAATATATTCTTGTGAACCCCTTATCATTATCATCATTATGAAAATTATATAATTACATCATTTGAAAGAATAAGATGTTAAATAGAACCCAACTAAAAGGATGAATGTGTTCGGTCTGTTGTATATTTTTACATATTCCTGATGCTATTACATAAGGGAATATTATTATCATAACATAAAGAGATATGGGTCTATGTGGGTTTAAATATTGTTATGTGGGGCCACTCTATATTTTTATTCCAAATAGGAAGGCACTCATGATTTAGAGTCCAGTGAGTGCAGTTATAGTTTAAAGTACATTAGGGATACTCATATTTTAGAGTATAGTGAGTATTCTCATGGTTTAAATTTCAATAGGGACAATCATGATTTAGAATCTTGTGGGGTATCATATGGTTTAGAGTCTAGTGAAGACACTCTGGATTTAGAGTCCAGTGGGTACACTCAATGTATAATATCCAATGGGGATACTCTTAATTAAATGTCCAGTGAGGAAACTCTATAGAATAAATCCTATTAATAGGCACTATGGAAAATTTGATGATATTTCGGAAGGATGATTAGGTTTAGGTGACTTATTTCATAATTTTGGGATTGAAACTAAAATATTCATCCAAATATATCCTCCAAATAGGAATCAAAACTCTTGTAGTTTAAGCTGGACAATTTAAAGGTTATATGGAAGGCCCTATACATGAAGTTTAACATTGTGCTATATGATTACATTATGAAAGGGATAAAAACAAGGTATTGATTTTTTATTGCACATTGGTCTTCTAAAAGTTGAAAATATATGTATGGGATTCATGAATAGCCATTGGAACGTGTAAGAATATATGTTTTTATTATGCATAAGATTCCTAACCAATGTATGATGCAAAGGGAGAAGAGATATATGTTCTCAATTATATACATGCACATGGATTTTTCATGATAGATTCTAGGTTTGTATAGAGAATTTATCATATTCCATTACTCTCATATAGATTTTTTATTTACAAAGGGTGTATAAAATGGGTGTGTATAACAAAGTATTTTGTAAAATATCTGTTGCAGGAGACCTTAGGTTGAATGAATAATTACTATCCTATGTAAACTGTGTTATTAATGAATGGATTCTTGTGAAAAATATTCTAAGGGATTATATAATACATTGAAGTGATTAAATATGGTAGTTTATATAAAATTTATCACATAAATGAGTCCATCAAATTTTTCTAATAAGTGTAGAAAGAGGTATAAAACTTAAGGTTGTATACATTGATAGCCTTTCACTTCCCCAAAGTTCCAAGTTTGATTGATTTACAATCCAAAAAATAAAAATATGATGGTTATTTATTGTTCTTTGGTATTGATGAGGTGATGTCCATGAAAGTTTTATTTGTGTGACCATTTAAATGAATATTTCACAGTGCCTCCAGGTACAGACTTGTGAAACTAAATGGGTTGGTATTTGACTATTTTAATTAGATATAAATTAGTTAATTTTTTCATCCTTCATCCTTGATCATCCCTAAATGTTTTTTTAAAATCAATACCATGTGAAATAAATTAAAATTTTCAATTATGCTATACATTGAATCAAATATGTCATTTTTAAATCTATTTTATTTTAAAATATATTGTAAAATAAAATATAAATTCCTATTTTTAATTTCCTGAGTTTTGTTTGATTTATTCAATAATATATTTAGTTAATTCGAATATTATTTTCTTAAAAATAAAATGGGGTATAAAATATCATAATTATATGTATATAGTTTGATTTGGAATTGGATTTAATATTTTGTGGTGGTTTTTGAGATTGAGGATCACTATTTAGGATTTCAACTACCTCATCCCTATGATATTAATATATTCCCTATCATACTAGAACCCATTTTGGTCTAGTGTGATAACGGTTTTTGATTACCATGGTTTTTTTTCTATTTATTCAAAAATATATTTACATAATTAGGTTGTTTTTTTCTTATAAAAAAATAGGATCTAAAATGTTATAATTAGTATTATATAGGTTGAGGTGGCTTTGGATTTCAAATATAGTTTCTTTTGGAGTTCAAGCCACACTGTTTTAAATTTCAATTGCCTCCTTCTTCAGATGTTGTTATTTTCCCCATCGTACTATAAAATATTTTGGTATAGTGAAATAGTAGTTGGTGATTTCCATGGTATTTTTAGATTTATTTTAAAATATTTTTGGTTAATAAGGATAGTATTTTTGTTTAATTTTTTTTATCTATAATCATATGATTAGATTTATATAGGTTGAGGTGGATTTGGATTTCACATCTATTGGTTGTTTTTGAGTTTGAAGCTCACTGTTGAGGATTTCAATTGACTCCTTCCTCTAATATTGTTATTTTACCCATCGTACTAGACACCATATTTGTTTGGTGTGATAAAAGTTGATGATTTACATGGTTTTGATGGATTTATTGATAAATATATTTTTTCAATTAGGATACTATTTTCATATAAAAAACAGGGTCTAGAATCTTATAATTTTAAGTATATAGGTTGATAAATATTTGGATTTCACATCCGGTGGTTTTTTTGAGGATTAGGCTCACTAATGGGGATTTAAATTTCCTCTTTCCACTAATATTTTAATTTTACCCATCATTCTAGGCACTATTTTGATCTTTTGCGATAGTGGTTGGGGTGGCTTGGGATTGAGATGATGGAAAGTTTGGTGGAATATCAAATGATCATGTGTTACCATTGTTATCCTATTTGAAGTAGTTGTTCTTTGTTAGATTCTAGTTTTATAAGGGTTCCTTGGTGTTTCCTCTCACCTTGGTTTTGCAATGGTCAGGGTTTCTCTTTATCATGTTCATCTTCTTACACAGTTCTCTCATGACCACCTCTCCAATCTAATTTTAAGGTAGCCTCTTGGTAAGGTTCCCATGTCCATTGTCTATGGAGGAGGTAGTGTATCTTTATTGTATAATTGGATTCCTAAGATAAGGATAATTTTTGTAGTGATACTAGATTTGGGTGTGGAGGATCTATTTGTTCAACCAACACTAGGATTTTAATGTCTCAACTTTTACATTGGTAGTTTTTGTGGAGTATTCTATTTCATTCCAGTTTCTTATGCACTAGAGATTTGACCCATTGGTGTTTTTTTGGATTTTATACTCTTTGTTAAAGTTTATTTTTTATGACTTATTAATTATAGTGTGTTTTTTAGTGGTGGGTTGGTGTTTCTAGAAGTTTTGTGAGAGGTTCCATGTTAGCATCAAAAGGTGTGCTAATACAGAATTGGGCTTGAGGTGCAGTGTTGGTGCATCCTCAGTTCTAAAATATGGGGTTTTATTTTAATTTTTTTACTAGTTATAGAAGTTGGTTGTTATATTTTTGAAGTTTGAACAAATTTCTATATAGTTTGGTCAGTTTTAAGTGGTTCCCACTTAACCAAAAAGTTTCTATATCTTTAAAAATCAAAAAATTGATTTGGAGGAGATGTAAGGGAGAAAACTTATATAATGAGAAGTAAAAAATAACTCTTATAGGGGACTACTTTTGTTTTTCATTTCAATTATTTTACAATAAAATTTAAAATGAACATTTATCCTTATTAAACTAAATGAATAACTATAATAAACTTTATTTCATAATAATATGTGTTTCATTTTTATGATAAAGGGTATAAGTCATTATAAGTAGTTAATGATTTATTTTTTAAAAAATAAATTTTCTGGTATTTTATTTATATTTTAAATTTAATATAATAGATATTGATATTTGGTTCGTTTATTTTATCAGATCCTCAATTTAATAAGTATTTTCCTTGAATGTAATTTTTAATATGTATATATATATTTATTAGAGTTGAAATTATCTACTAAATTAATTTTTTATAGAATAATTTGAGTGGCTTATATAGTTTATTGATTTCATCAATCGATTTAAAATTAATTTTATGATTTTTCAATGTCAAAAAATTTGAGAACATATATCTTTTAAATGAGATATTGTTGGAGAATACTTATTGATAAATAGTTTCTTGAAACATTATTATAATTGGACTCATCATGAAATATGTATGTATCTTTTTATTAGAAAGGAACTATTTATATTGGAGATAATCAAATATTATTTTATTTGATGAGTATGTTAGTTTTATTATTAAGGGTGTATTTTTTATAATGATGATGTTTAGAGGAGTAATACTTACATTGATACATATGGAAAAGCATTGATGTTCTTTGAAAATATTGATGATCAACATACTTAGTTATATTCTAGATATTTTTTTAATAAATTATCATTTATCATGAATCTTAAATGCTTAAAGTCTTTTAATTAGTAGATAAACAAATCATTACATATATTTTTGGTGTTAATAAAGAAGGTAATCCTTATTAGAGTGATGATTTAAATGTTATACTACCACAACCAAATGTTTACCGAGAACTTAGGTTTCAGATATTTGACTATTATTTCATGTTCCTTAAACTCTATATTACTATTAAAAGAGAATAATAGATCAAATATTATACTGTTTGTCACTCTTCTAGGTGGACGAATATTGAAAAAATAAGAGTTTTCAAATTCATAGTGGTATGATCCTGGACCATGGGAAATAGATTTATATGAAATAGATGTGTTACATTCCACTAAAAAAGGTATATGTTATTTTTAATGTAATCAAAATCAAATAATTTGAAGACATGGAATGTAAATAAAAACGAGGAAGACAACATATTAATGCAACTTATATATTTTTTTAATGGAAAGATTTTGATCAAAGGAATAAATAATTATCCATAGATAGTTGTAATGACCTTCTGGGGTTGACAGTATATGGTTTTAACCACTTTCTATTTATGGGTAGTGAAACCTATAATATACTGACCATTATGTTAGTTCCATACAAACTTATACCTTATCTTTTTATAAAATATTTTCTTTCTATATTTTTCCCTTTTATTGATGGACTAAAATGACATGATGAAAAAATTGATTTTCATCTACATCCATTGATTAATGAGATGAATGAATTTTGAGAATATGTTGTGATGAATTTTGAATGAGTAGATAATAAAATGAATAGAATATGGGTTATATATTTATGTATAAATAATTATTTATATTTGTATATTAATTTATCATATTGTATTACAAAACTAGATTTTAAAATTCCTTTTTTCAATAAAATATATAAAAATTGATATGTATTTAGCATGGTAAAAAGTGGGCATACCAAGGATACTATCATTTTTTCCACCACCTTGCAAGTTCAGAAGATATGGAGTGTCATTTGATAGGTCCATAGAATATAAACCCTTAAATAAGATGAAATTCACACAGTGTATAATTTTTAGGATTTACATGCTTCTGAATTTACTTATATCCTTAGTCAAAATAGACAGTGCATTTATAATTGGAAGACAAGAAGTATTGTTTTATAATTTATTTTACATTGAAGATATAATTTAAGACACAATTTATTTGACATCTTCAGACCGGTACACCCAGATCCAGTGCTAAAAATATATTCTTTATATATTGGCTTTAATGCAAACTTAAAAAAACCAATTTTAACCATCCATAATTATAATATCAATAACCAACATTGATTCACTTTCATACCTAATTCTTTTAGGATTAATGTTTAAGAGGTTTATAAAAAATCATTAACATAACAAAACACATTTATTTCTCATTGAATGAGTATAATTACATTTATACCCATATTTCCATACTCCATATAAATACATAAACATATCCCAAAAAATTATCCACACATTATACCCTTCTATCCATATCTTAGATAAAATCATTCTTCATAACCAAGGAAAATCGAAACATAAGAAGATAAGAGTGAGCTATATTGCTCAGTATGGTTAAATTTGAGAGATATCAATAAATCAATGATCATTAAGAAATATTCATGGGATAAGTATTTTTTCATAACAAAAAACAAAATAATAATAATAAATAATCAATCATGATCTATGAGCACATATAATAACCATAAGAACATGTAATATGAATTATTTCACAATAATAACCATATAAAATCATTTCATTAGTAAAGTTTCACTTATAGAATTATAATATTAGAAAAAGTACCATATTTGATTAGGTTCTCTTCTTATTCCACTAGTTTCTTCGTCAATGTTCAATCCCAACACTATCATAGACGATAGAGTCCCTTACAGAATTTTGTTCACTCCTAATTCATGTCTATAATATCTCATGAGATACTAATAATTACCCAATTTATTGGAGGGATATATAATTTTAGGACAACCCATTACATAATTAAAACCATAAAAAAGTGTTCCAAAAGATCATAAAAACATTCACCATAGAATAACTTTGGGGAAAGAAACTGGTTTCATAAAAATTTAATTATAACATTACAAAATTATAGAAAAGTAATAGGTTTCATATAATCCTTCTCAAAACATTTTCATAATAATACATAAATGTAAATAAAGTGTATCTGATTATAAAACAATATTCCCAATAAATCATACTTTAGAATATGTTAAAATTGATAGAGAGTGTCATTAAAAGAACATTTAAACCATTATTTGAAATCATGATAAAAATATCCTTTTATTTTGATATTCTTTTAAAAATTAATTTTAAAATGACCATGGAAAAATGTAAAGGATCCCTAACACCAGGGAATTTTCATGACAGTGATAAAATCCATTTTTTGGTAAAAATTAAAACAAATATTTATTTTACACATTTTGTAACAAGTTCAAAAGTACCACCCTCAAAAATTGAAAAGAATATTCTTTTTAAAACATTTTAAAAAATTAAAATATTATTTAAAATTAATTTCAATAATTATTTTATCATATAAAATAATATTCTTGAAATAAATTTAAATAACATTGTCATGGATGAAAATGTTCATCAACCAAAGAGTAAATAAGGGTTTCTTTTATTAAAAACATTTTCTCGGTCATTTTAAGTATCAAAGAGAGTATAATGAAAGGAAACCATGAAAACAATTGAAATGTACATAGTGGAACAAAATAGGATGATTTTAATAAATACAGAACATATAATTTCTCTAAATGACATTCAACTATAAATAATCTCAATTAAAAGAGAGATTGAAACATAAACCATTACCGCTTTGGTAACATTTGAATCATAACCTCTTTGAAATAAATAACATTAAATGAAAATTTAAATACCATAAATATAAAGATATAATTATATGACTTATAAAATGAATAATATATTCACCATATAATCACAAATTGTTTCCTAACATGACACATGCATGAACACAACAATATTGAGATGAATAACCCATACAATTTTAGTAATATCTAAATCAAAAACTCATGAAATATATAACCATAAATTAATTTTTAAATCCCAATAATTTTCTGAAAAATAATCATAGAATAAATTTATTGAAACTATACACACAACATAAAATAAATAAGTGGTGAATATAATATATGTCTTATAGAAAAAAAATTAATACGGGAAACCCTAACCTCAGGTCCCAAATTTCTTCATACACACATTTAACTCCTTATGTAATAAATTTTGATTTTTCATAAATTTATATAATAATTACTTCCATAATTATCGTAACATATATGATGCATTTATAATTTTCAGTTACTTATCTATTAATAATTCATCCTTAAAATCATCATTTTGGGTGTTTCTTATTCCATTTTTGATGCATGTTTTTGTTTGGTTGTTCTGATCCTTGCACCTTGGTCATAGATTCATCATCTCAAAAATATTTATAATGTATTAATTATCATTTTTATTCATTATATATAAATTCATAACCATTCATATAAGGTGTTTATGAAATATTAATTACATCATTTCATAGTGGTCATGGTCTACATGTATGCACCAGTGATGTTTTCACTTATTGATGTATAGAAAGAAAGAAAGGTAAATAATAATTCATCTTTATATAATCATAATTATATCATATATATCAAATATATCATATATATTTATTAAATATGTCCTTATGACCATCTTTATTAAGTGGAAATGAAAAATTAATCCCATCACTTCGTGGAGGTGATAGTGCACACGTAGGCACGGGAGACATTATCTTCTTCCAATGATGTGAGGTTAAAAATGTAGATAATATTATATATATAATAATAATTTAATAATCATCATATAGATTCATTAAATCTATATATATAATCATATATGAGAGGAATTAATGAATAATAAGATATGTGGGTGGGGGATGTGGTAGGTTGTACGTACACACGATGACATTTTAATTTTTCATTAGGATGGATGATAAAAAGATAATGGTTATTATATTGATGTAATAATATTTTAGTAATCCAATTTTACTTATTTTACTATTTTTATATTGTTAAAAAAATATTTTTTTGATGTATAAGAAGAAATGATCTTAAAAGGATTTAGTGAAGACAATTATCTCATCCTTAAGAAACCACCATTGGATTTATTCTTAAAGTCCTTTAGGTTGGTCTTTTAAGAAGAAAAAACCTCAATAAGATGTATATGGGGGGTTTTAAGAGATTTTTGTAGGGTTTGTTCTAGATAAGTGGATAAATATGGTTTGAATAATATAGGAGAAAAGGTCATCTTTTATAACTGAGGGGAGTGTCACACTTGTTTTTTTAAAGGGCAAAGCCCTGGATTATTATTGAGAAAAAGAAAGTCAAAAGAAGTAAAAAGTAGGGAATGAAAACAGAGAAACTTAGCTCTCTTTATCATGGATGCTAAGCTTTTTCCTCAACTTGTCTCCTATGATACGCTCTTTATCCCTCATCTCATTCAAATGGTTGGAGCCAATACGTCTTCTTCCTCTTCCTCTTCCCCTATAGTAGGCTTCTTGTATCTCGTTGGCTTGTTGTAGAAGAGATTCAATATCTTCATCAAATATGTCATCTTGAGCCTCTTACTTCCTTTTCATTTTTTCTTTCTTTTCTCTCTTCATTTGGCTTCGGGTTCTAGCATGGTGCCATTCATCATCAATGCCTTTATTCTTCTGATCTTCTTTTCCTGAAGATTCCTGCACACAAACAGTTTCCTACAAAATAGGAGCTCTTGATTCCTTACTCACCTTCACATCAGGATTTTTCTTCAACATTTCTGGGGTTCTAGCCATGACGGGTGATTCCAGCTGAGTAGTCCTAATAGAGTTAACAGTTATTCCAGCCTCCCCAAGGTGAGAGTCAAGAGTGGGGACATTAAAAACAGGAGCAGCCACCAATGTTTCACTGTTCTGGACTATATTGTCCCGAATAGTCAAAATAGGAGACTGATCTGCTCTTTCAACAGGGGCATGATTAACAGCAGATGGAACATTTGGAGAATCAAATGAAGTTTTATCAACAGCTCCTGTAAGAGAAGGACTAGGCAGAGAAACATGGACTCGGTTAGCCAAAGAAAGCTATTCTGAGATTCTTGAATCAGATTTAACACCAAAATCAAGGAGAAGTGGCGAAAAATTAAAAAAATTCAGAATATGGGATTATATAGGATCAAAATATATTCATAAAATATTATTTAGACATGTTTTAAGGTTATTTTAACCCTTATCTCTTATGTTTAACCCCTCATTAACCCTTGTAATCCTTCTCTTAGTAAAATGATACTTTGTCTTTAAGGGTGAATAATGTTATTATAAATGGGATAGTGGATAATAAAGTTATTTTTTATATTATAGTACATTTTAATTTAATTTTAAATGTTTTTTTTTGTGTTTTTTAAATAAATCAATTAAATATTTTTTAACACTATTTTTTTAAAGTCATTTTTGGGACTATTCATATTTTTTAACTTTAAATACATTAATATTAGCTCAGAGTTAAAATTATAGTATTTTAAAAATTAGATACCTTTAATTTTGGTCCATAAATATCATTAATGACTTTAAATTAACCAGAACACATAAATTTTAATATTTAAAAACAATTTAATTTGACTTTTCACCTACTTTTACAAATGTGTCATCAATGATGCATAAATACTTTAGGAAATTATATCATTAGAAAATTAAATAAAACAATATAAAAAAATTATTGTACTTATAAATAACTATTTATATCTATTAATAACAAATTTTTATTCTTATAAAAACATATTATAGATATTAAAATGAGGATGGTGACATTTTGTAATTATTCATAACTCAAAATAATATAAATTTCATTATCAAGGAAAAATAGAGAATACTTCCATATTTTAGCCTATATGATGATTTTGGTTGAAAAAAACTCAGGAAATGAAAAAAGTCAAGTTTTTGAGAGATTTTTAGATCTTATTACATAGTTTTAACCCTGATTTATAGATTTTACCCTTTACCGAGGCGTTAAACTTTTACCATGGTCACTATTCATTATAAAAAAATAAAATGTAACTCATTTAAAAAATTATAGCATGATGATAAAAAAATATGTAATCCTTTTTCTAGATTCAATTTCCAAAATTGGTAAAAAATATTTTCAATATAAATTCACAAAAATGAAATGAATAAACATTTTTTGAAAAAAACACTTTTATAAGCATAAAAATAATTTTATACTCATTTCTGTTTTGTAAATTTTATTCCCATTTCATAGATTGTGTTATGTTTTATTAAATGATACATATTTTACTTTGAAACCAATTCAAAACTGAAAACAACCTTATGAAATCATGATTAAAAGATAGGTACTGAAAATTGTATTTATTTGAATCAAAACATCACTTATATTTCTTTAATGTAAAAAATATATTTCTATATTCAAGGTTATATTTTTAAATGAATTATATTACTTATTAATTATATATTTTGTATATAAAATAAATTTCATAAAATTTTAATTTATTCATATATCATTATAATGTCATTAAAGTGATTTTTTTTAAAATAATAATAATTTTGATACGATGAATCCAAAAATGAAGTTCATTTTGTCAAGTTAAAATTATAAAATTCAAAAATTAATATTTTAGAAGAAAAATTCAAAATATAATAAATATGTACATTTGTAGAAAAATGAACTTTTTAAACATTAACTATTCTTAACCTTGTGTGATTTAATTATTATCATTTAAAATGGGTATTTATTTCCTTGGAATTAATCCATAAATTTTAATAAGGAAAAATGTTCAACATATATTTCATAATTTTTTTCTCCTTTAATACCATCCAAACCAATAACTTTCTTATAATAGTTATTTTTAAATAATTAAATTTTTATAGTATATCATGGTTCATTTAATCTTGGTGTTTTATATGGTACACACTATCAAACACAATCTTTATTTAAAATAAAAAATACATTCTAAAATATCAAGGTGTTAACATTTATATGTCACAATCATTTAATAAAACACAAGTGATGATATACTATTTACCATTTTAGGTTTAAATGGAAAATAAAGAAATAATGTCAATGAAAGTCATAACTGTAAAGACCCTTACCACAACAGCCTAAAGCCAATTCCTTACTTTATTACATTGGTAATATGAACAAGAATTTTCATCCTAAAAGACTAAATATTTTATTAGATTTGGAAGACCATATAAAACCATAGTTTTTTCATTACAACTTTGAAAGGGAAAAAATATGTTCTAACTCCATTGAAAACACCCAACAAATCTTATATTAACACTAAAATTCGTTTATGATATACATCTTCGCATATTGGGGAAAAATAAAACATAAGAAAGGGGTGGTCTCAGATTCTCAGTAAAGGAAGTAAATATTGTGGAATATATGATAAATAAACATAAAAAATAAGTCAAGGTGATTAACTAAAAACACATGCCATTAAAACATAATCTTGAGCATAATATGGCAGGGATAAATGATGATTAAATAAATCAATATAAACAATTTTATGAGAAAGAAACTCAACCATGGATATTATACTAGTCAAATAATCACATGTATCATAAACTAATAATATCATAATGAGGGAATTCATAATAACAGGAATAATAAACATACCATTAAGGCTTTATCCAAGACACCATACATAAATGGGTAAAACACTCAGTCTAGATTGTCTCATGAGACCTACCAATGTATTGAGGGGCTATAACAGGACCCTCCCATCACTTAATAAGTCAAATTAATTCCAAAAATAAAAATGTTAAAATATAAAAAACATATACATATGAAATTTAAATAACTTTCCCCAACCAATAAACATAATATCTAACCATTCTGAGAAATATGATGAATGGTATCTAGATAGCACATCCACAGTGAAACTAATCATAGAAAATTTAATAAAACATAGTTGATGAAATAATAAAATATCAATCCCAATTAATCATAATATTCAATAGAGTGTTTTGAAATATAGGAAAATACTCCAATAAAATCATTGAAGAATTATTGAAAGAAATACCCTTTCTTACTTTGGAAAGAAGTGTTCTTTTGGAAAATCATTTGTATTTGTCATAAAATCAGATTGTAACATGTATAAAACATAAAATAAAAGGGAGTAAAAACGAAATTATATTTGGGGAATAAATTATTTCTATCTGAAGTGAAAACATATAAATATATCATTTAATAAATATTAGAAATGAACCACTTAAGTGTTGTTTAAGGAAAAATACAAAAGAGACTTTAAAATTGAAAAAGTAATAATTTTTTTTAAAACTAAAAAAGAAAAAAATAGTTTTTAATGATAAAATGTGTGAATTTTTAAATGTAATGGTGGATTAAAACATATTATATTGTTCACTTGTAAATGGGTATGAAACTAGGAAGTTCCCTTTAATCAGGCTTGCATGTCGAGAATAATTGAGAAGGGAACCTTATAAAATAATGCATTTCATGTAAGAAAATAATTAAATGATCTTGTTAAAGGAGATTAGAACATGGAAAATTAATTTAAAAAAAGTATATAAAAATAAATTATAATTACATTAGGGTAAAGAGAGAGAAATAATAACCTGAATAAAAAGGGATGTTCGGGGAGAAACCCATACCGTATGTATGAGAGCGTTCTTCACTTATACCTAACATCCTGGATAATGAAATTTGATTCATTAAAAATGTAATTCAAAACCTATAAAAAATATAATATATTTATTATAATTTTATTATGTTCATTTATGGGTTTTTATGAGTTATATGATTCAATTTCGTCGTTCAGAACTGTTCATTTCCTTGGTTTTTATGATTAGTTCACTTGTATGCATGTAAAAAAGATCATGAAAAATGGGAATAGTTATCCAGAATTGATGTTATATGTTATTAATGAAATTACCTAAAATTTAATGGCCATTATATCAATTTATTTCTAGATATGATGATGATTCATTAGATTAAACGTTAATGATAACCATTTAGATTATTTTGACGTTTTTTCGATTACCACAAACTAGTTTTGTCTTCTAAATTTATATTATGTATATTTATAGGTTAAAGAATATTAAATAAGTTTTATTACATATATTAATTTCTTTTTTAACCATATAAATAGTTTTATGACCATACTTGAAGGTATAATTAGAAAAAAAAATCATCTTCTACAAAGGTGGTGAATTAATACCTCAAGAACGACATTTTCATTTTTATAAAAGAAGGGGAAGAGAAAATAATTGATCGTGTATATCCCATTAAGATAATAAAATTATTTTATATATAAGATATTATAGTTATCATGAATTTTTGGATATATATGGTAATTAAAGTACAAGAAAAGGAAAAAACTATAAGAAAACTAAAAGAAGGATAGGGGAATTTCCTCTAGAATTCCTCTCCTTGGGAACCTCATTAGGAAACTTTGAAATGGTATTTTGATGATACCATAATAGATATAATGTGGGATATAAGCTTTGGAGAGGAAATGGGTAGAATATAAGAAATATTCAAATCTTTGGTGGTGTGAGGAGAAGAGGTGGTATTTATAGTGGAGGAGAGAGGTGCTTTTGATTACTTAATTTATTTGTTTATTATTTTAGCTTAAGTAAATGAACAGTGATGATTATTATGACTAAATATAGTAACTAATTCATGTGAGTTGGAACCAATGGGTTCTTAAAACATCCATACATAATCCACTACTCAATAATTCATGTATTTGGCTGAAATGATAAGTACCAAAAATTACCATTCACTATTTACAAAAAGTTCAACTATTTCAGAAAAATCCCAAAAAATTACCCTATTTATTTTTTGATTCGTAGAATTAAAAATTAAATTCCATTTTATTAATATAATATTATAAATATTATAAATTAATATTTAAATTAACATAATAATTTATTAAAAAATATAGATTTTAAAATTATAAATGATTTTATAACACTTTTAAAAATTAATTAGGGTCACGTAAAATTATCTCATAATTATAAGAAAACAAAATATTAATTCATGAATCTATTTTATGAAAATAATATTTTCTTTACATTCCTTATATTAATTTTAAAATTGTAAATAATCATTTTTGTTTAAAAAATACAAACACTTAATTTCTCTTTTTTAAAATATTTATTTAATTTTTAATATATATATATATATATATATCATATTTTCTTTTATAAGTAGCCTAAATTTTATTTGTACTTTAATAGGTGATATTTAAATTCTATTGGTTGGATTACAATTCATAAGGTTCAGATTACTATTCTAATGGTCATATTTAAACGAAAATTTTATGGTTTTAAACTCGGTGCTACGTGAAGTATAAACTATCGATGATGTTATATTTTGAAAGAGACATAACATAAAATATTAAGGTGTTACATTCTCCCATACCAAAAATTTAGTCGTTGAAATTTCTAGAATTTCACGTCAAAAAATGATTTTGGTAGTTCTTCATCATAATTTCCTCTATTTTACACATCAGATATTCATTTTTTTGATTTTTCAAAAGTACCTTTACTAGTCAAGTCATTGATTCCTTAAAATATTTACTATCCAAAATCAAGATAGGATATTCCCGGTAAGATAAATCTTGTTCCTATTCTATTCCTTTATAAGTGAGGACATACATTGGGTCTAGCATATACTTTCTTGATAAAGAGATGTGGAATATATTATATACTTTAGATATTCTAGGTGTAATTTCAAAAATGATAATCCATAACTATATTTATCTCATGGATTTCAAAAGGTCCAATATACCTTTGGATCAATTTACGTTTCATTCCAAGTAGTATAACACCCTTCGATAGAGATAATTTCGAGAACACGTGATCTCCCACTTGAAATTCTAAATACTTCCTTCAATTATCTGAACATATCTTTTTCATATTTTTAGATACTTTGATATGTGTTTGAATAACCTTTAACTTTATTATTTTTCCCTCCACAAATTTTTGGACTACTAGATTCCTCCCACCAACTTCATCCTAACAAGTTGGTGTATGACTTATCTTGGCTTACAATGCTTTATATAGTTCCATTTTGATACATGAATGTAAACTATAATTGTATGAAAACTCTACCAAAGGTAAATACTGATTCCTTAGACCTTGAATGTTATGTATGTATGATCTAAACATGTCTAATAATATTTAAATGGTCCTTTTATACTGTCCATCAGTTTGAGGGTGATAAGATATACTCAAATGTAGCTTAGTGTGTGAGGATTTTTGAATAATTTTCTATAATTTTGATGTAAATCATGTATCATGATTAGACACCATTGCAAGAGGTGATTCATAAAGTCTTACAACTTCATTAATATATAGTTTTTCATGACACTAGAGTGGAAAATACTTTCATATAGCAAGTAAATGTACAGATTTGGTAAGTAGTAAAACAGTTACCCATATTGAATCATTCTTTTTTGGAGTGTTTGGTAATCCAGTGACAAAATCCATAGTAATGTCCTGCCATTTCCATGATGGAATAGGTAGAGGTTAGAGTAATATTCTAGTATATTATCTTTCAACCTTCACCTATTGATATACTAAACATCTTGATACATAATCAATAATTTTCTACTTCATATTATCCCACTATAAATTTTCCTTCAAATCTCTATACATTTTAGTTCTACCATTATGTATAGAGAAATTAAAGCTGTGTGAATCATCCAATAACTCCCTTTTTAGATTGATTGTAGAGGGAACATAATTATTATTCCCAAATATCATAATTATATCATCACACACGAAGTATTCCAACTTTCAATCATTTATAGCTTTAAATTTTCTTTGTAAATTATCATCACTATACTGAGGAATTTTAATCCTTTCTAATAAAGATATTTTTGGAAACCTATTAGAAAACTAAATATGTTTCAACATCCTTGACAATTTCCCTATTCATATTTTCTAGATCCATGTACACAAGGTCCTTTTCAATCCTCATTTCTTTCATAACTCCATGATCCTTCCTGCTCAAAGAATCTACTACTTTATTCTCCATTCCTGGGCGGTAGTGTATTTAAAAATCATAATCTCAGAATATCACTATCCATATATTTTTCTTCATGTTTATTTATTTATGTGAGAAGATATATTTCAAGATGTTATAATTTATATATATCTCACATATTTCACCATAGAGATAGTGTATCCATAAATTTAGAGAAAATATTATAGCTTTTAAATCAAGACCAATAGTTGCATAGTTTATTTCATGTGTTTTTAACTACCATGATGCATAGGCAATAACTATGTCATTATGTATAAGGAATTTTATGAATCCCTATAAATTACAAATCCACCATTTCTTGATGGTAGAGTTAAAATTTGAACATTCACTAATCTCCTTTTAAATGATTTAAAACATTCTTGAAATTATTTCGTCCATATGAACTTAAAACCTTCATGATAAGGTTTTTTAACGGGTTAGCTAATCATGAAAAATTCTTAATGAAACTCTAATAGTAACCTGGTAAACCAATGAAAATTCATACCTCAGTTATATTCATTGATGTAGTCTATTTCTGACATGCCTTTGTCTTCGAAAGATCAACTAAGATTCCATCCTTAGAGACAATATGGACAAGAAAATAAATAGTTTTAAGTTAGAATTCACATGTTCTAAACTTACCATACAAATCATTTATTTTAAGAGTCTCCAGAATAATCCTCAAGGGGTTCTCATAGTCCTCATATCTTTGGTAATATATCTAGATATCATCTATAAATACCACTACAAAATTTTCAAGATATTTCTTGAACACTCTTTTATTTAGATTCATAAAAAAAGGTGTATTAGTTAGTCCCAATGGCATTAATGTAAACTCATATTGTCCATACATATTTCAAAGTAATATATTTAGAATATATTCATTCTTCAGATACAATTGATGTTTTCCAGATTGAAGATCAATCTTTGAAACATATTGAGATCCAAGAAGTTAATCAAAGAATTCATCAATGTGAGGAAGACGATACATTTTCTTTATCACAATGGAATTTATCTCCATTTAGTCAATGTACAACCTCATAGATTCATATTTCAAAAAAAAGAAAAGGGGATCCACATACAGAAAAACTAGGGAGAATAAACCCCTTACTTATGAACTCCTATAGTTGTTTATTCATCTCTACTAATTTTATTGTGGCCATTCTATTAGGATTCATTGATATTGGCCTTACATCAGAGATTAAGTCAATAAATAACTCAACTTCCCACCCTAGAGAATGTCTAGATAAATCCTATGGAGATACATCAATGTATTCTTATACAGTAAATACATCATCAATTTTGATATTTCTTTCCACACCCATAGATGATTTTTTCTCTTCCACCCCAAGAATTTCACTTAGAAGAGCTACTGGAGGTAGATCCAGATATAAATCAGGTGATAACGTCTCCCCTCTAATGATGTGAAATTCCATAACATCATCATGAATCAAAAATATATTATCTTTGTAGAAAAACTTTTAATTATATTTTGGAAGATATTACATACCAAGGATTATATCAAAATCAATCATAAGTTTGATGATAAAGTCAACAACTAGAGCATGTTTATGTGTCATAATAGAAACTACTGTACAATTTTAATTACAAAAAGGTTTCCACTAGGATTATTTACTGAAAACTCCATTGTTAAGGTGAATTTTAAACATATAATTTTTTTAAAAAAATATGGAAGATATAGAGGAATACATTGATCCATAATAAAATAAATCTTCAGATAAATTTGAGGATATTATTATATTACCTTACACCACATCATTAGAAACATCAAACTCAACAATTGTGATCACATAATCTTGGCATTTCTCCCATGGAATTTTGTGGGGAATGTTTCCTTAAAACATAAGACAATAATTTTAATAATTCCCCATCTCTTCAAAATTTTATCATCTAACATTGGTACATTATTTATTACCCTTATAATCACGATCTTGGTGGAATTTTTCTCCACACTTGTAACAAATGGTCATCCCCAATAGGAATGTTCCATCATGTTGCTTTCAGTATTTATTTCAGGATGTAAAGTCAAATCATTCCTTCTCCCAAATTTAAATATTTTCTTTTTCTATAGTATTTAACATCCCTATTATTCTATTTTTTCATTTAAATTCATAATACCTAGATAATTCTTTCTCTATCTTGATAACACATGAGACTGTATCTTTGTATGATGAGAATGTTTGGGAGACTAGTTCTCTTCAGAGGAGTGGTTTTTGTTAGGTCGGAGAAATACGGGAAGGAGTGATGGCAAGAGGGGAGGTGAATTGCCTTTTAAAAAATGATTAACAAATTAAAATCAAAGTAAAGAATGCAGCGGAAATAAAAGAGGCAAGACACAAGAAATTGATAACGGAGTTCGGCCAAAACCCGGCCTACGTCTCCGCTCCCAACTCAACCGTTGAGAGATTCCTACCGCTTGCTTTTCAATGGTTTTAGCAAGAAACCCACTAGGCTTTGAGGTAGCACTAGGACCTATTACAGCTTGCTTTTATTGGTTGAGCAAGAACCCACTTACTTTTAATGGTTGAGTAAGAACCCACTAGCCTTTTTAACGGGTGAAGGCTAGCTCACCGGTGACTGAAGCCTTTTAAAAGGAAAGGCTTGACGAAACCTCTTCACACCTTAGTGGTGATGTGAAACCCAAAAGAAAGAGGGATGAGAAAGAGTTTGGGGTTTGTAGTCACAAACCCAATTTTAAGCTCAAAATAAATAAAGCAAGAAAAACCGTAATTGAGGAAGAATTGGGCGCCAAAGTATGATGGAGTTGATGTAGCGTGCTCTCCCAAGATTCTTGAGGTGCTCCTTGGATTGGAAATTGGTTGGAGCACTTGAGGATCCTTGAAGGTGGAGCGCCGGAGGTTCGCCAAATGTTCAACAATATGTCCGAGCGCTTGGTATATGATCCGGTGGGTGTCCGGGGCTTCCTTGGGCTTTATTTATAGGCATGGAACCCTTGGGGAGTCTTCGGAGCCGTTGGAGAGGCTTAAAGAGCCGTTGGGAGCCAAAAGAGGGTTGACTGGTCAAAGCCAACGGCTAGTTTGACTGGGCTACCGGCTGGCCGGTGCCTTGGAGCAGGGTTGATGCTTCTGTCCAGACTCCACCGGCTGGCCGGTGGTGAGGCCACCGGTTGGCCGGTGGCAAGACAGTAGCTTGCCATTCTGTGCAGGTGCCACCGGCTGACCGGTGCTGAGGCCACCGGCTGGCCGGTGCTGAGGCAGTAGCTCATCCTATTCTGTCTGGATGCCACCAGTTGGCCGGTGCTTGGCCACCGGTTGGCCGGTGGTCTGGACAGAGGAATGCCTTCTGTCCAGGCCACCATCGGCTGGCCGGTGGTCTTCCACTGGTTGGCCGGTGGACTGAAACTCATTTCATTTTCATTCCTTCTTGGCCCAATTCCTTGGAAAACTTTTGCCTATCAACACAAACACTTAAAACATGATTAGAAACATAAGAGGGTGATTGTGATCATGAAAATTAAACCTCGAGGGGTTTGAGAGGTACAACAATCTCCCCCTATTTTGATGATCACAATCACCGAAACAAACAATGTAAAAGACTTAAAATGAGAGGCATGCTTTAAAAGATTTTTCCCCCAATCAATCAAGAATTTCTCCCCCTTTGTGATTATCAAAATAGCACGGGGCATAAAACTTGATTGAGGGAAGATTGAAAATCAAGATTTTTAAATCAATTGGAATTTTTGAAAATTAAATTGAAAAATTTGAATAACAGTTTGAATTGAAAGTTTTGAATCAAAACCAATTTAAATTTGAAATTTGAAACCAAATGAAATTTTTGAAATTGAGAGTTTTGAATCAAAAATGAATTGAAAATTTAAATTGAAAAAAGAATCGAAAGAAATTTTTGAAATTAAGAAAATTTCTCCCCCTAAATAAAAACAATGAATCACCGGGGATAGGAAATAAATTTTGGCCCGGAGAGACTCTCCAAAAGGGATTTTTCAATCCAAATTTGTTTCATGGCGGGTCTTCTCCTATAAAATTCGTCCGAAAAGAAAAAAGATTTGGGTTGACCGTACCGGGAATTTTTGCAATCACACTCATAAATGAGGTGCCCGGGTTTTTTAAAATAATTACAAAATTTATAACTAGAGCTCCCCCTTACAAAAACAGTTGAAGCATGGGAGGAGGAAGCTTGGTTGGTATATCCTAGCCCTTGGGTGGTTCTTGAAATTCGTTGGGAACCAAGCAATTTTGAAAGATTTTGTTCCCCTTGGGTGAATTTGGCTAGGGATTCTCTAAGGTCCTTGATGGTTGATTCCAAAGAATCAACATTTGGGAAATTTTGGATTTTTAGGGAGAGTTCCTCCTTCTCTTTGAGAAGTTGTTCTTTTTCGGAGGAAAGTTTTTTGAAATTCTTTTTCAAAGAAACAAATTTAGAAGAAAGTTCATGAAAACCATTTTCTAATTGGTCTCTAGCATGTTGGAGTTCTTCATATGATAAATGATTAAAAGAATTTGAAGAACTAGAGGATGAAGAAGAGGAAGAGGATGATGATACCTCATGTTTTGCCATTAGGCATTTTGTACCTTGGTTGCTTGAGGAGGAGGAGGAGGAGAATGATGAGGTGTCACTCCATGTCGCCTTGAGGACCTTTTTCTTTCCTTTTTCCTTTGGCATGGCCCGTTTTTTGTTGAGTGGGCAATTGGGCTTGTAATGGCCCTTTTCGCCGCACCCGTAGCATCTCACCTTGGGCTCGGATCTTGCGGTGGGTTCTTGCTTTCGCGCCTTGCGAGATTTCTTCTTCTTCTTGTGCTTCTTCATGAATTTTTGCATTTGGCGGGCTAGATTCTCCATTTCGGAATCGCCGCTTGAAGATGAAGGAGATGAGGAAGATGAGGATGATGAGGAGGAGCTTACTTCTTTTTGTACCTTGAGGGAAATGCTCTTTGGTGTCTTGATTGGTGTGCCCTCCTTTTGAGCTTGCCTCCTCATCGTGATCTCGTACGTCATTAGGGATCCGATGAGCTCTTCGACCGGCATGTTCTTTACATCCTTAGCTTCTTGGATAGCCGTCACCTTAGGTGCCCATGAGCTCGGAAGGACCCATAGGATCTTCTTGACCATTGCTTCAGCTGAAACATCATCACCAAGAGATTTTCTACCATTGCAAACGTCAGTGAAGCGTGTAAACATTTCAGAAATAGACTCATTTGGATGCATTGAAAAAGATTCAAAGTCTTGTCTATACATATCTAATCTAGTATCTTTGACTTTATTAGTGCCTTCATGGGTCACTTCTAAAAGCTTCCAAATTTCATGTGAAGTGGTGCAAGTGGACACTCGGTTGAACTCATTTCGGTCAAGGCCGCAATGTAGAGCGTTCATGGCTTTGCCATCAAGCTCAAAGTTTCTAATATCGGTGGGGGTCCATTTGGATTCGTCGAGGGTAGACAAAGTATAACCTTGCATGACAATTTTGTAAATAGGATATCCTATGCTTCTAAGAAAGGTAGTCATGCGGGTTTTCCAATAAGTGTAGTCGGTCCCATCAAAAAATGGAGCACGACCCAATGAAAAGCCTTCGGGGGCGAAAGAAGTAGATTCCATCAAAAAGGATCTTTAATTTGAAACCGGTTAGGGAATTATTCAAATACTTCCTCTGATACCAATTGTTAGGTCGGAGAAATACGGGAAGGAGTGATGGAAAGAGGGGAGGTGAATTGCCTTTTAAAAAATGATTAACAAATTAAAATCAAAGTAAAGAATGCAGCGGAAATAAAAGAGGCAAGACACAAGAAATTGATAACGGAGTTCGGCCAAAACCCGACCTACGTCTCCGCTCCCAACTCAACCGTTGAGAGATTCCTACCGCTTGCTTTTCAATGGTTTTAGCAAGAAACCCACTAGGCTTTGAGGTAGCACTATGATCTATTACAGCTTGCTTTTATTGGTGGAGCAAGAACCCACTTACTTTTAATGGTTGAGTAAGAACCCACTAGCCTTTTTAACGGGTGAAGGCTAGCTCACCGGTGACTCAAGCCTTTTAAAAGGAAAGGCTTGACGAAACCTCTTCACACCTTAGTGGTGATGTGAAACCCAAAAGAAAGAGGGATGAGAAAGAGTTTGGGGTTTGTAGTCACAAACCCAATTTTAAGCTCAAAATAAATAAAGCAAGAAAAACCGTAATTGAGGAAGACTTGGGCGCCAAAGTATGATGGAGTTGATGTAGCGTGCTCTCCCAAGCTTCTTGAGGTGCTCCTTGGATTGGAAATTGGTTGGACCACTTGAGGATCCTTGAAGGTGGAGCGCCGGAGGTTCGCCAAATGTTCAACAATATGTCCGAGCGCTTGGTATATGATCCGGTGGGTGTCCGGGGCTTCCTTGGCCTTTATTTATAGGCATGGAACCCTTGGGGAGTCTTCGGAGCCGTTGGAGAGGCTTGAAGAGCCGTTGGGAGCCAAAAGAGGGTTGACTGGTCAAAGCCAACGGCTAGTTTGACTGGGCTACCGGCTGGCCGGTGCAGGGCCACCGGCTGGCCGGTGCCTTGGAGCAGGGTTAATGCTTCTGTCCAGACTCCACCGGCTGGCCGGTGGTGAGGCCACCAGTTGGCCGGTGGCAAGACAGTAGCTTTCCATTCTGTGCAGGTGCCACCGGCTGACCGGTGCTGAGGCCACCGGCTGGCCGGTGCTGAGGCAGTAGCTCATCCTATTCTGTCTGGATGCCACCAGCTGGCCGGTGCTTGGCCACCGGTTGGCCGGTGGTCTGGACAGAGGAATGCCTTCTGTCCAGGCCACCTTCGGCTGGCCGGTGGTCTTCCACTGGTTGGCCGGTGGACTGAAACTCAGTTCATTTTCATTCCTTCTTGGCCCAATTCCTTGGAAAACTTTTGCCTATCAACACAAACACTTAAAACAAGATTAGAAACATAAGAGGGTGATTGTGATCATGAAAATTAAACCTCGAGGGGTTTGAGAGGTACAACAATCTCCCCCTATTTTGATGATCACAATCACCGAAACAAACAATGTAAAAGACTTAAAATGAGAGGCATGCTTTAAAATATTTTTCCCCCAATCAATCAAGAATTTCTCCCCCTTTGTGATTATCAAAATAGCACGGGGCATAAAACTTGATTGAGGGAAGATTGAAAATCAAGATTTTTAAATCAATTGGAATTTTTGAAAATTAAATTGAAAAATTTGAATAACAGTTTGAATTGAAAGTTTTGAATCAAAACCAATTGAAATTTGACATTTGAAACCAAATGAAATTTTTGAAATTGAGAGTTTTGAATCAAAAATGAATTGAAAATTTAAATTGAAAAAAGAATCGAAAGAAATTTTTGAAATTAAGAAAATTTCTCCCCCTAAATAAAAACAATGAATCACCGGGGATAGGAAATAAATTTTGGCCTGGAGAGACTCGCCAAAAGGGATTTTTCAATCCAAATTTGTTTCATGGCGGGTCTTCTCCTATAAAATTCGTCCGAAAAGAAAAAAGATTTGGGTTGACCGTACCGGGCATTTTTGCAATCACACTCATAAATGAGGTGCCCAGGTTTTTTAAAATAATTACAAAATTTATAACTAGAGCTCCCCCTTACAAAAACAGTTGAAGCATGGGAGGAGGAAGCTTGGTTGGTATATCCTAGCCCTTGGGTGGTTCTTGAAATTCGTTGGGAACCAAGCAATTTTGAAAGATTTTGTTCCCCTTGGGTGAATTTGGCTAGGGATTCTCTAAGGTCCTTGATGGTTGATTCCAAAGAATCAACATTTGGGAAATTTTGGATTTTTAGGGAGAGTTCCTCCTTCTCTTTGAGAAGTTGTTCTTTTTCGGAGGAAAGTTTTTTGAAATTCTTTTTCAAAGAAACAAATTTAGAAGAAAGTTCATGAAAACCATTTTCTAATTGGTCTCTAGCATGTTGGAGTTCTTCATATGATAATAGATTAAAAGAATTTGAAGAACTAGAGGATGAAGAAGAGGAAGAGGATGATGATACCTCATGTTTTGCCATTAGGCATTTTGTACCTTGGTCGCTTGAGGAGGAGGAGGAGGAGAATAATGAGGTGTCACTCCATGTCGCCTTGAGGACCTTTTTCTTTCCTTTTTTCCTTTGGCAGTGGCCCGTTTTTTGTTGAGTGGGCAATTGGGCTTGTAATGGCCCTTTTCGCCGCACCCGTAGCATCTCACCTTGGGCTCGGATCTTGCGGTGGGTTCTTGCTTTCGCGCCTTGCGAGATTTCTTCTTCTTCTTGTGCTTCTTCATGAATTTTTGCATTTGGCGGGCTAGATTCTCCATTTCGGAATCGCCGCTTGAAGATGAAGGAGATGAGGAAGATGAGGATGATGAGGAGGAGCTTACTTCTTTTTGTACCTTGAGGGCAATGTTCTTTGGTGTCTTGATTGGTGTGCCCTCCTTTTGAGCTTGCCTCCTCATCGTGATCTCGTACGTCATTAGGGATCCAATGAGCTCTTCGACCGGCATGTTCTTTACATCCTTAGCTTCTTGGATAGCCGTCACCTTAGGTTCCCATGAGCTCGGAAGAACCCATAGGATCTTCTTGACCATTGCTTCAGCTGAAACATCATCACCAAGAGATTTTCTACCATTGCAAACGTCAGTGAAGCGTGTAAACATTTCAGAAATAGACTCATTTGGATGCATTGAAAAAGATTCAAAGTCTTGTCTATACATATCTAATCTAGTATCTTTGACTTTATTAGTGCCTTCATGGGTCACTTCTAAAAGCTTCCAAATTTCATGTGAAGTGGTGCAAGTGGACACTCGGTTGAACTCATTTCGGTCAAGGCCGCAATGTAGAGCGTTCATGGCTTTGCCATCAAGCTCAAAGTTTTTAATATCGGCGGGGGTCCATTTGGATTCGTCGGGGGTAGACAAAGTATAACCTTGCATGACAATTTTGTAAATAGGATATCCTATGCTTCTAAGAAAGTTAGTCATGCGGGTTTTCCAATAAGTGTAGTCGGTCCCATCAAAAAATGGAGCACGACCCAATGAAAAGCCTTCGGGGGCGAAAGAAGTAGATGCCATCAAAAAGGATCTTTAATTTGAAACCGGTTAGGGAATTATTCAAATACTTCCTCTGATACCAATTGTTAGGTCGGAGAAATACGGGAAGGAGTGATGGCAAGAGGGGAGGTGAATTGCCTTTTAAAAAATGATTAACAAATTAAAATCAAAGTAAAGAATGCAGCGGAAATAAAAGAGGCAAGACACAAGAAATTGATAACGGAGTTCGGCCAAAACCCGGCCTACGTCTCCGCTCCCAACTCAACCGTTGAGAGATTCCCACCGCTTGCTTTTCAATGGTTTTAGCAAGAAACCCACTAGGCTTTGAGGTAGCACTAGGACCTATTACAGCTTGCTTTTATTGGTTGAGCAAGAACCCACTTACTTTTAATGGTTGAGTAAGAACCCACTAGCCTTTTTAACGGGTGAAGGCTAGATCACCGGTGACTCAAGCCTTTTAAAAGGAAAGGCTTGACGAAACCTCTTCACACCTTAGTGGTGATGTGAAACCCAAAAGAAAGAGGGATGAGAAAGAGTTTGGGGTTTGTAGTCACAAACCCAATTTTAAGCTCAAAATAAATAAAGCAAGAAAAACCGTAATTGAGGAAGACTTGGGCGCCAAAGTATGATGGAGTTGATGTAGCGTGCTCTCCCAAGCTTCTTGAGGTGCTCCTTGGATTGGAAATTGGTTGGAGCACTTGAGGATCCTTGAAGGTGGAGCGCCGGAGGTTCGCCAAATGTTCAACAATATGTCCGAGCGCTTGGTATATGATCCGGTGGGTGTCCGGGGCTTCCTTGGCCTTTATTTATAGGCATGGAACCCTTGGGGAGTCTTCGGAGCCGTTGGAGAGGCTTGAAGAGCCGTTGGGAGCCAAAAGAGGGTTGACTGGTCAAAGCCAACGGCTAGTTTGACTGGGCTACCGGCCGGCCGGTGCAGGGCCACCGGCTGGCCGGTGCCTTGGAGCAGGGTTGATGCTTCTGTCCAGACTCCACCGGCTGGCCGGTGGTGAGGCCACCGGTTGGCCGGTGGCAAGACAGTAGCTTGCCATTCTGTGCAGGTTCCACCGGCTGACCGGTGCTGAGGCCACCGGCTGGCCGGTGCTGAGGCAGTAGCTCATCCTATTCTGTCTGGATGCCACCAGCTGGCCGGTGCTTGGCCACCGGTTGGCCGGTGGTCTGGACAGAGGAATGCCTTCTATCCAGGCCACCATCGGCTGGCCGGTGGTCTTCCACTGGTTGGCCGGTGGACTGAAACTCAGTTCATTTTCATTCCTTCTTGGCCCAATTCCTTGGAAAACTTTTGCCTATCAACACAAACACTTAAAACAAGATTAGAAACATAAGAGGGTGATTGTGATCATGAAAATTAAATCTTGAGGGGTTTGAGAGGTACAACAATCTCCCCCTATTTTGATGATCACAATCACTGAAACAAACAATGTAAAAGACTTAAAATGAGAGGCATGCTTTAAAAGATTTTTCCCCCAATCAATCAAGAATTTCTCCCCCTTTGTGATTATCAAAATAGCACGGGGCATAAAACTTGATTGAGGGAAGATTGAAAATCAAGATTTTTAAATCAATTGGAATTTTTGAAAATTAAATTGAAAAATTTGAATAACAGTTTGAATTGAATGTTTTGAATCAAAACAAATTGAAATTCGAAATTTGAAACCAAATGAAATTTTTGAAATTGAGAGTTTTGAATCAAAAATGAATTGAAAATTTAAATTGAAAAAATAATCGAAAGAAATTTTTGAAATTAAGAAAATTTCTCCCCCTAAATAAAAATAATGAATCACCGGGGATAGGAAATAAATTTTGGCCCGGAGAGACTCGCCAAAAGGGATTTTTCAATCCAAATTTGTTTCATGGCGGGTCTTCTCCTATAAAATTCGTCCGAAAAGAAAAAAGATTTGGGTTGACCGTACCGGGCATTTTTGCAATCACACTCATATATGAGGTGCCCGGGTTTTTTTACAATAATTACAAAATTTATAACTAGAGCTCCCCCTTACAAAAACAGTTGAAGCATGGGAGGAGGAAGCTTGGTTGGTATATCCTAGCCCTTGGGTGGTTCTTGAAATTCGTTGGGAACCAAGCAATTTTGAAAGATTTTGTTCCCCTTGGGTGAATTTGGCTAGGGATTCTCTAAGGTCCTTGATGGTTGATTCCAAAGAATCAACATTTGAGAAATTTTGGATTTTTAGGGAGAGTTCCTCCTTCTCTTTGAGAAGTTGTTCTTTTTCGGAGGAAAGTTTTTTGAAATTCTTTTTCAAAGAAACAAATTTAGAAGAATGTTCATGAAAACCATTTTCTAATTGGTCTCTAGCATGTTGGAGTTCTTCATATGATAAATGATTAAAAGAATTTGAAGAAATAGAGGATGAAGAAGAGGAAGAGGATGATGATACCTCATGTTTTGCCATTAGGCATTTTGTACCTTGGTCGCTTGAGGAGGAGGAGGAGGAGAATGATGAGGTGTCACTCCATGTCGCCTTGAGGACCTTTTTCTTTCCTTTTTCCTTTGGCGTGGCCCGTTTTTTGTTGAGTGGGCAATTGGGCTTGTAATGGCCCTTTTCGCCGCACCCGTAGCATCTCACCTTGGGCTCGGATCTTGCGGTGGGTTCTTGCTTTCGCGCCTTGCGAGATTTCTTCTTCTTCTTGTGCCTCTTCATGAATTTTTGCATTTGGCGGGCTAGATTCTCCATTTCGGAATCGCCGCTTGAAGATGAAGGAGATGAGGAAGATGAGGATGATGAAGAGGAGCTTACTTCTTTTTGTACCTTGAGGGCAATGTTCTTTGGTGTCTTGATTGGTGTGCCCTCCTTTTGAGCTTGCCTCCTCATCGTGATCTCGTACGTCATTAGGGATCCGATGAGCTCTTCGACCGGCATGTTCTTTACATCCTTAGCTTCTTGGATAGCCGTCACCTTAGGTGCCCATGAGCTCGGAAGGACCCATAGGATCTTCTTGACCATTGCTTCAGCTGAAACATCATCACCAAGAGATTTTATACCATTGCAAACGTCAGTGAAGCGTGTAAACATTTCAGAAATAGACTCATTTGGATGCATTGAAAAAGATTCAAAGTCTTGTCTATACATATCTAATCTAGTATCTTTGACTTTATTAGTGCCTTCATGGGTCACTTCTAAAAGCTTCCAAATTTCATGTGAAGTGGTGCAAGTGGACACTCGGTTGAACTCATTTCGGTCAAGGCCGCAATGTAGAGCGTTCATGGCTTTTCCATCAAGCTCAAAGTTTCTAATATCGGCGGGGGTCCATTTGGATTCGTCGGGGGTAGACAAAGTATAACCTTGCATGACAATTTTGTAAATCAGATATCCTATGCTTCTAAGAAAGGTAGTCATGCGGGTTTTCCAATAAGTGTAGTCGGTCCCATCAAAAAATGGAGCACGACCCAATGAAAAGCCTTCGGGGGCGAAAGAAGTAGATGCCATCAAAAAGGATCTTTAATTTGAAACCGGTTAGGGAATTATTCAAATAATTCCTCTGATACCAATTGTTAGGTCGAAGAAATACGGGAAGGAGTGATGGCAAGAGGGGAGGTGAATTGCCTTTTAAAAAATGATTAACAAATTAAAATCAAAGTAAAGAATGCAGCGGAAATAAAAGAGGCAAGACACAAGAAATTGATAACGGAGTTCGGCCAAAACCCGGCCTACGTCTCCGCTCCCAACTCAACCGTTGAGAGATTCCTACCGCTTTCTTTTCAATGGTTTTAGTAAGAAACCCACTAGGCTTTGAGGTAGCACTAGGACCTATTACAGCTTGCTTTTATTGGTTGAGCAAGAACCCACTTACTTTTAATGGTTGAGTAAGAACCCACTAGCCTTTTTAACGGGTGAAGGCTAGCTCACCGGTGACTCAAGCCTTTTAAAAGGAAAGGCTTGACGAAACCTCTTCACACCTTAGTGGTGATGTGAAACCCAAAAGAAAGAGGGATGAGAAAGAGTTTGGGGTCTGTAGTCACAAACCCAATTTTAAGCTCAAAATAAATAAAGCAAGAAAAACCGTAATTGAGGAAGACTTGGGCGCCAAAGTATGATGGAGTTGATGTAGCGTGCTCTCCCAAGCTTCTTGAGGTGCTCCTTGGATTGGAAATTGGTTGGAGCACTTGAGGATCCTTGAAGGTGGAGCGCCGGAGGTTCACCAAATGTTCAACAATATGTCCGAGCGCTTGGTATATGATCCGGTGGGTGTCCGGGGCTTCCTTGGCCTTTATTTATAGGCATGGAACCCTTGGGGAGTCTTCGGAGCCGTTGGAGAGGCTTAAAGAGCCATTGGGAGCCAAAACAGGGTTGACTGGTCAAAGCCAACGGCTAGTTTGACTGGGCCACCGGCTGGCCGGTGCCTTGGAGCAGGGTTGATGCTTCTGTCCAGACTCCACCGGCTGGCCGGTGGTGAGGCCACCGGTTGGCCGGTGGCAAGACAGTAGCTTTCCATTCTGTGCAGGTGCCACCGGCTGACCGGTGCTGAGGCCACCGGCTGGCCGGTGCTGAGGCAGTAGCTCATCCTATTCTGTCTGGATGCCACCAGCTGGCCGGTGCTTGGCCACCGGTTGGCCGGTGGTCTGGACAGAGGAATGCCTTCTGTCCAGGCCACCATCGGCTGGCCGGTGGTCTTCCACTGGTTGGCCGGTGGACTGAAACTCAGTTCATTTTCATTCCTTCTTGGCCCAATTCCTTGGAAAACTTTTGCCTATCAACACAAACACTTAAAACAAGATTAGAAACATAAGAGGGTGATTGTGATCATGAAAATTAAACCTCGAGGGGTTTGAGAGGTACAACAGTTTTAACCCATCAAATAATCAATCAATATTAATCATTTTATTACTTACGTAATCTAGATAATTCCTTTCTAACATTTTAATATTGGATTCATACTTGAAAAAATTTTCATCCTCTTTTTGTCTAAGACTAAATAATTGTTTCTCCATATCCAATAATTGTTCATGAGGGAAATATTTTTCTAATAAAACATCCTTAAAATACTTCAATTAAATATTTTCTATTTATTCTTCCACCTTTGTGTTTTGAATTAATGAACACCAATGATCTACATCTTCTGATAGATGATAAACTGCCATGACAACTTTCTCTCTTTCGTTATTTTCCAAAATAAGAAAAATCTTCTCTAAGGAACTTATTAATCACTCATATTCAAATGGAATTGTAGTGCTATTGAATGATGGAGGATATTATCTCATCAATAGGTATAACATTGTTCCCCTACGTTTAGGATTGTGATGATCCATATGGTTAAGGGTATTGTTCAAAACCAGAGTCATCCTTCCCAGTAGAGTTATAAGTTGTTCAACACTAGTTTCAACTCCAGTTACAACATCATTATCTTTTATGGGAGGTAAATACTTACATAGAATACATGCATTGAAATAGTTTCCATTATTTCCATTAGGCGCCATTTCTAAATTATGGAATATGATAAATTATATTATTAATCATAATGCATAATTTTGAACCAATAAGACTTAACAAAAATTGATAAATTTATTTATATCTAATCTCAAAAAAATAAACAAGGATTATATGGGGACATATTTTATTTTAAACACTTTATAATGGTTTATAAGAAAATTATTAATTATCCAAAGAATATACACTAGGAGTGTCAAACTAGTTAATAAATAATGCCTATCGTCATGTACTAGGTTATACTGAGTCAGAACAAAGACACATTGTCAGAGTTGTTATCCCTTGGTACATCTATGACTAAACCACATCCGCTTGTAGAATCAGGACATGGATGTATTTCTAGGAATACCCACATAATATATACTTTAAAAAAATTAAATGATGTTCTTAAATTATTATACTCAATGTCTATCTTAGGGTTTTGTTCCCAAATATATACTTTATAAATATTGTTTCTTAGGTTTCTAATAAACTTTTTCTAATACCAACTGCAAGGACCCTGACCCCAGTATCCTAAAGATGATGCCTTACTTTTTTATATTGGTACTATGAACAATCATTCCCATAAAAAAGGACTGAATATTTTGTTATATTTGTAAAACTAGATACAACCATAATTTTTACATTACAACTTCGAATGGAAAACAGCATAGAAAATCCATTAGATACACCAAAAAACTCTTATATTAACTCTACAAGTCATTCATAATATACATCTTCGCATCCAGGAGAAAATAAAATACAATAAAGGGATGAGATAAGATTCTCAGTAAGGGTAATAAATATAGTGTAATATAACATAAATAAACATAAATAATACGGTAAGGTGATTAACTAAAAACACATGCCATTAAAACAAAATATTGAATATAATATGGTAGGGATAAAATTTGATTAAATAAATTCATATAAATAATCATATTATAATGAAATTTAACCATGGGTATTATAATAGTATAATAATAAAATGGATTATAATTTACTAATATCATAATAATTTAATTCATGATTTTGGAAAAAAATAAATATATTGTCAAGGATTCAACTGAGAAACCATACATAAATTAGTAAAAACCCCGGTTTAGTTTGTCTCATGAGACGTACCGATGCATTGAGGTGATATAGAGGTCCATTAATATCACTTCATAATTTTAATTTATTCCTCATATGAAAGGGGTGAAACATAAACAACACATACATATTAAATTTAAAAACCTTTCCCCAATCAAGAAACATAATCACGAACCATTCTGAGTAATATGGTGAACGATATCAAGATAAATATCCATAGTCAAAGTAATCATAAACCATTTAATAAAATTTTGTAGATGATATCTTAAAAGATAAAACATAATTTATAATAAGATTAAATATATGGAGTTGAAATATATGGAAGTACTCTAATAAAATCATCAAGTAATTATTGAAAGAAATACACTTTTGTACTTTAAAAAAAGAGTTCTTTTAGAAAAACATTTATATTTGTCATAAAATAAAATTATAACGTTTATATTACATAAAATAAAAGTGAGGGAAAATTAAATTATATTTTAGGTATAAATTATTCCTATATAAAGTGAAAACATGTAAAAATGGAATTTAAGAAACCTTAGAAAAGACCCACTTTAGTGCAGTTTAAGGGAAAATACAAAAGTGTCTATAAAATAGATAAAGAAATAATTTTTTAATAAAACCAGTAATAAAAAATTTTCTTATTTCATGATAAAATTAGTGTTTTTACATAAATAATGGTTTCTTAAATTATATTAGGTAGTTCACTTGAAAATGGGTAAGAAACTGGGAGGATCCCTTTAATTGGGCTTCCTTATTAGGAAGAATTGATAAGGGAACCATATAAAATAATGTATTTACCATAAAAATAATGAAATGATCTATATACATGATTTTATAAAATTTAAACTAAATTTAGAATAATTATATAAAAGTAAATAAGAATTACATTGGGGTAAAGAGAGAGAAATCATAACCAAAATGAAAAATGAATGATTGGGGAGAAACCCTTACCTTATGTCTGAAAGAGTTATGAACTTGTACATAATGTCTTAGATAATGAAATTAGATTCATTAACAATTTAATTAATAACATATTCAACATGTTTTAAATTTATTATAATTTTATTAAATTCATTTATGGTCTTTTTGATGAGTTATAAGATACAATTTTGCGTCCTAAAGTATTCGTCTCCTTGGTTTTTATGATTGGTTCACTTATATACATATACAAAAGATCAAGTAATATGTGAATAGTTATATAGAATTGAAGTTATATTTTATTAATAAAATTTTATATTATTGAATGTTATTTATATCATTTTAATTCTAGATATTAGGAAGATGTATTAGACAAAACTTTCATGATAACCATTTAGATTATTTTCGCGTTTTTTCGATCATCACGAACAAATTTTGTATTATGAATTAATATTATGTATATGTATAGGTTACATAATATTAAATAAGTTTTATTAAATATATTAAATCCTGGTTTATACATAAAAATGTTTTTTTGACCATCGTTGAATTCATAATTAGAAAAAAATCATCGTCTATGAAGGTTGTGAATCGACACCTCACGGATGATGTTTTTATTTTTAATAAAAAATGTGGAGGAGAATAGAATTTGTGGTGGATATACCATTAACATAATAAAATTAAAGTATTTATAAGATAATAGAGTTATCATTAAGTTTTGGATAGAGGAGGTAAGGAATGGATAAGAAAAGGAAATAGATTAAAAGAAAATTAATGGAATGAAAGGAGGTTTTACCTATTGAATTATCCCCTTTAGAATCTCATTAAGGAACTTTGAAGTGGTAAGAAATACCATAATGTTGGGGAGAGGTTTGGGATTTGAAATGAGTAGAATATTATAACATTTCAAGGTTTTGGAGGTGTGAAGATAAGGGGTGTCATTTATAGTGGAGGACTAGGGTTTTCTTTGATTATTTAATTTATTTGTTTATTATTTTGTCTTAAGACTATTAATAGTGATTATTTTTGTGACTAAATAAAGTAAATAATGCATGTGAGTTCTAAAAAATGGGTTCTTAACTCATCCATACATCATCCATAACTCAATAATTTATTTATATTTCTAAAATGTTCAGTACAAAAAATTACCATGTTTCCCAATTCATCAAAAAATAATTTATTTCAAAAAAATCCCAAAAATTATCCCAATTTTTTTTTCAATTTTTAGAATTTCAAAATGGACTCCATTTTATGAAAATAATTTTATAAATATGATAAATATAAATTTTATTTAAAATAATCATTTATTCCAAAAATACTGATTTTAAAATTATAACAGTTTTTGTAACACATTGAAAAAATAATTAAGGTCTCATAAAATTATCTCATAATCATTAGATAAAATAACTAATGAATCTATTTTAAGAAAACAATTTTTTTTTTAAATCATTATATTAATTATAAAATTACAAATAAGAATTTTTGTTTCAAAAATACCAATACTTAATTTATTCTTTTTAAAAAAACTTTTAATGTATTCTAATGTGAAAATATATCATATTTTCATTTATAAAAGCCCAAATTTTATTTATACTTTCATAGGTGAGGATAATATTCTATTGGTTGTATTACTATTCTTAAGGGTCACATTACTATTCCAACGGTCATATTTAATAGAATATTATAGTTTTAAACTCAGTGTTGTATGAAACGTAAACTATCTAAGATGTTAGATTTTATAGGAGACATACCACACAATCATGTGGTATTACGATAAATCCCCACAAATGGGTTTAAAAAAACCATTACACTTATAATTAGTTGAGGGTAATAAACCATACTTTCCTACTACACAAAACATGACCTATAAAAAGAGAAAGATCCATTCCTTTATAATTAAAAGATAGTCAAGGTTCTTGTTTTTTATTGTTTTAATATTTCAATGTGCATGAATGTGTGATGAATACATTATAAGGTTTAAAAAAACAATAAAACTATACTCCAACAATTAATTCAATTATAGTTCCTGATTACTTGACTCCCAACTTGGTTGGGATACTGCATTATGTTTATAACTTTTATAGAAAACAATTTTCATGAAATAAATGCACGAGTGATTTAAATTTTTTTGAAGATATAATTGTTCTTAAACCAATACATTTGGAGAAAAATACTTCCCCTATAATTTTATTATTCATGGCCCACATGATAGTACACTTAAATGGTGAATTCATTATAGTTTATCGCATCAAATTCATATATATATATATATATCCCATTGAGTGGTATATAAATAAATTTAAATGGTTTGTTTGTACCATATTTGGTCTACAAGAATCACTAGAAAATTTTTATTTGATAGATGAAGGAACTAGAATATCTTATGTATATCTCAAAAATGTTGAAACAATATCATATAAACAATTTTAGTTAAATTAAGGTCTAATTTGAGATAAAATATAATTTGACATAAACAATGTAGAGTGGTTTCAAGGTCATTGATACATGTTTTTTGAAGATATAGAAATAATTCCACTGATAAATTATGTTATAATTAAACTATTTTTTGTTCCATTTATATACTAATATTGGTCATTAACACATGTTTTTATACATTTTAGGACACACATCACTGAGTTAAAATTGGACCTGCCTCATGATACAAATTATAAAATCCCAAAAGTACATTTTAGTTTATTTAATGAGTTTTTAAATACCTATATATATTCTTCTATTTTCATAAAAATATGTTGGTAGAATGGTAAAAACCTTATGATATTGAAATATGCGATTTTTTTAGTTTTCCTTCTATAAATGGATATTTTTATTTTGGTCGGTTGTTTAAGATCCTGACCTGTTGTGGATATATCATGGGCATGTTTACAGGTGTCATTTTGAATTTTTGAAGTATAACTTTTTTTGGTATTTATTTGGGTGCATTTAGGTTAAAATTAAAGAATTATGGAAGGTGGAGAGGCTTTCCATGGTTTTCACATGGTTTGTGAATGGTTTATACTTGGTTAAAAAAAGTGTTTCAAGGGGTGGAATGGTTTGTAGAAGGTTTTAACATGGTTAAACAAAGTATCCATGGATGTCACATGGTTTTCATATGGTTAAACTAAGTGTGTATCCTATGTGTGCAACTGGGTTCTTGGTTAGGTGCATGGTTAGTACTAACTATGCGACGTAACCCAGTAAACCATGCACACGATAATTAAAGATACAAATTTTGGTTTTAAAGTTTCTCAAACCCCTATATTAACCCCAAATTGACCATAGATCGACCCAAATCAAATTTTCTCAATTTTTTTAAGATTCTAGGTAGATTCCTAGGGCTCCTGACCTTTCTTTTTGTTGAATCAAAAGGCCTATTATTGATCTGTACCTCTCCCAGTAAGTGAATCTCATCCTAGTAGGTTTTTTTTATTATTTTAAAATTCTTCGCACTTTCTTAATTAGAGGTTATATTATTAGATCTTGATTGGTTTGATCTGGGATCTTGGTTTCATATCTAGATAGTGTTCTTTATCATGTTCTTGATTGGTACGCTTCAAATTGGGGATTCTTCAATTAGAGATCAATTGTTAATGAATTGAGTTTGGTGTTCTATTATTCAAATCCTATAGTCTTGATTTCAATTACGTGTACGCAATTGTATAATTTCTAAGATCTATTTATCTATTAGGTTTCTTAATTGAATTAATTAATTAAAGAATTGTGAATAAAGAATAAGTAATTTTTGAATTAATTATAAGAATATTAAAATTGGGGGATTTTGGAATAATTAATTCTTGAACTAAATAGAGAGATATTTAATTCATTGAATTGAGATAATTAATTGTTGAATTAATTATGGAGATATTTAATTGTTTGAATTAAGATAATTATTTATTTAATTAATTATAGATATATTTAAATGTTTAATTGAAATAATTAATTATTGAATTAATTATATAGACTTTGATTTGTTTGATTGGGATAAATAATTTATGAATTATTTATAGACATATTGAATTATTTGAATTGAGATAATTAATTGTTGAATTAATTATAGAGATATTGAATAGTTTGAGTGAGAAAATTAATTGTTGAATTAATTATGCAGATATTGAATTGTTTTATTGGGATAATTAATTGATGAATCAATTATAGATATATTTAATTTCTTGATTGAGATAATTTTTTTTGAATTAATTATAGAGATATTGAATTGTTTGATCGGGATAATTTATTATTGAATTAATTATGGGAATATTAAGTTGGTTGAATTGAGAAAATGAATTGACAAATCAGTTATGGGGATATTGAATTGATTGAATTAATTAGGGTGTCATTGGTATTGTTGAATTTAGATAAAAAATAATTTAATTAATTATGGGGTTATTGGGATTGTTGAATCAAAATAATTAATTATTGAAAAAATTATTGTCTTATTGGTATTTTTGAATTCTACTTCATTAATTGTTGAATTAATTAACAAAGATTTTTATGAGTATGAATTGATTGAAATGATTAATTAATTTTTTAATTTATTGAAATGATTAATTAATTTTTTAATTAATTAATAGGGTTGAGTTGATTAATTAATTTTTGAATTAATTAATGGAATTAATGTGAACATATAATTGGTGAATTAATTAAAGGGATTAAGTGTGATTAATTAATTATTGAATTAATTAATGGAATTGATGTGAAAAATTAATTGGTGAATTAATTGAAGGGATAGAATTTGAATAGTCAATCATAAGAACCCCTGTTTTTGAGCCTGTAAGACTTTGAAAATTTTCTTGATGTTATTCCAGAGTAGGGCATTCAGACGGTGTACGATTCTGAGCCCCGGTGTGGCCGGAATTAATTTTGGCATGAGTTCACATTGGGAGGGCTAAATAAATAGAATAACTCCTGAACGGTAGCTCGGACGGGAAAACCAAGGTCACCGTTGAGTCCAGAACATGCCGTTTACCCTAAGAGGGGTATAATTTTCACGGGCGCGGGCTGACTGTGAAGAATGCCCACCGGGGAATTTTCGTAATTTAACAGCCTCGGGCGTCGAATTTTATAACCCATAGAACGGAGGCTCAGATAAAAAATCTGAGGCCATTGTTGCACTCAAAACGTGGTTTTTACCCTAAAGGCATCACAATTCTGGTCCCGACGAAAGTTCGGGTACGGGCCGACGGGCGGGTGGTTAAGTGTGTTTTTCTATTTAAACACACCCTCCACCCTCTTCACCTCTCCTTGGTTGGTTCTTCCCGGGCACAAGGGCTCTCAAAAAGGATCCAACCTCTCATCCACCACTCCGACAAGGCGCGGTGGCTCCGAAATCCCAATCGTGAAGCGTTGGGCAACACCCCTCGAGGTAGGCTCGTGTTTTATCATTTTCATTCTCGCAATCTTCTTCAATTTAGTTTAGTAACATCGAACTGTTGTAAAATAGTCAAACGAAGCCCCTGGTTTTGTAGGGTTCGATTTTATCTTCACAAAGATCCTTCTGGATCAAATTTTGGTGTCCCGGGGTTCCTGGGGTGGCCTCGAGAAGTTTTCCGGCCAAATACCTCTTTTTCCGGTGGAACCAGGGTGGTCTGGTGAGCTTTAGCGGCGGCGCGGCGCATTCCAGCGGCGGAAGAGGCTCTCCGAGATGGCGGTGCGATGGTGGAATCCTCAGCGGCGATGGCTCTAGGTGGCTCCAGGCGGCTCTCAGGGATGGTGGGGTCGACAGCCAGCGGGCCGAGGTCAAGGCGCGCGACCCCAAGCGGGAACCAATACCTGCTGGATGCGGGTCTTCACGCGACAAGGAGACCAGCCATGATGGCTAGTCTGCAGAAGGGGGTACTGCGGGTCATCACTGGTCCACGCGGCTGAACCACTGGCCACCGCTGTGAGCCGGGCCGCCAGTGCGGGTCGGCCCAAACTTGGCGGACCGGCCGGGCCAGGCCGGTCTTGCCCAAGGGGCTTTGTCCCCTCCGACTTCGGACACCCGTAACTTTCACTACGGGTGTCCGTTTTATATACCGTCTGCGGTAGTGTCATCATCAGCTCGAGGAGTAAATTGTTAGATGTTTTTGGGGATTTTTAATTTCTGGGATGGGGGATCGGTGGCACGACACGCTCGTTAAGTGCTATGACATGATTCTTGTTTTGGTTGGCACGGACACATCTGATGTCCGATTTGAGCGCCGTCAGCGGCGATGCGACCCGGGAATCAAGGCGGAGATTTCTAGTATGGTTTTGGGAATTGAAGTGGGAGCTGAAACTTGGGCCCTATGGGCCGTCTTTGAGCTGCGTGCATCGTTTTTGCGCCTTTTTCTCCAGACATTTGTTCTTGGCGTATGAGTAGTTGTTTCTGTTGGGTTGAGCTGCACTCTCTTTACTAAACTTTTCTACTATTCTTGTTAGTCAACTGCTCACCTCTTTAGTGCCTCCTTTGTTGATCCCTCGAGCTTTTGGGGAATCCTACCGAGTATCTTTATACTCACACCTTCTTGGGATTTTCCCACACCTGGTGTGCCGTTGCAGATGACAGACAGGTCGATCGTGACTACGGAGGAGCGTAGAGGTCATAGCAGTTGGAGCAGCGTATCGTGGTCATGCTAGATTATTTAGGTGGGAGTCTATCCAGTTGTCTTCTTTTGTTTACCTATTGTCGGGTTGTGGCATCTTTGTGGTTGGGTGCGTGTTTTTCCCTTTTACTTTTTTGTTTACTTTTCAGTACTTCTGGCACTTTACTTACTCTTTTTAGCTGGTGATGCATGACTGTGGTTGGGGTATAGCTGCCTGTCTTTTGGTTTCATTTTTACTATGCACAACTACGTCGTGTGTGTTGTGTGCGTGAGTACAGGTACTTAGGTGAAGGCCTCCCCGAGATTGTTACACCTTCGGCATTGGTTGCCAGCATCTAGCCTATGGAGGCAGGCTTGAGGTAGTTGCGGCTCGGGACTGGTAGGGTCAGGTCATGACAAAGTGGTATCAGTGGTGGTTCGTTCCTTGGGGTGTTGTTCAGACGTCCCTAAAAACGAATTGGTTGGAATTTAGGGAAATGATGTTGACGTGTCTCAAGAGTGGCTCTCAGGCCAGAGAGTCCAGTAATGGTACGGGCGGCCAATGTATCCATTCACCAGGACCGTAATAACCTGCTTGTTAACTCTGCATGCTAAGACACTTGTTTCAGGGAATTTTGAAACATGCATCCCATAGTAATGAGTCTTTTACTGTCTTTGTTTGAGTCATCTCCCATTTTTATTACTGTTATGTATATATATGATCATCTGATCGTGGTATCCCTTGATAATTTTTAGGATGCCCCCACGACAGCAGCCAGCCAGGTTACCCTCTCCAGCTCGTGATGGTGATCTGGTGAGTGACGAGGCATAATTTCAAGGACCCTCACGTGATCCCCTTCCACCCAGTTCTTCAGCAGTAGCCCCTGCACCTGAGGAGTGGTAGTTAGTACCGACAGCTTAGGCCGAGGATGTTCACAGACTGAGCGCGCTTCGAGACTTCTAGCGTCAGAGGCTGCCGAGGTTCCACGGGGACCCAGATCCCCAGGTGGTGGAGGACTGGATTGAGTTAGTGGCACGACTCTTCAGGATGGTACAGACCCAACCAGACCAGATGGTGGCCCTACCTGCCAGCCTTTTCCTCGGGACAGTCGAGCGATGGTGGGATCTGGTGACGCAGACCCATGATGAGTCATCCCTCACATGGGATGGCTTCCAGCAGATTTTTCTGGAGAAGTACTCCCCCTCGTGTTTGCACTCAATTTAGATCCAGGAGATTCTGGAGCTAAAGCAGGGAGGGATGTCTGTGTCCCAGTACTCGGCCCGATTCATTGATCTTATGCGCTACTCGTAGGAAATGATCCGCGATAGCTAGTTCTGAGAGAGGAAGTTAGAGCAGGGTCTTCGCAGGGAGATCTGTGCTAGCGTGGTACCCTTGTGCAACCCCACATACACCGGGGTGCTGGAGCAGGCACTTGTGACCGAGAGATTCCTGGCCGAGGGGAGCCAGATAGCAGGACCTAGCAGTTGCTGTTTTAGAGCGGAGTCTTCAGTAGGTAGATGACAGAGGGCTAAGCCTCAGCCAAGGAGGCCCTTTCGTGAGCACACCCTGGTCTAAAGTCGCACACCGCAGTGGTGCCGTAGGGAACCGGGGAAGATAGGAGCAAGCCGATGCTATGCTTGTGACGGACTGGGTCACCTAGCACAGGATTTCTTGACCAGGCGTATTGATCATTAGTGGCAGGAAGTGGGTGCGCCACATAGGCATAGGTAGTGTCATGACTAGGGGTCACCTAGGCGGGGACCGGGCGGTATTCAGAGAGGTGGCGCATGCAGAGTGGAAAAACCAAGAGGTGTTGGATGATGTTTTGAGATCCCTCCCCTGCCACCACCAAGTGGCCCATGCCAGGCCCAGGGAGCTAGCGGTAGGGGCCACAGGAAGCTTTAGGCCATGGTTTTTCGAGATCCTCCAGCGCACGAGACGTTCCGAGGTACGCTTTGTGTTTACTACACACTTGCTTCAGTAGTAGTAGACACGGTCTCCCGCCATTTCTTTATATCACTATTGTTGGTACGGTATTTAGAGCTTCCAATTGAGGCACATACACCTGCACTTATCCTTGAGGTTCCTACGAGAAGTTCCTCATTAGTGACCTTTATATGCAGACAGTGCGAACTGTCGTTCGGAGGAGGGAGTTTCAAGTGGGACCTGCTCGTCATCACAATGGAATATTACGACATCATCCTTGTCATGGATTGGATTTCTATGGTTCACGCTCAGATTGACTATCATCACAGATGAGTCAGAGGTGAGTTTTTTGATGGGACGAGGTTCACCATCCTTGGTGAACGAGACCTCGTGGCAGAGCATATGGGTACTCTGAGCAGGAGACCCCAACCTTTTTCGCACCAGACGGCAAGCATGGACCTCGGAGAAGCGGAGGCTACATGCACTTGGATCCATACCGTGGTAGAGGAATACATGGACGTCTTTCTCGAGGATGTTCCAGGACTACCTCTGAAGCAAGAGATGGAGTTCTTCATTGACTTGCAGTTGGGGACTGCTCTGATATCTTGTGCAGCATATCAGATGGCACCCAAAGAGCTTCGATAACTACGAATTCAGTTAGATGACCTTTGTGAGAAGGGATTCATCAGGCCCAGTGTATCCCCCTGGGCAGCTCCAGTTCTATTTGTGAAAAATGTAGATGGGAGTTTACGGCTTTGTGTGGATTATCGTCGCCTGAATCAGGCCACGATAAAGAACAAGTACCCTTTTCTGAGGATCGAAGAACTCTTTGACAAGTTGTAAGGTGCGAAGTGGTTCTCGAAGATCGATCATTGATCTGTCTACCACCAGTTTCCGGTTTGTGAGGTTGATATCCCAAATCTGGCCTTCCGTTGTCAATATAGGCACTATGAGTTTCTAGTGATGCCCTTCGGTGTGATGAATGCCCCTGTTGTCTTCATGGATTAGATGAACCAGATTTTCTAGCCGTACTTGGACCGGTTTGTGGTTGTATTTATTGATGACATACTCATCCATTCATTGAGAAAGGAGGAGCACATGGAGCATTTAAGGATAGTCATAGACTTACTTCAAGAGCACCAGATGTACGAGAAGCTCTCAATGTGCTAGTTCTGGATTCACGAGGTTCACTTTTTGGGGAACTTCATTACAGAGCATGGTTTGGCTGTGGATCCCGCAAAGATAGAGGCAGTGATTTCTTGTGAGCCACCCAAGAATGCGTCTGAGGTGTAGAGTTTCCTTATTTTGGAAGGGTACTATAAGAGGTTTGTAAAGGATTTCTCCCGGATTACTTCCCCTTTGACCTCATTGACGTGGAAGGGATGACCGTTTACCTAGATTGATCAGTACTACAAGGCCTTTGAGGAGTTGAGGCAGAGGCTGACTAGTGCACTGGTGTTGAGGTTTCCAGAGGAGGGCGTTGAGTTCATCGTATATTGTGATGCTTTAGGATTTGGGATCAGGTGTGTGCTGATGCACCAGCGGGCATTGAATGCATATGGGTCGAGGTAGTTGATGCCCCATGAGTAGAATTATGCAACTAACGATTTGGAGCTGGCAGTGGTGGTCTTAATCTTGAGGCTATGGAGACACTAGCTTTTGGGTGACCGTTTTGTGGTCTACTCAGATCACTAGATCCTCAAGTATATCTTCACTCAGAGGGATTTAAACCAGAGGAAGAGGCACTGGCTTGAGTTTCTATAGGACTATGATTTTGAGATAGTCTACAATCTAAGGAAGGGAAATCTAGTAGCACATTCCCTTAGTAGGAAGTCCCAAGCTCATCAAGTGAAGGAATCTTCAGAGCAGTTGGCTTTCCTTCGGCAGACCTTAGTGGAGCAGGAGGGTACAACTTTTCTACAGTCGATGTTGTTGACTCATTCGCTCCTCGAGCGTGTGAGAGAGTCGCAGTTGGGAGATGTCTACAGTGAGGTACTGCGTGATCAGATATCCATAGGTGATGCACCTGATGGGTATTCTGAAGGAGGGAATCACGAGATCCTGTTTCAGGGTGAGCTATAGTAACAGTGGAGATGCAGAAGGAGGTGATGCCGGAGTTCCACAATTCTCCCTTGGTCGTACTTCCTGGTGTGGGGAAGATGTATAGAGACCTTCAACGACAGTTTTGGTGGTTTGGTATGAAGCAGAGCGTAGCCAAGTTCATTTCTCGGTGTCTTACCTGTCAGCAGGTGAAGGCAGAGCACCAGGTTCCAGCAGGGTTGAGGCAGCCCCTTGATATCTCGGAGTGGAAGTGGGATGGCATATCTATGGATTTCCTCACAGGGCTTCCACAAACAGCAAAGGGCCATGACTCCATTTTGGTGATAGTGGACCGACTCTTGAAGTCGACGCACTTCCATGCTATCAGTGAGAAGATCTCAGTGGAGATTCTGGGGTAGTTATATGTTCAGGAGATCGTCTATCTTCATGGAGTACCCTCGACAATCGTCTCCGATCATGACACGTGGTTTACGTCACGGTTATGGCTAGGCCTGTGGGAGGATTTCAGGACTCAGTTTTGGATGAGTACATCTTTTCACCCCCAGACTAACGGGCAGACCGAGCGCACTATCCAGGTGTTGGAGTATTTGCTCAGGGCGTGCGTGTTAGACTTTGGCCGGAGCTAGTAGGATCACCTTCCCTTGGTAGAGTTTGCATATAACAACAGTTACCACTCTACTATTGGCATGGAACCTTTTGAGGCCCTCTACGGGAGACCCTGCAGGCCACCCTTGTGCTGGACGGAGGTTGGGGAGACCTCCCTTAGGGGCCCAGAGTTGGTTCAGGCGACGACGAAGAAGGTTCAGGTCATTAATGAGCGGATGAGGACAGCTCAGAGCAGACAGAAGTCTTATGCAGCCCAACGTCGCAGGCCCTTGGAGTTTGAGCAGGGAGACCATGTATTTTTGAGAGTCTCCCCATGGTGTGGAACACTGAGGTTCGGACAGGGATGAAAGATGTTCCTAAGGTTCATTGGGCTCTTTGAGATCGTGCGCTGGGTTGGTGATGTCACCTACCGTCTCACTCTACCCCCACAGCTGGAGAGAGTGCATGCCGTATTCCACGTGTCGCAGTTGAGGAAATACGTGCACAACCCCATGCACGTCATCGAATAGGGAGAGATGGAATTTTAGGATAGATCCACCTTTTCATAGCACCCGGTGGCGATTGAGGACCGGTAGGAGCAGACTCTGTGCGGATGGGCCATTCCTCTAGTTCGTGTATTGTGGCAGCAAAGGAGGGTGTAGGAGAGCACCTGGGAGCGGGAGGGCCAGATGTGGGCTCAGTACCCCGAGATTTTTTTTCTAGTTTTGTTTTTTGGGGATGAAAAACATGAAGGAGGGAATGATGTAAGAACCCTGGTTTTCAAACCTGTAAGACTTTGAAAATTTTCTTGATGTTATTCCAGAGCAGGGCGTTCAGAAGATGTGTGATTCCGAGCCCCGGTGTGGACAGAATTAATTTTGGCACGTGTTCACACTGGGCGGGCTAAATAAATAGAATAACTCTTGAACAGTAGCTCGGACGGGAAAACCAAGGGCACTGTTGAGTCTAGAACGTGCCGTTTACCCTAGGAGGGGTATAATTTTCGCAGGCACGAGCCGTCTGTGAAAAACGCCCTCGGGGACTTTTTGTAATTTTGTGGCCTCAGGTGTCAAATTTTATAACCCTTAGAATTGAGGTTCAGATTAAAAATCAAAGAACTCTGTTGCACTCAAAACGTGGTTCTTACCCTAAAGGCATCACAATCCCGACCCTGATGAAAGTTCAGGTACGGGCCGACGGGCGGGTGGTTAAGTGTGTTTTTCTATTTAAAGACACCCTCCACCCTCTTCAACTCTCCTTGGTTGGTTCTTTCCTATCGTAAGGGCTCTCAACAAGTACCCAAACTCTCATCCACCACTCCGACAAGGCACGGCGACTCCGACATCCCAATTGTAAAGCGTCGGGCAACGCCCCTCGAGGTATGCTCGTGTTTTATCATTTTCATTCTTGCAATATTCTTCAATTTATTTTAGTTGCATTGAATTGTTTTCTGATCGTCAAGAGAAGCCCCTGGTTTCATAAGGCTCGATTTTATCTTCACAACTATCTTTTCGGATCAAATTTTGGAGTCCCAGGGTGCCCGGGGTGGCCCCAGGAAGTTTTCCGGCCAAAAACCTCTTTTTCCGGTGGAACCAGGGTGGTCCGGTGAGCTTTGGTGGAGACGCGGTGCGTTCCAGAGGTGGAGGCCGCTATCTGGGATGGCAGCGCGGCAGCGGAATCCTCAGCAGCGGTGGCTCCAGGCAGCTCCAGGTGGCTCTCCTGGATGGCGAGGTCGACGGCCAGCGGGCCGGGGTCACGACGCGCAACCCCGAGCGGGAACTAAGACCCGCTGGACGCGGGTCTTCACACGGCAAAGAGAATGGCCATGAAGGACTGTCTATAAAAGAGGGGACCGCGGGTCAATGATGGTCCGCGCAGCTGAACCGCGGGCCAGTGTTGTGGGCCAGCCCAAACTGGGCGGACCGGCCGGGCGAGGCCGGTCCAGCCCATGGGGCTTTGTCCCCTCCGACTTTGGACACCCTTAACTTTTGCTACGTGTGTCCATTTTATATGCCGTCTATGGAAGTGTAATACTCAGCTCGAGTAGTAAATTATGAGATGGTTTTGGGGATTTTTAATTCCCAGGACGGGGGCTCAGTGGCGCAACACGCTCGTTAAGTGCTATGCTGGGATTCTTGTTTTTGTTGGCGCAGACACATCCGATGTTGGATTTGAGCACCGTCAGCGGCGATGTGACCCTGGAATCGAGGAGAATATTTCTAGTATGGTTTTGGGTGTTGAAGTGGGAGCTGATATGTGGTCCCTACGTGTCGTGTTTGAGCTGCGTGCAGCATTTTTGAGCCTTTTTCACCGGACGTTCGTTCGAGGCGTATGAGTAGTTTTTTCTGCATGTTTTTTCAAGAGCATCGCGATAGAGAAGTTCTCCCGACAATTATTGGAGTTGGGGTATGGGCCCCACACTGGATGGCTACGGTGAATAGTACCATATTCACCGGTTGTCCGTTTCGGGCGAGTAAGTAGTCTATCTCTCGTGTTTTCCCACGAGGATTGCAACGATGAAATCTGTTTGGGAATGTGGAGCCTCTTTGGAAATCATATTAAATGTGGAAGCATGGGAAGGTGTTGGACGAAGGCCCTTTTTGACACACTCCGAACCAACTCACGGTGGCATTGTTAGTGACACCTGGTGATGTCTGTAGCGGTGCAGGGCTATCGGACCGATTCCGGGTCTACCCTCCAGTAGAGATGGGAAGTGGGTCACCCGAAAACTCTTGAGGGTCTATCCTTCAGTAGGGCTTGGCAGTGGGTCACCCATCGTCTTATTCCAGGTCTACCCTCCAGCAGGGCTAGGAATTGGGTCGCTTGTCAACTTTTTCCGGGTTTACCATCCAGTAGGGCTGGGAAGTGGGTCACCCGTCGACTTCTTTTAGGTCTACCCTCCAACAGGGATGGGCAGTGGGTCGCCTGATGATGTATTAGGGTTTACTCTCCAGTAGGGCTAGGCAGTGGGTCACCTAACATATTTTGTGGTTTACCCTCCAGCAGGGTTGGGCAGTGGGTCACCCGTTGGCATTTCAGACTCAGCCCTTATTATGAGGCTAGTCGTTGACTTTTCCTCTGTGACTACAGGAGAGGGACCCTGATTATGCGGATCAGTGGAGTGACAGTTTTATCATTTCCTAAGGAGCCACAAGGAAGAGGGGTACTTTCCCCACTGAGATGCATCCTTGAGATGTGAACCAAAACCATGCGGCAAGTCAGTGCCGCCCAAAGAGGATAGTATTGAAGTGCGGTGATTGATCCCCTCTGACTTTGGCTTCCTATGTTGACGAGAGGAGATGCTGGGCTATGAGAATGGTTTTACTTGGAACTGATGGCGAGTTATCCTGGGCTGAGCTTGGAGATGGAGATCCCCTTACACACTTGTTTGGGTTTCCTGTTGAGAATATATATATATAATTTCACCGTACTTTTGTTCCCACTCCTTGGGGTTTGTGCCTACTTATTTCTGTTGGGTTGAGCTACACTCTCTTTACTAAACTTTTCTACTATTCTTGTCAGTCTACAACTCACCTCTTTAGTGCATTCTTTTTTTCTCACTCAAGATTTCGTGGAATCCTACTGTGTATCTTTATACTCACCCCTACTTGGGCTTTTCCCACACCTGGTGTGCCCTTGCAGATGAAGAACAGGATGATCGTGACTACGGAGGATTGTAGAGGTCACAACAGTTGGAACAACATAACACGATCATTCTAGAGTATTCAGGTGGGAGTCTATCTAGTTGTCTTATTTTGTTTACATGTTGCCGAGTTGTGGCATCTTTGTGGTTCAGCGCGTGTTTTCTTTTTTTACTTTCCAGTCTACTTGTCAGTACTTCCAGAACATTACTTACTCTTTTTAGTTGTTTATGAATGACTATGGTTGGGGTATGGCTGCCTATCTTTTGGTTTCCTTTTTACTATCCACTACTACGTCGTGTGGGTTGTGTGTGCGTGAGTACATGTACTTAGGTGAAGGCCTCAACAAGATTGTTACGCCTTCGGCGCTGGTCGCCATCCTCTAGCCTATGGAGGCGGGCTTGAGGTAGTTGTGGCTTGGGACCGGTAGGGTCGGGTCGTGACATAATTCTGGAATTAATTATTGGTATTTATTTGAACAATTAATTATAGAATTAATTTATGGGATTCAATGCGATTAATTAATTATGTAATTAATTAATGGAATTAATTTAAACCATTAAATGGTGAATTAATTGAAGGTATTGAATGTGATTAATTAATTATGGAATTAATTAATGGAATTGATGTGAGAAATTAATTAAAGATATTGGTATGACAGATTAATTATTGAATTAATTAATGAGATTAATTAATTGCAGAATTAATTAATTAGATTAATGTGATTAATTAATTGTTGAATTAATTAATGAGATTAATAGGATTAATTAATTGGTGAATTAATTAATGAGATTAATGGGATTAATTAATTTTTGAATTAATTAATGAGATTGACATGATTAATAAATTTTTGAATTAATTAAGTAGAATAACGTTATAAATTAATTGTTGAATTAATATATTTAATATATCTGATTAATTAATTTTTTAGTTAGATAATGGGAGTTGTTGATATTTTTCAATGGTTTAATTGAGATAATTAATTGCTGAATTAATTATAGAGAAATTGTAATGGTGAAATTTGGTAAGAGTATTAATGTTGATTAATCCTAATTGATATGATATTATGATATCTATGGTATGAAGATAAATGTGAAATTGTGATATATGTGATTGATTGATACATGAGTAAGGGAAACATGATGATGCTCCAAATTCTCAATCACAATTGATTAAAAAAAGAATATGGGACACAAACTGATGATCCAAATACTCATACTATGTAAAAGAGAATGAATGAAAATATTTTTATGAGACAGGGATTGATAATCCAAATATCCTTGGGGTGTGGGAAATGGATTGAGGATCCATATACTCACGAGGTTCTAGACATGAATATTTACACCCATGAGATTGGTATTGGAATATGGTTCCAATTTTCTGTGATAGTGAATTGAAATGAAATGGATAATGAAATCCCATTTGTTAAAATAATTATGAATTGATAATATGAAATGGTTTAGACAATGACATGGTCTGAATTAGGTATTGTGGTTTAGGTGTCCTCTAAAACTTGGGGGTTTATGCGTTCAAATAAAGAATAAATGATAATGTGATAACTATTTATTTAGGTAATATAATTATTTATTTATACAAATGTATACATTGTTATTCACTGGATATTGTTTTTGATGTTGTTAGTGGGGCCATGTTGATTTGTACTCAAACCCACCTCAGGATTCCTTATAGATAAATTGATGGAATTCATGTTTTCAGGACATGATAATGTCAAAGGCCATATATTAGATGGATAATTTTGGATGGAGTGTGTATAGAGGAGAAAAACATGGTTTGGAACCCGCTTGGGAGTCATTAGTAACTTTAATTTTGAGTTTAATTTTGACACTTGGCACATAATCTTGCATGGAATATCTACTATTTAGTTTTGATATTATATTCCCAGTTTTGGTCAAACTGGGATGTTGGTGTTATCCTGGTTAGGGTTATATGTTATGTCATTGGATTTGATTGTTTATTTATTTTCACTGGTGTTTTAATTTGAAAAAATAGTGTTTAGTATCCTCATAATCAATATTAAACCTCACTACTAGTTAACAACATATGGAGAATGGGGAGGCGCACCAGAGGTCTTGTGATTGACCAGCTTAGGGCATCAATGTTTGGTACCGAGGTTGGGGCATCACAAAGTGGTATTAGAGCCCATTTTTCTTGTCTTTTTATTTTATCTTACTACTTGGGAAAGGTATAATTGAGACTTGGAATAGTAGGGCCATGGTTATGAGATTGTTCATGGGAGTAGCTAACCCATGTATGGGGGAGAACCCAAGTACCTAGGGTGGAATTTTTGTTATTTATTTATGTAGTTATAGTTGGATATTATTTTACCTTGTATGACACACTTGTTGTGTGATGAGATTATTGTTTCTCATATATGTTGAAATTTTAATGATGGCATGGTAAGGAACCAATGTTTATTAATGATGCATCATTCTTAAAAATCAGTATTATTGTGACACACATCATTTTTAGGCATGCATAGGAAAACGGGTTTGGGTACGTTATTGAACTTGAACTATTTTTCCTTACTTTTGAAATTAAATTGAAAAAGGTGCCTAATGTGTAATTGAGAAATATTGTAAAATGATGCAAGATGAGAATATATTGGTTTCTAGTGAGAAACATGAATAATGAGAATTATTTTACCCATTGTTAACCATGAACTTGTGAGACAACTGGGACCTAATGACACCATAGACACCCCGCCTTAACATGGTCGTCGGGGTCTGCCAGGTACCACCAGTTGCCTTGTAGACATGTGGTGCCCACCTTGGGGCCCACCAACGTGCCCGAACGGGTTATATGACAAATGACTGTCTGCATAGGCCAACACATGTCCTTTACAATGTGTTTTTTCCTCACTCACAGACACCCTGGGATACTTTCGAGAAGGTCACCCATCCTGATCTCCATTTCAGGCCAATCATGCATAACTGTGGAGTTATAATCAGGTTGGCTCATGAAAAGGAAGGTTCACCTTTTTAACATGTGTCATATTGTTTATTAATTTAACCCTTTATCATTTGGGGGTGTTACAATCACCCCCCTTTAGAGCACAACGTCCTCGTTGTGGGCCCCACATCTCAACCCAAGCAGTGCACTACACTTAAGGCTGGGTACCACCTTTGATATCAAATGTGAAAATTGGGCCCTGGTGATAGTATAGACACCCCTCCTTAACATGGTCCTTGGGTCCTGGTCTGCTAGGTACCACAAGTTTCCCCGTAGACATGTGGTCCCCACCTTGGGGCCCACCCACGTGCCCGAATGGATCATCTGTCTAATGATAGTCCCCGCAGGCCAACACATATCCTTTCCTATGTGTTTTATCCTCACTAACACACACCCCAGAAAACATCCCAGAAGGTCACCCATCCTGATCACTACTCCAGGCCAAAAATGCTTAATAGTGGAGTTCTAATCAGGTATGCTCCTAAAAAAGGAAGATGCACCTTGTTGACACGAGTCATATTATTTAGGCATTTAACTCTTTATCATTCAAGGGTGTTACAATCACGCCCCCCCCATTTTGAGAACAACATCCTCATTGTGGCCATTACATCTCAACCCAGGTAGTGAACCACACTTAAGGTTGGGTACCACCTCTGATACCAAATGTGACAACTCGACCTCGGTGATAGCGCAAACACCCCGCCTTAATATGGTTGTTGGGTCTTGGCCCGCCAGGTACCACCAATTGCCCCGCAGACATGTGGTCCCCACCTTGGGGCTCACCCACTTGCCCGAACGGGTCATCTGACTAATGGCAGTCCCCACATGCCAACACTTGACATTTCCTGCGTGTTTTTTCCTCACTCACACATACCCTAGGAAACTTCCTAGATGATCACCCATCCGGATCACTATTCATATTCAAGAACTCTTAACTATGGAGTTCTAATTCGGTAAACTTCTAAAAAGGAAGGTGCACCTTTTTGACATGAGTCATGTCATTTAGTCATTTAACCCTTTATAATTTGGGTGTGTTACACCTAGAGGCTAGATTATTAGGGGTAGTGATAGTGCCTTGGTTTTGATAATGTGGTGGGAAAAAGGGTGATTAAATTTTTATCATTTTGCTTAACCCCCAATTTTTAAATGTGTTAATGTATTTATATGAGAGTATTTTGTCTATTTTAATTGGCCCTTGATGTGGGTGGGTTAGGTAGTGAGAATTACCTTGTTTGAGAACTCGATTTTAGGTTGTGCGAGGGACCATCTGGTTTTGGATTGGTGTGGTGAGATGTTGGTGGGTAGGGATTCCTATGACTTTCCACATATTTAGTTGTTTCCATAGTGGGATGTAATATTAGTGATGGAGGAATTGTGGTGGTGTTCACCGATGACTTCATAGTATACTTTTAATTAGTGATGATCATGTCCACTACCTTAAAATCACCCCGAGTATGTTAAGAAAGATTTGACTTTACGCATAGCTACCTGAATGTGTTTTGGTTGGATATGGGCACCCTTATTGGTTGCTCTTATGAAGAGTTATATGTTGAGTTGGATGGTGGGAGGTATGTAATTAATAGTTTATAAATGATTAACCTATGAGGAGCATGTTTAAATTCATCAGGGAAAGGTCAAGTGGGCCTTGGAGATGGTAAATGTACAACTTTTATAGGTGGTTTTGATGGAATGGTTAAGTGAAAAAGTTGGATTGTGTTATTTTGGTTGTTGGGAATAAAGGGGTGGTAAATACATTAGTTATGTTTTGGAAGTTGATATTGAGACCGATGTCTCCTTTGTGGAGCATTTGATATGTGTGTTGGATCACAATGAGAAAGTGTTGCAGGTAAAGACAGTGTTGATAGTTCGTTTGTTGTGGCGAAATTAGAGTCTATAGGAGGAAACATGGGTTAGAGAAGTGGATATGTGGGCTAAGTGGCCCAATATTTTAACTTGGAATCTTAGAAATGATTATGAGTATAGCTCGAGGATGAGCTGTTATAAGGTGGAGAGATTGTAGGATCCCAACCTTTTTTCTGGAGATGTCACGGGCTTGTTTACAAGTATTATTTTTCCAATTTTTGAGTATAACTTGTTTGGGTCTTGATTTCAGTGGTCTTGGTTGAAAATGGAAGTATTTTGGTAGAAGAAGAGGCTTTTTATGGGTTTCTCTTGGTTTTCACATGGTTAAACAGTGTGTGCAAGGGGGTTTCCTGGTTTGTTCATGGTGTGTACATGGTTAGAAAAAGTGTGCAGTTGGGTCACATGGTTTGTGCATGGTTAAACTAAGTGTGTATACTAAGTGGGAAACTGGGTTCATGGTTAGTTTCATGGTTAAAACTAACAGTGTGACATAAAACAATAAACTTTGCACTTGAAAATTAATGTTACGAATATTGGTTTTAACATTTCTTAAACCCCATATTAACACCAAATCGACCCAAGATTGACCCAACTAATATTATCTCATTTTTGGAGGCTCACAGACACATTCCTTGGACTCAAAACTTCCATTATTAGAAAATCTAATGGTGTATTAAATATATAAACCTTTCTCGATAAGAAAATCTCATCCCACTTAATTCCTCATTCTACTCCAATTATCATCTCTTTATTAAGAGAAGTTATCCATATTTTGTTGGATCTAGATATAGTTTTGCAGGATCTAGGTCTAGTCATGTTATATATAGATCTATGTTAATTAGATATTGATTCATTTGATCTGGGATATAGGTTTCAAATCTTGATTGTTTTCTTCATTGCGTTCTTGATTGATTTGCTTCAAATTCAGGATTCATCTATTGGCGAGCATTTGTCAATGAATTGAGGTCGGTGGTCTTTTCTCTAAATTCTATAGTAATGATTCTAATTACATTTATGTAATTGTAGAATATATAGGGTTATTTTATAAGTTGGGTTTCTTAATTGAATTAATTAATTTGGTAAATTAATTAATTAAGGGATTGTGAATTAGGAAAAATTAATTGTTGAATTAATTATTAAAATATTGAAATTCTGAGATTTTGGAATAATTAATTGTTGAATTAATTATAGATATATTTTATTGATTGAATTGAGATAATTAATTTTTGAATTAATTATAGTGATATTCAATGGTTTAAATTGAGATAATTAATTATTAAATTAATTAGATATATTGAATTCATTGATTTAGATAATTAATAATTTTATAAATTACGTAGATATTTATTTGTTTAATTGGGATAATTAATTTATGAATTAATTATAGAGATATTGGATTGTTTTTATTGAGATAATTATTTTTTGAATTAATTATAGAGATACTGAGTTGTTTGATTGAGATAATTAATTATTGAATTAATTATATAGATATTTTATTGTTTGGTTGGGATAATTAAATGTTGAATTAATTATAGAGATATTGATTTTTTTATTGAGATAATTAATTGTTGAATTAATTATGGAGGTACAGAATTGTTTGATTGGAATAATTAATTATTGAATTAATTAGAGGTACATTGAGTTGATTGAAATGAGGAAATTAATTATTGAAGTAATTATAGGTAAATGTAATTGATTGAATTGAGATAATTAATTATTGAATTAATTAGGGGTTTATTTGGATTATTTAATTTAGATAATAAATTGCTTAATTAATTATGATGTTTTGGGGATTATTGAATTAGGATAATTGATTATTGAATTAATTATTTTCATATTAAGATCGTTAAATTGTACGTAATTAATTGTTGAAGTGATTAACAAAGTTTTTTATGAGTAGGATTTGATTGTGATGATTAATTAATTATTTAATTTGTTAACAGGGATAATGTGATTAATTAATTATGGAATTAATTAATGCAATTTATGTGAACAATTAATTTGTGAATTAATTAATGGAATTGAATGTGATTAATTAATTGTTGAACTAATTAATAAAATTGACATGAACAATTAATTGTTAAATTACTTGAATGGATTGAATATAATTAATTAATTGTGGAATTAATTAATGGGATTGACATGAACATTTAATTAGTGAATTAATTAAAGCGATTGAATGTGATTATATAATTGTGGAATTGGCATGAAAAATTATTTGGGTAACTAATTGTATGGATTGAATGCGATTAACTAATTTCAGAATTAATTAATGGAATTGACATGAGTATTTATTTTGTAAATTAGGTGAAAATATTGACATGATTAATTATTTTTTGAATTAATTAATGAGATTTATGATATTAATTAATTGTTATATTAATTAATTATATTTAAATGATTAATTAATCTTTGATTTAATTATTGATATTGATGAGATTAATTAATTGTTGAATTCATTAATTGGGTTTACATGATTAATTAATTGTTTAGTTAATTAATGAGATTGACATGATTAATTAATTCTTGAATTAATTAACTTGATTTATCTGATTAGAGGATTATTGAATTAATTAATGGATGTGTTGTGATTAATTAATTGTTAAATTAATTAATGGAATAGATGTGATTATATAATTATTGAATTAATTAATTAAAGTTGTTGAGATTATACAATGGTCGAATTATGATCATTAATTATTGAACTAATTATTGATAAATTATGATGATGAAATTTTGTATGAGTATTAATGTTGATTAATACATATTGATATGATTTTATGATATATATGGTATGAAGATACAAGTTAAATTGTGATATATGTGATATATGTGATTCGTTGACATACACATTTGGGACACATAATAATGATCCAAATATGCATGTGCAATTGATTGATAAAAGAGTTTGGGACACAAACAGACAATCCAAATACCCATATATTGTAAAATTTAATTCATGAAAATATTTTTATGGGATGTGGAAAGATGCTCTAAATAACCATGGGGTGTGGGATAAGGACTGATTCTCTAAATTCCTATGGTGTGCTAGAAATGACATTCTAGGCCCATTAGATTGACATTTGACTATGGTTCCAATTATCCTTGAGAGTTAATTGAAATGAAATGTAAAATGAAATCCCCTTTTTTAAATGAATTGTGAAATGGTTTAGACTCTGGCATCAGACGAAACAAGTATTGAGGTTAAGGTGTCCTTGGGAACTTGATGGTTTATGTGGTTAAATAAAGAATAAATGATATTGTGATAAATGATTACTTATGAATTATACTATTCATTATACAACTTCATACACTTATATTTAATTAATGTTGTTCTAGACATCATTGGTGGTGTCCTACTAAGTTGTATTCACACCCTACTCAGGTTGCCTAATCGTTACCCAAATAGACATCTTGTATATAGGAACGAATAAGGGAAAATGACCGGTATTAGATGGATGATTTTGGATAGATAATGTATGAGGGAACTAAATGTGTTTTGGGACTTACTTGGGAGTCATTAGTATCTTTACTTTTGAGTTGTATAATGACACTTGGCATGTACTATGGCATGGTATATCTACTATTTAGTTTTGATATTTTATTCCCTGTTTTTTTCATCTTGTAACACTGGAATTACCCTATTTATGGTTGTATATTATATCATTGTATATTATTATTTTTATTTCAATCTTAAAAAAGTGGTCATATTCTCTTCATGATCGATATTATACCCTCACTTCTAGTCGACAACATTTGGCATATCAAAAGGCGCGCCTAAGGTCATGTGATCAACTGACTTGGGGTATCATCATGTGGAATCTGAATTAGGATGTTACTGGTAGAATGAAATCATTTAATTTTTAAAAAATCATGTTATGAAATTAATATTGTTATATTTTTACTGGGTTAACATATTTCATGATATTAAAGTAAAAAAATCTTTTTTTACAATAGTAAACATTAATAAATTGTTATATTGAGATGATTGAGTAAACAATGAACCATTCATATTGGATTTATAATAATAAATGTTATAAATTTTTTGAAATTCATATAAATTAAATTAAATAATATTTCATATAAATTTATAAAAGTATGGGAGGGTTCTAATTGAATAATAGGATTATGATATTTGTTAATTTATTTGAAAAAATCTCGATCAAAACACAACATCTTTATAATAAAAAGATATTCAATGGATCAACGGGACTATTGAAGATATAATATGGATTTATATTATGAATAAAGGGCATCCAATAAGTATTTATTGTTATTCATATATATAATTTTTCAAATGGATTTAATTTTTTTGAACTAATTGTAAAAAATTTCTAGAGATTAACTATACTGCATATTTATAAATTTTAATATGTCACCTGAAGCATCATCCAATTGTTGTAGTATGTATGATTTTAACTTTATATAAAATTAATATATATGTGTTTGTGTGTGTTTTATTATAAGAATTATTTTAAAATAAAATAAATAATTTATTATTTATAACATGATGAATATTGGTTAATAGAATTCATTAAGTCCTCTACCTGACATAGGGGTTATGGTTGAGGGATTTCTTCTTAGAGCTCTAGTGCCCAAGAAGTGGTATTATTTGATGATACACATCATCTTATTAGATAAGTGCTGAGTTCCTTGATTCATTATATGGGGAATATCACATGACACCCTCTATATATTCCCCAGAACCACTGGTTAGACTCACTTATAAGTGGATAAAAAACTCTAGAGGTAGATTCAGGTAAGTTGAAAATATTTTTATCATATTCTATATAATTTTTTTACTAATTAAACTTCATTTAATATGATTATTTTATATTTTTCCTTGATGAGTTTCATCATGTGTGTATCTCAAAATATTTTAAAATTTAGAATGATTAAATTAAATAGTTAAGGATTAAGAAATGAGAAATATATATGGGTATATTTGATATTTTATAGCCCCACGATGACATTTTCCATCCAATTTTAATTATTTGGTAGTATTTTTTTGATTGAGGTGGTAATGGTGATATTAATTTCATTAAATATTTTAAATATTTTAATATTTCTCAATGTAGACCAGATTTTTCCTAGTCCTATAATTTGTATTTTTGGGGTTTAAAGATGTTGGGAGTGAGCACAATGGTAAATGGTATAAGATAAGTTGAGTTTGAGTTGATATTTTAGTGGATTTATAAATCATATCATAACAATTATAACTATGACTTGATTTGTTATGAAGAAGTATGTGTTAGAGAAGGATACGTGCTTCTAATTTTGGTCATTATGTTCTGTTCCTTATGTAATGGTTTATAAGATTATTGTGTGAAAGGTTTAATTAAATTATAATGAATTTGGTGGAAAAATTTAGTGTTGTGGTTGTTAATCAAGGGATAGAGGCTTGGATATAACCCTAGGTCATGCTATCCTAGATTCTTGAGTATTATTCCATGATGGTTATGAGTACACCATGATGTGGTTTGGGGGATTTTGAGTTTATGGAATGAGGTGGTTAAATAATTTAAGGGAGAATAGTTCGGAACCATGAAAGTTGGAGGCATGCATAATTATAGTTTAATTAAGTTTATTATATCATAATATTCCTTCATATAATCAAATTTCAATGGTAATTAAATGTGATATATAAAGGAGACCACCCCTTTATTTTTTTGACTTCCCACTAGCTGGTCCTTGTTGCACTATAATGGAATGAGTTATTCAATAATTTTTGGAAAACTTTTTATTTGTAAAATTAATTTTTTTTCCTGAGTTATATTTAGATTATTTCACTAATTTACAAATTTTGGAGTCCCTAGGGATTCCCCATGAAACTCAAAACACTCTTTGAACTGCCTTTGATTTCTTCGTCTCATAAGGTTGAGTTCTCATAGATTAAAGTTAATCATTTTTACTTATTCTTCCTTTTATCTTTCAAATGTATTCATAAAATTTCTACAAATTTTCTTGAAGTGTTTAGGTGATTTAGGAATTATATGAAGTGATGGATTATGAATTTATTAAAATGATTTAAAAAAATTATCATTGAGAATAAATTTTTGATGACATAATAAATAATGATTTGATTTATGGTATGTGGTATATATTATCTCATTATTATTAGTTTTTTTGGTGTGGTTAAAACATGATTTATGTTACCCTTATTATGAAAACTAAATTAATTTGAATTAATATAAATAATTGAATTAAATTATGAGGAAAGTGGGTTGTTTATTATTTATATTATGTATATTTTTTTATTTATATTTTTTCATTATTATTGTAGTAATAATGCTGTTTAATTAAAAGTGATTATTTAATGTGAGAAACTATGTTTTAATTTTTTTGGATAAAATTAAATATTTTTATACAATTAATTGGTGGAAAACTAATTTTTAGTTTATTTTTTGTTTTTGTGATCTGTAATAGTGATATTATAAAGAAGTAATTAATAAATAAAACTATTTTCTCCTTATTATTATGTATTTGGGTTTTCAAATTTATGGCGACCTCAACCCTAGAATCCCAAAGTTGGTGTCTACTTATTTACATTGGCATAAGATACCAATAATCAAATCCCTATGTACCAAAGAGTTTAATAGTTTTGGTGAACTAGTTACATAGTTGAGTCTTTCATTACATTTGAAAACAAAAATTATAACATAATTTTTTTTCTATAATTTAAAAGACCTAGAAATTCTGGGGAAATTTTATTCCATAATACATGGGAATTTTACGAGTCCGCGAAAATTTACGGCGCATGATTCTGAGGCCCAGTGTACCCGAAATCAATTTATGAAGTTTTGTTCGGGTACGTTTAGTAAACGTATGAGCGGGTTTTTAGAACTTTTGAACCGGTGCTCAGAATTGAAATATGAGGGCACCTTTGAACTCGCAGTTCCGATATTATCTTAATAAGTCTTTCATTTCAATGACAGTTAGTCGAGAAAAAAAGTTAGTTTTTGGGTTTTCAAAAAAAATATACTAAAATAAAGTGAGCTACACTTTATTTTATTTTAGCTTCCCTGTGGGTGACTGGTAGTTGAAACCTCATCTTGGAAGTTGGAGGTGGGACCACCACACCTTAACCTCCCATGAGAGATTATGGTGGTGGGTCCCACCCTAACATAACCTCCTGCGAGTGGTTACGATGTGGGGACCACCCGAACATAACCTCCCGTGAGAGGTTACGTCGTGGGGACCACACGGGGCTAAACCCCCTTATTAATGAGAGGAGATTAAAACCTCTCAAATCTCCCTCATTAATGAGGGAGAGCCTCTTGACCTCCCCTAATTAATTTGTTCCACCTCTCAAGCATTAATTAGGGGAGCCGAGTTAATTAATAATTCTCTCTTTTGAATTTCTGTGCCAACGAAATATTAGATAACTCTATCTAATATTATTTCAATTGGAATTTGGCTGGAATATTGGGGAGAGGAAATCATGTGAGGATTATAATTCTCCCAATGAATAACGAAGAATGAAGAACGCCGGTGATGATCCTTCTTTGACTTCTTTCCAGTACGCCTACCAAAGTGGTACATATTCCATAAGCCGACGTAGCTCGGATTTGGAAGCGTGCGGCGAACGCAATGAACGATGATTCTTGTCATCTACTTTCCATGACTCTGTCAAAGAACGACGCCCGACAAGCAATGGTAGGGGTTTGCTTTTATCTAAGTATGATCTTTTCCCATGTTATTCCTTTCTCTCAAAATGAAGAACAAGGGTTGTTTTGATTCATACTTGCGAGCCTCTTGATATCACCTTAAACACAGAGGGCGCAGGCCAAACCAACGTGGACCGACCCCTAAGTCGTTCTTGTTTGAGATGATCCTCAACAGTGCGATGAGGCGACGAAATGATGAAGGTAGTGATGACAAAGCCCGCACTACCCGCAGCCTCCACGAATCGCGCTACCTGCGGCCTCCACGAACCACACCACCCCCACGGCACACCGGTGCTCCTAGCCGAGCACCACCGGCCCGCGCCGGCCCGCGCCAGCCCGATCTGGCCGGACCATCCGCCTCCCAGCCGCCGACCTGCCTATCTGCGCCCCGCCGTCCTGCATGGCCGCGCACCACCGGCCTGCCTGCGACCTCCCGCGCGCCCTTCCCGGCCTACCTGCGGCCACCCGCGCGCCCTGCCCGGCCTGCCCTCAGCCTCCCACGGGCCCCGCCATCCTACCCACGGCCTGCCCGCGCGCCCCGCCGGCATGCCCGCGCCCTTCCGGCCTGCCGTCGCCTCTCCGGCCACCCGCATGCCTTCCCAGGCTGCTAACCGGCTCGCCCGACTACCCTCCAGCATACTCGAGCTGCACCCCAGCTCTGGGCCGAACCGGCCGAGCCTTACCGGCCACCAGAGCTGGCCTGCGGCGTTCCTCGCGGTGCCGCTGGATGAACTGGATCGGTCATCCGGGCCGAGTGTCCCGAGCCACGCCCCTCGCGGCGCTGGCCGAAATGGCCCCGGCCTCCGGGTCGTGCCGCCTACGCGGTGACCTCCGGGCCGTACTACCCCCGTAGTTCGTTGGGATGGGCTGAGGGGACTAGCCAGAACCTAGCGGGCGGACCGGGTCAACCAAGACTGGGTCGGCCTAGACTGGGTTGGGTCGAGTCGGTCAGACCAGGTCGGACCGAACCCGGGCCCACTACCGACCCTTTACATTCTTTGGCCATATCTTTGGCACCAGACATTCATTTGAAGAACCGTCAGTGTTGCTGGTATTCTTGGAGAACGACAGTCCCTTTGAGTATACCCCACTAGAGTTCGAAGTTTAGTTGAGTTACGGTCAGGTTGGATCATACATGAATCCAACCGAGGCCCCAAAACTAAAAGGTTAATAACCCACAGACCGGGTGTCCGATTGATGTGTCATCTATTGAGTTGAGACCTATATGACATGGAAGACCTTTGAGATACTGCTACATGGGACTTCATGACCGTTGGAGTATCGACCAGTAGCGCATGGAGCGGATCCTTCCAGAGGCGAGCAGACAGAGTGCAGAGAGCTAGTAGCAGGTTGAGACATGACAGCTACTGACTGATCGACTCGGAGGGATTCGGATGGCCCAGTGGGGAGTGCCTGGTTGTGGCAGCAGACCCACGGTGGAGAAGTGCCTAGTTGTGGCAGTAGACCCACGGTACTTGACAAGAGCAGTACCTCTGCAAGCTATGAGGGGGAGCTTCTGGTTATGGCGGTAGAACTATGGTGGGGAGCACTTCTGTGTGACGTAGCAGACCCACGATACTCAATATGAGGAGTACCTCAGTAGTCCAAGGTTAGTGGGAAGCACCTTGGTGTCACGGTAGGCCCACGGTACTCGATAGAGGAGGAGTTCTCAGGCAGTCGTGGTTTCAATAATAAAAATCCTGGTTTTAGCTGAGTCAGTAACTTTTGAGTTTACCTCATGATTGAGATGGATTACTTGATAACATAGGTATATGTATGGGAATATACCTAAGTGGGGTTATTTGTTGATTTCATTCTTTGTGATTTTTCCTTGTTGGATTTGTGAGACCTTGAGGTTCTTGATGTCCCTAATGAGTATTGCTATACTCACCCCTACACGGGCTTTGCCCGCACCTCATTATGTTGGTTTCAGAAAACAAACATCACCGACTGAGGCTGAGTGGACAGGACTGGATGGTACCCAGAGGTGGAGCAAACAGAGTGATAGTATATAGAGGATACGAACGGCCATGGAGTGTTGTGGAGGCTTTCTGTACCTCCCCTTCTGGTTGGACTTCCTGGTGGACGATCTGACATCTATTTACCTTTCTTCAGTTGTACTTGTTCTCAGTTTCCTTGTACTTTACAGTTGGGCTTGTATTTTTTCCCCCTTTACTTTTCAACACTTATTTTTTTATATAGTTTTTACTTAGTGTTTGCTTCCGAGTTGTACTCTGATTATGTGTTTTTACAATTTCTAAAGTCAATCCCTTCCCATCTTAGGGATTTACTTCTTTGGTGCTAGTCACCAGCCCCTGGCCTATGGAATTCGAGTTTGGGGTAGTCACGACACGAGTCCCGGGGGACGGGCCGTGACAACAATATTATTATTCCCTCTAGAATATCATTGTGTATCATTCATAGTACACTTATTGGATTATTATAAAAGGAAAAAATAACGACGAGCTCAAATTCTCAAGAAGGGTTAAGTATAGTAGAATCTATCATGGATCAATAAACATAAAAGACAATGAAAGTTAAATAACTAAATTCACATGCCATTTAATAAAAAAATTTGACTATTATAACTATATGAGGCATAATAAATATTGAATGGTAAATAAATAAAATCATATTCTATTTAATCAATAAACTGAGAATAAAATGAATCCAAATATAATATCATTATAAAAATATCATGGATTATAATAACTAAATTATTTATTAAGGAAATTATTAAATGTTGGACATCATGTCACAAGAACATGATACCTCTTCCATCAAGATCTATCAATAAGAATGTTTAAAACAGATGGGTAGAAACCCATTTAACTAAGGATAACCAACTAATTCATCTCATGAGAACTTATTATACATTAAGGAGATGTCTATAACTGGGACCCACCTATTTCCACATGTCCATAACATTTATCATATATCAAATAATTTATTTAATTCCCAAAAATTGTTCTTTATCATCAAATATTCGTATTGAGTAAGAAATATGGATTTATCAATATTTCCCCAAATAAAAAATTAACTTTAATTGTAGAACTTGGTATGGAGAAATGATATTCAATTCAATAAATAAAAATATCAATGATGAATAATGTGGATATTTAGGGAAAATTTAATGTCCATAGGAAAGTAAATAATTTAAGGGAATGCTTAGGAATTAAAAAATGAATCAAGGAAGTGAATGTCAATATATTCCTTGTTCAAAATTATCATAAACCTTCTAGAGGAAGAATAATAAAGGTATCAATACAACATATACCCATTGGTGTAATAATAAATGTTGTAGTCTTTGATGAATATAAATACACAAAAAGTCCATTAAAAACATACTTAAGGAAAATATCATTTTCATTTTGAAAATAAAAATTTAAAACTAAAATTTCACAATACATTTTGAAAATAATTTTCTTGGAAAATAAACATTGAAACTTATAAAATATGCCTTATAAAATTTGAGTGGTCCTGATGGTATTTATTTCAATTCATTATGTGCATCTTAAAACAAATATTCCTATTTCTTTTTTTAGAAAAAGCCAAACAAGCTTTGTTTTGAAAATGAAATGAATATATATTTCAAATTTTAGAGGTAAAAATAGTTAAAATAATAATAAATAATTTTGGAATGGGGTATAAATATTTTTTAAAACAATTTTATAAAACATGGTTTTGGAATAAAATGGATTTCTGACCAAAGAAGGAAATAAAGTCAGATGTTTGTAAAAAATCTCAATTATTTTATGTATCAAAGAGAATAAAAATGATCATATTACTTGAAAATATAATAAATAACTAGAGGTGAAAAAAAGGAAGTGGGTTTATTACACAATGATAAAATAATTTCATTAAATTGAAATTAAAGAATAAATTATCTCACTAAGAATGATATTTTAAAATAAACCATTATAATGATCATAACCGTGAAGTGTGAATTATTCAATGAATATATAATGTGTACCAACTATAAATCCACATAAAACAAGTGTAAATAAAACAAAAGATAATTTAAATTCAGTACACACAATAATACAATACAAAGATGGTTAAGAAGTAATATAACCCAATGAAAATAAATGGAGTTATGAAATTATTTACCACTTGGTAACACTTATGTAAAATATACTTGGATGAAATAATTAAAATTGAAACATAAAATATCATCAATTACCAATGATTCCTAATGTAACACTATATTATTTTAAAAGAAGAAAACTATATTTTATAGTATAAAGAACATGCAATATTGAGTTTATCTTTCATTACACACAACACTCTTTTTATATTACATTTAATGACACCCTAATATTTTTATGTTCTATGGAGTATTCCACACGCAACACTGAACATAAATAACCCATGATATATGTTTCTGTTATAAAAAAACCATTAAATTCGAAGGTATGAATAATATTAACTACAATATGATATATATATATATATATATATATTTCTCAATAAATATAAATTATTGAAATTTGTTTAGTAAATAATCAATCCATTTTTAGTAAAGTGATTTTATTCTTCAAAAATATGTTTTCTTCAAAAATAATTTTAATTACTTTTCATGAAACAATACTTTTTAAAAATTTTGGAATTTTATAAAATGTATTTGATAAAATTAAATTAATTATTTAATCATAATATCAAAATTTATGTTGGGTTTATTTTTTGTATTTTTCTGAAAATATTTTTTTTGATGAATAGTAAAAATTCCAACTTTTGTAAAAAGTATTTTATTTACAATAAATAAATAAATTTTAAAATCCCAATATTCTTTGATCATGTTTTAAAGTATCATAAAAATTATTTAGTTATATTTAATGCACTTAATTTCTTTTGAATCATCTTTATATTGGTATTTATTTTAAGTTTGTTTTGTTGTTTAAAAACTCATTTTTCTAAAAATCGTTTTAAAATGCATAATATTGTTCCTTTTTAATTAATTAAATTAATATATAATAGGGAATATATTAAATGAAATTTATATACTATATATAATTAAATATAAATTTATTTTCATACTTTTATTATTATTATTCATAGAGTTAATATAGAATCATCTATTTCTAAAAAAATAATCATATTAAAAACCTATTATGTCACCGTGTCTGCATGATTTATATTACATTATATTTTTACAATAATGTAAATTTAATTTTTAAAAATGTATTCAATATATTTAATTATAAGAGTTTATAATTTCTAATAAGACCCACTTAATTTTTGACCAAAGTGATTAGTGAATACTATTAAAATTAATTACTTCGATTAAGGTAAAAATGAGTTTACTTAGTGGTTACACTTAAAAATAAAGGGAAATTTTTTTCCTAGAAACAAGTTTAGAACACCTCAGTTTTAAATAATTAGACCCTATCCATTATCTTATTTATTTTTGAGCCTTATCATAGCCTTTTTTTTGGGTAAAAATGTGGGTTCACCTAACTTTATTTTGAAAAATACTAAGGGTTTCCTCTCCACCACTTATAAAAGGACACCTCTCTCAACCTCTCTTCACACCATAAAAACAAATTATTTTAGAAAATACCTACCCAAATAACTTATCAAATTTCTTCATTTCATACTATAAGCCTTAATGTTTTCATAAATCCAACCACAAAGGGCGTTTGGTGCAAACCAAAAGGAGTTACTTAAAGAAGGGATAATGTTCATCAACATGTGTATTTGTTTTATTTCTTTATCCACCCACTTTAATTTTTTTATAAAATGGTTATGTAATATAATCAGTGTCTTAAATATATTGAGATGTTTTTATGTTAAGGGTATTTATTAAAAACACACAAAATTCTATAAAATTGGTTATGAAATCATTATTCACGTATATGGGAGACTACCGCATCACGAAACGATGACATTCTCTTATTTTATTATCTCATCTCCTGGTAGGTAATAATGATGGATATGCTATTTATATATAATATTTATGTTATTTATAACATATCTATACCTAGGGATTCAATATATCATATACAAATTGTTTTACATTTCATACTATAGGGGATTTGATAACGTAGCTCATGTGTACGACGGACTACCACATCGCGAAGCGATGTGAAGCATTTTTTACTAACATGTCATATAGAAGGTAATAAGGGTATATATAATGAATATATATGATATTAATGACATAATTATGATATTGATTGAATAATTATATTTCTTTTAATATACTATATCATTTTTTTCTTACCATTTCTCAAACTTAAAAAGTGACAACATTGTTCGAGGATGTGTGGATTACTACCTCCTCGAAGAAATGTAAATATTATTTTTATCATCCCCACTTAACAAGAATGACATTATACCTGTTTTACATTCATTATCATATCATTATATACTATATATTTCAAAAATATTTTTTTATGTAAAATCTACTTTCGGGTCGAAAATTCTTTTTCTTTCAAAAACATGTTTTTTAGAAGCTGTTTTCAAAAATGTTTTAAATTTTATTTAAAAAAATAAAATTTTAATAAGGAAATGTTTTAAATGATTTTTTGATACTTGATTTATATTTTTAAAATGTTTTTTCAAAGAAAACGACTTTCAAAATTTTTACTGTTTTAAAAAGTCATTTTCAAAATGAAAAGGTAATTTTCCTCATGAATGTTTTAATTTTTTTTAGTGGTATTTATATTAATAAATAATACAAACCCTTTTATTACTAATCCAACAGGTATATTTTATATTGATACCACCCTTTTTCTTCTCTGGATGGATTAATATGATTCAATGTGATTTTTATAGAAGCGGTTTCTTTTCCACAGGATAACCATGTTTCAAAGAGATTGTTATGGAACCCATTTATTTTCCACGATTTAATCATGTTTCAAGGAGATTTTTATGTTACCCATTTCTTTTCCACAGGTTAGTTGTGTTTCAAAAATATTTATGTGAAACCCATTTCATTTCCATGGTTTGATCATGTTATAAAGGAATAATGATTTTTATATGCGTTTTATGATTAAATATCTATGTACTTATTTCATTTTGTGGTTAATGGACATTATATACGATGGGTGCACCTAGATAGTGTGAGGTAAACCTGTTATATATTATACGGTGGGTGCACCTAGGTAGTTCTCCAGTAAATGAGGTAATGATTATATTCTCTGGAGAATTATATTTGAACTCAACCATATAGTTATTATAATAGTAAAATTTTTATAGGATGATCTTCCATAATACAATATGTTTTATCTATTTTTATTATGAGTTTATGATGTTTCATTTGATCAAGATTGGTATCACATGGAATACGATTGTTTATTATTATTACGTTTTCATTTGATAATGCCTTAGTACATGTTTTCATGTTTGATGATCCAAGTCTTGATGGGTTTGAATATTCATATGTTATACTCACGCACATTGATTATGTCATACTTCACTTATTCTCTTCTTATGATCACTGATGAAATTCATTTTTTAATGCTTAAATTTTACCTTACTTATCTTTTCAGATCACCCCACTTATGTTTCCTTTTCCCTAGGTTATTAATAAATAGGTTCAATGGATTATTTATAGTAGGTATTTCATATGGATGATGATGATGTCTTTATGTTAAAAAGAAATGATCAGTTAAGTGGAAGAAATTCTCAGTTAAAGTCATGTGAATTATTTATATAAGAGTTTTTCTTAATTATATAGAATTATAAACCTAAAATTTCGTATAGGATATAACTGAGCTATATTTTCATTCTAGTTTTCTAGGGCTTTCGTGAAGAAAAACGGGTCACCCTTATCAAAATCAAAGCTAAAAATGTAGATTTTATGATTTTAGCATTGAATCTGGAAGTATAGGTTCTTGGTTGATATAGGTGGTATTAAATGTTGATTTATATAACTTTGGAGATTATTATTTTTTCATGTGAGGTAATGTTAATAGTTATGGATATCATTATTCCTCTATATGATTAAGGATGCTCATAAGTTTAAAGTCTTAGACACATATTTTGAGGGATTGAAATAGTAAATATTTGGAGGTTGTTAATGAAATTTTTGGAGATATTTTTTGGGTTTAACTAATTGTAACACCTAGGTTTAACATGAAGTGTTTTTATCATGGATATAATTTTCGGGGTTAAATAAAAAAAAGGTGAAAACCCATATGTTGGTAGAAACCTATCACATTCAGCTAGGCGATGGGTCTGGAACCCATGACCGAAGGATAATACATGTTTCATGCCTACCATGGGCCTACTTGATTTCCCAGATAGTATGATATTTTTAAGGGTTAAGATTAATTTTATTTTTTAATAAATTGGATCCTTATTTAAGGAATAATGGATGATTTATCTTAGAAGAATATATGATCAAATCCTTCTAATCATTGGGTTTAAACTTAGTTAGGAAATGTTTGAAGAATTTAATGTATATTTATTTATAGAATAATTTGGTTTGAAATTTGGGTATTAATATTGAAAATTGAATATTAGTGTATCATTTATTGTTTAATTTTGGGAGTTATCTTACCATGTGCTAACCATTTTGGTTTTTGTTAATGTATAATGATAGGTAAAATAGTTTTATTATCCCTTTTATGGTTATGTGATCCTTAAAAGTAAATTTTTGTTATTATAGCGTGAAAATTTTATTTTGAATACTAATAATTCATAGAAAATGATGATATTCTAGTGGAAATTTTCTATAGAATGAAATCATACTTGACAAGTAAGTAAATTTTACTATTTTTTCTGTCTAGATTTTAAAAGAATTTCTCAACTCTAGAAAAGGATCATGAAACAAAAGTATTATCATAGTCCAAAAAATTTAGACAAATCAATGGAATTTTAGATCTTCATAGATTTATAGTTTTTATAACCTTAACATTCAATTGTTCATTCACTTGGTTGTGATCAATGATCTCAATCACTTTATAATTATTTATGCCTTTCCTCCATTCTCACATATGTTCTCCTATTAGGAAATCTATTCATGTGTTATTATATAGGATCTTTATACTTCCCTTTATCTATTATTAGGAGGATGTTTTATTAACCCTTTTTATGATGTGGGTTTACAAAAAAATTATTTTCAATGTTCAACTTTTTATTGGTGAGATAAAGTTAAAATTGTGAGGTCAAAATTTTTAAAATGGGGGGATGTTGTAACACCCCAAGATTTTAAAAGAAAAAATATATATTTTATTGTGTAATGGAATTGAAACATTGGGTTTATCTTACGTTACATGAATCACATAGTTAATCTTAAATTATATATAACCCTAATATTTTTTTGTTCAATAGTGTATTCATTATGCACACCAAACTTAAACAACCCATGATATATGTTAACGATATAACCTAGCTATTAAATTAGTGGGAAAAATTTTATTTAATAATTTATGAAATATATATAGGTATATATATATATATATTTAAGTATCAATCAATATAAATTCTTGATAAATGTCTAGTAATAAAATCAATCAATTTTTAGTAAAATTTATTTTATTCTTCAAAAATATATTTTCTTCAAAAGATATTTTTATGGATTTTAATAGAAAAATATAATAATAATTTTTTTCAAATTTTAGAAAATTTATTTGATAAAATGAAATTTATTTTCTTTTATCAAAATATAAAAATTTATATTTGGGTGAATTTTTTTTATTTTTCCGAGAATATCGATTTTTCAGTAAATACTAAAAAAGACTGATTTTTCTAAAAAGTATTTTATTTTCAATAAATCAATTATTTTAAAATTAATATTATGTTTTTAATATGTTTTAAACTAACCTATGTATTATTTTTTATATTAAATACACTTAATTACTTTTTAATTAACATTATTTTGGTTTTTAATATACGTTTTTTTTTCAAAATGAGTTTTTCTCAAAACTGTTTTAAAATGCACATTTTTAATTAATTTTAATAATACCTGATGGAATATTTTTTAAAAAGAAATTAATAAACTATATATTATTAAATACCAATTTAGTTTCATAAATTTATTATTATTATTCATATAGTTAATATTTAATCATATTTTTCTTAAAAAATACTCTTATTAAAAACCTTTTATCTCACCGCGTCAATAGGATTTATATTAAATTAAGATTTTCCAGTTTTGTGAATTGAAATTGTAAAAATAAATTCCATATATTTTAATAAGAATAATTTCTAATTTATAATAAGTCAATCTTAATTTTTTACCAAAGTTATTATTGAAGGTTAGTAAAATTAAATACAGTGATTTTGGTAAAAATGAGTTTACTTAGTGGTTAAACTTTAAAATTAAGGCTCCAAATAAACTAGAAACTTTTCAATCACCAATTTTATGGACATATTTCATCCTTATAACTTTTATTATAGATTTTGGTTCATTATTTTAACCTTTGACTAGGTAAAAACATGGGTTTACAAATATTTCCTTTGAAAAATACCTAGTGTGTCGCCCCCCACTTATAAAAGGCCACCACTCTCCTCATCTATTCAAACATTCAAAACCAATTGGTTTGGAAAATTTATTCCCCAATAAATTATCCACTTCCCTAATATCTTCCTATAAGCCTTACCTTTGATTTAAATGAATCCATGGAATGCCTTTAGTGCAAACCAAAATGAGTTACCCAAAGAAGAGGCAACATCCATCAACATGCGTTTTTGTTTAATTTCATTATCCACCCCCTTAAATTATTATTATAACATTTTTATATAATAAAATCAATATACTAAATACAATGATATTTTATATTAATTTTATGACCTAAAAATAGACACACTTCCATAAAATGGGTTACGAAATCATCATTCGTGTCTACGATGGACTATTATCTCACTAAATAATGTCATTCGTCTTTCCATTAGCACATCTCATAATTGGGAATAATGATGTAAAAAGTGTTTTTATATGATATTTATTATATTTATAATTCTATTATACCTTTATTGTCATTATACCATTTACAAACTGTTTACATTTCATACCATATGGGTTACAATAATGTTGCTCATGTGTACGACAGACTACTACCTCATGAAGCGAAGTGAAGTGTTTTTCACTAACGTGTTACATGGAAGGTAATAATGGTAAATATAATGAATATATGTTATTTAAATGAAATAATTATTATATTAGCGACACAATTATATTTCAAGAAATATAGTACGTCATTTTTTTTATTTCAATTTCACACACTAAAAAAGATATAACGTTGATCATGGATGTGTGGACTACCTACTACTCGAAGCAATGCAATTCTTATTTTTCAAAGCCACATCACAATAATTATATATATAAGTATATATAATTAAATAATATCATATTTATTATATAATTATCATTATATAATGATAAAATATCACATACCTTTTTTCCATAATGATAGTTGAAAAATGGAAATCTTGTTCATGTGTGTGTATGACCTACCATCTCTATTATCGCAATGTTTGTTATTTTGTCATATCCATATTCCATGATTAGTTATAAATTAATAATATATGCATAAATATGATAATTATTTCAAGATTATTACTTTTTAAATGTTTACATGATGACCCCTTTGACTATATTCAACCTAGCAAAGCTATTTTTGACACATAAACTGTATTTGGTCAAAAATATGACTTAAAAATAACTAATTAATATGTTATATATAAATTTTTTATAATTCAAAAAATATATTGTAATATTTTCTTAATAAATTAAATAATTAACATTGTTTTATTATTCTGTAAGATAAATAATAGCATTCATAAATCAGACTCAAAGTATTGGGTTTTCTCATCTCAGTTTCATTTCTGAGAGATATATGTTTTATTCACCACTTATTTTGTTGTGTGGTGGATATAATGACCATGAATTTATTTTATAATTATTATACTTTAATTTATGTGGATTTACATATCCATTTTATGATCTCTCTTTTATGGGGTTTTTGTTTTCAAAGTTACCGTAGCGGTAATGGATTTTTAACATTTTTTCTTATTTGATACTTATGTTGTGTTATGAACCTATATTATTTTTAGTTGTATATCAATCTCCTTTGATATTTAAAATCATGAATTTATTTTTTATCAAAAAAATTTATTTTTCATTTAATTTAATCCTTTCATGGGGCTTGTGATTCAATGATACCATTGTGGTAAGAGTTTCATCTTATAATCTCATCATTTATCAGGATTGTTTTCTATTAAGTCTACAATATTGATATTTTATAATCTAACTATCAATAATTTTCTATAATTTTGTTATCCTTTTTATTTCATTAGAATAATGTTTTCCCTTTATTTTATTCTCTTTATATAGTGAAGAGTTCAAAAGAATTTGTTTTCCGAAAAATCGACATTCCTGTCGAAATATATTTTTCTTCCAAGACCATGTTTTCAAAAAAATATTTTAATTTCTTTTCAAATACTAATGGAAATTTTAGTCATGAAAATTTTTAAATTATTTTTGAAAAACCACTTTATATTTTTCCACGATTTTTTTTCAATGAAAATATTTTTGAAAATGTTTTATGTTTTAAAAAGTGATTTTCGAAATGAAAAATATATTTTCCTAAAAAATGTTTTTAATAATATTTAAATTATTTTTATATCCATAAATGATAAAGAAACATTTTTATTAATAAAGTGGGTATATTTTGTATTGATACCATCTTTATTCTTACTCTATATGGATTAATAATTTTTCAATGTGATTATTATGGAACTCGTTTCTTTTCTAGGGTATAACCTTGTTTCGAAGTGATTATTTTAGAACCCATTTATTTTATCTAGATTTATCATTTTTCAAATATATTTCTATGAAACCCATTTATTTTTCTTGGGTTAATAAATTTTAAAATATATTGTCACGAACCATTTTGATTCATGGGTTGATCTGGTTATAAAAGAATAATGATTGTTTTTATGAGTTTTATGATGAAATACTTATGTAATTATTTCATGTTATGGTTCTTGGACATTATATATAATTGGTGAATCCATATAGCACACTAATTCATTTGGTAATTATTATTTTCTCCAAATGATTATATTTTAATTCATCCATATAGTTTTTCAATTTCTAATGGTTCTGTAAGGGGTTTATAAGGATTATATGAGATGATGTTCCATGATATCAATATGTTTTATCTATGATTTGTATGGGTTTATAATGTTTCATTTGATAAATATTGATATCACATGTCACATTATTGTTGATTGTTATATTTTTTTCCATTTTTATTTCCTTATTTCATATTTTCCATGTTTTATGATCTATGTATTGATGGGAATAAATATTCATATGTTATACTCACACACATTGATTATATCATCATATTCTTAAGATATTATTATCCTTATTTATAAAATTCATTTGTTAATTATTCTATTTTATATTACTATAAATTTGAGATCAACCCTTTTATATTTCCTTTTACCCATGTTATAAATAAATAGGTTGAACAAATTATGTATATAAGAGATTTCATATAGAATATGGTGACGTCTTAATGTGAAAAAGAAAAGATAGGTTAAGTGGATAATTTCACATTTAAAGTCATGTTAATTATTTATATAGTATTTTTTTATATTTTTATGAAACTCTAAACCTAAGAGGTCATCTAGGATGTAATTTATCTAATTTTTTCCTTTGTATGTTTGAAGGTTTGGATGGAAAAATGGGCCACCCTTATCATTATCAAAGCTGAAAATGAAAAGTTTACAATTTTAGAAACATATATAGGAGTGATGGTTCTAGTATGTTATATAGTATATATTATATTACATGTTAAGGGAAGGTATATGTACCATAAAAAATAAATTGGTGCATGACATAAAAATTTTCTTCAATGAAAAGAAGTTGAGATAGAATCCATTACCTCATGCTTCATTTTGGTTGAATGTGATTTGACATCCAATATAGTAGTTTTAAACATGTTACAATAATTATACCAGAACTATGTTAATATTTACAATATAATATAAGATCTTTTATAACATCTTATCAACCATTAATTAATAATATTACTTTATTTTCATTGTTTCAGTTGTCAATTTCCTAATTTTGTCATTCTTATTTTGTCATGAAAGTTCCAATTCTTGCACATATTGTGTAGTTATATTATATCCAGAATAAAAATCATGAAATTATTATAATATTTATACATAAATTTTAATTTTAATACAAATAATTAAATATGTTTATGAGAAATGAAATATGTTATGATAAAAGAGACGATAGGTCATACACATGCATGAGTAACATTACCATTTTTCAACGATCATTATGGAAAGGTGGTAAGTAATATTTAATCTTTAAAAAATTACCATGATATCTTAAATAAAATTTCATTTATTTGAATATAATTATATATATCATCCATTTTATGTGGCGATGAAAAGAGATTCACATCTCTTCATGAATGCAGTAGTCCAAACAAACACGAATGATGTTATCATCTTTAAGTGAGTAAAAAGGTAAGAATAAAAAGTATATATTATATTCTAATAATGTTAAATATTTAATAAATATAATAATTATGAATTTTATATCAAATATTCTTATTAAATTAATCTTTATTATTTTCCATTTAAGGAGTTAGTGTAAAAAATCACATCACTTCGTGAGAAGGTAGTCCACTGTACACATGAGTGATGTTAGGATATCCAATTAGAAATGGAAATTAAAAATGTATATTTGAAATAATGACTAAATATTTATATTTAATTCATTAAAATAATTTATATACTTTATATTAATCATCATACCGAACCATGAGTTTTGGTAATGGAAAAATTAATGACATCGGTTTACAATGATGTAGTCTGACGTACACACGAATGTGGAATTCATAACCCATTTGATGGAAGTAGATATAGTTCTATCTCATTTCATAATAAAAAAAATATCATTATATAGAGGTTACTATGGTTATTATATCATTATGGTTTAATAATAATTTATGGATGTGGAGAAAGAAATAAAATAAAAATGCTCATTGAAGAACATTACCTCTTCACCGGGTTAACTCCTTAGGTTTACACCAAAACCCTTCTTAGGATGGATTTATTACAAAAATAATGCTTATATGATGATATAAGTATTGTTTTAAGTTATTTTGATAGGTCTTTTTTGAGATAAAATGGTTTGTAGGTGTGAAGAAGAGAGGAGAGTAGAGGACCTTTTATAAGTGAGGTCTGTGGCAAACTTGTAATTATAGGAAAGAAAATGGTGTACTCAAATTTTTAAAATGTAAAAATGGTCCAAAATTGAGTATTACAGATAATTATACATCATCGGGTCAAAAATATGTCCATAAAAATTATTTTATATAAGTTGTTATGTCATTTTAAACCTTATCTTTTTAGTTTAACTATCGATAAATCCTTTTTGACCATAAACGCAACAATTTTTTTTACTATATTTACAATTCATTTTGGTAAAACATTAAACTGAACTTATTAAAAAATATAAACTATGATTATTCTAAATATTGATTCCATTTTTCAAAATTAAATTTTCAAAATTTTCAGTATTTATTTTAAAATCAATCTTACACACGTGATGAGAAAGAGGGATTTCAAAGTGAAAATATTCAAAAGTTTACCATGTTTGTATACAAAAAATTAAATATTTGAATGATTAAAATGACATAAATTGAATTTATATATATATAAATGACCTAATTATACTTTTAAACCAATTAAAAAAATAACTTAACATTTTAAATAATTTAAACGAAAAGGCTTTTTTCAATTAAAATTCAGTATTTTTTCTCTGTTAGTGAAAAAAAGAAATATTTTAGAAAAATATAAATAGTTCACCCTAAGATAAATTTAATATTAAAATATAAAAAAGAATTTAATTTTATAAAATTAGTTTTTTAAAATTGGTATAATTAATTTTAATTTTTTTTCTCAATGCGAGACTAAAGCATCTTTTAGAAAAAATACAGTTTTTATAGAACATTTCATTTTTCTTTTAAATGATTATTATTTTATTTATAATCAATATATACCAATAATTTTCATAATTTAGTTATTAATATTCATACCTACCATTCTAACGGCTAGGTTATAATAGTGTTCTATGTCACAGTTTATTTAGACTTAGGGTTGCATGTTCCTCAAGCTATCGAAGAGATTAAATTTAAAGAAAATTATTTTAGGGATAGTTTAAGATTAGTGTTCCATGTCAGATAATGTAACAAAAACAATGTTATAATTTTCAATTCTCAATGTTTCAAATTCTCCCAAATTTTAATAAATTACTTATTAGCAATTAAAACTTATTCTTAGTAATCAAGAGTTTTACATTTGAAATTTCTTTTTTTGAAAACTCAAATCATAAAATGGTTAATAAAATATCCTCTTAATATTATAGAAAAGTAAGTATAATGGTCAAATAGAATAATACATAAATGGATTTATAAGTAGGAGAATATTGGCGAAAATTGATGATATGGACATGGAAGAAAAGAATAAATAATTTTAGAGAGTGATTAAGTTCATTGATTATAAGAAAGTGAATGATCAATGGAAAATAAGGACATAAAACTATAAATATGTTATGATTGAAAAGACAATATAATTTATTATATATGAATATATACGGATAAATTATTATTTCAAGATCCTTTTTCTTAATTTAATGAATTCTTTTACTGTAGAAATATATAAGGAGGTATATATACATGATACGTTTCAATTTTATAGGAACAATTTCATCCTTTGGTTGCGAATTAATCAAATTACAATTCATCACTAACTCCAAGAAATTAATATCCAAAAATTTAATTTTTATGCCTAAAATACTAAAATTCACTTTTAATGGATCATAATATTCATAAAACTATGACATGTCTTTTCGCTAGTCTCTAAATATTTTCCAAAACCTAAATGTTTAACATAAGTTATCCATTATAATAAATTAATCTCGAAACCTCAAAAGTAATACCATTTTTTCATCATTAATAATTATTTTTAAAATCATTTAACTAAAAAATAACATCTTAACCAGGACATTTTGTAGGCCATTCGTAGGTTTTAAACCCTTATTTTCCATTGATCATAGGTTCAAGACCCGAGGCCCTGTCAAATGTGATGGGTTGTTATCGAGTATGAAAATTTTACTTTTTATAAACTATATAAATATAATTCCCATAACATTACCAAATTTTTTTGATGGAAATCCTTAAAATAAAATTAATCATTAAATAACCTTTTCATTAGGGTTTTCAATTTTTTTCACAATGTATAAAAATATTATTTGACTATTATTACAATTTCATTAGGGGTAATATTAACCTTAAAGGCTATCAATAACTCTAAACTTATGTCTATAAAATGTAATAGATCTATTACTAAAATAATTTTTTCACTAAAACATATACAAAATCCATCATTGTATTTCCATATATTTCCCCCAAAATTTCATTTATCTTGGTAGACACCCGTCATATAAAACCTAAAAAGGGTTGTTTAAGTATTTGAACTCATGATCAATATTAAAATCATTAATGCATGATAGTATACATAAAACTTATGTTAATAAAGACACATATTCTTCTAAAATTTAATATAATCCTTAAATGTTTCATGATTTTTAAACCCAAACACCATTGGTAAAAATAATAAAACAATATAATTATTGAATCCCAGTAAATACATCAAACATTTTATTTTAAAACATGTCCTTCTTGGCCTAGGATTTAACCTTTAGATGAGGGAATAGGCTCAAATAATTCCCTAGTTATCCTTATTTAAGACAATGAAATATAAATGGATGACTAGGATGATATTTATTTCCTTCCATAACACTCTTCATTTTTGTTGACATTTTTTTTACTTTATGCGCTTCTTTTATACACATAAAACATTTTTCCAATCATTTTAGACACCTTATTTTAAATCTAAGAAAACTTTTTTTATCCTAGGTTATTCATTTTCATCATCTATTCAAATAATTTATAATATTTTGTAAATAAAATTTTATTTTTCCTAAGAATAACTCCAAGGAGTGTCAAACTAGAAGCACTATAAGTGTAATAAACCAATTTTTTGAATTATAATGGTTTCCTAAAAATTTGTGTTATAGTATATATATGAAACAAAAATATATATCATTAATAATTAAGTGAATATAAATTGAAATGTCACTATCATATTTTGACCATTATATGACCATTGGTCAATTATGACAACTGGAAACAATACTCTTAGTAATAATTGTAATGTTATAATAAGTGTTTATAAGTAGAAATGATAAAGAATAATTAATGAATAATGGAGAAATGATGGCCACAACCTGTAAGTTCATGTCCTACAAATCCCATTTGTTAGATATTTAGTGGGAGGTAGCGTCATTGGGATTATCTCTTTACCAAGACCAGGCTGAGATTCAACACTTTAATCTTAAAAGAAATCCCCTATGAGAGAATATCACGTTAATGGAAATTACCACTCAGGTGATGTTAGTCGCGCTTCCTATGAATCTATCACAATCAAAAAGCTTAACCTCATGTCATATAAAGGTTTTATAAAGGATTATGTGTTGAGACCTTAGATACTTAAAGTTTAATCCTTTTATATAAATTTATTTTTATTCCATAAATTTGGGTTTGAGAATAGTTCTTCTAAAACAATATAACGAATTTGATAAATGGATTTTTCAGACTAAAATTTTACTTTTTAGAAAATATATAATTATTATAATAAACTAATTTATTATGAATAATTATTAATTTAACATAATATAATGATTAAAACACTAATATTTAAATATAAATGATAATATAATTTTTTCAAGTGTTTGAAATTTTAATATGTAATTTCACCATGCATTTTCTATCCGTTGTTATTTTTAATAAATAATGATTTTTATATTTAAAACTTAAAATTATCATATTTAGACAATTATTATGATAAAATAAATATAATTTTTGAAATAATCACGTTGAAATTTGGTTAGAGTGGAATTATAAGAATTATCTAAAACACTTTAGTACTTCGTGAGTGGTAAAAATATAGTTTTGGGTTTTCAGTATGTTTAATGACATCATAATGATATAATAAATAATTTAAAATTATGATTGTATTTGGTGTATTAAAATGTCTTAATAGGTGTCGTAAATTTCCAATACCATAGGAAAACACCCTGGGCAAGCCCATGGTTTTTCATTTACCACTGCCTAGGAGTTTAAGGAAATTAATAAACAAATCCTCCTCTTTACCTATAAATACGCACCCATTTATCCTTTTAATTTGAATTATAATTTATCCTTCATGAATATGTAATATATTTTCCTCCCATTTAATCCTCCCAAGGTTTCCACAATCCCCCAATATCCCGATCCCCATGAGTTTTGAGTCACCCTTCAAGGTAAGGGAAATCTCAACATCTCTATTCGTTTCAAGTTCCCTTTTTTATGTGGTATTTCGTTAAAATTTACAAACTATATTATTTAGTCCATTTTATTATATACAATACTATATTAAGAGTCTTTTATTAGTGGTATACCCTTCCCCCCTCTCTTTTTAATGTTTTCTAAAACCATGTTTCATACTTGTTATGCACCCGAATTTTCTTCTCAAAATTTATATCTTCTCCTCAAAAAAATTATTTTATTTTATTTTTTGAATACCCAAAACTCATTCATTTCTATGGGAATTCAACTAGATATATAAAATGGTCTATTTTTTCTGGGATTAACATACATAAAACCCACCTTCCTTTTTCTTGGGTCAATAAGGTTATAAAGATCTGGTCTTCACACATTTTTTTTTAAATTCCATAATTTTGATATTAAACCCTTTTCTTTTATTATCCACAGGTTATTTAAGAAATTTTTTATTATGATATATATAGATTATATTAATTAATAAATATAAAGTATGTACCATAATATCACTCCAATGTATTGGGTAAATAATTTAATCTCAAGATATTACAAGTTTTACAATACCTTAGTAAATAACTTTTCTAATTGTTACGAAACCTCAGTGAAAAAGCTTGGTGATATGTTTATGAAGATATCATTTAAATGTTGTAGTGAAATTTTCATTATAATAAAAATGTTATTATTATTATTATTATTATATTCCACCTTCTCATTCCTTTATGATATTCCTCATGCTCTTATTGATATTTCGAATGATCACATGTAATCTGTTTCCATTTCCTTCCCTTACTGGTCCTTATGATCACCTTTTAATTTGATGTATATCTAAAGGTTATGATATGTAGTAAATGTAATTATGATAAACTAATGGTGAATCATTTCAATTTTATTAGAAATTTTTTTTATGCATTCATTTATTATGTACCTTATTTCTAAGAAACTAAACTTCAAAAGATCATCTGTTTGTATAATGTAATGAAATGTTACATATTAAAAAGGTAGGATACTATAGTTTGTATCAAATTAAGGTTTAGATATTTGTGGAAATTAGTTGTGTAAAACATTAGGAAGAAACTAGGGACATGTTTAACATCATGGTATTTTGTTAAAATATTAATTAAGTGGTTTCAAAAAATAAAAATCATTTCCAGATACGAACAAGTGGATGTGGTTCTAGTATAGATTTACCTAGGGTTAATAACTTCAAGAAGGTGCTTTGGGCCTAAATCTACGTAACATGGTACATGATAATGGTCCTTACTAAGCACCTGGTCTAGATCTCCCAAGGGATATGTTTGGTTAATTAGAGGATTTTTATGAACCATTATGAAGGTTATGTAGAAAATGTAATTTTTGTTAATCAAAAACATACTTATGTTTTAAAAAATAAAATTCCTAGAGAATTATAAGATTCTTGAAGGAAACAACTTTCTCGTTAATGTTTTCTTATTTTAGAAAATGGTGGGAAATAGGAGGAACCACATAAATGGTGAGTTCAATAGACCAGGTTTTGATGACCCTCTGATGGAATTTGGAATGGAAACTATCATGAGAATGATAAATGAACTTACTCAAGTTATAAATAATAACTTAAATCAATCTAAGATACCCGATTATCCTCAAAGAGAATAAGTTTCTATCGAGTAATTTATGCATAAACGACCACCATATTTCAGTGCATCAATAGAACCATTGATTTCTGAACAACGGATAAGATCTATAGAAAATATCTTTTCTGAAATCCATTATTCAGACTAAGAGAAAGTCACCCTGGCTATGTATCGCTTAGAGGGAGAATTTGATCAATGGTGTCCAAAGGTTAAAAACATGAATCCAAGAATGTATATTGAAGCTATAGAGTGGGAATACTTTAGGGGATCCTTTTTTTAAATATTTCCCCCATTTGATGGGAATAAAAATAGAGAATGAATTCCTAGAGCTGGATTAGAAGGAAAATGAATCTATAGGAAGATATAAGATGAACTTCATAGGACTTTCCCATTACACCTATAGCTTTGTCAAGGATCTAAATAGAAAGGTTAATAGATTCTTAGAAGGACTAATACACCATTAGTAGAAGAATATTTCCAATCGATACTATGAAATCTCTGAAAAGATAGTGGGAAGTGCAATGAAGGTTGGACTAGAGTTTAGAGAGACGCAGTGGTACCATAGACTGAATTAAAAGAATTCATCAATGGATCTAGGATTAGGGAGGAACATTTACCATGGAAGAGGAGTAAAGTAAGTGAAAATTTTCATATGCAACAAATTTCAGAAGAAACATTTAGGGAACTACTTGCTATTAATTAAGATGTGTTCCAACTATGGAAGAGAATACCATATTTCTAGGAACTATTGTAGAGATGTGAAGCCTAAACTTCTCAACACTAATGAAAAAGGGAAGATTTTGAAGTCCCTTCCTGAAGTCCAATTCTTCATATGTGTATTTCTTGTTCCCTTTTCTTATCACTTTACAAATCTAATGTTAATGGATGTGAATCACCATAAATCTCAGCATAGACTAAGGGAGAATGTTCAGGATTTTCCTATAATGACTGTTAAAGTTGAAGCTCTAAATGACATAGTGGTAGGTATTCTCATTTTTCTATCAACTCTAGAAAATACATTGTTTAATTTTGGTTCTCTATATTCCTTTATTTTTTCTAAGTTTACCAATAATATAGAATCAATCACTTACATTCTTGATGTATATTTATCAGTAAGGATTCCGAGAGGGATTATCCAAGCATCATCATCGTGTAGAAACTCTAGTATTCACTTGGGTGAGCACAATCTCATCTTAAATCTTATAGTCAATCCCATTATGTAATTCCATACTACACTAGGGATGTAATGGCTCTCAAATTATAATTCCAAGATCAACTGAAGAAGTAAATAAATCATAGTATTCTTGAATGGAAAACTACAATTATCTTCAAAGGAGAGATATCATGACCTGATATTTTTCTAGAAGCACCTCATATATCCTTATTTATAGAGATGATTCATGAATATGAATAAGGGATTGAAATTATACATATAAAAAATTTCCCCATCATTCATAAATACATTAAAATATTTCCTAGTGAGTTACTCATACCAACCCAAATAAAGAGTGGTAGTGTTAACCATTGATCTCATGCATGATTCCAAGATGATTTTAAAGACCCCATTTATAATGGAAAATGTGTAGCTAGAGGAATTAAAGAATCCACTCCAAGATATTTTGGAGAAGGGGTTTATCTAACCAATTTTGTCTCCTTGGTGAGAACCTATTCTCTTTGTGAATAAGTATAAGGATGGATAAATTTGGCTATCCATTGATTATAGAGAACATAACTGGGTCACATTGAAGAAAAAGTACCCTCTCTAAAGAAATGATGATTTTCCTAAGAATATTCATGGGGCTCAATTCTTATCCAAGGTTGATATTTGATATGGTTATCATCAATTGAGTCTGAAGAAAGAAGATATTCCAGATACTGATTTATGATCACGATATGGGCATTATGAGTTTGTTGTTTTCCCTTCTACATGAAAAAGGATCCTTCTATATTTATGGATTTGATGATTACAATATTAACTACTAGCTTGATAACATATTGATAGTTTTCATTGATGATATTATGATATATTCTAAAATTTTTGGGGAGAATGAGGTTCATCTAATGTTTATATTGAAAATTATAAGGAAGGATAGCTTATTTGGAAAGTTCATCAAATGTTAATTTTGGTTAAAAAAGATGCTTTCTTGGGGAACATTGTAACCAATTAATGAATCTTAGTAGATCTTGTCAAGATAATGGTTGTGGAGGAGTGGACTCATCCTACAATAAAAAAAGATATGATTATTTTCCTTGGTTGAGTGGGATATTATAGGAGGTTTATGAGAATTTTTTCATAAATTTCTTATCCACTAACCAATTTAACTTGAAATTGGGTCAAGTTCATCTAGAAAAAGGAGTGAAAAGAAAGTTTCAAAGAGATGAATAAGAAATTGGTTACTGAACCCATGTTAACACTAACCTCTATCAAAGAAGTATTGTTTATTTTTAATGATGCATCTATGAAATGGATTGGGTGAGACCTCATGAAAGATGATATGGTGATTGATTATGCTTATAGATAGTTGAATCCTCATGAACAGAACTATTCTATGCATGATCTGGATCAAGATAAGATTGTTTTTACTATAAATATATGGAGGAACTATCATTATGGAGAGAAATGTGGTATATACACAGACCACCAGAGTTTGAAGTATATTTTCATGCAAAAGGAGTTCAACATGAGATAGGGGAGACAGTTGGAACTTCATAAAGACTATTATTTTTCAATTAATTATTAAACTGGTAGATAAAACAATGTAGATGATTCATTAAGTAGGAAATAACATGTTGTGCTGAAAATGATGAGGATTCAAGGAGATCCTTTGATCAAAGACCTAGTAAAATTGGTCGTGGGAATCATAAGGGAAGTGACATCATCAAACCTATCCAAACTGATTTATCAACCATCATTACAAGAGAAGATCATGAAAGCTCATGGATTAGATCGTATTTTATAGAAGATGATAGAGGATGTGAAGAATGGGATGTTTCCTAGGTTCAATATTGATCAAGAAGGTGTACCAAAATTTCCATAAAAGACAATGTGTTCCATCTATTCTAGAAAAATAGAAAGAGATGATGGATAATGCTCATAACTCTACATTCTACATGCATCATTAAAGAACAAAAATTTATAGGTACCTTCATGATCATTATTGGTGGGATAACATGAAAATGGAGATTTTTGGATACTCTACAAGGTTCTTAGTGTGTCAATAAGTAAATGTAGAGAGACAACTTCCTAAAGGGGTATTGAAACTACTACCCATACTAACATAGAAATGTGAAAATATCACTATGGACATTGTCACTAGTCTCCCAAGAAAATATAAAAAAATCAATGTGATATTGGTTCTAATGGACTCTCTCACTAAGACCACCCATTTTATCTATATTCGAGAAGACTTCTCTAATAACCATCTTATTGAGATTTATATAATGGAAGTGGTGATGTTGCATGGGGTACCACTATTTATCATTTTTTATCATTATACAATGTTGACATCATTCTAGAGAAGTATTAAACATTCTTTAAATACCTAATTAAATATTATTATGGCCTGTCACCCCAAACTAATGGACAATCTTAAAAGACTATTCAAACACTCAAGGACATGATGAGAACATGATCAGTGGAATTTAAAGGTGGATGAGATCAACATCTCCCATTAGTTGAGTTCTCTTACAACAAAAAATTTCATTAGAGTAATCAAATGGAAACCTATGAATCTCTATATGGTAAGCAATGTAGAACTCATACTTATTGGGTTGAAGTTTATGAGTGAAATCTTATTGGTCCAGATCTTGTGAAAGAGATGAAAAAATGGTTCATGTCATCTAAAAACACATAAAGGATACCCAGAGTCATAAGAAGGGTTATTTTAAAAACCTTTAAATATAATTGGGGTTCTATGTTGGTGAAAAAGTCGTCCATAGAATAGCATAATAGAAGAGAGTCATGTGGTTTGCGAAGAAAGGGATGCTCAACCATAGGTATATTGGACCCTATGAAATCCTTGATCGCATAGGAGCAGTGGACTATCAGCTAAAACATCCACCAAACTAAGAACAAGTTCATGATTTTTTAAATGAATATCTATTGGGGAAGTAAATACGTGACCCCTCACATGTACTAAATTTTATGGTGGTACAACTAGATCTTGACCTCTCTTATGAGGATCATACAATTGAGATCTTGGACCGTAGAGAGAAGGTTCTATGAAACATGATTACCCACCTCATCAAAGTGTTGTGGAAGAACCAAAAATATGTAGAAGCGATGTGTGAACCAGAGGAGATAATGAGAAAAAGGTACCCAAACCTTTTCTCAACCGTTGGAATGGGTTGAAAATTCAGGGGGAATATTTCATAAAGGGAAAGAATGTAATGACCCGAACTTTTTAAAAGATAATAATTTCTTGAAAATTTGTCTTATAATGTATTATACACAACAAAACAATATCTCATTAATAAAACAATTAGTATAAATTGAAATGTAACCGTCATGTATCTACCATCATATTACCATTGTTAAATTATGACTGTTGGAAACTATACTCTTAATAATAATTTTAACATCATAATTAGTGTTTATAAGTATAAATGATAAAGAATAATTAATGAAAAAAGAAGATACGATTGCCTCAACTAGTGGAGTATTTCCATATGAATCCCATTTCTAAGATATTAGGAGGGAGGTAGTTACATTATAAATCTCTCTTACCAAGACCAAGTCGAACTTTATCACATGATGTTTGAATGAAATCACATGCAAGAGAAGTTCAAGTTGGTGGAAATTACCACTCCGAAGATGTTAGCTGAGCTAGCCCATGAATCTATCACCATTGCAAACCTTAAAATAAGTTCATATGTGGGTGTTATAAGGGTTTTTGTGTTGATATCATAGTTACATAAAGTTTAATCATTTTTTATAAATACATTTTTTATTTCATCAATTCCATTTTGAGAATAGTTTTTCTTAAAAATAAAATGAATTTCATAGAATGATTTTTCAGACAGAAATTGAACTTTTCAAAAAAGATATAAATATTATAAAAATATAAGGTTTTATGAATAATGATTAATTTAATTAAATTGTATGACTAAAACAATCCTACATAAATATAAATGATATGTGTTAGAAATTTCACTATGCAGTTTCTATCCACTATTATTTTAAATAAATAAGGTTTTTTATATTTAAAAGTTAAAATTATAATATTTATATAATTATAATGATAATTTAAATATCATTTTTTATGTCATAATTTAAAAATTATGTTAGTGTGAATTTATGATAATTTTCTAAAATACATTAGTTTTTTGTGAATATTTAAAATGCAGTTTTGGGTTTTCAGTATGTTTAATGACATCATAATTATGTAATGAGTAATATAAAATCATTTTCAACTATTTAGGAATAAAATATCATAATATGTGTCCCAAGTGTCCAATACCACGGGAAGATACCATGTAAAAGACCATGGTTTTTCATTTACCATGACGTATGTGTCCATGGAAGTTATTAAACAAATCCTCCTCTCTTTCTATAAATACCCATCGGTTTCTCTTTTTTCTTTCACATACAATTCATAATACACATATCTATAATATTTTTTACTCCCAATTAGTCCTCACAAGTTTTCATCAATCCCCCATGGTCTTGATCTTCATGTTTTAGGAGTCACACTTCAACGTAAGGGAAATCTCAACTTCTATTTTCCTTTCAAGTTCCATTTTTATGTGGTACATCTTTCAAATTTAGAAAATATATTCCTTTGTAAATTTCATTCTATAAATTAATTTATTAATAGTATTTTATTAATTTTATACCCTTGTATTATATCTTTTTAATGTTCCCTATGACCATGTTTCATACCTGTTATGTTTCAAAATTTTCATCTCAAAATTTCCCTCTTTTCCCCAAGAAATTATCTAGTTTTCCTTTGTGAATACCAAAACCTCTATATTTTCATGGGTTATTTATGAACTGTTTTATTATGATATATTTGGATGAAATTAATTAAGATATGTTAAGTGTTATCACTGAAAGTGATCCAATTCATTGGTTAAAGAAAATAATCTATAGATATGAAAAGTTTTATGATACATTGGGGAATAACCTTGATATTTATTTCAAAACCTTAGTGAAAACAATTGGTGATATTTTTATGAATGTCTCATTTAAATTTTGTATCCACATTTACATGTTATTATTAAATTTAATATTTTTATGATATTTTTATTTATCATTCATTTATAATATTCGTCATCTACTTATTGATATTTCTCAAGATCACATGTAAATTGTTTCCCTTTCTTTCCCTTAATGGGCCTTATGCTCACCCTTTTCATAGATGTATTCCCCCAAGTTAAGAGATTTAGTAAATGTACATAGGATAAACCTATTATAAATCCCATGAAGTGGATTAAAATAATATTGCATGTTTTCATGTATTTTTGTACCTTATTTCCAAGAAACTAAACATTAAAATATAATCTATTTGTACAACATAATGAAAAATTGGGTTTTAAAAATTTGGGAATCCATAGTAAGGCCAATTTTCATGTACTAGGTGACTATTGAGTCAATACCAATGCACTATTTTTGGATTTATTATCCCTAGGTACATTTTTTATAGAACCACTTCCCCGTGTAGTATCTAGACATGAATTTATTGTATGAAAAAACCACATAATCTATACCTTACCTAAACTTTTAAATGTTCATCTATACTTATTCTCAAAATCTATCATACAGTTATATTCCCTAATCAATGTTTTCTTTAATTTAGTTCTCAAGGTTTCTACTTAACTTTATCTCATTACAACTATAAAGAACCTGACCCTATATCCAAAAGAAAGTTTTTGATTATTTACATTTGCATTAGATTCAAGGAATCACATCTCAAAGGGCCGAATAGTTTTATAGTCTTGGTAAACTAGATAAATGCTTGAATCTTAAATTACATTTTAAAACATAAATTAAAAAAATAAAAAATTTCTTGAGAATATAATAATTACCTCTATAACCCCATTTAATATCATTCATAGTAAACTTCTTGGATTCATGGGAAAGGAAAAAGATAAGGGTGAGCTCAAATTATCAATAAGGTTTATGTAAAACTGAATCTATCATGAATTAATAATCATAAAAGACATGGAATGGTAAATAAATTAAAACACATGCTATTTAAATAATTTAACCATCATGATTAGATAATACATAATCAATATGAAAATGTAAATAATTTAACACACATTCTATTTAAATTACTTTATTATCATGATGAGATAAGTAATAATCAATATGGAAGTGTAAATAATGTAAAATAAATTCCATTTAATAAGTAAACTAAGAATTAAATGAATATAGTGATAATATCATTGTTAAAATAACATGTATGATAAAAATTTAATTCTTAATAAAGAAATATTTTAATTATTGGACATCAAGTTTCAAGTACATGATACCACTACTATCAAGATATATCCTCATGATAGTTTAAAACTAATGGGAAGAATCTCATTTAACAAAGAAATGATTCATCTCATGTGACATATCTATGCATCAAGGGGATATCTATAACTAGGACCCACTCGTGTATGCATGTCCAAAGCATTCCTAATACAATAAAAACAAGATATAATTCAAGAAAAATGTGTCATAACATCAAATTTCTATATTGAGTAAGGAATATGAATTTAGAAATATTTATCTTGATTAACAATTAAATTAAAATATAGAACACCATATGTAGAAATAATATATGTTTTAAGCAATAAACATATCCATAATAAATAATATGGATATTTAGGGGAAATTTAATGTCTATAAGAAAGTGAATAATTCAAGGTAATGATAATGAAAACAAAAATGAATCAAGGAAGTGAATTTAATACTCTCTAAAGTCAAAATGATCATAAACTAGCCATAAGATGAATAATGATTGTATCAATAGAACATATAACCATTATAGTATCAATAAAGGGTTGTCTTTATTGATGAATATAAATACCATAAAAATATATTTAAAAATATTATTAAGGAAAATATATATTTTTTATTTTGAATATCAACTTTTCAAACTAAAAAATTACAAAAAATAAATTAAAATAAACTTTGAAACATATAGAAAAAATATTTAAAACATTTTAGTGGTCATTATGGTTTGTATTTTCATCCATGTTGTATAGGTTAAGATAAATATTCCTTTCAATTTTTTTTTTAAATTTAATTGGGCATTGTTTTAAGAACTAGATGAAGATTTATTTGATTTTTTTAAGAAATTATAAATGGGTAAAAATTTATTCAATAAATTATTTTGAAAATGGTTAAAATAACCTTTGAAAACATTTTTAGAAAACAATATTTTGGAAGAAAATAGATTTCCCACTGAAGAGAGAAATTATATCCGATTTTTTTAAAATCATTTCCTCAACTATTTTAAGAACACATGTTTGTAAAATGGTACTATTAATCTAAAGTTTCATGATTAACTAGAGGAGTATAAAATGAAATGGTTTTTTTTAGAAAATTTTCAAATAATTTTCTTTCAAATAAAATTCAAGAAAAAATAATCTCGATGAGAATGAGATTTTGAAATAGCACCTTACAATGATTATAATGTTTAAGTGTGAATTAATCAATGAACTGATTATATGTATCAACTATAAATATAAATAAAAAATGTGGAAATATGATTTATGATATTTAAAATTAATTAACCATGTAATCTTATAATATAAAAGATAATTATGAAGCAATATAACTAAATGAAAATAAATTGAGTTATGAAACTTTTTTTACCACTTGGTAACTCTTCAGTCAAATCACCTTGGATGAAATAATTAAAATTGAAACATAAAATTCCATGAATTATTAAAGATTCATGATATTTTATCTCAAGGGTATGTATATGAAATATATAAAATAAATTGGTGAATAATATAAAAATGTGCTAAAATGAATGGAAATTGAGACATAATCCATTGCGTCATGCTTCCTTTTAGTTGAATGTTATTTAAAAACCAATATAGTGGTTTTAAACATGTTATTAATCTATATAAGAACCATATTAATATTATTTATATCATATATGATCATTTATTACATCTTATCACATATTTGTTAATAATAATTCATTATTTTCATTGTTTCGGGTTTTAATTTTCTTATTTTATCATTCATATTTTTTCATGAATGTTCCAAATACTGTACATATTTTATGGTTCCATCATATTGAGAGTAATAATCATGAAATTATTACTATATTTATACATCAATTATATTTTCAATACCAATAATTAATTATGGTTTGGATAAATGAAGTATGTTATGATGATGGAGACAATATATCGTACATACGTATGAGTAACATTTATATTTTTCAACGATCATTATGGAAAGGTGGTTAGTAATATTTAATATTTTCAAAATGATCGTGATATCATAGATAAAATATTATTTCATTAAATATACTCATTTGTGTCATCTATGTGGTGTGATGAAGAAAATAGAGTCACAGCACTTTGTGAATGTGGCAATCCACACATACATGAATGATGTTATCATCTTTAAGTGGGTGAAAAACTAAGAAATAAAATGAGGTATTATATTTTTAGAATGATAAATATTTCATAAATTTTATAATTATTTCATGTATATAAAATCTTTTTATTAACCATCTCTATATTATACTATATGTAAAGCGTTAGTGAAAAATGAATCACATCACTTCATGAGACAGTAGTCTGCCATATACACGAGCGACGTTATCATATCTCCAATGAAATATAAATTAAAAATTTATATATATGATATATATAATAAATACGTATAATTGTGTTATAAATATCATATATATACTTTATAACAATCATCATAACCAACCATGATAAGTGGTAATGGAAAAATGAATGACATGGGTTTGTGAGGCTCTAGGCCACCGTACACACGAATGATGATTTTGTAAAAAATTTGTCGGAATTAGAGATAGTTGTAGGTAATGACCATATCATAAAAAATTATATTGGATATTTTGGTGTTATTAAATAAACATGCTTTAAAGATAATTTAGAGAGGTTGAGGAAGAAATAAAATAAAAACGCTCATTAAAGAAAGTTAACTCTTCTTTGGGTAGACTCCATAGGTTTGCACAAAACGCTTTCCTAGGATGGATTTTATCCAAAAAAATCATATGGGATGAATTTATTGAATATAGGACGTTATTTGGGTAGGTATTTTAAAAAACAAAATGTTCTTAATGTGAAAATAATAGAGGAGAGGGGGTGTCCTATTATAATTGAGGTGAGTGATGCACTTGTAATTTTTTGAAAGAAAAAGGTGTACCCACAGTTTTCACATGGAAAAAGTGTAGAAAATGGATTATTATAGATACTTAAGCATTATAGTGTCGAAATATGGCTATAAAATATATTTTATTCAAGTCTTTAGGTCATTTTAACCCATATATTTTTAGTTTAACCCTTTAAAAATCAATTTTTACCATAACCGTGATAAATAAGTTTTACTATTTTTTATATTCATTATGGTCAAAATATAAGTTGGTATTGTTATATAATATAAATTATTATGATTCCAAATATAGAATATATTTTTCCAAATTACATTGACATAAGTGAAAATTTTAAATTTAAAATTAATCTCATAGACATGAAGAGAAAGAAGGTTTTCAAAGAGAAAATGTTTAAAGCATTACAAAGTTTTTATAGATAAATTCAATATAAACATTATTAAAATGAAATAAGTTGGATTAAAATATAAGTAAATTCAAATAATTTTACATTAATAATAATTAAAAATATAACTTAAATTTATGAATAATGTAAACAAAAATATCTTTTGCAATTAAAATTTAGTATTTTCACTAATCATTGAAAAATGGCATATTATAGAAAAATAAAAAGAATCATCCCTATGATAATTTTGATAGTATTATTTAAAAATTTATTTAATTTTATCAAATAAATTTTCTAAAATTGTTAAAAATTTATTTTTAAATATGTGTGCAAAGCACAACTAAGCTATATTTTTGAAGAAATACTGTTTTTCAAAAAACAATTATTTTTCATTTAAATGATTCATATTTTATTTCTAAAATATATATAATCATGTTAAGTATAATTTAGTTAGTATAATTAAAACCTGAATATTTAACATTTTGGTTATTATAGTATTCTATATAATGGTTCATTTAGAATCAAGGATACATGCTTGGCAAGCTATCAAAAGGGGTAAATTTAATGTAATATATTTTGTGGGTTGTTTAAGATTGGTGTTTTGTGTCACATATGATATATTTTTTTATTATTTTGATATATTAGTGTTTTATATAATATTTTTGGTATAGGTTAGGATTTGTTTTGGTTTGTTAATGTGGTAATGAAAGAGGTGTTAAGATGATTCATGTGTGAGGTTGAATATTATTGTTGTCTTGGTTTGGGAACTCTTGGTATTTGGGAATATGGAATTGTGATTAATTAATGAAATATTTGAAATCTATAATGTGTATGGGTTATGATAAATTAATTTTATATTGAATAATTTTAATTAAATTTGAATAAATATTAAGTGATAAATGAATATGGATGATGAATTGTGCATTAAGTTATTAGTAGTTTTTGTGGAATAATAAGTACTTAAATTAATGTATATAATGAAGAAAATTTGGTCAGTAAACGGATAATTTGGAATTGGTAAAGGAAATATAAAATATAATAAGTTGTGTGTTTATATGTGGCATCATGTATTTTTTACATGTATTGGTGGCATAGTGATGATGAGAAGTGGTTATATAGGAGTTGAGAAAGAGTTATTATACTAGGATAGTATTTGTGTGTGACTATATGTATATTTTTATACTTTTATATTTATTACACACACTACCCATGTTATATGACCTTAATTATTATTGAATAGGTTTTTGGGTATTGGATAGGCCCCCAATATCAAGGATGTGGGTGATACAGATGATTGATTACCCCCACTCTCCTTCACTTCTTTCTAACCATAGTGTGATTATATGGTAGTAATATTCTAGTTGTGTAATATGATAATATATATGTAGATATGGTATAAATATGTGGTATGTGGATGTGGTATGAAATTTTATATTCTGGATAAAGTAAGGTATTGGAGAACTAATACGTTTTTCATTGGGATGTGAGGGTGACTAAACTAGTGGGAAAGTGGGTATGGGGAACCTCCGAAGATATACTTTCATGTTTACTATAATATCTATGTTTGAATTTGGTTATTGGGCCTTTAGTGAGATACAATATAGTTTACCTATGTTAACAAAATTCTTCATGTTTACTATTTATTAAATGAGGATTTAGTATGCTTCTTCCACATTGGCATGAAAGTTTATAGGGATGAACCTAGTATGTATAATTTTGTAATAACTCCCAAGTATATATAATTTTTTATATATTTAAAAGATATATATGGTGATTGGGAGGTATATTACTATCTTGTGGATTGGTGTCCATTTAGTATTAGTGGATTCATTTCTTTAAGAGATTTTCATTTTTGGTATCGCATTTGGAGATATTATTTTTGATTTTGTATGGAATTATATTCAAGTTTTATTTTTATTTGCATTTGGGGTTATTTTAGTTAAATGTATTTAATGTTTATTAGTGGATTATTATGATATCTTGGTGGAAAAGGTAATAAATCCTATATTTTATGTTTCATACCCTCATTAGTAGTCACCAACACATGTCCTATTGGAGGTGAGAATTTGAGACCACTCATTTCCTTAATATTTTTCTATAGGGGGAACTTGTAGGGATTTGTTCATGAAAATATAGTATTAGATCTATTTTTGAGAGTTACTTTATATTCTATTTTTAAATACTAGTGGGGATTAAATTGGTTTGGTAAAAATATTGTTTATTCAAACATATCATATGATGTTAGTTAGGGAGATCATATAAGACATAGAAGGGACACTATAATAAAATAATAGTAATTTAATATCCTATTAAACAAGCTTTAACATGACCATACTGATAGTGTGGTAGATTCTTAGGTGTGGTATTTTCATCATATTTGTTTGTACCTTCATGTATATTTGAAAAAATTTATAGATATTTAAAATGAATTTAATTAAATGAGTTTAAAATAAATCCATATCCTAATCTTAAGAGTAATGTTTTTGTTTATAGATTTGGATGTTCTGTAATGATCATATGTAGTTCAATTTTGTGATATTTATAAAGATACTGAAGTGAATATTAAACATGTTTATCCTTAGGGTGTGATTCTTGGAGGAAGGGTTTGTGAGTGTTTCAGTGACAGATTTTTCCAAATTATGAGGGTTCTGATTCCAATCAGGAGGAATAAAGGTGGAAAGAGGAGATTTAAATTGTGTTTGGTATGATATGATCATGGAATAAACATTTGTTGTTTATAACTATTACTTTATTATAATTTTTGGATAAGTATTGGTTAGTTCTCTATTATAGTGATATAATGGTTTTTAAGTGATGTTGGAGATGTTTCGGTGTTAGTTTTGAGCTAAATTTTTATATTTGATGTTGAAAGTTGTGTAGCAGAAGGTGCTTGTCACCATCAAGTAGGGGATCATGGTTATATAAGGGTTATTTGTGAGGTTTTTTAAAAAAAATATTTTATTCTCTTATTCTTTTTATATACAATGGAGTGATAAATTGAAATTTTAAGTGGATTTACATATGGAGATCTAGAATCAACTCACCCATTTCACGTTAAATGTGTATATAGAGGTTAAGAAAAACACTGATATGGTTGAGAATTCAATATAATATATGGATTTATCTTGAGAGGAAATTCATCAAAATTTTCATAAGGTTGGAGCTTTGGAAATTGGATCTATATTTTTAGAGAAATCGAGGTTTAAACTCTCAAGGACTCTCCCTCGTCCCTCTTTCTCATGTATCTCTAGATCTTGTTTATCTTATCTTTATACTATGCTCTTTGTTATTATTTCATATTTCTCTAGTGGACATAGGAATCAATAGTTCATTTGTCCTACCTTATTAAATGGTCAACGTAGAGCTGGTAGAGAGTTAGTTTATATACCTCGATAGTTCCAGTAGCATTTTATGACACAACTTTATCAATTGTAAAAATATATTTTTTCTTTTGAACTACATAGGAAATCAAAGGGATCATAGACGAGGAGGTGGATTCCATCAAGTGTAATGAGTTAGAGGTTTAAGACACATAATGTTGCATGTTTCCGAGTTTCTAGAAACAAGAGGAACTGAAATTATTTGAGTTACCATGAATTTTTATTCTAATATGGATTTTGCTTTGATCTATACAATATACTCACACTCCATTAATCCTTTAATTTTTATAGAATTAGGTAAAATGGTAGAAATATTCCATGTGACCTTGGTGTTGAATACATGAGTTAAAGGTTATTCATGTTTGGAAGAGCTTTGTCAGGTGTATGATCTGGTGATGGGGAAACATCAACTGATCGATGAGTTTTTCTTATTAAAAATAAAACCTTATAATTTCAATATTGGGTTGGATTTATATTATTAATAATATGCTATCATTTATTACTATCACAGGAGATTATATTTATCCAACTAAGATGGTACACATATGAAAATTATTAAGTATAAGGATCATTAGATAGATTATAGATATATTAAGATGATTTCATCATAGTTGAAATGATTATTGTTGGGTTTAATGAAATGGAGATATAAAGGTTCCTAATAATTGTTAAGGAGTTTCTAGAAGTTTTTCCATAAATAGGTCTTGATGCCACCCCCTTTATGTGACATTGAGTTTAGGATAGATTAATATATTAGATATTATATAATTTATATGTCTCCTTATAAGATGGATCTTTAAGAGAAGAGAGAGTTATAGATTTAGATTAATGATTTATTGACAAAATACTTCAATTAAACTAGTTTGTATCCATGAAGATATGTTATATTTTATGGGAATAATATGTAATTTCATATGTGATTGTATATAGACAACTAAAAATTTATTTAGGTTTCATTGAAGAAATACCACCGAATCAATGAATGATGACTTATTTTATTATTTAAAGTGAGATAGTTTTTATTAGATATTTTTGATTTGGAAATAATTATCTGATTGTAAAAATGGATGAAATCTATATGAATTTTTTATGGTTTCCATATAGGAATTTTGAGTTCATTGTGATTTCTTTTGGAGTGGTAAATTCCCCACCCATTTTCATGGAAATAATGAAATTAGTGATTCAGGTTTTCTTAAACTAATTCATAATAGTTTTCATTGATGATAAACTCCTTTATATGAGAAAAAAATAGGATCATATTTAGAATATATGGGTTTTTTGGATATTATTTAATAACATTAACAGTGTCTAAATTTGTCAAATCAAATGTTATGGATTTGTTTGGAAATTCTCTTTTTGTTTGTAATGTCTTCATAGGGTGAATTGGTTATCCTTTTGAATATTAAAGTATTTTTTTCTTTCTATGAGCCTAATAATATTTCATAGGTATTTCATTTATTGGTCATACATGATATTAAAAGAGGTTTATATATGAAGTTTCTCCAATTATGACACCTATATCAACATTGAATAAGAATGAATAGGATTTTTTTAGAGAGACCGATGTTAGGTGGTGTTTAATTACCTAAAGGATAAAATTATAAGTGATTCTATTATTTTCCTTATTGAGTAAGGATTCTTATTTGAGGTGTTTTTTATCCTTTTCATCTTTTTTTTTTGTGTTACATATTGATGTAGGATAAAGTAGCTATCCCATTTCAGTATTGAATGTTACACCATCATGAATTTAATTTTGATACCCATGATCACAAGTTGGTGTAATTAGTGATTCCTCTTAATATATGTCTAAATTATCATATTATGGAGTTCATTTGTGGTTTTCTTGAATTATAATACCCTATATTATATCTTTTATCAGTAATATTTTGAATTTTCATTAGTGACTATAGATTTAGTTATTCGAGACTATGACTTCAATGTAACTTATTCTGTATGGAAAGGTAATGTTATGGTTGATGCACTGAGTTGTAAGATGTATGATTATATTTCTAATTTTATTAGAGCTGGTTAGAGGATAATGGAGATGTCCATGTTTGTACATCTAGATATGGTTGTATCAGATGATGATGAACTATACCTTGTTCCCACAAGTGAAGGAGTCTTAGTTGAGAGATCCTTTGGTGTCGGTTTAGAGATATCAAATCATTCATCGTGATGATATTGATGGGTGTTTAGAGTATGATGATCATCAATGATGTTCCTACACTATTGTTATGAATGTGTCAGTTCTTGGGGGTTTTTTATGAGGCATACCATTATATAGGGAAATCTATTTTCCCACTATGTGTTTTAATTTTTTTTATAAAGTTATATCTTTCCCATATTTGATTATTAAGGGATCAGAACCATTTCATCTTCCACTCTAATATTTGGATGACCTAGGAGGGTATTCTACCTATTATTTGTTGATTTCCCCTTTGATTAGGGTGACTGTGATGTGTTTTCTTCATCAATTAGTGGCGATTTTACACTATTTCCTCATCTATTATTCTTCTATCTCTCTATCTCTCTCCACGTGTCTCTCTCATTTTGGATGATTTTATTTAGGATTATTTGATGATTTAAACTGAAGGACGGTTTAAATAGTTTGAAATTATTCGGCTTATACTCTGCATTCCTATAAGTAATCCCATAACAATGATCGCATGGTGATTCATTAAAGGCATTTTTCTATGTGGTTTCTTTAGGTTTTATCTTAAATTAAGAGAATTTTATTATTCAATGTGTTTTTATTGTTAGTTATTTTTCTTGGGATGGTGGAGGGAGTGCACCATGGAACTTCTACAGGTGGTTAGTCACAGTTTTGGAGTGATGTGGTCTCTCAGTGAGTTATTGGGAATTTATTCGAAATTAAATTAAATTTTAAATAAATTATAAATTATAAAAATGCAGCTGAATAATTAATTCTCAATTTTAGTAATTAATTATTGGCATTTGTGGTTCTAGATTGGGCCTATGGTGGATGGTTTATGCCTATGGTACTTGGATAAGCTCAAGTGATAGATGTCGAGATGATATAAATGGGGAGAACATCATGGTTAAGGTATATAGTCCCTCTAACATGACCATTTTGTAATTTTATTTTATTTATATGGAATGTGATATGATGGTTCACTACATGTATGTGATTGACCCTTAAGATAAGAAAATTATTTTGTTTATTAAATAAATTGTTTTATTTAAATGAAATGCATGGATTGAACAAAGTGCCAAGGGTCATGAGGGACCCGTATGCACTGAATGGACACCTCAATAGCCCATGGACAAGTCCCTAGTTAAAAATAATTCCTTGAGAAGTATTGAACCTAAGGAGTATACATATAATAAAATTGAATAAAATATGTTAATGTTAAGAACTTGGATAGGTTTTCTAAGAATCCTTGAACTAGAATGAGTAAAAAAATATAATGATTCTCCCAAGTAGGTAATAAGGAAACAAGGTAATTCTATAGTGTTGTAGGGATAACTGAATAGAGAAAGGTGTGAGTTCTCTTCCCCTACTATCAAGTGAGTACCCAAGTGGGTATACTCTGGGTAGATTATGATAAGTTGGGTGAGTGGTCTAACATAGTATGACCTTGGAAATTAAGATGGTATTATTTAATCTCTTTGGACTAATTCTGGTCTGGATTATCCCATGATTCCAGTGAGGCCATAATGTGTTTATGAATATATTAAGGTATGTTATACACTCTGAGTGATGGGTGTTGAGCCAAAATATGAGAATGGAAAAATAAAGACCGTTTGGTTGTCCATATAACCGAGGGACACTTTTAGTTCCCCAAAGGAATATTGACCCTTAAGGGATTTGTGTGGGAATCGGTAGTGATGAATATTAATTCCACCTTAGAACTCAAATAAATGATGAGATTTATATGAATCTATGTGATATTAAGAATAGGGAATTTACCGATAATTACTGATTTCCTTAGATCAACTCTTAGAAATTAGTGACGGTGTACAATGAAAATTTATTTCATTTGATCAACTCTTAGGAATAAACGATCAACCCTAATGTCTACTGATCACCTAAGATTACCTTTTAGTGATAATCTTTATTACTGATGGATATTGATTGCATGAGCTTATATCCGAGGAATAGAAAATGAATCTGAATAAATACAGATTTCCTAAAATTACCTCATAGAGGTTATCTTTGTTCTGGATACTAATGGGATACCATTAGATACTTCGAAGTATCTAGTTCTTCCACCAACTACTAAATGGTATTTGGGTGTGGTGTTGGATGAAATGGTTATGTGATGTCCTTAGAGACACTCTAGCATTATCCATAGATGGTTTGGGTTGATCTTAGGTGTCATGTTAGAAGTCAAGGATCAACAAGGGTTATTTATTTACACTAAAAAAGTCTAATTATTTATTCATACAATAATATCACATGTGTACACAATGGATTTACTAGTAATGTACATGACCATATTGGTGGTTTCCTACTAATATATACCCACACCCTTCTCAAGTGGCCACAAAACCTAAGTTCCCGTGTTTAATTCATTGATCACATGTTCATTGTGGGAAGAGTCCCACGATTTGTCATTCAACAAGATATCATAGACAGATATAAGAGATGGGTGAGGTATGACTTGGGGAAAATAGTTGAATCTTACACTTTTATTTCATTTTTTTTATTATTTACTCAGTGGGTAGTTAGTTACTATGTTTTTTAATGGCCATGAGTTTGAATGATTGTATGATTCCTCACTCAAATTTGATATAGTATGATGTTTTTTATTACTTATGTATTCTATGATGCGCTATCACAAGTTTATTTTAGTTATTTCCACTATTATTATGCAATCTGATATGGGGGTACATTATCTCCACAATACCACCTTATATCCCCAATACTAGAAGATAACCTTTGATGTATGGGGAAGAGAACCTTAGGCTATGTAGTGATTGATGATCTTAGCACTTATAGAGTGTTCTAAAGTGGTGGTGCATTACACTAGGAATCATTAGAATGCATTAAATGTATAGTAGAAAGTGATGGTGATTAGTGATCATATTAAAAATAAAAAGGACTATCAAATGTTTTATATGGATTAGAGGAGATAACATTTAGAGTTTGAGTTTAGTGATATTTTCTTTCTAAAGTTTTCTCTTTCCATGGGTATCATTGTAACGACCTGAAATTTTGAATAAATCTTGTTTCCTAATTTTGTGTGTTATTTTATTTCATACTGAACAGAACTTTTTCATTTAATAAAATAAGTAAAATTAATATGAGACTGTTGGGTTTTGACTATTATATGACCATTAGTCAGTATGACCATTAGAAATTAAATTTTGCGATTATTTTCTCTAAATACAAGTGATCTTGGTTAATTATTATAGAAAGACGATTAAATGGCCTCATCCAGTAGTCTCGGGCCAATCGAAGCCCATCTAATAGAACTTGAGAAGGAGGTAGAACCAATGGGCTTTGCTCTGGACCAAACCCAAGCCAAACTTCATTGTGTGAAGCTAGAATGTAATCGCCTTTGCGAGAAGTTCAAACTGATAGAAATTACTACCCATGCAATGTTGGCCAAGCCGCCCTCAGATTCTCTCACCTTAGCACACCTTACACTTAGGTCCTATGCTGGGGTTATCAGGGGCTATATGAGGAGACCGTAACTACCTTCTGTAATCCTTTGATTTAAATAAAAATTGTGATTTCTTCTTATAATGAATTTTGTGAATTCTCAAATGTCCGGATAAATATAATATGCATATTTTTGATGAATTCTAAAAAAAGGATATTTGAAAATATTTATGTAAACCTTAAATAATTAATTATGTGTAATGATTTTCCAAAAATGGTCTTCTACAATTATGTTCAGTAAGGAATTTAGAGTCTAATAAGATCAACATGATTTTTAAGGAATTTTAAATTATGAATAGTGATTTTACGCTTAGGATTAGTAATTTGACCAAATGGATTAGTAATCTAACTTAAATAAATTATTAGTATAATATAGGCACCTTGATTAAGTAATTTGATTCAATAAAATATGTAAATAACTGTTTCAGAAATTATTAGTCATGTATTAGTTTTTTTTAGTGAATAGTGTTTTTCTAATTAAAAATTAAATTAAAAATATTTGGAAAATTATTTTTATAAAATAGAGTTCATTTTTGAACTCAGAGAATCAATATTATGTTAAGGTAATTTTTGGTGTTTTTTCTGAAAAAATGAATTTTTAGTGAATAGTGTATTAATTTAAAAAGTAAATTAAAAATATTTAGAAAATTATTTTTATAAAATGGAGTTCATTTTTGAAATCAGAGCATCGATATTTGGTTAAGGTGAAATTTTGGGATTTTTCTGTGATAGCTGAATTTTTAGTGAATAGTGAAAATATAGTTTTTAAGTTACGGGTGTTTAATGACATAATTAAATAATTTATTAAGTATGTAATCAATATGGTCAACTTATTAATATTAAGATAAGGTATGAGGTGTCCCATGTGGCCAATACCATGGGAAAATACCATGGGTAAGCCCATCGTTTTTCCAATACCACCAATGAGGTGTCCCTTGGCCATTAATGCCTTGTCCCCTCACTTCCCCTATAAATACCAAGCCATTCTCTCATCCTTTCTATTCCAAAATACTCCTAAATAATGTTATGGTCTCCTTACCTCCCAAGGAGACCTATCTAGGTTCCCTCAATCCTCCCAAGGTCCCAAACATCAAGATTTCGAAGTTACTCTTCAAGGTAAGGGATCCTACCTCTCTCTTTCTTTCCAAGTACTCTCTTTTATGTCACATATTTTATGATCCATGTTCTTTTGTTGGATGATGTTCTTTTATATTCATCATACTGTCCTTTTCATGTTCATATTATTAGATACCCCCTCTTGCTCTCATCAATTCATTTTGATAATGTTTAAGTGGCGCTGTTAGGCTTGCGAATTTTTAAGGGCTTCTTTCACCCTTCTCATTTTGAAAATCTATTTTCATGTCAAGTCTTTCATGTTCCTTTTTATTATGTTGGGTTATGATATATATATATCATACATATATTTTATGTTCATATGATGAGATACCCTATTTGATCTCGCCAATTCATTTTTTTTATGTTTTATGTAACGCTGTTAGGCTGCCGAATTTTCATAAGAAAAATCTTATTTTGTTCTTCCTTCCATGTTTTTCATTTCATATGGTATGTCTTTAAAATTTCATTACCATGTTCTTATATCCTTTATGTTATGCCCCTATACTGTTTTATGGATCATTTATGAGTGGGCGACCCATGTCCCTTCTCTTTTCAACGTTTTATAAAACCCTGTAACATAGTCATTATGCTGCAGAATTTTCGTCTCAAAATGTCTCTCTATTTTTCTCGAATTCTTGTATTTTATTAAGTGAATACTTAAATATCTTTCTTCTATAGGGGTATTCACATATATATCAAAATGTTCTATTTTAAATTCTGTGATTTACATACACGAAACCCACTTTCCATTTTTGTGGGTTTAAAGTGACATAAAGATCACGTCTTCAAAGGAGTTTTTAAAATGTGATGACTATGAAATCAAACCCATTTCTTTTATGCTATATGGGTTGTTTATGAAATGATTGATGATGATATATGTGGCTCACATGATAATAAAGGAAAATTTAAGGGTGCGCACTGATATCACTCCAATGCATTGGGTAAAGACTTAATCTCAAGAGATGACCATTTTTAATGATACCTTGGTGAATAACCTTGGTAATTTTTAATGACACCTTGGGGATGGACCTTGGTGAAACGGAAATGATTGTCTATGTTAAATGTTGTAGCCACATATTCAAGTTATGAAACACGTTATTTTTATTATGATATGCCTCATGATATCTTTTTCATGCCTTAAAGTTATTTTTCATGACTTTTTGATGTATCTCAAGTTCACATGTAAAATGTTTCCCTTGTTTCCCTTACTGGGCCTTCTACTCACCCTTTCCTTTTATGTATTCTCCCAGGTTATGAGATGCAGTAATGAACTTAGGATGAACTATGTAGAATATTTTCAAGTGTTTAAGAAGAATTTTTTTTTGTTTTTATGCATTATGTTCCTGGTTTCTAAGACACTAAACCTTAAAGATCCTCAGTTTTGTATAATGTAATGAAAGTTAATGTGATAAAAAGTTGGGATGTTATAGTTGGTATTAGATGATGGTTTAGTTATTTGTGGAAATTAAGATATGAAAACTTTTGGACGAACCCTATAGAAAATTTTAAATATAGGAAATCCTCCTGGTATTATGGTGAGTATTGAGTAATTGGTTTATCAAGAAAATACATCCCAGTCTAGATACGAGAGGGTAGAGGTGGATCTAGAACAGATGTACATAGGGGTAAAACCCAAAAAAACCGCTTGAGCTAGACTTGAACGGGAATGGGTACATGACAACAGGCCTTACTGTACTCTTGGTTATGACACTCCTGGGGGATATGCTTTAGTAAATTCATAAGCTTAGTATGAACAATTATTAAAGGAACAAAGATAAAATAAAATAAGGATTCACATAAGAATATATGATCATGGATAACCTAGATTGGAACCTAGGGGATCACAAGTTAGGATATACTTTTCTTCTACAAGTTTATCCTTCTATGCTTAATGTTTCCTTTTCAAGATTATTGGCTAAGTATTTAAGACCCTAATTATAATTTCTATTCTTAGTTAATGGCGGGAAATATAAGAACATGCCCCAACAACCAATGTGATAGGAAATGTGATGATTTACCTATTAATGTGACAGAGATGACGATAGATGAAGTTGAACATATTGTGATTATGCCAAACTAGCTACTAAAAATCATAATTAATAATTGTTACCTAGTTGAATTCCCAAATTCATCAAGGAAGAAGAAGGCGAAGTCTCAAGGATGTTCATCTGATAATGTTGATAATACAAAGAAGACCCAATTTACTTTTTGAAAAAAGTGTGGAAAGGGGAACCAAAGAGAATGTCACGAAGGAACCGAGATATGTTTTAAGTGTGGGGTGATTTGGAATAAAGTAGCATATTCCTTCAAAAAAATGGATAATGTGATGAATATAGATAAGGTTTGATCTAATGTACCTTATACTTTTCAATGTCGTAAATGTGGAGAAGTTAGACATTATCCAAGTCAATGCTTTCTTGGAAGGGATGTGATGCATGATGAGCATCAACAATCTTCAAGGAAAAGGGAACAATTGAAGTCATATGCTGAGATGGATCATGATGACTAAAGTACATGCAACTTCTTCTCAATAATTTTATATGTCATGTGGTATTTTAGTTCGTGCTCTATGAGCATATCTTTAATGTTTTCTAAGAACATCGAGTCACTACCTAATATGGTTTTATATCATTAATGAAAACATCTATTGTTATGTACCACATGTTGATGTTGTGAAGCTTTTCTTCTTGAAAAAAAATATGATTAGGGGATTAAAATATGATTATTATTTTGGAAGATGTTCACTATTTTGGGAACCCTATTTGATTGAGGAAAATAGATTACTACGGTACTTTCTTTGAGGAGTAAAGGTTGACTTATATTTTGATGAACTGATGAATTTAAGGTGAACTTATAGTAATTTAGGTTACTTATGGAAATGATTAACCTATCTTGGGAAAAATATGTTTAGGTTAGTTACTTTTTTTATAAGATGTTAGGAGTGGTTGATTTTGTTTGGAGAGGAACGATAAAGTTTATCTTGGGAGACTATGTTATCAAATCCTTCTTATATTTGGGTTTCAATCTTAGTTTGGTTTATTTTTGGGAATTTTAAGGACAGTTATTTATGGAATGTTCTATAATGAACATTGGGTAGTACCGTGGAACTTTGATGATTTAAAGTAGTTTCCCTACCTATGGAGTTCTTTCTTTTTGAAGAGTTGTTTTATCTTACCCTTTTTGTTTTATGGATAAATGTTTAAAAGTAGATATTTATTCTTTTGTGGATTACATGATTCTCTAAAATATTATTCTTGTTCTTTTATGAGACCATATATTTTTGAATGCTCATCCTTTGGAGAAAATATTAGTCTTTATATGAACTTATTAAGGGATGAAACTCCAGTTGAAGGTAAATATATTTCAATGTGTTCTTATTCTCTTTGGTAAATGAATTCCTCAAAATTCTTAAAAGGAACGTAAAACAAAAATGTTGTTGGTTTAAGTTTACTAATGAGTAATCAAAGACCATTTAACCCATCACAAGTTTGTGATTTTCTGGTGGTTAACTTCCTCTTATACATGTTTTCTATCACTCTCCCTCAGAACTTGACCCTTTGTTTTATCCTCCATATCCATGTTTTTTTACATAGAATCCTAGTATGGGTTAACTCGGGTGACCATTGTACTTCCTTTTCTTTATTTTAATGTAATAGTGTTCTGAATCTTTTTCCGATGTGGGACTTTCAATGAAATTTCCAAGCCCAATTTTAAAAATTGTGAGGATGAAATTTCATAAGGGGGGAAGATTGTAACGACCCGAAATTTTGAATAAATCTTGTTTCCTAATTTTGTGTGTTATTTTATTTCATACTCAACAAAATGTTTTCATTTAATAAAATGAGTATAATTAAAATGAGACTATTGGGTTTTGACTATTATATGACCGTTAGTCAGTATAACCTTTGGAAACTAAATGTTGCGATTATTTTCTCTAAATACAAGTGATCTTGGTTAATTAATATAGAAAGAAGATTCGATGGCCTCATCCAATAGTCTCGGGCCAATCGAAGCCCATCTAACAGAACTTGGGAAGGAGGAAGTACCAATGGGATTTGCTCCAGACCAAACCCAAGACAAACTTCATCGTGTGAAGCTAGAATGGAATCGCCTTCACGAGAAGTTCAAACTGATAGAAATTACTACTCGTGCGATGTTGGCCGAGCGGCCCTCATATTATCTCACTTTAGAACACCTTACACTTAGGTCCTATGCTGGGGTTATAAGGGGATATATAAGGAGACCGTAACTACCTTGTGTAATCCTTTGATTTAAGTAAAAAAATGAGATTTCATCTTATGATGATGTTTGTGAATTTTCAAATGTCCGGATAAATATAGTATGCATATTTTTGATGAATTCTAGAAAAAGTATTTTTGAAAATATTTATGTAAACCTTAAATAATTAATTATGTGTAAATATCTTCAGAAAATGGTCTTCTACAATTATGTTCAGTAAGAAATTTAGAGTCTAAAAAGATCAACGTGATTTTTGATGAATAGTAAATTATGAATAGTGATTTTACGCTTAGGATTAGTAATGTGACCAAATGGATTAGTAATCTAACTTAAAAGAAGTATTAATATAATCTAGGCACCTTGATTTTGTAAGGTGATTCAATAAAATAGGTAAATAACTATTTCAGAAATTTTTAGTCAAGTATCAGTTTTTTCGGGTGAATAGTGTTTTTTAATTAAAAATTAAATTAAAAATACTTAGAAAATTATTTTTATAAAATGGAGTTCATTTTATAACTTAGATCATCGATATTATGTGAAGGTAATTTTTGGGGATTTTTCTGAAAAAATGAATTTTTGGTGAATTGTGTATTTATTTAAAAAATAAATTAAACATATTTAGAAAAATATTTTTATAAAATGGACTTCATTTTTTAAATCAGAGCATCAATATTTTGTTAAGGTGAAATTTTGGGATTTTTCTGTTAAAGTTGAATTTTCAGTGAATAGTGAAAATACAGTTTTTAAGTTACAGGTGTTTAATGACATCATTAAATGATGTATTAAGTATGTAATCAATACGGTCGACTTTTGAATAGTAAGATAAGGTATGAGGTGTCCCAAGTGGCTAATACCACGGGAAAATACCATGGGAAAGCCCAGGGTTTTGCCAATACCACCAATGAGGTGTCCCTTGGCCATTAATGCCTTGTCCCCTCACTTCCCCTATAAATACCAAGCCATTCTCTTATCCTTTCCATTCCAAAATCCTCATAAATTAATTTCTGGTCTCCTTACCTCCCAAGGAGTCCTCCCTAGGTTCCCTAAATCCTCCCAAGGTCCCAAACTTCAAGATTTCGAAGTTACTCTTCAAGGTAAGGGATCCTACCTCTCTATTTCTTTCCAAGTACTCTCTTTTATGTCATATCTTTTATGCTCCATATTCTTATGTTGGAGGATGTTCTTCTAAATTTATAATACTTTCCTTTTCATGTTCATATGATGAGAGAACCCCTATTTCTCTCATCAATTCATTTTGAGAATGTTTAAGTGGCGCCGTTAGGATGCCGAATTTTTAAGGGATTCTTTCACCCTTCTCGTTTTCAAAATCTATTTTCATGTCAAGTCTTTGATGTTATTTTTTATTATGTTGGGGTATGATCTCTATATATATAATACCAATATTTTATGTTCATATTATGAGAGACCCTATTTGATCTCATCAATTCATTTTTTTATGTTTTAAGTAACGCTGTTAGGCTACCAAATTTTCATAAGAGAAATCTTATTTTTGTCTGCCTTCCATGTTTTTCAATTCATATAGCATGTCTTTAAAATTTCATTACCATGTTCTTATATCCTTTATTTTATTTACCTATACTGTTTTATGGATCATTTATTAGTGGGTGACCCATTTCTCCTATCTTTTCAATGATTTCTAAAACCCTGTAACATAGCCATTATGCTACTGAATTTTCATCTAAAAATGTCTCTCTCTTTTTCTCAAATTATTTTATTTTATTAAGTAAATACTCAACGCTCTTTCTTATATAAGGGTATTCACATATATATAAAAATATTATATTTTAAATTCTGGGAATTACATACACGAAACCTGCTTTCCTTTTTAATGGGTTTAAAGTGACATAAAGGTCACGTCTTTAAAGAAGTTTTTAAAATGTGATGACAATGAAATGAAACCCATTTATTTTATGATATATGGGTTTTTTATGAAATGATTGATGATGATATATGTGGCTCTCATTTTAATAAAGGAAAATTTAAGGGTGCTCCCAAATAGCGCTCCAATGCATTGGGTAAAGACTTAATCTCTAGAGATGACAATTTTTAACGATACCTTGGTGAATAACCATGGTAATTTTTAATGAGACCTTGGGGATGGACCTTGGTAAAATGGAAATGATTGTCTAAGTTAAATGTTGTAGCCACAACTTCAAGTTATGAAACACGTTATTTTTATTATGATATGCCTCATGATCTCTTTCTCATGCCTTAAAGTTGTTTTTCATGACTTTTTTATGTATCTCAAGTTCATATGTAAAATGTTTCCCTTATTTCCCTTACTGGGACTTCTGCTCACCCTTTCCTTTTATGTATGCTCCCAGGTTATGAGATGCAATAATGAACTTAGGATGAACAATGAATAATACTTTAAAGTGTTTAAGAAGAATGTTTTATGTTTTCACGTATTAAGTTCTTGGTTTCCAAGACACTAAACCTTAAAGATCCTCGGTTTTGTTTAACGTAATGAAAGTTAATGTGATAAAAAGTAGGGATGTTATAACCACATGTTCTTTGAAGGTAGTTAAATTTCTCGGTGGTTTTTTGTAAATTTTATGGTGTTGGGTTGGTGAGGTGTAATATCATAACTTTAGAGTTATCTTTATAATGAATTCCACTTAGTTTATTGGGGTGAATTATATATCAAGGATTATATTCCATTCATGGAGGGGCCAATGAAGATTGATGATTTTTATGAGAAAGTGACATGAAGGTATTCTATTACTTTAGTGTGAGTCATGTGGATGTTTGGGGGCTTAAATAATGAATGTGGGAGTCAGTATCATAGTTGAAGGCTCAATAACTATATTTATTCTAATTTTTTATTCTTGTAATAGTGTTGAATAAATGAAAATTTTCCTTTCATTATTTACTGTTTTGATTATTTTGATCATGATATTATTATTATTTAGTTATCTTAAAGAGGTTTTTTTTATTATTGATCTTTTTTTCTTAGGGTTTTCTTTGATTATTGAAGAAAAGAATAATTTAAGAGCTATCTAATATAAAATCATGATTTTTTATCATTTTTCTACATTTTTGTATGGTTTTAGATGTTTTTAGTGATCTTGGATGGGGATAGTGGAATACAAGTTGAGTTCAATATGAAGTTTCAGATAGAAATAACACCATGCCATAATTATTATCATTTCACCCTAATTTGTTACATGGTGGTAAGTGATAGAGCTATAGAAGAAGTATCACATCTAGTCATTACATTATTTTCCTTAAATTATAGTTCAAATTTTTGTCACATGATATGATCAATTACATTGAAATTTCTTATGTTAGAAGGATTTTTTTAATGGAAATTTATCATTAGTGGGCATTTAGGATATAAAATTATACCATGATTTCTATCATTCTTAAGTATTTCACCTTTATGTTTATCATTATACCATTATGTGGTTTCCTGGATTTCATGTTTATAGATTAAGGTGGTTGTGGAATTAATGTAATAGGACGGTTTCACCATGAAAGTTAGAGTCCTTGGTTATTATAGAGTAACAATGTTTATTACATTTTAACGTTCCTTGGTGTTATCAAATTTTATTAGTCATTAACCATGATATATAAGGTAGATCATGTTGTGATTTAAAGATTTATAATTATCCAACCCCACTATCCCTATAGTGCTTGGTTTTATGACATAAATTTTGGAATAATATTTTAATTTATAAATTTGAGTGTTTTATCGAGTTAAATTCAGTTTCTATTCTTTCTTCTCAACTTTTAAAAACCTTGGGGATTCCATATATATTTTCTAACACTATTTTGATCACCTTAATTTTATTATCTTTCAATTGATAAGTTTTCTTAGATTGATGTAATTAATTATTATTTTTTCTTTCTTTTACCTTTCGTATATCTTCTTGTAGTATTTATGGTTATTCCTAATATTTCGAGGTGAATAAGGATTAATGTTAGGTTAAATATTATATTTTTTGGTGACATAAATATTTGACTGATTAGATTCATCTTTTGACAATGAAACTGATAATGCTTTGATTCATAGTAGGTGATTCAAAATACATCTTTACTATTATGATTGTTAATGTAGTTAAATAATGATTTAGTTTTTATTTGGGTAAGGAGATAAAATCATGCAACGTAAAGGCATGGAAATAAATTAAATTACAAGGCAATTAAGTTGATATATGATTACATGATTTATCTTTTTTTATGTTATTTCTTGATCATTAAGGTATGAATTATGTTCTAGTTAAATGTTTTTGTTAGAATCATGGGACCATTTTTTAAATATAATTAATAAACTAGAAGATGATAATATAATGAATAGGTTTAAATTTAGAGTTTAGTTTAACGATTTTATTGTGATAATGAAATGGTAATTTGATAATGATTTAATGAATAAATTTATTTTTTTATTATTTTATGGTAGATATATGTTACTAATTATTGGGGTGGTGGGAGAGGTTTTTCATTTATTTATTGATGTCGCAGTAGAAGAAAAATCAAGGTGATTTTATTTTATAGGGGATTATTTTCGTTGATGTGGTTAGGGTGTTTTAATTTTCTGAGAATATAGAACATTGTTGAATAAATAAAAGAGATGAAATATAGAATGGGGATACATTATATTTAATTAATTGAAGTATGAATAATTTGGATTAAAGTGGTTTATATACTAATTGTTAATATAATAAAGAGTATGAATTGTGTGGGAAATGATTATTGGTCCATGTGTAATGTTTAATGTTATTATTATTATAGCTTATACAGTTAATTTTATTAGTAAATAAATAATGTGAAACCAGTAATGGAAATTTAAATTAAAATAATTTTTGTGTTTTGTTGTGTGGTTAAATGTATCATTAGTTGTTTTTTATATTTTGGTGATGGTGTGATGATGGGAAATGGTAATAGAGGTGTTTATATAGGGATTTTAACCTATGATGTGATTTTCATGTGTGTGTTTTTATATATATCATTTAATGTTTTTTTTGTTTTTAATTCACCACCACACTAGTTAGGTATCTCACCAACACCTATATGAAGTTATAGGTATAGTGTGAATCCTTAAAATCAAGTATATTGGTTATATGGATAGAGAACTATCCCACTACCATGATATTCCTTCTAGTCATAGCATGGTTATGTTGTAACAATATTCTATTTGTTTCATGTTGTAGTGAATATGTGTCTGTGGAATTTCTATAGAGTACATGGTAATGGTATATTGATGTGGAATGTTTCCATGGAACATAGATATTGGGATGGATGTGAGATTTATGATGTTTTTCGTTGGTATATGAGGGAAGATAGATCATTGGGGATGTTGGTGTAAGGTATATGACATTATATATATAAAATATTTCTCAAGGGATGACTACCATTTAAATTTTTTCAATCGACAACTCTAAAATTAAAAGACAACCAGAATTTACTTATATGTTTGGATTGAATTACAAGCATTAAGAAATAATGATATACATTTGACCAGTAGATCTGAGATTAAAAAAAGTGTTTTATGTAGATCAATAAGAAGAAAACAATGATTTCCTTCCTCCTAGGGTATCTATATGTTTCATGAATTGCTGATATTTAAAAAGGGTCCCACAATTTACCATAGTTTACTAGAACCTTTTTCAAATGTAGGGGAAAATGGAAGCTAAAATGAGCTTCTTCTTGGGAATATCTAATGTACGATCACATCTAATGAGTCATATAGACATCATATGATGATTACACCAACTCTATATGGGATATAATGAATAAAATGTTTGGATAATAAAAATTCAATTGTTTCATAAATGTTTTATATGTTTCAACTCAATAAAACATTTTTATTCAATATCTATAAATCTATTTTATGTTTAAATGAATATGTTTTATCTTCAAACTATATAAAATCACCATCAAATAATGATAATCTAAGTATGATACTTATCATAATAGAATATAATTAGAACCAACATTTTATCTTATAATATATATAGCTAAGAATAACCTCATCACTTGGAGACACTCACCATGGCATTTTGTATCGTTGTACAAACCATGGTTTTTTATACATCAACATATTGTGTTTGTTCTTTTTAATTTCATGTATATTATTTTAGTATATATTAGAATTTAATTTCCACAAAAAACTCATGTATTTTCATGTTTTTTGACTATTGTAGTTTTTGAAGATGTCTTAAGGGTTAGTTTTTGGAAGTTTTTACCCAGTTTGTGTTTAAATTTAACTACATGTTGTTCACCATAATGTAATACCAACGGGTTTCACCCATTTGAGGGTGATGTGACGTTATATCATGTTTAAATGGTTAGGTTTTCATTCTGAATCAGGTTTAGTAATGGTATTAGCATTGTCAAGATCCTAACCACATTATAAGGGGTTAATGGATGGGTTTTGGGGTTTTACCATATAGTGAGACATTGCACCTTGACACAACAGACAATACTATAGTGTAACCATTTTTAGGGGAATTTCACATTTTTTGGAATTGTTTTTTCTATGAGGATTCTAGGATATAGTTTTTTAATTTTACCCTAGAGTAGTGTATTTTGATGTGATCATGAATGTAACACTACAATGTTCCCCTAAAAAGTTCATTTCATTGTGACTTTTATGGTCACACCACAAACCACACTATGTGTACTTTTTTATAATTCTAGTAAAATGATTTTATTTTAAAAACCTTAATAAATGCCATACTCCCCATTTACATCAATAGGAAAACATGTAACCCTCCTCCCTTGGTGTTTTATTCCTTCCAAGTGATATATCCTTTGGTGGATCTTGGATTCATGAGTCATATGTTCTGAAGGATTTTTATATGTAAAAATAAATTTCCTCCTCTATATATTTATATTTTATCCCATTATTATAGTTATTTCCATCTGTTATGCCCAAATTTAGGGATTTCAAAATATTTTCGGGAAACCATAAATTATAACTAATTGTTCTTATGATTATCAATGAGTGTTCTAATACTAAAATGATATAGGTTTTCTATGGTTACTCATAAGGTTTTATAATAGTTTTCATTATTTTTGTGATCTGTGGTCATGTAGACCATGTGCACATGACCTATAATTATGTTAAAATTGTTTTCTTTATTTCTTTGTTTGTGGGAATGGTTTACTAGATCCAATACTAGTATATTATGGGTTGTCTTTCCTAATATTTGTCCATTAATGGTTTTATTCCTAATCTAAATGTGTTATGAAATTATACAGAGTGGGTCGCAGGGTATCCCAGACTATGTTTTAACCTATTGAACCTTATGTAGGTCACCTAGAATTATTTATGATAAATGGAAGAAGAGAATGAAAGTATAACATGAAGGTAGATTTAGTTAAAATGTTAATTTGGAAGAGGTTAGGTGTGAGTTAATATCCTTATTTATGGTGTTTATCATAGTTGGGTGATTTACTATCCTATGTTGATCCTTGTTATATATATGCGTGCTCATTGGAATTTTTACTATTTATAATAAATTGTGATAAGTGATTCATGTTATGTAATTGATGTTATTATTATATTGATCAATTTCAAACTTGGAAAGGGGTTTGTTGCAATGACAAATTAGGTATATAAATAACCCAATTTATGGTGAAATTTCAACATTGGTTATATTTTTGATATGTGTTTGGTATAATTCCATCCATGGGTAGATGTATGATTTGGGATGGGTGTAATGCCAACCAGAGAGTGATTTATATCATGGGTTGGGTGTAATTACAACTATAGATAAATGGTTTATTTGGTTAGTCTATAATGAAATCCATATATATATTTGATGGTGGGTTGGGTGTAATTTCAAAGACTCACACACAAGATATGGGTTGGGTGCAATGCCAACCATGGGTGGGTTATGTGACTTGGGTTGGGGGTAATTCTATCTATAGACATATGTATAGAGAATAAAGTTATGGTCAATTCCTTTTATAGATGGTTTAAAGATATAAGTTAGGTGTAATTGAGGTTTTGTATGGGTTTATGGTCTATTTTGGGTTTACTATAAACAATGTACACTTTAGTGGATGAGTTAGGTATACTGCAAACTTCTCCACATTGGGTTCCATAGCTGGGTGTAATGTCAGCTAGTGGTTATAGGAATTTGAGATGATATATTTTGTATACATCCTACTACCCCTTGACTATTCTTTATGGATTGTTTATACATAACACAGACAATGTTAAAAGTAGGTATTGTATATCATGGGTGTCATGATGAAACTCGGGGATATGATGGGTATTTATTTAATGTTTTTTTTATATCATCATGTTAAAATAACATGAACTTGTAATTATTGGGTATATATTGAGAAACTTATGATGGTGTCCTACTATGTTGTGCTCACACCATGCTTTAGTTCATAACACCCAAGTATACATCATGTTCCGTGAACTGGATAAGGGAAACGACCATGCTGATATGGAATGGTTGAGATGAGGGTGCTTGGTTGGAGTCATAATATTGGATTGATCTAGGATTCAATACAAACTATATAGTTATCTTTGTTTTTATTTTTTTAGACCAATATGTTTATATCCAACCAACGAGTGTTCCTATTTATTCTTGCATGACCCATGTTCCATTACATTAGTTCATTATTCTATAACATGAGTAATATTGTATACTCAAATGTTGGATTTAGACATGTTTTACACATTTATTCCATTTTACATTGTGATTGATATTTATATACAACTACCACTTTGATTTATGATTACCTCATCCATAGGGTATAATCTACCCATGTGATCTTATCAAACTCCCACCATTAGTCGACATCCTCTAGTATATGGGGAGGAATTCTAAAGGTATATGACTCCCGATCTAGTCACGATGGAAATTAATCTGACAGAGGATGATGAAAAACATTAATATATTTATTTTTTTCTTTTATATAACTATTTTATAATGATAGATAAGAGAAAATATTTTTTTTGACACTTGGGATAGACATTGTGTGTTAGAGTAACTAACCCAAATACAGGGGAAGTTTAGGTTACCTGGGATGAGATTGATAGTTGAATTTTAATAGAGTTTTCCTATATAACTTGATAGTTTAATTTTAATAATCCAAAATTTTGTTCTATAATTTTTATTCTTTTTTGATGATCAATTTTCGGGATGCTACATGTGTTGTTGATCCTGGGAGTGGGTAGATGAGGTTAAAGGGATCACCTGAGTTATGATATGATTATGATATAGGGTGTGTATATAGAGTATTGGTATTCCATACCAATTATTTGTTATCATGAATTATGATATTATTAATTGTGATAAAATTATAATTTAATTTGTGTGTATGGAATTGTAGTGATATGCCACCATGATGTCCTCTAGTTGAGTTCCATGTTGGTGAGGATGAGCATGCATCACTAAAAATTGAGTTAAAATACTATGGTTCATGGGTACCGACTATAGATGATTAGATCCAAGTGAGTCTATTATAGGTTGAGAAGTCTATGGATGGAGCAAAATAGTTTTCTAAGGCATCCATGTTTGAGCTGACATAGGAGTTTCAGATGCATCACCCAACCCTATTTATGAGTCAGGGTGGACCAAAAGCTACTAAGCTATAGGCAGAGTTGATGTAGTCTATCTTTAATCATATTGATATCCCCCCTTAAAGGTAGGTGGATATCATTTAATATATTCTTCATGTACCTTCAAAAGAATTATAGGTAATTCAAGTCAAAGATGATCAACATGCGGGGTAGTCATAGAAGGACATTCATCTATGTGAATATTTTCCTTGATAATTTAATGGAGAATGGGATTGAGAGTTTATGAATCTCACCTAGTGGGGTATGCCAGTTTTGGATTATTGAATGTGTTTCATGGAGAATATATGTTTTGATTTGATGTTGTCTAGGGATGAGGTGGCAAGATTTCAACACTTTGAGGATTGGTTGTGGAATGACATTTGGGTTCTGGTAAATGTTTATTTATTGAAAATGTTTTCATTGGATGTGAACTAGGTCCACATATCTAAGACGAACCTAAATATGGTAACGAGACAAGGTTTTTTGGCTTCTACTATGGGGTTATTGTGTGTCGTTAGGTAGTATAAAGCATATATTTTGTTGTTTAAAGTAGGTAGGTGATGAGAAAAGTATCCAAAGTGGCTATTCATATCTTCTTTCTCAAAGAATAGGTTTTATGTTATTCTTACAATATAGTAGGCTTGGTCATGTATGATCTAGGGTTCACCAATATTCTATGGAGTATGAATTATGTTGGTGGATGGGTATCCTAATTTGGTTTTGTAGAAGCACACTACATTTGACTAGTGGTTGTGATTTTTTTATATGGAAGGATCTAAAGTTAGTCTAGGAGTATAACAATAGAGTCATAGTTGTGGTTACTATGGACTTTTGGGTCTTTGAGGTAGGCATGGTTCCCATAGGTAAGAAAATAAACAATAGTACAGTAAGACCGCTCATAGGATTTAGGTGACAGGGGAGGAACATAGATATTTAGTCCAATTTCATGCTGTTAAGTTGACTCTGACTAATAATAATGTTGATCCATTTGTAACTTGAGTTAATGTTTTGTTGGAATTCATCCTTGTATTAACATTTTTAAATACTAGTGAATTGTACTCTTTTAATGGGTTGGGCTTGACAATAAACTATTTGTATGGGGTGATGTAGATTGATACTCACTTAAGGGTTCAATTAGAGAGTAATTATAGGTTTTCAAAGGGAGTTATCATTTATCGGGGATTTAATTTTTTCTTGGATTTATTTATATTTGAGTTGTAATTTTTTTATGTGATTCATGGGATGGATCTTATTACTTTATATTGAGGGTATAAAGACTGATATCACTAAAATGCATCATTAATTCCAATTGATGGTGATAGTTATACCCTGGCTGAAGAGTGGGATAAATAGGAAATTCATTTGGTACCTATCCATCAATAATTGAGTATGATTCTATCCCATTTTGTTAGTGTTATTCTAGATATGAGGAAACGTATTAGATAGTCTTTCCTCCTATTGTTGACCAATTTTTTTTCATGATAACATCTCTAAGTTTCATCCAAAGAGAGGGGTTTATAATTGAGATGATAATAGGTATGATCCCCATATCCATTATTCCATATAGGATAGATATTGTTGGTCTTATATAGATGAAGACTTGGAAAAGTAGCCTAAGGGAAAGGGATTCATTCAACCTATCATGTCTCATTGGGATAATTTTGTATTTTTATTTAAGAATAATGGTTATTAATTATGATTATGTGTAGATTATTTGAGGTAAAATAGAGTGATAATGAATAAATGACATCCTATTCCATTTATAGAAGAACTATTTGACTTTTTGAATGGGGATATGTGGGTTTTAAAGATATACTTGAGGATCATATATTATAAGTTTTTGGTATGAATTTATGATATTATTCACACTAATTCTAGTAGTATGTATGTATGAAATACATAAATGTCTTTTGATGTCATTCAGATTAATGAAAAATAGTTGTAGTATTTATGGTTCTAAATAATTGAGTTTTCTAGCTTCATCTGGATTCATTTATGGATTTTTATCAATTATGTTATGGTATAATCCTAGTTGATTGAGCATCATCTTCACCAATTGGGGATTGTTTTGAGTAAACTAAAGAGAACTGATTTTGTTCCAAACATTCAATGTGATCAGTGAGATACACTTCTTGGGGAACATGAAATATTAGTTAAGAATATTAGTGGATATTGAGATGGAAGAGGCTATGTTTTATTAGAAGAGACCCATGCGTATTATAAAGATTTCTAGTTTTGTATGACTGACAGGTTACTATTGTGGTTTTATTCTTGATTTATCATGTTTTACATCACTGAGATCGCTCTAACATAGATGGGGGTGAAGTTCAAGTGGACTAATTTTTATAAGATGGATTTTCAGAAGCTTAAGGGAAGATAGACATCCGCACCTATATAGGCCTTACCTTTTCCAGGTAGAGAGTATTCTATGTATTGTTATTCATCTAGAGTTATTCTTGGTGTATTTATGATACTCTATAAGTGAGTTTTTTCTTATGGATCTTTGAAATTGAGTCTATATGTGATGAATTATTCAACTCATTATTTATTTATGGAGGTAATAGTGCATGTTCTAAGATGTTGTTATCATTGCAAGTGGGGTGAGAGGTTTACGGTGTTTATTGAACATAATATGATGATGTATATTTTTTAATGTATTTCTTGAGCCTATGAAAATTTAAATGGGTGAAGTATCTCTATACTTTCAATTTCAAGATGGAATATACTTGTAGGAAAGTTAATTTCATGGTTTATGTGATAAATATAAATACTTTGGAACTAGTGGTGTGTGAGGCATGTAGTTATTTGAATCTGATAAGTATCTTCACTGATATAAACCTTGATGTTTAGGATCATCAAGGTAGAGTGAACCTTACATCTTTAACTATTACCTGTTTACTCCTTTAAGGGGTGAATGAGTTCCCAATATCTAACTTGAATTGTTTGGTCATAAGGGGAAGTATATATTGTGGTAATCATCCACATGATTGGTCATTTTATGGTAATTAGATCCTTTATGTATAGGGTTGTGTGGAATACCCTTCAAGAATATCTAAGGAATGGATACATGACTCACACACATTAAGATGGTTTATTCACCTAGGTATTACCAAGATGTATGATGACATATTAAGGTAGTATTTGTGGTCTAGGATAATGATAAACATAATAAGTTTTGTTCCATGATGTCATACCTATCTGTAACTGAAGGTCGAGCACTAATAAAATATAGGTCTTATTCATCCACTACATATTTCTAAGAGGAAGGTGGTTAATTTAATGATGGATTTCATTATTTATTTTTTGAGAATGTGTCATAGAAGTGTTATAGTGTGGGTTATATAGCAGTCTTCAGATGCGACCATCTAATTAAAATTCATAAAACAAATATTACATTACTATAAATTCTCATGACGTTTCATGTTTAGAGTTTTAGAGAATTGGTTTGAAACATTAACTAAAAAGATCATGTATTTTTAAAATAATGTAAATTTCACCACTATATAAACAAATTCTTAATCCATAAAAAGTATTTGTCATCTCTTATAGATTATTATCATATGATACCCTTCTAAACAAATATTACATATTACTATCCCCCATAGCTTGGGGAAATGGATACATAAGAATGATGTGAGATTAGACGCTCAGTATTGGTAAACATAAGTAATAATAATCAAAGATAATATGATATCATATTATGAGTATATGGGTATAATCATGATACAAAATAAAATTATAACAAAAAAAAGATTAGTTCATAAACCAAGCCATAAACTTGATATAAAATAAGACATGAATCAAAAGAGCGAGTCAATAAAAAAAATCCATGATAGAATAAAATAATATTGAGAATTAGAATAAAATTGTGGAACATTTTTCAAATATGTAACATTCATTATTATAGGGAATATAACCTTCATTAGCCACACTATCAATTCCCAATCTTATGTGAAACTACAACATACTTGCAAAAACCTATCCCATGAGATATATGATCTTAACCAATAAATTGGATATTAATATTAGACCCCAACCATTATTAGTATAGACTTATGTGTTCTAATTTAATATCATTCACCTATCAAATCATAAATAACTAATGGAAATAAGGTGGGTTTCATAAAACTTTCAAATGAAAATAATTCAATTTTTATAGCATAATGAACCCATTGAAAGAAAATTATTTTCATTCAATACATCATAAAGAACTCATGTAATTAAAATTTATTTCAAATCCTTTTCAAACATATTCACTTAAGAAAATTTTTCATAATTCTACCAATAATCATAAGATTATAAACCCATGGAATATAAATGGGTATCCAATGATGTCTACTAACTTTCTAGGAAAATACCATTCTATCATGACAATAAAGCATATGGTATTTTCACTATATAGATAAATGTTATATGTTTAATAAAATAATTTCTCCAATTAATAAATGCATTAAATATAGGTGAACAACCTTTAATAAAATGAGAAAAATAGGGTATTCATACAGGAAAGTAATTAGAATAAAAATTATAGTTATACACTAAAAATGATTAGGTAAGTCAAAGGAAGTGATGAATCATTTCTCCAAAAGGGGAGGACATCACAAAATATATCTCAATAAATAAGTTGGATGGTTCTATTTAAATAATATACCCAATAAGGAATAATATCTATCAAATAATTATTATTTATATAAAAAATACTTTTTATGAGTTCTAGGAAAATCACTTTGGAAATACAAAATATCCATGATCATTTGAAATCATTTTAAAACAGATATTTTGTAAATATATGATAAATATAATTTCACTAATAAAATATGAAAAATTATAGATAAATATTCATATGAAATGACAATTTTTTTTAATGAAGAGTTCATGAGTAAACATTAAAAAGATAATATTTTAACATTTTGGTGAAAAAGACCCATATGTAAAACATAAAAAATTTCAATAAAATTTTTAGAATAAGTTCAAGTATTATAAAAAGAAGTTAATAAATTATGGGATCATAGATAAGTACATTTTAAAACTCGTCGAATGAATTAGGACATGGAAAAATGGAGGTTCCCGACTGAATATAAGAGGATGGATCAATTTTACTTACAAGAAACGCTTTGGGTAAAATGTGAGGTAAGGGGAAATGAAATATTGAGTGAGAATATAAAAAACAATTTATATAAAAAGGAAAAAATGAATGGTTTTATAAAGAAAAAAAATTAACTAGATGGATTATCTTTCAAAAATAATCATTTTTCGAAAATATGATTGATCGCAAAACCCTTACATTTTGAGTAACTTTTTAATCAAAAACGCATTTTCAACTTTGGAATATTTTGAATAAAAATAAATTTAAAGTGGGAATTATATGGTTATTTAAAACCCATTAATTAAATAAATATTTTAAAATAAACTCATAGGTAGTAGATACAACATTATAAAGATAACATAGTGTATATTATGAAATATATCTGAAGGAATTAAAATTTGAGACATGAATCCCTTACCTTATTTCATAGTTTTGTAAAATGCACTCTAATATCATATATACAAATAAAAATATTTTAATCACCTATTTTAGAACATTTTTAACATAAATATACTTTCATATAATTAATTTATAATTAATCTCCGCATTAATATTTGTTAATTATTAAACATTTTTGTTTTTGGGTGTGAGTAATCATGATCACTTTCAACTAATTTTGTCTTAGTGGTGGTTTTATTCATTGTTATAAAAAACTTAGTCATTAAAAACTCATTACATTGACTTTAATGGATTAATTATAATTATTTATTAAATTTTAATTTCTTTTATTGTGTACTTTGTTCATCCTAGAATATGAAACTGACAATGAACATTTTTTTGGTGATTTTTAACATATAAAGGGTGTTTTCTTAATCATTGAGTTAAATATTGATGTACATTTTATAGAATAAAAATAATTTTTACCAATTTGTTTCATATTATATCAATAATTATGTTTAATAATTATCCATGATATATTTTCATAACACATTTCATGTAGTTAGTGAAACCTACCAAAATATGAACAACCATGAATATTGATGATTAAGAGGCGATTTAGTTTTAATATCAATAAAAATTATAAAAATTATATAATTTATTGTTTATTATTGTGATAAATCATAATTATAGATTATTTATAAGAATAAGTAAAAAATATGAACATATTACATTTGAAATTAAATATTTTCATCTTAGTACGCTTTTTTTAAATGATTGAATTAATGATAATTATTTATTGATCATATCATTAATAGGTTCCCCAATTTTTCATACCATAACCTTAATTATATATTAAAAATCATATTTATCTATTAAAATCATTCTCATGATCACCCATGTAAGAATTTAACGAACATTAAAATTAGAAATCAATCATCCCATGGAGGTAGTAGTCCAAACGTATGAATGGTTAACTCTTTCATTTTCCATAAAATGGGAGAAACAAATGATATTTTTTTATAATTGAAGAAGATAAAATAAGATATAAATATCAAAATTATTTATAGAATTCAACATTATTACTATCCTTTTAAGGTGGTAAAGGAAACCAAAATATGACATTTAGCAGAGGCGGTAGTCTGCAGACCCAAAAATGTCATTTTTGCTTTACTTAGAGACAAGGGAAAGTAATTTAAAGTATATAATTTAATTAAAATAAAAAAAATATGATAATTATATTTATGTTATAATTTTTGAGATATTTAAAATAAATGTGAGAAATAATAAATGCACATACAGAAAAAGAAAAACGATGAATTAGTTATAAATATATACCAAATTTCTTGTGTTATCTCCTCTTTGATGGGGTTTAATCATTTGTAGGATTGTATTTTGAGAATATAATAACAAAAATAAGGTGTATATACATTATTATGATAGTTTTTGATATAGGTTGGGATTAAATAATGATGGTTTTTGTGTAAGGGGAAGTGAGGGGAGGAGAACCCCATTTATAAGTGAAAAAGAGCGGTGATTTTTAAAATACCAATAATTTTTAAATAATGGAAGGTAAATCTCTAGGTAAAAGGATAAAAAATTGAGAATTAAGAGAGATAATAAGAGATAAAATTGATACAAAAAATTAAATAATTAATTAAAACATGTTTTAACATGTTTGGCCCTTTACCTTTTAGGTTACTCATTTTTTTCCCTTTAGTTTACACAATGGTAACTAGTTTTTACGTATGTAATTTATATTTTATGACCAAAAAATAAAATTTATTTAATATAGAATTTTTATATAAGGATTATAAATATGAAATCCTATTTTTTGAATCTATTTTTAAAATTTTTGAAAATAAATTTTAAAATAATAAATGTATAATGTATTAAAAACATTGTTTTAAATATAACATAAATTCTAAAATGTTAAATATGGGTTAATAAATTAAAAAAATTATTTTTATAATTATAAATTTATATAAAAAATACATATTTATTCTTGTAAAATGTTTTCCTGAATGCACAATTCATACTTATGTAATAATAATTCCATAAAATCCACAATATTGATATACTGCACTATTCGCCTAAAATCATTTTATAAAAAAATATCAAAAAATCATGATAAGATAATTTTGAAATTATAAATAATACATGAAGTTAAATATATCTAATTAGGATTATAAAATATTTTAATTTATCTTTTAAATGAAAAATACAAAATGAAAAGAAAAACTACATTAGTTGAAAAAAGATGTTTTTAAACGTTAAATTTGCTTAATATTATTTCATATCAATTTATAATTTAAAATTTTTCCATATGTTTGTTCATATATAATAATTTTTTTAAATTTTGAATTTAATCTATAAGGAAGAAATATGAAATAGTTAACATAATGATTATTTGAAGAAAATAAATATTTATTTTATGATTTAACAAATTAAATTAATATTTTTTATTGATATTATATAATTTAATTTTACTAATACATTGAAAATTTAAATATTATTGTAATTTTTCAATATAATATATTAATAATAATATTAGTATCTATATATAGCACACCAGTATATATATTTAAAATATTTTAATATCTTTTTTTATTCCATTGTGAGTTATATTATTCTAGAATTACTACTTATCAATACATGAATTCAATATACCTATTGGATATATAACCAATGACCATATTTTCAAGGACAATATTTTCAATAACTATATTTGTAATGACCTGATTCCTTTCTTATATATACTTACTAAATAAATTATTCAATCTATTATCACTTTTCAAAACATAGTTCTTATTTCATGTTATATATTTTTTCTTAATGATTTCTAATTTTAATTTGATCTTCCTAATTATATGTTTTATTAAGATATTATTAATACTAAAGGTTGAAGATTACCCAATCAACTTCCTAGTCATGAATGTTTTATTATTTTATATCTATTTTTCCCTATTTATTTATGAACATTTAATGGTAGTATTTTATCCTTGGTGGGTAATAATCCATGGTGTGTGATACATTTCTTTATATTTGTTTGTTGTAATGTTACACTTATGAATGAATAAAATGTTTTTTTATAATGATAGATAAGTTTTAAATGGAATTTGTTTCTTTAATAAATATTTTTTACATATTATATAATTGTATACACATACAAAATAAGAGAACCCAATTTTTTTTCTCATTAACAATGGTCATTAAATTACTCAGCTATGAAACCAATTAAAATGTTAAACATTACAATTGGAGAAAAAAATATAAAATAGAATAGCTATTATGGGGAAGTATAGATTTCCCCAATTTGGTAGAATTATTTCCCCTACTGAAAATACTATATAAATGAAACAAAATTTTCATAAACCAATAAACATCTTATGAAAAGAAAATTTAACCTTATGAATAAATTGTATTGAATTTTGAGAGAATGAATGGATTGGTATTTATAGGGTATAAAGGGAAATGTGATAGTTGGGATTCAACTGTTATATGATATTTTGTAAAATATTATTGTTGGTCAATATTACCATTGTAAACTATACCATTTTTTGTTAATTTTACCATTATAATTATTTTTTAAAAGTACTGATGATAAAGGATAATTGATATGTAAAGGAGAATTGATGGCCTCAACCAGTAGAGTGGTATCGTTAAAATCCCATTTGTTAGAACTTAGGAGTGTGGTATCATCATTAGGGTTTTACCTTGACCAATCCAAATCCAAATTTTAAAAATAAAATCCTGAATGAAATTACCTATGATATAATTTCAAATTATTATAAATTACCACTCGATAGATATTAGCTAAGCCACCCCATAAAAGTACCAACATCATAGACATTACCCTTAGGGCGTATGTGGGTAAAATAATTTCCTACTTGTCTAAGACATAGTTTAATAATGAATAATTTACTTTTTATAAATAAAATGTTTATTGTATAAATTCCATTTTAGGATTAAATTTTATTAATAAAATATATGCTTAATTGAGCTGTCTGATAAATTTATTTCTGTATACAAATGAAACTTAATTTAGTTGTTCTAGAAAATATATACAATTTCATAATAAACTCAATTATTTTGAAAAATATTTATTTTAGTAAAATAGCCTTTTTTAAAACACTCTTATCTAAATATAAATTATAGAATAATTTTATAATGGTCTCAACATTTTTTTAAGTGTTAGAAAGTAGAGTGTTCCTTAAACAATTCCATTTTTCAATAAATAAAAATTTTTATATTTAAAAGTTCAAATAATCATACATTAAAAATTATTATGATAAAATCAAAATTATATTTTATATCATCATATAAAAATCAGGTAATGGTAAATTTATGATAGTTTTCTAAAATAATTTCTTTTTTAGGAATAACAAAAAATATAGTTTTGATTTTTTTTCTATATTTTATGACTTTGTCACTATTTTATATTGATTTCATTATTAATTAAACACAATACACGGCATAAAAAATGTTATTTTATTAATATTAATTATTTTAATATATTTTAATCAATTTTTAAATCTATATGAGGCTTTCCAAAGTCTAAAGAGGAAAATTTAATTTTAAAAAACATTATTTTAAGAAATATTTACTTTTTCCTTCCAAAAGCAGTATTAAAAAATGATGTTCGGTTTTATTGGCATAAAATATCATAAAATGTGACTCAAATTTCCATATCCATGAGAAAAAACCATGGGTAATCTAGTGGTTTATCATTTTCTACAACCTAGATTTTCAAGACACAGATTTGAAAATTATTAAACAATTAATCCACTTTTGTTATAAATACCCACCCATTTCACCATTCCCTTTCACCAAAAATTGATCCTCCATTAATTTATATTGATCCTTCCTTCCAATTAGTCCTCCCCAAGGTGTCTTCATGCCCCCAAGGTTCCATCCTCAGGTTTTAGGAACAACACTTCAAGGTAAGGTAAATCTCCACCTCTTTTTTCCATTCATGTTCTATCTTTTTGGTATCTCTTTATTTTTTCATAACTAATTACTTTTTTCCACTTTATATTATCCCATTACTTTGATAATAGTCTTTTATCAATGGGAGACCCTTTCCTCTCTCATTTTACCCTTTTCTAAAACCATGTTTATACTCATCATGTTACTGAATTTAATTATCGAATTTATCTCTTTTACATGAGAAATCATCTTTTCTTTTTTATTTAAATAACCAAAACTCTTTTCTATTAAATGGGTATTCAAATGATGTAAAAATGACTAATTTATTTGTGTATTTACATACATAAAACACACATTCCCTTCCCATGGTTAAAAAAAATGTCGTAATGATCTTGCCTTTAAGGACTTTTGTATGCCATGATTTTGATAAGAAGCACATTATTTATTCTCCACAGGTTGTTAATGAAATGATTTATTATTATCTATGTTGATTATATTAATTAATACATATGAGGGGTGTTCCATGATATTTATACAATTCATTGTATAGATAATTTAATATCTAGATATGATAGTCTTTATCATACCTTGGTGAATAATCTTGGTAATTTTCATTTATGACACCTTAGAGGTAAACCAAGGTGATATGTTTATTAATGCCTCAATTTAATGTTTTATCTGAATTTATAGGTTATGATTCATGTTCTTATTATTATATGCATATTTTCATGAAATATAGTTATACCACATGTTCCTATTGATATATCACAAGATCACATATTATATATATCTCTTTCTTTCCCTCACTAGGCTTTATGCTCCCCTATTTCTGTTGATGTATGTCCCCAGGATATGAGATGTAGTAAAAATTACTAAGGGTGAACCTATAAATATGTATTTCAAGTTTATTTAGAATAATGTTTTAGTTTTTCATGATTTATATACCTTATTTACAGGAAACTAAAGATAAAAATATCCTTTGTTTTGTACCCTAAAAAGAAAGGTTATGTAATAAAAAAGGAAAGATGACATATTTGGTATCAAAGGGACATTTCGTTGTATTTGAAAATTACGGCTTTAAAACATTAAAAATAACTATAGGGACAAGTCTAAATATAAGAAAAAAATCCTGGTATTTGGGGGAGTATTAAGTATGTGGTTTATAAGAAAATACATATCTATCTAGATACTATAATTGAATGTGCATCTGGCACAAATGTACCAAGGGGTAACACCTAAAAACAATTAATTGAGCTAGACTCGATTGGGAACTGGTGCATGACAACATAACTTGATTCACACATAGTTTGACACTCCTGAGGATATGATTGGTTAATCACAATATTTTTATCAACCCTTATAATGGATATTTGTAAAATATAATTGTTTTTATAAGACATTAATAACATATTTAAGAATGATGTTTTAAGACAAAAAATACCTTTAGAATTATATAATTCAAATAATTAACACTTTCTTCACTAAGGTTTTCTAATTTTAGAAAAATAAAGGGAAATATGTGGAATTATATAAATGATGAGTGTAATGGATGATGTACTGATGATGTTATGATGGAAGATGGAATGGAAAAATTCATAAGGTGGGTGAATCAACTAACTCATGTAATGAACAATAACATGAATCATGTCAAGATACTAGATTCACCTCGATGGGAACAACTTTATATTGAGTCTATTTTGCATCAAATGCCACCTTCTTTTAGTGGAACTATTGACCCATTGATTTCTAACCATGTATAATATCTATTAAAAAGGTTTTTTCTATATGCTATTGTTTGGATCAAGAGATTTTCACCCTTAAAACATACCTCTTATAATAATAAGTTGATCATTAGTGGACACTAATTAAAAACATGAATCCGAGTAGGGATATAAATTAATTGTAGTTAGAATAGTTTATATGAATCATTTTCAATATATATTTCCCTCATTCAATGTGAACAAGAATGGAGAAGGAATTCCTAGAGCTAGAGCATAAGAAAAATTTATTGTTGAGAAGATATGAGATTTACTTTACCTAAATTTCTTAATACACCTATAGTTTTTTATGGATACTAAGGGAAAAGTTGATAGATTATTCAGTGGTATGAGACCCCATATATAGAAAAAAATAGAAAATTGATACTATAAAAGCTATGAGAAGATAGTGAGGGGTTTTATGAAGGTTGAATTGATGTTTGTGGAGACACAATTTTCACATAGATTGAATGAAAAGAAGAGATAAATAGATCCAAAATTGAGGAAGAATTTATATTATAAAAGAGGTGGAAATAAAGATAAAATTTCCACATGAAATAAATATTGGAAGAAGAATTTGGGGAACTTCTTTCTTATGAGTGTAAAGTGATACAAGTGTAGAATAGATGGTTATATATCTCAAAACTATCGTGGTGAAGAGAATCCTCAACTTCTCAACACTAATGAAAAATGTAAAATGATGAATGCCTAGCTTGAAGTTAAATGCTTCAAGAGTCAAAAACATGGTAACTTTTCCAATCAATGTACAAATCAGAAGATAATAGAGGGGAACCACCATCAGCCTCATCATTGGCCAAGGGAGCATGGTTAGGAATTTTTTATCATGATGGCTAAAGTAGTAGCTCCAAATGTTGTAGTGGGAGGTACTCTTGTTGTTCTTTAAAATCTAGCGAGAACATTTATTTTGGTTCTTCATATTAATTTATTTCATCCATGTTTGAAAAGAATATATAATCAATCTATGAACTAATAGAAGTAGATTTATCAATAAAGACTCCTAGAGGGATTATCCAAGCATCAATAATGTATAGAAAATATATTATTATCTTTGGATATCACAATCTCATAACAAATCTAGTAGTTATTCCCATGGTGGAAATAGACACTATACTATGGATGGACTATCTCTCAAAGTATAATTCTAAGATAAACTAAAGAAGTAAGGAAATTAAAGCACCTACTATAACATTATTTATGGGGATGATTGGTGAATAGGGATAAGGAAATGAACAAATTGATATAGAAAGTTCCACATTATTTAGGAATACCTTGATGTATTTCCTAAATAGTTATTTGTAACTCCCATAGAAAGAGAGTTAAAGTTATCCATTTAACTCATACTTAGATCCAAGAAGATATCAAAAAATCAATATATAATCTAAATTGTGGAGTTATATGAATTAAAAAATAAATTAAATATATTCTAGAGAAAGGATTTTTCCAACCAAGTGTGTCTCCATGGGGATAACCTATTATTTTTTTAAATAATAAGGATGGACCAACATGGTTATGAATTTATTACAGAGAACTTAATAGGATCACAATGAAGAACAAGTACCATTTCCCAAGGTTTTATGATTTATTTAATCAGCTTCATGGGGCTCAATTATTCTCTAATATTTACATATGACTTGGGTATCATCAATTGAGGGTGAAGAAAGAAGGTATTCCAAATACTTAATTTCAAATAATATATATAAATTATGAGTTGGTGTTATTCCCTTTGTGTTAACCAATTCTCCTTCTATATTTATAGATCTGATGAATAAAGTCTTTTAAGGACTTCCTTTCAAAATTCATGGTTGTTTTTATTGATTAAATCTTTATATACTCTAAAAGACATGAAGATCATCTAAGGGTTATATTGAAAATTATGAGGAATGATAAAATTTTGGGAAAATATAGAAAACATGAATTCTGGTTATAAAAAGTTGAATTGTTGGAGGAACATTGTAACCAATGAAGGAATATTAGTCGACCCTATGAAGAAAAATTAGTAAAGTATTGGCCTCATCCCACAATAGTAAATGGGATTTATAGTTTACTTGGTTAAATAGGATAATATTGGATATTTTTTAAAAAAAATCACAACTTTATAATCCACTAACCAATTTAACTTGAAAAGGAGGTAAGATTCTATGTACCAAGGATTTTGAATAATGTTTCAAAGAACTGAAGAAGAGATTTTTTACTTCACCTGTGTTAACTCTTCCCTCTGTCAGAGAAGGTTTTTTGTTTACATTGATGCATGTCTAAAAGGTATTGGGTGTATCTTCATGAAAAATTACTAGGTGGTAACATATGTGTCTTGACAGATAAATCCTTAAGAGAAGAATTATCCTATGCATGACTTGGATTTATCTGTAGTTATTTTTTCTCTTAAAATATGGAGGCACTATTTTAATGGAAATAAATGTGATACATAGACATACCACCAATGATTGAAGTATATATTTAGGAAAAAGGAATTGAATATGAGAAAAAGGAGATGGTTGGAACAACTTAATGACAATTAATGGTCAATTAATTATCACCATAGAAGATAGAATAATATAATTGATTCCTTATGTATGAAATAACCTATTGTGCTAGAAATGACGTGGATTCAAGGGGATCCTCTGATCAAGGACCGAGTAAATTTGGACATGGGTATCATAATGGAAAGTTAATCATCAACACTATACCAAATGATTTCTCAACCATATTACAATTTACGATCAATAAACCTAAAATAAAATATCCTTTGTTATAAAATAAGATATAGGTCCTGAAGAATGGAATGATTTCTGAGTTCAATATTGATTAGGAAGTTGTATGTGAATTTCATACAAGGCTATGTGTCTCATCATCCTAGAGATAAAAAAGGATTTGATGGTTTAAGCTCATAGATCTATATTCTCTATACATCATGGAACCAATAAAATGTATAAGGAACTTCATGATCATTATTGGTGGGATAATATGTTAAGGGAGATTCACGAGTGCACTACAAGGTGCTTAGTGTGTCATAATGTGAAGATAGAGCAACAACTAACTAAAGGGGTACTGCAACGACTACCCATACCAACATGAATGTGGGGAAATATCACTATGGAATTAATCATGTGTCTCCCAAGAGCATAAAAAAACAATTCCTTATGGGTTATAGTGGATCAACTCACCAAGACTGACCATTTTGTCGCTATACAAGAAGATTTCTCTCTTGACCAACTCATGAAGATATACCTAATGAAAGTGATAAGGTTGTATAAGGTTCCACTTTATATCATTTATGATCATGATCCAAGGTTAACATATAAATTTTGGTGAATCTATAAATATGCTTTGAATACTGAATTGAATTTCAGAACAACCTATCATCTCCAAACTAATAGCCAATCTAAAAGGACTATTCAAACTCTCGATGACATGGTGAGAACATTATAAATGGAATCTAAATATGTATGGGATCAATACCTACCATTAGTTGAGTTATAATATAACAAAAACTTCTACATGAGTATTAAAATGAAACCATATGAAGAACTATATGGGAAGTTATATAGAAATTCTACATTTTAGGATGATGTTAGTGGGAGAAATCTACTTGGTCTTGATATTATGAAAGAGATGAAAAAAAAGGTTCATTCCATCCAAAAACTTATGTATTCATCTTATAGTCAGAAGAAGATATATGATGGAAACCACTGAAGGTACTTAGATATTTTATTTTGGATAAAAAAATTCCTTCAGATATCACCTTTGAAGAGAGTCATGCAGTTTTGGAAGAATGGGGAGCTTAACCCTAGGTACATTGGCCCCTTTAAAATCCTTGATCTCATAGGAGTAATTTCTTATCAGCTTTCACTTCCACCAAATATAGATCTATTTAATTATTTAATCCATGTATATATCTTTACGATGTACATACCTGATCCCCCACATGTATTGAATCTGGAGGTGGTACAACTAGAACATGACCTCTCTTATGAGGAGCAGCTGGTGGAGATCTTGGACCATAAAGATGGGGTACAATAAAACAAGACTACCCAGCTCATCAACATTTTATTGAGGAACCATATATTTGAAGAAGAAACATTGTAACCATTTGATATAATGAGGATGAAGTACCTTCACCTTTTCTCAAATGGGAGATTGAGTTGAAATTTTAGGGATGAAATATCTTAAGGGTAGAGAATGTAACAACTCATAATTTTTAAAGGATATTTTTTACTAAATAAATTTATTTATGTGTTATATAATATTATACACATTAAAAATAAACGGAAACCATCAAAATTTTATCTCATTAAAATTTTTCATTACATTAGTCAGTTTTAAAACCATTTAAAATGGAAAAAATTACAAATGGAAAGAAAATATAAAATAGAATTGCTAAAATTGGAAAGTATGAATCACCCCAGTCTTAAATAATCATCACCCCCACAAAAAATAATATATAAATGAAACGAAATATCAATAAACCAATACAAATCTTAAGAAATTAAAATTTTACCTTAGGGAAAAATTATAGTGAATTTTGAGTGAAACAATGAATTTGTGTTTGTTGGACTCTTCATGTATTAATCATGTTTTAATGATCAAAAATCTTATCCAATTTATAAATCTTGTTAATCCCATGCAATATATCTCACATCAAATGTACAGTTGTTTAGTAAAGCTATCCAAAGATCTTATGTGCTATATATTCAGTTTGATTACTGTACATTGTATTTGATTTACTTTATAATGATTTATTTGATAAATGATTAAGTATAATCCATTTTATGAATATCACTACCTAAGTTTGAATAGAGACATTTGGCTAAGTCTGTGAAACCACAAATCTTCCACCTGTTATGTTTTTCTGGAAAAGGACCCAAACAACATGACCAGACACTGTGAACCAAACACAGTGAACCAGACACCGTGAACCAGACATCGTAAACAAGACACCATGAACCAGACACCATGTCCAGACACCTTGACCATTCCCGACATCGTTTCATGGAGACACTGGTTCATAGAGACACTGTTTGAAGACAAACTGTGACACTGTTTCTTAATTTTTTTTTGTTATTTATCAATTTAATCTCTAATGGTCATACTTGAAGATTTTAAATGCACTGACATAATTAATGTTTCTTTGTAGACTTGTCACCTGAAAGTACAAGGAACGAGGTATAGAATACATGCAACCTGTCATCTCCAACACATGCACTCAAAGATAAAAGAGTAGTACGGTCCAGAAACAGTATGTACATGAAATTGGAATAATGTGAAGCAAGTGTGTGAGAACGATAATGAAGAAAACACTTAGATAATTTTTGAATAGGGAATTTTCACATACTACTCGACATTGCTGAAGAACACACAAAAAATACTCAATCCCAGAGTGGGGGACATCTTCACCATGAAAAATTCCCACAAATCTAGCTGACTTGCAATACTCTGTTTTCCATATGAGGACTTGATTTCTACATATACTTCATCCTAGAAGTTCAGAGTTGCATAGACAACCACTCAGAGCACTTATAAACTTATCTCATCATTTCTACTCAGTTGTGTATCATTTTACGATCTTCCAACCAGTGTTTTTATTGGTATAACAACACAATCTGTCTCCTATATTTAACTGAAGGATACAAGATATCCTTTCTTAAACATCTTTTTACACTTGTGTATTCCCATGGATAAGTGAGGAAGAGGTCCTTGTGTGGCCTGGTCGTTTGTACCCACGTAGAACTATGGAAGGTCTTTTATGACAAGGATAGTCTTGTGTACTGTTGTTAACCTTAATCCAGGTTGTGGATCAAGTTTATTTATATAAACAACTTCCTAGAAGGTTATCACCAAGTGAATTGGATTAGGTCTCGGCTTGATACTGAACCACTTGTTTTATATCCGTTGTGTAGTTTAAATTTAGTGTTCTCTGTTTTACTATTTAATTTAGAATTCACTAAATTCATTTTGATAGTTAATCTTGGAATGAAGTTATAATTGTTTTTCCTTATTAGAATAGCTTCAAAAGTAATATTAATAACTACTATTAACATTACTGAGAATTAATAAATTTTATAAGATGTTATTTAAACAGTCAATATTTCATAACCGTATTACTTTGATTAACTAGGATGTATTTAAATTTATTTGTGAAACCTTAATTTTTATAGATACTCAATTAACCTCCCCTTCTTGATTGATCTACTCAGTCCAACATTTGGTATCATAGGATGTTTATTAAGACCCTATTTTTAACCTTATTCAACTGTGATTGTAGTTGTAATTTAAAGATCTATAAATTTCTGTTAATTCTAAATTTCTATCTATTTTAAAGTATTTCTTTATTATGGATAATATATTAGAAGGTGCTGCAACCAATAGACCACCATTATTTAATGGAACCAATTATGCTTAATGGAAAATAAAAATTAAAATGCGTTTATCAAGTATGGGTTTTGAAATTTGGTATTTAATTATAGATGAATATAAGATTCCTGCTACTGATAGAGCCACATGGGATGAACCTACCAAAACTTCCTACAATAACAATTTCAAAGCTATGTATGCTTTATATTGCCCCTTAAGAGATGAAAAATTTAATAGAATTTCTACTTTTAGAACTACCCATGAAATTTGGGATACCTTGTATCTTTCACATGAAGTAACATCTATTGTAAAAAAAATGAGACTCAATACATATACTATAAAATATGACAAATTTAAAATGAAACATGATGAGCCTATTTCTGACATGTATCATAGGTTCAATGTAATTGTCAACACAATTATTTCTCTTAGAAGAGAAGTCACTTCCAAGGGACAGATCGTGAAAATTCTCATATGTCTACCGGACAGATGGAGAGGAACCTCAGTCTCTATTAGAGAATCATGCGACATCAGCAAGCTAACTATTAAAGAAGTAATTGGGAAACTGATGATGTATGAATATGAGTTGAAAGTAAATAAGGAAGAGCAGGATGAACCGAAAAGAAAATCTATGGCAATCAAGACCACCACCTCTAAACAAAAAGTCAAAGGGAAATTGGAAGCTTTTGTAGAGAGTTCCAGTAGTGAACAATCATCACCTGATAGTGATGAGGAGATGGCTCAATTAGACAGAAGATTCAAAACATTTTACAAGAAGAAGAAATTTTTCTGAAATCCAAACTTCAAGGGAAGATATGATCAAAAAGTAAGGTGGAATAATGATTGGAAAAGAAGTGACAAGACTGATGAGATTTTATGCTACGAATGTAATCGCAAAGGACATATCAAGGCTGATTCTGCAATGCTCAAGTGCAAAAAGAAATATGAGGACAAAGACAGAGAGTATTAAAAGGCAATGAAAGCAACATTGAGTGATTCTCAGGATAGTTCAAGTGACTTAAAAACATCACATGATGAATAGGCTAATAAATCCAATATGTGTTTTATGAAAAACACATATGAGGTAACACTGGACTCTTCTGTAAATATTTCATATTATTCTGGAAATGAGAGTGACTCTAAAAATATATCTATTGAAGAAATGTTTGAATACAATATTATGCTTAAAGAAACATGAAATGAGCTAAAAGATAAATATAAATCTTTCAATAAACAACATTCTTTTACTCTGACTTTTAAATATAAACTCACAACAAAAAAATAGAAAAATGCTCAACTACTCAATGAGAACAATGAAATAAAAATATCTAATGATCATTTGAAGAATGACTTAGAAAATTTTACCAATGAAGAAAAAACACTTTCTCAAATTCTAGGTAAAATAAATTACCCATACATATAATAATGGCATTGGTTATCAACCCGGAAAAAGAAATTTTGGTTGAGCAAACTTTGTTTCTAAATCTAGGATATACAACTTTACTCCCAGTTCTAGAAACAAATCAACTAGTTCAGGTTATGATACACTTTCTACTATTTCATGTTTTTTTGGCCCCAATAGTGTTTATTTTTCAAATACATTACATAATGCTTATAGGAAACCTCTGAGGAAGATATGGGTTCCTAAAACACTTATCACCAATGTTACTGGACCCAAACAAGTATGGGTACCAAAATTTGTTTTCACATGATCATTTTGTAGGAAAGCTGTTTAAATAGTTCTTGTAAAATTTTATGGTACATGGACAGTGGGTGTTCAAGACACATGATAGGAGACTACTCATGCTTCAAGAATCCAATAAAAATTGATGGAGGACATGTAACATTTGGGGACAATGCCAAAAGAAAAATCATTGGCCTTGGCCAAATTGGTAACTCTAACTCAGTTTTAATTTCTAAAGTACTGATTGTTGATGGATTGAAATATAATCTTCAAAGTATTTCACAATTATGTGATGATGGATTTCATGATAGATTTGAAAATGATGCTTACAATGTTTTAAATTCCAAATAATAATTAGTGTTTTCTGCATTAAGAAATGAAATTATTTATTCTATTAAATTACATTCTTTAGTTTCTCAAAATACTTCATGTTGAAGTGTATTTCATAAAGATTCTTGGATTTGGCATAAGATACTAGGACACTATAATATTCACTCCCTTAGAGAGCTAACTAGAAAAGGATTAGTCACAGACCAACCCAAACATGAGTTTCCAAATGATAAAGTGTGTAATCCTTATCAAAAGGAAACAACACAAAATTTCCTTCAACCCAAAGAAAAAAGTGTCCACTTATCAACCTCTCGAACTGGTTCACAAGGATTTTTTTGGACCATCTAGAGTTTCTAGTTTAGATGGGAAGAACTATGTTTATGTTCTTGTAGATGACTTCTCTAGATATAATTGAGAAGTGATCATGGCCCTGAGTTTGAAAGTCAAGATTTTGAATCCTTTTGCTAAAAAAATGACTATTGTCACAATTTCTTTACCCCTAGAATACGTCAATATAACGGAGTTGTATAAGGAAGAAATAGAACCCTATAAAAGATTTCTAGAATAATGCTTAGTGAATATGACCTACCTATTTATTTTTGGGCTGAATTTGTAAATACAACATGCTACATAATTAATAGAGTATTGATTAGACCTATTCTTAAAATGACTCCTTATGAGTTATGGTACAATCGAAAACCCAAAATTGGATACTTCAAATTTTTTGGTTGAAAATTCTATATCCTTAATACTAAAGACAATCTTGGTAAATTTGCATCTAAGAGTGATGAAAGAATATTTTTAGGATACTCAATTTCTAGTAAAGATTATTGAGTGATAAATATTAGAACTAAATGTGTGGAAGAATCTGTCCCTGTCAAATTTGATAAAACAGATCCACATGAGCCTAAAACCATTCTAGAGACCCTGGAAGATGATGTATCAAATCTGGACATTAATTCAAAATCCTCAAAACATCCTGTGAAGTAATCTGTGAAAATTTCTAGTTCTGGAAATTCCTTAGACTGAAGTCACAATGAACCTGAACCTACTGATGAAACTAAAATCACTATTCATTCCTTTTCTAGAGCTGTTAGAACTCTTAAGAACTATCCCTTAAATATTGTAGTAGGAGACTTAGAAAAATGAACTCCAAATAGAGCTTATCATAGAAATCAGGTTGAACATCAAGTCTTTTTGTCACAACATGAACCTAAAAACATTAATGATGCTATCAATGATGAATTTTGGGTGATGGCTATGTAAGAAGAACATAATCAGTTTGAAAGGAACAAATTTTGGAAACTTGATGAAAGACCCAAGGACACATTCACCATAGGCACTAAATGGGTGTTTAAAAATAAGGTAGATAAAGCTGGTAACATAGTTAGAAACAAGGCAAGATTGGTTTCCCAAGGCTATAGTCATGAAAAAGAAATTGACTATAAAGAGACCTTTTCACCAGTATCTAGACATGAATCCATCAGAACATTGCTTACTTATACTGCACATCTGAATTTCAACCTATATCAAATTGATATTAAGAGTGAATTCCTAAATGGGTATATAGCTGAGGATGTATTTGTTGAGAAACCTCATGGTTTTACAAATCCTCATTTTCAAAATCATATTTTTAAATTATCTAAAGATTTATATGGTTTAAAACAATCTCAAAGAGTTTGGAATGATAGGCTAAGTACTTTTCTTATTTCCAAATGTTTTACAAAAAGAGTAGTTGATCCTACCCTTTTTATAAAACGAATTTCTAGTGATGTTTTAGTAGTTCAAATTTATGTAGATGATATTATATTTAGATCTTCATGAAATTATTTATGTATTGATTTCTCTAAAATGATGAAAAATGAATTTGAAATGAGTTTAATGTGTGAACTAAAATTCTTTCTCGGATTTCGAATCTTTCAAAATAATGATGGTATTATTTTAAATCAAAGAAAATACATTATAGATCTTCTAAAACATTTTGGATTGGATATCACTAAAGGTAGTGACACTCCAATGAGTACCACTTGTGAGTTGGATCTTGATGAAGAAGGAAAATCTTTTGATCAAACCACTTATAGAGGAATGATTGGAAGTTTACTCTACTTAACTACAAGTCGACCAGGCATTAAGTTTATTGGGTGTATGTGTGTTATATTTCAAGAAAATACTAGGGAGTATCATTTAAATCCTACAAAGATAATTTTTAAATACCTTAATCATACACCTAGTCTATGACTGTTCATTTCTAGATAAAAATCATTTGAACTAGTTAGTTATTCTGAAGCTGAATTTAGTGGTTGTAAGTTAGATAGAAAAAGAACCTCTAGAACATGTCACTTTTTAGGAAAGTCACTAGTATCATGGTGTAGTAAGAAACAAAATTATTTTGCATTATCTACTATAGAAGATGAATACATAGTTGTTGGTAGTTGTTGTGCACAAATTTTGTGGATGAAACACACATTACTAGATTATGGATATCAATTCAGGAATGTACCAATAAATTGTGACTACACAAGTGCTATTAATATCTCGAAAAATCATGTTTCTCACTCTAGGACAAAACATATTGGTGTAAGACATCACTTTTTGAGAGATCATTATGAGAAGGGTGATATCACTTTGGAATTCGTTGGAACTGAATATTAGCAAGATGATATATTCACCAAACATTTAATTTATGAAATAATCTACTACATCATACATGAATTAAGTATGATAAACCTTAAGTAAATATCTTACTGTTTTATATATTACTATTTCATATTTTACTATATTAAGACTTACTGTTTCATGTTTATAGTCTCATAGATAGTCTTTCTTGGTAACTATCTGACACTTACTGTCTCTAATAGTACGGTCGCACAGTCTAGAAATCACACTTGTTATGGCCTCACCGTAAACACTTGTTACCGTCTCACTGTAAACGCATGTTACTGTCTCACCGTAAGAATGCTTTGTTATTTTTTTAAATTAAAGCTTTTATCATGGTGATTAATTATTTTACCCTTTTCCTTTCCCGCACTTTTTTTTGAGACGATTGGTATTCCAAAATGATAAATTAAAATAAGTTTACGTCATTCATTACTTGAGCACCCTACTATTTTCTCAAACCATAACCCTTCTTCAACCCTTCAACCCTTATCTCTATCGAACCTTTAGTGAATTCCCAGGAAGAAGTGTCCTTCATCGTCGACTCCTGAGAAAGACACTTTAAAGAATAAGAAGATCACACCTCAGTTAGCACCCAAGGGTCCTCTGAATCCAAATCCGGTGCACTGAATAGTAATACTTGAGAAAGAGATATTCCCTAAGTGTATTTTGTTGCGTAAGTATATATTTTTGAAAGTATTTAAAGAGAAATATTGGTTATATTGGTTTGAAAAAGAAGATAGACCTATCTACCTGAAGCTAGTGGCACAATTTTTTGAGTATGTATAATTTTTGTTTGATTTAGAATGTGGCTATGTTGTAAGAAGTTGGATAAATAGCCATAGATTCATGTTTTCTTCAAGGTTAGGGGCTTCATTCCTTGGAATACCTCATGATGGTATTTGTGAATATTTCCATAGAGGACCTACACCTCCAATTAAATTATTTGATTTGGATGATCCCTTGAAAAGTATAACTGAAAATGGAACCAAGATTAGAGGCATCACTATTGAACTGGATGGATAATCTAGACTTATGTTTAAGTTTAATCAAAACATGATTTTCCCCAAAAAAGGAGATTTCACTATACTTAAATATTATGATATATTTTTTATTCATCTCATTAAATATGGACATAAGATCAATCTTTTTAATTATGTCATAAACCATATGTGTGAATTGATCAAGAACACATCCAAGTCAACCTCCCTATTCTATTCTTGGCGTATCTCAGCCAAGCTACATGCCAAATGATTGGTTGGAAAAAATGTAGAAGTTATCAAGGATTATGAGTTCTGTCTTTCAAAAGTTATCATAAAGAGGATGAAAATCAATTGGAATCCTTGGAAAAATCCATGAGTGAAAGAAATTGATAGGATCTATGTATAGTTTAATCCAGTGGAACATACTTCAAGACCAAAAGGAATTTCTGATCTTGGTTTGGAACCAGATGAAGTTATTGATTATTATCAAGAAGAAGAAGAAGAAGAAGTTTATGTACCTCCGAGAGAAATTATTCTTGATGAGGAAGACAATAATCCTACTTCTCAAGTAGTAATTGAGAAGGAAAAACCTGTTTCAAAAGATGTTGTTGATTTGGAAGAACAACCCAATGTTGAGGAAGAATATGTTGTTGTTGAAACAAAAAAGGATGTTGTAGAAGAGCATAGAGAAGAATATATTCATGGTATGCAAGAAGCTAACCTTGAGGAACTCCCAGAAGAACAAGATATTTCTGAAGTCATTCTTGCTGCAGAAGAGTGAATAGAGAAAGCCTTTCAATTGGATCGAAAGAAAATGATTGAGGAAATAAGAGATGAATACGTGGAAATAAATCAAGGTCGTAAGTCCTTGAGTCATGAGAAGGATACACCTGTTGAGGGGGAGAATCCCCCCAAATAGGAATCTATTGTTTTTTCAAATCTGATTGATCCCACCTCAGTGGACACATGGTATAAATTCCCCAGTTATTTTGATGTGAACAAATCATAGGAAGTCTCAGTCAACAGTCTTGACGTTTTTACTATATTTCAGTGGAAAATTGAATCTGATCCTAAAGATATCTCTTCAAAGAACCTGAGCCTATCTTAAATTCTATCTCTAAGCCAGCACCAGAACCATTGGTGAATAAATATGACCTGAAAAAATTTGGAACAACCCTTTTGGCTAGGGTTGAAAAAATTTTGATTACCCAACCATCTCCTCTAACAAATATAAGTGAGAGAGATGCTTCACTGTTATTGGAAATAGTCATTTGTAAGATTTAAACCAAAATTATTCATGTGATTTAGGAAGTTAGAGTTGAGAAAAAACAGCTTAGTGATGAATTACAGACTCTAAGAGGTATGGTTGAAGAAATGCAGAAAGTTCTAAATTTGAGATCAGAGCATGCTTCTCATCATGTTGGGACTATTGTTCCTCAAATCCCATGGGATATTGCCTCTCTAATTCAACCTCATTTAGATTCATTAGTAGAAAAGGTAGATGAAAGAAACAAACAAATAGTGAAAGAGATGTGTGAGCTTATTGTTGGTCTTAACCAGCTAATTGATGAGTATAAGTGGTGCCTTCAGAAAGTGATCAATCAAATGAAATCACTTACCTCAGCTGTCACTACTTCTAATACCTCTGGTAAATCTTCTCAACCTTCCTTAGACTATGATCTGTTTTGAACAGTGTTAAAAGAGGAACTTCAGGCTGTGCTTAGTGGTTTTAAAAAAGAATCTCTATCTGAAGATTTCAAGAACAGTGAAAGAGTTATTGATTTGGTGCAAATCCATTATAAGATTTCTAATGATGCTCAGCAAGAAATTTCCAAGAAAGTGGTCTTCTATTTCAATAGGATCTTCTCTAAGACTGATATGTCCAATCATTTCATGTACCTTGTGGAAAATATGAGGATTCCTTCTGTTACTCAAGCCTTCAAGAATCAAGTTCAAAATCATACAGAGTTCACTCGTCTGTTGGACAAGTTTATGGAGAACAAGGATGACTTTCAAAAAGCCATGCAGTATGGTGGGGAGATCATTATTGATTTTATCAAGCTTCTGATGCCCTATCTTTCTATACAGAGTACTGCCATAGTTTCTTCTATGGCTACCTCTCTGAGATCTGGTTTTACTACCTTCACCTCTACCCTAGCCTCCACTTCTATGTCTGTTACTCAGGCCCTGAGTCAGATCAGCCCTGTAATCCTTGATCAAAAGTTTACCCAGTCTTCTACTACACAAACATTGGACCCTTATGTCTTTCAAGGTCTTCCTTTACCTTATATGTCAACCAGATCACTCCCTTATTCTACCTCAACCTCTACTCTTATGGATTCTTCTTCTGATCCTACTGCTAAGGGAAAAGAGAAGACCAGCTAGTGATGAAGAATAATGATTACTCTCTTCTGATAAGAATGTGGTTACATTCGTTTTTTGGTATACTATTTGTACTAAAACTCTATTTATCTAATGCATTGTGAACTTTTATTCTCTTTTTCTATTCACTCTTTTTGATAATCCCAAAAGGGTGAGAAATCTATATATGTTATATGCACATTGGGAATATGTTGTTTGAAAAAATACACACTCTAAATACACATGATTTGTGATCATCAAAAAGGGGGATATTTTTGGACTCCTCACGTATTAATCATGTTTTAATGATGAAAAATCCTATTTAGTCTATAAAATTTGTTAATACTGTGTAATCAATCTCTCATCAAATGTACAATAGTTTAGTAAAGCTATCCAAAGATCATAAGTGTTATACATTCAGTTTGATTACTGTACACTATCTTTGATTTACTTTATAATGATTTCTTTGATAAATTATTAAGTCTAATCCATTTTATGAATATCACTTCTTAAGTCTAAATACAGAAATTTGGCTAATTCTGAGACACCATGAGTCTTCCATCGATTATGTTTTTTTGGAAAAGGACCCAGACACCGTGACCAGACACCATGAACAAGACACCGTGAACCATACACCATGAACCAAACACCATGAACCAGACACTGTGAACTAGACACCATGACCAAACATGGTGACCATCCAAACACCATGACCAATCCTGACACAGTTTCAAGGAGACACTGGTTCATAGAGACACCGTTTACAGACAAATTGTAAAATAGTTTATTAATCTATTTTGTTGTATATCAATTTAATATCTAACGGTCATATTTTAATATTTTAAATACACTAACATAATTAATTTTTCTTTTTAGAAATGTCACCTGACAGTACAAGGTATGAGATGCAGAATACATGCCACCTATCGGCTCCAACACATGCGGTCCAAGATTAAATAGTAGTGCGGCCTAGAAACAGTTTGTACATGAAAGTTTAATAACGTGAATCAAGTGTGTAAGAATGAAATCGAAGAAAACACTTAGAGAATTTTTGAAGAGAGAATTGTCACATAAAACTCTACACTGCTGAAGAACACACAAAGCATACTCGAATCCCAGAGTGGATGAAATATTCACCACGAAGAACACCTGCCAATCTAACTGAATTGTGATACTCTATTTTCTATATAAGGACTTGATTTCTGCATCTGCTTCATCCTAGAAGTCTAGAGCTGCACAGATAACCACTCAGAGAACTTCTAAACTTATCTCATCATTTCTGCTCTGTTGTGTATCATTTTATTGTCTTTCAATCAATGTGTTTATTTTAATAACAACAAACATTTTCTCTTATATTAAACTGAAGGATACAAGATATCCTTTCCCAAACATCTTTTTACACTTGTGTATACCCATAAATAAGGGTGGAATACGTCCCTGTGTGGCCTGGTAGTTTGCACCCACGTAGAACTATGGAAGAGGTCATGTGACCTGGACAGTCATGTGTGCTGTTTTTAACCCCGATCCAGGGTGTGAATCAAGTTTATTTACATAAACTGCATGGTGTTAGGTGATCACCAAGTTGAGTGGATTAGGTCGTGGCATGAGACTGAACCACTTGTTTTATATCCACTGTGTTGTTTAAATTTAGTTTTCTTTGTTTTACTACTTAATTCAGAATTCACAAAATTCACTTTGACAGTTAATATTGGAAAGAAGTTATAATTTTTTTGACTTATTAGAATATCTTCAAAAGTAATATTAATAACTACTATTAACATTACTAATAATTAATTAATATTCTAAGAAGTTATTTAAATAATCAAACTTTCATAACCATATTACTTTGATTAACAGGGTTGTATTTAAATTTATTGGTGAAACCTTATAGGAATATTTTTCAAACATAAATTTTTATAGATACTCAATCCCCCACCCTCTTGAGTGATGTAATCCAACCAACAATATTTATAGGGTATAAAAGTAAAAGGGACCAATGAGATTCTATCATTATATGACCATTCATAAAATATTATCGTCAATTAGTATGACCATTTGAAACTATACTCTTGTTTCATAATGTTAAAATTATAATTAAATTTTATAAGAAGTATTAAAAATGATAATTTTCATAGAAAGTAAAATTTATGGACTTGACCAGTAGAGTTGTGCCGTTTGAAGCCCATTTGTCAGAACATGGGAGGGTGGTATCATCATTAGGGTTTGACCTTCACCAAGCCCAAGATGAGCTTGATGAAGTGAATATTGAATGAAATTTCTTACGGGATAAGTTCATGTTAGTGGAGATAACCACTCGGTCTATGTCAGTCAAGCCACCTCATGAAACTACCATCATCGCAAACTTTAACCTTAGGGCATATGCGGGTGTAATAAGGGGTTACATGTCTAAGCCTTAGTTTCATAAAGTTTAATTTTCTTTTTAAAGAAACAATTTTTATTCCAAAAATTCTATTTTAAGAAACTTTTTCTTAATAAAATAAATGTTTAGTTGAGAAGAATTTGATAAATTTATCTTTGGACGCAAATGAAGAATAATTTCATTTTTATAAAAAATATTATAATAAAATAAACTACTATAAATAATATTTTTTTAATCAACGAGACTTTATAAAACACCCTTATCTAAACATAAATGTTAAAATAATTTTATAATGGCCAAGGAAATTGTTTATAAGTGTAAGAAACTTGATTGTGCCTTAAAAATACTATTTTCTCAATAACTAATTATTATTATATTTAAAAGTCTAAATTCTCAAACTTATAGAATAATTCTGATAAAATAAATATTATATTTGAAATCATCACATCTAAATTTGTTTAAGATGAATTTATGAGAATATTCAAAAATACTTTATCTTTTCATGAATAGTATAAAAACATAGTTTTGGGATTTCTATATATTTTATGAGTTAATAAATATTTAATAATGATTTAATAATTAATTAAACGACTTACATGACCTAAATTAAGATATTTTATTAATATTAGGTATTTTAATGTATTTTAATCAATTTCTGAAGCTATAAGTGACTTTAAAAAGTCTAAAAAAGAAAATTTAATTATTAAAAAAATTACTTTGTGGAATCATAACATTTCCATTCCAAAAAGAAATATTAAAAAATAATGGTTAGTTATGGTGGATTAAAATATCTTAATTTTTTTCCCAAAAGTCCCAAACGAAGAGAAAAAATAATTGGTAAGCCAATGTTCATTCATTTTACACAACCTAGATTTCCAAGACCTATATTTGAAAATTACTAAACAATTCCTCCACTTTTTATATAAATACTGACTCCCATCACCATTTACTATCACTATCAATCCATAATTCAAAATTATTTGGTTATTTTTCATCCCAAGGAGTCTCATCAAGTTTTCCTCGATCCCCCAAGGTTCTATCCTCATGTTTTAGAAAAAATTATTCCTGGTAAGGTAAATCTCCACTTCTCTCCTTTATTATAGTTCCCTCTTTGTGGTGTGTCTTCTATTTTTTCAAACCTATTACTTTTTCCACTAAATATTATCCCATTAATGTGATAATATTATTATATCAATGATATAAACTTTAAACCTCTCATTATACCATTTTCTAAAACCACAATTTACACCCTTTATGTTCCTAAATTTATTTCTCAAATTTACCTCTTTTATATAAGAAATTCTCTTTTCACTTTTCCGTGAATACCAAAACGTATTTTCTCATGAATGGGTATTCAACTAGATTAATACATGAATAATTGATTTTGGTATTTACATAAATGAAATCACATTAACTTTCTGTGGGTTAAAAAATGACGTAATGATCACATCTTTAAGAACTTTTGTACTCTATGATTTTGATAAGAAACTTGTTCTTTATTCTCCACAGGTTATTAATGAAATTATTTATTTTTATCTATGTGGATAAAATTAATTAATACATATTAATGATTTAGATGAATAGATATCTAATTAATTGGTTAAAGAATATAATCTTAGAGATGACATGTTTTATGATACCTTGGTGAATAACCCTGGTAATTTCCATTGATGACACCTAGGTAATAAACCTTAGAGATATTCTTATGAATACATCATTTAAATGTTTTAGCCACATTTCCATGTTATGATTCATGTTTTTATCATTATATTTCTCATTTTAATTACTTATTTTTAGGCCTCATGTTCTTTTTGATATGTCTGAAGATCACATGTTATATGTCTCTCTGGCTTTCCCATAATGGGCTTCATGATCAGTATGTTTATAACAACCCGAGAATTTACAAATAGATTTATTATAGAATAAATGGATCACTGAGTCCCTAAAAACACCACTTTATTATAACCTATCCATGTAAACATATGTTTTTCGCTTCTATGATGTGAATTTTGAAAATCTAACATACACGGTTATGATGAGTAAGTTATTTGGAGTCCGATAAGAAAAACATATTTTTTGGTGAATAGTAACCTACCCTTATGAATAGTAACATAACCTTATGAATAGTTATATAAACTAATGAATATTAACCTTAACTATGATATTATATAAATAATATTCAATTTTAGAGTACAATATACCTATGTTTTGGAATAAGTAAATAAATGTTTTAAAACTGTTTTTTAGAATAAATTATGTTTTTAATTAAATATTAAATTAATCAAAATTAGATAATTATTTTTGAAAAAATGACTTCATTTTTGTATTCTACACTTTAGAAAATGGTTTGGGTGAATTTTTGGGGCTTTTTTGAAATACATGAATTTTTTATGAATAGTGAAATACCATAATTTACAAACTAAGCTAAATACACTAATTATAGAGTCATATATGATGTTATACTATTGTAAGCCCAATTGATTCAGATTCACATGATAAAATTACTATTCATGGTCATGTATGTATCACTATCCCTTGTCTTGTGGAGAAATAATAAATTAATGAATATAAAATTGAGAAATCCCTTCTCCCCTACACTATAAAAACCCTCCATCACTCCCTATTCTCTTCACTCCTATCAAGCCTTGTTACTTCTCCAAATTCTATCCAAATATCCTCCCAAACTCTTATAACACAGGAAAAAAGCCTTAGTCTCATTAAAAGATCAAAACCTCTCCCTTAAAGAGGCTCTCAAGGAAGTTTGGTTCAAGAGGTAAATTACTCTTTTCAATTCTTTGTCTTTCCTTTCAAGTTCATTTGTTTTCTTTTTATATTATTTCCTATAATTATAAAAATGTTGTGATGAATCCAGTACATTACATGTAATGATATTTTTTCATGATATTGGAATAATTTATCATCATCTCTTCCTTTTTCCTTCTTTTATACTAGTAGCAAGAACACTATCTGAGATGTGTCAATTTACCACATTCATGGATGATGGGCTTTCAATTTCTATTATCATTATTAATTATGGTCAGGAAACCATTATTGTGTTGGTTGAAAAATATTATTATATATGTAATATAACCTTTGTAAGGTTCTGTAATACCTTTGTACAAATGGTATTATGTTATAATGAAAAATGAGTTCGTTGTAATCAAAACCCACAAATTAAGTGAAACAGTTATCATTAAAGTTCTATTTATTAATTCATACTCATGCCACATAACCAAATTATATAAGTGACCAATAAAACATATATATTATCATAAATAATATGAAAATTCAATTATGGAGATTTACATCCATTCCACCTGAACTCCATTACTTAAGAACAAATGAACCCAGTATGATAATAAATAAAACGAACACTGCGGAACAATGAAATTAAATATAATAACTTATAAAGAAGCTTATAAATGAACTAAAAATAATTATGATAAATTAAATACATGTATAATAGGTTCTTAAATAATTTATTAATAATTCTGACTTCATATTCCAGGACCTTAAGTTCAAGAGTAGAACAAATTCAGACATAAGGTAGGTGGTTTCTTTATCACACTTCTATTTTTGTGAGGTTTCTTGTATTCACTACTAATTCTTGTGTATGTTGAATTTATAGTTACCATTGATGTAACATATCATTAATATCTTTAATTTCATGATATTCAATGTATAATTTTAATATTATTAATTTTGGGGCATATAAATCGATTGATTACAAAGTGGTAAGGGTTTTTCCAGCCAAACCTCCATTTTCATTCGAGTTACTTTTATTATCTAATTACATCAATAAAACTCTTCTGTATTTTTATGTAATCCTCATAAATTTTGTGTGAGTGTTATATATATTTTCAAAAACCATAATCATTCCTTATTTTATGGATAGTTTCATGTTTAAAATGGAACTTTCAAAATTGATTCTGAAATACAAACCCGATTCAAGGGATATTTTCAAATTCTTACCCATTTTTAAGTGTACTCAGAAATCCATTTTAAGAAACCGTTAGTTCTATAAAAACACTCATTTTATCAATAAAATTTATCTTGTATCATTTATGGATTTAAGATAACAAATGTGACTTTCTACTTTAAAATTCTCTCTAATACTTTCCTTAAATGCTCTAAAATGTTTTATTTATAAAGAATCTTAAGAAAACAATTTACATGATTTCACTTTAGTGGGACATCATTTATGCCTAAAATATAATTTCAATTTCCTATTATTTTATTTTAGGGGATATTCATTTTTAAAATATGATTTCATAGAAAATATAATTGATTTTCCAAAAGGAATCTTCTTTCAAAAGTAGAAAAGGGGTTTTCTCATCTCTCATTAACTTTTATGAGATATATGACTTGTTCGCCACTTATTTGTTTCTTGTGGTGTATGTACTGACCTTTGGTATATCATATTAAGAGTCTCCTTTTTCTCATGATATTCTAAGGGATTATGATTTGAATTTTTCAAGGTGTCATGAGACACTTTGGAATGTTTAAGTATTATTTCCTTAAGAAATTGTTAATGGTCTCATTTATAAATATATTCTTTTATGTCAACATCCTTTGTTGAATGTTGTACTTAATTGAGTTTTATCTAGTATGATACAATCTAAAATATTTTGTTGAACAGTTTTTGTTTATTCTGACTATGGATGTTCTATTTTGATATTATTCACTATATTATTCTGAATGGTTAGTGTTTATGTTCAATAATTGGGGAATGTTATTTACATTTCAAATGTTAGCTTCAATATGAATGTATATGTTGATTATGTTCATGACTTTCATATGAAGAATGAATTGGACATAGTAATTCATGACTTTCACATGAAGAATGAATTGGACATAGTAAGTGCCGGGTGGGGCCTGCTATATCCCCTCGTTGCATCGGTATGTCCCATGAGGCAAACTATGGTATCGACACAATGCCTTGACAAAATGATTATTTATGGTCTTGGAACGAGGCCTTGACGATATTGTTATGTTGTTCCACATTATGCATTCACTAATTATAAAAATTTAATTTATGGTTCATGTGGTTATTCGACTAGGAAAATACCCTTGAATATGTTTATTCATGGCATTACTTACTCAGCTCTTAATCCTTCCATAGTGTCTTCAAGTTTTTGTTCAAGGAACATGTTTTTATGTATTCAACATGCCTAATGTTTATGTTATGATATCTTGCTCTGTATTTCTTACCCATATAGAGTGTTTGAGGTCACCCATTTCATTTGTTTTTCCTTCCCCAGGTTAAGAAGAAGAGATCATTTATTGGGTTTTCAAGGATGAAATTTATTAGCTTTTGTTATGTATCATATTTTGTTTCATTTCAAAATTTAAAATTGGTTCCATGTATGTATTGAGTTTCTTCAAGACTACTAAACTGATCGGTCCTTCGAGATGCTTATTCCTTGTTTATATACCAATGTAATAAAATGACTCATCGTCTCCAGGAAATTGGGGTCGGGTCCTTACAGTTGGTATCAAAGGAAGCTTAGTAGAAAACATGGGAACTAGATTTAGAAAACATAGGTTAGGGAACAAATACCTAAGATGTTATTTGAGGTTAAACAAACAAGAACATCCTAGAATTTTGGTAAGTAATATATTATGTGGATCTTTCTAGAAAATACATCCCTCTCTAGATACAAACAAGTAGAGGTGGCTCTGGCACATATGTACCAGGGAGTGGAAACTCCAACAAAGATTTTCAGGCTTGACCCAGGGTATCCTGGTACACAACAATAGGCCTTGCTTCACTCTTGGTTTGACACTCCAAAAGGACATGCTTAGGATAATTCACATTTTATTTATCAATCATTGTGAGTGATTTATGTCTCCAAAGTAACCAAAGTATATGGTTCTAGGATTTATGATGCATAAATTTATGCTATTTGCTATACCATGTTTAGAGTTATAGAGAGTTTATAATTTAATGAGCTAATATATAATAAGGAATTGATTAGATATGGCTCCTAGCAGAAGGAATGAGAACTTGACCAATGAATGCGATGCGAAGAGTAAGAAGGATCATATCTCTAATGGTCTTAAGCCATCTTTTCAAAGGAATATTGTCTCCCATGTATCCTCATCATATGGTGAAATAATATCTTGTGTTAACAAGGTATGTAAATAATTCTTTGAGTCCTATGGATTTGAAGGGAAGCAACAGAGTAAGAGGATGGAACAGAGATATAGGGTTAAGGGGAAGAAGGAAAAGAAGTGTTTTCTCACATGTGATAACTGTGGAAAGAATCACCCCAATAAATGCTTAAATGCAAATGGGTGTTTTCTAAAGGTTTGGAGAAAAAAGACACGAAATTCATGATTTCAAGGGTGAGAAAATGGTTTCTAATGTACAATGCTTCAATTACAAGGAGACGAGACACTATGCGAATTAATTTCCTAATCGTCAAAGAAATATACCCTAAATGATGATTTTGATTAATAATCATGTTATGAAGATACCTTAGATGAAGTATAATGACTAATATGCCTAGTCAAGAATCATTCCATTCGAATATTTTGTCAGTAATGTACTAGTTGCATGAATTATGAGATATATAAGGATTGTGCTGCAGTACTCTTTCATTAAGGATTTGAGGTCATATGATGAATGGTACAAATGAAAATGTGATCAAGTGGAAATTTAATCTTTTTAGAAAAAAAATTATTGAGGGAAAGACAACCCTTAAAATATATCTGATGTTGAGATAATGATGACGAAATGATTGATTTAGATAAGTATTGACTATCGTGGAACCAATTATTGACTTGTCGAGAAGTTGTCTATGCTATCATCAATGAAGTTTAAAATACTTTTGGATTTAAGGAATATATCCAATAACATGTATCTTACTTAAGGAATATGGCAGATTGCATGTTTCCAATATGGGTTTTACGGTAATTCAAGTTATTATGATATTTAAATAGGATACATGATGAAGTTATTCACTTGTTTGGAATGTGAATTTAAGAGCTACTTATTTTTTATTAATGTTTAATGATAAGTTCATCTTGAAAATTTAGAGGACTTCATTATAACATGTTGAATCATTATATTTTTTAAATTTCTAACCATTTATGAAATGGTGTAAGTTGATAAGTGTATGATCTTTTAGAGGTCAATGTATTGCTTCACCAAACAGTGTAACCCATGCTATTTGATGAGGTATTGATATTTAAACTATAATAAAAGTATGAGTTTTTATGTATAAATTTATATTTATACTCTTACAAAGTGGAATAATTCCTCGACTCAAGGACAATAGTCTTAAATAAAATTTTTTCCTATTGTCATAATCATTGAAAATATCGATGATTTTTTATAGTTTTTTAGTAATCAACATTCATCTGAACAAGTCCTATATTATGTTCCATCAGAACATCATAGTTGGATTTTTCTTCCATATCCATTTTTTTTCATCCAAGTAACTTCACCTCATTCGAAAGCATACATTTTTGGGTGACCACATCACCTCCATTAAAGTTTTTAAAGAATATTTTATTAACCCCATCTCTTATGTGGGTTTCCATAAGAGAATTTTCAAGTATCAACCATTAACTTTCGAAGTTCAATTTCAAATTTTGAGGAAGAAATTATTGTAAGGGAGGGATAATGTAACACCCCAAGAATTTACAAATAGATTTATTATAGAATGAATGGACCACTGAGTCTATAAAAATACCACTTTTTTATAACCTATCGATGTAATCATAGGTTTTTCACTTCTTTTATGTGAATTTCAAAAATATGACATACACAGTTGTGATGAGTAAGTTATTTTGAGTCTGATAAGGAAAACATAATTTTTGGTGAATAGTGAACTACCATTATGAATAGTAACATACCCTTATGAATAGTAATATACCCTAATGAATAGTAACCTTACCTATGATATTATATAAATAATATTCATATTGGAGTACGATGTACCTTTATTTTGGAATAAGTAAATAAATGTTTTAAAACTGTTTTTTAGAATAAATTATAAATATAATTAAATATTAAATTAATAAAATTTAGATTTTTTTTTTGAAAAATGGACTTTTTTTGGACACTATAGATCAAAAAATGGTTGGGGTGAATTTTTTGGATTTTTTTGAAATACTTGATTTTTTTTATGAATAGTGAAATACCATAATTTACAAAATAAGCTAAGTACACTAATTATAGAGTCATGTATGATGTTATGATAATGTATTCCCAACTGATTCAGATTCATGTGATAACATTACTATTCTTGGTGATGGAATACTCACTATTCCTTTTCTTGTGGAGAAATAATAAATTAATGAATATAAAATTGTGAAATCCCCTCTCCCCTCCACTGTAACCCCCCCATCACTCCCTCTTCTATTCAATCCTATCAATCCTTGTTCCTTCTCCAAATTATCTCCAAATATCCTCCCAACCTACTCTCCGACATCCATAAATCCTTGGGCTCATAAAAATACCTAAACCTCTCCCTTAAGGTGGCTCTCAAGGAAGTTTGGTTCAAGAGGTAAATTCCTCTTTTCAATTCTTTGTCTTTCCTTTCAAGTTCATTTGTTTTATTTTTCTATTATTACCTATCCTTATCCAAATGTTGTGATGGATCCAATTCCTTACATGTACTAGAATTTTTTCATGATTGTGGAATAAGTTATCATCATCTCTCTCTCTTACCTTCTTTTATACTAGTAGCAAGAACACCATCCGAGATGTGTCAATTTACCACATTCAAGGATGATGGGCATTCGATTTATATTATCATTCTCAATTCTGGTCACAAAACCATTATTGTTATAGTTAAACCTGATTATTATATATGTAATATACCTTATGTATGGTTCTGTAATTCCTCTGTAAAAATGATATTAAGTTATAACGAAAAATTTGTTCGTTGTAATCAAAACCAACAAATTCACTGAAACAGTTATCATTAAAGTTATATATAATATTTCCTCCTCATTCCATGTAACCAAATTATATAAATGAAGACTAAAACCTATATATTATCATAAATAATTTTTTAATTCAATTTGGGAGATTTACATTCATTCCACATGAACTCCATTACTTAAGTACAAGTGAATCGATTATGAAAATAAAGAAAACGAACACTGCGGAACAAAAAAATTAAATATAATAACTTATCATGAAGGGAATAAATTGAAAAAAAAGAATTATGATAAAATAAATACATGTATAGTAGGTTCTGAAATAATTTATAAATAATAGTACCTTCATATTCCCGGATATTATGTTAAAAACAGAACACATTCGGACTTAAGGTAGGGGGTTTCTTTATCTCACTTCCATTTTTGTGAGGTTTACCGTATTCACTACTAATACTTGTGCATGGTGTATGTATAATCCTCATTGATTTAACATATGATGAATATTTTTATTTTCATTTTATTAAATTTGTCATTTTAATATTATTAATTTTGGGGCATACAAATCGATTGATTACAAAGTGGAAAGAGTTTTTTCACCCAAACCACCATTTTCATTTCGGTTATATTTATTGTCTAACTACCTCAATGAAACTCTTGTGTATAATTATGTAATCCTCATAAATTATGTGTGAGTGTTTTATATAGGTTCACCAACTAGTATAATTCCATATTTTTTGGATAGTTACATGTTTTAAATGGAACTTTCAAAATTGTTTCCGAAATACAAACCCGATTTAAGGGATATTTTCAAATTTTTACCCGTTTTCAAGTGTACTCAAAAATCTGTTTCAAGCAACATTTAGTTCTATAAAAACACTCATTTTGTCATGAAAAATTATCTTCGATCACTTCTGGATTTAGGTGAACATATTTTCCTTTCCACTTTAAATTTTTTTAATACATTATTTAAAATGCTCTAAAATGTTTTATTTATAAAGAATATTAAGAACTATTTTTACATGATTTCACACCAATGGGATAGAATTTATGCCTAAAATATAATTTCAATGTCCAAGTATTTTATTTAATGGGATATTCATGTTTAAAATATGATTTCATGGCAAATATAAATGATTTTTTAAAAGGAATCTTCCTTCAAAAGTAAAAAGGATTTTTCTCATCTCTTATTAACTTTTATGAGATATATGCCTTGTTAACCACTTATTTATTTCTTGTGGTGTATGTAATTATTTTTGGTATATCATATTAGGAGTCGCCTTTTTCTCTTGATATTATAATGGATTATTATTTGAATGTTTCAATGTGGTATGGGACACTTTGGAATGTTTAAGGATTATTTCCTCAAGAATTTGTCAACGGTCTCTTTTATTAATATATCTGTCTAAGTAAACATCATTTGTTGAATGTTGTACTTAATTGAGGTTTATCTATAATAGTATAATATACAATATGTTTTGAATGGTTTCTTTTTATTCTGAATATGGATGTTCTATTTTGATATCATTCACCATATTATTCTGAATGGTTAGTGTTTATGATCAATGATTTGGGAATGTTATATACATTTCAGATGTTAGTTTCAATATGAATGTATATGTTTATTATGTTCACCCCTTTCATATGAGGAATTATTAGGATATATATTGTGTTGGGTGGGGCCTACTATAGCCCATCGGTGCATCATTTGGTCTTATGAGACAAACTATAGTCTTGACACAAGGCCTTTACCAAATGATTATTTATGGTCTTGGAATGAGGCCATAATAGTATTGTTATGTTGTCCCACATTATGCATTCCCATATTATGAAAATATAATTTATGGTTCATGTGGTCATTCGACTAGTAGAATACCCATGATTATGTTTATTTATGGCATTACGTACTCAGCTCTTATTTCGTCCATAGTGTGTTCAAATTTTTGTTAAAGGCACATGTTTTTATGTATTCAACATGCCTAATGTTTATGTTAGGATATCATCCAATGTATTTATTACCCCTACTAACAGTTTGCAATCACCACTTTCATTTGTTTTTCCTTCCCCAGGTTATGAAGAATAGATCATTTATTGGGTTTTCTAGGTTATAGTTTATTAGATTTTGTTATGTATCATATTTTGTTTCATTTCAAGATGTAAAATAGATTCCAGGTATGTATCTAGTTTCCTCAAGACTACTAAACTGATCGGTACTTCAGGATACTTATTCCTTGTTTATATACTAATTTAATCAAATAAGGCATCGGCTCTAGGAAACTAGGGTCGGGTCCTTACACTGTTCCTTTGATGTATGTCCCCAAAATATGAGATACAGTAAAAGTAATTTTGGTTGAACACATGAAGATGAAATTAAAGTGTATTAAAAATAATTTTTTATGTTTTCATGTTTTATATAACTTATTTTCAAGAAACTAAAAATCAAAAGATCATGTGTTTTGTACCATGTAATGAAAAATTCTGTAATAGAAAAGGTAGCTGAGAACACTGCTTTTTGTAGTTAGGGTTTTTCTTAGTGGTAAGCACCCTGTAATATTACATGGAAAATGGGGGATCAAAACCCATTAGGCATAGGGGACTGTAGTAGTATTGTAGTGTACTATAGTAGTGGTGGAACTGTAGCAATAGTGGGTACTGTAGCGGCGGCAGGGTACTGTAGTAGTGGCTGGTACTGTGTGGTACTTTAGTAGGTGGGCACTGTAGTAGAACTATTCACATAATGGGCCTTGGGCCAAAAATTTCAGCCTACGGGCCATGTAATGGGCTAAATTCCCACTGGGCCTTTAGGCTAGGTAATGGGTCTCCCTTTACCCAGTTAAAGTGGTCTTTTCTTTGATTTAATAATAAATTAGTCTTTGTACCCAACCTTTAAAAAATCTAATAAAAAATGTCAGACACCATTTTTTATTTTTTATTTGTCAGGACCCGTCCTCGGGGCTCGTGCCGTGACTACCCCAAGCTCGCATTCCATAGGTCAGGGGATGGAGACTAGCACCAAAGGTGTAAATCCCAATAAAAAGGGAAGGCATTTCCTTTACGAAACGAAAACACACACAAACAGAGTACAAGCATAAGCTAAACTAAGTAAAGCAATGAAACAAACATGTTCATAGTACAAGAGGTTGGAAATACAAGCCCAGAAGAAAGGTACAACTACAACTGAATGTAATGTACAAGTCAAGGACAACAGCTGAAAGGGACAAGAAGCTCCTGGATCATCCTCTGGGTTCCTACCTGAATGGTAGGTACAAATGTCCTCCTCATCACTCCATGTATGTTCGTCTCCTCCGGGTACCGACTCGTCGTGAGATCCACCTCTGGGTACCGACTCGTCGTGAGATCCACCTCTGGGTACCGACTCATCGTGAGATCCACCTCTAGGTATCGACTCGTCGTGAGATCCACCTCCGGGTACCGTCCAGCTCTAAAAGCCTCAACCACGATCAGTGATATCCGTCATCTACAACCAACACAACGAAGCACGGGCAAATCCCGGGCGGGGGTGAGTATACTATACTCAGTGGGGTCCCCGAGACCCTCAAGGTCTTACCCAAATCCAGTAAGGATAATCACAAGTAATGTTCTCAAGAGATAAACCTTACATAGTTATAATCCCATACTTATACTTAAGTTACCATGTAACCCATCTCAACCACATGGTATCACACAGATATGAAGTCGACGGATAACTAACACATACGTATATGCCCATATATATATAAGTTATCTAGTAACTCATCTCAATCATGAGGAAAACAAAAAGGTCATTGACTCAGCTCAAACCAGGATTTTCATTATCGAAACCGTAACTGCTGAAGAGCTCCTTCTCTAACGAGTACAGTGATCCTGTCATGACTCTGAGGTACTGCTCACTAACCTAAGACTGTTGAGATACTCCTCCTGTCGAGTACCGCGGGTCAGCCACCCAAAGACAGTAGTGCTCCCCGCCAGGGTCTGCCACCCAAACACAGTAGTGCACTCCCTAATAGCCTGCAGAGGTACTCCTCCTGTCTAGTACCGTGGGTTTTCCAACCAAACACAGTAGTGCTCCCCGTCGTGGGTCTTCCACCCAAACACAGTAGTGCTCCCCATTGGGCTACACAAGTCTCTCCGACTCGAATCGGACAAGCAGTCTTCAGGTCTCAGCCAGCTACACGGTCTTCGTACTCCATACGCTCGTCTCCAGGAGGGTCCCCTCCATGAGCTACAGGTCGATACTCCAAGTATCACAAAGTCCCAAGAAGAAGTATCTCAAAGAACCGCCTCGTCATAGGGGTCTCAACGCAATAGACGGTGTATCAATCGGACGCCCGGTCTGTGAGTTATTAGCCTTTTCGTCCCAGGGGCCCGGTTGGTTTCGTGTACGAACCAACCCGATCGCATCTCAGCTGTACCCCGAACTAACATAGGGTATACTCATAGGGACCATTTTTCAATGTGATCACCAATGTCGCTGATGGTTCGTCAAATGGATGTCCGGTCTGAAAGTTAACGGCTTTTCCATTCCAGGGGCCCGGTTGGATTTCGAGTACAATCCAACCCTGGACATACTCCAACTGCGTCCAAACCTCAAGCAGAGTAAGCCAAAAGAACCATCTCACTAAGAGGAATCCAACAAAGTCAATGGCATGTCAATCAGACGTCCAGAGCTCAAGATATAGGTGTTTCCACTCCGAGGGCCCGATTGGTCTCGTGTTACAACCAACCCAACCATACCCAATATTCTCTGAAACCTTGAGTGTAAACCGTCTCGATCCACGGATCCCATCGCAACTGACGGTACGTCGATCGAAGGTCCGTAGCCCATGTTATGGGTGTTTGAACGAAACTGCCCGAAAGTAGGGGGTTCGGGCCCGATCTGACCCGGCCCGACACCCCCTAGGTCGGCCCGAACTGGGTCGACCCAACCCGGGTCCGGGTCCATCCTGATAGGGCGCAGCCCGGCCCGGCCAGCATGGCTGGGCTCGGCCGGCGCGGCCCGACCCAGCGCGGGGGTCCGTCCCAGCACGGGCGGTCTGGCTCGGCGCGGCCAGTCCGGCTGGCGCGGCCGGTGGGCTTGGCGCGGGCGTGGCCCGCGTGGCCAGCGAAGAGCAGAGGGGGGGTGCAGTCCCCCCTGGTTGACCGAAACGGTGCGGCAATTACGCCACGCCTACCCCTAAACCCGGGATGGCTTAGCTGTTCTGGTCCACTGCGGCTCAGCCACAGCGGTCTCCTCCGACGGCGCGCCACCGTAATCGGTCGTCAGTGCCGCCGCGCCGGTGTGGCGTGCCTCCGCTGCTTTCTGTGGACCACCAGACGTGCTCCGGTGGTCCGTTTCACCCGCTGTCATTTCCAGTGGTCATCTCTGGTCCTGTACTTTACTGCGAAGACCTCAAATTGTCTTTGCTGCCCGTTCCGTCATCGCTCGTCGATTTGCACACCAACAACAATCTGCGGAGGGTTGTCGGGCCATGTTTGTTCAGCCCGCGCCCTCCGCGTTAGGTGTTATCAAATGAAAATAAATTAAAGACATGCTTTTAATCATTGACGAGGGTATAATTTACATAAACACTATATACGAAAACCCCCTACCTCGTTTCGTTCGTCATTTGTTAATGTTATCGCAAGAGGGTGGACGTCGGATCGTCGAAGTCGTCCCAAGGGAAGAGATGAAGATGATGATGGTCGCTGGCATTCGTTGCTTCCGTCATCATCGGTGTGCACCCAAGGAAGAATTGATATCTCCTCTCTTGTCGTGCTACGAAGAGGATAGAGGGTGTGTTTTCATTCCTCACCGGGGGTTTGGTGTTCTTCAACGAAGGAGAAAAACCCCTCTTCCTTCACAAAGTTCTCTCTCAAGAGGTTTCTCCCAACAAAATATTTGCTAAGGAAAATATTTAGAGAAGATCTATTCATTTTAAATAAAATCCATGCAAAACTAAATATTTCAAAACTCAAAATAAATTAATTAAGTGAATCACCTAATTAATTTATCATGGGTTGGCTTAATTAATTAGAGTGAGAAGAAGGTGAAGAGTAAATTTAAAATTCAAAAGTGAGGGAGATTAAAGGGGAGTCGACACATTAAGTGCAAGGGATTTTAATGGGGGTTATAAGAAGTTCAAGGCGTTATAGTTTCGTGTGGGCCCCACCACAATAAACTCTCCCATGGGAGGTTAGGTGGGTGTGGGCCCCATATCCCACATATTCAAACATGGGAAGTTGGGTGGTTGTGGACCCCACCAAAAACTTCCCATGGAAGAATTTAACTTCCTTGAATATAAAAAATAAAATTGTACACAATTTTATTTATTACATCCTTAAACCCCAAAATTTAACTTCTTCCCCCGAAAAAACACACCTACGGTAAAAGTCCTATTAAGAAAATACCGGTGCTGCAAGTTCATCGGTGCCCACGGATTTCAATTCTGAGCACTGGTTCAAAAGATAGAAGAACCCACTCATTCGTTCACTGAATGTACCCAAGCTAAAACTTCAGAAATTGATTTCGGGCACACCGGGCCTCGGAATCAGGTGCCGTCAGAAGCCACAGTCTCGTAAAATTCCAAAGAAATTAAGAAAAAAATTTCCTTGAAATTTCCATGCCTTTACATAATTCATATCTTATATGAAATATTTCTTAATAAATTTAAATTCCTATTAACTAATATAAAAAATTATAGTATAGAATTCTAAAAATAGGGTTTATTTTAAGAATAAGGTTTCTAAAAACCCAAGGCGTTACATTCTCCCCCAAAATAAATTACATTATCATTATTTTAATTAGTCCTCATTAATGAAATAATAGGATGGTATTCTTAACATATTCATCATTCAGGATATAAATTCTAATATTACATATTCCCTACTTACTTAGGTCAGACTATGTTATTTATCTTCCCAAAAAAACATTGATCATTTACACAATCGGACACCCTAAAAGGTTTAAAACATAATCATATATTCTTCATAACATACCTCTCCCAAAACCATTTGAATCCTTAATACAATAAAAACAGTGAGATTATATATTCCTCAAAATATTAACACATTTTGTATCACTCAAATGTATTAATCACTAGTCTATATGTTCACAATCAATTCAACACATATCATAATCCTTGAAATTATATAAACATCACCAAAAAAATATATTGGATTAAATTTTATCCAAATTGGTATTCAATTATAGTACTATCTAACTCAGTTTTCTCAAAAATATATCAAGCACTTTTCACATCAACATCAAGCTTATAATAATACTATGAGTTATCTGTATCTCAATCATTTGTTCTTCAGTATTTATCCCCAAAAATATAACCTTTTTATAAAATCTATTCTCATTATTATAGATTCCATCTAATTTATGTTTCAAAACATTTAAAGTAGATCTATTGAAGAACAATCCTTAAATGTCTCACATAAGCCTCATAACATTTAGATTATACCTAAATAACATCAATAAATATACCTCACTAATGAAAATAACTATGGTTATCAATGATTAATTTCTATTATGGTATCAACCACACAACCTTAGGTAATACTAATAAAATAATATTTTCTATCATAATCAAAATATACTAATATATTTTTCCATTTAAGAATAATCCCTTATTCAGTTGTAATACATAGTGTTTTTTGGTTACATACCTTTCTTAGCTTTATATTTATGATCATATTTCAACTAAATACTAAAAAAATGGTTATGAAAATATACAAAAGAATCAAAGTATGTGAATATAAAGGCTTGTTCATAAGATGTATTCTACAATGAAACCTTTATTTCAACCCATGATACTGTTATTTCAACAATGTCCTATTTTGTAAATCAAATAATTCTTTATGTTCTATCATGGGTACTTTATATTGTATTATACCATATGTATTAACCTAAAACCTTATAGTAATTTATAAATAAATAATTTATAATGGTTCATTAAGAGAATGTGATTAACCTAAGAATATTCCATGGGAGTTTCAAACTAGATATACAATTATACCAATTTATCATGCCCTTGGTAAATATTGGGTTAATACCCATCATTCCATTTTCTAGGTTATTACCCCTAGGAACATATGTTTCAAAGACTGCATCAACTTATAATATCCATTTATGAATTTTATTTATATAAAAACCACACAATATCAACAATAATAAAATTTCAAGATGTTATCCAATACTTAGAATTATCCCTTAGAATTTTCTCTAGGAGTGTCAATAATGTTATCTTATCATAATTTTAGTAATATTATATATAACCTAAACTAACCTAAAGGGTTATCTATACCTTTTAAATTATAATCAACCACAACTTATCAGACATTTATTAAGTTTATAAATCCCAATTTGTCCTCAATTAATGTCAACCTAATATTCAAATTCATCTAAATTCCACTCTGATACCAAGAATATTAGAATTCATATATGACCACCTAATTACACGACTTACATCAAATATTTAATTACAGTATATATTTAGGAATTATTGGGTTTATAGTATTAAATATTTTGGAGAGAACATTAACTAATAAATATATTTTATTTTTTAAATAATGGACATTTTATTTCTATATAAACAACTACTTAATATATTACATGTTTTCAATATCTCCATAAAATTATTCTCATACAGTAAACTTCTATAAACATCTTATGTATTACTTTCCTTCATAATTTGTGTAAATGTAAATGTAATAAAGGGGTTATCTATGATGTTATATTAGGGTAAATAAAATATTTTACTATCAACGATCATAAGTGAGACAAAGATGAGCATTTAAGTATAATAAGGATGCATATAAAAATTACACCCAATAAATATTATGCTATAATTCATGACATAAAACGCGGCACAAAATAAGTTATGAATAAAAAGAGTGTGTCTATAAACATGTTCAATGAGAGAGTAAACTATTCTTGAGAATAAACATATAATGGTGGAACATATTTCAAATATGGAATGTGCATTATTATAGGGAAGATAAATTTTATTTTGAACACCATTAGTTCCCATTATTATTAGAAACTAAAATATAATCCTAAATACATATCTAATGAGATATAAAATCATAACAAATTCATTGGAGGGAGATATAGGAACCCACCCATTATTCATCCATATTTAAGTCTACAACTTGAACACCATAAACTTATAATATCATAAATAACTAATGGAAATAAATTGGTTTTCATACAACTTTCCAATGAAAGTCATTCAATTTTTTTAGAATAAAGAACTAATGGTAATAAAATGGGTTTCAATCAACACATCAGAACACAAGGAAATAAAATGGTTTTCAGACCCTTTTCAAATGCATTCATATAATAAAATAATTATTAATTCAATCAATAATCATAAAGTGATAAACCAATGGAAAATAAATTGGTATAAAAAACTTCTAATAATATTCATGGAAAATTCCATTCAATCATGTTGATTAATTATATGGTGTTTAAATCATATAGATAAAGGTTATAAAATTAAGACAAACAATTCCCCAATAAATTTATTTATTTAATCCAGGTGATCACCCTTCTAAACCAAAGCATACAAAAATAGGGTATTCATATAGGAAATTCCTTGAATGAAAAATTATGATTATACGTAAAAAATGATTAGAAAAAACAAAGACAATGATGTACGATTTCTCCTGAAGATAAGGAAATTACATAATAAATCTTGAGAAAGAATTTGGATGGTTAAATTTTAAAAATATCCTCGATAAAAGATAATATATGTTGAAGGATAATTATTTAGCTGAAAAATACTTTTTAGGAGTTTTTAGAAAATTACATTGAAAATAAAAAGTATACTTTATCTTTATAAATAATTTTTCAACAAATATATTATAAATATACGAGAAAAATAATTTCTTTTATAATCCATGAAGACATAGAGAAAAATATTCATATAAAATGAAAAACGTGGTGGAATGGAGTGTTCACATGTAAAAGTTAAAAAGAGAATACTTTCACATTTTTTATGAAAATGACTCATGAGGAAAATGTTAAAATTTTATCTAAAACATTTAAAAGATGTAAAAATATTATAAAATGAACTTAATAAAGTATTGAATCATAGATATGTAAATTTTAAAAGACATACAATGAATTATGACATGGAAAAAGGGAGGTTCCTGACATAAAATAGGAGACGGGTTCGGTTTCACTTATAAGAAATAGTTCGGGTAAAATATGAGTCAAGGGGAAATAAAATATAGAGTAAAAAATATAGTACCCCATAAATATAAAAAGGAAATTTCAAGTGGTTTTATAAAAAATAAAAATTACATATATGAGTTATCATTCGAAAATAATATTTATTTGAAACGAATATTTCCAATGAAACCCCTACTCTTTGAGTAACATTTTAATCAAAACCCTATTTTGAACATTCACATATTTTGAAACAAAATACCTTTAAAATAGATCCTAATTTAAATAATAAAAAAATTTATTAAATAAATATGATAAAATACACTCATTAGATATTGATATACACTTTTCAAAATAAAACATAGTGTATATTATGAAATCTGTCTCGAGGAGTGAAAATTTGAGATAAGAAACTCTTACCTTGATACCCAGTTTAGTCAGATGCACTATAAGATCCTATCTAACAAAAATAAACATCTTAATTACATATTTTAAAGCCCTTTTAATATGTATATAGTTTTATAAACTTCATTTATAATTTTTATCTACATTTATATTATTTAATTATTAACTATTTTTGAGGTTGGGTGTGGATAATCTCGATCATTTTGAACTTGTTTCATATTATTAGTTTTCTTATTAATTGTTCTCCAAAATTTGGTTGTTATAATTTCTTTAAATTTATGATAATTTTTATATTATAATTAATTATGATATTTAAATTTACTTTAATGAGTAATTTTTTCATTATACTAATAAGATACAATTATCAGTGATTTTTTACCTATAATGGGTCTTTTCTTAATCAATGAGTAAGATATTGTTGTATCATTTCAAAAACCAAAACAAAAGTATATTTAAATTTTTATATCATTTTATAATATTAATTAAGCAATCATAATCATCGATGATATTATTTCATTTTGTTTTTCAAGTATATGGTCAAACCAACCCAAACATGAACATACTATGATTATAGATGATTGTGGTGTGATTTAGTTGAAATGTCATTACAAAAGTAGCATATTGAGATAATATATTTTTTATTTCTAATATATATAAGAATTTTAAATGATCAATAATAATAAGTAATGGATATGAAAATATTACATAATTTGAATTAATGATTATCCCCTTAGTATGATTGTTTTAAACAATTTCATTTAATAATAACAGTTTGTTAATCGTATCCTTAATAGGTCACCCAATTTTAGATACCATAAAATTAATGATATCATAAAAATCCTCAATTATCATTACCATCCATGTAATTTGGTGATGAAAATAAAAATATAAATCAATCATCTCATCGAGGATATTGTCCACAGATATACATGGTTGATGATTTCATTTTCCATAGAATGAGAGAAATGAATAATAATGTTATCATTTAATAATATAAAATATTTTATAAATATCATACATATTTATTAAATTTAACATTAGGACCATTCATCTAAGGTTGTTACAGAAAATGAAAAATGATATTATGTGGAGGTGGTTGTTTGCAACCACAAAAATTTCATATTTACTTTTCTTATGGAAAAAGAGAAGGGTGGTTAAAGACTGTACCACAATTATAATAACATAATAATATAAAAAGGATAATTATGTTATAATTTTGAGATATTGAAATTAAATTTGATAAAAAAGACATGTAGATAAGAAAAATGGAAATAGGAAGAAGCGGTTAGAAATATATACCTCACTTCTTTTGTTATATTCTTTGTGAAGGGGGTTAAACCTTTTAAAAATAGCATTTTGACATAACTATAACCTCTATAAGGTGTAAATGAGTGTTGAGTATAGTTTTTGGTAGATTTTTGGCTGATATAATGGTTTTTTGTGAGGTGATATGAGGAGATTAGATCCCCTTTTATAAGTGGAAATGAGTAGGAAATTTTTTTAATACGCAAAAAAATTAATAATTGAAAGTCACTCTCATGGAAAATGGATCAAAAATTGAGAAATAATACAGATTATAAGAGATAATGTTGATAAAAACTCAAAAACTCTATTAAAACAAGTTTTTAACATGTTTGTACCTTTACCTCTTATATTACTCATTTTTACCTTTTTGGTTTTCACTAGGTTACTAGTTTTTACATAGGTAACATATTCCTTATGCCCAAAAATTAAATGGTAATTATTTTATAATTTGGACCCAACGATTAAACTTTTAAATACATTATACATCAATCAATTTTTAAAAGTGATAAAAATATATTTTAAAATACTAAGTCTATAATATATAAATAACAATATTTTTTGAAAAACATATATAATAAATTTTGAAATATCAAATATGTGTTTATAAATTAAAACTAAAATATTCAAATTTTAAAATTCATATAAAAAATTCATACTTAGTCACATAATATGGTTTCATGAACTTCCAATTCATACTTATATAATTATAATGTTATAAAAGTCATAGTATCGATATACTGCATTATTCACCTAAAAATGAAATTTTTAATAAAACACTAAAAACCTCATGCTAAGTTAATTATGAAATTATAAATCCAAAAACGGAAATTATATTTTTTTAACTTCGATTAAAAATTTTATAAACATTTCTTTAAATGAAAAATACAAAATATAAAAAACTAATTTTATTGAAAAATGAAATCTTTAAACACTATGTGTTCTCTATATTATTTTATATCAATTTATAATTAAATAATATAAATATGTTATATAATATAAAATAATTTTTTAAAATTTTAAATTTAATAAATTCGGGAAAAATGTACAATACTGAACAAAAAAGTTCTTCGAAAAAATAAATAAATATTACTTTTATGCATTAACAAATACTGTTAGAATTATTTATTAATATTATATAATTTATTTGTAATGTCCCGTTGATATTAATATATTAATTTTAATTTTATTATATCATATATTAATAATAATATTATTATTTATACATAACACACACACACACACTTATTTATAATATTCTCATATCAGATTTTTATTTTATTATGTTTTATATTATTTTATATTTAGTATTTATCAATACACAACTTCAGTATACCTATTGGTCATATGACTAACGAACATATATTAAATAAAGATATTTTCAATGACCATGTTTATAAAAACCATATTTCGTTCCTATACAGACTTATTAAATCATGTGTTCATTCCAATTTTACTTCATGAGGAATAATTCTAATTCCAAGTTATATATTTTTCATAATGCTTTATAATTTCATGGTGATATCTGACTAGAATAGCCTGAAGGCCTTCTTTTCTTTTTATTTTTGATAACCCCCCTATCAAGGGATGAGGTGGAAACCTTACAAGGGCCGTAGGCATAGATATTATAAGACCTGTAGGTATTAGGAAATATACGGGCTATAACTACATGGAACTACTCTTCCCAAGCTTCTTTCATCGTGGTGTCATCTCTCCACCTTCATATGGATAGTTTGGCTAAGATTTCCATGCAATCACATGTTAGTTTGGATGGAAAATGACATACCCTCTCTTTTTGACAAATCCACTTTAGATTCTGCTCTAGATAATGTGCCTGCTCTGAATCCTCATGGTGATCTCTCATTATAGGTTTTTTAACTATTTTTGATTCTCAAGGAAAATTAAATTCCTAAGGATTTATTAGTCATGAATATTTTATTTCTAAAATATATTTTCCCCTATTTATTTAGGTACCTCAAATGGATGTATTTTATTCATTGTGAGTAAAAATAGTTGTTTAAAATACTTAGTTTTTGTGATTTTTTTCAACGATCAACATATGAATGAATTAAGTATTGATAGTTTTAATTCATATCTTGTATGTATTATTTATTAAAAAAATTTAAATCCTTTAAAAAATGTAGAAAATATATTTTATCATTATAAACATGTGTTTTATAAAAATAATATGCTTCCTACAGGCATGGGGCATTATAAGATATCTTGGATTGGTTGAAAAAGATCTCACATTTCCTACCAATCTAATAGAACTATTTCATCAATGACCATATCCAATTATATATCTGGGAGATAGTACATCTTTATAGAGTTCCCCAATGAAACAAATTTTATTAAGAATCTTTTTTTACATCTCATTTCTGGTATGGGTTTCAGCATGCACATTTTATGTAAGTGAATATGAACACTAATTACCATCATTTGACAGATGGGTATTCTGATCATACCATTCATGTTTTGGAAGATAATCTTTGGTTATGTAACCTTGATTTTTATGGTTAATGGGAGAACTATCTCTCACTAATATATTTTTCTTATTATATAAATTATCATCCATTTATTTAAATGGCACAATTTAAGTCCATGTATGGTAGGTCATTTTGAAAAACTCTTTGATAGTTAGAAATAGGGTAGTCTTCAATTGTTATATTTAGCCTCATTTTTTATATGTTAGAGTATATTTATTTTATTAGGAATGTATTGAATCAAATTGTACAATTATTTAACTTGATTTTTTATTTTGGTTACTTGAGTCCTCTCTTAATTTAAAATGGTACATTTACTCTATCATGCAACCATAGATAAATTATTTGCTAGTTCCATTGATTCAAGGATTTTGGGTATACCTTAATGTTGATCCTAAATAAAGTTGTAAAAATTGGGAGACTTAGTAATAATATATTAATTAAAAATAAATTATTTTTAATACATTCTTTTATTTGTGATGAATTGACTATATCTTCTAAATATGGTCTGGGTTGGGAAAAATGAGACCTCTATTTCATACAGAATGAGATATTCTCACATGGGATTGTATAAATTTCGTTTCGAATAATGATTTTGGGGTTTGAACATTGTGAATGGATAATTAGACAGAATAAGAAATTATATTGGTTAATATAATTAGGGAGAATAAAATCCTTAACCTAAACATCATTTCTATTTTTTGTTTCATTATCACCAAATCATTGGGTTAACTAAATTAACCCTAGTATTTGTGAGAACCAATGAAGGGGGAGATTTTTAGTGGAAATTGGAGAACTTATCATCAGATTAATAATGACATGGTCAGGATCTTCATCACTGACCTATCTAACCCCAAGTTAGGGATTCATGATTTTGTGTGCTCTATTATTCATGGAAATTCAATTTGAAATATTTGTAGAATTTTAATTTCTTTTATTCATTATGAAAATTTTATATTGGAATATGTAGAATTGTCTTCCTCATCCTCAGTTATCATATCATTTGGATTAATGGTTTAAAATTATTTTCTTCTCAAATTAATGTTCTTGAATTCCATTATCCCATGCCATTTGATTCTTGAGAAGGTGTGTTTAATCATTATTTTTTTTTTCAAGATTATGAGAGTTCATTAAGAGATAAATTCAAAATAAATATGTGATAAACTCTACTTCTCTCTAACTATTATACCACCTTACGCTCCCTATATTATTATATACATCTAAATTCTCTCTATCTTGTATGGATGATCGAAAACCGACCCTAGAGGTTTTTATTGGTAGTGGGGGTGGCACATTGTTTGATATGTGGGATGAGGTGGTGTGGTGGATCAAAGAGGGAGGAGATGAAATGAGGTGGTGGGGATTTAAAGGGATGGTGTGGGGATGGTAAGACTATCTGAGGCATCTAGGTGAGGGAGAAGATGAAGGATATGGTCATGAAGACCATGACATAGAGTAAAGGTGGAGGATGAATTAGGTTAGGGTAGTGTGTGGTGTTACATAGGTCTAGGGTGGAGACCCCTGACACAAAATGGTAGCCAGTGGCTTGAGTAAAGATCATCATAGAACATGTGGGAGGATTGACCATTTCCCCTCACTCCCACCTATCCAATCCTTATGGGATTAGATAGTAGACCTTTTTTCACATGATAAGGTGAAGTTTGAGTGAGTTGGGTGGACAATTTAGCTAGATTGTCTAGTCCATGTCGGGTTTGACCCGAACCAAGGTAGGGTGGCACATGTGTGAAAGATTCAAATCATTCATGGGTGACACACCTAGTGTGATACTCCATGTGTGGGAGGCTATGAACCTATGATGTCATTTAAACCTACCCCTAGAGTTCCACATTTCTCATCCAAGACCCACCATGTGGACGAATCCAAACCCTAGTATTTTTAAATAAAATCCCTTTAAGGGGTCTAATTTTTATAAATGATGATCCTGTAGTGATTATGTTTTGAATTAGATCACAATGGGGTAGTTCATTTTCAATATGAGATTGTATGCGATGAAAAATGGATAGAATTTGGATTTTGAATCATTGGGATTATGATGGGTGTTGAGCATAAAAATCAAAGAATTCAATGGTTCATTACCTCTATATCATCTATTGTGTGCTTCTCTTGATCCTTGTGTTAAAAAATCTTTAATCATGTACCATGTAATAACATTAATGTTATCTTCTATGATTTCAGAGAGGTTATAGAGCTACTGGTTGGGTAGTTCATATTCTCAATGTTTTATACTAATTTTCCCATGGATATGCAATGAATAGAATGAAATTTTCATATATCCTGGTCTCTCTCTACATTAGATATTCCTTGATATGTTATAAAAATAGGATCTAGTACCCCCTTTATCATGATCCACTATTGGGAAATGTTTGGGTTCCCTAGTTTTATAGAAAGGTGGCATGATGCATTGACAATTAATGTGTGATCATTCCCTAGATGATGTGAATACTTAATCAAGGAGTGAGTTTCTCTTGATACAAAATAGTGTCTGTATGGAAGAATGGCCAAGGGGATTAGATTCTTTGAGACATGTGACTACTAAGTCACCCCAACGCTTCCTTTGTGGTGATATATAAAAATGAGATATATAATTCAGACTTCATATAATTTATCGTACTTTGCGAATACTATTGAGTATATTTGTACTCACCCCTATTTGGTCTTTTTTCCCACACATATTGTATTTCTAAAGACTATGTGGGGTTTAATGGTGGTGTTAGTTGGTGTGGATATAGTGTCTATTATTTTGAGATGATTCTTGGTTGTGAACATAGTGGGCATAGTGTTGGCAAAGCTTAGTGGTATTGGGATGTGACAATTGAGGGTGACATTCATGTTGGGATCTAGATTTCTATGAGAACCCCATCGGCATTGATTCTTATATTGGTTTACATTTTTTGTTGTTGGTAATGTATCTTTAGCTATTCTAATTGTAGTTTTATGTATTGGTTCATCTATTTGGATCATAGCATATATCACATGCATTTTCTACATTGAATTGAGTTTTATTTATCCTATCATCTTTATTATGTTTGGCATGTCGGTGTATATTATGTATGGGGTAACTAGGTTAAGTCCAACCATCAGGTGTGATATTCCTAATAAGTGTTATTCCCCATCCCATAACCTATTGAAGGTGGGCTTGGGGTTGCACAGTTGACTTACCGCTACCAAGGAGAGGTCCTAATGGGTTGGGTCAGGTCAGAGTTATTTCAAATTAGGTTTTACTTTGGGATATATTTTAGAGTAATTAGTCATGTGAGGACTGGTTTGTGAATTTATGTAATTGATGTTAAATGGGTATTGAGTTTAGTTATCATACCAGGAAGACCAGCATAGGTGTGGCAACTGAAATATTCTTTTTCCAAGACTCTAATAAAATATTAGTCGACCTGGTGGTCTAAGACGTCATTGTGGGTTACAATTAATTTGTAAAATGCATCATATTTTGGTCATTTATAATCTTTTATGTCCTTTTATATGTCATATCTTCGATATATGATCAAATACTTGTGGGTTTACACTATAAAATGAAGGATAAAACCCACTGACATTTAGTTTTTGTGTAGTGTAATGGTTACAACTTTCCCATTCCAACAGTCAAGCCTCTCACCACCGATTCATGATGTATGATGTATTATATTTTGAGACTTGAATTATACATTATTTCCACACAATATAAGGTAGTTTTTATCCTTGATTACTCTAAGTACATATCTTTCTTATAAAGCAGGTGGTACTTTCCACTTAGTTAGATTGAATTACTTATAGAGTGGGTTTCTTTCAGGAGTTCTATGATATAGGACCCTTGGGATTTAAAGAGAGAATAATCATAAAGATACAAATGTTTGGATATATTTTGAGACTCCTGTTTAAATCTATTTTGGACTCCTACTAACCAGATGATGATTCTGTCATTGAGTTCCCCATACAACATAATATTATATAAATATATGATTTATTTGTAAAATCATGATAATATTGGGATATCATGGATTACCTTTCATCTATTTTGTTGTATAGGGTCCTATATGAGTATATTGAACCCTCCAGAAGGTATAATGTCCATGTCCAAGTGTTTATCAGGGCTCATAAACTTCATTATATATTTCCTTAACATGTTTCATAGTGGAATTAGTTGAGATCACTAGATCAGGAGGATAATATAAAGGAAGTGTTTTCATGATTTGGTTGTGTTTTCATGAAAAAATACCTATGTTTGAGTCACGTAAGTAAAAATTGTAAAATTGGGAATCCTTGGTCAAGATTCACCCTGGTTGTAAGGGTAGGTTATATTTTCATCTAAAGATAGTCAGAGTATTGTTTTGGATTGAAATTAACATTGGTTATGATGATGAGATTAGAAAAATCCTTATTTAAGACCATGTTGATTATCAAAGAGATGATTAGTAAAGGATAAGGTGGTTAAAGTTCAGTTGTATATAGATAATGCATAAATAATATCCCATAATTTCAACCTTTTGATAGTGCCTAGGTAGCACAGATTGGTGATAGTGAAATTGTGGGATAATGTGCACTAGGTATGATTATGGTCAAAAGATGTTATATGTACTTTCAAGTAATACTCATGTCCATTATTCATGGACCATCTTACTAGTCAACATATGAAAAAGCTAATCATCCTTCACTGTGTCACTGGGAGTTAGGTATTTTGGAGGAACCCCTGGAAAAATTAGTAGTCAGGTAGAGAATTTCCACTAATTAAAATCATCTTTCAGTCACAACTATTTGTGAGGTGGGTATATAATTATTAAAAAGGGCATTTTTAAGATATTTAATCCTATAATTGAATAAGTATGGGTGTTCCTATCCCAGTATAAATTGGTTACCCATTTATGGAACCTTAGGGTGTTGATGTTCAAGAAAATGAGAGGGGTTCCACATTTATCTATGAGTGAGCCCCCCTCAGGTGTGGCAAGAAGAAGGAAACCAATCAATTATTAAATTTGGTTGTTCACTAACTGATAAGAATATATTTATGTGTTCTATGGGTAGATGATGAATTCATTTTCTATGGTTGTGGAGGAATACATGAATGCTTCTTAAGGGTAACACATTATTCTCACTTGATGAAAAGATAATGTACACATCATCTTTCCTACTATGGACGGAGTTCATGTGTTACTAAGTGGGAAGATAAATACTTTGTGGAATTTATGGAGAATATGGACTGAATAATTCTTTATATTTATTCATAGAGGGGCTTTTAGGTAATAAAAGAAATTTTCCCCAATCTTATCGTAATAATTCCATATTTGTAGTAAAATGTCATAGTATAGTTTCAAGATTCATGGGTAATCATTAGTCTTCATGGTGTTTATGTCATAGTGAATAATATAATCTTGGTGGATTTGTATTAGAATTGTGGTTGTCACATGTAGTGAAGGAATTTGTGTCTAGAAGACAAAGGAAGTACATGAGCAGCTATGTTTGGAGTAATGATTCCTTCACAGAGAAAGAAAGAGAGAAATTTTTATCACTTTTGATCAATGGTGGTTGCCACACACTCTTCACCTGTGTGAGAGATGTGTAATATGGTGATATTGACTTAGTGATCTAGTGTGACTGAACATTATTAGATGATTGACTTGATGGGATTTCCTAAAGGTGGGGGGTATGTCACCCATTTTACTAGTTGAATAATTATTTTTCTTTGGTGTTCATAAAACATATCTTGATAGACATACTGTGTGGAGACAACCCTAGTATTATGGGACCCTTATTATTGTATATCTAGTTGATCTTTTTTGGAGTACCTATCAAATGAAAAATCATTCTATATAGTAAAAGAAGTTGTTTTCTCAAAGTTTTGTTGATTTTGGTCACTCTATATGTGTAATATTAGGGTTAAAAGTTGAAAATGTAGGGTCATATGAAGGATAAGAACCTTACACTTCAGATTAGGGTGGTTTACACCACCCAATGGCAGTGGTGTGTTGTTGAGTATTTTGATTATATTTATGTTGTTCCTAATGTGCTTATATGTAGCTTCCTCCAAAGAGATACAATAACACAACAATTTTATCTTTAATAGTGGTTACAAACCTATTAGAGATTGAGATATAGGTACAATATTCCCAAAAATGTTTTTGAAATAGATGGAATAGAAGGGTTTTATGGGATATGTTTCATGACTTATCAAAAATGGTGTTGGTGCATGGTCAGTGGGTGATGGTAGTAGAGATAGTCTTGGTCAAGAGGTTGATGTTTCCTTTCATCAATTCTAGTGTTAGTGCTGAATTTTTGTGGATCACACATTGGTGTATTATGGTGTAGATGGGTTTCTCTCATATGATAACCAAAAATAATTATCTTTAAAGGAGTGGAGTGTCATGATCCCACCAATGATATCCTTGTAAAATAATTGTAATGTGATGGATGTCAAAGGTTGGTGGATTCATTTGGTACTATGTTTCATGAGTACCTTTCTAGTCAAAAAGGTTTTTGGTGAAGAGTATTGTAAATACTCACATATAGGGGATTCATATTTTCATATAGTCTTTGCTTCAAGATGGGATAAATTCAGTATCTTCTTGGATGAGAGAGGATGTAACACTACTCGATGGTTGTACAGTGAGCTCTCTCAGAGATCAAACATCCATATGAAAAGAAGGTGTATGAAAAAATGATAATATTTTACAAAATATTGTTTTGTAAACTTCCTTTTTTAAGATATCCAACTGTTACATTTTCAGGGTTGAAATGGTATTAAGGTGTAGAGTATGTAGTGACATGAATTTTACCCAATTGATACTTAACTGGATTTTGGGATTTTAGAGTCCCAATACCTCCATAGAGAAAAAATTGTAAATTGACCCTATTATATGACCTTAGATAAGTTATCTAATACTTCCACTTTCTTTTAGGGTGTGGGGTTTACCCCCCGAGTTGAGATGGTGTAGAGTTATGATTGTTTTGGTGCCCTAATAATTATATATTAAAGAATAATATATTATTTTAAGTCACAATAAATATATTTTTGATAAATTAATTATATATTCTAAATAGGGTCTCGTTTGGGAAAACTAAGACTATAGTTGTGTATAAAATAAAAGATTTACCCTTGGGATCGTATAACTCTCAACCTCCTAAGAGTATTGGGTATTTTACCATCATGGATGAATAAATTTTATAAAATAAGAAATTCTATTAATTAATATCTTTATGGAGATTAAAATCATCAACGTAGAAATCTTGTTTATTTAAGTGTTTTCATCTCTGAATCATAAGATTATCCACATGAACCCTAAGATTTTTTAGCATAAAAAATGTGTGATATTTTTAGAGAAAATTACAGAAATTATCATTTTATTGATGATGACGTGGAGGTGATCTTAATCAATGACTGATCCAACATCAAATAAGGGATTTGTGATTTCTTATTCTCTGTTCTTAATTTAAATTTATTTTTAAATATTTATTGTATTTTTACTTCCTTCATTATTCATTTGAATTTTATTTTTGATTTTATATAATTATTTTATCCCTTCTTCATGATTGTATCAGGTGGATTAATGTTTTAAAGTTATTTATTCTTATAACCCCATTATTGATTTCTATTTCATTGTTCCATGGGACTCTATAGTAGGTATGTTTATTCTCTAACATTGTTCATGATTTTATGATTTCATTATAGGATTTGAGAATAATGAGGATGCGATAAACTCTTATTATCTCTCTCAACATTCCCCCCTCCTATATTTATTCTTCTCCCTCTCTCTACTCTCTCTCTCCCTCTCTCTTTTGCATGCAGATGGTAGGCTTCCATACTAAGAGGTGGATGGAGGTAGTGAGGGGGGAAATGGTGGTTGATATAAGGTAGGAGGAGGTGAAGTGGTGGATTTGGGGGGGGAGACGATAGGGTATGATAGGTCTTGATGAGGATGACATGGAAATGACGAGACTAGGAGAGGAAGGTGTGGTGTGATGATGAGGGAGGAGGTGGAGGTTTTAGTTGTGATGACTGTAGATTCGGGAAAAGGAGGAGGTAGACCAAAGAGGGGGTGGTAAATAGTGCTGCTTAAGATTAGTGTAGTGACCCCTAGTGTGTAATTTTAGTTTATTAAAAGCATGATATGACGTGATGCGGGACATGATGGTGTACATGCAATATGTATGGGAACCACGCATCATGCACTACTCCCCACAAGGGAGTCCACACTACTATTGGGGCTTGACCAACCACCCACAATTCACCACATGGCATGTTGAAGATTTTTCACTTGGCTAGATCGTACACCTAAAGGGTGTATTTCATAACATGTCCTATTGGTGTCTGATTTTTGGGAAAAGTAAATATCCAATACTGAGAATTTTTTTCACAATGATTTCAATGGTATGTTCTATTTGGATTTCTATGGTTTTTTGCAAGGTTGGATATAAAAACTTTTTATTTATCTATATAGGGATTATGATGGGGTTCAATCATTATGATCATATCATTTATGTTTTCAGTTCCTCTTCTCTCATCTATTGTGTTATCTCATATATTGTGTTCTTATCCCAATTTTTTTGCACCACCATCTTTAGTTGTGTGCTTTTTGATGAGGTGTGAGTTCACCTTTGTTATTCTAGATAGGTAATAGGGATTGTAATATCCCAGGTAAATAAAGAATATGACATTTTCATATTTATTAATATTTGTGAATAAAATGTTAATATTACTTTAATGGGAATTCTATGTTCGATGGCGTACCCAATACACAACAACGAGTTTATTTTAAATTTTACGGTGTACGCTAATAACATAATAATATTATTTTAAATGGTAGTTAACGCCTAGCCGTTGTAATGGAGGGAATGAATATAACTAACTAAAAAATTATTATATATGTTTTTTAATTATTTTTACGTTTATCCAATAAAATTTAGAGGCTTAAAATATGAAAAGAATTGGATTTTAAGCATAAATATTCTAATGTTTTTAAAAGGTCGATTAACCGCCTTTTGATGGAGAAACCTTTTTTAAAACTACCTTTTTGTCAATTTTATATGTTATATTTGAAAAAATAAAATTCTTCTTTAGAATAAGGACCTAAAAATGTACTTTGTGTAAATTTTTGTTATTTTTTCGATAAAGTTCATTTTTAATGAATAGTGAAAAACTCTGTATTTTAATTCAAAACATCCTTTTAATATAATGTGTTTATATGGTTATATTATATTTTTAATTGGTTTCAAAGTGTAATTAGAATATATTTTTATCATTTAATTCAATGGTGGTCATTGAAATTAATTTTACTTTGAAATTTGATATAAACAAGTGTGAATATTTTGATAGGTATTGTTTCTTTAAATAATGCTATTTGTTTTGACACCGGAAATTAATTATAAAATTAATTAATGAAAATATTATGTTTTTATTTTTTTAAAATAGACATAACTTTTGAATTTGGAAAATCAAATTTACTTTGAATAAATTTTTTGTATTTTTCTGACAAATGTTCATTTTTAATGAATAGTGAAAAATACTACATTTTACTTCAAAACTGCTTTTTCTTCTAAGTTAATTATATAGTTAAATGGTCCTTTTAATTTGTTTTAAAGTGTAATTGAATTATTTTTTTATCACTTAATACAATTTTGTTCATTTTAAGTAATCTCACTTTTCAATTGGATGTAAAAACAATTCAATCCTTTGAAAATTTTTACTTCTTTAAAAAACCCATCTTTGGTTTTGACAACGAGAATTATTTTTAAATTAATTAATTCAATTTCTATGTTTGAAATTTGGTAAAATGGATTCCATATTTGGAATCAGGAAGTTTAAAATATTTAATTAAGACTCTTTTATTTTTGGACATTATGAATAGTAACGATGATAATTATCTTTAATTATCAAGATTAATTAGTAATCGGGTAGTTAAGGGTAATAAAATAAAATAATAATAATATAAAATGAACCTAAAATGTGTCCAAATCTACTTTTTTATGTCATGGCCGACCATGGGAAGCTTTTTACCGAACTTGAGGGCCCATGGAGTCACTTGGGTGTAATAGTGACATTTATGACATTCTTTTTAAAAAGAAGAGAAATATAACAAAGGTTTGTATATCCTAAGTAAAACAATTTTAATTTTTTTTACGTAAATGATATCTTAGACTATAAATAATAATTGTAAATATAAAAATATTTCCTACATCATGGTATTTTTTTTATTTTTAGACATCAAATAAATAAATTTATTTATGACACCATGATGATGTAGTGATTACCTCATTAATGAACGATTTAAATAAAATGAAAATATAAGGTAAATTCTAAGACTTAAACTTGTTTATAACCTATTGTATGGGTGTATTTAGAGCCTTCATCTCCTTATCCTTGAAATATATCATTTTGGGACCTTTAAAATCCAAAAACCATTTTATAATAAAGTTACATTTTAAGACATTCCAAAAGTGACCCTCCTCCCTCTTATAAATGTCCCCCACCTATACCTCCATACCCATTCCTATCAAGCCTTTGGATCATCCAAACAATGCTAATATTATCTCTCCATATCCCTATCTTACTCCTACAATCTTCACTTGGGGAATAAGTCTTTCCAATGAAGCCTTTGGCTCAAATCAAAAAGAGTTACCCGATTTAGAGGTAATGTCTTCTCTCGAGTTTCTTTCTTTTATATTCATTATTAACTCAACACTATTTTCTTATTATTTGATCCCATAATAACACCAGTATCCTCAATATTCTAGGATGTTTTTTTGATAAGTATTATACATAAACTTACACACACCTCCGTATAATGGTTAAAGAACATACTGTTTCTCTGGGGGGCGAATTACTCCCTCACAAAACAATGATTGGTCAATCTTTTTTTTAACACCTTTAATGGTGGACATTATGATGGAACTATTTTTATATATGATATATATTATATTTATGTCCTCTAGATGCTTCTGTATTTTATATTTAAAACACACCTGTATGCTTTGCATGTTGTGAAAATGCAATAATTTCATATGAGGAAGTGTGGACTACTGCCCCCTCAAGTGATGTGACTTGATCATCCCAAACATGGAATTTATAAATAATGTAATTAATGAACTTATTTTACCTATATAAAATATATATTATACTGGAATTATAATATATCTATGTCAAATTTAGTTTTAAAGTCTATTAATATGACAAAAAAGTAAGTAGGGTTCATACGTACGTATGGCCTACCGTCTCCATGAACGGTATATTTCATTTATTTTATCAAAACATTATGAAATATTATTTAATACATATATACTGTATATATATGATATTTAAATCATGAACACCATTCCGGATATGATTTACTTATAACTACATGGACAATTCTCTTCAAACAAGTTCATTGTTGACTAGTGTACCGAACATCGACAAAACATATGATATGAACTCACATAATTAACTAATTATTAAAACATGATAATATGTGATATGAATTGAATAATAAAATTTAAAGGAATTACTTAATCAATTATAAATTGAAAAAAGTTTATTATTCAGGAATATAAAGAAACGAACAAGACAAGTCGGACAAGAGGTAAGGGGATTTCTTATCTGACTTTTAATTCCGTGAGATTTCCATTGTTCGCCAATTATTTATTGCATGTGGTGTATTGTGTACTTCCATTTGATATATATTATCATTATTCTATTTATATTCATGGTATTATGTAATTCATTTGGTTCTTATTATATTTTGGTAAAATGACTCGATTTATTACAACGAGGTAAGGGGTTTTTATCTCACTATTTATTCCCATGAGATTCATGCTATATTTGTCACTATATCCATTGATTGGTGTATGTAATTCCCATTATTCTACTATTTTTGTAATATACTTTCGTTTAGGGGTATTTACATCAACATTTTATAGTCCTTCTGTCATGGGGTGCATGTTTCAGAAGTTACCCAAATCGGTAAGGGAACCTTTCACCCTCCTCTTTTTAAAATACTTCTTTTTGTTAGGCCTTTTAATTTACATATTCTTATGTTGGGATATGTACTTATATATCCATATTACTGTAAAATTTATGTCCAAGTTATGAGATACCCTTTTTTATCTCTCATCAACTCATTTTATAAATTTTAAAGTGGCGTCATTAGGCTGTCGAATTTTTGTAAGAGAACTTCTTAACCCAATTTCAATTATTTGGGTTTAACCTATACTTCATGATTATGTCTCACTATGAATATGTGTGGAAGACCTCTGACTATTTTACACTTAATATCCACTTATATTGGGTGTATTTATATTTTTCACACATAATCATGTAATTGATTTATCCTTAATATAAAGATACCTTCTTTGTATGGGACTTCATCTCTATCTCCTTTCATTAAGTCATCTTTTGATTTCTACAAGACTTTATTTTATACGGTGTTTAAAACCGTTTTGACTTTTCATTTCATTCAAAGGGAATCTTTTATCTATGAAGCATTTTACTAAATGACAAAAGGAATTTATTTTTGTCTTACATATGGGGCGACAACGACTTCTCCGCCATCGTGACCATTATTTGAGTTTTGGCTTCCTCTACAACCCATGACTTTTTTTAAATGAAAAATAAATACCATGTTTTACTTTTCTTATTGAAAATTGTTTTGATAATGTTTGATTATATCAATGTGTTTTATTGATATCTTGTGATTTAAATGTGGGAATGCTATGTTTTCATTATGCATGTTTTATGTGATACGATTATGTTATGGTTCTTGGGCATTGTTTATGATGTTGGGTAGTTCCGTGATAAAATAAGGGCGGGTGAGCCTGAGATATATCTCCAATTCATTGGGTAACATGAAGGAGTTAAATTCTAAGGTTTCTTCGAAGACATTTAGGGAATATAGTGTGATTGGTATTCTAAACGTAACCATGAGGGTTACTCCCTGCATAAGAATGTTATGAATGCCTCAAGTTACCTTTGCGTCTTATTATTTCTATTAGTTATTCATAACTCTAATGATTTTATGAGGTATGTTAAAGTGCTTGTGTTTTATGAGTAAAGTATAATTTCATTGATTCTTATGTATACATGGACTAATGTTTTCTTTCAATATTTTTATATCCCTTACTGAGCATTTTATGCTCATCCCATGTTCTTGAAATGTTTTCCACGTGACTTAAAGATGAATAAGGTCAAGGATGGGATCAAGGAAATGTCATGTTGTCCAAAACATGGATCTAGACATGAATCTTTTGTTCAAGAGTTTTTATTTTGTGAAAAAAATGAAAACTGAGTATATGTGTCTACTTTGTAATCATTGAGATGTAATAGTTATGTCCTAATTCTCTAAAACTATAATCTTGAAAAGATCCTCACTGTGAATTATTCATTTAATTCAAGATTATGTAATTTTTTTAGGCCAAGTCCTTATAGTTGGTATCAGAGGTCGGTTAGGTAACTTTAGAGGTTAGGGTATTCTTTAAGCATAAGTGACACTACCATAATGGTTAGGATTTCAGAAAGAGTCATAGTTATTTTTATAAAGTGGATGAGTTTAAGATAACATGATTAATTATATCTTAGTATTATATGACGATTTTACTAATATACTCACACTGGCCATTTTGGATTTAGTAAATGGCTGGATCTAGTAGGTACCAAAGGAATAGTGGATATGAGGAAAACTGTGACGGTTTTCTGAACGAGAAACTGAATGATATGGGAGATGCAATGAGAACTCTTGTGGTTATTCTCAACCAAATATCTGGGGTCATGAGTGACCACCTGAACCTTATTGATTTTTATAAGGCATCATATATGCGAGAAACAAATCCCTATGGAAGGTCAGGTAATAATCACAAAGGTAAGAATGTTCAAAAACCTATTTTTCAAAGATTTGGAAATAAACAAATAGGAAAATGTTTCAAAGGGAAATAAAGATTCTATAGATGTTGAAATGAAGGTCATAAAGAAATAACCTTCCATGGAAAAAGGAATCATCTATTTGACTCTAGGAAAGGGAGAAAAGTTATTTTTGAAGGATAAATTGAATGTTCTAAATGTGGTGTGCATGGTCATTATGAAAACACATGTCCCACAAAGAAGTTTCAGGAATGGGATCACCTGGATCATACAAATATTTGTTTACCAATACCTAATTCCATTCCAATTGAGGATGAAGAAACTAAAAATGACCAATGAAAGGTATGGATTATTTCATAATATAAGTTTTCCTATTTTTGAAATCTTTGGATTTGATTCATGATTTAGTTTTTAGGAAATAATTATTTCAAAATAAGTTGGACAGAAATGGTTAATGGATCATGAAGAATATTGAATGAGTAAAAAGCCAACATATAAGGGATTCAAGAGTTATGGTAGATTTTAGGATGGTGAAATTCTTAAAAGTATTAAGTCTCTTTTGATGATGATATTACATTAGAAGACTTTTTATAGTATGTGTAACCCTGATGTTTGATATATGAAAATTTTATTCAAGGAATAATTATCTTTTCTTTTGTGGATATAGTTATTTTTGTTTATATGATCCTTTAATTTGAGGTAATTACTGGATAATACATTTTGGGATGTAAAGAGAAAGTTATTATATAACATTTGTGGTTAAAATATGTTCTGGTTACTTTTGATGAATCTATCTCTTTTTGGCAATGTTATAAAATTATGTAGTTTTTGAAAAGGGACTACACGCAAACCGTGTGAAAACCCGTCGCGTCAGACGAAGCTGTGGGAATCGAACCCATAACCCAAGTGCGACTGGTATTTATCACCTACCATTAGACTACGTGAATTCCCTGGTCAGTATGACTAATTATTTTTAGTTGGATGATTTTATGAATCAAGAATTATTTTATTATGGGTTATTTATGGAAATGAAAAACCTATCATGAAGGATATCTGAATAGCTTAATTACAATTCAATATGATACTTTAAGAGTAACTGATGTTATTTGGAGATAAATGTTAAGATTTACCTTTGAGGACTATGTGATCAAATCCTTCAGAGATTTGGGTTTCAATCTTAGTTTGGATTACTTTGAAGAATTTTAAGGATAACTATTTATTTAATGGTCTTTCTTGAACCTTGGGTTCTTTTTGTTGAATTTTGGAGATTAAGAGTAGTATTTATTTTTATTAAGGATTATCCTTTTGGGGATAATCTGATCTTGTACTAAAATTTTTTGTATTGGTTATGTTCTAAAGACATGGTAAATATATATTTCATCTTTTGTGGATTAGGTGATTCTAAAGAAGTTGATTATAACGCTCTTAATGTGAATAAGTCATCCTAAATACTCATCTTTTAGATAAAATATGATTTTGTGTAAGAAATCTAGTAAGAGATGAAAGTATACATGACAAGTAAGTACGTTTCTTTATGATTTAGTTATGCTCATAAATAAATTCTTCAATGAAAAGTAACTTAAAACAAAAACGTTTTCTGTTATCTTTTCCTACTGGGGAATCAAATACCACTTAACCCGTCACAAGTTTGTGATTTTCTAGTGGTTAACTTTCTCCTAGACATATTTTGTTTCTATATCCATTAGAACATGACCATTTGTTTTCTCTTCCATATCCATGTTTTCCTACATGGAATCCTAGTATGGGTTAACTTTGGTGACCTTTGTACATTTCTTTCTTTCTTTTAATGTGATATTTTTACTGACTCCTTTTCCGATGTGGGACTTTCAATGAAGTTTTCGAGCCCAATTTTAAAATTGTGAGGACGCAATTCTCAAAAGGGGGGAAGGATGTAACATCCTAGGTAAATAAATAATATTAAATTCTCATATTTATTAATATTTTTGAATAAAATGTTAATATAATATTAAAGGTAATTCTATATTTGATGGCGTACCCAATACGCAACAATGAGTTTCTTTGAAATCTTACGTTGCACACTAATAATATAATAATATTATTTTAAATGGTAGTTAATTCCTAGTCGTTGTAATGGTGGGAATGAAAAAAACTAACTACAAATTGATTATATATGTTTGTTAAATTTTTTAGTATTTATCCAAAAAACTTAGAGGCATAAAACAATAAAAGAATTCGATTTTAAGCATAAATATTCTAATGTTCTTTAAAAGGTCGATTAACCACCTTTTGATGGTGAAACCTTTTTTAAAACTAACTTTTTGACAATTTTATATGTTATGTTTGACAAAATAAAACCCTTCTTTATAATCAGGACATCAAAATGTACTTTTTGTATACTTTTTTTTTCTGATAAAGTCCATTTTTAATGAATAGTGAAAAATGTTGTATTTTAATTAAAAACCTCTTTTTAATATAATTTATTTATATGGGAAGATTATCTTTTTAGTTGGTTTTAAAGTGTAATTAGAATATATTTTTACCATTTAATTCAATGGTGGTCATTGGAATTAATTTCACTTTGAAGTTGGACATAAACAAGTGTCAATCTTTTGATAGATATTGTTTCTTAAAAACACGCCATTTGTTTTGACAGCGGAAATTAATTATAAAATTAATTAATGAAAATTATATGTTTTGAATTTGGTAAAATAAACATCATTTTTCAATTTGGAATATCAAATTTACTTTGGATAAATATTTGGTATTTTTCTGACAAATGATCATTTTTAATGAATAATGAAAAATACTGCATTTTACTTCAAAACTGCTTTTTCATCTAATTTTATTATATAGTTAGATGGTCATTATAATTGGTTTTAAAGTTTAATTGAATTATTTTTTTATCACTCAATACAATTTTGTTCATTGTATGCAATTTCACTTTTTAATTGGATGTAAAAACAAGTCAATCTTTTGAAAAAATTTACTTCTTAAAAAACCTATCTTTGGTTCTGACAACGGGAATTATTTTTGATCAAATTAATGAAATTTCTGTGTTTGGAATTTGGTAAAATGGATTCCATATTTGGAATCAGAAGGTCCAAATTATGTAATTAAGACACTTGTTTTTTTAAATTATGAATAGTAATGACGACAATTATCTTTAATTATCGTGATTAATTAGTAATCGAGTAGTTAAGGGTAATAACATAATACCATAATAATATAAAATGACCCCAAAATGTGTCAAAATCCTCTTTTTTGATTCATGTCTGACCATGGGAATCTTTTTACCGAACTTGAGGGCCCATGGAGTCACATGGGTGTAATAGTGACATTTATGACATTCTTTTTAAAAAGAAGAGAAATAAAAAAGGTTTGTATATCCTAAGAAAAACAATTTTAATTTTGATTACATAAATTATATATTAGACTATAAATATTCATTGGAAATACAAAAATATTTCCCACATTACCTTATTTTTTAATAATTTTTAGACATTAAATAAATAAATTTATTTATGACACCATGATGATGCAGTGATTACCTCATTAATGAACGATTTAAATAAAATTAAAAGATAAGGTAAAATATAAGACTTATACTTGTAGAAAACTTATTTTATGAGTGTATTTCGAACCCTTACCACCTTATCATTTAAATATATCATTTTTGGACATTTAAAATCCGAAAACTATTTTATAATAAATTAACATTTCAAGACTTTCCAAAAGTGACCCTCCTCCCTATTATAAAAGGCCCCCACCTCTACCCCCTTACCCACACCTCTAATTCCCTTGTCTTGTCCAAAATCTGCTCATATTATCACTCCGCATCCCTCTATTACTCATAGAATCCTCACTTTGTGGATAAGTCTTTCCAAGGAATCCTTTGACTCAAATCAAAAAGAGTTACCCGATTTACAGGTAATGTCTTCTCTCGGGTTTCTTTATTTAATTTTCTTTCTTCACTCACCACTATCTTATTATTATTTGATACAATAATAACACCAGTATCCTCAATATACTAGGATTTTGTTATGATAAGTATTCTACCTACACTTACACACACATCCGTCTAATTTTTAAAGAACATACTCTTTCTGTGGGTGGTGAATTACTGCCTCACGAAATGATGATTGTTCAATCTTATTTTAACATATTTCATGGTGTACATTATGATGGAAATATATTTATATATGATATATATTATATTTATTTCCACTATATGCTTCTGTAATTTATATTTAAAACATACCGTTATGCTCTGCACGTTGTGCAAATGCGATAATTCTATATGAGGAAGTGTGGACAACCGCCCCCTCAAGTGATGTGACTCGTTCATGACAAACATGGAATTTATAAATAATGTAATTAATGATCTTATGATAGATATATAACATATATATTATACTGTATTTATAATATATCTATGTCTAATTTAGTTTTAAAGTCCATTAATATGACAAAAAATGAAAGCAGTGTTCATGCGTACGTACGACCTACCATCTCCATGAACGGTACATTTCATTTCATTCTTCCAAAAATTATGTAATATTATTGAATACATATATACTGGATATATATATGATATTTAAATCATGAAAAACATTCCAGAGATGATGTACTTATAACTACATGGACAATTCTCTTCAAACAAGTTCATTGTTGACTCATGTACCGAACATTGACAAAACGTATGATATGAACTCACATAATTAACTAATTATTATAACATGATAATATGTGATATTAATTGAATAATAAACTTTAAAGTATTTCCTTAATCAATTAAAAATTGACAAAAGATTATTATTCAGGAATATAAAGAAATGAACAAGACAAGACGGACATGAGGTAAGGGGATTTCTTATCTCACTTTTAATTCCGTGAGATTTCCATTATTCACCAATTATTTATTGAATGTGGTGTATTTTTTACTTCCATTTGATATATATTTTCATTATTCTTTTTATATTCATGGTATTATGTGATGCATTTGGTTCTTATTATCTTTTGGTCATATGACTCGATTTATTACAACGAGGTAAGGGGTTTTTATCTCACTATTTAATCTCGTGAGATTCATGCTATATTTGTCACTATCTCCTTTTAGTGGTGTATGTACTGCCCATTATTCTACACTTTGTGTAATATAATTTATTTTAGGGGTATTTACAACGACATTTTATAGTCCTTATTTCATGGGGTGTACGTTTCGGAAGTTACCCAAATCGGTAAGGGAACCGTTCACCCTCCTCTTTTTAAGAGGCTTCTTTTTGTTGGGACTTTTAATTTACATCTTCTTAAGTTGGGATATGTTCTTATATATCCTTATTGCTGTAAAATTTATGTATAAGTAATGAGATACCCTTTTTTATCTCTCATCAACTCATTTTCTAAATTTTAAAGTGACGTCATTAGGCTTTCAAATTTCTATAAGGGAACTTCTTAACCCAATTTAGATTCTTTGGGTTAAACTTATAATTCTTGATTATGTCCTACTATGAATATGTGTGGATGACCTCTGATTGTTTTACATTTAATATCCACTTCTATTGGGTGTATTTATATTTGTCACACATAATAATGTAATTGATTTATCCTTAATCTAAGGATACCGTCTTTGTATAGGACTTCCTCTCAATATCCTTTCATTAAGGCATATTTTGATTTCTACATGACATTATTTTATACGGTGTATAAAACACTTTTGAATTTTCATTTCATTCAAATGTATTCTTTTCACTATGAAGCGGTTTACTAAACGACAAAAGGAATGTTTTTTTTGTCTTACGTATGCGGCGACAACGACTTCTCCGCCGCCATGCCCATTATTTGAGTTCCGGCTTCCTCTATAAGCCATGAAGTTTTTTAAATGAAAAATAAGCACCATGTTTTACTTTTCTTATTTAAAATTGTTTTGATAATGTTTTATTATATCAATGTGTTGTATTGCTATCTTTTTATTTAAATGTAGAAATGTTATGTTTCCTTTATGCATGTTTTATGTGGTACGATTATGTTATGGTCTTGGACATTGTTTATGAAGTCGGGTGGTTCCGTGATAAACTAATGGTGGGTGAGACCGAGGTATATCTCAAATGCAGTGGGTAATGCAAAGTATTTAAACTCTAAGGTTTCTCCAAAGAGATTTAGGGAATATAATGTGATGGTTATTCTAAATGTAACCATGACGATTACTTCCTACGTAAGAATGTTATGAATGCCTCAAGTTACCTTTGCGTCTTATGATTTCTATGAGTTATTCATAAATCCTATGATTTCATGGGGTATGTTAAATTTCTTATGTTTTATGAGTAAAGTATGATTTCATTGATTCTTATATATAGATGGACTAATGTTTTCTTTCCGTATTTTTATATCCCTTACTGAGCTTTTTATGCTCATCATATGTTTCTAAAATGTTTTCCACAGGACTTAAAGATGAAAAGGTTCGAGGATGGGATCAAGGAAATGTCATGCTGTCTAAAACATGGAACTAGACATGAATCTTTTGTTCAAGAGTTTTTATTTTGTGAAAAAATGGAAACTGAGTAGATGTGTCTAATTTGTAATCATTGAGATGTAATAGTTATGTCATAATTCTGTAAAAATCTAAACCTAAAAAGATCCTCAATTTGAATTATTCATTTAATTAAATATTATGTAATGTTTTAAGGTCGATTCCTTATAGGGATTTTGTTTGGTTATTTCATATTTTCAAGGCTATGTGTTTATTTTCATAGGGATTTGTGTTAGAGAACTCTTTATATTCCTCAATAACTCTATCCTTTAAATAATTTATAGGATGTAATGATAATATGGGTTAATTCTCTCTTGAACAATATCTATTTTTGTTCAGGGCCTGATTTCTAATGAAGGTATCTATAATGGTGGTGTGATGTATAGAATATTAAATTGTTATTCTTCCTCTATTGATGCACATACATCAATGAGGAGTAGGTTTAAGTTGATACATTCTAGTGGTTTTTTAGAAGAAGGCATGGGAAGATCAGATACTTTGAGACAAGTGACTTATCAGAAACCTCAAGGATTCCGTTGAGGTGATAGATACAACTACACCATAAACTTTATAATTCATGGACATTATTATACTTTAACCATCCTTAGTTTCTCATGAGACTAAAACCTTAATGTGTTATATATGTGATGATTGGGACTAATCTGTGTACCTATGAATTATTAAGATTGAGGAGAAGTAGATTTATTTCCTCGGTCTTTCCTAAATTACTCTGTATTAATAAAGTCTTTGATCTAATTTTTTTATTTTGCTTTATTTTTTGGTTTTAGGTAATCCTATTGGGTATGTTTATACTCACTTCTATAAGGTCTTTGTGACCACATGTGTTTTTTATGTGTATAAAATATAGCTTTAAAAGGTGGTATTGGTGGATATGGATCCAGTTTGGGTAGTTTGAAGCTGAATCATTGTGGTGAACTTGTTGAATATTATGTTGGTGAAGATTATATTGAGAGGACCACGTTGGGATATACTCAAAACTAATAGGGGTGAATTATTGTTGGAATCTTTTTCACCAATTATAACTTTTATCACTTTCAACTCACAGATCTGTTAGGATCTTAATTATCTTATCCTCTTTTTTTATCATATGCAAGTATATGAAGCTAAGTAAATATGGAACACAATATTATTACAAGGTTTGTCACTCAATAAAAATTGGTATTACTTCACATGGTTTGGAAATAATCTAACCACACAACCACTAGAAAACAATACTTTTATCATCGTTATAGTAAAAATTGAATAGCCATTCAGTTGAGTTACACTATAGTAAATTGATAAAATATGTTTTATAGCTCCTAACTGGTTCCTTATACTGCATCTGATGTCAGTCTTCACCTTCTTTGTTAAGGTACTTTGTAACACCAAAAATTATTTCTACCAGATGAAACTTCTATTGAATTTCACATTTCTTATTAATTCTTCCGCAAGCATCTTCACTTATTACTTTCTCATCATTAAGAAAGAAACCCTTCTTCTACTTTATAGTAGAAAAGTAAACACTATGCAATATTCCCCTTCTCCCTATTTAGTCTGATATTCATATTACAATCTTATTCTCTTATTATCCATTTATTTTCAAGTTTAAAATAGACTGCACTAAAACTTATTGTTCTTCTAACGAGAATCATAAAAATTATTTGTGATTATATAAATAATAATACGATAGCCTAGCATCATTACATTTACTTCTCTTCTTTAGTTTAAATGATTTAAATGTATAATAAATTTATCATCAAATAATTCTTCTTTGAACCATATTATAATCACTGAATAAATATTTTTCACTCATTTATTATGATTTTAGTCATCAACAAACAACATCTGATATTGAATTTTAGTGTCATATTATCAATATATTTGATACACAATATCAATAATTGAGTGCAGTGTTGACTTCTTCTTGGTACAAATTAATATTTCTCAATCACTGACTACACTACACTAAAAATTATGCATGTATTCAAATTATGAAAGTAATTATCACTAAAACACCATGAGAGTCTAATTACTTTCCTTTTTTAACAATATACCTTTATGTTTGTGTTTCAACACTTCTTTACATCATGCATGCAGGCCACATGTGATAGCCTATGCAATATCTTAGTTATCCTTTTTATAAAAGTAATTTTTTTCTTGCAAACATAAATGATTATGTTTTATATATGTGAGGCGACTAGCTTATTCATGTTAGTGTAAACATACAAGAACCACTTTATTCTTCAAGTAAGTTATATTTTGTGGGTTCACTATCTCTTTATTCGCATAAGACAAGTGTACAATATCACCATGTATTCTTCCTTCCTATAGGGTTTTATATGTGGTAATTGTTCTCCATAAATCTATTAAGATTAATACTCGAGTACGGGTTCACATAAATATTGTTTGTGAAACACGTCAAGTGTGATAACACAAATCATGTGTTCATGGACCATATTAATATATGTTGTGAAAGGTTCTTCTATTTATAATTCCCTTTCTTCTAGTAATTAATAGGCTCACCGAATAGTATACTTACTAACATAAGTTAATAGTAATGATAATCTCTGTTTTAGAAAAATGATAGTTCTTGGGTATAATTTGAGCAGAAAATCCATCTTTACACTATCAATATTTATAGTAATATGATCACCACCTTTGTCTTGTGTATCCACTAACTTTAAATATAACTTTTTATACCATTTAAATCAACCTTTGAATGCGAGAACATATTGTATTTTTATTCTTTGAATGTGGATTATTTCATGTTGGTATTTATAGAGATTTTTCTTACATTATCACCATCTCCTCAATGTGAGTATATAACATGCCCTCAATGAATACCGTATTCTCTCCCTCTTTTCAAAATCCCAAACTCATTAGTGTAGCTTGAATTCATGAAAAACCTACTAAAACTATGTTTGTATTCAAAAATTTATCATGTTATAAAAACAAATGGTTGAAAATACATCGAAACGAGTTCGTACATTTATCTAGATCATTCACAATTCAAATTATCATGAGATTAATCTCAATTTGACCCTTGGTAGTTACGGAAGGAAGAGTCTCTGAAATATAGATATCCTTTTATGAGGATGGAGTTAGAATATGTCATCGCCTTAATCAGTCAGTCTAAATTGATTCCATAAAGTGATTGATATTTTTTCCATACTTTTTAAACATAGAGTAACAATACCTCATACAGAGTTCATTCCACAAATATATCTAGTTTGAATTGTTTTTCATAATCAACAATTTTGTCATTATCATTTCCCCATGCCATGGAACAAGGTTTAGTACCCATACACACCTATCCAAACACCCCATATGTTATATGCCTCACCTGTGCTAGCCCACTGGAATATATCGTGCATGCTATGAATACAACCATTGTAGTCCATGGGGGGGATATGCTCCATATTCCTCCTACCTCCTTGTTTTACCAGGTGTGGCCTCCCTTACACGTTGGTTAAGCCTAACTCCCTATATGTGATTGAGTTAGACTCTTTAGCTGGTTGTGGGTTGGCCAAATTGTTTTTAGTAAAGGCCCTATAAAAATATACTCAGTAAATAATAAGCAGGATATTTTCAAACTAAAATCAAATTCATTCTTCATGAAAAATGTAACTATATTCTATGCCTTCTACAATATTAATTCAAAATCATATTTTCATGGACTTATTGATTTTCAAATTCTCTTCTTCTCATCTAGAATGACCTTCTACAATATTAATTCAAATGAACATTTTCATGGTCTTCATTAAGGTTTTCTTCAGGAAAAATCATATTTCTATTCTCTTCATGTAAGGTCAACATGAAATAAGGGTTTTCCTGGAATTATTAAATTCCCCTTCTACTCCTTTTATAATGTCAATTAAAAAGATCAATTCATCACACAATTATCTATTTCATTTTTGTAAAAAATGTGTCTCCATTTAAAGAAATATTTTACATAATTATCAGTTCATGAATCACTAGACTTATATACTCTAAGTCTTTAAAATAAATTCCTTAAGTGAATAAGAGTTTAGTACTTAACTTCTTTTCTTCTTTATTCAATTATAAAATCAATGTAAACTTTCTTATCATGCTTGTATACTTGGATAATTTATAAAAACATCCAAAAAATTATTTCATTAAAAATTATTCATCATATTTACATTAATGAACTATTTCAAGTTCATTGAACACCATTGACCATCAAAAAAATAATTGAATATAAATAAAACTCATAAACAAAGTGGGATATTCAATAATACCAATTGTATTTGTTGGTAATACCCTCAATTTTATTTCCAAATGAATATATGAATATGGGAATAATTTTCTTCTTTCTCTCCCATTTAATTTTTCAACCATTCATTTCACTTTCTTTCCCCTTACTCACAAGAAATACAAAGTTCATGGGAATTGGTATTAGTCCATACTTAAGAAATGTGCTATTCATTATTTCATTCTAAGTATACTTGAGTAATGCTCGATGTAGAAAACATGATGATTTCATATATAATTTATTAATTCAATAACTAACACTTTTTGTTCAGTTTATTTTTTTTACTAATTATGCAAGATAAGAAAAACATACCTTTTCAAATTACATGATCTTTCTTTGATTTCTAGAATAATAAGATTTGATAAAAATTGATGTAATGATCCTGGTAGCAACTAGAAATTTTTTCATTTTTCTCCCCATCAAAGAAAAATGTAATGATCCATGTTTTTAACTGGTTAAAAATTCCAAGAGAATTCAATTTTTATTTTTGTTTATGGTCCAAATCCTAAATTGAGCATCATAATGTAAACATTATCATATGAACACTTAAATGTTTTGTTTTTTTGGCATGGTTTAAGGACTGAGACGTGTACCTAATGTTTTGATGAGTATCAGGAGCATCAAAATCCAAAAAAACTCTTTCTAGTAGAAATAGATAGGGAACATAGTTTATTTAAATAGTGTGTCCCCTGAGGAGAAATTGTGCAGCCCTATAAGGGGTGTTACATAGTTTGTTAAACCATGCAATGTAGGGTGCATGACCATGTGGAATTTCTATAGTAAATTTCATAGGTGGGTGCATGGGATGTTCATGGTTTTCCAAACCATGCACATAGTCACATGGTTTGTGACACTTAACTTGTAACACTATAGGGATAGTGAATGGTTGGCCAAAAACATGTGTCCAAACAATGCAAGGTATGGCTCTTGGATAGTTTGATATGCATGGTTGGCTCATGGTTAGCCAAACCGAGTAGACTAATTTTGCACCTCATTAAAGAGGGGTAAAAACACCATGTTTCCCCTCCAGCCTTATTTCTTTTCTTCCTCGTTTATTCGCCCATTTCTCTCATTCTAGGCTAATCATGATCTTCTCTCCTCATTTGATGGGATTCCATGTGACTCCTTTGATTTAGATCAGATTCCTTCATCATTTGTTTCATTGGATGTGTGCTGGTAATAGATTAATTCATCTTACTTCTTATTTATGTTTACCTTTACATATTAATTTCTATTTTGGTTGAGATAATATTCATTATTTTCAAGGAATTTTTCTATTTTTCTATTTTATACCATTCAACATTGAATTTGAATCTGATAAGAGATGAGAGGTTGTGTACCTACCAAAGGTAGGTGGTTTAGTTTATTTCACGTAAATTATTGTTGTCTTATGTGATGTGCCATTGTGTTTCATGACATAATCTTTTAGAGATTATTCTAAAATGAGTAATTAACTAAATAAATTGATGTATCCTTGCTTAGTGTAGTCTGAGAAACTTACAAATCAAAATTAGAGGGTGACCACCTTGTCATGATCCATGCCTATGGGTGTTCCTTCCTTAAATTCTTATGATCCTATCAACGCTGTATTTTCTTATTAAGAAAGAAACCACATCATCACATGGGTAGAACATACAATATTAGGGTGGCCTAATATAATACAGGATAAATTCTTTAAGATCCTCATTCCATTGAATTAATTGGAACTACTATTTGAGGTGTGTGGATTTCCCCTTATAAATTTAATGTATTTTTAATTAATCCAACGAAAAATGTTTCATATTAAATAAATTGGACAACATGACTAAAATGTAACATATTTAATTAATCTTCCAATAGGACTAAAATGTAACATTTCAATGACATTAGGTTAGTAATTTCTATGTTCATTCCTTTACACCAATCTGAGAGAGATACAAGGGTCTCAATTGAGGATTCCTTGGATGGTCTCATTAATCTTAAACATTAGAAATTTTAATGGAAATGCAACATGATAGAATAGATATATGGTTTCTTTATAGAAACCTTGGATGGTCTCACTGGGTAGATGACTTTATGCTTCCCATGAGTGATACTTGGTTCCCTTGTGTATTACCATGGATGAGCTCTATAGGAACTATTACCATACCATGTCAAGAGAAATACTTGGCTCCTGATGTGGTATATCATGGATAGACATAAATGTTTATACCTTAAACCATGACATGAGTTATACTTGGGAACTTATATAGACCTCTTAGACAGACTCTTATGATGATGGAATTTATAAGCACATACATGGAGTGATACTTGGGTTCCTCATACGAAATGCCTTATACAAGATCATGATGATAATTAATTAAAACTAAGGATGTTTTCTCCATGATAAATAACATGATTGGGTTAGGTCCACTATATATACATTAATTTTATAATGGACCAGTTTTATATTCATGCTCATATTCCATGAGAGTTACAAAACCCCTTATAAGTATGCATGGATGCTTTGGGATTACGCATTGAGTCCTAAATATTACTACATATCTATATATGTTTGGATATATATATATTTACATGGGAAATATATATAAATACCAATATATATATTAATATAAATATAGGGTGACATCCATTTAGAGACATTTAGGTTAGTCCAAAGCAGGTAATGTTGGTCGGGTAACAGTGAGGAACTCAGTCTGATGTGATTTACTTATTTACTATATTACATTTATTATTAAATATACACTACTCATATTATATGAATATAATGGATAGTTCTATATTTCATTGATGGTGGCCAAATGGGTATATCTCACACTCTATTCAGGCTACCAGTTGGTACCTGAACAAATCCTATGGATGCATGTAGGGACAAAGGTAATTGTTTGGTTGTGGATGCTTGATTCTCTTATTAGGATAGAGTATAAAAAGAGAGGACTACGCTTATTCTCATGATTCAAGTGGATATAATTTTATTCCATTTTTTATTTTTTTAGAAATATGTATATTCTTGTACCCATTTTCCACTTTTTTATATCACATGACATGAGCATCATTTGTATATGACATTGACATTTCTTCAACCTGTTAATTTTATATGGATTCTTTATTATTGTATTTTTTGTCATTTATTAATATTTCCACTGATTATAATTATTGTATATCATTGTGTTATAGTCTGATCATGAGGTTATAGTCTCCCTACTATACCACAAAAGACCATCACTAGTAGTCATCATCATCTGGTGTACTGGGAGGCACGATTGAGGCCTTATGGCCAATTGGGTTCAGATATTTATGAGTGAACCTGGTCTGCAGCATTACAAAGTGGTATCAGATCCATATTTTTCTTTGTATTATTATTTTGGTATGGTAGAAAAGAGACTAAAAACATGACATCACTTATTAAATATCTCATGTCTTGGTTCGGCCAACCCACACATAAAGAAAAGATCAATTTACTAGGGATGGTGTTATTCCTGTTTTCAGATATTATAATTGATTATTATTTCACCTTGGATGATTATTGTAATTTCTCTAGTAATTGAGTTTTGTATTATGAAATTTACCATTGGATGAGTGTGGTAAGGAAGAGTTATTACATGCATCGTTATAGATACATTGAATTCACATGCCATGCATATTCCATGCCATGTAGGTTTCATCATAGATTTCATGATGATTGATGATTTTTATACCCTAATTAAGAAATTATTCTAAATGATTCCATGTATATCATGATGTGTGATTTAATGTAATTCTTATTTATATGAAATTTTTTGTTTATTATCTATATTTATTACCCTCAAATACAATTTCTCATTATAATTATGAAATATTTATGGTTAAATAATATTTCTTCACCAACCTAAATCGCGATTTCTCGCATAGCTTGATTGTTTCATTCTTTCTAAACTACCAATTTAGATAATTTTCATCCATTCCCACTTCTTGAATGAGAAAAAATATTAATTTATTTCATTAAATGGGTTCCAAATTTTCTATTTATAAAGTGTTTGAGTGCTTTATGAATTGAAAAATTGTGACCCATATAATCAAAACATCTCTTATGGACTTGCTATATTCTGAAAAACAAATTGTGATAACTAGGTTGCAGTTACATGAATGCTAATTGTAACTTATAAAGGTAATTACATTAATAAATTTGGAATTGTAATTCATATAACGGAACCAAGATATATATATATATATATATATCTTGGTTTTTAATTCCTATAAAAATTATTGCTTTGAATGCAAGATATAAATTGTAAATTTATAATGTCTTGTACCTATATAACTTATGAAAAATGACCCATATGAATAAAACCTTAAAGGAACACATGGAACCAATTAGGTTATTTGGGGAATGTTTCTTATGAGATAATATAGTTAAGGGTAGTTTGAATCTTGAATGAAATAACCATTTTGGGTTAAATTTAAATGGGATTCCAATTGTGATTTATAGAGTGTGGATTCCATAAATTGGGAATGGTTTTCAATATAATTGAACCAAGATAGACATGGTGGGACCCTTATAGGTCTTTTTATTCCTTATATTCCTTGGTACATGACCCCATGGGTGTATTCTTACATTAAGGGATGGTTATTTAAAGTTTTTACAACCACTTATATGGTGTTACATGTAAACGTATCGTAGAATATTACTTGATAAGTACCCTTAATTTATAAAATAACTATTATATTTTTTTTAGGTTTATAATTATGAGGATTCTATTAATTTAAATGAAAATCAAAAAATAAATATTGTTTTCCTCTATAAATTGTAAATTGAAATTTTCATTAACCAGGTGCAGTTGTGAGAACCATATGGGTAGATTAAATTGTGGGTTTAAAAGAAAATTAAAAGATATTCATGTTATGATATATGGAATGAGTTAAATAAATTACATCGTATATTTGGTCTTGAAAATTGATACATAATTTTATTTTTATATGAGATTCATAAAATATCCCGAGGAATTAGTATTATTTAAAGGACTTTAAATGAAAAGAACTTGGTATAAGATATTATAGCATAAACCCTTGGTAAGGGATATCTTTACATTTTCCATGAGTGATAAATTGGATGGGAACATGAGTGTTTTTCAAAGATCTATGATGACCTATTACTAGGTTATTGTTAGACCTAGAGGTTACATGATAAAGCCCAATAAACTTTTCATTATTGACTGGCTATAGGGTTGATGCTTAATGTTTCAATAGGGGGCTATCCCGGTTAAGGTCGCGCCCTTTGAGGTAAGTTAAAATTGGGAAATGATTCATTTTTGTTTCATGTGAGAGGTTCCATTTTGCTGTATGTTTTCCTAATGAAGTCTCTTTTTGTTGAAACAACATCTTAGGTAGATGGTAGGACACTATATGATTTTAGCCCCTGGAAGGGTTTGAGCATCGTATAATGCTCCAGTTCAATGGGTTAGACATGCCTCGATCATGGTCAGATGTTTTTGGGGTCATGTGACCTTTATTATTCTTTAATAAATCATGACTAAAAATTCATAAGACTATTGATATTCATATGTATAAAAATTATTTGATTTTAAATATATGTACGCTATCAAGTGCCAATATTTCACTGTGCTAGTTACACTGTTTTGATATCACTATGGCACACATTGCTACTCACAGTGCCAGTTGATTTAAGAACTGATATGTTAAACTTAATGTTGTTGAGTGAAAATGTAACATAACATTCTATGCTATTTTATTTAATTATTTCTAGGAAAAGCAATCTTGATCTGATAAATCTATGCATGGGTCATCTCTAGAGTTCAGTGAATTGGGTGTGAAAGATTCATGAAATCGATGTAGCCTTGAGCAGTTATAAGAAGTATAGGTTATACTAGTTAATAGTATAAAATGGTAAAAAGGATTAGATGTGATAAAAATATTGATCATTTTTTGTTTTGAAATTTATTATAGATGATGATTACGTGCATGAATGTGACTTAGGATGAACTTAAAAGATGGGTCTAAGAGAAAACCTATAGAGCGTGCTTATAAGAATTTGGTTCCCCTTTTATCATGTTATCACTTGGTTTAATAATTTTTTCCACATACATGACCTATTTTTAGTGGTGGATATAGTGGGTATCAAGTGATGAGTACATGTTTCTAGTAAAATGATTCCTAAGAAACTCTTATGGTTGGGAGTGTCCCGTCGGTTTTTAAGAGAATTACCTTCCATGTAGAGGGAATACGACATTAAAGAACCAATTTAAAGTGTTCTAAATGACTTATTGAAACCTGTGAATTTTAAATTTTCATGCCTTCATGTCTTGGGGTGAGATGATGAGGTTAAAAACTCTAATTCATGTTTGAGTTGGGTCTGGGTTCTAGATTCAAACCTAAGATGATTAAATGATCTAGGTGTTTCATGGATTGGTAATGTGACTATGTTTTCAAGGAAGCATGATGAAGAGGTGTCTGATTTCATACCAAACCATTGATGAATTTCACGATTTAGGAATATAATTTGGTGGTTATGTTGAACAATAATGGGTACCTTTGGTTTTAAGGTGACATGATTGAGTCTATGTAATTAAAATGTCAACAATTAAGCTGGAATTATCATAAAAATGTCATTATAGAGTGAATTGAAAGATGCATCAGTGATACAACAAAAGTGTTCAGGGTGGTTGGCCAAAAAATGGACCTATACATGCATGTACAAGATACGTAGTGTCAGGTGTTGAAAAAGGTAGGTGTGACCTAGTTGATGTGAGTGTGGCTCAGGAGGTCTATACATTCCTGATGGTAAAATTTCAGTGTACTCTTAATCTAGAGTCAATAATGTCCCCTATTTTTACATCACTGTTAGTATATTGAGTGATACCTATATAAATAGCTATTTTGGATTGACAAAAGTAATCCTTGGGAGGTGCTCTCAAGGAGAGATTTTAATATAGTCAAAATGGTTCATAATATACCATTTTCCATTAGAGGGTGATGGACCTCATTATGATTCAAATTAAGTATCCTCCATAACCATTATTCTCTGGAAGAGTGATTGGGTGATAGTTGATGTTTATTCTAGTTCTTGTGATGAGCGATTTCATGGACATGCTAGTAATATGTACAAGATAGATGGGTCATATAATGGGGTAATAATTTTTTGTTTTGTTTGTGCAACGACAAGGATGCTCTTAAGGCAGAGAGCATGAAATTGGTCACTATAGGGAAATTATCTTCTGAGAAGGGTCTTGGGATCTTGATACTAGTCATTGAATTTTTTTTATGTGTCTCATAATCCATTTAATTAATGAGACATTTTATGGTTGTAATCCTTGATAAATTATAGGTATTGATTCAATTTAGGATTTAAGTGAACTCCAGATGTGGGTGTTAAGCCCAGAGTACCTTGTAATGATCCATGTATGGTGGATCTGGATAGTTTCAGTGATTGTTCTATAATATGATAAAAAAATTTAGGTATATAGTTCAGCCAATAGGTGTCATCAGAAGCTGAGTGCATGTTTTGGGGAGCATGCTCAAAATGATCTTGGTATTCCATGGGTTAATTTTTTTATAAATCTATTTGGGGATGCATTGTCTTAGAGGTGCAGAAATTTTAAAAATAGTAACCATATTTAGTTTGACATTATTTTTTCTAGGATTCATGTGTAGTTGGAAGGGAACTATGTTTAGAATTCCATTAGGATATGAAAGATTCATTCTAAAGGTTGGGTGGGGATTTTCAAGAGAAAATATAGCATGACTAGTATGAGTTTGGTGATTAAAAGTTTGACTATTATAATCAAATCAAGGAATGGGGTTATTTTACTCATGGATAATTTGATAAATGTTCAGGGATTATTTATAGAATGATAGAGGCATGTTTCAACCGTCAATTCCAATGGTTGGAGTACCATAACTCAGAATTTCCTATTTAATGCTAAAAAGTATGGTCAGGAGTTCCACAATATAGATTATAAAAGAGATGATGATGTGATCATATCTCAAGTTATATGGGATTGGGTGAGTTTTATATCACGGTTTTTATTTTTATTATTAATGTTAGAAAAAGTTTTAGCGGATTAATTATCACATGTTTAAAGTGATTTCTGGATATGTGTTGGATGTTTGGAAACACAACATGGAAATTAGAATAAAACTTCAAAACCCAATTAGGTCAAGATATTTTTTTATTTTTCCACAGGTATTCTTGGTGATGATAAGTTCTAAAGTGGGGAGGTTTTAATGAACCATGTTTTTAATCGGTTGAAAATTTGATGATAATTTGAACCTTTCTTTTGGTGGATAGTTGAAATCCTAAAATGAGCCTCAAAATATAAATATGAGTTTAGAAACAATTTAATATGTTATTTTTGGGTAGGCTTTAAGGACTGAGAGGTGTCCTAGAATTTTGGATGAGTTTCAGGAATGTTGGGCTCTAAAAACTCACTTTTCTGGAGAAACAGACAGGGTGCACGGTTTGTTTAAACTGTGCGGCCCTCAAGAGAAATAAAGAAGCCCTATAAAAGGTGTCATGTGGTTTGTTAAACTATTAAATGTGGGGAACATGTAAATACATATTTGTTTCCTTAAATTTCATAGGTGGTTGAATTGGATGTGCACGATTTTCCAAATCGTGTTCCAAGTCACATGGTAAGTTCCACTTAAACTGTAGCATCGAACAGTTGGCGCATGGTCAGCCCAAACTATGTGGCCAAACCATATGTTGTATGTCTCTTTGAAGTTATGAGACACATGCTCGGTCCATGATTATCCAAACCATGTGTAATAATTTTGTACATCATTAAAGAGGTCTGAAATGACTTTTTACCCTCCATCCTTATTTATTTTCTTCCTCACCTTTTCCCTCATTTCCCCCATGCTAGGCCACATAAGCTCCCCTCTCCTCTTTTTCTAGGCTTCCATGTAACTCCCTCATTTGAGATCTGATTCATTCACCATTATTTCTTTTGGATACGTACCAGTAAGTGATTTATTCGTATTCCTTAATCCATGGTTTATCATGTCATCTTCTATGTCATTTTGGTAAGAGATAATATGTACTATATTTATGTGATTTTTCTATTTTTCCAATTTTTCCCATTATACTTTGAATATAAAGCCGATAACAGATGATGGGTCATCTACCAAACTATTTTTTTGTTCTAATTCTTTTCTTCTAATGTCTCATTGTTTTATATGTTGTACTATTATGTCGTGCGTCGAACTTTTCCTATGACACCTCCAAAATACCTAATTAACTAAATAAATTGATATGTTATTTCTTAGTATTGTCCTAGAAAACTATGAATAATCATCGGTGGGTGAAAAACTTGATTTGAGAAACTCCTAAGAGTGTACTATCCTTAATTTCCTAAGAGCCTCATGCCTTGTAATTAAATGGAACCACCATTTTTGGTGTGTGAATTTTACCTTATGAATTTAATGTATTTGAATTGAACTAAGGGAAAATGTATAATATTAAAATAATTGGCCAACATGACTAAATTTTAAAATATTAAATTAATTTTTCAACATTACTAAAATGTATCATTTTAATGGAATGAGTTTAATGCTAGATATGACCATTCATTTAAACAAAGCTAAGGCGAGACAAGGGTCTTGATTGAGGACACCTTGGATAGGATCATCGATATGGACCATTAGAAACTATAATTGAAATGAAGAATTCAAGGTTTTATATATGTGTTATTTATAAAACATCCTAGATGGGATTACAAGTAGGGTGTATTTATGATTCCCATGAGTGATACCTAGTTACCTGGTAGATTACCTTAGATGGGCTCGGTAGGTACTGTTATTATACCTTGCAATGATAAATACCTAGTTCTTGATGGGTATACCATTGAAGAACTCAGAGGTTTATTCCTTATAATATTCCATCTGTGATAATTGATTTCTTATACAGATGCCTTGTATGAACTATTTTGGTGATGGGTTTTATTATAAAATACCAAGAGTGATACCTGGATTCCTTATACAAAAAACCATGGATGGGCCCAGGATGACAATTAATTAAAACTAGAGTTGAATCCTCCAATAAAAATAACATGCATGGTTTATTTAAATGATTTATACATTAATTTCGTTACAATTCAATTATATCAACATGCTCATATTCCATGAGAGTTACAAAACCCATTATAGGTATGTATTGATGCTTTGGGATTACTCCTAATGTCTGAATTATTTGTACATATATATATATATATATATTCACATATATGTATATATGTACATGAGAAATATATGTACATACCTTTACATATAAAATATATATGTAGGGTGATAGTCGTTCAGAGACATCCAATATAGGATGAATTAGGTAGTTTTGGTCAGGTATCCCTTGAGGAACCTAGTCTGATGTAATTTACTTATCTATTATCTTAAATTTATTATTACCTATAAACTTCTCATATTATATGAATAGATAGTATTGTTATAGATTACATTGATGGTGTCCTACTAAGTAATATCACACCCAATTTGGGTTATTGGTTGGCACCCAAACAGATCTTATGGATGTAGGTAGGGAAAAGTGAAGTATCTAGAAACAGATGCTTTATTGTCTTCTTAGGATGGAGTATAGAAGTAGAAGATGAAGATTTTTCTTCCAACTATAGTGGAGATAGTTTTTATACTTTTGTATTTTTTTTATATAATGATGTATATGTCTCTACCCTATTCCCATTTTAGTATATCACATGACATGAGCTTCATTTTTATATGACATTGATTTTTGTTCCACCGGTTTATTTTTTCTAGAATATTTTTTATTCCTATTCTAGTTATTTATTATTATTTCTGAAACTTATCATTAATTTATAATACTATATTATACTCTAATAACAAGGGTATAGTCTTAATACTATACAACCATATACCCTCATTTCTTGTCAAAAACCTCTGGTATACAAAGAGGTGCGCTTGAGTCCATGTGAATAAACAGGTTCAGTAAATTAGGAGTGAACCAGGTTTGGGATATTATAGGAATCACTTTTCAACATCATCATAATTATGGATATATTGAAAAATTTATTTCAAGATGTTTCAATATAGATAATACTCCATAATGGTTCTTCAATTAGTGAATTATATATTTGAGATATTCTACACCAACACCAAGGATTATCTTCTTCAATACTTATTCTTTAGGATTCCAAATATAATATCAAACAAAGATGATATATTCTATATCATTGTTTTCTAGAATATAATATCACAATATTAAAATTCATCAAAGATGATCCCATATCATATTTTTATATGAATATAAAATTGAAGAATCAATCATGGTTGATGACTTAATCATATTTTTTTGTCAAGAATTTGAAACACTCACTACTTATTTGGTTCTCCCCATGAGAACTTGATTCACCTTTAGTTATATGCATTATAATAAAAATCACAATGATAAAAGGAATAAGGTGGATCTTTCTTTCTGCATCAAATTTAACATAAAGGATGAAATTATTTTCTCAACCAAGTTTCATTATTCCCTCTTGTCTTCATGATTTCATAGATAAACTTATATTATGAGTTATTTTGGGGAGGTATTGATCTCTTAAAATTATACTTTTATTTTTGGGATATTGTTTTTTTAACAGGCTTCATGGATAATGCATTATTACTTCTCTTAAGTGAAGCTTCTGGTTCCAGAAGAATAGTTAAATGACTTTTTACAAAATTTTCATATTTTTTTGCATCTATCACACATAACATCTTTAATAAAAGATTTATATCTTGATAGCAACATCTCATATACATTTTATCCATCATGTGATCTCTTTTCTTCTCCTTTTGTACTATCCTCATCCTTCTGTTCTTCCATTTTAACCATAATATCCAAATATTTTGGCCATATAACTAACATGTAATTATGAACATTGGCAGTAACTTTTCGTCTTATACATGGCTTATTTTCAGCTCCATCACTCTATTAGTTCTTTTTTATGAGGCACTTTTCATCAACTTCTTGGATCTATAATCCAATTTCTTCTCACCACTAATCTTTGATACCTTCTCGAGTATTCACCATTATTGTTACCACCACTATTACATACATCATAAATATTTTCAAGTCATCAAAGTATTCTTATAGTATTCAAATTTTTGTTAACATGTGGACGATACTTATTATTCTCCAGATTTCCCCCTGAGACGGGCTTCCATTTTTCTTTTGTATTTAATGGATTATACCAAAAATATAAGGAATAATACCCAAATCTATTGTAACATAATCATTGAACCACAAACCTTGACCTTCTTATTTATTTTCTATGATGTTTTTGGGTTATCGACATATCCTACGGAAAACTTTGTGGGGAATTAGCATCCACTCTCTTTTTTCTCCACCTAAATCATGGTTTTAGGAATATTATATTCATTATCCATCCATACTTGTTTATATTTTGTTTTATAACCTACACTATTCATTATAGTTAGATTTATAATCATTATTACAAGATGGTAGGGATGGTAACTATTTATTCATAGTATATTAAGATATATTATTGAATAAAGTCATTATCACATTTTCACATGTTGGAGGTTTTACAACCTTAGAATACTCGAGTGAGAATTATGTAGTGGAAACAACTGTCACATTCTTTTGTGAAGTCACAATATGTGTCTTATCAGGATACAAAAAATTTAACTTCAAATTATAGATATTTTATATTGAGGGTGTTTTTCTCATCTTCAATCATATTCACCTTCTATTAATAAACCATCTTCATTATATTAACTTATTCTTCATATAGTTTACATTTGTTTTGTGAAAAAGTAGTCATGATATATGGTCTTCTTGGAACATAATTCCAATTTAAATAATTGACCTAAATTCTATTTTTTAACTTTTATTCAGGTGAGTGTATTTTTCATTTAGATCCTTCTTGAATCTCACATTCTCACCAACTTCATTGATCTATTTTTTGGCACATATTTCTAGATCCCTTTTTGTTGCTACAATAGGTACAACATATCGTTAAAGATTTAAAAATTCTATAATTTTTTCTTTTTAAATCATTATCTAAATAATATAATTCCTCTTCATGCTAGGTGGTGTACTCTTGTATAGATTGAATGACTCAAAAAAACAAGTGACACTATTTTTGTGAGAATTAAAACTAGAATATCTTCTAATATATCAACTGATATATCCCACTTAGTCTATGATCTTTATCTTGATGATATTTCTTATAAAAACAAATACATACCACTATATCACATGAATATCTTTATTTACTTGAGTTACGAAGGTTTTTATTTTCCTTAGTGGAAAGGCGAGCCACCTAATTTTTACTTTCCATGCTTGAAATATCTTCATTGTTGGAAATGTGTGGAAATACTAATACTTCTTAATCTTTATGAAAGAGGGACTTCTTCTTCAAATTTCTTTTCCCTTTATTTCTCATATTCAAAATGGTATTGGTGGAAATATAATTATAATAGATCCGGACCCATGATCTAAGAACCTATGCTGAAATCATGAACTATAACTTTCTGGATATGATATCGATAATTAGACCCTATTTTATTCCATCAAAACATTACAACATGAAAAAGAAAACAGGGATCACTTACATTCTATAAGACCTTTTAGGTTTATAGTTTTAGATAATTAGGAAAAACACATACATAAACAATTCACATGACATTAAAATAGAATTTCTCTCACTTAAACTAGTTTTACTTCTTTCACATTATGTCATCAGTATCATACTTGTGAAATCCAATATAGACCTAAATCATTCAACCTCTATATTTATAACCTAGGTAAATGGAAAAATAAGTAGGGTGATCTCAAATTCTTAGTAAGGGTAAAGATAATTCATAACAATTTAATGTTGTCAATGAACATAAAAGTCTATAAGGGTATGATGATAGAATAAAAGTGTATGAGATATTCGTCAATACTTGCATCATAAAATATGAAAATATGTAAATGGAAAGATTCATCATAATCAATAATCATAAGACATGAGATATCAATATTGATAATGAGAATAATTATAAACCCATAGAAATCATAAATAAAACATTTACTTAACTTGGGACATTATTTTCACTTTACAATTACAATCACTTTAATAAATAGAATAACCATATGATCAAATTCTATACCCAATGAATTGGAGGGATTTCACAGACCCACCCATACTTGGTTTATCACATAACCACCCATCATTTCCTTATCATGGAACCACCCATCGTTGATTTATAATGTAACCACCCAACAAATTTCCAATTACCATTACATAACCATAACACGTAAAAGCTTTTATTTCGTCATATACTCATTAGAAAACCCATTAACCATTACATAACATGATTAACGAATTTAAAAGAATTTCTTTCAATAAAAATATCTTTGAAACATGTTTACACCATGCAAAAGAAATGAGTTCCAAAATAATCTCTTTCAAACATGATTAACATATGGAAATGAAATATGTTCTATAACTGTCTTTTTAAACAATATTAATCAATCCAAAAAAGAATGAGGATTGTTTCAATAAAATATATCAATGTTAGAGGATAATTAAAAACATGGGTTTTTTCTGTAGATGAATTTTAATACCATCAAAAGATCATTAAAAATATTATCGGGTAAAATATTTTTTTCATTTAGAAAAATCACTTTAAAAAAAACATTTTTAAAATCCTTTTCCATGAAAATAAACTTCATATATTATAAAGTTTTCTTTTAAAAATAATAAAAATAATTTATAGATTAAAATATCATTTTTTCTTTGAAAACTTCTTTTTTAAATCAATTTTGATTTTTTTAGAATTCATGGTATTGATAGAACATAGATTTCTGAATAGAGAGAGAAATTAATTTGTATTTTCTCAAAAACAATTATCTAAAAGTATTTAAGTACCAAAGAGTGAAAAAAATGGTTCTATTACATAATATTTTTCATTAATAAAAAATTAATATGATATTTCATGATAATTATAAGATTTCAACATCGGAGACATAATTATATAAAATATGATAATCGATGAGATTGTAACTAATAACTCTCTCCACTTTGGTAACATTGAATCATAATCTCTGTGAAATAATAACATTAAATTAAACTTATAATATCATTAAAATAGAAATACTCATGATATAAAATTTCAATGGGGGTAGTATGTAAACTTCATAAAATAAGATGGCTGCATAACAATACATAACTCTCAAAGAAGGGAAATTGTGACAAAAATGAATTACTGCTTTGGAAACTTTGAAATTGTAAACCCCATGAAAGATATATATTAAAAGGTATATTTAAATCCCTATATATTTATGTATAATAATAATAAATAAATTAATGATGTATATATATACCACACAATAAAAATAAGTGGTGAATATGTCATATATATCGTAGAAGTAATAGTGGGATAAGAAAACCCCATTACCTTGAGTCTAATTCATCACACTTGTTCTTTATATTATTGAATAATAGACATATGTTAATTATTTAATTTCGTTATAAAATTCTAAAATTTTATTACTACATTTATTTCACTTATAAACAAGTTATATACAATTACACTATCAATAATTTTCATGTCGGATGTTTTTTTAACATAATTGGATTATATTTCAAGACTAACTTTGATAGGTATACTAAGGTCAATGAGGTAATTATTTAATAATATAAATAATAATAATCATGAAAAAACTGTCATATTTACACCTAAATTATAATTTTAAAACTAATCATGAAATTTGGTTATGAAAAATGAACCAATACTACAATAATGGATACAGTAGGTTATACGTACGCATGGGTGGCGTTTCCATTTTTAAATGATCATTATGGAAAGAAGGTAAGTGATATTTTATGTTTTAGAATTGATAATTATATCATAAAAACCAATATATTTAATTATATATACTTATATATATCATTATAGTGATGTAAATGGAATTTCATCTCTTTGAGGAGGTTGTATTCCATAAGTTCACGAACAACGTTATCACTATTTCAGTATCTAAAATAGTAAGACAAAAATAATATATTATTTTTATATAAGGAAAATTATGTCATTGATATATTATAGATATAATTTATATAAAATATTTTCATTAAAACCATCCATAATACATTCCATGTAATGTGTGAACTAATCACATTGCTTTGAGGAGGCTGTAGTCCATATGTCTACAAATGATGTTATCGTATTCCCACAATATAAAAATCATTATTGTATGTGTTATATAATAATTATAAGAAAATAAATGAATCAAAATTGTCTTATAAAAAGAAATTCTGCCATTATTCCCAACCTTTAGTTTTGTTAATGTAAGCATGAACGATATTAGTTCGCGAGGCAATATTCCATCATACACACGAATGATGATTGGGTATCTCCTTTGAGGTAAGTGTGTGAAGTTATAGGATATTCCCTTAATATAACAACATATAATTATATTTAAGGTACTAATGTTATTATATAATAATTATATAAAAATAAAATAAGGGGTTTGAGAAATATATAAAATAAAAGTGCTCGTTGATGAAAGTTACCTCTTCTTCAGGTGACTCCTTTTTATTTTCACCAAAGTACTTCCATTGATAGATTTATACCAAATTAAATTATTCTAGGATGAGTACATGGTATTTGGAAAGATCTTTTAATAGGTATTTTATGATCCAACGGGCTTGAGATGCGTGAAGAGATGAGGAGAGGTGGTTGCCTTTTATAAGTGGGGGAAAGGACACACCTGGCATTTTTGAAAAAAAGATAGTTGAACCAAAATTTATACACAACAAGAGGATTACATAACACAAAAAATTATATACTATAGGTTTAATGGTATACATATGTCCATAAAATGGGTTTATTTTAATGTTTTTAGGTCATTTGGCCTCTTAATATTAAAGTTTAACCACTAAATAGAATTTTTTTACCTTAATCACTCTATTTAATTATAATTTCTTTAAAAAATATTTTTGGTCAAAAAATAAGTTAAAAATACAAAAAACTATACATTATTATGATTCTAAATATTTAATACATGTTTAAAAATTTAATTCGTTGAAGTGGTATAAATTAATTTAAAATTAATCTCTTATATGCGATGGGACAATGGGATTTTAAGAAAAATGATTCAAAATTTTGAAATGTTTTATATAAAATTTCTATGTGAATTTGATTAAAATGACTTAAACTGGATTTATTGATTTATAATTTAACTAATTATACATTAAAACCACTTTAATATATAATTTAACTATAAAAATAGATTAGATGAAAATTCGGGTTTCAATTAAAAATCAATGTTGTTCACTATTTAGCAAAAAAAAACATCTCAAAAAAATACCAAAAATTAAACATAAGATAATATTGAAATTAAAATTCAAAAAATAAATTTTAGTTTTTCAAATAAAATTTATAAAAGTTTCAAAATTTATATTTAAAACAAGTGCGCCTTCAAACTGATGGGAAATTTCCTTTAGAAAAATATTGTTTTTAATGCGTAATATTGGATTTATTTTTATATCTTGTATAAAAAACACATTGGATAAATTTTTAATATTAGATTAAATATATTATATATATATTTAATTAGTATCATTCAGTAACATTAATCATTTGAATTTATAAAGATAAAATGTATTTGGGTATATAAAATTAGTTTTTTTACAATGAAATTTCTTTTATAATAAATTGTTTTTTAATTTATAATTAATTAGAAAACAGTGAATTAATTATATAAAAATGTGTAAACCATATTTTAAAAATTTAGTTAATATTATTCATTCTTGACCTTCCAATGGCTAGGTGATAACAATCATGTTAAATAATAATACTAATAGTATATTATTGTCCGGTATGAATTGGCCTTGTGTGTAACACAAGTTATCAAAGAAACTTGACATTATGTGAAACACAAGATAAAATTAGTGGTGCGTTTAAAACAAGATAGACTATTTATTGTGTGCAATGAAATATATCAAATAATTTTAATTAACTTAGAAGAATATATTTCATTAAATCTAGGGATGTTGTATCCTACCCTCTTTAAAATGAATTTCGCTCTTGAAATTAATCTTTATTATAAAAGGATTAAATTTTTTTAGAATTAAATTATTGAAAAAAAATATTAAAAATGAAATTAATAAAACATCCCTTAAAAGGGTAATGTTGGAAACAAAATGTTCATGTGACGTTACACACAACAAGGATTGTGCATTGGGAGAACAATGGTGGGAAATTAAAATATAGATTTGGATGGGAAAACTAATTCACATGGACTAATAGCGAGTGATAGAATGATGGGTCATGATAAAGTCAATGAAAAAAATAGTAGCCAAATAGGAGTGGAAAAGGTCATTTATATAATCAAAAAACATGGTAAAAAGATAAAATTTTATTTCAGGATCCTTTTCCTAATGTTGAAGGATTATTTCTCCATCTAGACTAAAAACATAATGAAATATACTTACATGACAAGTAAAATTTCATCCTTTATCCATCTTTTAGAAAAATATATTCTTTTTCCCCAAGTGATGAGTATTAAAGATCAAATTTCTTATTCCTGAGTCACAAAAACATAATTTTAAAGACCAAATAACCATAATGGGGATAACAAGTTATTCCTCTTTTCATTATACATTAACAAGAAACAAAAAAGGGTTAGAACATGATAAGATAATTCAAAAAATGAATAAACCGTCATATGATACACTGATATTCAAAATTAAATAGTAATATCCAATGTTCAAACAAAAATTATTACATAAATAACAATCTTGAACATTATTCAAACATTTCCTGACTAAGTTTAAAACCTAAATATTAGAAGGAATTAATCATATATTCTTACAAGATAAATAAACCATTATTCATAAAATAAAATCCCATATGTTTCTAAAATAAAAATAATCTTTACATATAAAAATATTCATTATAACCAGGACGTATTGTAACACCCCGAGTAAATATAGAATATGAAATTTTCATATTTATCCATATTTGTGAATAAAATATTGATATGACTTTAAAGGGGATGCTATGCTCGATGGCGTACCCAACACGCAACAACGAGTTTCTTCGGAATCTTACGTTGCACTCTAATAATAAAATAATATTATTTTAAATGTTAGTTAACATGTAGTCGTTGTAATGGCAGGATTGGATAGAAATAACTAAAATATGATTATATATGTTTTTAAATGTTTTTACATTTATCCAATAAAGGATAGAGGATTAAAATACGGAAAGAATTCAATTTTAGGCGTATATGCCCTAGTTTTCACTAAAGGTTCACTTATCACCTTTTGATGTTGAACCATCATTAAATATAGTTTTGTTCACTCTTAAACATTCTTTTGGACCAAATAAAACTCTTATTAAGAATCGGGACATCAAAATTTACTTTGTGTAAATTTTTGGTATCTTTCCGATAAAGTTCATTTTTTTAATGAATAGTGTAAAATGTTGTATTTTAATTCAAAACCTCTTTTTAATATAATTTATTTATATGATTAGATTATCTTTTGAATTGGTTTTAAAGTTAAATTAGAATATATTTTTACCATTAAATCCAATAGTGGTCGTTGGAATTAATTTCACTTTGAAATCAGACTTAAACTAGTGTCAATCTTTTGATACTTATTGTTTCATAAAAACACGCTATTTGCTCTGACAGCGGGAATTAATTATTAAATTAATTAATGTGACTAATATGTTTTGAATTTTGTAAAATGGACTTCATTTTTGAATTCGGAATATCAAATATAGCTTAGGGTGAAGTTTTGGTATTTTTCTGAAAAACTCCAATTTTTGATGAATAGTGAAACCACTAAGTGGTAATCAAGAAAACTGATTTTTTAGTTAAATGAAAGTTTACCACTAATGTGTATTGAATTTTGAAAATCTGACATACATGGTTGTCATTAGTATGTAAAATTTGGTTCAATGGGATGAAAATAATTTTTTTGGTGAATAGTAACTTTTTTTCATTAATCGCGATTAGAGGTAATTAGTGTAGTTTAAGGTAAAAATGATATTATAAGAATGTGAAAACACCATGACACTTGTCCTACACCTATTGGGTGAGTCATGGCCGACCAATACAAGCCATGTGCCAACTTGGGGACCCCATGGAGCCACTTTAGTTGGAAAATGACAATAATATATTTTTATTTAATGTTAAAATTAAATTGACACAAACATGAGTTGTTTTACTAAAACAGTTTTTAGGTGGGGTTACACAAGTCAAAATTTTGATTATAAATAGTCATTGCAAAGATAAAACGATTTACTACATCATAGTAATTTATTTATAATTTTTAGGCATTAAATAAAATAAATTATTTATGACATAATAATGATGCAGCGATGACATCATTATTTGACGATTTAAATAAAATGGAAAGATAATGTAAAATCTACAACCTAAATTTGGCCAAAACCAATTGGATGAGTGGATTTCGAAGAATTATCACCTTATACACGAATTATATCAATTTGGGACCTTTTAAAACCGAAAAACATTTTCAAATAAAGTAATATTTCTTACTTTCCAAAAGTGCCCCTCCTCTCCTCTTATAAAAGGCCCCCACCTCTACCTCATTTCACACACTCCTCAAGCCTTTTTCTCGGCCAAACCCTGCCCATTTACTCTCTACACATCCCTCTACTCATCCTAGAGGATTCCCTTTGGGCAGAATCCTTTCAAAGGAAGCCTTTAGGCTCAAATCAAAAGGAGTTAAACTTTTAAAGGTAATTCATTCTCTCATGTTCATTTGTTTTATTTTTGCTTCTACAACCCCATAAACTCTTTTTATTTATTTATTTTATAACAAAACCAGTATATTAAATATACTATGATGTTTTTATAAGGTTTTTTCGAGCTACACTCTCACACAACTACATGAAATGGTTAAATAACATACAGTTTCCGTGGATGGCGAAATTCTGCCTCCCGAAACGATGATTGTTCAATACTCATTTAACACCATCAAAGGTGGCCATTACGATGTCACTATTTTTATATATGATATATAATATGTTTATGTTTTACTTATGCTTCTGTATTTTTCATTTGTGTCTTACCTTTATGGCTTCCATTATGGGTATACGCGATATCTTCATTTTAGGAAGTGCGGACTATCGCCCCCTCAAAGTGATGTGATTCGTTAATGCCATACATGGGACATATAAATGATAGATTTAATGTTATTATTAATGATGTTATACTGGAATTATTATATACCTCTATATAATTATTATTTCATTCCATTAAACTATGAGATAGAAATGAAAGTAGCGTTCATGCGTATGTACGGCTTACCGTCTCCATGAACGGTGCATTTCATTTCTTATCCCCAAATGTAATGTACTATTATAAATACATGTATATGCTGGATATATATTACATATATGATATCTACATCATGAATACAATTCTGGATATAATAAACATTTGGCCACACGAACAACATGTAATTGTAAGAAGTCCACTTTCGACTTAAGAACCAAAATATCGGCAAAACAAATATTATTAACTTAAATGATGACATAATGTTTATGACTTGGTAATAGGTGATATAAAAAGTAATAATGAACTTGAAAACGTTTCTTAAGGAAGTAGAAATTAACTCAAGTTTATTATTCAGGACGTTAAAGAACGATCGAGTCAAGTCGGACCCGAGGTAAGGGATCCTACTCCTCTCTTTCTTTTTAAGTACACACTTTTATGTCATTCCTTTTAAAACTCATCTTTCTTGTTATTGGGATGATATTTTATATTACACTTACTGTAATTTTTATGTTCATGTGATGAGAGACCCTATTCTCTCTCATCAATCCATTTTGGATGTTTTGGGTGGCGCCGTTAGGCTGCCGAGTTTTCGTAAAGGATTTTTCATCTCACTTTTATTCTCGTGAGATTTATGCTACATTTGCCACAAATTACATTGAGTGGTGTATGTACTGCCCATTATTCTACTCTTTGTGTAATATACTTTCATTTATGAGTATTTACATCAATGATCTATTGTCCTTCTTTCATGGGGTGTATGTTTTGAAAGATACCCAAGTCGGTAAGGGAACCTTTCACCCTCCCCTTTTTTAAAAGACTTCTTTTGTTGGGTCTTTTAATTTACATATTGTTATGTTGGGATATGTTCTCATATATCCTTACTGATGTAAATTTTATTTCCAAGTGATGAGATACACTTTTTATCTCTCATCAACTCATTTTGATGTGATGCCGTTAGGCTGTCAAGGGAACTTTTTAACCCAATTTCGATTTCTTTGGGTTGAACATGTAGTCATTGAATATGTCATCCATTGAATATGTGTGAATGACCTTTTATTGTTTTACACTTAATATCCACTTATATTGGGTGTATTTATATTTGTCACACATATATTTGAGATTTATTTGTCCTTAATTTAAGGATACCTTCTTTATAAGGGATTTCATCACATTTGACATTTCTATTGAGGGTTCATTGTTGTTCTGCACCAATTCACTCTTATATGGTGTATATACTGTCCTTTGGAGTATTATATCATGAATCCATTTATTCTCATGATATTATAAAGTTCTGACTAAATGTTATTCCTCAATTATTCTATTCAAGTGTCTCTAATTTTGGTAAAACCTCTTTAACCAAAATGTCATTTTAAATGTTTTAATTATTTGTTCTTATTAATATCCATGTTTTCAAAATGGTTTTAAGGATTTATTTATATGGATATTAATGGTTTAAAATTTTAAGCTTCAAGGTGGTATGGGGCACTTTGATTCAAAATCTCTTTATTAAATGTTTCAAATGGTTTTGAAAATGGTTTTGATAAAGGATTCTATTATGATATATTGTGATGTGGAAATGTTATCATTCCTTTATATTGGTTTTATGTTTTATGATTTTATATTGGTACTTGGACATTTTAACGGGTGGTTACGTTATAAACCATATGACGGGTGGTGCCGTGAATACCAGGACGGGTGGTTACGTTATAACCTCCACTGCATTGGGTATGGAAGTCGGCCGTATGGCTATTCCATTAAGTTTGTATGGAAATTGGACGTATGGCTATTCCATTAAGTGATATGTGTGGGAGTAGACCGTATGGTTATTCCACTTGAGTATGTTTATGTCCAAAGTTACCTTTATATATGTTATGTGTTCTTTATATGGGTTTTGTGGTAATCCTTTAGTTACAAAAGGTAAGTAATGATATTTTATTCAGTGAAGAGTTTTTACTACTTCATAAAGGTGAAAAGTATTACCTTGTTAAAGTAGACATGGTTTACTTTTTGTTTTGATAAAATAACAGTTTTTATTCTTTGTGTATCCCTTACTGAGTTTTTATGCTCATCCCAAGTTTTTGAAATGTTTTTCACAGGTCAAGGGAAAGGTACATGATGTGATGATAGTGTCAAGGATGTGTCAAGAAAGAATCCATGTTTTATTTTAAATATGTTTCCGTTGATGGGAAGAATGAATACTGTCTTTTATGTAACCACTTTGTTTAAATGTGGAATGTAATGCAAGTTTCATTATCTAATTCTCTAAAACTCTAAACCTGAAAAGATCCTCAATGTGTAATCTTGTAATAACTCAAGATTAAGTAGGGTTTAAGGCAGGGGCCTTATAGTTGGTATCAAAGGTCGGTTTAGATAACTTTAGAGGTTAGGGTATTCTTTAAGAATAAGTGACATTACCATAATGGTTAGGATTTCAGACAGAGTCCAAGTTTTAGATAAAGTGAATGAGTAAAAATATCTTAGTGTTTATCTTCCTCATTAGTACATGATGGTTTTGTAGTTATACTCACACTGACCCTTTTTGGTTTTAGTAAATGGCTGGATCTAGCAGGCACCAAGGTAACGGTGGATGTGAAGGAAACTGTGACAGTTTTTTGAGCGAGAAACTAAATGATATGGGAGCTGTAATGAGAACTCTTGTGTTTATCCTCAAACAACTATCTGGAGTTATGATTGACCACCTAAACCTTGGTGATTTCTATAAGGCATCATGTATGCGAGAAACAAATCCCTACGGAACTACATGTAATAATCATTAAGGGAAGTGTGTTCAAAAACCTATGTGTCAAAGATGTGGAAAGAAACACCTAGGAAAATGTTTCAAAGGGACAGAAATATTCTATAGATGTGGAAATGAAGGTCATAAAGCAAGAACCTTCCATGGAAAAAGGAAGCATCCAGTTGACTCGAGGAAAGGGGAAAAAGTTCTTTCTGAGGGATCAATTGAATGTTTTAAATGTGGTGTGCATGGTCATTATGCAAACACATGTCCTATGAAGAATTTTCATGAATGGGGTCACCAAGAGCGTACAAATTTTCGTTTACCTCTACCTAATGCCATTCCGATTGAGGATGAAGAAACTGACAATGACCAATCAAAGGTATGTATTATTTCATGACTATTGTTTTCCTATTTTGGAATCTTTGGATATGATTCATGATTTTGTTTGTAGGAAAGAGTTATTTCGGAATAAGTTGGAAAGGAATGGTTAATGGATCATGAAGAATGTTGAATGAGTAAGATGTCAACCTATAAGGGCTTCAAGAGTTATGGTGAAATTCTTAAGAGTATTAAGTCACTTTTGATGATGGGGTTACATTAGAAGACTTTTTATATTATGTGTAACCCTGATGTTTAATATATGAAATTTTATTCAAGGAATAGTTATCTTTTCTTTTGTGGACCTAGTTATAAAGAACCATTTGGGTTTATATGATCCTTAATTTTGAGGTAATTATGGGTTACTATATGTTATGATGGAAAATGAAAGGCATGAGATAAACTTGAGGTTAAAATATGTTATGATCATCTTTGAAGATTTTATCTCATTTTGGGGAATGTTTTAAGAATTATATAGTTTTGGAAAAAGGACAACACGTAGACCGTGTGACAACCCGTCGCGTCGGACAAAGCTGCAGGAATCGAACCCACAACCAAAGTGCGACTGGTATTTATCGCCTACCACTGGACTACGTGAAGTACCTGGTTAGTTTGACGGATTCTTTTTAGTTATATGATTTTATGAATTAAGAGTAAGTTGATTTTGGGTTATTTATGAAAATTATTAACCTATCATGGAGGATATGTGATTAGGTTAATTACTTTTCAATACGAGACTTTAGGAGAAACTGATGTTGTTTGGAGATAAATGTTACGATTTAACTTGGAAGACTATGTGACTAAAGCCTTTAAATATTTGGGTTTCAATCTTAGTTTGGTTTACTTTGAAGAATTTTATGGACAAATTGTTTATCGGATGGTCCTCGTTGAACTTTGGGTTTTGTTGGGCAAATTTTGGAGATTAAGCATAGATTTTCTTTTTTAAGGGTTATCCTTTTCTGGATTATCTGACCTTGTACTAACCTTTTTGGTTTTGGTTCTGGTTAAAGCCTAAATACATGGGAAGTATATAGTTCTCTTTTTTGGATTAGGTGATACTCTAGAAGTTGATTATAGTTATCTTAATGTGAACAAGCCTTCCTAAATACTCGCCTTTTGGAGAAAATATGAGTTTGTGTAAAAGTAGGAAGTCAACATGATAAGTGATTATGTTTCCCTGTGAATAAATTACTAAATAAAAAGTAACTTAGAACAAAAATGTTGTCTATTCACTTTTCCTTCTGGGGAACCCAACACCGTTTAACCCACCACAAGTTTGTGATTTTCTTGTGGTTAACTTTCTCCTAAACATGTTTTCTATCACTCTTCATCAGAACATGAACCTATGTGTTATCCTCCATGTCCATGTTTTCATACTTGGAATCCTAGTATGGGTTAACTCGGGTGACCTTTGTACTTATCTTTCTTTATTTTAAAGTGATTGTTTTACCGACTCTTCTTCCGATGTGGGACTTTCAAGGATGTTTCCGAGCTCAATTTTTTTTAAAATTGCGAGGACGCAATTCCCAAAAGGGGGGAAGGATGTAACACCCCGGGTAAATAAAGAATATGACATTTTCATATTTATCCATATTTGTGAATAAAATATTGATATGACTTTAAAGGGGACGCTATGCTCGATGGCGTACCCAACACACAACAATGAGTTTCTTCAGAATCTTACATTGCACTCTAATAATAAAATAATATTATTTTAAATGTTAGTTAACATGTAGCCGTTGTAATGGAGGGATTGGATAGAAATAACTAAAATATTATTATATATGTTTTTAAATGTTTTTACATTTATCCAATAAAGGATAGAGGATTAAAATACGGAAAGAATTCAATTTTAGGCGTATATGCCCTAGTTTTCACTAAAGGTTCACTTATCACCTTTTGATGTTGAACCATCATTAAATATAGTTTTGTTCTCTCTTAAACATTCTTTTGGACCAAATAAAACTCTTATTAAGAATCGGGACATCAAAATTTACTTTGTGTAAATTTTTGGTATCTTTCCGATAAAGTTAATTTTTTTAATGAATAGTGTAAAATGTTGTATTTTAATTCAAAACCTCTTTTTAATATAATTTATTTATATTATTAGATTACATTTTGAATTGTTTTTAAAGATAAATTATAATATATTTTTACCATTAAATCCAATAGTGGTCGTTGGAATTAATTTTACTTTGAAATCAGACTTAAACTAGTGTCAATCTTTTGATACTTATTGTTTCATAAAAACATGCTATTTGCTCTGACAGCGGGAATTAATTATTAAATTAATTAATGTGAATAATATGTTTTGAATTTTTTAAAATGGACTTCATTTTTGAATTCGGAATATCAAATATAGCTTAGGGTGAAGTTTTGGTATTTTTCTGAAAAACTCCAATTTTTGATGAATAGTGAAACCACTAAGTGGTAATCAAGCAAACTGATTTTTCAGTTAAATGAAAGTTTACCACTAATGTGTATTGAATTTTGAAAATCTGACATACATGGTTGTCATTAGTATGTAAAATGTGGTTCAATGGGATGAAAATAATTTTTCGGTGAATAGTAACTTTTTTTCATTAATCGCGATTAGAGGTAATTAGTGTAGTTTAAGGTAAAAATGATATTATAAGAATGTGAAAACACCATGAAACTTGTCGTACAACTATTGGGTGAGTCATGGACGACCAAGAAAAGCCATGGGCCAACTTGGGGACCCCATGGAGCCACTTTAGTTGGAAAATGACAATAATATATTTTTATTTAATGTTAAAATTAAATTGACACAAACATGAGTTGTTTTACTAAAACAGTTTTTAAGTGGGGATACACAAGTAAAAATTTTAATTATAAATAATCATTGGAAAGATAAAAAGATTTCCTACATCATAGTAATTTTTTTATAATTTTTAGACATTAAATAAAATAAATTATTTATGACATAATAATGATGCAGCGATGACATCATTATTTGACGATTTAAATAAAATGGAAAGATAATGTAAAATCTACAACCTAAATTTGGCCAAAACCAATTGGATGAGTGGATTTCGAAGACTTATCACCTTATCCACGAATTATATCAATTTAGGACCTTTTAAAACCGAAACACATTTTCAAATAAAGTAATATTTCTTACTTTCCAAAAGTGCCCCTCCTCTCCTCTTATAAAAGGCCCCCAACTCTACCTCATTTCACACACTCCTCAAGCATTTGGCTCGGCCAAACCCTGCCCATTTACTCTCTCCACATCCCTCTACTCATCCTAGAGGATTCCCTTTGGGAATAATCATTTCAAAGGAAGCCTTTAGGCTCAAATCAAAAGAAGTTAAACTTTTAAAGGTAATTCATTCTCTCATGTTCATTTGTTTTATTTTTGCTTCTCCAACCCCCTAAACTATTTTTATTTATTTCTTTTGTAACAAAACCAGTATATTCAATATACTAGGATGTTTTTATAAGTTTTTTTTGAGCTACACTGTCACACAACTACATGAAATGGTTAAATAACATACAGTTTCCGTGGATGGCGAAATTCTGCCTCCCGAAACGATGATTGTTCAATACTCATTTAACACCTTCAATGGTGGCCATTATGATGTCACTATTTTTATATATGATATATAATATGTTTATGTTTTACTTATGCTTCTTTATTTTTCATTTGTGTCTTACCTTTATGGCTTCCATTATGGGTATACGCGATATCTTCATTTTAGGAAGTGCGGACTACCGCCCCCTCAAAGTGATGTGATTTGTTAATGCCATACATGGGACGTATAAATGATGGATTTAATTTTATTATAAATGATGTTATACTGGAATTATTATATACCTCTATATAATTATTATTTCTTTCCATTAAAGTATGAGATAGAAATGAAAGTAGCGTTCATGCGTACGTACGGCTTACCGTCTCCATGAACGGTGCATTTCATTTCTTATCCCCAAATGTAATGTACTATTATAAATACATGTATATTCTGGATATATATGACATATATGATATCTACATCATGAATAAAATTCTGGATATAATAAACATTTGGCCACACGAACAACATGTAATTCTAAGAAGCCCACTTTCGACTTAAGAACCAAAATATCGGCAAAACAAATATTATTAACTTAAATGATGACATAATGTTTATGACTTGGTAATAGGTGATATAAAAAGGAATAATGAACTTGAAAAAGGTTCTTAAGGAAGTAGAAATTAACTCAAGTTTATTATTCAGGACGTTAAAGAACGATCGAGTCAAGTCGGACCCGAGGTAAGGGATCCTACTCCTCTCTTTCTTTTTAAGGACACACTTTTATGTCATTCCTTTTAAAACTCATCTTTCTTGTTATTGGGATGATCTTTTATATTACACTTACTGTAATTTTTATGTTCATGTGATGAGAGACCCTATTCTCTCTCATCAATCCATTTTGGATGTTTTGGGTGGCACCGTTAGGCTGCCGAGTTTTCGTAAGGGATTTTTCATCTCACTTTTATTCTCGTGAGATTTATGCTACATTTTCCACAAATTCCATTGAGTGGTGTATGTACTGCCCATTATTCAACTCTTTGTGTAATATACTTTCTTTTATGAGTATTTACATCAATGATCTATTGTCCTTCTTTCATGGGGTGTATGTTTTGAAAGATACCCAAGTCGGTAAGGGAACCTTTCACCCTCCCCTTTTTTAAAAGACTTCTTTTGTTGGGTATTTTAATTTACATATTGTTATGTTGGGATATGTTATCATATATCCTTACTGATGTAAATTTTATGTCCAAGTGATGAGATACACTTTTTATCTCTCATCAACTAATTTTGATGTGATGCCGTTAGGCTGTCAAGGGAACTTTTTAACCCAATTTCGATTTCTTTGGGTTGAACATGTAGTCATTGAATATGTCATCCATTGAATATGTGTGAATGACCTTTTATTGTTTTACACTTAATATCCACTTATATTGGGTGTATTTATATTTTTCACACATATTTTTGAGATTGATTTGTCCTTAATTTAAGGATACCTTCTTTATAAGGGATTTCATCACATTTGACATTTCTATTGAGGGTTAATTGTTGTTATGCACCAATTCACTCTTATATGGTGTATATACTATCCTTTGGAGTATTATATCATGAATCCATTTATTCTCATGATATTATAAAGTTCTGACTAAATGTTATTCCTCAATTATTGTATTCAAGTGTCTCTAATTTTGGTAAAACCTCTTTAACCAAAATGTCATTTTAAATGTTTTAATTATTTGTTCTTATTAATATACATGTTTTAAAAATGGTTTTAAGGATTTATTTATATGGATATTAATGGTTTAAAATTTTAAGCTTCAAGGTGGTATGGGACACTTTGATTCAAAATCTCTTTATTAAATGTTTTAAATGGTTTTGAAAATGGTTTTGATAAAGGATTCTATTATGATATATTGTGATGTGGAAATGTTATCATTCCTTTATATTGGTTTTATGTTTTATGATTTTATATTGGTACTTGGACATTTTAACGGGTGGTTACGTTATAAACCATATGACGGGTGGTGCCGTGAATACCAAGACGGGTGGTTACGTTATAACCTCCAATGCATTGGGTATGGAAGTCGGCCGTATGGCTATTCCATTAAGTTTGTATGGAAATTGGCCGTATGGCTATTCCATTAAGTGATATGTGTGGGAGTCGACCGTATGGTTATTCCACTTGAGTATGTTTATGTCCAAAGTTACCTTTATATATGTTATGTGTTCTTTATATGGGTTTTGTGGTAATCCTTTGGTTACAAAAGGTAAGTAATGATATTTTATTCAGTGAAGAGTTTTTACTACTTCATAAAGGTGAAAAGTATTACCTTGTTAAAGTAGACATGGTTTACTTTTTGTTTTGATAAACTAACAGTTTTTATTCTTTGTGTATCCCTTAGTGAGTTTTTATGCTCATCCCAAGTTTTTGAAATGTTTTTCACAGGTCAAGGGAAAGGTACATGATGTGATGATAGTGTCAAGGATGTGTCAAGAAAGAATCCGTGTTTTATTTTAAATATGTTTCCGTTGATGGGAAGAATGAATACTGTCTTCTATGTAACCACTTTGCTTAAATGTGGAATGTAATGCAAGTTTCATTATCTAATTCTCTAAAACTCTAAACCTGAAAAGATCCTCAATGTGTAATCTTGTAATAACTCAAGATTAAGTAAGGTTTAAGGCTGGGGCCTTATATATATTTTAGGCTAATGGTAGGAATGAAACCCTTATCGTCCTTCGGTAATGGGTTCAATCCCCAATGCATTGCCAAATGTGACGGGTTGACACCTAGCATATAGGTTGTAGAAGTTTTAATCATGAAAAATAATTCCTTCTGAAATAAAACATTACATTGATCATATGGATTAAAAATACCCCAACCTAATAAAACATCTCCAAAAATTTCATTGATAACCTAAACAAATTTTCTACTTAAAAACCTTAAATGGGGTGCCTAAGACTTTGAAGTTATGTTAAACGTTAATATTATAGTCCAATGAAGGTATCCATAAATCTTAAGATAACCTCATATGAAAACATCATAATCTCCAAATTTATCTAAAATTACCTTTGATACCAACTATAACAGCCCATGACCCATCATCCTGGACGCTGTGATAAAATCATGAACTTTACATTTCTAGCTATGTTGCTGATAATTGTGACCCAATTTTTTTACAACAAAACCATACGAATTAAAAAATAAAACGTCGATAAATTACATTCAATAAGACCTTTTAAGACTATAGTTTTATATAATTGATACAAGATCATATATAAACTATTTACATGAATTTGAAATAGCATTTCTCCCACTTAACCTAGCTTTTCTTATATCACATTATGTCTTAAACATCATCCTTGTGAAATTATTTATAGACACATATCATTCAACCCTGATCCTATAATCTAGGGAATGTAAAACATAATAAGGGTGATCTCAAAAACATAGAAAGGGTAAATATAATCATTAAAAAATGAATTTCATAAATGGGTATAAATTTTTATAAGGGTATGATTACATAATCAACGTGCATTAGCGGATCATAAAGGAACTCATACCCATCAATACCAGTATCATAAAATATGAAAACATGGAAAATGAAAGAGTCATAATAATAAATAATCATGAGACTAGTGATATAAATCTTGACCATGATAAGAATTATAAATCCATAAAACTTATAAAGAAAACATGTACATAACTTGGGACACCATTTTCACTTCACTCTAACAATCACTCTTACAAAGGTAATAACTATATAGTCAACTTCTACAAATAATGCAATGGAGTGATATCACAGACCCATCCATCCATGGTTTATCATAGAACCACCCAGAATTGGTTTATAACATAACCATATATAATTATTTTATACAGTAACCACTCAGAAAATGTCCATTTACCATTATATAATAATAAGACATAAAATCTTACATATCATTGTAAACTTTTAGGAACAACCATTATCCCTTTCATAACTTGATTAAACCATTTAAAATAAATTAGTTTTATAAAAATATATTTGAAACATGGTTAACCTGTGGAAGAGAAATAAGTTCTATAACAATCTCGTTGAAAATGAATAACCCATGAAAATGAAATGGGTTTCTTAAAAAACACTTTGAAAAAATATTAATCCATCTAGAAATGAATGATTATGGTATAAATAAAAAATATCCCTAGTGAAGTATATGAATATAATGATTTTGTGATTTTGGTCAACAAAAATACTATTAAAATATCATTAAAAACATTCTTGAGGAAAATATTTTTTCATTTTGAAAAAACACTTTTTTAAAACATATACATTTTTAAAATACTTTTATTTTAAAATTTGCTTGAAATATTATAAAGGATGATTTTAAAAATAATTTAAATAATTTATTGAGTAAAATATCTTTTTTCCCTTGAAAAAAACTTTTTAAAACATTTTTAGAAAACATGGTTTTCAAAGAATGTAGATTTCTATCCAAAGAGAGAAATGAAGTTGAATTTTCTTAAAAATGTTTTATCAATTTAATTAAGTAAAAAAGAGTGTAAAATGGTAATATTAAATATGAACTATTATGAATTGACATATTAAAATATATTTCATGATAATAATAAAATTTCAAAAATGGAGGCTTGATCGTACACAATCATGATAATTGATGAGATTGTAACAAAATACTCGTACCAATTTGGTAACATTGAATCATAATCTCGATGAAATAAAAACATTAAGAGAATATTAAATTATCATGAAAATTAGTATATCCGTAATATTAAATGTAATTGGGGTAGTATATGCACCTTATAAAATAATATAGGTTCATGACATGACGTAAGTCTAAAAGAAAGAAAATTGTGAAAAAAATCCATGACCGCTTTGGTAAATTTGAAGTGGTAAACCCCATAGAAGAGAGATCATAAAATGGTTATAAAAATACCCATAAATTTAAATATAATAATAATTCAATACATTAAGTGTCTTTATATTCAGAACATAATATAAATAAGTGGTGAATATGTCATATATCTCATAGAAATAAAAGCGAGATGAGTAAAAACCCTTACCCTGAGTCTGATTCATCATGCTTGTTATTTATCTTCATGAATAATAAAATTATGTTAATTAATTAATTTCATGAGATAATTTTACAAGTTTTTTGTTACTATCATTTCACTTATTAAAAATTCATATACAATTACTTAATCAATAATGTTTAAGTTATATGTTTTGACAATATTCATCTTATGTATCAAAACTGACTTGACAGAGGGAAATGAGATCATTATTAAAACATATAGAAAATAATAATAATTAAATAATTATCATATTTATACATAATTTATACTTTTACAATCATTCATAAATGATGGTTATGAAAAATGAACTGATGTTACGATCATTGAGATGTAATGTCGTACGTATGCATGAGTAACATTTCCCTTTTTTAATGATCATTATGGAAGAAGGTAAGTAATTTTTATATTTAAAGAATGATAATTATATCATAAATACCATTATTTATAATTATATATACTTATATATGACATTAGTTTGATGTAAAATGAATCATATCACTTTTAGGGGGTCGTAGTCCACATGTCTACGAATGACGTTTTCACTTTTTCAATGTGTGAAATAGAAAATTATATATTAAATTTACATAAATATAATTATGTAATGAATATAATATATATGTAAAATATATCACATATTTTTGTTAAACTCGTATTTAATATATTCCATTTAAAGGGTGAATGAATCACATTGCTTTGAGGAGGCGGTAGTCCACACATCCACAAATGATGTTTTCATATTCCCCCAAAATGGAAAAAATGAAGGTTTGTGTTATAATAATTACAAGATAATAAAAAATCATAAATATCATTTAAAAATAGTATTAACATAATTATTTTCAACCCTAATAGGTGGTAATGGAATAACTAATGACATCAGTTCGTTAGGAAGTATTACTCTGTACACACAAATGATGATTGTGTGTCCCATTTGATGGAAGTGTGTGAAATTGTAGGTAGTAAATATAACATAATAACATATCAGTATATTTAATATAATTATATTGTTATAAAATCATAATATATAAATAAAATAATAGTTTTTAGAAGTAAATAAAACAAAAGTTCTCGTTATTGAATGTTATATCTTCCTCAGGTTACTCCTATTGGTTTGCGCCATAGGACTTCCTTGGATTGATTAATAACCAATGTAAGGATTCTAGTATGAGTTTACGTAATAATATAATATATTTTTATAGGTATTGGATGATTAAAATGTATTTATAGTTGTGAATATAGGAGGAGAGTTGGTTTCCTTTTATAAGTGAAAGAAAGGACACACTTAGCATTTCTGAAAAGAAGTCATATGAACCAAAGTTTTAACCTAACTGTAGGATTAAATATCCCAAAAATTTATACTATTGAGGTATAATGTTACAAATATGGCCATACAATTAAATTTTTACAAGTTTCTAGGTCATTTTTTCCTTATGATTAAAGTCTAACCACTAAGTAAACTCGTTTTTAACTTAATCGTTGTAACTAATTTTAATTGATTTCACTAAAACAAAATTCAAAAAATAATTTGACCATAAAAAAATTATAAATTAGGATGATTCAAAATATTTAATTCATTTTTAAAAAATTAATTTACTTATGTGTTCTAAATTAATTTAAAATTAATCCCGGAGACAGGACAAAACAAAGAGTTTTGAAGTAAAAACATTCAAAAGATGGTATGGTTTTTATATCAAATTTCAATGTGAAATTGATTCCAATGAATTAAACTGTAATTTTTGATATATAATTAAAAAAATTATACTTTAAAACTAATTTAAAATATAATTTAACTATATAAATAAATTAGATGTAAATTTATTTTTTAATTAAAATTCAATGTTTTTAAGAATTCATCAAAAAAATTAAACTTCTCAGAAAAAATAAAAAAAAAATATCCCTAAGATAATTTTGAAAATTTTTATTAAAAATTGAAGCTTATTTTGTCATATATAATTTATAAAAGTTTCAAAATAAGTGTGCCATCATAGGGAAACAAACCTACCTTTAGACAAATAAAAATGTTTATAAATAAAATTGGATTTATTTTTATATCATTTTGAAAAAAATGAAATATATGTTAAATATTAGATTGAATATTATATATATATGTATATACATTATTAATATAATTCAATAATAGTAATTAATTTATATTATTAAGATAAAATTTCATTGGGTGCATAAAACTAGATTTTAATAACAACATTTCAATTATATTCAATTGGTTTTTATTTTTGATAATAATTTATTGGTAACCAATGAATTTAGGATATAAAATTGTGTAACCATATTTTCATAATTTATTTAGTATTATTCATTCCTTAAATTCCAATTCATTGTTGATAACTATCATATAAATTAATAATATTAAGAATATATTGTTGTTCGATAAGACTCAGTATTGCATGTAACACAAGTTATTGAGGAAAATTGATGTTATGTGCAATGAAAGATAGACTTTGTGTCACATATAACACAGATTAAACTTTTAATTACATTAAACTCAAGCTATAAAAGAATTTAAATTAATTTTAAAGAATACATTTCATTAAATCTCAAGATGTTACAATAATTCTAATCAAAGATAACTGAATCTTCAACAAAAATGCATTTCATTGTAAATACATGAAAGAAAATAAAATCTTAAAAAAGAGAATAATTAAAATATAGGTAATCTAGTAGAGTTGAGCCTTGGATCTGAAAACAATTGATAGGATCACATTAGGATATAATCAACACTAAGAGGGGATGAATCGGTGTTTGGAACTATTTCCCCAATTATAAATTTTATCCCTTTTACCCCTTAGTCTGGTTAGGATCTTAATTCTATTATTATCTTTTATTTATCTCATGAAAGTACATGAAATTAGGTAAATATGGAATATGATATTTTTACAAGGTACACTATATAATAATAGTATCTAGACCTTGGCATGGTTTGGAAATAATCAAACACAAAAAAGAATAGAAAAATCTTTTAATCATGGTTAAAAGAAGTTGGGAATAACCATTCGCTTGTGTTGAACTATAAAAAAATGATACTGAATGTTTTATAGAAACTAGCTAATTTTTTGTACAATCTCATAAGACTATATTAACATTTTTTAATGTTAATTTATTACTCAAATAAATTCTTCCACCAAATGAGTCTTTTGTTGAATTTCATTGCATTCCTTTGCTCTTACACTAGCTTCTCCATACATTAGTTTCTCAACATCAGGAAATAAACTCTTAATATTATTAACAGTATAAAATTGAAAGCTACATAAACTTTTTCTTAAACCTCTACAATCAGATATGAAAAATACACTCTTATTCTCTTCTTCTCTATCTCTTTTTTAGTAAAAATAGAATGCGCTAAAATTTCTTCTTCTTCTTTCTAGAATCAAAAACTTCTTTTGTGATTATAGAAAAAATAAAATTTTGTAATAACATCATCACATATACTTATCTTCTTCAGTACTATTGATTTTAATGTATATTAAACTAACTATAATAGAATTCTTCTTTGATCTAGATGATAATCATGGAATAAACATTAGTCATTCACTTGTTTTTATTTTCTTTTCTAAAAAACATGAGACATTCAATTTAATTATTGGATTATAAATATATTTGATACATAATATCAATAATTAAGTGTATTATCAATTTATTCTTAGTGTAACAGAATATTTCTCAACCATTTATTATAATGCACTAAACATTATGCATGTATTTTTATTATTCATTTCGTTATAATCAAAACCCCATGTGAACCTAATTCCTTAATTTTTATCAATATCCCATTTATGTTCATAGTTCAAAACTTATTTCCTTCATACATACATTATTATTTTTCTTTTTCAAACCACATGTGACATTGTATGTGATATATTAGTTATCTTTCATAAAACAGTTATTTTTCTCTTGACATGTTCATAGATTAAATTTTATATACATAAGGCCAATTAATTTTTCATGTTAGTATAAACAAGAAAGAACCATTTCCTTTAATTTTTTATGTTCATGTACACTGGTTTGTTGTCTCTTTATTCACACAATACAAGTATATGGTATCACAGTATATGCTTCCTTTGTGTAAGATTTTCTATGAATCAACTATTATTCATGAATCTAATAAGCTTGTGGAATATTGTATTCACATAACTCAGTGGGAGTGTAAAACTTGAGCACTGGTTTTCAGAATTGTTCTTCATGAAACACAGTGTCTATGATAATATAAATCTAGTGTATGCAGTTCTTATTCTCACAAGATATTTATGGTTCTTCTTCATGTAACCAATAAGGTTTTAGGAACTCCCCTTTTTTGTGTAGCCAATAAAATCATGTAATAGTATACTTATCATATAATATAAGAGTGAAGATACTCTATTTTTTAGAAAAAAATTTGAGTTCCCAGGTATAACATAAGTGACAAAAACCTTTTCATCCTCATTCCATTATTATTTATAGGAATATGATCCCCACCTTCAGTTTGTGTATACATTTCTTTAAATATATCTTTTTATATTGTGTAAATCAAGCCTTTTAAATCTCAAGAATACCAAAAAATTCTTTTAACACGGGTTATTTGACACTGATATTCATGGATCCATTTCCTACAAGATCGGTTTCCCCTTGCAGAGAATATATCACATAAAATCGATGAAGATAATGTTCCATTTGTCTTTTTAGAATCACAAACTCATCCATACAATTCTAATTCATGAGAAGCCTCCTACAAAAACATTTTCATTCGACGATTATCATGTTCTTTGAACAAATGGTTGCAAACACATGGAAAAATTTTGTATGTTGATCCAGATCATTACTATGTAAAATAATCATGAGATTGACCACATTTTGATCCTTAAAAGTCACAACATTTAGAATGTCCAGTGTAAAGATATCCTATTACGAGGATGGAGGTAGAATACAATTTCACCTCGATCAGAAGGTCTAGATTGATTCTATCAAGTAGTTGATATTTTATTTGTATGTTTTAAACATGAAGGAACAGTACTTAATACATAGTTTATCCCACATTGATCTCAATTGTGGTCTCATAATCATTAATAAACCAGATTCATTCTATTGTTTTATTGATCCATGGCACCAGGGTCAGAACTCAGACAGACCTATGAATACATCAACCTCACAGGAAATGATACACATATTTTGGCCCACTTGAATATACCATATATTATATGAAACTAATACACTCAAAAAACCCCTACATGATCTATATAGAAACTATTATCCCTATTCCTCATGTCTCAATTGTTCACCATGTTTATTCTAGCTTCCATGTTGGTTGATCCTAGCTCCGCCTATCTGGTTGAGCTGGCCACCTTGGGTGGTTGTTAGTTGGCACTAAATTGTTTTGGTAAAGGCCCCACATACATATACTTATTAAATAATAAGTATGATATTATCTACCCAAACTCAAATTCCATCTTCATGAAAAATGTAACTGTCTTATAAGCCTTCGACAATCTTAATGTAAATGAATATTTTCATGGAATTATTGATTTGAGACTACTCTTATTCTATTCTATTATATCCTTCATCGTTTTTCTTTCAAATTAATATTTTCAAGGTCTTAACTCAAGTCTTATTCATGTAAATTGACATTTCCATTCACTCTATGTATGTTCCACATGCAAAAAGGGTTTTCATGAATTTCATTAATTCATATTGATCTGATTTTGGACAGTCAATCACAAAGATATATTCGTCATCCAATCATATGTTTCATTATCATAAACAATATGTCACTATTGAAACAAGTCATTAACATGAATATCATTTTATTGATCATCATAATTATAATATCAATGTATTCAAAAGAACTTCCTTAGGTGAATAATAATTGTTTACTTCACATCATTTCATCTATATTCTATCATCAAAGATATATCAACTTTCTTATCATGATTAGTTACTTGGATAATTTATCCAAGCTTCCAACAAGTTATTTACTTCTTACTTCTTCAACATATTAAAATCAATAAAATAAAACTATTTCATGGACCACCATTAACAATCAATAACAATCATTTACAGCAAATAAAACTCATACAAAAATTTGGATATTCATAGTTGTACCAAGAGGGATAGTAGTGGGTGATGTTTGTGTATAGAAACATATTGCTACAAGTACATCTTAATCATACCTACTTTTTTTGGTTTCCCTTTTTGGATATTGGGAATGTATCTTACACCTTTATAATTATAGTTTATATATTGACTCATATTTATCAATCTTATAATTTATCTCATGAATAATATAAATTATAGTTTTTTATTTATCTTATATTCTTTATTATGTCATGTGTATAATTTTACAATGTATACAGGTGTATTATCCAAAGGCCTCACCTAATATGTGATAATTTTACATGTTATTAGTCTCTATACATTAACCCATTGAAGGTAGGAATGTAATGACACGTTAAACATACCACCTCCCTGAAGGGTCTCTATGTGTTAGGTAATGTCAAGGAAGTGTCTAGAGAATTTTTGAAGAAGAGAAAGATATTATAAAAACTGGTGATTCTATTCTCTAGAGTTTGAGGCATGTTACATGATATTCCTTTGAGAGACTCGTTATTTTGGACACTTTTGTAATTTAATAAAGGGAAATTTGGTTTCCATGTTTATGGGGTCTTTCAAGTTTATAGAGAGGATAAGTTGTATGACATATCAATCAGTGATTTATTAGATTTATAATGTAAAGAATGATTTATTCCATGTATTTCATCTTTATAGATACTATCTTGACTGCACCCATCTGATCATATTTGACACTATTGAGTTTAATTCTGATGAATCGTCATAGGAATGATGGATTCAAATCATGGAATAGAGTAACAAGATCCTTAATGGGAAGAAAATCACTCTAGTATTTATATAGGGTATTCCCAATCATATTTATGAGATTATGTGGGAGTAAGAGTCTAAAATGTGGGCTCAATGGCTAATGATTTTTCTCGATTATTCCTAGTGATTCTTGATAGTGTTACTCAAAGACAAGATACAATATAGTGGTGACTTTTTAATACCCCATATACTATGGAGTTATGATTTTGATTTTGTTTTTTACAAAACATTTGAATTTTAGTGTCGTTGGACTGCTAAAGGTTTTAGTAAGACCCCAAAAGTTGATTTTTGGAGTTGAAATAGGGATCAAGTTAAAAGTATAAAATATATGGCTCATCATTCCAAAACATAGGTTGGTGGTTACACTATAATGAGGACCACATTAATTGTTTCCACACTATAATAGTTAGGGTTTCACTCTGACATTGGTTTAGTGACGGGAGTTGTACCATGAAGCTTAGACCATTCCATAAGGGTGGAGATGGTCAAGTTTTGTGATGATACATTACACCATGACTAGGGAGGACATGCCACTACATGATACCAACTATGGTTATTGAAAAATGATTGATGGTGGATACACCATGAGGATTATGGGACTTTGTTTTTTAATTTTTCCATAGAGCACGTTATTAAACGATTACCATAAGGTTTATTCTTGAATTTAACCCAATCAATGAAATTTCACTATAGCCTATATGGTCATAATACATCAAAATATCTATTTAATTTTTCTATAATTATAATTAAATATTTTTACTTTTAAAACCATAACAAATGAGGTTTTCCTCATTTCCTCTAGAAGGCCAGCCCATATCCCTCCTATATTGGTGTGTTCTATCTTTTAGGTGTTTTTTTCTATATCGATCTTAGATACATGATTTTTTTTGTTTCTGTAGATTTTTAGATGTAAGGATAAACTTTATCCTCTTTCTATTAATGGTTTCTCTTACTCTTATATCCTTATCCATCATCTATGTGTTAATTTAAGGGTTTTTAAAAAAATTATAATAATTCCGTTGGAGATGATTAATCTTATGATTCGTGGTGAGTCAGATTCTACTTGACTAAGGTAAGTGGTCCTTAACCATTCTCGATGGTTTATACTCATTTCTATGCATTTTTCGATATGAAATCACCCCAACTCTATGTGATTGACCTTTAATTAATTTAAAATCTTATTACTAGTTTCATTGTGAGTGGGAAAGGTTTACTAGGGTTATGAGTTGTCCTTTATTGGTTTTTTTTCTAATAGATAACCATCAATGGTGGTATGACTAAGAAAAATGTAAACAAATTGAATAGCGGGGTCCATAAAGGTGTCCTCGTCAATTTTTTCACCCAATGCACCTTGAGTAGGTATCAAAAAATACTTGTTGATGTATGATAGTATAGAATTCAAGGTTAACATGGTGGTGGAATTTGTTAAAACAAGAATTTTGGAGTAGTTGGGTGTTAGTGGCCAACCAAATTTAATGTATTTATCGATGTTTTTTGAGATTCTAACCCATTTTTATCCTTTTTATATATGTTTGTTCATTGTAATGCTTATCACTTCCATGACATTGTGATAAGTGATTCTTATTAGGTAACTGATATTCTTGGTATATTGAATGGTTAGGGAATTTTAAAGCGGATGGGTATAATTCTAACCTAGGTATTTAATTAACCCAAGGTTAGGTGAAACTAAAACCTTAGTTAGTCTTTGTGACATGGGTTGAGTGTAATAGTGACCATTTGTGGGTTAATTATTTAGGTTTGGTGTAATTACAACCATAGAAGGACTTCTGGAATGATTCGTGTGTAATGCCTATCATAGATGGATGGTTGACATAAATTGGGTGTAATACCAACAATAGATATATTTTAATGTGTGTTGGGCATAATGGAAACCACCCACACACATGATATATGGAGAGGAGGGTTTGTGTAATTACAACTATATGTGGGTTTGGGGTATCAGTTCCTATTAATAATAATTATGGATGTATTGATGGTTCAAGTTGGGTAGACTCTCATAATAGAGTATTTTAGTGCATTAGTTAAGTCTACAATAAATTTTTTCATGTTGGGTTCAAAATTTTAGTGTATTTACAACTGATGGTTGTGGGAAGATGAGGTAAAATATTGGGAGTATGTCATATCAACCCTTGGATATTATATGTTACTTGTTCAAAATTTATGTCAGCATGGGTGTAAGCACAAATGGATGATCCCAAGTGTGATGATGTAACCAGATGGTACAAAAAATATTTAATTGATGTTATTAATTTATATCATCATGTTACACAACCATCCACATTGATTTACAGTATATGTGTAGGGAAACCATTTTTTACTTCCTACTGATTTTTACTAACACATTTCTTGGGAACCTTGGAACCTGAGTATGCTTAATGTTTTGAGACAAAGGTAAGTACAATGACCCTAATGTTATAAAGATATGAGATAGAGGAGCTTTGTTGGATTTATAATTTGGGACTGGGCTAAGTCTTTGGACTATTTTTGTGGTTATCTTTGCTTTTGTTTTTTGAGCCCTAATGTATATGAATTTTCAATAGATGTTACTATTTATTCTTATATGACTCATGTTCCATTATGATGGTTTGTTTTTCTATATTATGGGTTATATTATTAATCAAATTTGGTATTTAGCTACTATGTATGCTTTTATTATGTGTTACATTATGATTATTTTATATATAATACTTCTATTTTGACTTATCTTTACCTTTTCCAGAGGGAATAGTATCCCCACATGATGTTATCAGACTCGTGCATCTTGTTGGTAGCCTTTTTCATATAGGGATGCATGATTGGGGTATGTGGCTCTCGTATGGTCATGGTGGAGGATAATCATACTGGGGATGATAAAATATTATAGTATATACTCACATAAATATTTTAATTTTTAATATATTATAATTGTATATGGATTTGGTGAGATATTCTTTGGTGAGATTATATATAGTTTACATTGGGTATGGAATGATTCAATTTCACTATTTATTAACTAAGGCTTTAGTATACCTATTTCACATTGGCATGAATTTTTCTAGTATGTAACCTACTATGTATACTTTTATTCTCACCCATACTTCTATATAGTACTTTTATATATTTTTAGGTGGATGTTGGTTATTTTGATGGATATTTCTTCGTCATGGAATAGTGTTTAATTAGAATTGGTAGAGTCACTGCCTTTAAATCTATTTTATTCTTGGTACTTTCTATAGATATATTATTTCAACATTTTATAACATTACATGCATATTTTATTCTTTTTGGGATTATTGGATATTTTATTTTATGTTTTTAGTACTAATTTGTGGATTTTATTACTTTCCTAAGAATAAAAGAGGGTAATACCTCCCATATTTTTTATTCCCTCGATGAGATCCATTAACACTAGTATATCGAAAAAATAGTCATATGGAGTCTCTTATATTCTTAATATGATCAAAGGAGGGGATCTAGTGAGGAAAAATATATACATTTCATATTCCTACTAATTCATTACGTTTAATATAGACTTAGTCAGATCATTATTCAAGTAATTAGTCATTATTGGGAACTTCTCATATACTTGGTATTCAACATATGTTGCAAATTTGATATAATGTATCTTAGAATTCTTTTTTATATGTAAAAAAAATATTTTATAATATGAAATGATTGGGATGTTCATCATATTTAGTTATGCCAATGAGGTGAGTCCACTAATCAAATGTTATAGTGTGAATGAGGGATCATTGTTTTAGTGTTCCTGATGTCGTTGGAGTTAAAATAATGAAATTATTTTTAAATAATATATTTTCCAATTATAGAGATTATCCATATTTTTTCATTATTTCATTAGTTATATTCCATAAGGGTAGTTTGATGTTGAGTTAGCACAACTTCCAGATGATAAGTGACATATTATAACTTATAGAGATAAGATATTCTAGCAAGTTACTGGTCATGAAGGATAGGGTTTTTCATTAACATGTGGAACAATTTCCCCAAAATCTGTAGTTATGTGAGATGAGTCAGTAGGTATATATAAAGTTACATGGATTTATATATAGGCTAAGGTATGAATTTCATATACTATGAGACAAATTCTTAGTTCACAAAGCCACATATAGAGTATATGGAGAGATATTCATGTCTCAAGGAACATATAAAGAATTCAATGACACATTATTCTAAATAAGACATGAATCCCTTATTTATTCTACGTCTCACTATCATAGGTAAAAAACAAAACAAATTTTATTTTGAATGAGTTACTTTATTATTCTTATAATATATAATATTTTTTGTTGAATACTTCAAATGCATGTAGTAGTCGTGTTTTTTATTTTAGAGGTGAGCCAACACATGATACACTAGGAACCATAGGTATAATACGAATATTTTTACGTATTTATCAAATAATTATAGAATTTTACTTTTACTTTTTTTTAGTTTTGAAAATGAATTTTTAATATAAAATTTATTTTCTATGTTAAAAAACTAAAATGATCAAAATTGAATAAATAAAATTTATGTTTCAAGAAAAATTATGAAAATAATGGTCAACTAACTAGTGACACATAAGAATGAATGGAATATCAATATGGTGTGCACCATTATAGAAATTAGCTAAGTGTGATTTTTGGTTTAAACGTAATAAAAATGTTCTTCCAATGGTTAAAACCATGTAAATAACCCCATATTATCATAAAATCCTAATAAAAAGTTTGGAAAATAATATTTGACTAGTAGTAATGAACATCATATAAATTTAATGAGTGGTGAGATCCAAATTAAAGAAATTTTATTTTTAGATTAAAATATGATTAAAAACAAGTGAAAAGGTCACAAACAAGAAAAATACCTAGGATTATAATGATATTATAGGAAAATGAATATTGATTAATTTTATTACTAATAAGAATGAATGAAATTTCTATTAAACTTATGGTTTGTTCAAAATAAAAGAAAGTCAATTAGTACTGATTTAAAAAAATAAAAAATTGTGTATCAATTAGTCTAAATTGAGAAAATTAACTTTGATTGTCATGAAATTATAAGAAATCATTCTATGACTAATTTTATATATATATAAATTAATGAAATGTCAATTTGAAATTATGTGTGGTTTTAATTATCAATTGTGTATTTTTATGGATTCTAAACTATTTAAAACCCTACATAAAACGGTCAAAACTAATAAATTGAAATTTATTATTATAAAATTAAAAAAACTGATAATATATTAATTTATGACATGAAAAAATCAACAACACATCAATCCATTGTGTGTTGTGGTCATAATGACCTAAAATGCCTTTTTTATAGATTTGAAACAGTTTTAAAAAATGATTCAAATGGTCAAAAACTATCAGAAGACATATAATATTCATGAAATTCTAGTAAAAAGTCATCAATTACTTTTTTACAAGTAGGAATGAATATAATTTCAATCACATGTGTGGTGTGGTCAATTGTTTTTGAGAAATATTATTAAAATTAATTTTTTTTAATATAAAATAAAATAACAAAAAACCATGTACCCATCATTGTATTATCATTATATACTTTAAAAAATAATCATTGAGTAAAATTTTGACCTATAGAAATTAATATAACTACAAATCAACATGTAGTTTTCTCAAAATATCTAAAAGAATAATTTTATAGATTTTAAAGTTTTTAGAAACAAGTGTTAAATGGAACAAATTAATTAAATGAAAAATAATTATTGTTAAATAGTATGAAAATTATCCTTGATAAATTATTGACATGTAAAAATAAAAGAAACATCAATTATTTATTTAGTGGGAGGTAAATTTTCGTAAAGAGAATTTTTCCATTTGAAAGTGATAATAAACATTCATTGAACTATCAAAACTGAGAAAATGACCTATGATTATCATAAAATATTAAAAAAGGTTTGTTAATTAATTTTAAAAATATATAAATGAATGTAATGTCAATATAATATATGAAATGATCCAAATTACAAAAAAATAGTTTTAGATTATAATGTGATTAGAAATAGTTAAAACAACGAAAACTAAAAAAATGGGTCTAGATTATCATTTAATACTAGTAAGAAGGATCTCTGATTAGTTTTTAGTTAGTAATGAATAAAATTTAAATCAAATTCAAGTGGTAGTTAGAATTAAAAAAATTATATTTGTATATATTTTGAACTATATGAAAACTTCCACAAAATTGTAAAAACTAAGAAAATGATATTTGAATGTAATGAAATTAAAGGACAATGATCATCAACTAATTTTTGAAATTTTGGAATATATAACGCATCAACCTGATTTATGGTGTGTTTAAAATTATTTAATAATTATTTTCATATTAAAACATTATTAGAAAAAGGGAAATGGTCAAAACCAAATAAATAATTTTATATTATTCTGATATCCTAGGACAATTATAATTTATTAAATTTTGATATTTGGGAATAAAATACACTTAAATATGATATATAGTGTGGTTATAATGATTTAAATTTCATTTTATATTGAAAATTAATTAATAAAGGGAATCAAATGATCAAAACTAAGAAAACAACATTTGGTGGTCATTTAATCCCTGGAAATGATCAGTTATTAATTTGTGACCTATATGAATAAAGGAATCCACAATCCAATGTTTATTATGGTGAAAATTTCTAAAAAAACATTTCTAGATGAAAAAGTCAAATTAAAAAATTGAAATAGTCAAAACTGTGAAAAATGCCTGTGAATTGGAATAAAACCATAGTAAAATGACCATTAATTAATTTATAAAATCAAAATTAATCAATTAGTGAGACATATATTCTCCTAGGAAGGCATCTACAAGAAGAGAAGATTGAATTTTTTATAAAATTAATAATTTCTCACACTCTAGGTAATAATTAGTTTTGAAGTTATAAGCTATAAACTATTCATAAAACAACTAACAACAAATTTAGGGCAAATAAGCAATTAAAAAGTTAACACTAAACCAAGTTAAAAAAATAAAAAACACATAAAGAATCACTACAATATATTTTCTGATGAAAATATATAAAATCAATTAAAATATATTATTTAATTGTATAATTGTTCTAGTTTATAGAAATATTAACCACTAATCCAAAGTAGTAGGAGAATTGGTCCGTAGATCCAAAAGAACAATATTTTTAAACTCTCTAACATCATCGATCTAAAATATTGGATGAACAAGTACTATACCTAGAATTATTCAATAGAAGTTTTTCACATGAAGCTCTATCCTCAAGCTTATATTTAATCAATCGATCAAAAATATGTCTTATATCAAGACATATTCAAACTGGATATATGAAGCCACAAATTCATATCCAATGTATCTATTTGATCACACGGGATCAGAAGTAGACAATTACAACAAGAAAATTGATCTTTTTTAATTTAATTAATCATAATAACAATCCCTGAGAACACTTGGAATGACACATAAAAATAAAGGCACTCATAATTTAGATGGTTCATGACACTCAAATTATATTCGACTAGTGTCTAATCGACCTTTGATACATAAAGAATCAATATAATATTTATAGGTTTTTGGTGCAACTAAATCTCAATGGTAAAATCCTATATCTTTATGTACAAATTTTACCTTTAAAAAAATAAAACATTTCATACAATCTTCTAATTGAAGTAGTTTATGTGACTTCATGATGTTTAAGAAGTTTATGGTTCAGAATCATATCATATGAAACCCATGATTCAAAAGTTAAAACTACACCAAAACAAAACTAACAAAAATTCAAATAAGTATAAGTAAAACAAATAATTTTTTTACGATTCATGAAAACAACTAATTCAAAAGAATTCATTTCAGGAAAATGATTCAACAATATCACCCTTTTTTATACTAAAAAATGTGACTATCTGATAAACTAAGATTAAATAATTAAAACACATTATTCTTATGAAAAACAACCCCCCCCCCACATATATGTAATGTATATTGAAAGGATTTATCCCCCTTAATATATCAAAATAAGAAATCAAACCTTTATCTTCCATTAAGATTTTTATCCCCCTTTTACCCTTTATCCTATTTAAATTCCTCCCACTTTTGGATTATCATAAATAATAGAAGGAGAATTAATAATGTATAGAAAATCCTTAATTGGATAATAAGGAACCACATAAGAATAACTGGATCCATAGGAATTTTTAAAGGATGCCTTCAAATGAAAATCATAATAACAAACTCAAGGTTACATAAGAATGGATCAAAAATTATATGAATTAAGTTTGAATGATTCTTAAAACTAAAGGAAATAGTAGAATAAATCAAACTATAGTGAGGGGGTCTTCATTTGAAACAATGTAAGATAGACACATGAAGTAGAAGAGGCCATTCGTAAATTATTTTATAATAGGTATGCCTAGTATAATGCTTCTATAAGGTGAAAATATGAATGATATACATTCTATAACATAAAAACTTATGTTTAAAGTTCTTCCATAATATATGTAATACATTTTAAAATATTTTTTCAAAGTTCGATAAAAACAAATAATTCTCTCCCCCTTTATTGAAGAGTTTTTTAGTGTCATGATAATAGTTAATAAGAAGTAGAAGATAATCACATAACACTAATCATACCAATATTTTATTTAATGTATTCGAATATTTAGGAATATAAGGGTTTTTTAAATATATTAATAAGATAACTTTTAGTTGTTATAAAATAAATATCTATTTTGAACGAACAAAATATTCATCAAAGGAAATAGTTATTTAATAAGGAAAATAGAAACATATTACTGAAATTTCTTTATTCCATTGTCTATTTTTTTCTAGACCATACATAAAAAATAGGAAGTATATTTTCATCTAAGTGTTCCATATTTCATGAATATTCCTATAAAAATCTTCACAAACAATAGTTCTTACTCAATATTTTTGAAAAACAAATTCTTGAAAATTAGTTGTTCAAGAATTTATACCATGGGTACCAAACATTGATTCAAAAAATGAAATATAAAATTTATTACTCAAACATACTCATGTCAAAAAATAAATGAAAACAATACCTTTGTAAACCAAAAATTACTATCTCTTTGATATAGAACAACTACTAGTTATTTCAAATGATAAGACCCTTATGTTCTAAATGATTAATTCTCATTCCAGGAGAAATTGTTCATCTGGTGACCTTCTTATTTGGAATTTAGTATAAATGGTTGCATGTTGGGAAAATATTTTAAGAAGGGTCATGTTTTGTGAAAGCTATATTTCTAGAACTAAATTGTGAAAATGTGTTAAAGGTATGGAATTTGTGAATGTTTGGTTTCATAATGTTTTAGAGATTCATGAAAGAATGTTTTTTCAGAAAAAGGTTGTAATTAATGTGATTACGAGAAGATCCATGGAAGTAAAAAAGGTGGTATGTTACATGACTACGAGAAGATTCACGATAATAAAAATTCCTTAATGTTTCGTGAAGATAGGGTGTTTTGAAAATAGGTATGAGTAGTTTTGTGAAAAGGTAGTGGAAAGCATCAATGTTTAATGAATGGGAGGAAAACTCTATTAATAGTATCATTCCCACCTTATTTGAAGAGAATAAATATTAATGAAAATATAAAGTTTCTTAATACGTTATGGAATTTCAAGAAATAATTACTTATGAAAAGGATTCATAATAATATCAGTTTTGAAAAGGAAGGATGTTAAATGAAAGAGAAAATTTCAATAATGGTTATTATTTTCATGAAATATTATTATGTTTCATGAAAGGTTGTGATTTTTTAGATAGTAAAATTATCCCAAAGGCCTAAAAAGTTTCTCAAAAAATTAGGTAGTTTCATGACAGTTGAGAATGGGGTTTTTTGAAAGGGAATATTATGTGAATCAGAAGTTATTTCTTAATAATTTGATGAATAATATGTATTCATAAAGTGAATTAAATTAGATCTTAATTATATTCTAAATGAGTCATAAACTATATTTATTCAGGTGATAAATGGAATAATATTTTTAAGGAGTAGTGATCACACTTCAATTGAGAGAGTAATTGTCTTTTAAATTGCGAATGGTAGAGAACATGGAATGATAGTGAATCCACTCCAAAATTTGTAACAATGTTCCACTTTAGTGTGTTAGGTACATAGGCAGATTTCCAATATATTCTTCTTATACGTATCCTAATGTGGGTAATCCATGTGGAATTTTTGTTTCTTTTTCAGGCTTCCATTCTTGTTTATACATTTCTATCGGAAAGGGAGATAATGTTTTTTTGTGACAAAACATGATACAAATGTGATGTTGTTTTAATCTATCATAAATTTATCCCCTTCCCATATCAGTATATTTAACCTAGTTGGAATAACATTTTTTATTTGAGGGAAAGGTTCAAATCAGTGTTTCTCCCTCATCTTTTCAATTTAGTTTTTTAATCATAAAAGGATTGTGATCTTTTATTGAAATAAATTTTAGTTTTTGGAATAATCAGATGAAAAAATAGTTTATATCATTAGGTATTAATGTCTAAATATCTGTGATGTATGGTATTTCTACAAGTATGGACAATGGATTTCTATCAGAAGAAGACTTATGTTAATTGGATATTGATGCCCAAGGAATAAATTGCTTAAGGGGATCTTTATCTAGAATAATATACATAAACATGATTTCATGTAATTATTATTATTCAATGTGAGAAAATATATTAAATATCAATGAATGAGGTTCAAAATTCCAAGAATAAAAATTACAATTTTTTTGGAACCAATATGGGAACTAGATAATTAACCCTATTGATTCTATAGATGAATTCCTCAATCGGATGAATGTTGTTGTGGAAGACATGTGTGGTCTTATATAAATCATTGAATATGTAAGGATTATTAAGCACATAATGATAATACTTCCACCTTAGTTCAATATTGAAGTTTTTTTACTATATGATAAAGATATTAAGGAGCTAACATTATATAGTTTTCACAATACTCTTATCACATATGAGATAAGAAATGATGATAATGATTCTGAGAAAAAAGATAATTCCAAAGAGGTGGCATTAAATGAAATGAAGAACCTCACTATTCAAGATGATTAGAAAGAAGAATAAATGTATGAGGTCAAGTCATTATTTTCCTCAAATATATAAAGAAGAAAAGGAAAGATCAAGGGGAAACATCTACTAGCATTTTTTTGATGTGAAAAGTTATACATCTTGTAGAAATGTTCCCAAATAAATTTCATGATGATGATGTGGATGGAGTGAAAAATCCGATGAATAATTATTCAGTCTATATGATATGATTGAAAAATGGGAATAAAAAATTTCTTTGAGAATAAGAACCTAATTTCTCAAGATAATGAATGTTCTGAAGAATTTGAAGAGGAATAGATGGATGACTATGAGGATCATTGTGGAAATTCTATGGTGGTAGTTGTAAGTAACCATCAGATAAAGGAGGAAAGTGACAACAAAAAAAATTAAAATAGAAGGAAGGTTTGATATCAAGGTTTAATTAGAATCCTCTATTGAGGATATAGATGTTTGGAGAGACAAAAAATAAATCCAAGAGTGGTTCATGATTCCATACTCGATATGAAGAATTCAGAAGAAGAGAAGTCTGTACTAAAGGAAAGAATTGAAAATATTAAGTCTTCATTGTTAGAGAACTCAGAAATAGTCATTGAGTAAATATCAAAGTTGAAATAAAAATATAATGATCAAAAGTTTCACTAATATATAAAAAGATCAAATAAAACATATCAATGAATATGAAGAGGAGGTTATTGAACTTTGTACAAAATTAAAAGATCAAGATACACTCTTGACTCATGATATGACATTAGGGAAAAAGATCTCTTAGGAAATAGAAAAGACGAATGTGGAGCATATAGGTACAAAAAAATAGAATAAACAGTCATATCCAAATGAAAAGGCTAGTATGGGGCCTGATTATAGAATCCTAGGATTATCATACATAAATATTACATCATTTTTTATAAATATTGATTACATTACACAAACACAATCTTGGGGAACATAATTTTTTAGTGCCTTTGGAAACATAGAAACATAAATTCTTGTCCATAAGTGAGCATCTTCATATCATATTAAATTGTTCATAACTAAAACCCTTCTTAGATATATCATAAAAAATACATATCTTCCAAACCTGAGGAAGAGAAACATCAGAAAGGGTGATATTAGATGCACAATAAGGGTAAACAAGGGATACACATAAGTATAACAGGAAAAAAAGTGTATAAGAACATAATCATAACATTTTAAAACCATACCTTACATGTCAAAGATCATAATAATGAGTCATAGAATAAATATTAGTAGTTTATAAGACATAAATCATAAGGGAGTCATAAAAAATCATCCATGAGAGAATAACATTAGAATAAGACATAGAATTTATGTCATGAATATAAGCATATAAAATCATTTCCATATTATTCAAGGCTCACTTCCAAGACCATCATAGCGGACAAAGTCCTTTATTAAATTGAGTTCACTCCTTGTTATAGCCTCATTTTACTAAACTCAGCTCACTCCCTAATATATCCCTATATTAATGAACCAGGTTCACTCCCCATTCCAGTCTTGTCTTACTGAAACAGTTTCACTCCCTATTCTTTTTCGATTTATATCTTGAGATTTAAATCATTACACAATTTATTGGAAGGAGATATCTATCCCACCATATATAGAATGAAAACTATATTTATATGTTCAACAAGATCATAAAAATTCCCTATATCATAACCTATTAAATTAAATGGGTATCATAAACATTTCATCATATTATAACAAGTGTGAAAGATATAGGTTTTATAATCAATTCATCATAGAATAACCTATGTAAAGAAGAATGTTTTACAAGAATTTACTCATGGAATAACCCATGAAAGATAAAAAGGGTTTATAAACATCATTCCATCATAACATAATCCATTCATAAAAATAATATTAATGTTATCCTTGCATAATTTCCTCATTAAGTCATTGGTAACACCAATGTATGACACCTTATATTGAATATAATTTTGATAAATCATTTTAAATATTTCATTAAGAGAATATATGTTATTATTTGAATTATTTTAAAGCATAATAAAAATTAAAAATCTTTTTATTTTAAATTATCCTAGAGAACGTATAATTTAATATTTTAATAAATTATTGGTCATTCAATTGGATTATTATGTTCATGTCATGTACATTGAAAGAAATATTCCTTTCATATATTTAGTAAAAGCCAAATGGGATTTGTTTTACAAAAAAACATAATGATTCATATAAAAACATTTTGTATGGAACTAAAACATGGGTAAAAATTAATTTTAAAATAACAAGAGATTAATATAAATATTGGAAACATTTTCAGAAAAATGTGTTTTGTAAGAAAATAGATTTCTCACCAAAGAGATAAATAAAGATGAACTTTCTTAAAATTAATTCCTTAATAAGGTTAAGTTAAAAAGAGAGGGAAAATTGTACCATTATATGAATATATCATAAATAAACATAGAATAATAAATTTAATGAGAATTATTGAGTGTTAAATCATGATATTTCAATATTTTTCACTTAATTATAAATAATCCCAATAAAAGATGATATTGTAACATAAAGTATTTACCACTTTGGTAACATTGATTTATAAAAAACATGATGGAATAAAATAAAAGGAAATGTAAAATATCATGATTATAAATAATTACATGATTTTACATTTCAAATAGGATTTATATACACCTCGTGAAAGAATATATGTGCATAACCTAATGTACATCTCGTAGAAAAAAATTGAGACAAAAATGCCTTACTGCTTTAGTAATCTTTTAGGATCCTAATTCCAAATAAAGACTAACATAAGATCAAAACTAAATATCATTAAAGTAATTATATTCCTGATATAACATTTAATATGTGTATTATATACACCACATTAAGGAAACGAGTGGTGAATTTCCATATGTCTCCCAGAAATAAAACTGAACTAGAAATCCATTTTTCTTAAGACTTTACCTCCATCACACATGATAAATCCTCTTTTTTAATAAATATAAGTTTATTATAAATATATTAAACAACCTTATTAATATATATTGTACCAAATATTAATTTTTTATAATTTATTACTTATTTAATTACAATTCTATGTTAAATTATGTTTTGGGTAATAACCACTTTATTTTTTTTGTGTAAGTTTGGATTTGCTATATTTTTTGTCCTCTAACATTGATTATGGATTCGTAAATGTAAAAATTATAAAAATTATATAAATATAAAATATATTTATTATATATTTATTAATATTAATCCATAAAATTTAGTGATGGAAAATAAAATACACAATTCACGGAGATGATAATTTGTACGTACGCATGAATGTTATTTCCATTTTCTTTTTGTAATGAATGAAATAAAATTAAATGATATGAAATATGATTTTATAATCATTTTTATTTTATATATAAAAAATATTTATTAAATACATCCTTAATATTTTTCATGTAAATAATGAATGAACCACATTTCTTCGTGAGGCGGTAGTCCACTATACACACAAACGACGTTATCGTATTCCCACAAAATGGAAAGCATGAAGTAATGTGTGATATAATTTTTTTGGAATAATAATATCATATATATATAATATATAAACCATAAAAACATCATTATTACCAGCCTTGATATGTGGTTACAAAAAAATTATAATGGTTAATGAAACGATAGTCTGTCATACACATGAATGATGATTTCATAACCCATTTGATAGAATTGAAGATGGTTGTAAGTCATGAAATGAACTTAAAAAATAATAATTACATGAAATATATTTAGATTATTATATAATAATGGTATAAATATAATTTAAGTAGTGTATAAATAAATAAAAAAACTCGTGTCGATGAATGTTACCTCTTGTTTGGGTATCCTCCTCAGGTATGCACTAAAAGCCACACTTGATTGGATTTAAATCCAAAATAAGGATTCTAGGATGAGGGGAGGTTATTCGGTAAGTTATTTGGGTAGGTATTGGCTGAACCAAAAAGTTTTTAAGGTTTTAAGAGGAGAGAATGTGGGTGGCCTTTTATTAATGGAGGAGAGGAAACATTTTGTATTTTTTAAAAGAATTGAGTGCTCCGACATTTTACATATGTTACAAGGTTATATAATGGATCAAATTAGAACCTTATAAATAATAAGGTGGAAATATGGAAGTAAATTAGTTTTTTACAAGTTTATTGGTAACTTTAACCGTTATATTTTATGTTTACCCCTGGTAAACCCATTTTTACTTTAACCGTACTAATTATTTTTTACTGCATTTACTATTCATTTTGGTCAAAATATATCTTCACCTTATTTGATAATATAAATTAATATTATTACAAATATGAACTCCATTTTTACAAATTACATTCCTAAAATTGGAAAAATTTTAATTTAAAATTTTTCTTGCAGACACGATGAGAAAAAGGGTTTGGTTTTTAAGGAATAAATTTTCAAAATTTTACAATTTTTTTGTTTCAAAATTCAAAATGAAATTAATTTAAATAAACTAAATTGGATCAATTGATGTAAAATATAACTAATTTAACTTTAAAATAAATTTCAAATATAATTTAAATTTATAAATAAATTAAACAAAAGGGAAATTTTTAATTAAAATTCATTATTTTTCATTATTCATAAAAATACAATATATAAAAAAATTCCAATAATTCACATTAAGATAATTTTGAATTTATAATTTAAAATATTTAGTTTATTTTTTCAAATTAATTTTCTAAAATTATCAACAAAATTAATTTTATTATAGTTTACAAAAAGAAATAATATACTTTTGGGGGAAAATAGTATTTTCGAAACATATAAACACTTAATCAAAATTTAATTATTTTTTATCCATATGTTTTAATTATATGAAAACATTATACATAAAATTTAAAAATTATTTATTACTCTTCATCTTTCTATGTTTAATGGTCAGGTTATAATGGCCACATTTGAATGATATTAATAATATGTCGTGGTTTTGTTGAAACTCAGTATTGTGTGTAACCCAAGCTAACTCTATAATGTGTATAATACAATATTAACATGGTGTTGTTTATAGAATAAGCTATAAACAAATTTAATTTATTAGAAAAAATAAATTCATAAAAAAATGGGGCATTACATTTTACCCCCATTAAAATTAATTTAGTCCTTAAAATTCATCACTCTAATACAAAACACTTAGGATACTTTTACCTCATCATATCTTCAAGTTCCCATGTAACTTTCTCAAAATTATGGTTTTTCAATAAAACTTTGACTAGGTGGGTGGTCTTATTTCATATAAAATTCTATGTATGATCCATAATATCTATTGGTTGTTCCACATAATAATTATATGGATCCATTTGTATGAATTATTAGATTAGAACATGTAATGGGTCAGGTATTTTCTTCCTTGGGAGAGATAAATGAAACATATCATGGACTTGAGGGATATTTTTTAATGTTCAAACTAATAGGCTATTGTCCCGATATGATCAATAATTTTAAAGGGCTTGATATACCTAGGGTTTAGTTTTCTTGTATTTCCAAATTTCATTACCTTCTTCAATGGATAAATTCTTAAAAACACCAAGTCACTAACTTCAAATTCTTGATCACACCAATGATTGTCAGCATAAATTTTCTGCTCACATTGAGGTACCATTTTGTGTTTTTTCATGGATTTAACCTTATTATCGATTTTCTAACCAATCTATGGTCCCTGTATCTTTCTTTCTACAACTTCATTCTAGTACGTTGGAGGTATACATTTCATTACATAGAGGGATTCATAAGGAGCCATCTAAACGATTTAGTGAAAGCTATTGTTGTAAAAAGCCTCAACTTGTGGAAGGTATTGATCCTAACCACATTCGAAATCCAAATCAAATGATCTCAACATATCTTATATTTTTTAAATGTTCTTTCAGAATGAAGATCTATCAAATGGTGATATGGAGTTCTGAAACTCAACTCTATATCAAGAGATTACTGAAGGCTTCTCCAAAACTTTGAGGTAAACCTCAAATCCTGATCAGGTACAATAAAATGTGGTACTCCTTGAATCCTTACCACATTTTTATTGAATATCTTGGTATGATTATCCATAGATAATTATTCATTAAAAGTGATGAATTGTACTAGTGTAGTAAGGTGATCAACTACAACCCATATAGCATTATTCCCTTTAGACATTTCTGTGTGTCCAAAAAAATTCCATTGTGATGTTCTGCTATTTACATTATGGTATGTACAATGGATTCAAAATTCCCTTAAGGTTTTTTCTCTTGGTCTTAACTTGATTACATACCAAACACCAAGATAAAAATTCTATGATATATCTCTTCATGACATCCCACTAGAAGTATTATTTCAAATATCTATACATCTTTGAACTTCAAGGATGAATAAAGAATAAAGAACTATGAACTTCATCTAAAAAATCATTCTACAATTATGGTATGTATTGAACACATAAATTGTTCCTAAACCTTATCATTACATCATTATCATTGTTTAAATATGGAATATTTGTAACATTCTTTTGTATCTCAACATCTTCCTTATATGCCTCTATAATTTTCACATGGATAGATGGTAGAAAAAATAGCAAGGAAGGATAATATTTTTCTACTTACTTCTGGATTTCTAGATCTATCTGTTGAAAATTTAAAAATATTATATCTTTTTTTTTCTTTTATATGGATAATCTAGCATGATACTTTCAACTCAAGCATCGTCCACCTTGTTCGTTTCACCAAGGTGGTAATGTATTAGGCTGTCAAAATCTTTAATCATATCTAACTATCTTCACTAGTGTATGATCAACTCCTTTTTTGAAAATATATACTTTAAGATTTTGTAATAAGTATATATATCACACTTTTCTCTATAAAGATAATACCTCAATATCCTTAATGAAAATAATACTGTGACTAACACCAAATAATGAGTTGGGAAATTTTTCTCATGAACCATCAATTGTCATGAGGTATAAGCTATAACCATGTCATTCTTCATAATGATTCATCCAAATAACTTCTTGTATGCATTACTGTAAATTCAAAACCCTTCTCCACTAAAAGTTAATGTATGTAAAGATGTGGTGACTAACCTTGTCTTCAGTTCCTTGAAATTTTCCTCACATTCATCTATGAATAGAAACTTGTCTTCTTTATGAGGTAACTAGGTCATAGGATTAGATAGTTATGAGAAATTCTAGAAAAATAATCAATACTATCAAGATAAACCAAGAAAACAATGGATCTTAGTCTCCATGGATTGTCTATAGAAACATTTAATAGCTTTTATCTTTGATGGATATACTAATATAACTTCTCTTGAGCTTATATGACCCAAAAATTATCCTTTTACAACCAAAATTCACTATTTATAAATTTTTCATATCATTTCTCCTTCAATAAGGTCTTTAGTACATTTATCAAGTGATCTTTATGGTCTTCCTTCCTATTTGAATTGATAATAAAATCATCTATAAATACTACCACAAAATGATCAAGGTTGTCTCTAAAGACTCTATTCATTAATTCCATGAAGATAGAATGGGAATTAGTAAAACTAAAAGGCATAACTATATATTCACAGTGTCCATACCTTTTACGGAATGGTGTCTTGGGTATACACCCCTTATTGACCCCTCAAATTGATTATATCAATAATGAAAGACAATATTGGGAAAGTATTTATCACCACATAGTGGATCAAACCAGTCATCAATACAGGGAAGGTGATACATGTTCTTAATTATGATCCTGTTTAAATACTGAGAATCAATGTAGAGTTGCATTGATCCATATTTATATTTAACAAAAAGAACAGTTCCACCCTAAGGTGATAAAATTGGATGAATGAATCTCTTTTTAATGTTATATTGGGGTTTCTTCTTTTATTACTGCAAATAAATAAAGGATATTCAATAGGAAGTCTTTGAAATTGGTGTGGAACCAATAATGAGTTCAATAGAGAACTGAACTTCAAATTTTGGTGGAACATTAGGAAGCTCCTATAGAATTACAACTGTAAATTCTAGAACAACAGGCATATCAATGATATCAAGTTTCTCCCAAACCATTTGAGATAAACACCCCTTTTGAATGATAATTAAGTCCCATAAAATGGATGTAATCTCTATAGGAAGTTAATTTTATCATAATATTGGAATATGTTAATATTTTGGTTTTAAATATTAAACACGAATTACATTCTTAAAAATTTGATATGTGATTTATTTATAGAAATCAAATCCATTCTTAAGATGAAATAAAATTCCACTAGAGGAAGAATGATAATATTTGCATAAGCACATTTCCACAAATGTCAACCAAATAGGATTTATAATCTTGAGATGTAATAATCATATCATTAGGGGTATTTACACCTAATTCTACTTCTAATTGTTTGGATTTCATCTTCAAACTTGTATAAAATTATTTAGATGTTGATGAATGGGTAGATCCATAGTCAAATATGACATTAGTAGTTCTAGAGTAGATGGTAAGTTTTTCTTTTCCACCACATCATTACCACACCCTTAGTCAAAAATAGTGATGATAAGATATTTCCCGTTATCCCACAACTTAAGAGGTTATTAACATCTATCATCGTCATTAACCCTCAGTTTTGGGCACTAGTTATCATAATGTCTGTTCTCCTTACACATGAAGCACTGAAGTGTAAGAGGTGCATTCTGTTCATATTTTTCTCTATTTGAATCATTAGATAACTTCTTCTTGTATCTTCAACAATCAATATTATTATGACCTTCCCTTACACATGTAAAACATCTACTAGACCCTATAATTCAATTTCTTCAATGATTATTACCACACATTACGCATAGAGTAAATCTCTTGTTATTATCTTCATGATCTTTAGATTTTCCTTTGAACTCTATATTCCTTTACTTGTAAAAACCCTGAGATTGATACATTACTAAAATATCAATTTACACCTTAACAGAACATTGAAAAATCTCTTCATATATTAAAAACTATCTTATGGATAACACCATTCTGAGACATGGTTTTAATCCACTAAAGAATCAATCAACCTTACTTCATGGTTGGATGATAATACCAGAAGTGTACCTTGCATGTCTTGTAAAAGTTTCCTCATGGGTGATAAATTATTTATAATCCCTTTTATATAACTCATGTAACTCTTTCTCCATCATTTTATAATTAATATAGAGAAATAAATTATTCTAAAATACATTCTTGATCTCTTCTCAATCCATGGATTCAATTTCATCATGTTTCATCATATTCTTAATAAGAGTCCACCATTGATCTTCCTCACATTACAAATAGTAGATATCCATAATGATTTTTTCATGATCCAAACACTGTATAATAGAAAATATCATCTCAGTGGTACTGATCCATTTATCATAAACTATCAGATCAGTAGATCCACTAAAGGAATGTGGATTTTTTCTCATGAAGGACACGATAAAATTTCATCCCTTTTTTTCATTTAGAAGTTCAGCATGATTCGTAGTTGGGGTTTGGCTTAGTGGTAAGCACGCCATAATTCTACATAGAAAATGGAGGTTCAAAACCCATTGGGCGCAGGTACTGTAGTATCACTGTAGCGATACTGTAGCAGCCGAGATACTGTTGCAACGGCGGCACTGTAGCGGCGACAAGGGTACTGTAGCGGCGGCAGAGGAACTGTAGCAGCGGCGGGGACTGTAGCAGTGTAGGTACTGTATCAGTTCTATTCACAGAATGGGCTTTGTGCCAAAAAAATTGGGCCTATGGGCTATGTAATGGGATAAATTCCCACTGGTCCTTCAGGCTATGTAATGGGTCTCCCTCTACCCAGTTAAAGAGGTCTTTGCTTTGTTTCAATAATAAAAATGAGGCTTCGGCCCCAACCTTTAAAAAAAACTTAATTTTTCATCACACTAAGAATTAAATTGGTTCTTTTGGGTTCCATCCATTGGATAAAACCAAAAATTATAGAGTAAGAAACAATAACCACAGTGTGGAACCACATAATCATGAAAAATAACTTATAGGATGTACAAATCATGACACCTTCATAAATCTATGACACTATAGGTTTATCCTAATCCATTCATAGTCATATTATATTTAAATCATTCATGATAGTTTGTAAAGTGTTTTTGAATTTCAAAAAAATATTCTTCAGGAGTGTCAAACCAAGCGTGCAGCAAGGGTCATTGTTGTGCATCAGTTCTCAATCTACTCAAGTTCAATATAGTGTTTTCAAGGTTTTTACCCTAGGTAAATCTTTTTTAGAGACATATAGAATTGAAGTTTCAAAATAGAGATTTATTTCATAGAAACCACTCACTCTATCCTTTACCAAAATTCCGGAATATTTTCTTATACTTTGACTCATCCACATAATTATCCTTAAAAATGCCCTTAGGGATCTCAAAAATGTCTTCTCATCCTACTTTACAAATGTTAACTAAACCCTTTTCCTATTATACCAACTATAGCGACACATGCTTATCAAAAATAAATATTAAATAATTATTTATGAATATTCATTAAAATACACAAACATGCTCCTGAGGACCATAATAGTTTAGTGTAATTGGAAACTTGGAAACATAAACATTGGTCAATAAGTGAGATACATGATATCCCAATACGTTATTCATGACCTACACCCTTCTTATACATATTATACATAATACATATCTTCATAACATGGGGAAAGGAAGCAAAAGATTGGTGATCTCAAATACTCAGTATGGGTAAAAAAAATAAGATACATAAGGATAACATGAACATAAGGGTATAATAATAGGATTATAACATTTGATAACCATACCCTACATATCTAAGATCGTAATCATGAGTCATGGAATAAAGATTGATAGTTCACGAGACATGAATTATAAGGGAATCAAATAACATGATCATTGATTGCATAAAATTGGGATAAGATATGAAATTTTTTTCATACACATAAGCATATAAAATCATTTACATATTAGTAAAGGCTCACTTACAATACCATCATAGCATAAAAATTCCATCACTAAACTGGGTTCACTCCATATTCTTCCCCTGTCTTACTAAACGGGGTTCACTCCCCATTCCAACCATGTCTTATAGAACTAGGTTCACTCACTATTCCATTCATTTACTACTAAACTGGGTTCATTCCTTGCTCCAGACCTGTCTATATCAGGAGATATAAATCTTTAACTAATGTATTATATGGAGATATAGGTCTCACCCATCAAATAATGAAAAATATATTTATGTGTGCTATAAGATCATAAATATTCATCATGTCATAACCCATGAAATTGAATGGGTATCATAAAAATTTAATCATATAATAACTTATGGGAAATGTATAAGTTTTGTAATCATTTCATCATAGAATTACCCATTAATATAAGCAGGTTTCATAAGAATTTCCTTAGGGTATAACCCATGGAAGGGAAACAAGTTTCATAAACATCATACCATTAAAACATAAACTATTCAAATATAAAATATGAATGGTATCCATGGATCATATCCCCAGTAAGAATTTGGTAACACCAAAATATTTCATCTTATATGGAATATAATTTTGAAATATCATTTAAAACATTTCTTGGGGAAAATATTCTTTGTTCTTTGAATAAAACTTTATAAAAAATTAATCATTTTTAAAACATTTTTACTTGAAAATATTCCTTAAAAATATAAATGAATCTTCAAATTAATTATTTGTCTTTATTTGATAGAATTATATTCATTCCATACGTGTTAAATTTATGTTTCCTTTCACATTTTCAGTGAAATCCAAAAAGACATGTTTTTTGGAAAATGGTAGGAATATTACTTTGAATTTTTTTATAAAAATTAAAAATTGGTAAAAATATATTCTATAAATCATAATATAGTAATAAAACATTTTTCAATTTTTTTTGGAAAATAAGTTTTTGGAATAAAATTGATTTTTGACTAAAAAGAGAAAAGTTGGATTTTCTTAAAAGTGCTTACATAATAATTTTAAGTACCAATGAGTGAAACAAATTGTACCATTAAATTTATATATCTTTCATAACCATATTAGAATAAACTTAAATATAATTATTGAGATTTAGATCTTTATATTTCTACATTGGGGACTTAACCTTAAATAATCGTGATAAATGAGGAGATTGTAACATAAAATGTTTACAATTTTTGTAACATTGATTCATAATACTAATTAGGGAATAACATAAAGTAAATATTAAAATATACATATAATGAATAAATCCATTATGTTACATGTAAAATGGTATCTATATACACCTAATGATATAATATAGGTGTATAACATAACATACGTCCCCAAGAAGGCAAATTGAGACAAAAATCTCTTACCAATTTAGTAATATTTTAAATCATAATACACAATATAGAATAAAATAAAATAGAAAATTAAAAATAATTAAATTAATGGGATTATTGAAATGATATTTCAAAGGTCTATTGTATACATCACACAAAATAAATGAGTGGAAAATTTGCATATGTCTCCGAGAAATTAAAGAGAGACTATAAATATCGTACCTTATGTCTTGACTTCCGTATCACACGGTCAAAACTCATTTTTATTAAATATAATTTTATTATAAATAAATTAATGAACAATATTTATATATATCATATCATATAATTTTTTCTTATTTCCCTTTATTACCCATTTATTAACAATTTTGTGTTAAAGTTATGTGTTAGGTAATAACCACTTTATTTTTTGTTTAAGTTTCGATTTGTTTTATTTGAGGTCCTATTACTTTTATCATGGTTCCATAAACTCAATAGTTATGAACATTATTCAAATAACATATATATTCAGTATATATGTATTTTTAGTAATCTATAAACTTGGTGATGGAAAATAAAATACACCATTCATAGAGATGGTAGGTCGTATGTACGCATGAACATTGTTTCCATTTTTTTGGATTGAAAGAATGAAAATTAAATTATATATATTAAATTTAAATAATTTTTTTTATATAATATATATCAAAGATTTTTATTAAACACATCTTTAATACATTCTATGTAAATAGTGAATTAATAACATAACATCAGAGTGTGGTAGTCTGCCATACACATGAACGATGTTATCGTATTCCCATAAAATAGAGAGAATGAAGGTGTGTGTGATATAAATATTAAATAATCATAATAAAATCATAAATATCACATATATATATATATAATATATATATAAATAATAAATCCATCGTTATGACTGTCCTTGATAGATGATAATGGAAAAATGAATGACATCGGTTCGAGTGGCGGTAGTCTATCGTACACACGGACGATGATTTTTAAACCCATTTGATGAAAGTTGTGATAGTTTTAGGTCTTTACCTTAACATAACAAAAATATTAGTATATGTGTGATAGTATTTTTTATATAATAATGGTATAATAACAATTTAAGGTGGTGGAGGAATAAATAAAACCAATATACCCCGTAATGAATGTTACCTCTTCTTCAATTTAAATCCTTAGGTTTACACTAAAAGCCTTCCTTTTTTGGTTTAATGTCTAAAATAAGGATTCTAGGATGAGGGGAGAGATGTTTTTAATTTATTTGGGCATGTATTTGCTAAAAAAAAGATGTTTAAAAGTTTTAAGGAGAGAGAATAGGGAAGTAGGGGGACATACTTGATATTTTTTAAAATAATTGAGTGATACCACGTTTTTCATATGTCATAAGAGTCAAAAATATATAAAATTATATCCTCAGGCATGATAAGGTCTAAACATGGTTATAAAATAGATATTTGATAAGTTTAACCCCTATATTTTTAGTCTAACACCAAGGTAACCACATTTTTACCTTAACCGTATTAATTAGTTTTGAAAACATTCACTATTTATTTTTGTAAAATTTTAAGTTGAACATATTAGATAATTTAAATTATGTTGATTCCAAATATGGAATGAATTTTTACAACTTATATTCACATAATTGGTAAAATTTAATTTTAAATTAATCTTGTAGACACAACGAGATAGTCAGTTTTTAAATAGGAAATGTTCAAAAGGTTTCCAAAGTTTTATATCAAAGTTAAATATGAAATTAGTTACAATGAACTAAATTAGATTAATGGATTTATAATTTAAGTAATGTAACATTAAAATAAATTTAAAATATAATTTAAATTTATAAATAAATAAAACAAAAATGTAGTTTTCATTTAAAACTCATTATTTTTCATTATTCGTAAAAAATGAAATATTTTAGTAAAATCACAAAAAAACACCCTTAGATAATTTTGATATTATGATTTAAAAAAAAAATTATTTTAGAAACTTAATTTTCCATATGTCAAAAAATTAATTTTATATTTTTTTATAAAAAAAATAATATCATATTTTTAGAAAATATATTTTTCAATATATAAAAAGACTATCAAAATTTATTTATTTTTATCAATATTTTTTATTTATATAAAAATATTAGACAAAATATTTAAAAATTATGATTACTATTCAGATCTCTAAGTTTTATGGTTAGGTTATAATGGTCATGTTTGAATAATATTAATGGTATGTAATAGATTTCTTAAATATTTTTATTGTGCGTAATGCAAGCTAACCCAGTATTGTATGTAGAATAAGATTAACTTGGTGTTGTATGTAACAGAAGCTATTAATGAAATTTAATTAATTTAAAAAAAATCAAAAAAATTAGGGTGTTACATTCTACACCCTTAAAATGAATTTATCCCTATGAATTCATCACTCTAATACAAACAAATGAGGGAACATCTGCCTCATTAATTCCTTAAGTTCCCACATAGCTTCCAGAAACTGGTGTTTTTAGTATAAAACATTGACTAAGTGAGTGGTCTTGTGTTAAAGAAATTTTTCTGTATTATCGAGAATCTCCATCATTTATTCCGTGTACAAATGATCTTACTCTAGTTTTATTACTTATAAGTTCAGTAGATATTATGATTCAGGTATGTACTTCCTCAAGAGAGATACATGGAACACATCACGGAATTGAGAGATAATTGGTGGAAGTTTCCACTGATATGCTACCAACTCAAAATTATTAATAATTTAAAAAGGATTGATATACCTAGGTATTATTTTTCCCTTATTTCCAAATCTTGTTACCATCTTCCATAGAAAAATTCTTATAATAACTTTTTCACTAACTTAAAATTATTGATCACACCTGAAATTGTCAACATAACTATTCTTCCAACTCTAAGTTTTCTTGACGTATTCTGAATATATTTGACCTCCGCTATAATTTCTTCATCTATCTTATGTTTCAATTGCTTTATTTCCCCAACTTCATTACAACACATTGGAGATCTACATTTCCTTCTAAATAGGTCTTAATAAGTATCTAAATTAATGATTGAGGGGAAGTAATTTTTTTAAGAAAACTCAATAAGATAAAGGTATTGATCCCAACCTCCTTTGAAATTCAAAGGATAATATATCACCATATCATATAGGGTTTGAATTATTCATTCATAATTTCTATCTATCTGAGGATGAAATGCAATGATGGAACTCAAATATGTATCAATATCTTGCTAAAGTCTTCACTAGAAAACTGAGGTAAACCTTATATCCTTATCAGATAAAATGGAATGTGGTACTTCATAAAACAATACTGCTTCCTTAATATATATCTTATAAAGTTGATATATATAGAATCCATCTATAAGAGTGATGAAGTGTGTTAAATTAGTAAGGTTATTTATTAAAAACCATATAAAATTATTCTCTTAAGACATTTTGGGGAGTCCCATGAAAAACTCCATGGTGATTTTATCTCATTTCCATTCTGGTATGGGTAATGAATGTAACAACCCCTTATAATTTATTTTCCATCCTTAAATTTACAACATATCGAGCACCAAGATACCGACTCTGTGATATATCTCTTTATTCCATTCCATGAGTAGTATTCTTTCAAATATTTATACATATCTATACTTTTAAGATGAATATAGAATAAAGAACAATGATATTCCTCTAACAACTCCTTCAAATCGATTATGGATGGAACACATACAAAGTCTCTCAATCTTATCATTCTATCAGGATCAATGTTAAACTAAGGAACATTTCTAACCTTCTTTTTTATCTCTACATGTTCTTTTTATTCCTCTATAATCTTCACACGGATAGATGGTTGAACATTCATCTGAGCGAGATAAGATTTTTCCCCTTCCTTCAGTATTTCTAGAGCAGTCCTCTGAAAATCCATAAATATCAGATCTTTTGTAATCCAAATCATAGAAAACCTAGAATGATCCTTCCAAATCAAATCATCAGCCACTTTTTTCACTTCCCCAAGGTGGTAATTTATTGAAAAGTCATAATATTTAATCAGCTCTAACCATCTTATATGGTGTATGTTCAACTCCTTATGAGTGAATATAAACTTTAATATTTTTTGATCTATATTTATATATCACTTTTCTGCAAAATTTTTATTCCTCCATATATTTAATGAAAAAATTACTAAGGTTAACTTTAAATCATGAGTTGTGTAATTTTTCTCCTGAAACATCTATTTTCATGAGGCATAAGCTATATCAATGTCATGATACAAAAGAACACATCCTTATAACTTCTTTGATGTATCAATATTGTTCTAAAACCATTCTTTACTAAAATTTAATGTTAGCGTAGTTTCTATAACCAACCTTCTCTTTATTTCCTTTAAATTTTCCTCACATTAATCTACCCAGAGAAACTTAGATCCATTCTATGTTAACATAGTTAGAGGATTGGAAAGTAATGAGAAATTATCTACAAACCATTTCTAGTATCTAGTAATATAAAGAAAACTATTGATCTCGGTCACTATGGTTGTTCTAGTCCGACATTAAATAGAATCCATCATTGATGGATAAATAGATATACCTTCTATTGAGATTATATGACCCCAAAATGAAATATTTTTATCTAAAATTCACACTTTGTAAATATTTCATATCATTTCAACTTCATTAGGATATTTATTATAATTATAAATTGATATTCATGCTCTTCATTTCTCTTTGAGTATATAGGAATATCATTTATAAAGTCAACCACAAAATGATCAATGTAATATTTAAAAAATCTATTCATTAAATCTATGAAAATAGTAGGGGGATTAGTAAGACTGAAAGGAATCACTATATATTTATAGTGTTCATACATTGTAAAAAATATTTTATTGGGTATATCCATCTTATTTATCACCAATTAATGATATCCATAATTATGGTCAATCTTAGAAAGGTATGGAGCTCCATGTAGTTGATTGAACAAGTCATCAATATAGGGAGGAGGATACTTATTCTTAATAATAACATTTTTCAACTATAATAATGAATATAGAGTCACATTGATCTATATTCCATTCTAATAGAAATAAAAGGTTCACCTCAAGGTGACACACATTGCCTAATGAATCCATTTTCATGTTTTTTTAGAGATTATTTTTTAATTCCGACAACTCAATTGAATCCATTATATAAGGAGATTTTGAAATTGGTGTGGCACCAGGTATGAGTTCTATTGAGAACTCAACCTCGTGTTTTAGTAGGATAGTAATAACTTCTCTAGAGATGCATCAAAAAATCCCAAAAAATAGATATATAATCAATATAGAGGTTCTCCTCAACCATTTGAGATAAAAACTCCTCTTGAATGGGAATAATGATCCATATAATTGATGTCATCCCCCTTGGAAGTTCATACCTATCGTCAAATTTATAGACGATCATAGGTTGGTTTGAAATATCAAAATTTACTTCCCTTACTTGACAATTGATGTGGTGTTTATAAAGATAAATCCAATCGATGCCTGATATGACATAAAATTCATCTAGAGGAAAAATTAAAAGATTTACAGGCAGAATATTCCCACCAACTTCAGTCTGAGAGGAATCATAAACTTGAGATGCGATCATCATAACATTAGTGGTTTTCAATGATACTTCCACATATAATTGATTGGGTATAATCTTGATACCATTATAAAATTATTTAGATATTAAATAATGGTTTGGTCCATAATCAAATAATACATTAGCAATTCTAGATTAGATGGAAAGTGTACCATTCACCATAATATTTTTCACCACTTATCAAAACTAGTGATCACATGATATTTCCTTTTATCCCTAGACTTAAGAGGTTTATAACATCGATCTTCATCATTAAACCTAGGATTTGGTAACTATTTATCATAGTTCCCATTCTATTTAAGCTTGGAACACTATAGTGTGGGATGTGAATTCAGTGCAGCTTTCTCTCTATTTTCATCATTAGCTAAATTATTCCCATTACTTCAACAATAAATTTCTCTATGATTATCTATTTCACACTAAAAAAATTTACTAGTCCCCATATGGAAATTTCCTCCATGCATATTTCTACAGATTTACCATAAAGGAAATATGATCTTCTTCTCTCCAAGGTTTTAAGATTTTTCTTTGAACTCTATTTTCTTTTTTTATCAAAACCATGAGATTGGTATGTAACTATAACATCAATTTCTGTGTTCATAGAACATATAACAATTTATTCAAAGATATTGGAGTCTCTTATGTCTAATTCCTTCCAGAGACTTAGTTTTTTCCACTAAACAATTGATCATCCTGACTTTCAGGTTGGATGATAATACCAAAAGTGTACCTCACAAATCTTGTAAAATTTTCCTCATATGTAGTAATAGGTTCATTATATTTTTCCTTTAACTCAAGGAAATCCTTCTCTTTCTTTATATGAATAATATAAGGAATGTAATTAATGATAAACAAGTTCTTAAACTCATACCAATGTTTGAGTCAATTTAAAACTATTTTCTCATATTCTTGATAAGAGTCCACCATTAATCTGCTTCACTGTCCAAATAGTAGACAGCCAAAACAACTTTTCTATATTCCTCTCATTAGAGAATGGAAAATATCATTTCAATGGTATTGATACATTTCTCAAAAACTAGTAGATCAATGGATCCACTAATGGAAGGTGGATTTTTTCTAATGAATTACTCAATAAAATGTTTTTCCCTCCATTGTTCATTTGTATTTTTAGCATGATTCATAGAATGAGAATGTTGTATGATAATAAATATTAGATTATCATTCCATATACTATAATATTTGAATTCTCAGGAGGAAAATCATTCCATTATCCATGGAACTCAGCATTAATATGGTTCCTTTGAGTTATATTCATTGACTAAAACCAAAAAACATTGAGTAAGAAACAGTAATCATAGTGGGGAACCACATAATCAAAAAAATTACTTATATAATGTCTAAATCATGACATAATATTTAGTCTATGACACCATAGGTTATCCAATGTTATTTATAGTCATATTATATTTAAATCATCATGATGGTTCATAATGGGTTTGTGAATTTCAAAATAATATCACCCAAGAGTGTAAAACTAGGCGTGCAGGATGGTCTATTTTTGTGTACCAGTTCTCAATTGAGTCAAGCTAAATATGGTGTTTTTTGGGTTGTTACTCTATGTAAACTTCTTCAAGAGACACATCCACTTATATTATCTAGATACAGATTTATTTGTAGGAAACCACTCACTATATCCTTTAAAAAAATTCCATGAAATTTTTCTACACATTGAATCATCCATAGAATTATCCTTAGACATGTCCTTTGAGATCTCACTATGTTTTTTTCATCCTAGTTTCAAAAGGTTAATAAAAATTATTTCCTCTAATACCAACTATAGAAACCCATGCTTATCATACATAAATATTGCATCATTTTTATGAATATTAATTACATTTCACAAACACACTCTAGGTATCATAATAGTTTAGTGCCTTTAGAAACTAGAAAGTATAAACACTAGTCTATAAGTGAGTTATGTCATCTCCCACTACATTCATAAAGACTTTTTCTATTTTTAGACATATCATACATAATACATGTCTTTATAAAATGGGAAAATGAATCATAAAAAGGGGTGATCTCATATTCTTGGTATAGATAAACAAAGGAGATACATGATCATAACATGAATATAAGGGTATGAGAATGTGAGCATAACATTTGAAAATACCCAGTATATAAAAGACTGTAATCCTGATTCGTGGAGGGTGCATATGTATTTTTAATGATAGAGGATAGACTAGTTTCTCACCATAGAATATTTTTATCTTCCCTCATCCATTTTATTTTCATTTTTAAAAGATTTTTAATTATTATCTGTAATTGAAATTTGATCGACTAGGAGAAGGTAAGAATCGAATTTATCTTTGAATGTTTTAAGGTTAGGTTCTATGTTTAGACCTAAAATAAATTTTCCTTCTCTTTTTTATGATTATTTTTTATTATTCATTAATAGATGAATTATTAGATTATTATTCATATTCAAATAATTCATAAATATTTAGGTAAGATATTCCATACTTATTTGTGTTTACACTATGAATTTATGTGTTTCAATGGTATGTGAGTAATAAATTGATTTTAGTTTATTAAATGTGATGATTATTAAATGATGCATTAATAATTCAATCAAGTAATATTATATTAATTACATAAATAACTCAATGAATAATGGAATATACTATTTTAGTGAATGTTGGGTGTTTGATGAAATGATTAAGTACATAAATGGTTTATTTAGTTAATTTATAATAATATATAAAATGATTTAATGTTAATTTTTTAAATTTTAAAAACACTTTTTAAAAGATGAATCAAAAACTTATTTTATGAAGGTAGATAATATATTTATTTATTTTTGGTTTAAAATGTGCATGGGATATCATGGAAAGGCTTGTAATGTGTTAATGTGTTGAAATCTCAATACTATATAAAACTAAAAACTATATAAAATAAGTGGAACATAATAGATTAGATTAGAAATTAATTTTTTGGAACATATTTATTTTAATATATTTTTTATATACTTTTATAGTGTATTTGTGTTTTGTTATTGGTTTTAACAAGGTTCATATTGAAGTTAAAATAATCCAATTAATGGGAAATAAAGTCAAGTTTTTTAATGTTTTTTTATATGTTCGTTTAAAGTACACCATTTTTTTTATCATTTATTAATGTTGAGGTGTTAATTGAAGTTTTTAGATGAATTAAATATATAATTTACATGCTATTTATTTTAATAAAATAATTTTATTTAAATTTTTTATTTTGAGACTATATCATATTGGTTAGTTAATTTTATGGAAATTGATAAACTAGAATATATATTAATGTTTGAAAATTATTTAATTTTGTGATAAGATTTATATTGAAATAATGGGGTTGAATTATGCATGTCATTAAATCGATAACTATAATTGATAATGTGTTATATTCTATTTTATTGATCCATGATTTTGGCTATGTCATGATTATTCTTGATGTGCCAATTCGTGGTTGTATGGAGGTTGGTTAGATGAGGAGTAATACTATGGATATACCATGTTTTTGGAATTTTTACTGATATTATCATACAGACGGTTTTGGGGTATGTGGTCAGAGATATCATACTCTTACCATTATTTTCCAAATTATGTATTTTTTTCATCAAAATAAAAAAGGTTTCTACCAACTAATCATTTTATATTTTTTGACTATTTTTTTATTTCATTGTATTGAATATTATATTACACATAAACAAATATGTAAAATCTAAAGAGATGTTTGGAATAACGATGAGTCAATTGGGCTTTTTTTCTCACACCTTGTAAAGTCAAAACTTTTGTGCATATAGATTATATATGTGATCATTTAAGTAAAATAAAAGTTAGATATACCCAAGAGTCAGTGGCCTAAAATATTTAACTATGGGGTTTAAGATAAGTTTATAGATATCGTATCTTATCATTTTTAATTTATTTTTGGAACATATTTTTTATGATTCTTTTTTTACTCATGGTATGAACATGGTACTTGTTATTTGAATTACATTACACATGGGACATGTTTTGGTTAATTTCCCAAATATTTTTTTTAAATTTATTGAAAGCATGTTTATATTGATTATTTAATTATTTCAAAGTATATATTTACATATCTATGAATTTTTAGAGGGTAAATCAATTTCTGAGTATAAATTTGGAAACCTTGGTGCTCACCACCATCATCTAGTTATCAAGAGGAACACTTAATGATATGTTGTAATTTAATTTGGAGGCTTGAACATGTTGGGGTGGGTAATTAAACAATTAAATTATATCCCATTCATTATTTATTTAATTTTGATATTTCATAAATGTAGACACTGGATTGTGGGACTATATTTAGTATGAAATTTGTGTTCTTGTGTCTACATAGTATGACCATGGTGAATGTCCAAGTGTCTAGGGTTGTTCAGAATTTGATTAATGATTTAAAAATGATAATTTGGAAAAAAATTACCTGGATTTTAGGTTGATTGTGGGGTTTATGCATCATTTTTAAACTTTTTAACATAACATTTTTTTGTGTTTATGCATTGTATGAAGTATTAATTGTGATATTTATTTGAGTTAAATGATTTTATTAGTCACAAACTAATTGATATTTTTCCTAAATATATTTTTAATAAGAAATATATTGCTTGAAATTAATAGAATGAATTTGTTGATATGAAGGGATTGATTTGATTGATTGTCTAATTTTTTACCATATGCATAAAATGATTTATCAAATTTCTTTAATGGTTTTAATTATATATTCTTAATTTCAAGTGGTGATTGGTTTTGTAGATTATGGTCCATAAGAAGCATACTTGTGAGAATAATGAGGAGGAGGTTGAGAGAGAATGTCATGTAGAAGGGAATTAGAAGGGTAAGTTATATCATACCCCAATAGAGTAAATACTATGAAATATTTATTTCTTTGATAAAAATTTTCATGTAGTATAAAATTTGGAGAAAAGAATGAATAAATATGAGGAGAAGGATTTGAGGGATATTATTTAGGGTTTTTTTTGCACAGATACTCCATGTGTTCATAAGAAAAAAGAACCACAAGGTTTAGATATGTTTCTTGAGGTAATTTATAGTGTTTTGAGTTGATTAATGTCACAAATAGTAGGAAAATCAATCTAGACATGTTTAAACATGAGAGACTGGAACATAAATTATTGGGTATCCCCACTAAGGTGAATAGAGCTATTGAGATGACCTAATACTCTTTTTTACGATATTATCCTATAGAATTTTTATCCTAAATCCTTGAATATGAATAAGGGATATGAGTTTATAGAGTCAAAGGAAATAGAACTATTTTTTCTTGATTATACCTGTTGGTTCACTAATATTCTCCACTTTTTATTTACTATAGGGGGATGAGACCCTGAAATACCTTTTTTTGGATTTGATCTCAGATTCAGTCTTATGTTTTCTTTCTTATTTACCAAATGATAATAGGGTGTTATATAATTTTTCTATTAATGATATAGATTAATTATTTAGTCATATTTTTTTTGGTTATGGTGATGGATCAGCTAGAGGGAAAAAGATAGTATACAATGATAATTATGAAAGAGGAATCAAGTTAAGTGGTAACAGGTGGACTTTTCCTTCTCCTTATTCAATATGAAGGTCCCCTTTAGTGTGTTTATAGTGTATTCTGGTGGTTTAGAATTTGATATACTATCTGAGTGATTTGAAGGAGTGAAAATACTATAGTAGTATTCATTATATTCAAAAGAATCATCAGTGTTTCTTTCTAGAGTAGTATATATTGAATTATAGGTCTAGGGTAGGGATATCTTAATTTTATTAAGAGTGATAATTTGTGTGGTAATATGGATTGTACAAAAAAAATTGTTATGGGGGAGGCTTATATTCACAAGGTCTTCCTTAGAATAAAAATTTATCTCATGGTGGTCAGTTGGATTGAAGAGAGGACCATGATGTATGGTATCACTTGTTTTTTTATTATGGATCAATTATTTATGGATATCAGCAAGTGTTCTTGAATAGTTTGAGGTATGATGTTAGTTAACTCTACCATGGAAATTGTTTTATTTGATATAAGTTCTTCTTATTTGTTTATTATTTCCCATCTAGTTTTTGGTTTGGGATTATCTCTGGATTATATATTTAGTTTAATGAACATTTTCACTCCATTGAGGGGATTATCTTATCTCATTAAGAAATGTTTATTTTTTTATTATTTTTTTAGGAGTACAATAATCTCCAAGATTTATATGTTTTATTCATGATTAATTTTTCTGTGATATTAGATAGGGATTGGTTGACACATTTTTTAGGCCAGAAGGACTGTTACAATAGATTGTGTAAAGAATATTCCTAATCTCACTTGACACATCACTCAAAATTTCCCACCACTAGGTTAAAAGGGTGATCCTGGTCCCTAGGGAATGGAAACTAGTGTATGGGTATTAAGAATACACACTTTGGAATGGTTTCACCCTCATATAATAATAATAATAATTCCAAGAAACCAAATCTTGATTAATAATTTTACATGGTACTTCTATACATTGGGATTCTATGAATGTTAAATAGTCATGTAACATCCCATGTTTTAAAGAGGAGACACTGTGTATGATAGTTTACATGATACATTGTATTGATCTTAAACGAACAACTAAATATTATTATTTAAATGTTACCTTTAGAATGGGAGGAATGAACAGTATTAACTAAATTATGAAAATATGGATTATACATGTATATATAATTCTTTTACCAATTAATTATAAATGAATTTAAAACCCTTTTAAAATTAAAGAAAATGATCTTATGAAAAAAAAATATTTAAATATGTACAAGTGTGTTTTATACCAATAAGTTAATAAATAACTCTATTTGGATTATATTATTGAAATACTATAAGAAATATATTTAAATTAATGTTTTAAATTCATATTATATATTTTCTAGACATGATATAAGAATAAATTCAATTTTACTCAAAAATAATAATTTTTCAAAAAAGATAATTTTGCCGCCATTTAATGGAGAAAATGTTTCAAAATTAGTTTTTGACACATTTATAAATTATATTTGAAAAAATAAATTTATTCTTTGAAATATAATTATAAAAACTCACTTTGTATTAATTTGGGGTATTTTTTTGATAAGTTTCATGTTTTGATGAATATTTAAAAAAACATTCATTTTAATTGAAAACTATTTTTTCATTTTTTTATAGTGTGAAATTATATTTTCTGGTGGTTTTAAAGTATAATTAGATCATGTTTTTATCAATATATACAATTTAATTCATTATAATCAAATTTAAAATGAACTTTGATATATAAACCTCGTCGAATTTTGAACATATTTACTTTAAAAACTCATTTTCTCAATTCGTCGACAGGATTAATTTTAAATTAATTTTAACTAGTTCTATGTTTTAAATTTTGAAAAATTGATCAAATATTTGGAATCAAAAGCTCAAAATTTATTAAAAATGTCCCTTTATTTTTTGAAAAATATGAATAGTAACTTTAGTAATTATTTTTATTACCACAGTTTAGGGTAAATTGTGTAATAAAGGATAATAATAATATTATATAATTACCCTAAAACATGTCTAATTTTATTTCATGAGTTATTTTCCACTAAAATAATCCTTGGGATTATTTTTTGTGCTATTGGAGCCACTTGGATGAATTTAAGATATTTATAGTATTTTATTTAAAGAAAATTCATATTTGTCACACTCTTGTTTTTAACAAAAAAAATATATTTTTAAAATGGAATTATATAAAAAGATATGTTCAGATATAAATATAATTTTGAAATATAAATTTTTTACGTCTATCATGGTAATTTATTTATAATTTTTAGGGAATAAATAATTAAATTAAATAGTGACACAATGATGATGCAATAATCTATTCATTAACGGAAAAATCAAATAAATGATATTAAAAATATTAAAATAAATATAATTTGATATAGTTTATTACATCCAAAAATTTAATGGAAGAATATTACATATTAGGTGTTATTTATTATAGTTTTTTATATGATATCAAGTTGTTATTATATTTTTCAAAATTAAAATAACAAATAGTGTCGAAATTGACATTAATGATATTTTAGAATAAATAATATCTTATTAAATGATATAAATTTATAAAAGCATAGGATTCATAAAAATAATTTCAATATGTTTTAAAATTTTATACATGACTCAATTATAGGTCTCTTTACATATTATAGTAAATATAGTGACCCTCAAAGTGTAAATTACATGATATCTCGGAAAGAATTAATAAGGATTAAAATAAAATGATATGGATTAAAAAGTAGTTAAAAGTTATCTAATTTTAATTTTATGAATTATATTCAAAAAATAATCATCATATCTTATAAATAATTCTGTTTGTATTAATTTTTCATAGAAAATTAATTTATATTAATTTAATATTTTGAAGAATTCCAAGAGTGCCCACCCCTCTCCTATAAAAGGGAACTCCTTATTCTATATTCTTCACACATAAAAAAACTATTTTGTTCAGAAAAAATTCAACCCAAATCCTTTCCTAGAATACCTTCACATATTCTGGAGCTCTTATTTTAGTCATAACACATTCTTTAGAGGTATTAAGGTGATAATCAAATGAAATCACCTGAAAAAGAGTTATAGTTTTGAATTGAGTGTTTCTATTTTATTTCTTTTTACACTTCCTAAAAATCATCTTCAAACGTGATGAAATAATAAAGTTATTAACCTCAATATAATTGGATTAAATTATTTTAATATCGTTACTTAATTTCATATCCACTCCCACCAAATGGGAAAAGAATTAAATTTTTATGTTAACGTGTAAACTATCACCTCCACGAACTGATATAATTCATTTTCCATTAACAAATATCAATATAGGTTATAATGATAGAATTTATTTTTATATGTGATATTAATGACATATTTATCATTATTAAATATTAATATATCATTTAGGTTCTTACCTTTCCATGCACATAAAAATGATAACATCCTCCATGCGTTCATGTGAACTATCACCTCCATGAAGCGATGTGATTCATCACCACATCACATGGATGATATATATATGTATATTTAAATTATTAATAGGATATTGATGATATTATTATCATTATTTAAAGTTAAATTAATACTTACCTTATTTTCATAATGATCATTGAAAAATTGAAACGTTTCTCATGTGTGCGTACAACCTACTATATCCATGATTATAACATTTTTCATTTTTAATAATCATACATAATGATCTAATTTAAAGATATAATTTAAGTATAAATATGATAATAATTTCATTAGTATTATTAATGATATTATATAATAATTTTTATTTTGGATATTGACATCATACCGAAGTCATTTTGGACCCATGTACCAAATATCATCAAAACATCCAATATAAGCTTAAATAATTTATTAATTGTTATAACAGGGTAATAAGTGATTCAAAAGGGATAATAAACTCTAAAATGGTTCTAAAGTAATTAAATAATTAACATATGTATATTATTATGGAAATAAAAGGACATATACGATGAATCGGACTTTTGGTAAGGGGTTTTTTTTAAAACACTCATTTATGATCCTTTTTCAACTCTTATTTTGATAAAAGTCAAAGAGAATGTTTTTAACTTATAATTGATGTGTGATTTCTCCCACATTAATGAAACTATATTAATTTAAATTTATCTTCTTAAATATTAATATTTCAATTTGAGGAAAATGGTTTCATTATTAGGTACGGGGTTTTTATATGTTAACAATGATTTTTATGTGTAAATGGTATTATTATATTTTAACATGTTTTTATCATGTGTTATAAAGAGTTTTCATAGATTTTATTCCTTGTGTTTTCCTTGTGCAATGTTTATTATGATTGTATCACATTATAGCTCAATATATTATGAGTTGAGTCCTGTTATAGTTCAAGATATGATGGGTTGAGCCCCATTATAGCTCAAGATATGATGTGTGATCCCCATTATATCTCTCCAATGCATTGGGTACTCCGGAGATGGAAGATGAGTATAAGGTCATTTCATTAGTGAGGGTAAATGTAATATTGATATGGTAATAATCTCCTATGTAACCTATATTATTTTTCTTTGTTTTCCATTGAGTTTTAAGAAATGGGTTTTAATAGTTTTCATGTTTCACTAGACTAATTATTTTTTTATTAATACCCCTTACTGAGATTTTTGTACTTACCCAATGTTTTATAAAAATATTTTCACAAGTCTTAATATTAGTAAGGGAAAATAATATTTCATGATGAAATAATTTAAGATGCGTCTCTAAAAGAATTTTTTTTAAAGGGTTTCCTTTGGGGAAAATGGATATTCAATATAAGTGTCATGATATAATGTACGTGTATACTTTTTAAGAGTTCTTCTTAATTCTATAAATCTCTAAAATGAAAAAATCTCTGAATGTGAAGTCTAGTTGAAAAACATTATATTATGTTATTTTTATGTTTGTGACCTTATAGTTGGTATCAAATGATGGTTTATAAAACATTATAAATTAGGGTATTTTTTTAAGATTTAAGGATATCATCATGGGTTTGTGATTTTATGTTTTATCATATAATGAGTGTCTTAGAAACCCTTTTTTGGATTTATTTTATGACATTTTAAGGTGACTAATGCTATTTTTTTGAGACATTGATTTTTGAGGTAATTATGGGTTATTACATTTGGGATACATAATGAAAGGTATGAGATAAAAATTTAGGTTTAAACATGTTATTGTTATTTTTTATACATGTATCATATTTTTTGAGAGTTATAAAAATTATATAGTTTTATGAAAAGTACAACCTGTAGGATATGTGAAAACCCATTACGTCCGGAAAGGCTGTGAGAATCGAACACACAACTGAAGGGTAGTAAGGGTTCATCGCTTACCACCATCCTACGTGAAGTCCCAGGTTAGTATGAATTTTTATTTTTAGTTAAACAATTTTATGGAATAAGAATATGTTTATTTAAGAACAATATTTTTATCATATTGGAAAAGTTATTTGGGGATGAAGTGCTAAATGTTATTTCAGAAGATGTTCACTATTTTTAAAATCCTCTATGATCAAGGTAAATTGAATACAATGATATTGTATTTTAGAAATATTGGTTGAATTTTATTTTGGAAGAATATATAACTTAATTGTGGTCTTATGGTGAATAATTTTATTTATTGAAATGGTTAACATATATTAATGATTACTAGGGAAATTACTTTTTGTTATTAGACTTCATGAATAATTGATGTTATTTTGAGATAATTCTTAAAAATTTTGTTTCAAGACTATGTGATCAAATACTTAGTAATTTTTTGGGTTTTAATCTTAGTTATAATATTTTTAATGAATTTTAAGGATAGTTATTTTTTGAATGGTCTATGATGAAATTTAGGTGTAACTATTGAATTTTAGAGATTAATATAGTTTTTATTTATATAAAGGATTATTATTTTTGGGGAATTATCTTATCTTATCCTAACCATTTTTTTAATGTTTTACAACCAGATAAATAGATATTTAATCTTTTGTGGTTCAAGTTATTCTTAATAATTTATTTCTTGTTCTCCAGGTGTGAAAATTTGATCTTAAATATTCATCGTTTGGATAAAATAATGATATTGTGGTGGAATTTTATAAATGGATGAAACTATAATTGTTAAGTAAGTATTTTTTCCATATGTTTTTTTTCTAAGTACTAAAATAATTTCTAAACTCTGTGAAAATGATCTTAAACCTAATTGTTTATCCATTTACTTCTCTTACTAAAAAGTCAATGTCCTTCTAAACTATCCAAGATTTATGGATTTGAGATTGTTAAACTTCTCATGACCACATTATATATCACTCACCATTAAGACATTATTTATATTTATATTTTCCATTTCTATGTTTTCCAACATGGAACCCCAGAATGTGTTATCTTGGGTGGCCTTCACACTTCCCTTTCTTTATATTAAATTGGAAGTTTCATTAATCTATTTTATGATGTGGGATTAAAATAAAGATATTTTGAAATGTAAAACCCCATGTTTTTTATCCTGAGTTTAAATTGTGGGGTAGTAATTTATTAATGGTGAGAATGTAACATCTTGGGTTTTTGAAAAGAAACACTATATATGATAGAAAACATAATATGCCACATTGAGCTTAAACAAACAACTAAATATTATTATTTAAAGGTTTACATTATAATAGATGTTATAATTGTGGGAAGGAATGATATTATCTAAATTATGAAAATATGGTTTACACATGCATATATAATTCTTTGACCAATTAATTATAAATGAATGTAAAACCCTTTTTAAAATTAAATCTATATTTTCCTAAAAAATATTTAAATGTACACAAATATATTTTATACTAATAGGTTAATAAATCACTCTATTTTTATTAATGATATATATTTAATACAAAGTTTTACATTCATATTTTATAGTTTATATACATGATATCAGAATAAACCTTATTTTACTCATAAAATTAGTCTTTTTCTAAAAATGCAGTTTTCCACCTTTTGATGGAGAACCCATTTTAAATTTAGTTTTTGACACTTTTATAAGTTATATTTGAAAAAATATACTTATTTTTTGATATAATTCTATCAAAATTTATTTTCAATGACTTTTTTGTATTTTCCAGGCAAGTTTCATGTTTGGATGAATAGAGAAAAAAATAATGCTCTTTAATTGAAAACTACTTTTTCTTAAAATTTATTTATAGTGATATATTATACTTTTGAATTTTTTATGGTATAATTAGATAAATATTTATCATTATATTTAATTTATGTCATTGGAATAAATTTCACATTGAAATTGGATATAAAAACTTTGTGAACGTCTAAACGTTTTTACTTTAAAAAACTCGCTTTCTCGATCCGTTAATAAGATTAACCTTAAATTAATTTTAGCCAATTTTTTGTTTCTAATTTTTTAAAAAATATTCCATATTTTTACTCATATGGTCCTAATTTATTAAATATATCCCTCTATTTTTTGGAAAATACGAATAATAAAATTAGTAATTATTTTTATTACCGTGGTTAAGGGTAAATAAGGTGATTAATGGTAGAAATATTATTATATAATTACCCTAAAACTTGTCTAAATTTTATTGGATGAGTTATCTTCAACTAAAATCATATTTTGGGTGGTTCTTTGAGCTCTTGGAGCCACTTGGATTACTTTAAGATATTTATAGTATTTTATTCAAAGAAAAGTCAATTTTGTGACCCTCCTGTTTTTGACAAGTAAAATATTTTTAATATGGGGTTATATAAAATCTATTATAATATATAAATATTATTATGAAATATAAAATTATTACCAATATTATTATAATTTATTTATAATTTTTAGGAAATAAATAATTAAATTAAATGGTGACATATTGATGATGCAATAATTGCTTCATTCATGGAAGAATCAAATAAATGATATTAAAAATATTAAAATAAATATAATTTGATATAATTGATGTTATAAAATAATTTAATAAATAAATTTTACATGATTTGGATGATTTATTGTAGTTTTTTAAAATATATCAAGTTGTTATTATATTTTTAAAAAGTCTGACGATGAATAATGTCAAATTCGACACTAAAGATATTTTAAATTAAATAATATTTTATTAAATGATATAAAATTTATAAAAGTATAATATTTATTAAAATAATTAAGATATGTCCAAAATTTTCATAAATTGATCATTTATGGGTTGTTTGACATGTTATTGTAATTATGTTGAACCTCGAAGTGAAAATTATATAACGTCATGGAAAGAATTAATAAGGGTTATAACATAGAATAAGGATTAGAAATAGTTAATATTAACAAATTTTTATTTTATGAAGAGTATCAGACCCATAATAATCATATTTTTTAAATAAATCAATTTTTTTTTAAATTTATTATAAAATTAATATATATTAATTTAATATTTTAAATAATTCCATGAGTACCCCTCCCCTCTCCTTTAAAAGGGAACTCATTCTTCTCTATTATTTCAAACCTCAAAAACGTATTTTGTTTTGAAAAAATCTACCAAAATACCTTCCTAGAATCTCTAAACATATTATAGAGCTCTTATTTTATAGATAACACACTTCTTAGAGGTGTTAAGGTGATAATTAATGGAAATCGCCCAAAAAAGAGGTATCGTTTTTAATTAATTGTTTCTATTTTATTTCATCATCCAATTCCTTTAAATATTCTTCAACCATAATAAAATAATTACTCAATTATACTAAATATACTGAAATTTTATTATATTAATATCATCATCTAAATCCATCTCCACTTCCATCAAATGGGAAACGATTTAATCGTTTGTGTGTTTGTGTGGACTATCACCTCCATAAAGCGATATAATTCATTTTCCATTACCATATCTAAAAAATGGTTCTAATAATGAAATTAATGTTTATATAAGATATTAATGACATATTTATAATTATGAAATGAAAATATATTTTTTAGGTTCTTACCTTTCCATTCACATAAAAATGATAAAGTTGTTCGTGCGTATGTGTGAATTATCACCTCCACGAAGTGATGCAATTCATCACTGCAACACATGGATGATATATATAAATATAATTAAATTATTAATAGAATATTTATGATTATTATTATCATTATTTAAATTTAAATTAATACTTATATTCTTTCCATAATGATAATTGAAAAATGGAAACGTTACTCATGTGTATGTATGGACTATAGTCTCCATGATTATAATGTTGTTCATTTTTCATAAACACACAAAATGATTTTATTTAAAATTATAATTTAAGTATAAATATTTTAACCATGTCATGAATATTATTCTGGAGATGATGTACTAATGACCTATTTGACTATTCACATCTTATCGAAGTCATTTTTGGGTCCACATACCGAATATTCTCAAAAATTCCAAAATAAGCTTAAATAGTTTGTTAATTGTTATAACATGGTAATATGTGATATAAAGGAATAATAAACTTGAAAAGGGGTAAAAATAAATTAAATAATTAAAATAAGTTTAATATTCTAGAAATTAAAGTACATAAGTGACGAATAAGACTCAAGGTAAGGGATATTCTTTTTAAAACATTCATTTAAAGTTCTTTTTTCAACTATTTTTTTAAAAAATTAAAAGAGAATATTTTTTTAACTTATATGGAATTATTTTTTATCCTTATTTAATTTTGCTTTATTGATTTAATTTTTTCCTTATAATTTTTTATATTTCTTTTCAAATAAAATGGTTTCATTATTATGCATAAGGTTTTTACGTCTTAACAATGATTTTTGCATGAAAAGGGTGTTTTGATATATGAATGTGTTTTTTTCATTGGTTTAAAAGATTTTATAAGGTTTTATTCATGATATGTTCCTTCTAAATTGTTAATTTTGGTTTCATCTGATTATATCTCAAAATATAACGGGTTGATCTCCATTGTAGCTCAAGATATGATAGGTTGAGCCCCATTATAGCTTATGATATGATGGGTGAGCCCCATTATATCTTTCCAATGCATTGGGTACTCTGGAGATGTAAGTTAACCATAATGTTAATCCATTTGTAAGGTTTAATGTAATATTGATATGGTAATTATGTATCAAGGAACCTATATGATTTTTATATGTTTTCTATTGAGTTTTAAGAAGAAAATTTAATGGTTTACATGTTTTCATTGGTCTAACGATTTCATTCTTTATGTACCATACTTAGTTTTTTTTACTAATCCAAAGTTTAAAAAAAATAACAACTATTAGGATTGGTAATGGAAAATAATATGTCATGATGAAATAATTTAATATGTGCCTCAAAAATAAGTCTTGTTTTTATGGGTTTCCTTTGGTGGAGAAAACAGATACTGAGTATTAGTGTCCACATGTAATGTATGGGTCTACTTTGTAAGAGTTTGTCCTAATTATCTAAAATTCTAAATAGAAAATATCCTCAAATGTGAATTCTAGTTCAAAAACACTATAATAAGTTATTTTTGAGATTGTGTCCTTACAAATAAGTTGCAAATAAATATCCAAACCAAATGAGACATAAATGAAATAAAAATACAAATGAGTTATAACCAACAATAATGATCTATCTCATATAGAGCTCATAGTTAACACACCAAAATCATCATAAACCATAACATTTATCAATATACCAATAGAAAAAAATTGATATGAGTTCACAACCTATCACCTATATAAAAACATAAATTCTTCATACATTCACATTAGTGTGTATGTTAGTTATGATTTAAATAATCCCAGTAGGATTTCACTAAAGATTCCACAAAATTTCTTTTATAAGACATTTCATAAGTTATAGTTTTAATATCATTTATAAAATAAGGTTTTCTAAATTTAAAGCATATATAAAACAAGTATCAAAATGTTATCTTTTACAAAACCAAAATAAACCCACTTCAGAAAATGTAAAACCTATACCCATAATGAGTTATGAATGTCAAGGGAAATTTGAATTTTTTAAATTCTAGAGCATCGGCCTTTTTTGAACTTGGATTCATATTGAGAATCCTAGAAGTTGAGCATCTTCATTTTATATTATTTGATATGGATCGATGTCCAAGTGGTACCTTAGGTGCTCAAGAAAGCATCAGGAGCATCAGTTTAGATTTCATAAGTTTTTAGAGGAATTTTATTAGTTTTCATGGTTTGGGTCACATGGTTCAAGGAAATACATGTGGATACCCTTGGATAGGGTGGTTTGCAGTTCATTTTTTTTAGTGAATGGTTAGAACACATGGGTAGCACTTGGTCCAGGACAAACCATTTAAAATGTTACAGACCAGAATAGAGCTAGTTGGCATGATTGACACATGGTTTAGTAAACTGTGTGTCTTAACCATGTGAAGAGGGTTTTTTTGGATAGTGCATATAAAATAGTTGGTACATGGTTGTGAAAACCATGTGTCTCATTAAAAGTGAAAAATTATTATTTTAGCCCCTATCCTTTTATCCAAAAATATTCATTTTCCTCATCCCTCTTAGGCTTGTATGCTCAGATGACATTACTCTATTCATCCCTTAAAACCCCTTCGATTTTGGGTGTTCCAGGATGATTATTTTAGAGATCAAGATGTGTCCCTTTCTTCATTTCCATACCCTCTTCACCTTATCAGTTCTTTGTTAATTTTTTGAAACTTGGGATTAGGGTTTATGATTATTACCACTAAAACACTGTGAAAATTTTATTAATTCTTATGGGATTCATGTACATCTCATAGAGAACACACCATAAGGGTGAAAATAAATCATTAAACATCATTTTATACAAGGTATGCTACATCATGGATTTATTTTAGTTTTTTAGATTTAATTAAATATTTTTTTAATTGAATCATAATTTCCTATTATGGATTTTTACTAAGATAGTTTTTTGGTGTGTTATAGACCCTCCATAAGTTATTGGTCATTATTTCGATGTGATGAGGTTACCCAGTGAGCAATTCCGCAATTATACCTGTTTATTTTAATGTCGTTAATTTTTTATAAATTTTGAAATTTATTAAATTTATTTAAATAATTAATTATAAAAGTTTATAATTAATTATATGTAATTTTGGGTATTATAATAGGAGTTGAAATGGTGTTGGTGGATGGGTGAGAAAAGCTAGTGTTGGTTGGGAATCGTTTCAAGGGATGAAAACTCCTAGTTTGAGGTGGGTTCCCATTACATTAATAAAACTCTTGGTTATTTATAATTTTATATTCATGTGCCTCATTATTATATATATTTTTATGTTACATGAATTGTGTGATCTCTTCCATATGGTTGGGATGGGCTTGTGTAGGATTAATAGTCATTATAGATTGTATATATGGATAAAAATTTCAATATTGGTGCTCTAGCCTAAAGAATGATAGTGGAACATCTTATAGAATTTTTGGAGGTTTGTATTGGTTTTCAAAAGGTGTAATGGGTTTCCTTTTTTATATTCGTTCTAAAAAATATTTTTCAATCAAATTTAATTTCAAGAGAAAAATAATAGTTTTTGAAAAGGGTTTGAAATGGTATTTTAAAACAAAAATGGAAATAGAATGAGAATTTTATAGGATTTTATCCAAGTTCCTGATGTGATTAAATATTGAATGTGATTTATATTCCAAAATGATTTCAAAAATAGGATTCAATTTGATTTCCAAAGGGAATCTGGAAGGCCTTTATTAATATGTTTTTGGTTTATTTGACCTCGTGAGGGTGATTCCTGGATTTCCAAATCTTGTATGCATTTTTTATTTCCATTTGTGATTGTTTATGGACTATATTGAAGATTTTTTATTCATAATGATGTGTGTTTTATGGGTATATTTGTGAAAAAATTATTATAGTATTAATGTAATAGATTGATCTATTTGGGTGTGATAAAACCCTTAGAGCGTAGAGACTGGTTTATGGGACCCTAGTGAGTGACGAGGGATATAATGAATAGAACATCTACACTGATTACAAGATGGAAATTTGATCAAGGATCCAAATTAGGGTATCCATGACATGGTTTTACCAAGGGGTTCCTTTGAGGGTACCTTGATAGTGTGATGGTCGTAGAGAGAGTGGGTGTGTGATGGGACTTGAATGATGATGTTAAGTTTCACCCTTGAGAGGAAGACATTGAGTATGTGAGATGAGATAAGAATATGAACACGCCTAGGGTTATATTATTTTTAATTTTGTGGGAGGTATATACTACCCTTGATGACTGGTAACTAAGGGACTTATGATTTTGGAAATCCTATGTGGTTACCTAGGATTCACCTGACATACCTAATAAGATAGAATTTCTATGAGTTTTCATGGGATTCAACTGTGATTGCTGATATAGAATTCCTTGGGGATTCCCACCTTATATTTTCCATGATTACATATATGGAATTACTTAGGGTAGTCCCCCTTGGATTCTTTGTTATTACTGGTTGGAATTCTTTGGGCCATTCCCCCCTTGGATATACTACATGCACTAATTTGGAATTCCTTGGATTAGTTCCATGGATTTTTATAAATTAATAATTAAAAATTCATTGGTTCATCCCCCCTTGTATTAATTAGGATTTCAGATTCGGAATGAATCAAATGAGTTCCTTGGATTCATATATAAAATTGATTTGGAATGCCCTGGATGAGTTCCCTATATCGATGTATATTACTAATATAAAATGCCTTGGGGTAGTCCCCCTTGAAATTATTGTGATTTTTTATTTGGAATTACTTAGATGAGTTCATTGGATTCATATGGATAGCTAGTCTGGATTTCCTTAGATGAGTTCCATGGAATCAATAGAGGGGATGCGACCCTTCTAAGTAGCCTATAGGCATGTTTTTTATTTCCTTGGACATGATCCTATGAATTAAATGTTGAGAATGAAACTATTGTATTGGTAGTGGATATGTATTTGGATTTAATAGTACCCATGACATGCTTGGAGACACTTCAACACTAGTTGAAGAAGGTAATATATTGGGTACTAGATTTGAGCTATGAAATGGTCCCCCAATGAGAAGTTACTTATATACAGAGACATATATCACTATATGAAGTAGATATGGTTTGTGTTTGGTGTGGTTCATCTAAAACCTGATGAACCAATGTATATATTTGATGTGGTTTTATGTTATGTTTTCAGGTAGGTGTATTACATGATCACAGACACACACTTTATACATGTATTATATAAAAACCCACTTCATCAAATTATTAATCAGACTCATCAATGCATAGGGGATTTCTACTAGGTTGCTGAACTCACGCCCTACTCACATAAACAACATGGGTTTCTATTTATATGGTAAGATCTTTTGGTTTTATATCAAGACCTAGGTACCAATAGAATTTGGATACCTGGTAAAGTTATAGTGAGTTTTGGAGGCTATGGATGTGACATGTTGGATTATGTGAGTGGGGATGAAGGAAACTATATTTATTTTCTATTATGTTTTAACATGTATTGGTCAGTGTTCTATTTTTATATATATAATGTATGTTATTCTATATTATTTGGTTTCTGCTCTAGTTTTTAATGCATCATATAGATTGGTTTACTACATTCTATTATGGAAATTAGGACCCCCATGGCTCCCAGTTTATTTATAATCATGTTTTTGGATGTTAGTTATATTGAAGGATCACACTAAATTTTCAATATAATCGAGGATGACCCCTTGGTAATTATATTAGAGAGCATAGTCTTCCCATTTCTATCTTAGGCTCTTGTTTACAGTCAGTAGCCTCTAGTGTATGGGGAGGCACACCCAAATTCTAATTTCATCCCAACATATGCACTATTCAAGTGGCCTAGGTGATGGTGTTACATAAAATAAAACAATTTATATCTTAAAAACGAATATTTCAAACCTAGTAATATAAAAAAACATCCCTATGATGAAATATATATCTGGGCTCACTAAATGGATTTGATATATGGGTTTATCATTTTTAGTGTGAGAAATTTCATTAAAATTGATGATGAAAAGATGTAAAACTTGATAATCACCCATGGTTATGTCATTATTATAGATTATATATTATACCATGTTAATCATTTTGAGATATATGATAGGTTTGACATCTAAAATAGTAGTAAATTGGTATCAATGATTGATAAGTTCCCTCGATAAGAAGAATTATAAGTATATGAATGTGACTATTATTTAGATCAATTTTAATAACTTAGACTAAAGATTACTAAATAATGGGTTTGAATCATAAAATTATTTGATAAACATATACTCTTAGAAAATAGGGAATTGAAGAGGGGAGAAGTAGATCTTCATTTCTACAATAGAAGAATATCTGTTATATTAGAGGTTAATAAAAAAGTTCTAAGTATACATAGTGGATTAGTTCTACAATTAGAGAACTTTTTTTACATTACCATAAAAAATGAAAATTTTATTTATATATCTTGTTTGGAAAAAGATGGTATTTTAATTCATTACTAAGAACAAGAGTTGTTTTATATATATGAATGAGAATATTTTAAGAAACTAGGAATATAGTAAAATTGTTATACATTATGGATATGGATAATCATATGTATAATATTTAGAATACTAAGTTCATGGTTGATTCAAATCCCAGAAACCTTTGGAATTTTCACCTTCGATATATAAATGAGAAACACATCCAAAGTCACTACGGATATAGATCGTTAGACTCATTTAATTTTGAATTATTTGATTCATGAGAATTTTTTTTATTAGGAAATAATAATAAAAAACATTTTAGTGGAAAATATGGAACAGAAAATGTATTTTTGGATCTCACACATAGTTATGTATGTGAACCAATGAGTACATAACAAAATAGTGGGATTGGGTACTTTTTGACGTTTATATATTAATTTATTTATTATGGTAACGTGTTTCTGATGAGACATAAGTATGAATGTTTTTAAATATTCAATGGATTTCATAATGAAATATATAATCAACTAGGAAAAATATTACGATTGGTTGAATAGATTATGGTGGTGAATATTTAATATATGAATTACCTGAATATTCGAGAGACTGAGGAATTTTTTTACAACTCACTTCTCATAGAACACCACCATTGAATGGTGTGTTTTAGAGGAGGACTTATAACCTATTGGACATGGTTCGACTGATGATGAGTCATTGTGACTATCCAATTATATTCCATGGTTATGCTTTGGGTACTATTATATTCTTACATAACAGCATCCCATCTAAAGCAGTCGCAAATACACCATATGAGATATGGATTGAGAATTTCCCAATTGTGTCTTTTAGAAGAATTTAGGGTTTTAAAAACACTCATATGATGATTTTATTATGATTATCTTATCCTCAAGTCATAAAAATGATACTTTTTTGTTATTCTAAGGATAAAAAGGGTATTATTTTTATAATATGACTAAACACAAAGTGTTTGTGGATTGAGATGGTGTTTTCCTTGAGATACAAAAAATAAATCATGTATTAGATGGGATATTTGAATATATAGAAGTTCAATACTAAAAAATATAAAGTTTTCCTAAGATGAAATTTGAGCTGGTTCCATAAAATGTTGTGGAAGATGAACCGACTCAAGATATATAAGAACCTCAAAGGAATTTTTGTATTTTTCTATATCTTGAGAGATATGTATTTCTTTTAAAAACTGATGAAGAATTATGATTCATAAAATATTTACCTACTACCTACACAGAGGATATTGAGAGTTTTTATTCCTATAAATGGATAAAATCCATATAATCAGAAATAGACTCAATTTATAGTAACCAAGTTTGTAACATTGTGGATGAACCTAAAGGGATGAGACCAATATGTTGTAAGTGAGTTTTCAATAAGATATAATACATGAATGGTAGTGTGATTACCCATAAATCACACATTATTGAGAAAGGGTTACAAACAAATTCATGGTATTAACACTAAAGAAACATTTCCACTTGTTTTAATAATAAATTCCATTCAGATATTTCATTCAATAGAATCTCATTTTTTTACGAGACATATCAAATGAATTACAAAACCACATTATTTAACAATAATTTAGTCTAGGACATGTATATGGAACAACATAAAGGTTTTCAATTTCCAAATTTTGGTATTGGTTCCCTAGAAAAAAACTTGTATATTCTTTATGATTACATGTTTTTATTGTTTTTAATGTTATTAAAATTCTTATCAAATCATGATTGTTATTCTATGTGACATTGTATGTCATATTGTTTGAAGGGTACCTATCACATAGAAAGGTCCTAAATGTTCCCTACTATGATGAGAACATATAAGTTTTATGATAGTATTGTCAAATATATGTTTTATGGATAGATGATATTTTTTGATGGGAAATAGATGAAATATTTTATCAAGAGTAAGGGAACATAATCCATTGATACTTCTTCTTAGGAAATTTCCTCTGGGTAATCTCTAAGAGAATGAGGTTGTGGGAACATAACCCTCCAATAAGAAATCCACAATTGTATGTGTCATTGGATGATTATATTAGTGTATATGTTTAATGGTTCTTATAATTTAAGATCATTATTTTTTCATGTCAAGAGTTTTATACTTTTATATATTAAAAAACTACAAGTACATACACTCGCGATGAGGTAAGATATGATGGGTGTGTCATGAGTGATATATAATTAATGAATAATGTGAGAATTTTTTTCCCTCACCTTCTTTAATAGAAGTTGATATCCCAATCCCTTTGATGGGCATGTAACTACCTGATGAATTCGATTTTCATATCATTCTGTTGATAATTTCATTTTCAAAAACTCAAATAAAGAGACATTGAGCACATAGGTTGTGACAAAAGTATGAAAACTACATGATTATAGATATTTAGATAAAGTGATTATGTTACATGGTGTATATTCATATTATTATGTATATCATTATAGAAATAACATTTTTCTCTATGGGTTCCTTGGAATGTTTCTAGACTTTAACATTGTACTTTATGTGGTTCCGCTTAATGCTAATGAGAAAAGGGCCTATAGGATCACACACTAAGTGAATTAATAATATTAATTAAATCTTAAATATATTTAACATGTTAAATAAATATTTTTCTTGACCATGTCTTAATTAATATTTATATTTTTTTATTGTAAATATTCATTCACAAGTTATTAGAGAATATATGTGATTTGAATATTCTATTAATATTTATTCACTATTTTTTTGAATATAATATTTATTTTTTTCGTGAATAATTTAGTTATAATTTTTTATTTAAATAAATAGTGATTATTTAAAGTTCAATATATACTTAGGGGTAATGAAAAATCCGAGTTTATGGTCTTGTGTAGAAGGTTATATTAAATATTATTGGATAAAATTTTAATTTATTTATTCAAGAAATAACATTTATTTATCTAAATTTATTTCATGTTAAGTAAATGATAATAATAATATCTTAAAATGGGGTAAATTAGGGATTATGAGATTAATAAGGACCCAGGTATAATTATTTATTCTCTAACCTTATCTTTATATAAACCAGGTTATATCATTCTCAACCCTAATCATAATTGTGCATGAGGAATTCTAGAGAATTCCCTCAAGACCTAGAGAGATCTTCGTTTAGAACACTATTATTGAATATAAAGGGATTATCCTCCTCCACCCTCTCAACTTCAGAGAGAACAAGAAGAATCATTCCACCACAAAGTTATTATTATGGTGGTCAATGATGAATGATGCAAGAAATAAAATCTTCCATGATACCACTTAGGGATTTATATGATGAAATTAAGAGGTTTTGGTGCTTGTGTGGATCACTTCTAGAGGGATTCTACCATTTAATACTATAATTTAATGGTAGTGTGACTTCAATTTTTCTTCTGATTCATCAAATAATAAATAATTCCAACATTAGTGAATTCTTAATTTACATAAATTAATTATAAATTATATGTGATGATCATTTCTTGTGGATTATGGAGTTTATATCCATTTAATTATGAGTTGAAATCTAAAGAAGTTGATAAATTTACATTGTTGGAACAGGTATGACCACCTCTGATGCACCCTAATGACATCACCAAATGTGTATTCTAATTTATATAAGTTATAATAAATTTATGTATAGAACCATGTTTCTCGGATTTGGAAGGTCCAATTTTATGATTCAATTGAATAGTTTTGTTTCATCAAGAACATTGATTATTCTTATGTATATACTAATATTAGTGGTATTTTTTTATAGTATCATTGATTTTGTATGTGGATGACACACATCTTATCAAAAATGATTTCTCAACATTACACTCTGTAAAGGTACAGTTATAAAACTAATTCTATTTAAAATACATGAGTTTTGAAACATATATAATGAGCATGAATATATATTGAGATAGATTTAAGAGACCACTTGGTCTGAGTAAGAACACATACATTAGTAATTTTTTAAAATATTTTAGCATGGAGAACTATAATAATGGTTCTTTATCAATATTTCAGGTAATGAATCTTAGGATGATTCTAGATTTTTCTAAGGGGTTAGAAATGACTTGTTGAATTATATATTCATCCTCCATATGATATTTTATGTATTTCATGATGTGTACTCAACTAAATGTTTCTTATACATAGGGAATAGCTAGTAGATACCAATCCAGTACTAGTGAGAGTCACTATATTACTATTAAGAACACCCTGATACACTTAAGAATAAATAAGGATATGTTCTTGTTCTTTGGTGGAGGGGATGATATCTATATATGGGGTTAGACTGATGTTAGTTTCTAATCTGATAAATATGACATGTGATAAAAAATCTATTTTGATGTTTTCCCAAAATATTGGAGCTATTAGTTGTAAGTGTTCAAAATAGGTGACCATATCAGACTCAACTATAGTGGAAAAGTACATCATTATATTAGATTATATGAAGGGAGTAGTTTGTATTAAGAAGTTCATTTCTAAACTTGGGGTGGTTCATAACATTGAGGGAGAAGTCAAGCTTTACTGTGATAATAATAAATCCATTTCTCAAGCCATGTAACCTTGGTCTCACAAAAGGACCAAACACATCATTTGTAAATACCATCTCATATGAGATATTTTTGAGAGGGGTGATGTTAGGATCTGTTTGGTGGTTACAAACGATAATGTAGAAGATCAAATGATGAAACTTTTATCATAGTATAAACATAATTTTTGTGTTATATCTCTTGGAATAAAATATATAACTGATTGGATGTAATGGTTTTATAATGTATCAAAATTTTAAAATTAAGGAAATTTCTATTTATCCTTCATTAATATGTGTTGTGGTCTATTTTACTTGAACAATGGAATGATAATATCCCATTAAAGTATGACTTTGAGTTGTACCAAATTAATGATCATCACAAAGTATTATTGTTTTTGATGATATGTTAAGGTTAGAATGAGTATAATCTTGAACTTGATACAAAGAGATGTTTACAAGATAATAATAATATACTCATGATGTAATAAGTTGAGGCTTATTATATTTAAGGACCAACCAAAGTATATATAAGGGAATATCATGTAGTAGATGATATAATTTTTTATTCTTAATATCAAGTATCATTACCTATGGTCCGTAAGATATCTAGAAAGAGAACTATCATACAATGATAGATTTCTTATGCAAGATTTGAGGCTTAACTAATGAGGTTGTGGTTGGAAATATAGTGGAGCATATCTCTATTTGGAGCTCAACTATGATAGGATTTTCCCACTTGTATGGGGAGAAAATAAATCAAGAACCTTGATTGAATTAAACTAAGAAAATTTGTGACCATTCTTAGTTGAGTCACATGTGGTATGCTCAACTACTTGGATGAGGGACTTGTGATGTGATCATCTTCTAAATTAGTACCATGTGCTGTATTCATCGACTTGGTCAATCTATTTTTAAGATTCATGAATATATGATATGACCTATACATGAATGATATGTTCTAGGTATAGTGGTCACTCAATATCTTGGAATAAGTGATTATGTAGGTATACATATTATGTATATGATACATCTTGTGGTGGATATGTTCTTATAGTGATATAAGTATGTTTTATTAAGATAAAAAAAGTACCATTTTTAGTTTAGTAGCATTGATATTTTTTTAGAGGTCGCTCTTTTCATACATATCTAAAAATAGAATTTCATATTTGTTTTCAACATTACAAACTCCGACATAGTAAAATATTTTTTATAGAATTGAAAATCACTGAAGCCTCACTTATATCAGATTAATACCTTGAAATAAGTGGAACAACCTAAAGAAATAGAACTGAAGAATTTAAGTCTCCTTGATTTTACCCTTGAATGAAAGTTTCTTTGTATGAGGATCAATATTTCATTTTGGAAAAAGTTTTTTCTAAAATTAAGAGAGTATTGATAAACTATATCCAAAATATTTTTGGATATATTAACAATGAGTTGTGAATTTTTTCCCTAAAAATCTTATGATATATTATTCATGTGTGATATTGTTTGAAATGAAAAAATAGAGATATAAATTTTATGATATCCCTGAATCATTTATAGAAATAGGTGAATTTAGATAGACTATCATATCATACATTTTACTTCCAATGCAGTGTATGATGGGCATGTGATATATAATACCACATGTATCCATTATTTTACATCCATAAAATAGATGTGATCCCTCTAATTGATGTTACATTATACATACAAGGATAAAGCTGATAAAATCTTCATATTCTGAATTATTCATTCATTTTCATCAAGAAAGGTTCTAGAACAACTTTGAAGAGTGGGATTCCTCTCAATACAAACATATATCCAATGGCCTTTGTAATCCCCTATAAGGTAGGAGTCTTTTGGTTGTTGATTTGGTGATCCCAATCAGTAATCATTCATCCCAATTAATAGTGATTGAGGTTATTTTATTCTAGGTATTACATATGTTTTTGGTTCTCTATATTAGTATATTGGTCCATTTAAAGAAAAATCAGGCATATTATGGGTTTATTATACTCCCATGATTGTTTGATAACATCCCTCAAATCCCAGCACCCTTCACATCCATAATTTCTAACTCCATCGTTATTTATTTATTTACAATCTATGAATATGCAAGTAAATCTTGCTAGATCACTCTTAAATAAAACTCAAGTTGAAGAGTCATATCAAACCTTCACACCTTGATATTTTCATTGGTGATATCCTATGGAAAAAAGAAACCAAATATATAAAGTGAGAAATATACTCTAGAACCATCCTGGTCCCATACTCAATCACCAAGATCTCTTGATGTTTCCTTAACTTCACCATGTATGGATAAAAATCTTGGCTAATAATATTATACAAACAATTCCATATTTTATCCTCATTCAACTTTACCTATACAACTGTATTCTTTAAGATTCTCCCTAAATCATATATGTAGTGAACTCCAGCTTAGATGTCCTATGGGTATAAAGAAAATTGAATATTTAGTTGACCGTAACTAACCAATCATCAGTTTATTTCAATTTTCTATCACACAAAAGACTATATTATTCTTCTATCGGAATTTAGAAGCTTGATCTACTTTGTTAGGTCACTCTTGATCTATCCCCATTTCAAGCTTCTTGATCGCTTGGACAAGGGTGTTCAATATTTTTGGAACACTCTCCATGTTCTTATATCCTTCATTGCACACATGCTCACCTCCAACATTCCTAACCTCTTCATAATGAACACGATCTCTACATAGAGGCATATCTATAACACCACAATCCAAGGGAGAAAATAACACAGTGCAATCCCTATCCTAGAACCATTAATCCTAAAACATAGGATATCAAGTTTATTCCTATGTGGATTTATTCACCATATAGTGATTCCTTTATGATATGATTTTATAGAAGTGGCAACAAATAATTTAAACTAAATTTGTTAAATAATACAATCACTTTGAAACCAATTTAAAATCTCCTTTGAAACAACTTTAAATTACGAAAAATGTTTTTGAAAATCCAATGCACATGTGTATTTTCCTTATATATTCTTATCAGGATGCATTAATACAAATATTATTCCAACCTTCCATGGTTTGGGGCACATATATGGAATAATTTAATAATATCCTACAAGGGATATTTTTAATCACATTCGCTACCCAAACTCATTGGTAACTAAAGTCTCACCTTAAATTGATTAATTAAACTTATCTTTAGTACCTTTTGAGTTTTGATAACACAAGCCTACAAACCTACCAACTTCATAATACATAACCTTCAAAACCATGATCTGATACCATTTTTGAATGACCTCAACATGGGATCCAAAACCTCCAGGCCCATTCTAGGATTTCCAGAGGGCATCTCGTTTGTTTCTTGATTTCTAGAGGTTGCAAACAAGTGTCGAGCGATAAAAAATCAATAGGGATTTATTTTTATTGAAATAAAAAAGAAACTATATGATAAAACAGTGAAATTACATTATAAATCCAATACAACATTAAAATACCAATAAAAATTTTGTTTAAAAACTAAATAGATTTTAGTGCAAAATGAAATATCCATACTCCTAATAGGACATAACAATCTATCAATGACACCCCTTCTGTGTGAATAGTCGAATTCCTCCTCCAATGTATGGTTGAATTCTACTATGTATACAATGAAATAAAATCCTAAAATCCTTTTCCCAAGAATATCTTAGCATTTCCCTCACCTACATCATGTCATAACACATCTACACACACAAACACACATTGATGTGTGTTGGTGTGAGTGAGTATGAATACTTGGTAGGATTACCTAAGAATCTCATGTAATCCCATGAAAGACCTATTCCCAACTATGTAACCAATTCCATTAAAAACTTGTTCGCACATTTAAAACAAACAGTTTATCATAATTATAAATAATAAAATCAATAGATGAAAATATGTATCCATTTATTCTCCCATACATGGTAACACTTGTGGATTCCACCCAAATATGAAGCTAACAATATACCAGCATAAATCAAGAAAATATGGGTAATAAATAATCACATCACATGAATTCCAATATATGATAATAGAACAAAACTTGCAAGGATTTTCACCCACCCAAGTGGTTTTTGAATTTCAAGGACTGCCTTATTTATATCACACATGTGGTTGAACTTCCCATCCACCTTAACTACAAGACCCATCTATTCATAACTGATAGTTCTTGATCATTTCCTATACCCAAAAAATTTTAATTCCCAAAACCATTTTACCTTAAAAAAATTATTTTACCAAAAAAATCTATCACAACACAAATATTAAATCGAACTAATTTAATATGTGCACAATTTTATTTCACAAAACATCATCTTGAACCAACTCCCATGGATTTTTTTCAAAGCCCCTATATGAAGGTTTTTTAAATTTAGAAAACTCTAATTGTTAAATCAGTTTAATTACACACATATTCATACAACCTAAAATAACATTAATCACACAACAAGGAATCATAATCCTATAATGATTGAATAAGAGAAACCTAATCAAAATACCAATTATAAGAGGATATGGTAAACTTGGGTCTGTTCTCGGTAATCATGATATGATCCTCCAAATCCTAGCAACAAGAACATGAGATCTTGATTCTTTCATTATCTATTCAAATACAAGATCCAAAAACATATATATAATCTAAATAGATAGATCTATTTATGGAATATGAAACACATAAGGATGAAAATTTATTGTTGAATAACATAAGACATCATTAATATGAAACCAATTATTTTTTTGGTGATTTGATCAATCATAATTAATGAAAAATATGTCATTTAATGATGGGGGATCTCCAATTCTACTCTATAGAAATCCTAGAGTTTTCCAATGTTGAGTTAGGTTGTCAAATGGGACTTATGGGAGGCTAATTGGGATTGTTAAACAAAAAATGTGTAAGGAGAACCCAATTTCATATTCATAAGGTTCCATGTGCTAGAAGTGTCAACACCACTTCTAACCAACCAAAATCCATACAGTCTCCCAGAACTATGAACAAATTGTGCACTCGCCTCTTCTATTCCTAAGCGACCTGCATAGTTTGGGTGGTATAGGGTGGTCTCCATACTAGGATGTTAGAAATATCATTTTAAGAAGATACAAAATCCTTTTCTTTTGTGATGGAGTGATTACATAGTTTTAAGTATCATGATATATTAAAGGAATCATATTCAAAAATGGCAGTGGATTATGAAATTTTTGTAAGTACCTATGGATTAAATTTACCATCATTTTTCTTTCTCTTTAGGAAAATAGGTTTTATTATTTAATCATAATTTCCTATTATGGATTTTTCCTGACATAGTTTTGGGGTGCGTTATAGGGCCTCTATAAATTTTTGGTCATTGTTTCTGCACGATGAGGTTACCTAGTGAGTAATACAATTATTATGCTTATTTAGTTTAATTTTATTTAATTTTTTATAAATTTTGAAATTAATTAAATTGAAGTTGATAATTAATTATAAAATTATATAATTAATAAATGTGATTTTTGGGCTTAGAATAGGATTCAGAATAGTGTTGGAGCTTCATTGAGCCTAGGTAGTGCTCATTGGGCATCATTTAAAGGGATGCTAACTCCTAGTTTTAGGTGGGTGGCTTTTACATTACTGATACTCTTGGTTATTTATAATTTTATATTCAGGTGCATCATTTTTATATCTATTTTCATGTTACATGACTTTTGTGATCTTTTCTATTAGTTTAGAATGGGAACATGTTGTCTTAATAGTAAACATAGACTGTATAGCTCTCTAAAATGTTCAATAGTGTCTCTCGAATCAAACGACAGATAGTGGAACTTCTGATGAATTATTTTGAGGTGTCAAATGCGTTTCAAAAGGTGAAACAAGTTTCCATTTTAAAAAATGTTTTAAAAATTAGTTTTGAATCAAATGGAAATTCAAGAGGAAAATTGTAGTTTATGAAATGGGTTAGAAATGTTATTTTAAAACACAAATGGTAATCCAAGGAATGTTTTATGGGACTTTAGCCAATGGAATAGCTTGACTAAATATGACATATAATATATTTTATAAATTATTTGAAAAGATGATTTTATTTGGTTTACAAATGTAGGATGAGAGGTCTTGGATGACATGTTTTTGGTTCATCTGACCTCATTAGGGTAATTCCCTACTTTCTGAATCATGTGTTCTTATTGTTATTTCCATTTGAGATTGTTTTTGGATTATATTTATAAAATTTAATGCCTAATGATGTGTGTTGTGTGGGTTGAATTATGATAACCTTCTTGTGGTATCAAAGTAATATATTAATCTATTTGGGTGTGATAAAACCCTTAGAGGGTGGAGACTGGTTTCGGGGACCGTAGTGAGTGTTTAGAGAAATCGTGAATATTAATTTAGAAAAGTATTTATAGATGTAAATTTGATTGAGGGACCTATGTTGGGAATTCGTGGTGTGGTTTGGACAAGGGGGTCCTTTGAGTGTACCCTAATAGTGTGATGGCCCTAGAGAGAGTTGGTGTGTGATGTGACTTTATCGATGATGTTATGTCACACATTTGAGAGGACGACCTTGAGTACATGAGATGAGTTGAGCATATGGAAATCCCTCATTTTATGTTTTATGTGATTTTATATGAGGTATGTACTACCCTCAATGATTGATAACTTAGGGACTTATGACTGTTGAATTCCTAGGTGGTTACCTAGGATTCGATTGACATGCCTAATACGATGGAATGTCTAGGAGATTTCATGGGATTCAGTGATGATTACTGATATATAATACATTGGTAAATTACCCCTTGGATACAATATATGCACTGATTTTTAATTCCTTGGATGAGTTACATGGATTCCTATGGATTACTAAAAAAAATCCTTGGAGATATCCCCTTGGATTAATTTGGATTTTGATTTGGAATGCATTGGATGTGTTCCTTAGAATCGTATAGACAAATGATTTACAGTACCATGTATGATTTCCTTGGATTCATGTAAAATTCTAATACATATTGGATTTCAGTAGTCCTCCTTGTATTTTTAGTGATTTTTTATCCCGGATACCTTAGATTAGTTCATTGGATTCAAATGGACAACTAGTATGAACTGGTTTGGATGAGTTCCTTGGAATTAGGACAAGGGATATGAACTATCCATATAACCAATGGGCATGTTTTGAATTTTCTATTACATGATCCTAATAATCATATGTTGAAAATGGAACTAATGGATTGGCTAGGGGATGTGTATTTGGATATAATAGTCTCCATTAATTTCTTAGAGACACTATATCACACTGGATGAAGAAGGTATGATATTAGGTACTAGATTTGAGGTATGATCAGGTCCCCCTAATGAGTATTTACTTACAGTGGAAAGGATTTGTGGTTTGATCTTGGTCGGGCGGCTAGCAGCACAAAGGTGGAGTGTTTCTAGTGTGGTGGTTGGTGCGGAATGGCTCTGGAAGATTGGGCAGTTCTTTGTGTGGTTTGGAGGATCTAAATGCAATTTGAGCTAGTTTTTTCCCTTTCCTTGTCCAAGGATTCGATGGATCATCTCTCATCGGGGGTCATAGAGGTGTGAAAGAGCTCCAGTACAGTGGGCTACAGTGGCGTCTTGGGTGCGTGATGGGCATATTGCAGAGTTGTGTCAATGGTCGATTAGGGTTTTTACTTTGGGATTTGTGGAGGTTTGTTTCACTTGTAATGAAATTTTTTCCATTGGTATATTTAGCCACTTGAATATAAGGTTGGGTTACTTTGGACCTTTGGGCTTCTAGGGTTATCCCTCACCCTAGTTCAAATAGGAAATCTTGTTTTTTCTTTGTCTTTTTTAATAAAGGGGCTTTCCCCAACCTGTTTTAATATAAAAAATATAATTAAACAGTAATTATAGTTATTATATCTATAATTATATATATTTCTATATTGATATAGGTATATGTAATTTTATAAATATACCAAAGTAAAGACCATGAGATATTCTTATATGAATATATTTACAATTATATACAAATATTTTCTAATATATTATTTTAGAATTTTAATTATAGATAAATAAATATATATATATATATAATTATAATAAATATATTTAAAAAATAAATATATTTTTGATAATTTTATAAATATATATATATATTTACCATTATATGTAAATATTTATAAAATAATAATAAATATATTTAAATAATAAATATATTTATTATATTTATAATTGTATAAATATATATAATTATATAAAAATAAATAATTATATAAATGTATTAATAAAATTATAATAAATATATTTATTTATTTAGATCTTTTTTAGTGCTTTTTTAGCACTGATAAAGGGGACACTTTATTAGCACTAAAAAAGCACCAATAAAGAGTAGTTGTTTTAGTGCTTTCTATATTAACGTTGATAAAATTATTCTATCATCATTTTTTCTAAATCACTCATAAAATATTTACGCATTATTATAAAATGAATCCTAATGAATTTACCCTCCTCATGCCTTCCTACTTTCACAGAATCATAGTTCTAAAGCCGCTACTCTCCCTTCTATCGTGCACTACCTTCACTTTTTCCTTCACCTTCATCGTCATCATCACTCCCTTCCATCATCGTAACTATCACTTACCACCGTTGCTTCCCCCAACTAAACCCTCTGTGCTCTAATGTATATGATTTTTTTATTAATATTGTCTTCATTTGGGTCAGATATTTCAAAAAACCCTCAATCATTTTCACTTATTGATGAACCATGAGAGGGTCTCCTCGACAGTTTTTGTGGGTGTTGAGATGTTTCTTAGTTCACATGGAGTGTCAAGGTTTCATGATTATAATGATCAAAATAATGGATCAGACCAAATAGTCATTGATACCAAATTTTAGCAATTTCTTCTGGTCAATATAAGAAGTACACACAAAAATGTTATAGAATGCAAAGGATGAAGAAATAAACAATTAGGTATTTTTTACAGGGTAAATATTGGATATGTTTTCTAGTGGAATTCAATTTTTTATTTACAAAAAAATTATTATTATCCATATTATTTTGAGGGAATAAAAATGGAATAGTCAAAAAGTATTTGTGCAATTAAGGGGCATGTATATTAGTCCTAAATCATTGTAAAAGGAATAAATATACAACTATAATAGATGTTCTAAATTTATTCTAATTTATTTAACATGGTTAATTCCTAAAATAAGAGATAATAATTAATGGATCTCATTTAAATATGGGTTCCTACCAACTTGATTTTATCTTTATGGTTATTTCAGCCATTTAGTTCAAAAAAGTAGGGTTAAGTTGGCTAATGTTGATAGGAGAGTCGTATTTTAATATAGACCTTGGTTCTAGTCAATAGATCTAAGGTATTCTATTGTATCAAAATATAAGAAAGCACAAAATGTAAATAAGTTTTAAGAGTTGTTTTTAGAAAAGGACACTTTTAATTATAATATTATTGATGCGTTTAGTCTAGGGCCACCAGTAATGTTTCAAGAGTTTTGTACATTTATAAAAAATATTTTACAACACTACACATTCAAGGAAAACTAATGAAACGGAGGAGATAATGGTTTACCTTGGTTTTTTATAATAATAATGGAATATTTAGGCTAGCTTTGGAAATTAACATAAGTGATATTTTAAAAAAATAGTAAAGGAATTTCCTCACTCACACGATAACATGATCATTAAATCTACTACACCTAAAAATTCACATTCATGAACCTATAAAATGATTAGTCAGGAATGTAATAGGGGGATATTTGAAATAGTTCCAAATTAAAGATACATTTGGATAAAGGGTTTTATGATGAAAATATTTCAACCAAAAAATGGTTAAAATTATCTGTGTAACTAATGAATTGTGATACTAGTATATTAACTATTGTTGTATACTAACTCCACTAAGAGGCCTAAAAATCCTATATTAAAATTTTCAGTGCCATGGAAACCCCAATATGTTTCATATGATTAATTATTTAAGTGTTAAACATTCCTCATATATATGGTCTTCAAGTTTCTGACTATGACAACAACTAAGGCCCTAACATTTTTAAAGTTCAATATTCTATTACCAATAATTTTTTTTATATGTGTTCCCTTATAGTTGGATTTATATTGTTATATAAAAATGATTTCAACATCTTCATTCAAAATGATGTCAACATATCCATTCAAAATTTCTCATTTGATTCTGATCTAACCACTTTATGATCCATTTATATGACATCCGTTACTAAAAATTTGACATCCCTCCTCATTTTGTTTTCTATTTCCATAGGGAATCATATAAAATGTTATTTTTAATAATAATAATTAGATATAGACATATTTGGGAGATATTAGTGTTTATTACACATAATTATCACTTTTGGTTTTATTAATGGATGGATCTATGAGGAACCAAAATAACGATGGGTTTGGTGGACAATGAGGTGACTATCACAATAGGAAACAAAATGGAAAGAGAGTTAGAGTAAAAAATATCCTGATAATACTTACTAAACATTCTCAAGAAATAAATAATAATATGAACCATTTCAAACTCCAAAAAATGATAAGTATAAAACAACACACCATGGATTCATTCATGTTTCAATTCCCTCTAACCATTTGAGTTCCTCTAATCAACTATTTTTTGACGAAATGGATAGTCATTTAGAATTTTGAAGGGGAAGTAGATAGAGGGTGGGTGCTGATTGTGAATATGAGGAAATTTGAATAAGTTTATTGACTAAAATGGGAGGTGTTTAAGGAAATATTATTCCCAAAATATTGTCCCAAAACAACTCACAAAAAATAGAGATAGATTGCAATATATATATATATATAAATTGAATCCATTGGTACCTATAAATGGAACCACATAAGACTCACAAGGTACACCTAGAGTTTTTTTGTTAACCATAAAATCAAGATAGGTCATTTCATCAATTGACTAAAATTGAATAATTTTATAATTTTATGTTTTTAAAAAATTAAATTTTATATATTATAATTTTATACTTTTATAAATTTTTAAAACTATTTCAATCTGCATACTTTGTTTTCAATTTATCAATAGTTTAATATTTTTATACTTTCATAAATTCAATGTCAGTGAAGAAAATATTTTAAAAAATATAATAATCTCATTTTTTATTTTTGAGGCCATTATAACATTCAATATCTGTATTTTATATCATGAAAAGTGTTTTAAAATAATATTGTTTTTTTATTTCTATTATTAAATTCAATATCCTTATTTCCATTTTATTTTAAGAAATTCATGAGATCTATCTTAAATTTAACATCTTTGGTGTATTTTTTTTGTTAAATATTAATATTACCAAATCAAATAGGATTGATATGAATAGAGAATGGATGAATTCCAATTGTATGACAAAAGAGTACGAAGATGGGGTGAAAGAGTTCATCAAGTTTGTAAAAGAGCTTCCATATAAACCTTCTCCAATCCCTTCTTCTTGTTTACACTACTGTTATTCAAGACTAATTACTCCATAGGAGTTAAAAGAACACGTGATTTATCATGGAATTGATCAATGTTATAAATGTTGGAATAAACATAGGGAAAAAAGAATGTAACCAGTGACTCGGATATCACTGCATTTTATGGATCATCTGATATGATTACAAGTATGGATAACAAAAAAGACCATATAAAGGAAGTGATTATAGTCTTGATTGATGATGAAGATCATATTGAGAAAATGAAAGTGTTAGTTGAAGATAAACTTTAGGATTTTTAAAATTTGTTTGAGAAGTTAAAGAATCGTACAAAGATTTCTGTGTATGATGGTTTCACTAAATATACAGTATTGTCAGTCATATGGAAGTACTGTAATTTACAATCTCACAATAGATGGATTGATACTATTTTTACTAATCTACTTTCAATCTTAAATGATATGATCCTAGAAGATAATGATCTACCTATCTTAATATATGATGATAAAACAAAAGATATGTTCAATGGGTATGACCTCTAAAATAATACAAGTCAACCCAAATTACTGTATACTATTTGACAAGGACCAAAAATCAGATAAATAAATCCCAAAGTGTGGTTCTCCTCAATACAAGATAGAAGAATCAGGTCCTATAAAAGTTTTATGGTACTTTCCAACAATTATAAGGTTTGGGAACCTATTTGGAAGTGAGGATACTCCAAGGTAATTGACATGGTACGTACATACAAGAAATAAATATGAGAGACTTTCCCCCCTAGAAGACTATCCTTAGTGGAATAAAATTGATAACGAGTATCATGGATTGGGAAATGAGTTGATAATCCTTCTTCTTGCGTTATCTATAGATGGAATGAATCCTTTTGGTTTTCAATGTAGTACTTGCAAAACATGGCCAGTAATGTTTGTAAATTGTAACTTTCCTCCTTGGTTATGCATAAAAAGAAAATACATTATGTTATCTATTGTTATATCTGGACCAAAACAACTGGGTAATGATATTGATTTTTATTTGGCACCATTGATCAGAGATTTGAAATTAATTTGGTATTTTCATATAATATTGTAGGATGATTACAAAAACAAATATTTCACATTTAGAGCTATATTTTATTAGATGATAAATAACTTTTTTGCCTGTGAAATTTTTTCAGGATGTATCATTAACGGAACTCAAGGGTGTACCATTTGTAACAAGGTACATAGTCAATTAGGTTAAAACATTCATCGAAGTCTATGTTTCTAGGACATCATATATTTATACCCAAACGACATAAGTATTGATCTAGGACGACATCATTGGATGGATGTTAAGAAGAATTCATATAACTATCTCCAATAATAATTGATCAACTGTTTGAAAAATTAAAATATGTGGACACTACTTTTGATAAACCATTTTTGAAAAACCTTATAAAAATCGATCGGGAAAAGATAATAGTATTTTATGAATTACCATTATGGAATTGTATGTACGTCAGAAATTTTATTAATTTTATCCATGTTAAAAAAATGTATGTGAGAGTGTAACATGAATGTTATTAAATTCTTCCAACAAAAAAAATATGAAACAATAGCTATGCTGGACATGGTTCACATGGGAATGTCGGACGAGTTGGTGCCAGTGAAGGGTAAAAAATGAAACTTTCTTCCTCCAACTGCTTAGACTCTTTACATGTAGGAGAGGTATTAGTTTTTCAACTTCTTTAATGATGTAATGCTTTCATAGTGGTATTCATAAAATATCATGTATATAGTTTCAATGACTAATTTAAAGTTAAAGGGTCTGAAATCACATGATTTTCATGTTTTGATGCAAGATCAAATTCATGTAACATTAATGTTGCATTTTTCACAAGAATGTTTGTCGTACAATAACTAAGATCTATTTATTTTTCAATGCTATTTGTAGAAAAGAAATAGAGCCAAAAAATTTGAAAACTATGGAAAATAAAATTTCCATCATAATATATGAATTGGAAATGTTCTTCCAGTAATAATTATTTGATATAATGGTTCACCTGATAATTCACTTGGTGAGATAGATTTGACTATGTGGTCCTATAAATTATAGATGGATATATCCCCTATAATTTTATATGTATATTTTGAAAGGTTATATCAATAATTGAAGTCATCAAGAGGGTATCGTCAGGGTTTGGCATGTTTCATCTAACACTTAATGAACCATTGTTTATATTTGATGTGCTTGCGTGTTATGTTTCTAAGTAGGTGTTTTACATGATCATAGATACCCTATTTATATATGTATAATATGAACATCCACTTGATCACATTATTAGTTAGTTTCATCAATGCATTGAGGATTCTCACTAGGTTGTTGGGCTCACCCCCAACTCACATACACAACATGGGTTTTGATGTATGTGGGTAGATCTTCCGTTTTCCTCTCAGGACATAGGTGCCGCTAGAATTTTGATACGTCATAATGTTTTAGTGACTTTTGGAGGCTATGTATGTGGAAGGTTGGATTATGTGTGTTGAAATAAAGGATGCTATATTTACTTTTTATTATGGTTAAACATGTATTGGTCAGTTTTCTATTTATATATATATAATGTATGTTATGCCATGTTATTTGGCTGTTTCTCTGGTTTTATAATGCATCATATATACTAGTTTACTACTTTTTATTATGGAATGTGGGGCGCACATGGATCCCTATTTACTCTTACTCATGTTTTTGGGATTTCAGTTATATGGAAGGATCACGCTGAATATTCAGTAGAATTAGGGATGAACCCTTGGGAATTATATTGGGGAGCGTAGTCTACCCATGACTATCTTAGGCTCTCATTTCTAGTCAGTAGCCTCTAGTGTATGGGGAGTTACATCTAAATTCTAGTGTTTTCCCTACATTGGCACTATTTATGAAGCCTATGTGAGGGTGTTACATAAAATAAAACACTATCTTTCTTAGAAACCAATATTTCATGCCCAATCATATAAAAAAAATACCTTTGGTGAAATAATGATTTGGGATCACTAAATGGATTTCATTTATGTGTTCATCATTTTTATTGGGAGAAACTTCATTAAAATTGATGATAAAAAGATATAAAACATTATATTCACCCATGTTTAAGTCGTTATTATAGATTATAGATTATATCATGTTAATAATTTTGAGATCTATTATAGGTTTGACCTATGACATAGTTTTAAATTGGTATCTAATATTGAGAAGTTCTCTCAAAGATAAGCATTCTAAGAATCTAAATGTGACTATTATTTAGATCAATTTATATAACTCTGACTAAAGGATTTTAGATAATGGGTTTCAATCATAAATTTATGTTGATAAACATAGACTCAAGGAAAATATGGAATTGAATAAGGGATATGTAGATCTTAATTTCTACAATGGAAGAAGATATATTTTATTAGAGGTTAGTAAAAAAGGTATAAGTCTACCCAGTTGATTAGTTTTACAATTAGAGAACTGTTTTTACATTCCTATCGTAAATATATATTTTATTTATTTATCATTTTTGGAAAAGAAGGTATTTTCATTCATTATTAAGAAAACAACTGATTGTATATATATGAATGAAATATTTTAATACATCAGGAATATGGTAAAAAACTAATACATTCTAGATATAGATAATCATATGTATAATATTTAGAATACTAGGTTAAGGGTTGATTCAAATAGAACCTACCTTTGGAATTTTCTTCTTAGATATATAAATGAGAAACACATCCAAAGTCGCTATAGAGAAGGATCATTGGACTTGTTTAATTATAAATTCTTTAATACACGAGAATCTTGTTTATTTGGAAATATAAGAAAAACACATTTTAGTGGAAATGGTAGAGGGGAAAATGGATTTTTTGATCTCACACCTAGTGATGTATGTGGACCACTGAGTACATAACAAACAAGTGGGATTATGTACTTTTTTACATTTAGAAATTACTTTATTTGTTATGGTTTTCTGTTTCTAATGAAAGACAAGTCTGAAACTTTTTAAATATTAAATGACATTAATATTAAAATACATAATCAACTGTGAAAAAATATTAAAATTCATTGACTAGATTATGGTGATGAATATTTAATATATAAATTACCTATGTATCTGAGAGATTGAGTAATTGTTCTGCAACTCACTTCTCCTAGAACACCACCATTGAATGGTGTGTCTAAGTGGAAGAATTATACCCTACTAAACATGTTTTGATGGACGAGGATTCATTGTGACTCTCCTCTTATATTTTGAGGTTATGATTTGGGGACTACTATATTCTTACTTAATTGTATTCCATCTAATGTAGTCACAAGGACACCCTATGAGATATGGATAAAAAAAATTCATTATGCCTTTTAGTAGGATTTGGGGTTTTAAATCACTCATATGATGTTTTGATTTAGATTAGCTTATCCCCAATTCAAAAAAATGAAATTTTTTTGTTATTCCAAAGAAAAAAAGTGGTATTGTTACTAGAATACCACTAAAAAAGTTTTTGTGGCTATATATGGTCTTTTAAATGAGATATAACACATGAATCAAGTATTAAATGGGATATTTGAATATGGAAAAGTTCAAGAAAAAAATAGGAAGTGTTCCTGAGATGAAAGTTAAGATGGTTCCATAAATTGGTGTGGAAGAAGAAACAACTCAAGATATATAAGAATCTATAAGGACATGTTGGATTTATCTGGATCTCAAAAGATATGTATTTATTATGGAAAATTATGATGAATTATTATTTATAGAATATTAACCTACTTTCTAGGAAGAGGCCATTGAGTGTTTTTATTTTAATAAATGGCTAAAATCCATAGAATCTGAAAAAGACTCCATGTATAGTAACCAATTTTGTACATCGGTAGATGAACCTAAAAGGGTGAGACCCATAGGATGAATGTTAGTTTTCCACAACAAATCTAACATGGATGGAAGTTTGTTTACCTATAAAGCACACCTCATTGTGAAATGGTTGAAAACAAATTCATGGTATTAACTCTGAAGAAACTATTTCAGTTATTTCATTAATAAAGTCTATTTAGATATTTCTATCCATAATAACCCATTTTTATTATGATAAATATCAAATTAATTCCAAAACGACTTTCATTATTATTAATTTAGTTTAGGAATTGTATAAGGATCAACATGAAGTTTTTGATGGGCGAAATTTTTGTATTGGTTCCCTAGAAAAAACATTTATATACTTTATGATTACAGGTTTTCATTTTTTGTAATATTAATAAAATTATTATAACATCATGATTTATATTCTGTGTGACATTTTATGTGATAATGTTCAAAGGGTACCTATCTCACAAAAAGGACATAACAGTTCCCCGCTATGATGAGAACATAGAAGTGTTATGATAGTATTCTTGAATATTTTTTTTATATACAGATGATAGTGTTTTATGAGATGAATATGATACCTGTTATTAGGGTTAATGGAACATAATACATTTATACTTATTCTTATGAAAATTTACTTTAGTAATCTCTAAGAGAATGAGTTGTAAATTGGTATCTAATATTGAGAAGTTCTCACAATGAGAAGAATTATAAGAATCTAAATGTGACTATTATTGAGATCAATTTCTCTAACTATAACTAATGGTTATTATATAATGGGTGTGAATAATATATTTGTGTTTATAAACATAGACTCAGAAATAATAGGGAATTTATAAAGGGATATGTAGATCCTCATTTCTAAAATGAAGTATGAGTTGATGTATTAAAGGTTAGAACTTATAATTTAAGCATACCTAGTGGAATAGTTATATAATTAGTGAATTTTTATCACATTCCCATAAAGAAAATTATTTATTTATCTTGTTTGGATAAGAAGATATTTTCATTCATTGTTAAGAACAAGTGTTTTTGTATATATATGAATGAAATATTTTACGAAATCAAGAATTTGGTAAAAAATTTAACATTATGGATATGGATAATACTATGTATAATGTTTATAATACTAGGTTTAGGTTTGATTCAAATACCACCTACCTTTTTCGATTCCACCTTGGATATATAAATGAGAAACATATTCGAAGTCTCAATGGATATGGATCATTAAAATAATTTAATTATGAACTGTTTGATACCTGAGAATCACATTTATAAGGAATGATAACTCAAACAGCTTTTAGTGTAAAATGTAGAAAGGGTAATGGTTTTTTGGATTTCCCACATAGGGACGTATGTGGACCAATGAGTACTTAAGAAACTAGTGGGATTAGGTACTTCGTTACCTATAGAGATAAATGTAGTTGGTATGGTTTTGTGTTTTTGATGAGATGCAAGTATGAAATTTTTAAATGTTAAATGAAATTCCAATTGAAATATAGAATGAACAAGGAAAACATATTTAAATTATTTAACAAGATTTGAGTGTTGGATATTTAATATATTAATTACTAGAATATCTGATAGATTGTGGAATTATTCTACAACTTACTCCTCTTAGAAAAAAATTATTGAATGTTGTGTCTAAGAAGAGTAATTTTACCCTATTGTACATGGTTTTATTGATGATGAGTCATTTTTAATTACTTATTATATTTTAGGGTTATTATTTTGGGACTAATATATTATTATTAACTCCATTCCATCAAAATATGTCCTAAAGACACCATATGTGATATAGAGTGAGAAATGTACCATTATTTATTTTATGTGGAAGTGGGGTTGTGAAGCACTCATGTGATGATTGGATCCTAATTATATTATTCCTAAGTCATAATAAATATAATATTTGGGTTATCCTAATGAAATAAATGGGTATTATTTCTAGAATCTTGTTGAACATAAAGTGTTTGGGGCAAGAGATGGTTGTTTTACTTGAGAGACAAAAAATGAATAGATTAGTCAATATGAGGAAATTTGAACCTAAAGAAGTTTCAGAATAAAAAATATGAAGTTTTCATGAGATGAATGTCAAGATGGTTCCAAAAATATTTTTGGAAGAAGAACCAACTCATGTTATATAAGAACTTTGAAAAACTTTTAGTTTTTATTTGGTTCTTGGGAGGTATGAATTTCATGTGGAAACTGATGATGAATTATTATTCAATGGAGATTAACCTACTACCTATCGAGATGCTATTGAGACTTTTGATTCTGTGAAATGGATAAAATCCATGGAATCTAAAATAGAATCCATGTATAGTAACCAAGCTTTTAACTTAGTGGATGAACCGAAAGGGATGAGACCCATAGGTTGAAAGTGAGCTTTCCACAATAAAACATACATGGATGGTAGTGTGTTTACCTAAAAATAACACCTTGTAGAGAAGGTTTACAAACAAATCATGGTACTAACTATGAAGACATATTTTCAACTATTGAAATAATAAATTCCATTAAGATATTTCTTTCCATAGAAAGTCATTTTTATTATGAGATATATAAAATTAATGCCAAAACCACATTCAATAAAAATAATTTAGTCTAACACTTATGTATAGAGAAACCTAAAGGTTTTGATGTGAAAAATGTTCATGTTAGTTCCCTAGAACAAACTTCTATATAATTTATGATTACCTATATTCATGGTTTTGAATATTAATAATGTTCTTACCACATCTTGATTTTTATTCTATGTGACATTGTATGTGATAATGTCTAAAGGGTTTCTGTCACACTTAAAGGTAATATGAGTTCCCCGCTATAATGAGAATATGGAAGTGTTCTGATAGTATTCATAAATATATGTTTTATGGATAGATGGTATTTTTTAACGAGATATAGAAGATACATGTTATCAAGGGTATGGGAATATGATATATTTATAATTGATCCTAAGAAGTTTTCCCATAGTAATCTCTAAGAGAAGGAGGTTGTGATAACATGACCCACAATAGGAAATCCATATTTATATGTGTCATTGGATGACTATATCAGTGGATATGTGTAATGTTCTGTAAAACTTTATGATTATTATTAATGCATATCATGAGTTTCGTACTTTAATGTATTGACAAAAATCATGATGGAATATGTGCATGATGAGGTAGGATATGTTGGGTGTGTCATGAGTGATATTGTATTAATGAATAATATGAGATAGATTTTCCCCTGATTCTATTTAAATAAATTTGATATCCCAGGCCCTTTAATGGGAATGGAACTGTGTGATTAAGTCTATTTCCATAGTGTTCTACTGATAAGTTCATTTTTTGAAAGTCATAGAAAGATACGTCGAACACATAGGTTGATGACTCAAGTATGAAACCTAAATGATTATAGAGATTGAGAAAAAGTGATTCTATTACATGGTGTACATTAATATGAGTATATATGTCATTGTAGAAACAAAATATTTTTCTATGGGTGGATTCACATGTTTCTAGACTTTAACCTTGGACTTTAGGTGGTTTATCTTAATGATACAAAAAAATAAAAATTGAGGGTCACACACTAAATGTATCCAAATCCTCAATTAAATTTTATATAAATTTAATGTGTTAAATAAATCTTTTTCTTGATCGTGGTTTAATAAATATTTATATTTTTTGATTGTAAATATTCAGTCATTAGTTATTAAAGAAAATATATGTATTTTGAATATTTTATAAATATTTATTCACTAGTTTGGTGAATATAATATGTATTTATTTATTTGGTAATAATGAAGGGATAGTTATTTATTTAAATAGATAGTGATTATTGGAGGTTTAATAAATACCGGGGAGGAATAACAAGCCAATTTAATGGTATAGAGTGAAATAAGATATTAAATATTATTTGAATAAATTCTAAATTATTTGTTAAAGATATAATATTTATTTCTCTTTGAGTTAGTTCATTTAATGTAAATAACATTAATAATAATATCTAGACACGGGGTTCACCATGGATTAAGATATTAATAAGGACCAATGCGCAACTATTTATTCTCTAACTGTAGCTTGATATAAACCTCTCAACCCAAATAATCATTGTAAACAAAAAATTATAAATAATCCCATCAATACCTATATAGTTATTCCTCTAGAACACTCTTCAAAACGTGGAGTGACACTCACCCTCAACACTCTTGAAATTAGAGAGAATAAGAACAATCCTTCAACCTTGAAGAAATTCTTGTGGTGGTCAACAATTAATGATACAAGAAATAAAATCATTCATACTATAACTTGGAGATTTCTATTATGAAATTCATAGGTTCATGGTTCATGTGTGGATCACCACTGGAGAGATTCTACCCTCTAATACTTTCATGTGATGGTAGTTTGTATTGAATATATCATTTGATTTTTCAATGAATAAAGAATTCCAACATGAGATAATTCTTAATTTGCATAAATTAATTATAAATTTTATGTGATGATCATGTCTCGTAGATTTTGTGTTTTATATAATATTAGTTATGAGTAGGAATCTGAAGAAGTCTATGAATATTCAATTGTTGGGAACAAGTATGTCCACTTCTAATGCACCCCAGAGTAATCACCAAATGTGTCTATAAAGGTATACAAGTTGAAATAATCTATTTATGGATTGAAGAATGATTCTAAAAGTTGGAATACCCAGTTTTATGGTGTAATCAAGGAGTTTTCTGACCAAGAAAATAAATGATTCTTTTGTATATAAATAGATTTGTGGGATTTTAATATTATTTCTGATATTGTGTGTTGATTACCTACATCTTATCAAAAATGATGTCTTGAATTTACACTATGTAAAGATATGGTTGGAAAAATGATTCTATTTAAAATAAATTGGTGAAAAAGTCTACATACTAAGACTAAATACATATATAAATGGATCTAATAGACTACTTGGTCTGATTCAGAACACATACATTGGTAAATTATTAAATAATTTTAGCGTAGGGAAATCAAAAAATGAGTCTATTAGTATTTCATGGAATGAATCTTAGGAAGATTCAAGATCCTTCCATGGAGTTAGAATGGATAAATATAATTATATGTGCATCATCCATGGGATCTTTCATTTATTCCATGATATGTATTTATATTGATTCATCTTATACACTAATAATAACCAGTAGATACCAATCCTATACTAATAAGAGTCACTAGATTACTATTAAGAACACCCTTACGCACTTAAGAAGAACTAAGGATATGTTATTAGAAATTTTAAGAGATGATAAGGTCTATGTATGGAGTTACACAGATGTTAGTTTCTAATCTGATAAATATGACATGAGATTTAAATCTAATTTGATGTTTTTTTAAATAGTGGAGCAATTTGTTGGACGTGTTCCAAACATGCCACCATATCAAAATCAAAAAAAAAGAGGAAACGTACATCACTATATCAAATGCTATGAAGGAAGTGGTTTGGATTAAGAAGTTCATTAGTGAACAAGGGGTTCTAGAAATCCTAGCCTTTTACACATATCATTACATGACTTTAAAAATAAGTATACATCAAATTACAATATAAGGACCATAAGGTCTATTGTCTTGGAAGACTAGTTAAATAAAATTGAGAACAAGGAACTAAATAAAATATTTATTTATTTAATATTCATAAAGAGATCCTAACTTCCATGGATCCCTTACATTGGTATAAAATAACCTGGGGATAACATAAATAAATGGATGATCTAAAATCCCAGTAAGGGAATAAATATAAGAATAAAGCTTCACACATGGGTTAGAGGACATGACATAATGATATAAAAAGGCATAAAACATGATTAAACATAAGGAATAATAACATCAAGAACATGGGATCATATAATCATGGAATAATAGTAATGTGGAAGCAATGTGAAACATACCTTTAGCATGATTCAAGCCTCATTTCACATAAAGTAGCAAGAGTCAAGGAAAACCGCCACGACTGTTTCACATGGAGGACGAGTCAAGGCTAACCTCTAAGACCGTTGCACATAACATCTCATGAGACTAAAATTTAACCAATGGATTGGAACATTATATTGGTTCACCCATCCTAACATGTTCATGAATATGTTTTCTACATAAATAATCATACATAATAAATCATACATAAACATATGGGTAGTCATGAAAAGAAATGGGTATCATAATCATGTCATAAAGAATAATAAATGGGTGTATCATACAAGTTTCCATGAAATAAAGGGATTAAAAAATACATGGATATTAATAATATAAAATAGGAATATATAATGGTTATTTATATTTCAAATATAAGAGATAACATTTAAAAATATTATTTAAGAAACTTTAGCATAAAACATTTTAGTGTCGTTTTAAGGGAAATACTAAAGAGAATATAAAATAGAAAAGGGAATAATTTTCTATATAAAACTATAAGTGAACCAATAATGTTTTCATAATGAAAATATTTATTTTATTTAAATAATGGTGGATTAAAATAGATGATAGAGTGCACTTAAAATTGGCTAAGAATTCGGGAAGTTCCCTTAAATTGGGCTTACTTATTGGGAAGAATTGAGACGGGAATCATTTAAAAACAAGTATATCCCCAAAAGAGAATGATGAATGGATCTTGATACATTATTTTGTAACTAATAAAAAAATTATAACATGTACATAACAATAAAATAGAATTTCATTTGGGTAAAAAAAGAGAGATTAACTCGAAGGAATAATTGAGGTTCGGGTAGAATCTCTTACCTTGAGTCCGAAGGTGTTCTTCAATTGATCTTAATGTCCTAGATAATAAAATTATATTCATTAAATAATAAATAAAAAACCCTTTATACATTTATTTGATTTATTATAACATTATTAAGTCCATTTACGACCTTTTTGATGAGTTATAGAGTTTAATTTTGTCATTTGTGAGTGCTCATTTTTGTAATTTTCATGACTGGTTCCCTTATATAAGAGTATGGAAGTTATTGTAAAATGGAAATTGAAATACATAATTGAAGTTATGAGTTATTAATTATCATTGATAATGTTAAATGATCATATAATTCATTTGGTTATTTTATGTGAGGATGAAACATTAGATAAAATTTTAATGATAATTTCTTAGATTAATTTGGTAGTTTTTTTATCATAACAAACTCATATCGTTTTATAAATTAATATCACGAGTAAAATATGATTCTAGAACATTAAATTTCATATAAATAATAAATTATTTTCCCGTTCAACCATATAAATGGTTTTATGACCATCCTTGAAGATGATAACAAAAATTGAAAACTCATCATCCTTGAATGTGATCAATTAACACATCTCACATGGTGTTTTCATTCTTCGTATAAAAGGGGGGGAAAGGAGGGGTGATGAAGAATTATTCCATTATCATAAAAAAATATAGTATATGTTAGGTACTAGAGTTTTCATACCATTTGGATGAGGGGAACTGAGTATATAAAAAGAACAGAAAGGAACTTGAAAATAAAATAAAAGACCTAGAAAGAGGAATTTACCTCTTGAATTTATCCTCCTTGAGAGCCCCAATAGGGAATAGGTTTTGGTTATTTGATGAGACCAAGATATTTTTTATATAGGGGAGGTATTGGGAAGATATTTGAGTAGAATTTTTACAATTCACATGGCTCAAGTGGTGTGAAGAAAAGAGGTGGTGAGGTTTGGTATTTATAGTGGAGAAGAAGAGTGTTTTCTCAATATTTAATTCCTTAGTTTATTATTTTATTCAAGATATAAAATAGTGCAAATTATTGAGAATAAAAATAGTAATTATATCATGTGAGTTAGAACCAACGGTTCTTACATCATTAATGACTCAATAAATATTTTATTTAATATATAATGTATATATACTGTAAATTACTATATTTTACTATTCACCAAAAAATCAAGTATTTCAGAAAAATACAAAAAATTCAACATTACCATTTTTTGACCTGTAAAATACAAAAATGAAATAAATTTTATTAAAATAATTTTTCAAATATAGGAAACATATTTTTTAATTAAAATCATAATTTATTTTAAAAATCCAAATTTTAAAATTAAAACCACTTTTCTAACACTTTGAAATATTAATTAAGGTCTCATAAAATTATATTATAATCATAATACATAAAAATATTGTTTTATGAATAAATTTTATGAAAATAAATTTTATTTTAATTTATTAAATTAATCATAAAATTGTATTTAGATATACATGACTTACAAAAATACATACAATTATTTAATATTTTTTTAATTATTTATTTTTTTATACAATAATATAATTATATCATATTGACACTTATAAGATGGAAAAAATTTATTTATACCTTCATTGGTTAGGTTACTGTTATATTAGCCAGTTTATTATTCATAAGGGTAACATTACTATTCCAAAGGTCAAGTTATTATTTCATCGGTATGTGTTCATAAACTTATAGAGATACCATTTATTTCAATAATTCTTCATTTATAATGTTTTTCTTGTGTTATATATATAATATTATGTGATTATACTATAAGAAATAATTTTAAGAGGGGAAATACATTGATAAAACATTGGGCCATTACATTCTTCCCCCTTTATGAAGTTTCACCCTAGAAATTTCATCTCACATTCTAGCCTAAAAATAAGTGTTGGTACTTCTCCTTAATCACTTCCTTCAGTTCCCATGTGGCCACTTCGGGCTTATGGTTCTTCCATAGTGCATTGACTAGGTGGGTAGTCTTGTTGCATAGAACTTTATCTCTGTGATACAAGATCTTCACTGGATGCTCCCCATAAGAAAGATCATTCTCCAACTGTACCACCCCAGAAGACAGTATATGTTAAGTACCAGATATGTACTTTCTCAAGAGGGATACATGGAATACATCATGAAATTTAGAAATGGTAGGTGGAAGTTCTAGTCGATAGGCCACAGCTCTAACGCGATAAAAAATCTCGAAGGGGTCGATGTAACTAGGACTAACATTCCTTTCTTACAAAATATCATAACCTTCTTCCGTAGAGATGTTTTGAGAAATACCATGTCTCCAACATTGAACTGAAGGTCTCTTTAATGATTGTCTACATAACTCTTTCGTTGACTTTGGGATGCCTTAGTTTGATGTTGAATGGTTTTCACCTTCTCCACCGTTTCTTTGACCATTTTAGATCTTATCATCTTACGCTCACTAACTTTATCCTAGCATGTTGGTGTTATACACCTTTTCCTATAAAGGGGTTCATATGGAGCCATTTGGATGCTGGAGTGGAAACTATTGTTGTAGGAGAATTCTACCAGTGTAATATGTTGGTCCCATCCTCCTTTAAAGTGCATAGAACATGATCTCAACATGTATTCCAGTGTCTGAATAGTTCGATCAGATTGGCCCTCAGTTTGAGGATGATAGTCTATATTGAAGTTTATCTCAGTGTTTGGATCATGTTGGATACTTTTACAGAACTTCAAGGTGAACCTCAGATCTTGATATGATACAATAAATAGTGGTACTACAAGAAGCCTTACCACCTATTTGATATATATTTGTGCAAGTTGATCTAATGAGATGTCCTGTAAAATTGTGATAATGTTAGATATCTTTGTAAGACGATCCATAATGACCCATATAGAATTTTTTCTTCTTGATTCCCTTATAAGTACAGTGAAAAATCCCATATCAATTCTCTCCCACTCCCATGTAGGTATGGGTAGTGGTTGCATCATCCCTTTATACTTTTGACTTTGAGCCTTCACTTGTTGACTTACCAGGTACTTTGATGTATATCTAGTAATCTCCTTCTTCATATTGTCCCACCAATAGTTCTCTCAGAGATCTCGATATATCTTTCTGCTCCCTGGGTTCATAGATAATGTTGAGCTATGTGTGTCATTCAAAATCTCCTTCTTTATCACATGATCGGATGGTACACATAGTGGTGACCCCAATCTTACAACTTATTTATTCATCTTGAACTCATAGGATTTCCCATTTCTGATATCTTCCACCATTTTTATAATTTCCACATATATTCTATGAGAATCCTTTATTTTCTCCATGCGGGATAGTTGAGAAATCATTTGATAAAGGATTTATGATGCTCCCCCATTAATGATTCCCATGTCCATCCTATGCAAATCTAAAAATATTGGATTCCTCTCAATTCTAATCATTGAAAAATATGTAGGATCATTTCTACTTAGATCATATGCTACCTTATTTTCCTTATCGGGATGGTAGTGGATTGAGAAGTTGTAATTCTTGATGATATCTAACCATCCTAAGTGGTACATATTATGATCATTCTATGTGAATATATATTTGAGACTCTTGTGACTAGTATATATCTCACACTTCTCCCCATAGAGATAAGGCCTCTAGATTTTCAATGCAAAGTTCACAACTGCAAACTCCAAATCATTCATGGGATAGTTTTTCTCAGGAATATTCAACTGTCTTGATGAATAGGCTATCACTTTATCAGTTTTCATAAGTACATAGCCTAATACCTTGTTTGAAGCATCACTTTACATGAAAAATAGTTCTCTACTTGTTGGGAGTGTGAGTACTAGAGTAGTGATAAGCCTCTTTTTGATCTTCTTAAAGATTTAGTCAAATTCCTAGGTCCATAAAAACTCCACTACTTTATGTAATCTTAGTTATTGGGTTTCATAATCATGATAAGTTCTTCAAAAATCATCGATAATACCCAGCTAGACAAAGAAAGCTGCAGATCATTATAACAGATGACGAATTGGGACAGTCCTTAATTTCCTTTGTCTTGGAAGGGTACAAAGACATACCTTTGCTAGTGATAACAAGCCCCAAGAATGTTATTTCCCTTTATCCATTACTCAAATTTACTATACATTGCAAAACATTTCTCCCTTCACAAATTATTTAGTATAGTATTCAAATTCTCCTCATATTCCTCCTTTCTCATAGAGTATATCAAAATATCATCAATAAAGACTACCATATTTTTCTTGAGGTAATCTCTAAAGACTTTATTAATTAAATCCATGATATTTTTTGTAGCATTAGTGTGTCTAAAGGGAATCATTATGAAATCATAGTTTCCATACATTTTTAAAAGGTAGTCTTGGAAATATCTTCCTTCCTCACCATTGATTGGTAATATCCCGACCGAAGGTCCACCTTTTAGAAATAACTGTCCCCACATAGCTGATCAAACAAGTCATCTACCTATGGTAGAGAACACTTGTTATTTACCCTTATTTTATTGACCTCAAGATAATCAATGCATATGTTCATTGATACATCCTTCTGTTTAATGAATAAGACTAGTGCACCCTATGGTGAAGCACTCTGGTAGATAAAACCATTTTCCATATTCTCCTGTAACTACTTCTTTATCTCTTCCATCTTAATGATGGGAATTCTATAAGGTTTCTTTGATATAATAAGATATCTATGAATAAGATAAATTGATTACTCAACATATCAGTTAAGATTAAGACCAAACAACTCTTTGGGTAATACATCAGTGTAGTCCCTTACAATGGGCATGTATTTGAGCATGATTATTTCCTTTGTCTCAATAATTGGAGCATGATATGCTTACTCATAAGGTAATAATATCCACACTCTAGATTTTTATTTTGAAAGAGATTCATCCTCCACCTTACACATGTACATAATTTTATGATGTTTCGGGATGTGAAGAGTGATCTCCCTTTCATGACAATTGATGTTGGCTTTGAATAATGATATCCAATTAATGCCCAAAATAGCGTCAAACTACACCTAAGTGAGTATGACATGCTTTTTTGGGAGGATCAATCCAAAAACTTTAACGAGGGAGGAGTTATATACTTCGGATGAAATAATTTCCCAATTTTTTATTCTCACAGATAACTCAACATCCAAATATTTAGGTTGTGATTAAATAGTTCTACTAAACCTTTAAGATATGAAAGAATGCGTAGAACTATAATCAAATAGCACGTTTTATATTATTGATTGAATAACCATAAAACCTATCACAACATCATTTTATGGATCCACATCATCATTAGTGATAGAATAATCCCTTCCTTGTTCCATTGGAGGTTGTTTTTGATTGATTCCAACAGCCCTTAGCTTAGGGAAATTGTTCCCATAATGCACATGTTTCTTGCAGTTGAAACACCGCACTACTAGATGAGCATTGATGTGAACCTTCATTTATTATTACACATTAATGGAATTATTCGTATCCCTTTGGTAGTTCTTAGATAGATGTCCCATTCTTCCACATTTAAAGAAATTCCTAGTTCCCATTAGATATTTCCAAGGATGATTCTTCCCACAATTTTGATATGTGGGATGTTTTATATTCCTTCTATCATAGGATTTATTTGATGATCCACCCATGTTAGAATCCATTATCCTCTTTGTTTTTCACTGTTCCCATGAGACCATTGAGAGTCTCTGATCTCCATTTCAACCTTAATGGAATAATGAAAAATCTCCTTGTAGTTATCAATGTCTTGAATCACTAATGATTTTCATAGATTCATATTTAGTTTTCAAAAGAAATAAATCACCTTTCTTTAGGTGTTCATGAAAAAATTGGAGGCATACCTTTCTATACATGAAATGTTTTCATCATACGCACTAATAGACTCATATTCCTTCTTCTTAAGTTAGAGGAACTCTCTTTCCATCTTGAGGTGGAGGGTTCAGGGAAAATATTTATTAAAAGACATTTTCTTGAATTCCTCCCAATCCATGGAATCAATTTCCTCCTAGTACTTTTTTCTTTTGATTAGTGTCCACCACTAATCAGAATTCCCATTAAAACAATAGACCACCATCACAAATTTCTCTTCTATTAAGCACTATAGGATAGAAAATATCTTTTCAATAGACTTAATCCACTGTTCCATGAGGAGGGGATCATAAGATCCACTAAACATGGGAGTCCTTTTCCATATGAAGGATTCGATGAAAAATTTATCTTTCCTTAGATAATGAGGTCATTCCAAATGATTCAAGTTATTTTTAATAACTTTTGAAAGGTGAGAAAGTATTGTTCTAATGTTTTGAGCACCCATTCCCATCATAATAGGTATATCATTAGAGAAATCATTAAATTCCCTATAAAATTGATTATTGGAATGTGTTCTTCTATTTCACACCATTAACTAAGAAAAAGAAAGTGAAATTAGGGGGATTGAATACTTAGCTAATAAGCATAAAATGAAACATTAAACATAAAAGTATAAACTCTTAAGGGATAAGTATATCTTAACTTGTGATTCCTTGTGTATCGATATAGTTTATCCATGACCTGTTTCCTAACATATAATCTTATTGTTTTATTTTTTCCTTAATAATCGATCATAATGAGCTTATGAATTTTCTAAAACTTATCACCCTGGAGTGTCAAACTAGGTGTGCAATACGGTTTGTTGTCATATACCAGGTTACCTCGTGTCAGGCCCAAAACACCTTGTCAGAGTTGTTACTCCTAGGTAATCTATTCCAGAACCACATCCACTTGTAGTATATAGACATGGATGTATTTTCTCAATAAACCACTTACTCTATATATACTAAAATTTCAGGATGTTTTCTAATACTTAGTCTTATCCATAAAGTTCTTACTAAATTTCTCTATTACTAATCTCCAAAAATAACTAGACCTTCATCTGATACCAACTATAGAGACCCTAGAACATTACACATATCATTACATGGATTTAAAAATATTTATGTGCCAAATTAAAACATAAGTATTGTAATGTCTAGTGTCTTGGAAGACTGGGTACATAAAACTGAAAACATGGAACTGCATGCAACTTCTCTTTATTTAATCTTCATGAAGAGAACCTAACTTCCTTTGAGTCCTTACATCAGTATAAGATAACCTAGGAATAACATGAACAAATGGATGAGCTAAAATCACAGTAAGGGAATAAATATTATAGTACATATTAACACATGGGTTAGAGGTAATGACATAATGATATAAAATAACATATAACATGATTAAACATAAGGAATAATAATAAATAGAACACGAGATCATATTATAATAGAATCATAGTAATGATACAAAAACATTAAACATGACTTTATCATGATTCGAGGATCATTACTCATAGAGTAGAATAAGTTAAGGCTAACCACCAAGACCATTTCATATGGAGTATGAGTCAAGGCTAACCGTCGAGACTGTTGAACATAACGTCTCATGAGACTAAACATTACCCAATGCATTGTAGTGATATATATGTGCACCCATAATAAAATTTTCATGAATATTTATTTCATATAAATAATCATACACAATCAATCATACATAAACACAGGGGTACACTTGGAAAGAAATGGGTATCATAATCATATCATAAAGCATAATAAATGGGTGTATCATACAAGTGTCCATGAAAGAAAGGGGTTAATAACTAAATAGACATTAATAAGGTAAAATAGGGATATATCTTGGTAATTGATATCAAACAACAGTGATAACATGTAAAAATAGTATTTAATAAACTTTAGCATTAAAACTTTTTAGTGCGCTTTTAAGGGAAATACAGATGAGAATTTAAAATAGAGAAGGGAATAATTTTTTTATATATAATCAGAAGTGAACCAAAACGTTTTTCATAATAAAAATACTGATTTAATAAAAACCATGATGGATGAAAAGATATTATAGAGTTTACTGGAAATTGGGTAAGAATTTGGGAAGTTCCTTTAAATCGAGCTTGCTTATCGAATAGAATTGAGAAGAGAAACATTTAAAAACATGTATATCTCCAAAATAGAAGGATGAATGGATCTTGATACATGAGTTTAGAAAAAATAAAAAAATTATAAGATTTAATTAATATTAAAAGATAATTTCACTTAGGTAAAAAGGGAGAAAGAGTAACCTGAAAGAATATGGCGGTTCGGGTAGAATCTCTTACCATAAGTCCGAAAGTGTTTTCAAATGATCATAATGTCATGGAAAATCAAATTATATTCATTAATTAATAATTATAGAACCCTTTATACATGTATTTGATTTATTATAACTTTATTAAGACTATTCATGGAATTTTTACGAGTTATAGGGTTTAATTCCATCATTTATGAGTGCTCATTTTCTAAATTTTCATGATCGGCTCGCTTATATAAGAGTATGGAAGATATTGTAAAATAGAAATTGAAATCCAGTATTGAAGTTAGGATTTATTAATGATCATACAAAATTTTAAATGGTCATATAAGTCATTTGTTTATCTTGGGTGAGGATGAACCATTAGATAAAATTTTAATGATAATTTATTAGATTAATTTTGTGGTTTTTCGATCACAAAGAACTCATTTTGTTTTGTAAATTAATATCATGAGTAAAAAATGATTAAATAACATTAAAAATAAGATATAATAAATAAATTATAATCTGGTTGAACCATAAAAATGGTTTCATGACCAGACATGAAGATGATAATAGAAATTTAAAACTCATCGTCCTTGAATGTGATCAATTAACACATCTCAGATGGTGTTTTCATTTTTAGTATAAAGGGGGGAGGAGAGATGATGATGAATTATTCCATTAGCATAAAAAAATTACAGTATATTTAATGTACTGGAGTTATCAAACCATTTTTATGAGGGGAGTTGAAGAGATAAAAAGAAAATAAAGGAACCTGAAAAGAAAATAAAAGAATCAGAAAGAGGAATTTTGCTCTTGAATTTATCCTCCTTCATTAGGGAAGAGGTTTTGGTCTTTTGATGAGTCCAAGATCTATTGTATATGGAGGAGGGTATTTAGAAGTGATTTTAGTATAATTTGGAAAAAAATAAAAGGCATGAGAGGTGTTAAGAGCTGTAGTGGTGAGGGGTGGTATTTATAGTGGAGGAGAGGGGTGTTTTATCAATATTTAATTCATTAGTTTATTATTTTTCTCAAGACAATCAATAGTGCTGAATTTATAGACTAAAAATAGTAATTATATCATGTGAACAAGAACCAATTGTGCTTACATCATCCATGACTCAATAAATAGTGTATTTAACATATAATGTATATATACCGTAAATTACCGTCTTTTACCATTGACCAATAATTCATGTATTTTTGAAAAATCCCAAAAAATCACCCTTACCATTTTTCTTCATGTAGAATTCAAAAATTAACACCATTCTGTAAAAAAATTAAATATGGGAAATTTAATTTTTAATTAAAATAATAATTTACTTGAAAAATACAAATTTTTAAATTAATAATGGTTTTCAAATAGATTGAAAAATTAAATAAGGTCTCATAAAATTATATTATAATCATAAGACATCAAAATATTATTTTATAAATAAATTTTATTAAAATAAATTTCCTTTTAATTTGTTAAATTAATCATAATAATGTATTTTAATATACATGACTTACAAAAATACCAACACTTAATTAATATTTTTTAAAAATATTTGTTTACTTATACTATGATATAATTATATCGTATTTAAACTTATAATATGTAAAAAATTTATTCATACCTTCCTTGGTGAGGTTACTATTACATTGTTTGGTTTACTATTTATAAGGGTCAAATTACCATTCCAAAGGTCAAGTTACTATTTCGTCCATATGCGTTCCTTAAATTCTAGAGATAACTTTTATTTCACTAATTCTTCATTTCTAAAGTTTTTATTGTGTTTTATAAGTAATATTATGAGATTATACTATAATAAATTATTATAAGAAGTGAATTCCATTGATAAAACATTGGGTCATTACAAGGGTGGTTCCTAAAATTGAGGGAGAAAGCAAGATTTACTATGATAATAATAAATCCACTTCTCAAGACAAGGAACCCCAATCTCACCAAAAGATCAAAGATATCATTTCTAAATGCCATATCATAAGATAGATTGCTGAGAGGGGCGATGCTAGGATCTGTTTAGTGGCTACATTGTACAATGTAGCAGATATATTGAGGAAACCATTATCATAGTAGAAACATAAGGGTATTTTTAAATATATTGTTATAAGATACATATTAGATTGAATGTAATGGTTTTATAATGTATTACAATTTTATAATTAAGGAAATATCCATTTGTCATTCCCTCATATGTTTTGCAATCTGTTTTACTGGAATAATGGAATGATAATATCCTCTTAAAGTATGACTTTTTGTTTTCCCAAATTAATGATCATCACATAGTATTATTGGTTTTGATGATATGTTAAAGTTAGAATGAGTAGAATATTGTACTTAATGTAAGGAGTTGTATACAAGATAAGAAGAATAGACCCATGATGTAATAAGTTGAGACTTATTATATGGAATGAACAACCAAAGTATATCTAATGTAATGTCATATAGTAAACAATATACTTAATTGTGTATGCTTACTATCAATCCTTTATTCCTATGGTTGGTGAGATATCTAGAATGAGAACTATCATACTTTGATAGCTTTCTTACAGAAGATTTTATTCTTAACTAATGAGGAGTTGGTTAGGTGTACTGTGGATCAAGTTTCTAGTTGGAACTCAACCATGATAGGATTTGTTCACTCTTATGATGAGAAAATAAAAATATCCCCTTCATTGAATTAGATTGATAATATGTGTGAACATTCTTAGTTGAGTCACATGTTATGTGCTAAAATACTTGGATGGGGGACTTGTGGTGTATTCATATTCTCAATGAATGACAGGTGATGTATTCGTCAAACTGGTTAGTATATTCATAAGAATCATGAATATATGAGATGAACTATACTTTACTGATATGTTCCATGTTTATTGGTCACTAAATGTCTTTGGAAAAGAGATTATATAGGTATACATATGATTTATATGATACATTTTGTGGTGGGTATGTTATTATAGCGATATGAGTATATTTGATCAAGATCTCACAATACCACTTTTTTCCTTGAGTAGCATTGATGTTTTTCTAGAGGTCTCTCTTTTCTTATATATCTTAAATCAGGACTTCATATATATTTTTAAACGTTACAAAGGCCTGTCGAGTTAACCAATTTTTGTATAGAAAGGAAATAACATTAAAACCTCACTTATAACAGATTAATACTTTATAAAAAGTGGAACTAGCTAAATAAATAAAATTGAAGACTTTAATTATCCTTTATTTTACCCCAAAATAAAAGTTTCTCTGTATGAGGATCCACATTAAATTTTGGACAAAGTGTTTTTTCAAAATGAAGTGATTATTATAAAATATGTCCAAAAGAGTTTTAGATACCTTAGCAAAGATTTTTTAATTTCTATCATAAACTCCTTATGATATTTTAATTCATGTGTGAGATTCCTAGAAATGGAAAAAATAGAGATATTCCATTTTATGATATCATTGAATCATTTCGAGTGATTGGGGAATTCAGATACACCAATCATAGCATACAATTCACTACCACTATAGTGTATGATGGGCATGCATTATATAATATCACATGAATCCATTCATCCATGTCAATAAAGGGATTTGATCCCTCACATTGATGATACACGATACATGTAAGACTAAAACTGAGACACTCTTCATATTCTCTCTTCTTCATTCATTTTCATCAAGCAAGGTGGTAGAAAACCTTTAAAAAGTGGGAGTCCTCTCATTATAAACAAGGATCCAAAGTCCATCCTAATACCCTGGAAGGAAGGATCCTTTTGGTGTTTATTCAGTGGTCCCAATCAAGTAATTTTCATCACAATTAACCAAGATGGAGGCTAGTGAATTCCAGATGTGATGTATTGGTTTATATCTTTATATTAGCATGTATGTTAAGTTAAAGAAAGATCGAGTATAATATGGGTTTCTTCTACTTCCATGATCATTTGATAACAACCCTAAATCCCATCACCCTTAATATCCGTAATTTCTAACTAAACTATAATTTCCCTATTTAATATCACTACAAAGGTAGGTAAATAATGCATGATCACTCTTAACTACATCTCAGGTTTAAGAGTCTTCTCAAACCTTGACACCTTGTGATTTTCATTGGTGATCACCTATGGAAAAAACACACCAACTCTGCAAAGTGAGTGACATACTCTAGCATCATCATGTTCCCATATTCCAACACCATGATCTCTTGATGTTTCCTCAGATTCAACATGTCTGGATAAAACTACTGGATATATATATTCTAGAAGCTAATCTATATTTGTCCCTCATTCAACTTCACATATACAATTATCTCCCTCGAGCTTCTCCCTCAGTCATATAAGTAGTCAACCCCACCTTGGATGTCCTAGGGGTATGAAGAAACTGGAAGATTTAGTTGATCCACTCTAACCAATCCTTAGTTTATTTCAGTTTTACATCACACTTAAATATAGGATGATCATACTTTGGGAATTCAGATTCATAATATACTTCTTTGGGTCACTCCTAATTTGGCCCTATTTCAAGCATTTGGATCGCATGGACTAGGGTGTTCAAGAGATTAATAACAATCTCCATGTTCCTAGATCCTTTTTTTCACGCATTTTCACCTTCTACATTCCAGGCCTCTGCCAAATGAACAAGATCTCTACACAGAGGCATCTCTATAACACTACAAACCAAAGGATTAAATTATACAAGGCACTACATGTCACGACCCGTCCTCGAGGCCCGTGCCGTGACTACCCCAAGCCCGCCTTCCATAGGCCAGGGGCTGGCGACTAGCACCAAGGCGTAAAATCCCAGTAAACAGGGAAGGCATTGCCTTTATAAGTAACAACCACACAGAGTCAGCAAGCGGAAAGTAAAGTGCAGAAAGGTAAAGGGGACGGAAATACAATCCCAACTGTAAAGTACAACTGAAAAGTAAAGTACAGCAACTGAAGAAAAGTCGGCGGCCTCGTGTCGTCCACTGGCAATCCCACCTGAAGGGTGGGTACAGATAGCCTCCAGGCTCCTCGGGTCCCACGTCCGCTCCGAGCACGTCCCGCCCAGTGGTCCACCTCCAGGTACCGTCCTGCTCCACGCCCCAACCGTGATCAGCGCTGTCCGTCGTCTGCAACCAACACAACAAGGTGCGGGCATAGCCCGTGCAGGGGTGAGTACAAGCTACTCAGTAAGGACCCCGAGACCCCCGAAGGTCTCCCGAAATCCACAAAGGATATAGCACAAAAGAAAGATGCAATCACGAAGTAACATCTGACTCGACTTAGGTATATGCCCATACATATACCTAAGTCCCCAATTCTAGCTCTGCTCACGAGCTCAAGAACAACTCAATCCACAAAGGAAAGCAAGACTCAAATCCACAAGGAGAGTAAACAGTAAAATCCACATAGGATAGTTCAACACAATCCACAAAGGAGAGTACCATACGATTCAGCTCAACCAGGTATACTTTTCCAGATGACGTCAAAGATGATCACTGATCCATCTAAGTCGTCGGACCCACGAAGGATCGATAGGTACTAACCCCCGCAGAAGACCCACACAGGATCGGGCTCACACAGAACCTGTAGGCAGTGGCTCACACAGAACCGGTAGTAAGGACCCACGTAGGATCGGGCTCACACAGAACCTGTAGGCACTGATCCACATGGGATCGCTGAGTGCAGTAGTCGACGCAGTCCACTGAGGATCTCTGCACAGTCGTCGCCGCAGTCCACGAAGGATCTCTGCTCTTCCGTCGTCGCAGTCCACGGAGGATCTCTGCTCTGCCGTCGTCGCAGTCCACGGAGGATCTCTGCTCTGCCGTCGAAGTCACAGCCAGCGCTAGGGTTCCCGCACAAAGCGAGCTCGTTTAGGAGGGTCCGCTCCACGAGCCGAGAGGCTGATACATCAACTGACACGTAGTCCGAAGTTGATGTATCCAAAAGTTCCGTATCGACAACAGGATCTCAACGCAACAGACGGCGCGTCAGTCGGACGCCCGGTCTGAGAGTTATTGGCATTTTCGTCCCAGGGGCCCGGTTGGTTTTTAGGGAAAAACCAACCCGACCGTACTCCGCCTGTATCCGATCCTCGGGCGGAGTATGCCAAAAGTTCCGTCTCACTTAGAGGAAACTACCACAGCTGACGGTACGTCGTTCGGACGTCCGTAGCTCAAGTTATGAGCGTTTCCGCTCCGAGGGCCCGGTTGGTTTCGTGTACGAACCAACCCGGCCGAACCCAAAGTCTTCCGAAACCTTGAGTATAATATACCGAAACGACCTTCTCGATCCAAGGATCGCGTAGCCGCTGACGGTTCGTCAATCGGAGGTCCCAAGCCCAAGATATGGGCAAAAGACCGAAGAGGGCCCGAAACGGGGGTTCTGGGCCCGGGGCGACCCGGCCCGAACCCCCCCCTGGGGTCGGCCGAACCGGTCCGGCCTGGGCGCGGCCCGGCCGACCGGACCGGCCGGCTCGGCCGGCGCAGCTTGGCCAGCCGCGCGGGTGGAAGGCCGCGGGCGCAGCCCGCGGTCGAGGGAGCCGCGGCCCGCACGCGGGGCGCGCGGGTGGGCAGCGGACGTGGCGCATTGCCGCGTCCCGACCGGGTGGACCGGACCCGCGGACCGCGGGTCCGCTGGTTCGCCGCCGCCGCGGCCGAGCCGCGGCGGATTCCTCCGGCGGCGCGCCGGGCGCCGCCGCCCCCGGTCGCCGGCGCCGCCGCCTCCTTCCGCGGGCCGCCGGAGATGCTCCGGTGGCCCGATTTGCCTCCCGTCTGCGCCGATGCCCCTATCGGATGCCGACCTTCACTGCGGAAACAACGGATCGCCCCTGCCGCGCGGTTTGTCGTCGTCCGCCATATCCGCACAACAAAAGAGATCGGCGGAGGGTTGCCGGGTCTTGTTCGTTAGACCCGCACCCTCCGCGTTAGCCATAATCAACGGGAGAAAACAAAAAGATGATCAACACATGATCCAACAATTTTATTTAAAGATAAAATTGTTCGTTTGAAACCGGCTTTTTAAATTTTCAAGAACGTTCACGAGAAAATTTAAAAGGGGTAACTTTTCCAAAATAAATCCCTACCTCGCAGCTGTTGTTGCCGAACGGGGGATCGTCGCGGGATTGCTCGTCGCGGAAGAAGGAGATCGTCTCGTCGTCGCGGTATCCGGCGTCGCGTCGCCAATCTCCGGATCAAGAACAAATAGATTTAATTAATTAAATCCGTTGTTATTGAAATTAAGAAGGGAGAATTTAGAAGTTTCGATTCTCACCTTTAACCGCCGATCGCAGGTTCGCCGCGGAAGAAGAGGCACCGAAGAAGAAGAAGGTCGCGGAAAAGCTGTTGACGTCGCGGATCGTGCGTCGTCGGATTCCGGTTCCGGCGTTCTTCGCGTTCTTCGCGTTCTTCGCGTTCTTCGCGTTCTTCGCGGAGAGGGTGGAGGCTCAGAGGAATTGCACAACGATAGCAATCCTCCAAAATAGACAAGTTTGTCTATTTTATTATTTTGCCAACAAACGTAAAACGCATAAGTAACGACCCAATTAATTCACGAAGAAACAGTCCATTTAATTCACGAAATAAACCGCCCAATTAAATGGTCTGTTAAGAATTAAAGAAAACGCGTCGGTTGACTTTTCAGTTACTTTGACGGGTTTTCGCGGGTGCGTTACTTAGCGAAAGAAACGGCGGGGCTCGTGCGGGTCCCACCGCACAAATATCCTACCAAGGGGTAGGATATTTCTGGATAGCATCCTATCCAGTTCAACTCAGTTCAAGCCGCCTTTAAGTGACCTCAAGTGGCTTCCAACAGCTTAAGTGAAATAAAATAAAGTTGTCGCACAAACTTTATTTTATTTCTGACTTAAAGCCGCAAAATTTAAAAACCACGTCTGAGCAAACGCAACTCCGGAAGAGGCGTTTCTAAGCAAATACCGGCGCTGCGATTTCATCGGTGCCCTCAGAATTTGATTCCGGGCACCGGTTCAAAAGATAGAAAAACCCGCTCGTCCGTTCACTGAACGTACCCGAGCCAAACTTCGGAAATTGATTCCGGGCACACCGGGCCTCGGAATCAGGTGCCGTCTGAAGCTGCGCTCTTGTAAAATTCCAAAGAAAATTAAGAAAAAAATTTCCTTGAAATTTGCGGGTCTTTACATTACTCCCACCTCAGGGCTTTACGTCCCCGTAAAGATACATCAAAACTAGGGGAACAAATGGGGGTACTGAGCACGCATCTGAGCCTCCCGCTCCCAAGTGCTCTCCTGGAGGTTCCCGTGCTGCCATCTGACGCGCACAAGAGGAATCGACCGCCCACGTAGGACCCGCTCCTGTCGATCCTCGATCTCCACTGGAACCTCCGCAAAAGTCGCCCCATCGTCCACGTCCAGCTCCCCAAAGTCGATGATGTGCGTCGGGTCGTGCACGTATCTCCTCAGCTGAGACACGTGGAAGACGTCGTGCACCCGGTGCAACTGAGGTGGTAGAGCCAGGCGATAAGCCACCTCTCCTATCCTGCTGAGGACCTGGAAAGGCCCGATGAAGCATGGAGACAACTTGCCGCCTCGGCCAAATCTCCGTAAACCACGTCGAGGTGAGACACGCAAAAAGACGTGGTCGCCATCCTCGAACTCTAGTGGCCTCCGCCTCCTGTCAGCATATGACTTCTGCCGGCTCTGAGCTGTCCTCATCCTCTCCTGGATGATCTGGACCTTCTCTGTCGTGGCTTGGACCATCTCTGGCCCCACGAGTGCTGACTCCCCAGGGTCTGTCCAGCACAACGGTGATCTGCAGGGTCTGCCGTACAACGCCTCGTATGGTGCCATCCCGATGGTGGAGTGGTAGCTGTTGTTGTACGCGAACTCCACCAAGGGTAGGTGGTCCTCCCAGCTGCGACCAATGTCGAGGACACATGCACGGAGCATGTCCTCGAGTGTCTGTATGGTCCTCTCCGTCTGACCATCCGTCTGAGGGTGGAAGGCTGTGCTCAGATGGAGCCGCGTCCCGAACGCCTCCTGCAATCCCTTCCAGAGCCGGGAAGTGAAACGAGCATCTCGATCGGAGACGATAGATGATGGCACACCGTGAAGCCGTACGATCTCCTGGACGTAAAGACGTCCCAAGCTCTCCACTGAGCCCTGCTCTCTGATGGGTAAGAAGTGTGCCGACTTGGTGAGTCGGTCGACAATCACCCAAATGGAGTCGTGACCTCTGGAAGTACGTGGAAGTCCAGTCACGAAGTCCATAGATATGCTATCCCACTTCCACTCCGGGACCTCCAAGGGCTGTACCAAACCTGCTGGTACCTGATGCTCTGCCTTCACCTGCTGGCAGGTGAGGCATCGTGAAACGAACTCCGCCACAGCTTTCTTCATGCCCGGCCACCAGTGCTGTCGTCTGAGATCCTGGTACATTTTCGCCACTCCGGGATGTACCGCCAAGGGAGAAGTGTGAAACTCTCTCAGCACCTCCTCTCGTAAAGCAACTGGTACGAAGGTACGCCCCCTGAAAAGGATGTCGTGCTCTGCTCCAAGGGAGAAACCATCAGGCGCCTGACCTGAGGATATCAGTGCACGCCGGGTCTCACAGTCAGCGTCCTCACGCTGAGCCTCTCTGACCCGCTGTAGAAGTGGAGGAGAGACTGTGAGAGACTGAAGAAAGGCTGCTCCGTCTCTATCCACGAAGGATATCTGCAAGGAGGCTAGCTGCTCCGTCGCCTCCTCAAGTAGCTGAATGCCCGTCCTCCTGCTGAGGGCATCGGCTACCACGTTCCCCTTCCCAGGAGTATAGACTATCTCAAAGTCATAGTCTTGGAGGAACTCAAGCCATCTCCGCTGTCTCAGGTTCAGGTCCTTCTGAGAGAAGATATACCTGAGACTCTGGTGGTCAGAAAAGACCGTGAAGCGCTCGCCCATCAGATAGTACCGCCACGTCTTCAGAGCGAAGACCACTGCTGCTAACTCCAGGTCATGAGTGGCGTAGTTCTGCTCATGCGGCCTCAACTGACGTGATCCGTAGGCGATCACGGCCCGCTCCTGCATCAGGACGCACCCGAGTCCAGTCCCTGATGCATCGCAGTAAACTACGTACCCAACTCCCTCCTCAGGCAACCTCAAGATAGGCGCGCTGGTCAATCTCTGCCTCAGCTCCTGGAAGCTCTGCTGACATCTGTCTGACCACACGAAGGGTTTCCCCTTCTTCGTCAACGCTGAGAGTGGTGCCGCAACTCTGGAGAAGTCTGGCACGAATCTCCGATAGTATCCGGCTAGGCCCAAGAAGCTCCGCACCTCTGTCACGCTCTTGGGTGGCTCCCAAGCTAGCACTGCCTCGATCTTCGCGGGATCCACTACAACTCCCGCCTCAGAGATGACGTGTCCCAAGAAATGGACCTCACGTAACCAGAACTGGCATTTTGAGAGCTTGCCATAAAGTTGGTGCTCTCGGAGTGTGTCTAGCACTACTCGCAGGTGGTAGGCATGCTCCTCCTCAGTCGTCGAGTATACCAAAATGTCGTCAATGAAGACAACGACAAATCGGTCGAGGTATGGCTGGAAGATCCTGTTCATGAGGCTCATGAACACTGCTGGAGCATTGGTTACGCCGAATGGCATAACCAAGAACTCATAATGGCCATACCGACACCTGAAGGCCGTCTTCTGTACGTCCTCGTCTCGAACTCTGAGCTGATGATAGCCTGACCGGAGGTCTATCTTCGAGAACCACCGCGCTCCCTTGAGCTGATCGAAGAGGTCATCAATCCGTGGCAGCGGATACTTGTTCCTCACTGTCACCTGGTTCAGGCGACGATAGTCGACACACAGTCGCAAGCTCCCGTCCGCCTTCTTGGCGAACAAAATCGGGGAAGCCCAGGGTGAAACACTGGGTCGGATAAACCCCTTGCTCTGCAAGTCCTCCAACTGTACCCGCAGCTCCCGAAGCTCGGCGGGGGCCATCCGATATGCTGGAGTAGATATCGGGGCTGTCCCGGGGTACAAGTCGATGTAAAAGTCTACCTCTCTACGAGGAGGTAGCCCTGGAACGTCGTCGGGAAAGACGTCCACGTACTGGTCCACCACTACAGGAAAAGCCGGACTCCGCACGTCCACTGCTCCTAGGATGAGGCTAGCCAACTGATGAGAGATAGGCTGCACTCTCCTCCGCGGAAGTACATCCTGTGCTGCAAAGGTTTCCTTCTCGCCGGTGAAGGTAAACCTGCTCCCGTCGGTGCGAACACATCGCACCTTGCGCCTAAAACAGTCGATCTGGGCATGAACCGTGGATAGCCAATCCATGCCCAAGATGACGTCGTAAGGCCTCGACGCCGCTACAAGGAGATCCCAGCCGAAGCTCTCGCCTCCTAGAGTAAGCTCACACTGCCGGCACCAGTGCGTAATCGTCGAGTCTGCTCCCGTAGGAGTCTCTAGCCGTAAGGATCGAGCCAACGGCTCAGTCGGAATCTCCGAGCTCCGAACAAGGGCAGAGGCTATGAAAGAGTGACTCGCTCCTGTGTCTATAAGTACTGCAGCAAGGGTGGAATAGACACAGATCGTACCTCGAATCATCTCTGGCATGTCGGGGTCGTAGGCCTCCACTGCCTGGAGCTGGGCCTGTCCCTGCCCGCCAGCTCCCTGCAGACCGCCACGGTCGACCCTCTGCCTCTGCCTGGGTGGCCCCTCCACCGTCTGTTGCTCCTCTGATCGGCGAGTCGGGCAGTCACGAGCCATGTGACCCTGCCCGCCGCAGGAGTAGCACAGCCTGCCTCTCGGAAGGTTGGCACTCCGCTGTGTGCCCCGCACCGCTGAGCCGGTGTCCTGAGGCCGTCTGCGTGGGGGTCTGGTCTGCCTGGACCCGAGAGTCATCCGTCGGCTACCTGCTGCCGAAGACTCAGCTACCTGCCGCCCTGCGCTAGGTCTCGCCGCTGAAGAAGGCTCTGCCAGGAAGCTCTCGATCAGGAGGGCTCGCTCCAGCACTCCCGCCTGGGTCGGAATGCTGAGGGAGATCAGCGACGCCCGAATCTCCTGTCGCAAGCCCTGCTCGAAGGTCCGGGCCCGGAAGAAGGGGTCCCGTACCATGTCGGTCGAGTAGCGAGATAGGTCCGTGAACCTCGCTGCGTACTGAGCGACCGTCATGCTGCCCTGGCGCAGCTGGAGAAGCTCCTGGATGCGCACTGCTCGGAGGGTGGCCGGGACGAACTCAGAGCGGAAGAGGCTCTCGAAGTCCGTCCAGAGCAGGGATGCCTCATCGTGAACCTGGAGCATCAGGCTCCACCATCGTCCTGCCGCCGCCTGCAGGAGGCTCGCTGCGAGAATCACCATGAGATCCGCTGGTGTCCTCACTAGCCGAAAGATCCGTACCACCGCCTCTAGCCAGTCCTCGGCGGCCTGGGGGTCCGCCTCACCGCGAAACCTGGGCGGTCGCTGGCTCTGAAACTCATGCAGTGCCCTGAGGCGACGTGCATCGTCAGCGTCTGGTACTGGAAGCATCGGTGGCTCGGCGGGTAAGGCTACCGCCGGTGCCACTACTGGCAAAGGGCCCTGCACCGAGGCCTCGTCGCTCGGTGGGCTGCCGTCGCGCCCTACACTCGGAACCCTAGCTGGCAGTCGTCGCGGGGCCATCCTGAAAAGGAGAACAAGAGCACCACAGTCAGAACAGTATACCTGGTGAGCTGGCACAAGTAATCACAAGGAAAACTTGAGGCTTTCATAAAGCAGATCAGTATACCCGGTGAGCTGACACAAGTAATCACAAAGAAAAACTTGAAACATACACGCAATCAATGTTTTCATGCATTAAGTCAGAAATCAGGAGTCAGGGTCCTGGTGTACGGATACGTCGGCCGCCGCACCAACACTGGGCTCCCTGAACTGATAACCACACTCAATACACTAAACACTATTGCTTCACATAGAAAGAAAGGACGATCAGAGTCTGCGGTAGAACCGACCACCTCTGATACCAATTTGTCACGACCCGTCCTCGAGGCCCGTGCCGTGACTACCCCAAGCCCGCCTTCCATAGGCCAGGGGCTGGCGACTAGCACCAAGGCGTAAAATCCCAGTAAACAGGGAAGGCATTGCCTTTATAAGTAACAACCACACAGAGTCAGCAAGCGGAAAGTAAAGTGCAGAAAGGTAAAGGGGCCGGAAATACAAGCCCAACTGTAAAGTACAACTGAAAAGTAAAGTACAGCAACTGAAGAAAAGTCGGCGGCCTCGTGTCGTCCACTGGAAATCCCACCTGAAGGGTGGGTACAGATAGCCTCCAGGCTCCTCGGGTCCCACGTCCGCTCCGAGCACGTCCCGCCCAGTGGTCCACCTCCAGGTACCGTCCTGCTCCACGCCCCAACCGTGATCAGCGTTGTCCGTCGTCTGCAACCAACACAACAAGGTGCGGGCATAGCCCGTGCAGGGGTGAGTACAAGCTACTCAGTAAGGACCCCGAGACCCCCGAAGGTCTCCCGAAATCCACAAAGGATATAGCACAAAAGAAAGATGCAATCACGAAGTAACATCTGACTCGACTTAGGTATATGCCCATACATATACCTAAGTCCCCAATTCTAGCTCTGCTCACGAGCTCAAGAACAACTCAATCCACAAAGGAAAGCAAGACTCAAATCCACAAGGAGAGTAAACAGTAAAATCCACATAGGATAGTTCAACACAATCCACAAAGGAGAGTAACATACGATTCAGCTCAACCAGGTATACTTTTCCAGATGACGTCAAAGATGATCACTGATCCATCTAAGTCGTCGGACCCACGAAGGATCGATAGGTACTAACCCCCGCAGAAGACCCACACAGGATCGGGCTCACACAGAACCTGTAGGCAGTGGCTCACACAGAACCGGTAGTAAGGACCCACGTAGGATCGGGCTCACACAGAACCTGTAGGCACTGATCCACATGGGATCGCTGAGTGCAGTAGTCGACGCAGTCCACTGAGGATCTCTGCACAGTCGTCGCCGCAGTCCACGAAGGATCTCTGCTCTGCCGTCGTCGCAGTCCACGGAGGATCTCTGCTCTGCCGTCGTCGCAGTCCACGGAGGATCTCTGCTCTGCCGTCGAAGTCACAGCCAGCGCTAGGGTTCCCGCACAAAGCGAGCTCGTTTAGGAGGGTCCGCTCCACGAGCCGAGAGGCTGATACATCAACTGACACGTAGTCCGAAGTTGATGTATCCAAAAGTTCCGTATCGACAACAGGATCTCAACGCAACAGACGGCGCGTCAGTCGGACGCCCGGTCTGAGAGTTATTGGCATTTTCGTCCCAGGGGCCCGGTTGGTTTTTAGGGCAAAACCAACCCGACCGTACTCCGCCTGTATCCGATCCTCGGGCGGAGTATGCCAAAAGTTCCGTCTCACTTAGAGGAAACTACCACAGCTGACGGTACGTCGTTCGGACGTCCGTAGCTCAAGTTATGAGCGTTTCCGCTCCGAGGGCCCGGTTGGTTTCGTGTACGAACCAACCCGGCCGAACCCAAAGTCTTCCGAAACCTTGAGTATAATATACCTAAACGACCGTCTCGATCCAAGGATCGCGTAGCCGCTGACGGTTCGTCAATCGGAGGTCCCAGGCCCAAGATATGGGCAAAAGACCGAAGAGGGCCCGAAACGGGGGTTCTGGGCCCGGGGCGACCCGGCCCGAACCCCCCCTGGGGTCGGCCGAACCGGGTCGGCCCGACCCGGCCCGGCCCGGCTAGGCCGGGTCCGGTCCGGCCTGGGCGCGGCCCGGCCGACCGGACCGGTCGGCTCGGCCGGCGCGGCTTGGCCAGCCGCGCGGGTGGAAGGCCGCGGGCGCAGCCCGCGGTCGAGGGAGCCGCGGCCCGCACGCGGGCCGCGCGGGTGGTCAGCGGACGCGGCGCATTGTCGCGTCCCGACCGGGTGGACCGGACCCGCGGACCGCGGGTCCGCCGGTTCGCCGCCGCCGCGGCCGAGCCGCGGCGGATTCCTCCGGCGGCGCGCCGGGCGCCGCCGCCCCCGGTCGCCGGCGCCGCCGCGCCGGCGACCCGCACCGCCGCCTCCTTCCGCGGGCCGCCGGAGATGCTCCGGTGGCCCGATTTGCCTCCCGTCTGCGCCGATGCCCCTCCCGGATGCCGACCTTCACTGCAGAAACAACGGATCGCCCCTGCCGCGCGGTTTGTCGTCGTCCGCCATATCCGCACAACAAAAGAGATCGGCGGAGGGTTGCCGGGTCTTGTTCGTTAGACCCGCACCCTCCGCGTTAGCCATAATCAACGGGAGAAAACAAAAAGATGATCAACACATGATCCAACAATTTTATTTAAAGATAAAATTGTTCGTTTGAAACCGGCTTTTTAAATTTTCAAGAACGTTCACGAGAAAATTTAAAAGGGGTAACTTTTCCAAAATAAATCCCTACCTCGCAGCTGTTGTTGCCGAACGGGGGATCGTCACGGGATTGCTCGTCGCGGAAGAAGGAGATCGTCGCGTCGTCGCGGTATCCGGCGTCGCGTCGCCAATCTCCGGATCAAGAACAAACAGATTTAATTAATTAAATCCGTTGTTATTGAAATTAAGAAGGGAGAATTTAGAAGTTTCGATTCTCACCTTTAACCGCCGATCGCAGGTTCGCCGCGGAAGAAGAGGCACCGAAGAAGAAGAAGGTCGCGGAAAAGCTGTTGACGTCGCGGATCGTGCGTCGTCGGATTCCGGTTCCGGCGTTCTTCGCGTTCTTCGCGTTCTTCGCGTTCTTTGCGTTCTTCGCGGAGAGGGTGGAGGCTCAGAGGAATTGCACAACGATAGCAATCCTCCAAAATAGACAAGTTTGTCTATTTTATTATTTTGCCAACAAACGTAAAACGCATAAGTAACGACCCAATTAATTCACGAAGAAACAGTCCATTTAATTCACGAAATAAACCGCCCAATTAAATGGTCTGTTAAGAATTAAAGAAAACGCGTCGGTTGACTTTTCAGTTACTTTGACGGGTTTTCGCGGGTGCGTTACTTAGCGAAAGAAACGGTGGGGCTCGTGCGGGTCCCACCGCACAAATATCCTACCAAGGGGTAGGATATTTCTGGATAGCATCCTATCCAGTTCAACTCAGTTCAAGCCGCCTTTAAGTGACCTCAAGTGGCTTCCAACAGCTTAAGTGAAATAAAATAAAGTTGTCGCACAAACTTTATTTTATTTCTGACTTAAAGCCGCAAAATTTAAAAACCACGTCTGAGCAAACGCAACTCCGGAAGAGGCGTTTCTAAGCAAATACCGGCGCTGCGATTTCATCGGTGCCCTCAGAATTTGATTCCGGGCACCGGTTCAAAAGATAGAAAAACCCGTTCGTCCGTTCACTGAACGTACCCGAGCCAAACTTCGGAAATTGATTCCGGGCACACCGGGCCTCAGAATCAGGTGCCGTCTGAAGCTGCGCTCTTGTAAAATTCCAAAGAAAATTAAGAAAAAAATTTCCTTGAAATTTGCGGGTCTTTACACTACACAAAAATTCTCTCTACTAGAACCATAAAACATATAACACGAGATGTAAATTTCATTTCTAAGTGAATATATATTCTTTATAGGGATTCCATCACCACAATATTTTAGACAAGTATCATGAAATTATTTCAACCAAAAATTTTATAAACTCAAAGCACTTTCAAAACCCATTTGAAATCACCTTTTAAACCACATTAAATTTTGATAACTATTTTTTGAAAATACAATGCACATGTATATTATCCTTATAAATTCTTATCATGATGCATGAATACAATTCTTGTTCCAACCATTTGTGGTTGGGGACACTTATAGGGAATAATATTCCAATATCTTAAAAGGGATATTTTTAATCACATTCCCTACCCAAACTCATCGATAACGGAAGTATCAACTTAAAGTGGTTAAATACACCTGTTATTGGCGCCTTTTGAGTTTTGAACTTCATAGTCTCCATGCGTACCAACTTCCTAAGACATAACATTTAAAACCATGCTCTGATACCATTTTGGGATGTCCTTGACCATAGAGCCTGAACCCTAAGACCCATGATGGGTTTTTCATAGGGCATTACTCATCTGTGTCAATTAATGGAGGATATAAACTAGTGTTGAGGGATAAAAAACACTAGGGAATTATTTTCACCCAAATAAACAACCAACTATATTAGGCAAGAGTGTAATTCCATTAAAAATCCAAACCATCTTTAAAGTACCAATTAAATGTAATCTAGAAACCAAATAGAGTGTAGTGAAAAATAATATAGTTATAATCTTAATATGACACAACAACCTACCCATGAAACCACATCAATGTGAATATCCCAAATCCTCCACCAACGCATAGTTCAATGCTACTATGTCTACCGTGAACTCAACTCCTAAAATCTATTTCACAAAAACATTTGATCATTTCCCTTACATCATGACATAAGATATCTATATACACATACACACACACTCACTCACACACATCATTGTGTGTGGGTATGAGTGAGTCTGAATACCTAGTAGGATTCCATAAGACTCTCATGTAATCCCATGTAATACCTATTCACAACCATGTAAACAATGTCATTGAAAACATGTTAGTGAATTTTAAATAAATAGTTTATTATAATTCCAAAATTCAAAACAATAGATGAAAATAATATATCCATTTATCCTCCCAACCAAAGTAACTCTTCTTGATTCCACCCCAATATTAAAACTAGCAATTAACTTGCATAAACAAAAGAGACATGAGTAATAAATTAGCACATCACATGAATTCCAAACTATGATCATACCAGACACCTACTAAGGATTGTCACCCACCCAAGTGGTTCCTAAATTTCATGGCATGTGTTGTTTGTATCACACATGTGATGGAACTTCCCATCCACCTCAACTACTTGAACCTTTTTTCTATACCTGACACATCTTGAATGTTTTCCATGGCCAAAAAATTTAATTCCCAAAACCATTTTACTTCACAAAATAGATTTTCCCAAAACAAGCCATCACAACAGTAATCTTAAATCTAACCAATTTAAGATACTGAGAAATTTGATTCCACAAAACATCTCCTTAAACCAATTCCCATAGTTTTATTTGAACCCCCTATTGGAAGGTTTTTTAAATCCAGAAAACAACCATTATTAAATTAGTTTGATCACACACATAGTCAAAGGACCGAAAAGCACATGAATCACGCAACAAGGAATCTTAATCCAATATGGATTGAATAAAAGTCACATATCTGAAATGATGATCAAGCAGGGATCTTGGAACGCTAGATCTGATGCTAGAAATCATGACTTTATCCTCAAAATCCTAACAATAACACAAGATGTTGATTCCTTTCATTGACTATTCAAATCCATGATCCAAGTACTTAGATCTAATCCAAAGGGATAGATCAATTTATGGAAGACAAAACAAAACAAGGAGAGAAATATGCTTATTGAAAAACATATGACATCACTTAGATCAAACCAATTATTTATTGGCAGTTCGATCAAACATAAAGAGAAAAATGTCCTTTAATGGCGGGGGGATAACCAATTCTGCTCTATAGGAATCCTTGAGTCATCCCAAGTCGAGTTAGGGTGTCTAATGAGCCTTATGGGAGACTAACCAGGGTTTTAAAAGAAACGGTGTATAATGTAAACCTAATTGCACAGTCAGATTGGACCGTGTGCTGGTGGTGTCGGCACCTCTTCCAACCAACCAATAGTCGTACAGTCGCCTAGAACTGTGAACTAATCGTGCAATCCCCTTTGCCATGTCGAGGTGACCCGCATAGTTTAGGTTGCGCAAGGTGATCTCCATACTGGGATGTTACAAAGCTTTGTTGAAGCAGAGACAAAATCCTTTGCTTTTGTGGAGTGATTACGTAGTTTTATGTATTGTGATATATTGATGGAATCATATCCAAAAATAGTAGTGGATTATGAAATTGGTGTAAGCACCTGCCATCATTTTTCGTTTAGTTAACAAGAAGGTGCCTAAAGATTTTGTTTTAACTTAGCTTGTAATAACTTTGTTTCAAGGGTATTGATTTAATGTTGTGTGAGAATATATTCTTCCACCACAAGTAAGAGAAAATTGTAAAAAAAATCACCATGGTTCCAAAATAATCAGTACCCAATTTAGTAACCAACTAGTTTAACAAAACCAATTTTGTTAACTTAAAAACCCATTAAACACCATTGAAAAGCATCAATCTTTTGGAAATATATTCAAATAAATAAAAGTAATTTGATTCTCATCTCATATATATGATATTGGGAGACTAGAAATGAGTTCATACATTCAAAAAAACAAGGGAAAATAATCTCAAATCAAAACTAAAAGTTTTTACTAATGAAATACCATTTCTCTCCATTCTTTTATAGAAATGATCCAAAAAAGGAATTGGGTACACTGAAATATGTGAAGGCTATTGAAATGATGTAAAATTTTGGAAAACGGAGAAGTCTGAGAACTATTTGTGCATTGAATGCAAAAGGTTCAAAAACAACCGTTCAAATAGAAACCACCATTCCAAGTCAACCCCTCCCGCGCTTCCATTCTATTACCAACCACCCTCCTACCAACAGATCCCACCATCATGCCCATATATTCTTCTGTGTATATATACAGTACAGACCTGCGTTTGAATAGATTAATCGGTACACAATCTTCTTCACTGCCAATCACCAGGAGAAGAATCCATTCAGTTGGATTCTATGATGAGGAAACCCTGCTGCGACAAGGAGGAAACCAACAGGGGCGCCTGGTCCAGCGAAGAAGACCACAAACTCATTCGCTACATCTCCATCCATGGCGAAGGTTCGTGGCGCTCCCTCCCCAAAGCCGCTGGTATCTATTCTTCTAAGACTCCACTGCTCACCTTCATGATGGATGTTCCATATAGAATAAGAAGCGTTTTGGGTTCAGGATTGCATCGTTGTGGGAAGAGCTGCAGGCTGAGATGGATCAATTATCTGAGACCCGATCTCAAAAGAGGGAACTTTGGAGTGGACGAAGAAGATCTCATCATCAAGCTCCACGCCCTTCTGGGAAACAGGTCCTCCCCTTCTAGGGTTTCACTAAATCTCGCAGAAAATGAATTTAATAATGCGTGCGTAGGTGGGCGCTGATAGCCGGGAGGTTGCCAGGAAGAACGGACAACGAGATCAAGAACTACTGGAATTCCCACCTCAAAAGGAGGCTCGCCGCCGCGGGGCTTCACGCCGACCACCCTCGCCGGAATATCGAACCATCCCGCCACCCCCTCTCCGCCGCATCGTCTTCATCCGACGCTCGCTCCGCCGTCGGAGATAGCACCGCCGACCAGTTCCCGGAATGCGGCGACGAGCCGCCGAGGGGTTTGGCGGCGGGATTGAGTCTGGAGCTCACCATTGCGACGCCTTCCCCCTCGGCCAGGCCTATCGAGAATACAGATGGAGACGAGCATATGGGTATGGAGTTTGTCGGCGGCCGGCCGCTTTCCACCCGTGCATTTATTTAGGAGATATTACAGGTTATATTTTGGCTGCCTTTGTTTTGGTTTGGTTTCGTCAACCTCTGGCGACACTAGTTACCTTTAAACAAAGTCGTCTGATATAAAATAAGATCAAAATCGACTTGTGTGGCTCCCATGAAATACGTTTTCCTTTATCACATGTTAATAGATTGTATCTTTTGTTTGGGTGTATGTGTCAAATTTCTTGTTATGGCTGTGCTAAGATGAACCTAAAAGTCGATTTTAAACCAAAACAACCATTCAATACAAACTGAAATTGTTTATCAATCTTGGGATCGATTATTCTTGAATGATTGGAATGGAAGCTGTCCTTAGTGTTAGAGATGTCTTTGACCCCATTGAGAACAAGAGAGTGGAGGAAGCCAAATAGAAATAAGACTGCTCTAATCCGTCAATGGATCGATCACATCGTTTTCCACCGCGTTGTTTAGGACACTAGCACGTACGAACTCTAGATGAACTTGAAGAATACATACTACTCAAAGACCGCTTGAAACAAGATTCTCTTGTTAAAGAAGTTGATGAATCTTCGACTATAGAGTGTTACCCCTTAGCGAGTTCTAGAACCTTGTGAATCCACTAGCGTCTATTAGTAAGGCTCTAAATTCAAAAAGGCAAGGAGAACCACCTACTTTCCACACTTCTTGGTAACTAGGATACACTGGTGTCCTCCCCCAGCAACTCGACGCCCAAAAGAAATCTGACCATGACAATGATAAAAGGGTGTATTGTTTAACGATGAGGCCTGGATGAAAGATGCGAGTTACAACCAAATGCAAGATCTTGTCCTAGTGAACCAAGAGAGGCAACAAGAAGATGGTCAAGTGGCGGGAAGTAATGGCCAAAGAAAGCGTGGAGGAAGGTCCAAGGATGGCATGCGGCCAACATACAAATGCTACCATTATGGCATAGAGGAACACTTGAAAAAGAATTGTCAGATGTTATAACCAGAGAAAGACCAAAGTAGTAACCAAGAAACAAAAAAATGAAGGCGCACACCTGACAATCATTGGAGAAATTGTGCATTGTTTCAAAGAAGAAGAATATACTTACGTTCACACATCAGACCAAACCACATAATGGGTGGCCAATACTACAACATCATAAAACATAACTTCACATCATGAGTATTTCTTAACCTATCAAGCTGGTGAATTTGGTACAGTCAAGTTGAGTAATATCAGTTCGATGAAGATCGTTCGCATCGATGATATCTAAGTCAAGATGAACATTGGATAATAAATTTCCCTGAAGGATGTTCGACACATTCCAAGCCTTCAACTCAACCTGTAATCAGGGATGGTTGTTGACAGACAAGTCCATGAAAACATCTCTAGCAAAAAAGCATGGATGATGAATAATTGATCCATCATCATCCACTGAGGACACATTTGTGGTACATTGTAGAAAACTAAAGTGATGATTTTTGCAGACAACCTTTACATGGTGGAGGGAGGGACATCATCAAATTTGTAGCATATGAGACTCAACCACATGAGTTAAAGAGGGTTATCGACCCTGATGAAAAATATGTACATCAGTGTTGAAAAAGGTGCATCACTTGATCCTTGAAAATATTTATTATATGAGAAGAAACATAAAGTCGCATTTAGTACTACTTTATCAAGGGGATTAGAGTTGATGGATCTTATGCACTCTGATGTATCTAGTCTTATGTAGGTGGAATCAGTGGGAGGTAATAAATATTTTCTAACCTATTGATGATACTTCTGGAAGGTGTGGGTGTTCTTATTGCAAATGAATGACCAAGTGATGGACCACTTTAAGATGTACCATGCCATGGTGGATCTTGAGACTAGAAAGGAAGTTGAAGTGTTTTCATTTAACCAATGGAGAAGAGTACACATCAAATCAATTTGATACCTATTATAGGAATCAGATAATTTGACATGAGAGGACGATTATAAGCACCCGAGAACACAACTGATTTACAGAGAGGAAGAATAAAACCATTATAGAAAAGGTTAGGAGAATGATATGTTTGTATAAGCTACCTAATCCATTCTTGGGAGAAGCTGTTTGAGTTTCTTGCCACATTTTTCAACAAATCACCATCAGTTCGCCTAAGTTTCAAGATTCCACATAAGATATGGTCTTGTAAAAATCCCCCCTACTCTCATTTATGAGTATTTGGATGTTTTATTTTTTTACATGTATCTAAAGAGATCATACATATGTTAGATTAAATATTTACTCTATGCATCTTCATTGGCTATAAGGACAAGGAGTTCAGATACAAGATTTTGGATCCAAATGAGAGGAAGACGATCAGAAGCAAAGATGTCGTGTTCCACGAGAACCAGATGATCATGGACATTCAAAATCCCAGAATGACACGAAGTGAAAGTGTTGAAGATTCCTGATGAAACACATGTACCAGCACCATCTTCCACTGATGAGGAGGAGGTTCAAGAATCATGGGATCAAGATATATAGAAAAACATACTAGAAGGAGGGGGTGGATAGCCCTTTAATTTTTTAAGAGAAATAACCAATCAGAGTTTCATTATTGAATAAATAATAATAAAATGTGGTCTTAAAGATAATGTTTAGTAAAAATTAAATTATAAATACAATATTTTTATAGTGGTTCAGATCACTAAGATCGTAGTCCAATTCACAACCTTATCCACTTGGAAAAAAGATTGGTATAATAAAATATGTGAAGGGTATTGAATCATTGGGAGGTAAAAAATATTTCTTAACCTGTATTGATGATTTTTCTTAAAAGGTGAGGGTGTTCTTTTTGAAAATGAAGGACCAAGTGATGGACCACTTTAAGATATTCCATGCCATGGTAGAGCATGGGACTAGAAGGGAAGTTGATGTGTCTTCATTCAACCAATGGAGAAGAGTACACATCAATAGAATTTGATACCTATTACAGGAGTTAGATAATTCTACATGAGAGGATGATTATATGCACCCCACAACACAACAGATTTATAGAAAGGAAAAATAAACCATTATAAAGAAGGTTAGGAGCATGATAAGTTTGGATAAGCTACCTAATACATTCTTGGGAGAAGATGTTCTAGTTGCATGCCAACTTTTTCAACAAACCCCCATCAGTTCGCCTGAGTTTAAAGATTCCACAGAAGATATGGTCTTTTAAAAATCCCTCTTACTCTCATTTATGAGTATTTGGATGTTTGGATTTTTTACATGTATCTAAAGAGATCAGACATATGATAGATGAAATATTTACTCAATGCATCTTCATCGGATATGGAGACGAGAAGTTTAGATACAAGCTTTAGGATCCAAAAGAGAAGAAGAAAATCAGAATCAAAGATGTCATGTTCCATGAGAACCAGACAATCATGAACATTCAATATCCCAAAATTTCTCGAAGTGAACGGGTTGAAGAATCAATTTTAGATGAAACACATATACCAACACCATCTTCCACTGATGAGGAGGAGCTGCAAGAAGTGTGGGATCAAGATAGATGGGAAAAACATACTAGAATAAGGGGGGGTGGATAGCCTTTTAATTTTGCAGCCGTGCATTTATTTAGGTGATATTATAGGTTATATTTTGGTTGCCTTTGTTTTGGTTTGGTATCGTCAACAACTTCAGAGACACTAGTTACCTTTAAACAAAGTGGTCTAATATAAAATAAGATCAAAATAAACTTGTGTGGCACCCATGAAATAAGTTTTCATTTATCAAATGTTAATATATTTTATCTTTTGTTTTGGTGTATGTGTCAAACATCTTGTTATAGATTTTCTAAGATGAACATACAAATTCCATAGTGGGCTACTTTGACTATTTTTAGATGAATTCTACATTAAAAAAATCGACATTAAACCAAAACAAGCATTTAATACAAACTGAAAATGTTTATCAATAATGGGAGTGATTATTCTTGATAGTTTGGAATGGAATATGTCCTTAATGTTAGAGATATCTTTGACCCCATTGAGAATAAGAGAGTAGAAGAAGCCAAATAGATTTATGATTGATCTAATCCGTCAATGGATCGATCACATTGTCTTACACCACGTTGTTTTGGAGTCTAGAACATATGAACTCTAGATGAAATTGAATAATACATACCACTCCAAGACCGATTGAAACAAGATTCCCTTGTTAAAGAAGTTGAGGAATTTTCGACTATAGAATGTTAGATCTTTGGAAAAAAACACCAGTGAGTTCTAGATCCTAGTGAATCAAATAGTGTGTATACGTAAGACTCTATATTGAAATAGATAAGGAGAACCATCTACTTTCCACACTTCTTGATAACTAGGATACACTGGTGTCCTCCCTCAGCAACTCGACGCCCGAAATAAATCTTACCACGACAACGATAAAAGGGTTTATTTTTTAACAAAGAGGCTCGAAGGAAGGATGTGAGTTACAACCAAATGCAAGATCTTGTCCTAGAGAACCAAGAGAGACAAAAAGAAGATGGTCGAGGGGTGGGATGTAATGTCCAATGAAACCACAGAGGAAGGTCCACAGATGGTAGGAGGCCAACATAAAAATGCTACCATTATGGCATATAAGAACACTTGAAGAAGAATTGTCAGATGTTATAACAAGAGAAAGACAAAATTAGTAACCATGAAAGAAAAAATGAAGGCGTAGACATGAAAATCACTTGAGAAATTGTGCACTGTTTCAAAGATGAAGAATATACTTACTTTCACACATTAGAGCAAACTACATAATGGGTGGCCAATAATGCAACATCATAAAACATAACTTCACATCATGAGTATTTATTAACCTCTCAAGATGGTGAATTTGGTATAGTAAAGACGACTAATATCAGTTCGATGAAGATTGTTCGCATTGATGATATCCAATTCAAGATGAACATTGGATAAAAATTTCCCTGAAGGTTGTTTGACACATTCCAAGCCTTCAGCTCAACCTGTAATCAAGGATGGTTGTTAACAGACAATTCCATGAAAACATCTTCAGAAAAAAATCATGGATGATGAAGAATTGATCCATCATCATCCCCAGAGGACACATATGTGGCACGTTGTAGAAAACTAAAGTGAATATTTTTGCAGATAGCCTTTACCTGGTGGAAGGAGAGACATCATCAAATTTGTAGCATATGAGACTCAACCACATGAGTTAAAGAGGGTTATCGACTCTGATAAAAAATATGTACATCAGTGTTGACAAAGATGCATCACTATATCCTTGAAAGTATTTCTTACATGAGAAGAAAAATAAATCCGCATTTAGTACTACTTTATCAAGGGGATTAGAGTTGATGGATCTTATGCACTCTAATGTATCTATTCCTATGTAGGTGGAATCACTGGGAGGTAATAAATATTTTCTAACCTACTAATGATACTTCTTGAAGGTGTGGGTGTTCTTCTTGTAAATAGATGACCAAGTGTTAGACCTCTTTAAGATGTACCATGCCATGGAGGAGCATGAGACCAAAAAGGAAGTTGAAGTGTTTTCGTTCATCCAATGGAGAAGAGTACAAATCAAATGAATTTGATGCCTATTGCAGGAGTCAGATAATTTGACATGAGATGATGATTATAAGCACCCCAGAACACAATGGAGTTACAGAAAGGAAGAATAAGACCATTATAAAAAAGGTTAGGAGAATGAAATGTTTGTATAAGCTACCTAAGACATTATGGGGAGAAGCTGTTCGAGTTTCTTGCCACCTTTTTCAGAAAATCATCATCAGTTCACCTGAGTTTCAAGATTCCACATAAGATATGGTCTTGTAAAAATCCCTCTTACTCTCATTTAAGAGTATTTGGATGTTTTTATTTTTTTAAAACATATTTAAAGATATCAGACATATGTTAGATTACATATTTACTCTATGAAACTTCAAGGGCTATGAGGACAAGGAGTTCAGATACAAGATTTAGGATCCAAAGGAGAGGAAGACGATCAGAAGCAAAGATTTCGTGTTCCAAAAGAACCATACAATCATGGACTTTCAAAATCCCAGAATGTCTCTAAGTGAAAGTGTTAAAGATTCCTGATGAAACACATGTACCAGCACCATCTTCCACTAACGAGGAGGAGGTTCAAGAAGCATGGGATCAAGATAGAAGGGAAAAACATACTAGAAGGAGGGTGGGGTGGATAGCCCTTTAATTTTTTTTTAAAAAATAATCAATAATAGATTTATTATTTATTAAATAATTGTATAGTGTGGTATTCAAGATAAAGTGTAGTGAAAATTAAAATATAAACACAATATTTTTATAGTGGTTCAGATCACTAAGATCGTAGTCCACTACAAATCCTTATCTACTTGGAAAAAATATCAGTAAACTAAAATATGTGAAGGGTATTGAATCACTGGGAGATAATAAATATTTCCTAACCTATATTTATTATTCATATCGAAATTTGAGGGTGTTGTTGTAAATGATTTACCAAGAGATGGACCACTTTAAGATGTTCCATGAAATGATGGATCATGAGACTAGAATGGAAGCTGATGCATCTTCATTTAGCAAATGGAGAAGAGTACACATCAAATGAATTTGATACCTATTGTAAGAGTTAAATAATTATACATGAGAGAATGATTATATGCACCCTACAACACAACAGAGTTTCAGAAAGGAAGAATAAAACCATTATAAAGAAGGTGACGAGCACGATAAGTTTGCCTAAGCTACCTAATCCATTCCGGGGAGAAGCTGTTCGAGTTGTATGCCTCCCTTTTCAACAAATCCCCATTAGTTCTCCTAAGTTTCAAGATTCCATAGAATATATTGTCTTGTAAAAATCCCTCTTACTCTCATTTATGAGTATTTGGATGTTTGTATTTTTTATATATATCTAAAGATATCATACATATGATAGATGAAATATTTACTCTATGCATCTTCATTAGCAATGGAGACGATGAGTTTAGATACAAGCATTAGGATCCAAAGGAGAGGAAGACAATCAGAAGCAAGGATGTCGTGTTCCATGAGAACCAGACAATCAAGGACATTCAAAATCCCAAAATGTATCGAAGTGAAAGTGTTGAAGAATCCATTCCTGATTCAACACATGTTTCAACACCATATTCCATTGATGAGGAGGAGGTGAAAGAAGCATGGGATCAAGATTGATGGGGAAAACATACTAGAATAAGTGGGGGTGGATAGCCCTTTAATTTTTTAAAGACAAATAACCAATAAAAGTTTCATAATTGAATAAATAATAGTACAGTGATGTCTTCAAGATAAAGTGTAGTGAAAATTAAAATATAAACACAATATTTTTATTGTAGCTCAGATCACTAAGATTTTAGTCCACTTCACAACCTTATCTACTTGGAAAAAAGATGGGTACACTGAACTATGTAAGGCTATTGAATCACTGGGAGGTAACAAATATATCCAAACCTATATTGATGATGTATCTCGAAAGGTGAGGGTGTTCTTATTGAAAATAAAGGACCAAGTGCTGGACCACTTTAAGATGTTTCATGCCATGGTAGAGCATGAGACTAGAAGGGAAGCTAGATTTTCTTCATTATTCCAGTGGAGAAGAGTACACATCAATGGAATTTGGTACCTATTGCAGGAGTTAGATAATTTAACATGAGAGGATGATTATATGCACCCCACAACACAACAGAGTTACAGAAAGGAAGAATGAAACCATTATAAAGAAGGTCAGGATCATGATAAGTTTGGATAAGCTACCTAAGACATTTTGGGAAGAATCTATTTGATTTTCATGCCTCCTTTTTAAACAAATCACCATCAGTTTGCCAGAATTTCATGGTTTCACATCAGATATGGTATAGTAAAAATCCCTCTTACTCTCATTTATGAGAATTTGGATTTTTGGATTTTTAACATGTATCTAAAGAGATCAAACATATGTTAGATGAAATACTTAATTTGTTAAAATTCATTAGCTATGGATATGTGGAGTTTAGATACAAGATTTAAGATCCAAAGGAGGGGAAGACGATCAGAAGCAATGATGTCATGTTTCACGAGAACCAGATGATCATGGACATTCAAAATCCTAGAATTTCACGAATTTAAAGTGTTGAAGAATCAATTCTTGATGCAACACATGTTCTAGAACCATTTTTTACTAATGAGGAGGAGGTCCAAGAAGCATGGGATCAAGATAGATGGAAAAACATTCTAGAAGGAGGGGGTGGATAGCCATTTAAATTTTTTAAGAGAAATAACCAATCATAGTTTAATTATTGAATAAATAATAGTACAATATGGTATTAAAGATAACATGTCATGAAAATTGAAATATAAACACATTATTTTTATAGTGGTTTGGATCACTAATATCATAGTACACTTCACAACATTATCTACCTAGAAAAAAAGATTATTACACTGAAATATGTGAAGGATATTGAATCCCTGGGAGGTAATAAATATTTATAAATCTTTATTGATGATGCATCTCGAAAGGTGAGGGGGGTTTTCTTGTAAATGAAGGACAAAGTACTGGAACACATTAAGATGTTCCATGCCATGGTGGAGCATGAGACTATAAGTGAAGCTGAAGTGTCTTAATTTAGCCAATTGAGAAGAGTAAACATCAATGGAATTTGATGCCTATTACAGAAGTAAAATAATTGAACATGAGAGGATGATTATATGCACCCCAGAACACAACATAGTTACAAAAAAAAAGAATAAAACCATTATAAAGAAGGTCAGGGGCAAGATAAGTTTGGATAATCTACCTAATCCATTCTAGGGAGAAGTGGTTTGAGTTGCATTCCACCTTTTCAACAAATCACCATTAGTTATCCTGAATTTCAAGATTCCATAGAAGATATAGTCTTGTAAAAATCCCTCTTACTCTCATTTATAAGTATTTGGATGTATGGATTTTTTACATGTATCTAAAGAGATCAGAATTATGTTAGATGAAATATTTACTCTATGCATCTTCATTGGATATGGAGACGAGGAGCTCAGATACAAGATTTAGGATCCAAAGGAGGAGAAGATGATTAAAAGAAAAGATGTCATTTTCCATGAGAACCAGATGATCATGGACATTCGAAATCCCAGAATGTCTCAAAGTGAAATTGTTGAAGAATCAATTCCTGATGCAACACATGTACCAACACCATCTTGCACTGATGAGGAGGAGGTTCAAGAAGTGTGGGATAAAGATATATGGGAAAAACATACTATAAGGAGGGGGCGGGTGGGTGGATATCGTTTTAATTTTTTTTAAGAGAAATTGCTAATCAGAGTTGCATTATTGAATAAATAAGAGTACAATGTGGTCTTCAAGATAATGTGTAGTGAAAATTAAAATATAAACACAATATTTTTATAGTGGATCAGATAAATAAGATCATAGTCCACTTCATAACCTTATCTACATGGAAAAAATATTGGTACACTGAAATATGTTAAGGCTATTGAATCAATGGGTGGTAAAAAATATTTCCTAACATGTATTGATAATTCATCTCGAGAGGTGAGGGTGTTATTATTTTAAATGAAGGACTAAGTGCTGGACCACTTTAAAATGTTCCATGACATGGTGGAGCATGAGACTAGAAGGGAAGTTGAAGTGTCATCATTTAGCCAATGGAGAAGAGTATAGATCAATGTAATTTTATACCTATTGTAGGAGTCAGATAACTTGACATGAGAGGATGATTATATGAACCCCACAACACAACAGAGTTACAAAAAGGGAGAATAAATCCATTATAAAGAAGTTAACAACCATGATAAGTTTGGCTAAGCTACCTAATCCATCCTGAGGAGAAGATGTTAGAGTTTTTTGCCGCGTTTTTCAACAAATCACCATTAGTTTACCTGAATTTCAAGATTCCATAGAAGATATGGTCTGGTAAAAATACATCTTACTCTCATTTATGAGTATTTGGATGTTTGGGTTTTTACACATATCTAAAGAGATTAGAAATATGTTAGATGAAATATTTACTCTAGGAACCTTCATCGGCTATGTAGATGAGGACTTTGGATACAAGATTTAAGATTAAAAGGAGAGGAAGATGATTAGAAGAAAAGATGTTAAGTTCCATGAGAACCAGACAATCATGGGCATTCAAAATCCTAGAATTTCTCGAAGTGAATGTGTTGAAGAATCAATTCATAATGTATCACATTTACTAGCACCATCTTCCACTGATGAGGAGGAGGTTCAAGAATCATGAGATCAAGATAGATGGAAAAAACATACTAGAAGGAGGGGGTGTGGATAGAATTTTAATTTTTTTAAGAGAAATAACAAATCAGAGTTTCATTAGTGAATAAATAATAGTATAGTGCGGTATTCAAGATATTGTGTAGTGAAAATTAAAATATAAACACAATATTTTTATAGTGGTTCTAATCAATAAGATCGTAGTACAATTCATAAACTTATCTAATTGGAAGAAATAATGGTATCCCCTAAGAACACTCTCTTCTAAAGGGTCGATAACCTAGTTACTGTCCCTAAATTTTTCAATATCCAGAGGCATAACCCTGGATTTTTACAGGATTTACAACCTAGTCTAATATGAATTTATTGGTGATTCACAACCCAAATGACCTAACTTTTATTTGGGAGTCACAACCCAAGAACCTTCCTTTTAGTTGATAGAATAGGCAATGTAGAGCCCAATGAACTATTAGGTTCCACTGAGAGGGTGGGGGGATGTGAATCAGTGTTACCCTTGTTTTATGAATTTTTTATCCTTTTTACATTCCACCTCTTGAACTTGTTAAGTTTCTCGAACCACTCAATAGTTTCTCTCAATCTCACCTCAAGTGCAGTAGTAAAATAAGTGGCATTAGCACACAATATTTACAAGGTTTGACAATGATGTTTTTATTCCTTGTTGTGTTGGTTATAGACCCAACATGGAGTTTATTCGCTATCTTTACAAGTGAATAAAACTAGTTTGACACCCCAGTTCCACAATTGGTTAGACACCCCAATTGGTCTTCTTCTTTAATTTCTTATACACCTCAGGCATAATCCTCCAATAGATAGTTAGACACCCCAACTACAAGCTTCATCTTCAGTTGATCCAGGAATAGAAAGATCTTCTTCATAGATATTCTTCCTCCACAGTAAAACATGATGTCCAATTGCGTACAAATATTCAAGGTCTTAAATAGATGACATGATCATTCTTTTTGTTCCTCAAAACTCCTTTTAGATCTTTAATGATCCGAGTTCTCTATCTTCAAATGCCAGGCTGCATGAAATAAACTTCGTTAAGAATTATCCATATTTGGCTCACCCTTAAATTTATTCTTGCACTATGGATTCAAGGAGTCTCGAAATGATCTTAAAATTTAGTATATTTTTTCTCATCACCTTCACGAATATATTTATACAAAAAAATGTGGTGCATGGGGTCAAAATAAATTCATGGATTTAATTCTATCATTTAAAACACCATTTAAATGTGTTAATAATAAAACACATTTAAATTCACTTCTTCTTCAAATATTTATACCTGAATGATACATAGGTATTTATATTACCAATTTAAATACCCCATTGGAAATGGATATTATATCACTCGTTATGAATACCCCATAAGCTGTGGGAATCCTTTTTCGATCAAACTCATAAGGGTATTCCTTCTTTTTCACATGGAATTAGCCTTTATGGATCACCATACATGCATACACTCATGTCTTTATCATGAGATCTCAAGAAACTGAGAGACTCAGGTTTATTCTCCTTTATGCAGGATATCCATTATTTTGGAATTATAGGTTCCATATTTAAACACCTGAAGGAATTGGGTGCTCCTTCCTATTTCATCACGCAGATAAAAATCTATGCGGTTCATCAAATCTTCATACTTGCATGTACATGGGGAAGTTAACTTATATTTCAAATACCCATGGATTTGGGTCCTCTGTAATTCATGATGTAAAAAAACAATATCTATTTTAGTGGACTGAAGACTCGGGCTCTCTGTTCTTCATGTTGAATACCCAAAGGAATCAGGTTCACTCTTTGTTTTATGCAGCACTTGAAGAATCATGTGACCTCATGTTTTAAACACTCAAAACATGTGAACTCTTCATTCAATTATCATGCATGCAATTTGAAGTTGTATGCATTCCTCATTTTGAACATCTATGTGCATTGTTCTCAAAATTTTAAACTTAATCTTGGAGGGCTTCATTACCATATGATATCTCTTCTGTTTATGCATGTTTATGCATGAATATTGAATATAAAGTTTTATTGGATCTTTCTTGGATCAAATATCATCAATGTAGCCATCTAAATGGGATAATTGTCTTCTATTTGGTCTGAGGAAGCTCGATTATAGATCATCAATGGCAGGATTACCGCGTGAGAAGAAGCCTTCGAATGATGGTGGAGGAAGACAACTGCATGCTTGATTGGATAGTCTAGATTGAAGAGATTAGATGACTGTGGTTTTTTCCATGATTTTAATGACAGAGGAAAAATTCCAAGAGAGTTCCTATCCAACATCAATTCCACCATTAGTCTGAGGAATGATATATCAATTAATCACTCCCATGAGTGGCCAGAAATCCTAACCCCCTCCGGTACTACCCCATATCAGTTCTCCCTACCATCGTGCTGCCCTGTACGATGTTGTAGCCACTTCTTCTATGCGCTGTTCCTAAGCATTCTCTCCTTGACCACACCCATTCTAGTCTGAGGATGGATTCCTTGGGTGTGGTTGACTCTGGTCATACATATTCCCTTAGTTGAGTTGGCCTTTGCTGTCACCTAGGTTGGCCCTACTTTTTTTTTATAAGGTCACCAAACAAATACCACATAAATAAAAAAAAGTATCAAATGAAATTTAAATCCATCTTTAATAAAAATTACAAAATAACTCATAAATTCTAATCTTATTCTCTCATTAATCAGGAAAAATATATATTTATATTTGTTCATGGCCTTCCTCAATTCATCATGAAAAATACAATCTCTTTTTTCATGGAAACAAAAATTAATCTTCTTGTTTATTATTCATCTAAATAAATATTTACATGAACTTAAAATCTTCTCCAACATTGATTCATCTTATTCACATAATGAAAATATATTTTTTCCAATAATTCCACTTATTTTTTGAAATGTAAAAACTCTTAGGCACATATCATTAAGTATTAAATAAAACTTAGAAAATTATCATAATCAACATAGAATTTTCCACGAATGATATACAATGATATTAAATGAATCCATAATAATTCTCTATGAATCACTACCTCATCTTCACCCACATATCGACTCCTTAAAAAATGCAACACTTAGGAAAAAAATCACCCCCTTTGTCTTTTATTGTCAATATCTTCTTACATCATAAAATTAAATATGTGGAAACTTCAATTTATCTCCCCCTTATTGAAAATAAAATGGAAAGGAAAAGTGTGGAATCTTCTCATCTCATCTTTCTTCTCAAAAATATCTTCTTATATTTTAAATGAAAGGTTTAATATCACATGATACTTAGATAAGAGACTTTAGAAAATTAAATCAAAGTTGACGTGGGATAACCCAATGTAAGAAACAAGAGTTAAATAACCAAGGTTGTGTAAGAAGACCGTAGCACATACTCACATGTGATATAAATCTTAGAGTTTCTTAATTCTCAATAAAGAGTTTCCAAATTTTATAATTTTAAATGAAATTAAAACTCCTGCACACTTCAATAAACACATTATAATGTTTAGGTTCATAAGAAAAACTCCCCCTTTAATGAATATGATTAAGGAAATGGGATAAACGTGTTAATGGAATACCTCATTTATCTTAAAATATACCCATAAAGGTATGTAATTATCATTATCATCATGGTAATTAACTCCACGATGAACTAAACTTCACCTTAAATTCCCTGCATGTTATCTCGTAAAACATAAAAAATAACGAATAAAGAGGAACCTCTAATTTATTTAGTGGAAAAATTCAATGTTAGATTTTCTCTCATCTTTATTTCCTCTTCATTCCATGATCATTATGGGATGTGTTTTCCATTTGTGATGTTATTTCTTCTATATCATCACCACTACTTGATGAATCAAATCCTTTCTCAACATAAGTAAAGAAATTGACATCATCATTTGAATCACTACATGAATCAAATTTCACCCTTTTACTCAATAAAATTATCCTTTTCAAAGTAGAAAAATTCTTCCCCATATCACCTTTCTTCTTTTAAGGTATCTCCTCATCCTCATCAAATTCAGATTCAAATTATTTTCCTTTTTCTAGAAACTCATAAGAAATATATCCAAGGCTCTTACAATTACAACACTTTGGTAATTTTTTACTTTTCCCCTTCCATTTATCAAAAAATTTAGAAAGAAGAGAAACAATATTTTTGAAATCATCTTAACCTTCCTCATATTCATAATTAATGGATTCAATAGTTTCTTCTTCTCTAATTTTTCTTTTTTTCATGGCTGTAAATGACATTTCCATTTTTTCTTTCTTATTAAAAGTTTTATTTTTCCTCATCTCACAAGTAATGAGAATATTGATAATTTTATCTAGACAACAATCATATAATTATTCTAGAGTTGAGATATTTGAATCAAAATTTTCTAGAAAATTCCTCATCAGTTTTTAGAAATAATGGAATCATCAAGCTTCTCAACAAACCATATGATACTTCTCACAATATAATTAATTATTGTGAAATAATCATCAATGTTTTAATCATGAGTCATTTTTAGGTCTTAAAAATTTTATTCTTTATACTATTATCTTGTCTTCCTTGACTTTGATGTTTCCATTATAATTATTTTTTAATTTCTCCCATGTTTCATGTCCAGTTTGAAGACCCATGACCTTGATGCATATTTTTCTAAAAAATACATTAGGATGGAATTTTGTGCTTTCCCATCAACCTCAAAATTCCTTTTGTCACCATGAGTCATGGAAGAATCATTATAAATAGGTGTAAGACCTATTTTGTTAGCATCTATTACTTCAAGGATAAGTGAAATGAGGCAGGGAAGCATACCATTTCTCCAACTGTGATAATTCGAGCAATTTAAAGTAGAAAATCTTTGGCTGATTATATAATCGAGATTATCCAATTGTATAGAAACTTATTGGTTATTTAGAGGCAACCTATCCTCTAATACCACTTGTATAGTCCAAGGAATGATTAGGTTCCACTATGGGGTGAATCCGTGGTACCCTTGTTTTTTGAATTTTTAGCCATTTAAATTCAGCCTCCTGAACTTGTTAAGGTTCTTGATCCACTAATTAGTTTCTCTCAATCTCAAATCATTCAAAATATTAAAATAAGAGAGATAATCATATAGTATTTTCACGGTTTGGAAATAAAATGCATAATACTTTCCATTTTTGTTAAACACCCCAACATGGATTCTCTTCACTATCCCCACAAGTGGATACAACTGGTTAGACGCCCTAGTTCGAAAATTAGTTAGAAACCCAAACTTCTCTTCTTCCTCGATTGGTTATACACCATAGTCATAAGCCTCCAGTATCAGGTTAGACACCCCAGCTACAAGACTCCACTTTAGTTGATCCATGAATAGAAATATATTCTTCATAGATAGTCATCCTCTATAAGAAAGCTGGATGCCACTTATGTGTGTACAAATCTACAAGGTATTTAATAGATGTCATGATTAATCTTGTTAGTCCTCAAAACTCATTTCATATATTGAATGATCTGAATTATCCATCTTAAAATTATTGGGAACATGAAATCAACATTTTTAAAAATTACCCAGCTTTGGCTCACACTCAAATTTCTTCTTTCACAATGGATGCATAAAGTTTCAAAATGATCTTGGAATTCAATACATTTTCTCTTCACCAGCATGCACATATTTATTCAAAAAATTTGGTGCATGGGGTCACAATAAATTAAATGATTTAATTAACCCATTTAAATCATTAATTAAATGTGTTAGTAATTAAACACATTTAATTTCACTTATTCTTAAAATATAAATACCGAAATGATACATAGGTATTTATGTTACTCATTTAAATACCCCATTGAAAATGGGTATTATATCACTCATTACGAATACCCCATAAGCAGTGGGCATCCTTTTTCTATGAAACTCATAAGAGTCTTCCTTCTTTTTCACATGGAATTTTCCTTCATGGATCACCTTACATGCACGCATCTCATTCTCATGAGATCTCAATCACCTAAGAGACTTGAGATCATTCTCCTTCACGTGGGCCTTCCATTATTTTGGTAGTATAGGTTCCATCTTTAAACACTCAAAGGACTCAGGTGTTCCTTCTGATTTCATCATGTAGATAATAATCTCCACAACTCATTTAATATTCACGCATGCATTTACACAGTGCATGAAACTTATCTTTCAAATACCCATCAATTATGGTACGTTGTTCTACAAGATGTAAATAAATATAGAAACTCTTTTAAAGGACAAAAGACTTAGGATCTCTTTTATCTACTAAGAATACCAAAAGCAATTAGGTTCACTATGTTCTTCACATGAAATTTAAAACATCAGGTGGCCTCATGTTTGAAACACCTGAAACATGCAGCCGCTTCATTCAATTTAAGTCATGTAATGAAAATATTTATGCATGCCTCATTTAAATCATCATCATTAATTGTTCATATTGTTTTAAACTGAATCTAGGCAGGATTCATCAATGAGTGGGATCACATCAGTTCATGTATGTTTATGCATTAATATTGAACATAAAGTGTTTTTAGATATCTCCTAGATCAAAGGTCATCAATGAGACCACGCAAATGAAACCATGATTTTATTTTTTTGTTAGAGGATGCTCGGTTGTGGCTCATCAATAATGTGATTACCGCGTGATCATAAGCCTTTGAATGAGGCTTTAAGAAAATGATCATGGGATCAATCAAATAGTCTAGATCAAAGAGATCAGACAGTCATGGTTTGGTCCATCATTTTAATGATGGAGGAATGGTGCCTAGAGAATGATTTTCGAACATCGATTCCCCCATCAATTGAGGGTTCAATATATCAATTAACCACTCCCGTGAGTGTCCAAAAATCATGATCCCCTATGGTACCACCTTATACTGATTCAACCTGTCGTTGTGCCACCCAACACAGTGGAATCTCCACTGCTTTGATGTGCTCTATGTGAGAAATATCTCCTTTTCCACCCCCATGATGGTTCAAGACTGGTTCCCTTGGGTGTGGTTGACTTAATTCCCACATATTCCCTTGGTTGATCTATCCTTTGCTGTCATCTAAGTTTGACCTACTTTTTTGATATGTTCACTAAAAAATACCATAGAAATAAAAAAAGTATCAAATGAAATTAAAATCCATCCTTAATAAAAATTGAAAGACAACATAAAGCCTATTCTATTCTTCTCTCATTCATCATGAAAAATATATATTTATATTTTTGCATGGGAATTATCAATTCATCATACAAAATATAATCTTATTTTTCATGGAAACCAAAATTCATCTTCTTAATTCCTATTCATGTAAATCAATATATTCATGAACTTAAAATATTCTATAACATTTATTCCTATTCTTCACATCATGAAAATAATTTTTTTAATAGAATTCCACTGATTGTATGCATTGTACAAAATCTTAATAACATGTATTTAAGCATTACAAAGTAGTTTAAAAATCATTTTAATTAACATGGATAATTGTTCAAGCATGAAATCCAATGCTATAAAATTAATCCAAAATAATTCTCCAGTCTTCACAACCTCATCTTCACTCAAATATTGAATCCTTGATAACAAATAAAAAAATTGGGCACCACAACCAATACTGAATTTATTTTGATTGGAAAAAATTATAAACCAAAGATAATGATTACAAAAATAATAAAGAATAATAATACGATGAAAATAAAAAAACAATATAAACTCGTAGAGATCAGATGAAGTTAAAGACAATGTATCCTGGTGATATTTGATCACTTCAGTAGTAAAGTGTTGAGCATAAAAGTTATTTTTTCATCACACAAATGGAATAGTAGTCATGGATGAACTTCCTCAAATATAAAGAAATTTTTTCCTGTCAAGTATTCAAAAATTCATCATCAGTTCTTCACACCACATGATTTGGTCTCTATTTGTTGACTAATCAACAAAATTCATCTTCGTTTCTCTTCATGTGGGAATTTAATAAATTCATCACAACCATACAAAGGTTAAAATTATTTAAAATATGGAAAAAATCATTACATATTAATACATCATCTGTATTGAATAATAACATTGACTCACTTTAATTCCTACATTAAAATCATTAAAAAAAATTATAATATGAGCGTTAGAATAAAGGATAATTATTTACATAATTAAAATGATAAAAAACTTCCACATAATTTTAGTAATTGAATAATTCAAGAAGTAAAAAAATTATAAAAGTAATAATATGAAAACTCTTATTTCCATGATAATTTTCTATTTAAAATAAAGTCATTATAATATATGATTAATTTAAAAATAAATATAATTTTTTAAAAAAATTAATAAAATTGAAATTAATCAATTGATGAAAATATTACTGAAACAGAAAAAGCTGGAAAGATAGGAATGTTGATAAAATAATAAAGGAACGAACTGAATTTGTGAGGAATTAGCCTTGCGGTTGATATACAGACCCTGACATCACGTGTGGTTTGTATACTTTGAAAAAAAAGTCATGCAGTAAGCTAATTTATGGTTACTTAAAAATCCTCATCATGAAAGGTTCACATAAGCTTTATGACCACTTTGAAAATTAGTACTTGCGGTTAGTTTCAAAATAATACTTGGGACCACTTTAAAAATAATAATTATGGGCAGTTACATACCCAATAATGGTAGATTTGAAATAGCTCGAACTCATGGTAGGTAATCATATCTTGGGGTAGGTATTGTAACTCACAGTAGGTACTTAAACTCATGATAGATTAAATTTAAGCGTCATGGTAGGTTGTTATAAATTGAAGGTAAGTTTAATAAATACCTTTAAGGTAACTCATGTGTGCAATGAAAATCCGCTTCATGTGCAGGACATGTCTGATCATGGTGTTGGTGTCACGTTTCTCATATAGATATACATTGAATGTTTTAAAGTTTCTACGCACACGAATGGAGGTTCATTGCTTGGATTTAAATGACACATGCAGTGGTTAGAGGCGATATACCCATCGTGAATAGTGGAGAATACAAAAGGCAATGCCGAATCTTATTTGATGCTCGCATGGAGTTTCTGACAGAACACACACAGTTGAAACAAGGAGTTGGTGAATAGTGTGGTACAAAGGTATATATATATACTATATATATGAACCTATATACATATACATATACATATAATATGTATACATATAACTATAAAAATTTAAACCCTGAAATGAAAATATCACAAGATATAATATTTTAATAAAAAAGTATACAAAAATATATCAATAATGTTCACGCATAAGATAAATTTTTTTTAAACAAATGAAGTATTAAAACCATTTTTAAAAAAAAAATTAAAATAAAATACATGTGATAGTAATAAAACATTTTAATAAATTAATATTATGAAAATGTAAATGTTCATACAATTTGAATTTATCTAAATATGAGGTAATTATAATTTATAAATGATAAATATTAAAACATTTACAAAAAAGTTCAAACACTAACAAACTTTCAATTTTTTTAAATTAAAAAACCGATAATTTAGTTTAAACTCTCAAAAAACAATCTTACATTCTAAATTTATAAAAAACCTAAAAAAATTAGATTTCTAAAATATTCTCCCACTTAAATAATAACAGTATCAAATACCAAATTTTTTAAAAGTATAACATTTCATTAAAATTAGCATTTAATAATAGTACTTATGTAATCATTTTAACCAGTAGTAATTATAATGAACAACATTTTATTCTTCTTATATACCTAGTTCAAAATGTATTTTCTCAAATTTGAAAAAATCTAATGGTATAGTGAATATGTCAGCCAGTTGTTTTTTAGTGGGAAAAAATCCTGAACTAATATATCCAATAGCTACATGATCCCTAAAAAAATAAAATCTGATATATTTATTTTTTGTTCAATACCATTACATAGGGTTTTTAGAAATAGAAATTTCAGTATATTTATCATAGAAAATTGGAATTTTATCGAAACAAAGATTAAAGTCACATATTATTTTTAATGCATATAATTTGATAATAAAAACTAGTAGCAGAAACTTACTAAATATGATCTATATATAATGAAAGTGATATTTATTTCTTATAACTCCATTAAATTAAATTTTATACTCTAAAAATGAGACATACCTGTTGTGCTTTTCCTATCAAGCCTACAACCTGTAAAGTCAGAGTGCCATTAAGATAATAATTTTTTTTGAATAAAATAAACATTTACAAATAGTAACTTTAATATAAATAATAACTTTATTAACATATTTGACATGAATTTATTTAGGATTAGAATGAAATCAAGCACATAAAAGACTGGAAATATCATATCTAGTCCAGATGCTGTCAAATAAAGTAATTTACCTATGATGTCTCTATACATTTTAACATCAATACATTTTCTAGATTCATTCAAATCTAATTTTGATTTTATACCTATAGGTATTTTCATATACTTTTATGATTAAAGGACTAAAATTTTAACAAGTCCTTTATAATACTTAGAGATTTTTAAGGAAATAACATATTTTTTTGATTAATTTTTAATCAAAGAAAAAAGTTCAATTCTCCCATTAAGATCACATCAAACTCAGTAGTCATTAATTTAGAAAAATAATTACATAATAAATCACTTTTAGAAAAAAATACTAAATAATCAACATATATTTGTTCAATGAAAATATTATTTGAAACTTTCATTATTAAAATGGTTTGGTCAACCTTTAATTAGATAAAGTATTTTTTTAAAAGAAATTAAGTTACTCTATCATACTAAGCTTTAGGAGCTTGATTAAGTCCATATAAATCTTTATTATGTTTAAAAACATGATTCATAAATTTCTTATTTTAAAATATAAGTGGTTAAACAAAATCTTATTTAGAAATTATTCCATTTAAAAATACACTCTTTATATCCATTTGAAATAATTTGATATTTTTTAAAAAATAAAATTTTAAGGAAATTATAACAGATATTATCCTTGTAATAGGGAAAAAATAATATTCAAAATCAATAACCTCTTTCTAAGAATAACATTGAGCCACTATTCTTTCTTTATTTTTAGCTACATTGCCTACTTCATCAAGCTTATTACATAAAATCAACTTAGTTTCTATTATTTGTTTATATTTTCGTAATTTAACTAAATTAAACACATTATTTCTTTCAAATTGGATTAAATTTATCAAGTATAACATTAATAAAATTTGAATCAATTAAATAATCATTAATGTTAACATGTAAAAAATCAGAAACAGAATCAAAATCAACATAGCAATGTAAAACAGATTTTCTAGTTTGTTTTCCAGATTCAACATTTCCAATTAATTTTTCAATAGGATGATCATTAAAGGATTTATACGATTTAGGATTATTTTATAAGAGATATTCTCAACCTCAAATGATGCATTATCATTTTCATGATCATTATCATCATCAAAATCAAATTCCTTAAATTCATCATCATTATCTTTTAAATAGAAATTCTACACATTATTGTTTGTTTCATAAAATTTAACGTGCACATTTAAGGACTAGTTTGGGATATGCCTAACACTGAGGGGGTGGGGTGAATCAGTGTTAAGAACTTTTTACCCTTTTATAGCTATTTATCCCTTTACCCCTTTGACCTGTTAGGATCTTGATCCTCTTATTATATTTTACATAATATATGTAGGTATATGAAAGAACGAAAAGATGACACATGATATTTTTAAAAGGTTCACTAATCAATAAGATTAGATATTACTTTCTGTGCATAGTTTTTTCCAATAAAAAAATTCTACACTATAATATGTGATAGAAAATATTGTGGTGTGGATAGAAAATAATTCTTAGCGACGTGTGAGTCCCTACACTTAGGAGGATGGATGGAAAAATCACATTCCTCATACTAGTAAAAACTTGATCCAACTTTATATCTCCTTGTATGATCATTATTCTAATTATGTAGACATCATTTACCTTATTTGATATATATTTTTAACTCAATGAAAGTATTCCAGCTATTTTGAGTTCTATAGGATGTCACAATTATGATTTTTTATTCTTCACTCTTGTTATTATAATAAGAAATTATTCAATTTATTATTTGTATAGAAGTTTTGAAGAAACTTCTTTAAACTCTATTTGTCTGATCTTATACAGCCATTCCTGTCCGTCCAGTGAATTCCATCCAGTGATAGATCATGAGATCCTATTTCTCTTCATAGTATAAAACTGAAATCTACTCTTTCATTCATCGTCCTTAACAATTGATAATTTAGTACTATCAATCTGGAGATTTCCATCTGTAAATGTTTGTCTGATGACATTACATTTGATATTTATTCTTCTTATCCCTTTTTCAATCGATCATAAAAAGATAAAGAAAATTCATCCTGTATATGGAAAATCCTTCTTATTCATTTCCTTACACACTTTTTCATTTTTAATAGTCTATCCGATGAAAGTTTTTATAGTTGAAGTTATTATGAACACTACTTTTCTTCATCCGGTGTTTTATTTTATTTTGGCGCTTTAGCTCCATTTGATACCCCCTGCTCTGTTCGAACCAAATATTCAACCCTCATGAGAATAGATATCAAGATTCCGGCTCAGATCTTTCTTATAGTGAAAAATATTCAACACTTAATCTCATTTTAAAATTAATAGTGTTCAACACACCATCGTATTGTATGAACGTCAAATTATATCACGTACTAACCTTAAGGTTTATTAATAACTCAATATTACATTCTTCAGTAAATATATATAAAAATATTAGGTTGTCACAAATTCACTTTTCCGTGTTATCGATACCATTTAACAAATGTTTCCTAAGGTTAACTGTATCATTATTCCTCAAATTATATCAACAGCTTTGACATAAAATCCCATATTATCCCACTATTTTCTATTCATTTAAATCCTATAATGGTAAAAAAAATATGATAACCCTTTATCCTAATTAACCATAATTAACCCTACACCAAATAATTTATTAAACCTAAAGGTTATATATACATAGTAGATTATGAACCCAAATATAGAATAATATTATTCTTAATTTTTATTTAAACTAAATCAATTGTAAAACCCAATGTCAACATATTAGATAATCATATTTTAAAACCCAATAAAATTCTCTTAAACTATCTTTAATAACCCTTAATTACAATCACTTATGGCCTCATAAAAGGTATCTAAACATTTTGAATTATGATTATACCTTCATATATCAACTTTTAAATAAGATATCACTACCTAATTACTCTAGGGACCCTATATATAGACACTTAAATCACTTAACTTCATTCATAATCTATTAATCAATCATTTTCATATTATTCATTTATACTTCCTTCCCACAATCAAAAATAATAATCATGTTCTAAGACTCATATATCGTTACATAGTGATATTTTATACTTAAACATAAGAAAAAATATAAAAATAATTCATAACTTTAATATTTTACTTTGAGTTTCTTCATCTTCAGCAATAATAATATTCAAAATATCGAACCATTTACTTGTATGATCTTGGTGATCCACCTCTCAAAATATTTCATCGGTCATAGAGTTTCATGATTACAATGTTAGTTAAACTCCTCATTTTCCTTTATAGTTTATTTATATATTCCCTCATTTTCCACATATAAAGCATCTTTTTATTCCCTTGAGACATTTCCCTGGGTTCTTCTTCCCATATTATTGCAATGTAGGAAGTCAATTATTTTTCGTCCATAGTATTTAACAGTTTTACATCCAGGAAAATCCAATGTTTATCTTATTTTATTTATTTTAAAATTCATCTATGTTTAGATTTTTAATCAAAATTTGAGACAGATGATTAAGAATAAACATAATATTTTCCACTGAGACTCTTATCTCTTTTGGTTTCATGTTTGGATAACCACTACATTGTCTAGTAAACCCATTTTTACATCGTTCATGATGGTTACATCTATTTATTAAAATATAAATTATTAATATGAGTATATAAAATCAAAATAAAATATATTTTGTATATAATAGATACTAAGATATCCTTAACTCTGTCACATTCTATTCAACTATTTTTATTCATACAAAAGTAATAATAATTATCATTCACTTATTTAACATTAATGCAATAGAATAAATCTATTTTGAGATATAAAATAACATATAAACCCCAAATATTTTCTAAATAATTATAATTATGCCTGTAACACCCTAAATTTTTTAAATATGAACATTATATTCGACATCGTGTTTGGTACTCAATGCCATGAAAAGAAAGGAACATAACATCTTAAGAAATTAAGATATATTTACTATTTTATAAAAATTAAATATATTATATATCTTTAAATTCATTCAATAGTGAGTTATATTACATTACATGCGAAAAATTATTTCTTCAATAACTTGTGTTACATGCAAGGCCATGTTTTTCCATAAATATTATTTATTTTATTAAAAAGAAGAAAGAAAACTACAAGGGGCAAGCAAAAGAGGCCGAGACCTAAGGGGGTCGGAATTAGTGAAGGCTGAGGAAATCCCCTCTAATGATATTCACCCCCTCCGCTTTCAGGAAGTTCATGTCAATGAAATAAGAGACACCAGAACCTTGGCCCGTAATGGTAAAAAGGAAATCAGCCACCATGTTGCCTTCACACCATGTATGTCTCAGGAAAATGTTGTTGGAGATCAGGCCACGACACTTCTGAATTATGCAAGTGATCGACCATGGGGGATTAAAGACGTCAAGCTGAGAGTTCCATAGGACCATGGAGTCAGTTTCTGCTTCTGCAATAGTGGTGCCGCCCTGGTGACAGAGAGAGAGAGGACTGTGGGGAAGGCAAGAGCCTGTGCTTGAAAAGGCGAGCAGAGGCCGAAGAATGAAGTGAATTCCAAAAGGACCAGGCCTCCGAAGTTTCGTACCATCCCAACACCTCTCATGACCCCTGAGGAGCAGGAGCCGTCGGTATTGAGTTTAAGGCCATGCACTGGAGGGAGCCAGTGAACCCACTTTCCTCTCGAAATGTCCCACTGAACAGGAGTCTGGGCATGCAGTTGAAAGATGTGGGATGAAGGAGCGTCCTTCCAGGTCTGAGAGTTCCTGACCAAATCCAGGAGGAGACTCTGAGTCCTTGCAATAATGGACATTCTAGAAGACCGAACCCCCTCTTCCTTGCATTATTTCTAGCCTGCCAAAGGCACCAACATCCTGCATGGAGTATGAGGGTTCTAGCCTATCTCTCCGGTCCTCTTTCCCCCAAGTTATGAAACCAGCGGTCCAGAAAAGAGGTGTCTGAGGAAGTTGGGGAGAAGAGAGCTGTGAAAATACCGAATAAAGACAAGACCTCACGTGTCCATTACCCCTCAAAAAACTGGTGATCAACACTCTCTTCCTGGTGATTTTTGCAGCACGGATAGTGTGTGACTACAAAGATGCTGCATTTCCTGACGTTCTCATCAGTAGGGATATCATTATGACGAATCTTCCAAAAAAAGGAAATTGAACTTAGATGGAATTTGCTTAATCCACAGGAGCTCATTCCATCGGTCCACCTGAACCTGGGTATCCAATTTTCGGCAGAAAACGCTACCCGAGAAATCCACTGAATTGGTAAGCGTGAAAACACACCTATCAGGATTCGTGGAGGTTTCAATGAGATGGAAGGATCGCTGCAGTTCTTCGTCAAGGATCGCCTTAATAAAATCGGGGTACCTACTGGCTTCCTTAAACGTAATTGTGGAGGCTGGACAACCTGGAAAACCAAGGCATGCCCCCAACTAGTTTAGATGTTAGAAGGAAATCGCGCTCTCCCCAATGTTCCAGCGGGCCATAGGTTGCAGAGCGGAGAGGATGGGGAGAAGCGACAAGAGGAAGGAGGACATGTGTCATGTCCCCGTTGGTGGGTTGCACTCAATAGCCCTGCTGCTTATCTTACCCCAAAAATTTTGACGCTCAATAATGTCCCAGGCAAGGCTTACATGCCTACAAAACAGAGTGTCCGCCATGCTTCGAATGTTGATCCCACCTTCCTGGATGGGCTTGTCCATCTTATCCCAAGCCACCCAGTGATGCTTCCCATCCGCGCAGGCATCCCAAATAAAGTTGGCAAGTATCCTGTCAATATTCCTAATGACACATTTCAGAACCTTGATCCCTGAAAAAGTGTGCACTGGGGGGGCTAGAATGACACTGTTGACGAGAGCAATGCGGCCCCCAATGGACAGGAAGTTATTCTTTCAATTAAGCACTCTATCTGCTAGCTTGGCAACAACCAGATCAAAATCTCTGATCCGAAGCCGGCTATAGGAGATCAAGGCACCCAGATAGGACATGGGAAGGCAGCCACGCTGCATGGCCAGGGTGTTGCAGATCCAGGCCGCTCGGCTAGGAGGGCACCGTTTGGAGATGAAGATTTCACTTTTTGACTTATTGATGACTTGACCACTCCACTAGCTGTAGATCTCAAACACTTTAATCAGGCCACGAATTGACTTCTTGTTGGCATTAAGGAAGATCAAAGTATCGTTTGCATACATGAGATTAGAAACTGATGGGAGGTTCCCCATCCTGTTGTAAGGTTGCACCTCCCCCTGCTAAGGCTTCTATGAATGATATGGCTAAGGAATTTTTGGGAGAGAATGAAGAGGCTGGGGGAGATAGGATCGCCCTGCCTCAAGCCATGAGTCGCTTTGAAGAAACCATGGGACTTGCCCATGAAATTTCCTGCCAGCCAGGAGGAGCTGAAACATTAGAAGATGAGGTCGATGAAAGTAGGGGAGAATCCCATACCTACCAGCATGTTATTGATATAACTTCATTCGACGCGATCATAGGTTTTGCACATATCCAGTTTAATAACTAGATTAGATCCACGAGTCTTGATATTGAGATCCCACAACATCTCCTGGGCCAACGCAACAACACCCTGAATGGACTGGCCCTTCACGAAGCCATGTTGCTCCTCAAAGACCCATTGAGGAAGGTGAAAAACCAGACTAGCATTGATGATACTAGTAATAATTTTATATGTGATGTTGTACAAACTAACCGAGAGAAAATGGAGGACAGAGGATGGGTTCTTAATCATGGGCAGGAGGACAAGCATAGTGGCTGCCGCGACCCTTAGGATAATACCTCACGGAAGAAGTCTTGAATGGATTTGGAGAGATCAACCTTAAAAACCTCCCAGGATTCCCTATAAAAAGAGCCAGAGAAACCATCCAGACCGGGTGCGCTGTCAGGTTTGAGGTTCAAGATGGCCTTGTGAATTTCTGCTTCTTCAGGCACAGTTGCTAGCATATCATTATCCTGGGGGGACCTGGTCTTTGGAATATCAACCAAGGGAATCTGTCATGCCTCTAGGATATCCATTGGACATGTTAGGATTTGGACCTGCAAGAAGGTCCTTGAAAAAGTTGAGCTCCAGGTTTCCCACAACATCTCTATCATTCGAGAAGGACCCGTCCTCCATCAAGATGTTGGGAACAACTAAGTGTTTCCTCTCCTTGATACTCGTGTGGAAATACGCAGTGATCTTATCCCCCTTCTCCATCCAATGGATCCTCGTGGCTTCCCTTGCCATTTTCTTCTGATGAAGAATCAGGTCTGAGATGGAGTCTTTCCTGGATGACAGAGCAGAGAACACCCGGTCGTCCCATGCCTCCTCAAGAGAGGTTTCTAGAAGTTCCACTTCCTGCATCACATTATACAAGTCAAAATCATCGAGCGAAAGATTCTTAACCTAGGATTGAAGACGGGTCTTAAGCCTCTGAAATTTAGAATGAAGCGCTATCCAAGGACCTCCTTGGACGGGCTCAGACCAGGAATCACTGATAGTTTGGTGATAGCCAGGCCGACCTCTCCAATGCTGAGAAAACCAGAAGGAGTCCCTATTATCCTGCAACAAGGCCAACGTAACAAGAAGTGAAGAGTGATCTGAAATGCCCCGCACTAGATGGGACACCTTAGTATTATGGAAAGCAACCACTACATGCAAGTTCGCCAGACACCGATCCAACCGGCTCTTGGGCCGGTGGGTTCCGTGTTGGTTATTACACCACGTGAATGGATCCCCAGTGAAGCCAAGGTCCAAGAGGCTTTTTCCTTCCATAAAGAGGCGGAAATCCATACTTGCCTGTTTGGGGAAAGGGCCCCTGCCCTTTTTTCCTATGGATCCACAATAATGTTAAAATCATCGCCCAAAATCCAAGGGGAGTTTCCAGGGTCGAAGTTATTGAGGTCATTTTAAAGAACCACTCTACGTTGGACATCACAGCTTCCATAGATAAAAGAGGCAAAGAAAAAACCTCTATCAAGAGTAACCTTGGTCGTGATGAACTGATCACCCACCTGAACAAGATCCACTTGCTCGTTCTTTTTCCAGAAGATTCAAATATGGTTGTTCAAGGGATCAGCATGCATAAAAGCATGCATTCTGAGTCTGCGGGAGAAATCTGAGATTTTGGATAAATCCTACTTGTGTTCCAAGACATCAACTAGAAGAGCCTTGTGCTTCCGAATCTCATCAACCAAGAAATCCGTCTTCACCGGGGCACCAAGACCACGCGTGTTCCAGATGATCAAAGGGATCATTGGGAGAAGTGTGACCCGGCTCTAGCCCTGGCACATCTAGCCTTCAGCTGGCAGGAGGGGGAGTACGTCCTTAGCATTCTTAATTATAATCGGGTGCGCATGCCCTTGCTGTTGGAAGGAGATGGCAAAGCTGGAGCAGGACTTCCCAAGGAGAGGGGATGGTCCAATTCACAGCCTTCAACCTGGGACTGGGGGGGAAATCCACTATCTCCATTCTGCGAACAGGGGAGAAGGCTTTGGCCGGGGAGGCGAAACCAGGGGCACTTATGGACAGGGAATTAGGAGTAGGAGGTAAGGGAAGCTGGAGGAGCTCATCTTCCACCAATGGGAGAAGGAGGGGGATGTAGGGCAAGCCAGAGGGCAGCTGCGAGAGAGGCACAGGCGGAAGGAGGCTAAGAGAATTTCCAAGCATGTGGACCAGATCAAGCACTCCGGGAGCCACCATCAGGTTGAGAAACCGAGGAACAATCGGCCCTACTGGGGGGACGACTCTACTCCACTTGAAATGGACCAAAGGCCCCATCGCTGCTTTTAGCACCGAGGTCTGGGCCTCTGGGGAAGGAGAAGATCAGACCTTAGGAGCTGTAAAAGAGACTTCGGCTTCATCTGAAGGCACGAACTGAGGTGAAAAAGGGGGAGGAGGGAACTCAGGTGCCAAGGGCCGGTCTGGGGTCACCCGGGGAGGACGACGATGTACACCCTGAGCATTCTTCCTACACAACTATATTGAGTGGCCCTGCAGGAGGCAAGAGGAGCAGAACAGAGGATAGACAGGGTACAAAATGACTTGGGACCAGGAGAAGGATCCCTTCACCATGATCACGATCTTTTCCGGGGGAGGATGGGAGATATCCAGCTCCACACAGATATGGGCCTCAGACGCAAGAGAGCAACACCGGGTTCTGTCATCCGAGCACAGGAACCTCCCCAGAGAATTACCGATAACCCTAAGGAAACCTTCATTCTGAAGTGGGAATGGGACGCTAGGGAGACAAAGCCGCACCACAGCCATGGGGATCTACTTTCCCTTGTGCACGTCCAACGACCATTGAGAGAGGTTAAAACGCCACCTTCCCATGATCCGTGGAGCTCGGCACCAGGCATGGACGAAATCCTCCACCGATCCAAAGACCAAGCAGAAAGCATGACGGTGGATTTCCAAAACCGTCACCGGAACAGACAGATCCCAGGAGCGCACAAAACGTTGAAAGGCCGCTAGCGAGGGTTTGTTCTCGTGGGCTGGGCAAAGCGAATCCATCCCATATTTTTCCAAACAACAATGTTATATTAATATTATTACTTAATATGTTAGTTATCACCTAGAGATTGTAATGGATGGTATATATAGGATTTAATAGATTATGAATATATATATATATATATATATATATATATATATATATATATATTACACACATTTATTGGTTATAAATTGATTATAAATAATTATAATAATCATTTAAATGAAAAATAAATATTTTCAGATAAACTGTATTTTCCTAAAAGATTGTCTAATCACACTTGAACAACGTAATTTAAAATTAAAATTTAACATTTTTAAAATATTCATTAGAAAAATTAAACGTCAATTTTCAATAATTAACATTAAAATTATTTAAGGAATTTTTTTTTGATTTTTATGAGAAGTTATATTTTTAAAGAATAGTAGAAATCTATGGATTTTAATTGAATATTTCCATTATGTCTAAGTAATTTATAATTTTATTTTATATTTTATTTGGTTTTAATTTCTAAATAGTTAAATTTTACATATATTAATCATGTTTATTAAAATTTAATAATACTCATATTGAATTTTGATATAAAAAATAGTAATTTTTTGATCATTTTCACTTTTAAAACTCGCATTCTCATCGCGTATGCGAGATTAATTTTAAATAAAAATATACCTATTTTGAGATTTAAATTTTGATAAATGAATTAAATAATTAGAATAATTATAATATATATGATCTAATATGGTAAACATAATTTTTTACCATAATTATTAGTGAAAGTAGATAAATTATTTATAGTGATTATGGTATAAATGAGTTCACTTAGTTGTTAAACATTGAATATAAGGTATAAGAAAGACCCAAAACATTTCAAAAACACATTTTATAGGGCATTTTAGAACTTATCAATTATAGTATCAATAATGGACCATTATTGGGTCATGAGGATATGAAAAAAAACATGGGTGGAATTCATTATTTCATTACAATTACAACTATGCCACTCACCCAACTGAAAAAAGGAACCCCCTCTCCCCTCCACTTTGTAGATTAAAAATACACTGGATCTGACAATTCCTACCCAAATCACATAAAAAATTCCATCCTATAATCCTAGAATACATATCATGGGTATTAATAAAACATTTAAATGATTTATTGAATAACATGGAGGATACCTAAAGAAGCGTTAATGTTCTTCATCGGATGACTTCATTTTATTTCCTTATCCACCTTCTTAAATTATTTTCAAACTATGATGATATAAAAAAGTAAGTATAAATCATATAATGATAGGTTTTTATTTTAATATTATGACCTAAGACCACAAAAAATTCAACAAATGGTTTAAGAAATCATATATCGTGGGTATGGAGGACTATCGCCTCGCGAACCAGTGTCATTCATTGTTTTCAATTACCATCTATCATGGTTGAGTATAATGATAGATATAAAGTATATATAATATTTAAAACATATTTAGAACGATTTTATTATTCTAACACATATATATTTTTACCTTCTTTTCAATAGGAGTCACGATAACATCGCTAATGTGTACGACAGACTACTACCTTGCGAAGCGATGTGACTCATCTTTTAGTAACGCTTCACATGGAAGGTGATAATGATTAAGTTAATTATTACATGTGATATAAATGACATAATTATTATATTATTGAAATATTTATCATTATTTAAATATTATATACTTCATTTTATTTCTTTCCTTTTCACTCACGTAATTATGATTACATTGTTTGTGCACATGTAGACTACCGCCTTCATGAAGCGATGCGACTCTTTTTTCAACACCAAAACACACAGAAAAAATATATAAGTATATAACATAATATTAATGATATTATTATCAGTGCATAATCGAAAAAATTTATTACCTCCCTCCCATAACGACTAGTGAGAAATATAAACATTACCGAGGTGTACGTATGACTTACCGTCTCCATGATCGCATCAGAATAAATTTCTCATATACATCATTCATGATTGGTTTTAAAGGTAAAGTTGATGTAAAAATATGGTAATTGTTTCATAATTATTATTATGGAGATGATAGAACTATATAATGTGGGAAAATAATATGGAATCCTATAATAAAACACAAATGAGAAAATAAGGAAATTAACACTTGAAAAAATTAAAATAATGAAATAATATTAATAAAATGGTAATAATAAGTTATTAAAGGATAATAAAACTAGCAATTAACTTGCATAAACAAAGGAGACATGAGTAATAAATTAGCACATCACATGAATTCCAAACTATGATCATACCAGACACCTACTAAGGATTGTCACCCACCCAAGTGGTTCCTAAATTTCATGGCATGTGTTGTTTGTATCACACATGTGATGGAACTTCCCATCCACCTCAACTACTTGAACCTTTTTTCTATACCTGACACATCTTGAATGTTTTCCATGGCCAAAAAATTTAATTCCCAAAACCATTTTACTTCACAAAATAGATTTTCCCAAAACAAGCCATCACAACAGTAATCTTAAATCTAACCAATTTAAGATACTGAGAAATTTGATTCCACAAAACATCTCCTTAAACCAATTCCCATAGTTTTATTTGAACCCCCTATTGGAAGGTTTTTTAAATCCAGAAAACAACCATTATTAAATTAGTTTGATCACACACATAGTCAAAGGACCGAAAAGCACATGAATCACGCAACAAGGAATCTTAATCCAATATGGATTGAATAAAAGTCACATATCTGAAATGATGATCAAGCAGGGATCTTGGAACGCTAGATCTGATGCTAGAAATCATGACTTTATCCTCAAAATCCTAACAATAACACAAGATGTTGATTCCTTTCATTGACTATTCAAATCCATGATCCAAGTACTTAGATCTAATCCAAAGGGATAGATCAATTTATGGAAGACAAAACAAAACAAGGAGAGAAATATGCTTATTGAAAAACATATGACATCACTTAGATCAAACCAATTATTTATTGGCAGTTCGATCAAACATAAAGAGAAAAATGTCCTTTAATGGCGGGGGGATAACCAATTCTGCTCTATAGGAATCCTTGAGTCATCCCAAGTCGAGTTAGGGTGTCTAATGAGCCTTATGGGAGACTAACCAGGGTTTTAAAAGAAACGGTGTATAATGTAAACCTAATTGCACAGTCAGATTGGACCGTGTGCTGGTGGTGTCGGCACCTCTTCCAACCAACCAATAGTCGTACAGTCGCCTAGAACTGTGAACTAATCGTGCAATCCCCTTTGCCATGTCGAGGTGACCCGCATAGTTTAGGTTGCGCAAGGTGATCTCCATACTGGGATGTTACAAAGCTTTGTTGAAGCAGAGACAAAATCCTTTGCTTTTGTGGAGTGATTACGTAGTTTTATGTATTGTGATATATTGATGGAATCATATCCAAAAATAGTAGTGGATTATGAAATTGGTGTAAGCACCTGCCATCATTTTTCGTTTAGTTAACAAGAAGGTGCCTAAAGATTTTGTTTTAACTTAGCTTGTAATAACTTTGTTTCAAGGGTATTGATTTAATGTTGTGTGAGAATATATTCTTCCACCACAAGTAAGAGAAAATTGTAAAAAAAATCACCATGGTTCCAAAATAATCAGTACCCAATTTAGTAACCAACTAGTTTAACAAAACCAATTTTGTTAACTTAAAAACCCATTAAACACCATTGAAAAGCATCAATCTTTTGGAAATATATTCAAATAAATAAAAGTAATTTGATTCTCATCTCATATATATGATATTGGGAGACTAGAAATGAGTTCATACATTCAAAAAAACAAGGGAAAATAATCTCAAATCAAAACTAAAAGTTTTTACTAATGAAATACCATTTCTCTCCATTCTTTTATAGAAATGATCCAAAAAAGGAATTGGGTACACTGAAATATGTGAAGGCTATTGAAATGATGTAAAATTTTGGAAAACGGAGAAGTCTGAGAACTATTTGTGCATTGAATGCAAAAGGTTCAAAAACAACCGTTCAAATAGAAACCACCATTCCAAGTCAACCCCTCCCGCGCTTCCATTCTATTACCAACCACCCTCCTACCAACAGATCCCACCATCATGCCCATATATTCTTCTGTGTATATATACAGTACAGACCTGCGTTTGAATAGATTAATCGGTACACAATCTTCTTCACTGCCAATCACCAGGAGAAGAATCCATTCAGTTGGATTCTATGATGAGGAAACCCTGCTGCGACAAGGAGGAAACCAACAGGGGCGCCTGGTCCAGCGAAGAAGACCACAAACTCATTCGCTACATCTCCATCCATGGCGAAGGTTCGTGGCGCTCCCTCCCCAAAGCCGCTGGTATCTATTCTTCTAAGACTCCACTGCTCACCTTCATGATGGATGTTCCATATAGAATAAGAAGCGTTTTGGGTTCAGGATTGCATCGTTGTGGGAAGAGCTGCAGGCTGAGATGGATCAATTATCTGAGACCCGATCTCAAAAGAGGGAACTTTGGAGTGGACGAAGAAGATCTCATCATCAAGCTCCACGCCCTTCTGGGAAACAGGTCCTCCCCTTCTAGGGTTTCACTAAATCTCGCAGAAAATGAATTTAATAATGCGTGCGTAGGTGGGCGCTGATAGCCGGGAGGTTGCCAGGAAGAACGGACAACGAGATCAAGAACTACTGGAATTCCCACCTCAAAAGGAGGCTCGCCGCCGCGGGGCTTCACGCCGACCACCCTCGCCGGAATATCGAACCATCCCGCCACCCCCTCTCCGCCGCATCGTCTTCATCCGACGCTCGCTCCGCCGTCGGAGATAGCACCGCCGACCAGTTCCCGGAATGCGGCGACGAGCCGCCGAGGGGTTTGGCGGCGGGATTGAGTCTGGAGCTCACCATTGCGACGCCTTCCCCCTCGGCCAGGCCTATCGAGAATACAGATGGAGACGAGCATATGGGTATGGAGTTTGTCGGCGGCCGGCCGCTTTCCACCCGTGCATTTATTTAGGAGATATTACAGGTTATATTTTGGCTGCCTTTGTTTTGGTTTGGTTTCGTCAACCTCTGGCGACACTAGTTACCTTTAAACAAAGTCGTCTGATATAAAATAAGATCAAAATCGACTTGTGTGGCTCCCATGAAATACGTTTTCCTTTATCACATGTTAATAGATTGTATCTTTTGTTTGGGTGTATGTGTCAAATTTCTTGTTATGGCTGTGCTAAGATGAACCTAAAAGTCGATTTTAAACCAAAACAACCATTCAATACAAACTGAAATTGTTTATCAATCTTGGGATCGATTATTCTTGAATGATTGGAATGGAAGCTGTCCTTAGTGTTAGAGATGTCTTTGACCCCATTGAGAACAAGAGAGTGGAGGAAGCCAAATAGAAATAAGACTGCTCTAATCCGTCAATGGATCGATCACATCGTTTTCCACCGCGTTGTTTAGGACACTAGCACGTACGAACTCTAGATGAACTTGAAGAATACATACTACTCAAAGACCGCTTGAAACAAGATTCTCTTGTTAAAGAAGTTGATGAATCTTCGACTATAGAGTGTTACCCCTTAGCGAGTTCTAGAACCTTGTGAATCCACTAGCGTCTATTAGTAAGGCTCTAAATTCAAAAAGGCAAGGAGAACCACCTACTTTCCACACTTCTTGGTAACTAGGATACACTGGTGTCCTCCCCCAGCAACTCGACGCCCAAAAGAAATCTGACCATGACAATGATAAAAGGGTGTATTGTTTAACGATGAGGCCTGGATGAAAGATGCGAGTTACAACCAAATGCAAGATCTTGTCCTAGTGAACCAAGAGAGGCAACAAGAAGATGGTCAAGTGGCGGGAAGTAATGGCCAAAGAAAGCGTGGAGGAAGGTCCAAGGATGGCATGCGGCCAACATACAAATGCTACCATTATGGCATAGAGGAACACTTGAAAAAGAATTGTCAGATGTTATAACCAGAGAAAGACCAAAGTAGTAACCAAGAAACAAAAAAATGAAGGCGCACACCTGACAATCATTGGAGAAATTGTGCATTGTTTCAAAGAAGAAGAATATACTTACGTTCACACATCAGACCAAACCACATAATGGGTGGCCAATACTACAACATCATAAAACATAACTTCACATCATGAGTATTTCTTAACCTATCAAGCTGGTGAATTTGGTACAGTCAAGTTGAGTAATATCAGTTCGATGAAGATCGTTCGCATCGATGATATCTAAGTCAAGATGAACATTGGATAATAAATTTCCCTGAAGGATGTTCGACACATTCCAAGCCTTCAACTCAACCTGTAATCAGGGATGGTTGTTGACAGACAAGTCCATGAAAACATCTCTAGCAAAAAAGCATGGATGATGAATAATTGATCCATCATCATCCACTGAGGACACATTTGTGGTACATTGTAGAAAACTAAAGTGATGATTTTTGCAGACAACCTTTACATGGTGGAGGGAGGGACATCATCAAATTTGTAGCATATGAGACTCAACCACATGAGTTAAAGAGGGTTATCGACCCTGATGAAAAATATGTACATCAGTGTTGAAAAAGGTGCATCACTTGATCCTTGAAAATATTTATTATATGAGAAGAAACATAAAGTCGCATTTAGTACTACTTTATCAAGGGGATTAGAGTTGATGGATCTTATGCACTCTGATGTATCTAGTCTTATGTAGGTGGAATCAGTGGGAGGTAATAAATATTTTCTAACCTATTGATGATACTTCTGGAAGGTGTGGGTGTTCTTATTGCAAATGAATGACCAAGTGATGGACCACTTTAAGATGTACCATGCCATGGTGGATCTTGAGACTAGAAAGGAAGTTGAAGTGTTTTCATTTAACCAATGGAGAAGAGTACACATCAAATCAATTTGATACCTATTATAGGAATCAGATAATTTGACATGAGAGGACGATTATAAGCACCCGAGAACACAACTGATTTACAGAGAGGAAGAATAAAACCATTATAGAAAAGGTTAGGAGAATGATATGTTTGTATAAGCTACCTAATCCATTCTTGGGAGAAGCTGTTTGAGTTTCTTGCCACATTTTTCAACAAATCACCATCAGTTCGCCTAAGTTTCAAGATTCCACATAAGATATGGTCTTGTAAAAATCCCCCCTACTCTCATTTATGAGTATTTGGATGTTTTATTTTTTTACATGTATCTAAAGAGATCATACATATGTTAGATTAAATATTTACTCTATGCATCTTCATTGGCTATAAGGACAAGGAGTTCAGATACAAGATTTTGGATCCAAATGAGAGGAAGACGATCAGAAGCAAAGATGTCGTGTTCCACGAGAACCAGATGATCATGGACATTCAAAATCCCAGAATGACACGAAGTGAAAGTGTTGAAGATTCCTGATGAAACACATGTACCAGCACCATCTTCCACTGATGAGGAGGAGGTTCAAGAATCATGGGATCAAGATATATAGAAAAACATACTAGAAGGAGGGGGTGGATAGCCCTTTAATTTTTTAAGAGAAATAACCAATCAGAGTTTCATTATTGAATAAATAATAATAAAATGTGGTCTTAAAGATAATGTTTAGTAAAAATTAAATTATAAATACAATATTTTTATAGTGGTTCAGATCACTAAGATCGTAGTCCAATTCACAACCTTATCCACTTGGAAAAAAGATTGGTATAATAAAATATGTGAAGGGTATTGAATCATTGGGAGGTAAAAAATATTTCTTAACCTGTATTGATGATTTTTCTTAAAAGGTGAGGGTGTTCTTTTTGAAAATGAAGGACCAAGTGATGGACCACTTTAAGATATTCCATGCCATGGTAGAGCATGGGACTAGAAGGGAAGTTGATGTGTCTTCATTCAACCAATGGAGAAGAGTACACATCAATAGAATTTGATACCTATTACAGGAGTTAGATAATTCTACATGAGAGGATGATTATATGCACCCCACAACACAACAGATTTATAGAAAGGAAAAATAAACCATTATAAAGAAGGTTAGGAGCATGATAAGTTTGGATAAGCTACCTAATACATTCTTGGGAGAAGATGTTCTAGTTGCATGCCAACTTTTTCAACAAACCCCCATCAGTTCGCCTGAGTTTAAAGATTCCACAGAAGATATGGTCTTTTAAAAATCCCTCTTACTCTCATTTATGAGTATTTGGATGTTTGGATTTTTTACATGTATCTAAAGAGATCAGACATATGATAGATGAAATATTTACTCAATGCATCTTCATCGGATATGGAGACGAGAAGTTTAGATACAAGCTTTAGGATCCAAAAGAGAAGAAGAAAATCAGAATCAAAGATGTCATGTTCCATGAGAACCAGACAATCATGAACATTCAATATCCCAAAATTTCTCGAAGTGAAAGTGTTGTAGAATCAATTTTTGATGAAACACATATACCAACACCATCTTCCACTGATGAGGAGGAGCTGCAAGAAGTGTGGGATCAAGATAGATGGGAAATAAATACTACAAGAAGGGGGGGGGGGTGGATAGAATTTTAATTTTCCACCCTTGTATTTATTTAGGTGATATTACAAGTTATATTTTGGCTTCCTTTGTTTTGGTTTGGTTTCATCAACAACTTCGGTGACAATAATTACCTTTAAACAAAGTGGTCTGATATAAAATAAGATCAAAATCGACTTGTGTGGCACCCATGAAATACGTTTTCCTTTATCACAAGTTAATAGATTGTATCTTTTGTTTGGGTGTATGTGTCAAACTTCTTGTTATGGCTGTGCTAAGATGAACCTAAAAGTCGATTTTAAACCAAAACAACCATTCAATACAAACTGAAATTGTTTATCAATCTTAGGATCGATTATTCTTGAATGATTGGAATGGAAGCTGTCCTTAGTGTTAGAGATGTCTTTGACCCCATTGAGAACAAGAGGGTGGAGGAATCCAAATAGAAATAAGACTGCTGTAATCCGTCAATGGATCGATCACATCGTCTTCCACCACGTTGTTTAGGACACTAGCACGTACAAACTCTAGATGAACTTGAAGAATACATACTACTCAAAGACCGCTTGAAACAAGATTCTCTTGTTAAAGAAGTTGATGAATCTTTGACTACAGAGTGTTACCCCATAGCGAGTTCTAGAACCTTGTGAATCCACTAGCGTCTATCAGTAAGCCTCTAAATTGAAAAAGACAAGGAGAACCACCTACTTTCCACACTTCTTGATATCTAGGATACACTGGTGTCCTCCCTCAACAACTCGACGCCCAAAAGAAATCTGACCATGACAATGATAAAAGGGTGTATTGTTTAATGATGAGGGCTGGATGAAAGATGTGAGTTACAACCAAATGCAAGATCTTGTCCTAGTGAACCAAGAGATGCAATAAGAAGATGGTCAAGTGGCGGGAAGTAATGGCCAAAGAAAGTATGGAGGAAGGTCCAAGGATGGCATGCAGCCAACATACAAATGCTACCATTATGGCATAGAGGAACACTTGAAAAATAATTTTCAGATGTTATAACCAGAGAAAGACCAAAGTAGTAACCAAGAAACAAAAAAAATGAAGGCGCACACCTGACAATCATTGGAGAAATTGTGCATTGTTTCAAAGAAGAAGAATATACTTACGTTCACACATCAGACCAAACCACATAATGGGTGGCCAATACTACAACATCATGAAACATAACTTCACATAATGAGTATTTCTTAACCTATCAAGCTGGTGAATTTGGTACAGTCAAGTTGAGTAATATCAGTTCGATGAAGATCATTCGCATCGGTGATATCTAAGTCAAGATGAACATTGGATAAAAAATTTCCCTGAAGGATGTTCGACACATTCCAATCCTTCAACTCAACCTGTAATCAAGGATGGCTGTTGACAGACAATTCCATGAAAACATCTCTAGCAAAAAAGCATGGTTGATGAATAATTGATCCATCATCATCCCCTGAGGGCACATATGTGGTACGTTGTAGAAAATTAAAGTGAAGATTTTTGCAGACAACCTTTACATGGTGGAAGGAGAGACATCATCAAATTTGTAGCATATGAGACTCAACCACATGAGTTAAAGAGGGTTATCGACCCTGATGAATAATATGTACATCAGTGTTGACAAAGATGCATCACTTGATCCTTGAAAGTATTTCTTATATGAGAAGAAACATAAAGTTGCATTTAGTACTACTTTATCAAGGGGATTAGAGTTGATGGATCTTATGCACTATGATGTATCTAGTCCTATGTAGGTGGAATCGGTGGGAGGTAATAAATATTTTCTAACCTATTGATGATACTTCTGGAAGGTGTGGGTGTTCTTCTTGCAAATGAAGGGCCAAGTGTTGGACCACTTTAAGATGTACCATGCCATGGTGGAGCATGAGACTAGAAAGGAAGTTGAAGTGTTTTCATTCAGCCAATGGAGAAGTGTACACATCAAATGAATTTTATACCTATTACAGGAATAAGATAATTTTACATGAGAGGACGATTATAAGCACCCGAGAACACAACTGATTTACAGAGAGGAAGAATAAAACCGTTATAAAAAAGGTTTGGAGAATGATATGTTTGTATAAGCTACCTAATCCATTCTTGGGAGAAGCTGTTTGAGTTTCTTGCCACATTTTTCAACAAATCACCATCATTTCGCCTAAGTTTCAAGATTCCACATAAGATATGGTCTTGTAAAAACCCCCCCTACTCTCATTTATGAGTATTTGGATGTTTTATTTTTTTACATGTATCTATAGAGATCATACATATGTTAGATTAAATATTTACTCTATGCATATTCATTGGCTATAAGGACAAGGAGTTCAAATACAAGATTTTGGATCCAAAGGAGTGGAAGACGATCAAAAGCAAAGATGTCGTGTTCCACGAGAACCAAATGATCATGGACATTCAAAATCCCATAATGACAAGAAGTGAAAGTGTTGAAGATTCCTGATGAAACACATGTACCAGCACCATCTTCCACTAATGAGGAGGAGGTTCAAGAAGCACGAGATCAAGATATATAGAAAAACATACGAGAAGGAGGGGGTGGATAGCCCTTTAATTTTTTAAGAGAAATAACAAATTAGAGTTTCATTATTGAATAAATAATAATAAAATGTGGTCTTAAAGATAATGTTTAGTAAAAATTAAATTATAAATACAATATTTTTATAGTGGTTCAGATCACTAAGATCGTAGTCCAATTCACAACCTTATCCACTTGGAAAAAAGATTGGTATAATAAAATATGTGAAGGGTATTGAATCATTGGGAGGTAAAAAATATTTCTTAACCTGTATTGATGATTTTTATTAAAAGGTGAGGGTGTCCTTTTTGAAAATGAAGGACCAAGTGATGGACCACTTTAAGATATTCCATACCATGGTAGAGCATGTGACTAGAAAGGAAGTTGATGTGTCTTCATTCAACCAATGGAGAAGAGTACACATCAATAGAATTTGATACCTATTGCAGGAGTTAGATAATTCTACATGAGAGGATGATTATATGCACCCCACAACACAACAGATTTACAGAAAGGAAAAATAAACCATTATAAAGAAGGTTAGGAGCATGATAAGTTTGGATAAGCTACCTAATACATTCTTGGGAGAAGCTGTTCTAGTTTCATGCCAACTCTTTCAAAAAACCCCCATCAGTTCGCCTGAGTTTAAAGATTCCACAGAAGATATGGTCTTGTAAAAATCCCTCTTACTCTCATTTATGAGTATTTGGATGTTTGGATTTTTTACATGTATCTAAAGAGATCAGACATATGATAGATGAAATATTTACTCAATCCATCTTTATCGGATATGGAGACGAGCAGTTTAGATACAAGCTTTAGGATCCAAAAGAGAAGAAGACGATCAGAATAAAAGATGTCATGTTCCATGAGAACCAGACAATCAAGAACATTCAATATCCCAAAATTTCTCGAAGTGAATGGGTTGAAGAATCAATTTTAGATGAAACACATATACCATCACCATCTTCCACTGATGAGGAGGAGGTGCAATAAGTGTGGGATCAAGATAGATGGAAAAAACATACTAGAATAAGGGGGGGGAGGTGGATAGCCTTTTAATTTTGCTGTCGTGCATTTATTTAGGTGATATTACAGGTTATATTTTGGTTGCCTTTGTTTTGGTTTGGTATCGTCAACAACTTCAGAGACACTAGTTACCTTTAAACAAAGTGGTATAATATAAAATAAGATCAAAATCAACTTGTGTATCACCCATGAAATAATTTTTCATTTATCAAATGTTAATATATTTTATCTTTTGTTTTGGTGTATGCGTCAAACATCTTGTTATGGATTTTCTAAGATGAACATACAAATTCCATAGTGGGCTACTTTGACTATTTTTAGATGAATTCTACATTAAAAAAATCTACATTAAACCAAAACAACCATTTAATACAAACTGAAAATGTTTATCAATAATGGGAGTGATTATTCTTGATAGTTTGGAATGGAAGATGTCCTTAATGTTAGAGATATCTTTGACCCCATTGAGAATAAGAGAGTGGAAGGAGCCAAATAGATTTATGATTGATCTAATCCGTTAATGGATCGATCACATTTTCTTACACCACATTGTTTTGGAGTCTAGAACATATGAACTCCAGATGAAATTGAATAATACATACTACTCCAAGACCGATTGAAACAAGATTCCCTTGTTAAAGAAGTTGATGAATTTTCGACTACAGAATGTTTGCTCTTTGGAAAAAAACACCAGTGAGTTCTAGATCCTAGTGAATCAACTAGTGTGTATCCGTAAGACTCTATATTGAAATAGATAAGGAGAAACATCTACTTTCCACACTTCTTGATAACTAGGATACACTGGTGTCCTCCCTCAGCAACTCGACGCCTGAAATAAATCTTACCACGACAACAATAAAAGGGTTTATTGTTTAACAAAGAGTTTCAAAGGAAGGATGTGAGTTACAACCAAATGCAAGATCTTGTCCTAGAGAACCAAGAGAGACAAAAAGAAGATGGTCGTGGGGTGGGATGTAATGGCCAATGAAAACGCAGAGGAAGGTCCACAGATGGTAGGAGGCCAACATAAAAATGGTACCATTATGGCATAGAAGAACACTTGAAGAAGAATTGTCAGATGTTATAACAAGAGAAAGACAAAAGTAGTAACCAATAAAGAAAAAATGAAGGTGCAGACATGAAAATCACTTGAGAAATTGTGCACTGTTTCAAAGATGAAGAATATACTTACTTTCACACATTAGAGCAAACCACATAATGGGTGGCCAATAATGCAACATCATAAAACATAACTTCGCATCATGAGTATTTCTTAACCTATCAAGATGGTGAATTTGGTATATTAAAGACGACTAATATCAGTTCGATGAAGATTGTCCGCATCGATGATATCCAATTCAAGATGAACATTGGATAAAAATTTCCCTGAAGGATGTTTGACACATTCCAAGCCTTCAGTTCAACCTGTAATCAAGGATGGTTGTTGACAGACAATTCCATGAAAACATCTTCAGAAAAAAATCATGGATGATGAAGAATTGATCCATCATCATCCCCAGAGGACACATATGTGGCACGTTGTATAAAACTAAAGTGAATATTTTTGCAGACAACCTTTACATGGTGGAATGAGAGACATCATCAAATTTGTAGCATATGAGACTCAACCACATGAGTTAAAGAGGGTTATCGACCCTGATAAAAAATATGTACATCAGTGTTGACAAAGATGCATCACTATATCCTTGAAAGTATTTCTTACATGAGAAGAAACATAAATTCTCATTTATTAATACTTTATAAAGGGGATTAGAGTTGATAGATCTTATTCACTCTGATGTATCTATTCCTATGTAGGTGGAATCACTGGGAGGTAATAAATATTTTCTAACCTACTAATGATACTTCTTGAAGGTGTGGGTGTTCTTCTTGTAAATAGATGACCAAGTGTTAGACCTCTTTATGATTTACCATGTCATGGAGGAGCATGAGACCATAAAGGAAGATGAAGTGTTTTCGTTTAGCCAATGGAGAAGAGTACAAATCAAATGAATTTGATACCTATAGCATGAGTCAGATAATTTTACATGAGATGATGATTATAAGCACCCCAGAACACAATGGAGTTACATAAAGGAAGAATACAACCATTATAAAAAAGGTTAGGAGAATGAAATGTTTGTATAAGCTACCTAAGCCATTATGGGGAGAAGCCGTTCGAGTTTCTTTCCACCTTTTTCAAAAAATCATCATCAGTTCACCTGAGTTTCAAGATTCCACATAAGATATGGTCTTGTAAAAATCCCTCTTATTCTCATTTATAAGAATTTGGATGTTTTTATTTTTTTAAACATATTTAAAGATATCAGACATATGATAGATTACATATTTACTCTATGCAACTTCAAGGGCTATGAGGAAAAGGAGTTCAGATACAAGATTTAGGATCCAAAGGAGAGGAAGACAATCAGAAGCAAAGATGCCGTGTTCCACAAGAACCATACAATCATGGACTTTCAAAATCCCAGAATGTCTCTAAGTGAAAGTGTTAAAGATTCCTGATGAAACACATGTACCAACACCATCTTCCACTAACGAGGAGGAGGTTCAAGAATCATGGGATCAAGATAGAAGGTAAAAACATACTAGAATGAGGGTGGGGGTGGATAGCCCTTTAATTTTTTTTTAAAAATAATCAATAATAGATTTATTATTTATTAAATAATTGGAGAGTGTGGTCTTCAAGATAAAGTGTATTGAAAATTAAAATATAAACACAATATTTTTATAGTGGTTCAGATCACTAAGATCGTAGTCCACTACAAATCCTTATCTACTTGGAAAAAATATCGGTAAACTAAAACATGTGAAGCGTATTTAATCATTGGGAGATAATAAATATTTCCTAACCAATATTTATTATTCATATCGAATGTTGAGGGTGTTGTTGTAAATGATGTACCAAGTGATGGACCACTTTAAGATGTTCCATGCCATGATGGATCATGAGACTAGAATGGAAGCTGATGCATCTTCATTTAGAAAATGGAGAAGAGTACACATCAAATTAATTTGATACCTATTGTAGGAGTTAAATAATTATAATTGAGAGAATGATTATATGCACCCTAAAACACAACGGAGTTTCAGAAAGGAATAATAAAACCATTATAAAGAAGGTGATGAGCACGATACATTTGGCTAAGCTACCTAATCCATTCTGGGGAGAAGCTATTCGAGTTGTATGCCTCCCTTTTCAACAAATACCCATTAGTTATCCTCAGATTCAAGATTCCATAGAATATATTGTCTTGTCAAAATCCTTCTTACCCTAATTTATGAGTATTTGGATGTTTTTATTTTTTATATGTATCTAAAGATATCATACATATGATAGATGAAATATTTACTCTATGCATCTTCATTAGCAATGGAGATGATGAGTTTAGATACAAGAATTTGGATCAAAAGGAGAGGAATACAATCAGAAGAAAGGATGTCGTGTTCCATGAGAACCAGACAATCAAGGACATTCAAAATCCCAAAATTTCTCGAAGTTAAAGTGTTGAAGAATCCATTCCTGATGCAACACATGTTTCAACACCATATTCCACTGATGAGGAGGAGGTGAAAGAAGCATGGGATCAAGATTGATGGGGAAAACATACTAGAATAAGTGAGGGTAGGTAGATAGCCCTTTAATTTTTTAAGGAAAAATAACCAATCAAAGTTTCATAATTGAATAAATAATAGTACAGTGCTGTCTTCAAGATAAAGTGTAGTGAAAATTAAAATATAAACACAATATTTTTATTTTAGTTCAGATCACTAAGATTTTAGTCCACTTCACAACCTTATCTACTTGGAAAAAAGATGGGTACACTGAACTATGTAAGGATATTGAATCACTGGGAGGTAACAAATATATCCAAACCTATATTGATGATGTATCTCGAAAGGTGAGGGTGTTCTTATCGACAATAAAGGACCCAGTGCTCGACCACTTTAAGATGTTCTATGCCATGGTAGAGCATGAGAATAGAATGGAAGCTAGAGTGTCTTCATTCTTCCAGTGGAGAAGAGTACACATCAATGGAATTTGGTACCTATTGCAGGAGTAAGATAATTCAACCTGAGAGGATGATTATATGCACCCCACAACACAACAAAGTTACAGAAAGGAAGAATAAAACCATTATAAAGAAGGTCAAGATCATGATAAGTTTGGATAAGATACCTAATCCATTTTGGGGAGAATCTATTTGATTTTCATGCCTCCTTTTTCAAAAAATCACCATCAGTTCACCGGAATTTCACGGTTCCACATCAGATATGGTCTAGTAAAAATCCCTCTTACTCTCATTTATGAGTATTTGGATTTTTATATTTTTAACATGTATCTAAGGAGATCATACTTATGTTAGATGAAATAATTAATTTTTTAATATTCATTGGCTATGGATATGTGGAGTTTAGATACAAGATTTAAGATCCAAAGGAGGGGAAGACGATCAGAAGCAATGATGTCATGTTCCATGAGAACCAGATGATCATGGACATTAAAAATACTAGAATGTCACGAATTTAAAGTGTTGAAGAATCAATTAATGATGCAACACATGTTCTAGAACCATTTTTTACTGATAAGGAGGAGGTTCAAGAAGCATGGGATCAAGATACATGGAAAAAACATTCTGGAAGGATGGGGGTGGACAACCATTTAATTTTTTTAAGAGAAATAACCAATCATAGTTCAACCTGTAATCAGGGATGGGGGTGGAAAACCATTTGATGTGTCTTCATTCAGCCAATGGAGAACAGTACACATCAATAGAATTTGATAACTATTGCAGGAGTTAGATAATTCTACATGAGAGGGTGGTTATATGCACCCCACAACACAACAGATTTACAGAAAGGAAAAATAAAACCATTATAAAGAAGGTTAGGAGCATGATAAGTTTGGATAAGCTACCTAATACATTCTAGGGAGAAGCTGTCCTAGTTGCATGCCAACTTTTTCAACAAACCCCCGTCAGTTCTCCTGAGTTTCAAGATTCCACAGAAGATATGGTCTTGTAAAAATCCCTCTTACTCTCATTTATGAGTATTTGGATGTTTGGATTTTTTACATGTATCTAAAGAGATCATACATATGACAGATGAAATATTTAATCAATGCATCTTCATCGGATATGGAGATGAGCAGTTTAGATACATGCTTTAGGATCCAAAGGAGAAGAAGACAATCAGAATCAAAGATGTCATGTTCCATGAGAACCAGACAATCATGAACATTCAATATCCCAGAATGTCTCAAAGTGAAAGGGTTGAAGAATCAATTTTTGATGAAACAGATATACCAACATCGTCTTCCACTGATGAGGAGGAGGTTCAAGAAGTGTGGGATCAAGATAGATGGAAAAAACATACTAGAAGAAGGGGGGGGGGGTGGATATCCTTTTAATTTTGCACCCGTATATTTATTTAGGTGATATTATAGGTTATATTTTGGTTGCCTTTGTTTTGGTTTGGTATCTTCAACAACTTCAGAGACACTAGTTACCTTTAAACAAAGTGGTCTAATATAAAAGAAGATCAAAATAGACTTGTGTGGAACCCATGAAATAAGTTTTCATTTATCAAATGTTAATATATTTTATCTTTTTTTTGGGGTATGCATCAAACATCTTGTTATGGATTTTCTAAGATGAACATACAAATTCCGTAGTGGGATGCATTGAATTTTTTTAGATGAATTCCACATTAAAAAAATCGACATTAAACCAAAACAACCAATTAATACAAACTGAAAATGTTTATCAATAATGGGAGTGATTATTCTTGACAGTTTGGAATGGAAGATGTCCTTAATGTTAGAGATATCTTTGACCCCATTGAGAATAAGAGAGTGGATGAAGCCAAATAGATTTATGATTGATCTAATCTGTCAATGGATCGATCACATTGTCATACACCATGTTTTTTTGGAGTTTAGAACATATGAACTCTAGATGAAATTGAAGAATACATACTACTCCAAGACCGATTGAAACAAGATTCCCTTGTTAAAGAAGTTGATGAATTTTCGACTACAGAATGTGAGCTCTTTGGAAAAAAACACCAGCGAGTTCTAGAACCTAGTGAATCAACTAGTGTGTATCCGTAAGACTCTATATTGAAATAGATAAGGAGAACCATATACATTCCACACTTCTTGATAACTAGGATACACTGGTGTCCTCCCTTAGCAACTCGACGCCCGAAATAAATCTTATCATGACAATGATAAAAGGGTTTATTGTTTAACAAAGAGGCACGAAGGAAGGGTGTGAGTTACAACCAAATTCAAGATCTTGTCCTAGAGAACCAAGAGAGAAAACAAGAAGATGGTCAAGGGGAGGGATGTAATTTCCAAAGAAAGCGCAGAGGAAGGTGCACAGATTGTAGGAGGCCAACATAAAAATGCTACCATTATGGCATATAAGAACACTTTAAGAAGAATTGTCAGATGTTATAACAAGAGAAAGACAAAATTAGTAACCAAGAAAGAAAAAATGAAGGCACAGACATGAAAATCACTTGAGAAATTGTGCACTGTTCCAAAGATGAAGAATATACTTACTTTCACACATCATACCAAACCACATAATGGGTGTCCAATAATGCAACATCATAAAACATAACTTCACATCATGAGTATTTCTTAACCTATCAAGCTGGTGAATTTGGTATACTAAAGACGAGTAATATCAGTTCGATGAAGATTGTTCGCATCGGTGATATCCAATTCAAGATGAACATTGGATAAAAATTTCCCTGAAGGATGTTTGACACATTCCAATCCTTCATCTCAACCTGTAATCAAGGATGGTTGTTGACAGACAATTCCATGAAAACATCTTCAGAAAATAAATGATGGATGATGAAGAATTGATCCATCATCATCCCTAGAGGAAACATATGTGGTAATTTGTAGAAAACTAAAGTGAATATTTTTGCAGACAACCTTTACATGGTTGAAGGAGAGACATCATCAAATTTGTAGCATATGAGACTCAACCACATGAGTTAAAGAGGGTTATCGACCCTGATAAAAAATATGTACATCAGTGTTGACAAAGATGCATCACTATATCCTTGAAAGTATTTCTTACATGAGAAGAAACATAAAGTCGCATTTAGTACTACTTTATCAAGGGGATTAGAGTTGATGGATCTTATGCACTCTGATGTATCTATTCTTATGTAGGTGGAATCGCTGGGAGGTAATAAATATTTTCTAACCTACTAATGATACTTCTTGAAGGTGTGGGTGTTCTTCTTGTAAATAGATGACCAAGTGATAGACCTCTTTAAGATGTACCATTCCAAGGAGGAGCATGATACCAGAAAGGAAGTTGAAGTGTTTTCGTTCAGCCAATGGAGAATAGTACAAATCAAATGAATTTGATACCTATTGCAGGTGTCAGATAATTTGACATGAGAGGATGATTATAAGAACCCCAGAACACAATTTAGTTACAGAAAGGAAGAATAAAACCATTATAAAAAAGGTTTGGAGAATGAAATGTTTGTATAAGCTACCTAATCCATTATGGGGAGAAGCTGTTCGAGTTGCTTTCCACCATTTTCAAAAAATCATCATCAGTTCACCTGAGTTTCAAGATTCCACATAAGATATGGTCTTGTAAAAATCCCTCTTACTCTCATTTATGAGTATTTGTATGTTTTTATTTTTGTACATATATTTAAATATATCTGACATATGTTAGATTACATATTTACTCTCTCAATCTTCAAGGGCTATGAGGAAAAGGAGTTCAGATACACGATTTAGGATCCAAAGGAGAGGAAGAAGATCAGAAGAAATGATGACGTGTTCCACAAGAACCATACAATCATGGACTTTCAATATCCCAGAATGTCTCTAAGTGAAAGTGTTAAAGATTCCTGATGAAACACATGTACCAGCACCATATTCAACTAATGAGGTAGAGGTTCAAGAAGCATGGATCAAGATAGAAGGAAAAAACATACTAGAAGGAGGGTGGGGTTGGATATCCCTTTAATTTTTTTTTAAAAATAACCAATCATAGATTTATTATTTATTAAATAATTGTATAGTGTTGTCTTCAAGATAAAGTGTAGTGAAAATTAAAATATAAACACAATATTTTTATAGTGGTTCAGATCACTAAGATCGTAGTCCACTACAAATCCTTATCTACTTGGAAAAAAGATCGGTAAACTAAAATATGTGAAGGGTATTGAATCATAGGGAGGTAATAAACATTTCCTACCCTATATTTGTTATTCATATCGAAAGTTTATGGTGTTGTTGTAAATGATGTACCAAGTGATGTACCACTTTAAGATGTTCCATGCCATGATGGATCATGAGACTAGAATGGAAGTTGATGCATCTTCATTCATCAAATGGAGAAGAGTACTCATCAAATGAAATTGATACCTATTGTAGGAGTTAAATAATTATACATGAGAGAATGATTATATGCACCCTACAACACAACAGAGTTTCAGAAAGGAAGAATAAAACCATTATAAAGAAGGTGACAAGCACAATATGTTTGGCTAAGCTACCTAATCCATTCAGGGGAGAAGCTGTTCAAGTTGTATGCCTCTCTTTTCAAAAAATCCCCATTAGTTCTCCTGAGTTTCAATATTCCATAGAATATATTGTCTTTTAAAAATCCCTCTTACTCTCATTTATGAGTATTTGGATGTTTTTATTTTTTATATGTATCTAAAGATATCATACATATGATAGATGAAATATTTACTCTAAGCATCTTCATAAGAAATGGAGACGATGATTTTAGATACAAGCATTAGGATACAAAGGAGAGGAAGACAATCAGAAGCAAGGAAGTTGTGTTCCATGAGAACCAGACAATCAAGGACATTCAAAATCCCAAAATGTCTCGAAGTGAAAGTGTTGAAGAATCCATTCCTGATGCAACACATGTTTCAACACCATATTCCATTGATGAGGAGGAGGTAAAAGAAGCATGGGATCAAGATTGATGGGGAAAACATACTAGAATAAGGGGGGGGGGGGTGGATAGCCCTTTAATTTTTTAAAGACAAATAACCAATCAAAGTTTCATAATTGAATAAATAATAGTACAGTGCTGTCTTCAAGATAAAGTGTAGTGAAAATTAAAATATAAACACAATATTTTTATTGTAATTCAGATCACTAAGATTTTAGTCCACTTCACAACCTTATCTATTTGGAAAAAAGCTGGGTGCACTGAACTATGTAAGGCTATTGAATCACTGGGAGGTAACAAATATATCCAAACCTATAATGATGATGTATCTCGAAAGGTGAGGGTCTTCTTATTGAAACTAAAGGACCAAGTGCTGGACCACTTTAAGATGTTCCATGACATGGTAGAGCATGAGACTAGAAGGGAAGCTGGAGTGTCTTCATTCTGCCAGTGGAGAAGAGTACACATCAATGTAATTTGGTACCTATTGCAGGAGTCAGATAATTCAACATGAGAGGATGATTATATGCACCCCACAACACAACAGAGTTACAGAAAGGAAGAATAAAACCATTATAAAGAAGGTCGGGATCTTGATAAGTTTGGATAAGCTACCTAATCCATTTTGGGGAGAATCTATTTTATTTTCATGCCTCCTTTTTCAACAAATCACCATCAGTTCGCCAGAATTTCACGGTTCCACAACAGATATGGTCTAGTAAAAATCCCTCTTACTCTCATTTATGAGTATTTGGATTTTTAGATTTTTAACATGTATCTAAAGAGATCAGACTTATGTTAGATGAAATACTTAATTTTTTCATATTCATTGGCTATGGATATGTGGAGTTTAGATACAAGCATTAAGATCCAAATGAGGGGAAGACGATCAGAAGCAATGATGTCGTGTTCCACGAGAACCAGATGATCATGGACAATCAAAATCCCAGAATGTCACGAATTTAAAGTGTTGAAGAATCAATTCCTGATGCAACACATGTTCTAGCACCATTTTTTACTGATGAGGAGGAGGTTCAAGAATCATGGGATCAAGATAGATGGAAAAAACATTCTAGAAGGAGGGGGGTGGATAGCCATTTAAATTTTTTAAGAGAAATAACCAACCATAGTTTAATTATTGAATAAATAATTGTACAATATGGTATTAAAGATAACATGTCGTGAAAATTGAAATATAAACACATTATTTTTATAGTGGTTTGGATCACTAATATCATAGTCCACTTCACAACATTATCTACCTAGAAAAAAATATTGTTACACTAAAATATGTGAAGGATATTGAATCCCTGGGAGGTAATAAATATTTCTAAACCTTTATTGATGATGAATCTCTAATGGTGAGGGGGTACTTCTTGTAAATGAAGGACAAAGTACTGGAACACATTAAGATGTTCCATGCCATGGTGGAGCATGAGACTGTAAGTGATGCTGAAGTGTCTTAATTTAGCCAATTGAGAAGAGTAAACATCAATGGAATTTGAGGCCTATTACAGGAGTCAAATAATTCAACATGAGAGGATGATTATATGCACCCCAGAACACAACAGAGTTACAAAAAGGAAGAATAAAACCATTATAATGAAGGTCAGGGGCATGATAAGTTTGGATAAGCTACCTAAGCCATTCTAGGGAGAAGTGGTTCGAGTTGCATGCCACCTTTTCAAAAAATCACCATCAGTTCTTATGAATTTCAAGATTCCACAGAAGATATAGTCTTGTAAAAATCCCTCTTACTCTCATTTATGAGTATTTGGAGGTATGGATTTTTTACATGTATTTAAAGAGATCAGACTTATGTTAGATGAAATATTTACTCTATGCATCTTCATTGTCTATGGAGAAGAGGAGTTCAGATACAAGATTTAGGATCCAAAGGAGGAAAAGATGATTAGAAGCAAAGATTTCATTTTCCATGATAACCATATGATCATGGACATTCAAAATCCTAGAATGTCTCGAAGTGAAAGTGTTGAAGAATCAATTCCTGATGCAACACATATACTGACACCATCTTGCACTGATGAGGAGGAGGTTCAAGAATCATGAGATAAAGATATATGGGAAAAACATACTAGAAAGAGGGGGGTGGGTGGGTGGATATCCTTTTAATTTTTTGAAGAGAAATGACCAATCAGAGTTTAATTATTGAATAAATAAGAATAAAATGTGGTCTTCAAGATAATGTGTAGTGAAAATTAAAATATAAACACAATATTTTTATAGTGGATCAGATCACTAAGATCGTAGTCCACTTCATAACCTTATCTACATGGAAAAAATATTGGTACACTGAAATATGTTAAGGCTATTGAATCAATGGGAGGTAAAAAATATTTCCTAACATGTATTGATGATTCATATCGAGAGGTGAGGGTGTTATTATTTTAAATGAAGGACTAAGTGCTGGACCACTTTAAGATGTTCCATGACATGGTGGAGCATGAGACTAGAAGGGAAGCTGAAGTGTCATCATTTAGCCAATGGAGAAGAGTTCAGATCAATGTAATTTTATACCTATTGTAGGAGTCAGATAACATGACATCAGAGGACGATTATATGAACCCCACAACACAACAGAGTTACAAAAAGGGAGAATAAATCCATTATAAAGAAGTTCACGAGCATGATAAGTTTGGCTAAGCTACCTAATCCATTCTTGGGAGAATATGTTAGAGTTTTGTACCGCCTTTTTCAACAAATCACCATTAGTTTACCTGAATTTCAAGATTCCATAGAAGATATGGTCTGGTAAAAATCCCTCTTACTCTAATTTATGAGTATTTGGATGTTTGTGTTTTTACATGTATTTAAAGAGATCAAAAATATGTTAGATGAAATATTTTCTCTAGGAACCTTCATCAGCTATGGAGATGAGGACTTTAGGTACAAGATTTAAGATTAAAAGGAGAGGAAGATGATCAGAAGAAAAGATGTCAAGTTCCACGAGAACCAGACAATCACGGGCATTCAAAATCCTAGAATTTCTCGAAGTGAAAGTGTTGAAGAATCAATTCATAATGTATCACATTTACTAGAACCATCTTCCACTGATGAGGAGGAGGTGCAAGAAGCATGGGATCATGATATATGGAAAAAAGATACTAGAAGGAGGGGGGTGTGGATATAATTTTAATTTTTTTAAGAGAAATAACAAATCAGAGTTTCATTAGTGAATAAATAATAGTATAGTGCGGTATTCAAGATAATGTGTAGTGAAAATTTAAATATAAACACAATATTTTTATAGTGGTTCTAATTACTAAGATTGTAGTACAATTCATAAACTTATCTACTAGGATTAAATAGTGGTATCCCTAAGAACACTCTCTTCTAAAGGGTCGATAACCTGGTTATAGTCCCTAAATTTTACAATATCCAGAGGCACAACCTTGGAATTTTACAGGAGTTATAACCTAGTCTATCATGAATTTATTGGTGAGTCACAACCCAAAATGACCTAACTTTTATTTGGGAGTCACAACCGAAGAACCTTCCTTTTAGTTGATAGAATAGGGAATGTATATCCCAATTAACGATTAGGTTCCACTGAGAGGGTGGGGGGATGTGAATCAGTGTTACCCTTGTTTTATGAATTTTTATCCTTTTTACATTCCACCTCTTGAACTTGTTAAGGTTATCAACCCACTCAATAGTTTCTCTCAATCTCACCTCAAGTGCAGTACTAAAATAAGTGGCATTAGCACACAATATTTACAAGGTTTGACAATGATATTATTATTCCTTGTCGTGTTGGTTATAGACCCAACATGGAGTTTATTCGCTATCTTCACAAGTGAATGAAACTAGTTTGACACACCAGTTCCACAATTGGTTAGACACCCCAATTAGTCTTCTTCTTTAATTTCTTATACACCTCAGGAATAATCCTCCAATAGATAGTTAGACACCCCAACTACAAGCTTCATCTTCAGTTGATCCAGGAATAGAAAGATCTTCATCACAGATATTCTTCCTCCACAATAAAACATGATGTCCCATTGTGTACAAATATTCAAGGTCTTAAATAGATGACTTGATCATTCTTTTTGTTCCTCAAATCTCCTTTTAGATCTTTAATGATATGAGTTTTCTATCTTCAAATTCTAGGCTACATGAAATAATCTTCTTTAAGAATTATCCATATTTGGCTCACCCTTAAATTTCTTCATGCACTATGGATTCAAGGAGTCTAGAAATGATCTTAAAATTTAGTATATTTTTTCTCATCACCTGCAAGCACGTATTTATACAAAAAAATGTGGTGCATGGGGTCAAAATAAATTCATGGATTTAATTCTCCCATTTAAAACCCCATTTAAATGTGTTAATAATAAAACACATTAAATTTCACTTCTTCTTAAAATATTTCTACATGGACGATACATAGGTATTTATATTACTAATTTAAATACCCCATTGGAAATGGATATTATATCACTCGTTATGCATACCCCATAAGCTGTGGGCATCCTTTTTCGATCAAACTCATAAGGAAATTCCTTCTTTTTCACATAGAATTATCCTTTATGGATCACCATACATGCATACATTCATGTATTTATCATGAGATCTCAAGAAACCAAGAGACTCAGATTTATTCTCCTTTACGCGGGCTTTCCATTATTTTGGAAATATATGTTCCATATTTAAAAACCTGAAGTAATCAGGTGTTCCTTCCTATTTCATCACGCAGATAAAAATCTATGTGGTTCATCAAATATTCATACTTGCATGTACATGGGGAAGTTAACATATCTTTAAAATACCCATGGATTTGGGTCCTTTGTAATTCACGCTGTAACAAAAACAATATCTATTTTAGTGGACCGAAGACTCGGGCTCTCTGTTCTTCAAATTGAATACCCAAAGGAATCAGGTTCACTCTTTGCTTTATGCAGCACTTGAAACATCATGAGACATCATGTTTTAAACACTCAAAACATGTGACCTCTTCATTCAATTATCATGCACGCAATTTGAAGTTGTATGCATTCCTCATTTTGAACATCTATGTGAATTGTTCCCAACATTTTAAACTTAATCCTGGAGGGCTTCATTACCATATGATATCTCTTCTGTTTATGCATGTTTATGCATGAATATTGAATATAAAGTTTTATTGGATCTTTCCTGGATCAAATATCATCAATGTAGCCATATAAATGGGATAATTGCCTTCTATTTGGTCTGAGGAAGCTCGATTATAGATCATCAATGGTAGGATTACTGTGTGAGAAGAAGCCTTCTAATGATGATGGAGGAAGACAACTGCATGCTTGATTGGATAGTCTAGATTGAAGAGATTAGATGACTGTGGTTTTGTCCATGATTTTAATGACAGAGGAAAAGTTCCTAGAGAGTGCCTATCCAACATCAATTCCACCATCAGTCTAAGGAATGATATATCAATTGATCACTCCCATGAGTGGCTTGAAATCCTAACCCCCTCCGGTACTACCCCATATCGGTTCTCCCTACCATCGTGTTGCCCTGTACGGTGGCGTAGCCAATTCGTCCATGCGCTCTGCCTGAGCATTCTCTCCTTGACCACACTCATTCTAGTCTGAGGATGGTTTCCTTGGGTGTGGTTGACTCTGGTCATACACATTCCATTAGTTGAGTTGGCCTTTTCTATCACCTAGGTTGGCCCTAATTTTTTTATAAGGTCACCAAACAAATACCACATAAATAAAAAAATTATCAAATTAAATTTAAATCCATCTTAAATAAAAATTAAAAACTAACTCATAAATTCTAATCTTATTCTCTCATTAATCAGGAAAAATATATATTTTTATTTGTTCATGGCCTTCCTCAATTCATCATGAAAAATACAATCTCTTTTTTCATGGAAACAAATATTAATCTTCTTGTTTATTATTCATCTAAATAAATATTTGCATGAACTTCAAATCTTCTCCAACATTGATTCATCTTATTCACATCATGAAAATATATTTTTTCCAATAATTACACTTATTTTTTGAAATGTAAAAACTCTTAGGCACATATAATTAATTATTAAAAAAAATTAGAAAATTATCATAATCAACATAGAATTTTCCACGAATGATATACAATGCTATAAAATGAATCCATAATAATTCTCTATGAATCACTACCTCATATTCACTCACATATCGACTCCCTAAAAAATGCAACACTTGGGAAAAAAATCACCCCCTTTATCTTTTATTGTAAATATCTTCTTACATCATAAAATTAAATATGTGGAAACTTCAATTCATCTCCCCCTTATTGAAAATAAAATGCAAAGGAAAAGTGTGGAATCTTCTCATATCATATTTCTTCTCAAAAATATCTTCTTATATTTTAAATGAAAGGTTTAATATCACATGATACATAGAAAAGAGACTTTAGAAATATAAATCAAAGTTGACGTGGGATAACCCAATGTAGAAAACAAGAGTTAAATAACCAAGGTTGTGTAAGAAGACCATAGCACATACTCACATGTGATATAAATCTTAGAGTTTCTTAATTCTCAATAAAGAGTTTCCAAATTTTATAATTTTAAATGAAATGAAAAATCTTGCACACTTCAATAAACACATTATAATGTTCAGGTTCATAAGGAAAACTCCCCCTTTAATGAATATGATTAAGGAAATGGGATAAACGTGTGAATGGAATACCTCATGTCTCTTAAAATCTCCCCATAAAGGTATGTAATTATCAATATCATCATGGTAATTAACTCCACGATGAACTAAAATTCACCTTAAATTCCCTGCATGTTATCTCGTAAAACATAAAAAATTAGGAATAAAGAGGAACCTCTAATTTCATTAGTGGAAAAATTCAAGGTTAGATTTTCTCACATCCTTTATTTCCTCTTCATTACATGATAATTATGGGATGTGTTTTCCATTTGTGATGTTATTTATTCTATATCATCACCACTAGTTGATGAATCAAATCCTTTCTCAACACAAGTAACGAAATTGACATCATCATTTGAATCACAACATGAATCAAATTTCACCCTTTTACTCAATAAAATTATCCTTTTCAAAGTAGAGAAATTCTTCCCCACATCACCTTTCTTCTTTTAAGGTATCTCCACATCCTCATTAAATTCAGATTCAAATTATTTTTCTTTTTCTAGAAACTCATAGGAAATATATCCAAGGCTCTTACAATTACAAAACTTTTGTAATTTTTTACTTTCCTCCTTACATTTATCAAAAATTTTAGAAAGAAGAGAAACAATATTTTTGAAATCATCTTCACCTTCTTCATATTCATAATTAATAGATTCAATAGTTTCCTCTTCTCTAATTTTTCTTTTTTTCATGGCTTAAAATGACATTTCCATTTTGTATTTCTTCTAAAAAGTTTTATTTTTCCTCATCTCACAAGTAATGAGAATATTGAGAATTTTATCTAGAAAAAAATCATATAATTATTCTAGAGTTGAGATATTTGAATAAAAAATGTCTAGAAAATTCCTCATCATTTTTTTAGAAATAATGGAATCATCAAGCTTCTCAAAAAACCATATGATATTTCTCACAATCTAATTAATTCTTGTGAAATAATCATCAATGTTTTAATCATGAGTCATTTTTATGTCTTAAAATTTTTATTATTTATACTTTTAGCTTGTCTTCCTTGACATTGATGTTTCCTTTATAATTATTTTTTAATTTCTCCCATATTTCATGTGCAGTTTGGAGACCCATGACCTTGATGCGTACCTTTTCTGAAAAATACATTAGGATTGAATTTTGTGCTTTCCCATCAACCTGAAAATTCCTCTTGTCACCATGAGTCATGGAAGAATCATTATAAATAGGTGTAAGACCTATTTTGGTAGCATCTCTTACTTCAAGGATAAGTGAAATGAGGCAGGGAAGTATACCATTTCTTCAACTGTGATAATTCGAGAAATTTAAAGTAGAAAATCATTGGCTGATTATATAATCAAGGTTATCCAATTGTATAGAAACTTATTGGATATTTAGAGGCAACCTATCCTCTAATACCACTTTTATAGTCCAAGGAATGATTAGGTTCTACTAGAGGGTGAATCCGTGGTACCCTTGTTTTTCAAATTTTTATCCATTTAAATTCAGCCTCCTAAACTTGTTAAAGTTCATGATCCACTCATTAGTTTATATCAATCTCAAATCATTCAAAATATTAAAATAAGAAAGATCAACATATAGTATTTTCACGGTTTGGAAATAAAATTCATAATCCTTTCCATTTTTGTTAAACACCACAACATGGATTCTCTTCACTATCCCCACAAGTGGATACAACTAGTTAGACACCCTAGTTCAAAAATTGGTTAGACCCCCAAGCTTCTCTTCTTCCCCGATTGGTTATACACCATAGTCATAAGCCTCCAGTATCAGGTTAGACACCCCAGTTATAAGATTCCACTTCAGTTGATCCATGAAATGAAATATATTCTTCACATATAGTCATCCTCTATAAGAAAGCTGGATGTCACTTATGTGTGTACAAATCTACGAGGTATTTAATAGATGTAATGATTAATCTTGTTAGTCCTCAAAACTCATTTCATATATTGAATGATCTAAATTATCCATCGTAAAATTATTGGGTACATGAAATCAACATTTTTAGGAATTACCCAACTTTGGCTCACACTCAAATTTCTTCTTTCACAATGGATGCATAAAGTTTCAAAATGATCTTGGAATTCAATACATTTTTTACTCACCAGCATTCACATATTTATTAAAAAATGTGGTGCATGGGGTCACAATAAATTCAATGATTTAATTATCCCATTTAAATCATTAATTAAATGTGTTAATAATTAAACACATTTAATTTCTCTTATTCTTAAAATATAAATACTGAAATGATACATAGGTATTTATGTTACTCATTTAAATACCCCAATGAAAATGGGTATTATAACACTCATTACGAATACCCCATAAGCAGTGGGCATCCTTTTTCTATGAAACTCATAAGAGTATTCCTTCTTTTTCACGTGGAATTTTCCTTCACGGATCACCTTACATGAACGCATCTCATTCTCATGAGATCTCAATCACCTAAGAGACTTGAGTTTATTCTCCTTCACGTGGGCCTTCCATTATTTTGGTAGTAAAGGATCCATATTTAAACACTCTAAGGACTCATGTGTTTCTTCTGATTTCATCATGTAGATAATAATCTCCACAACTCATCTAATATTCATGCATGCATTTACACATGACATGCAACTTATCTTTCAAATACCCATCAATTATGGTACTTTGTTCTATATGATGAAAATAAATATAGAAACTCTTTTAAAGGACCAAAGACTCAGGATCTCTTTTATTCACTAAGAATAACAAAAGAAATTAAGTTCACTATATTCCTCACATGAAATTTGAAACATCAGGTGGCCTCATGTTTGAAACACCTGAAACATGCAGCCTATTCATTCAATTTAAGTCATGTAATGAAAATATATATGCATTACACATTTAAATCATCATCATGAATTGTTCATATTGTTTTAAACTTCATCTAGGAAAGATTCATCAATAAACTGGATCAAATCAGTTCATGTATGTTTATGCATTAATATTGAACATAAAGTGTTTTTAGATATCTCCTAGATCAAAGGTCATCAATGAGACCACACAAATGCAATCATGATTTTATTTTTTTGTTAGAGGATGCTCAGTTGTGGCTCATCAAAAATGTGATTACCGTGTGATCATAAGTATTTGAATGAGGCTTTAAGAAGATGATCATGGGATCAATCAAATAGTATAGATCCAAGAGATCGGACAGTCATGGTTTGGTCAATCATTTTAATGATGGAGGAACAGTTCCTAGAGAATGATTTTCGAACATTGATTCCCCCATCAATTGAGGGTGCAATATATCAATTAACAACTCCCATGAGTGGCCAAAAATCATGATCCCCTATGGTACCACCCTATACTGATTCAAAATGTCGTTGTGCCACCCAACATAGTGGAATCGCCACTGCTTTGATGCGCTCTATGTGAGAAATATCTTTTTTTCCACCCCCATGATGGTTCGAGACTGGTTCCCTTGGGCGTGGTTGACTTAATTCACACATATTCCCTTGGTCGATCTATCCTTTACTGTCATCTAAGTTGGACCTACATTTTTGATATGTTCAAAAAAAATACCATAGAAATAAAAAAAGTATCAAATGAAATTAAAATACATCCTTAATAAAAATTGAAGACAACAGAAAGCCTATTCTATTCTTCTCTCATTCATCATGAAAAATATATATTTATATTTTTCCATGGGAATTATCAATTCATCATACAAAATATAATCTTATTTTTCATGGAAACCAAAATTCATCTTCTTAATTCCTATTCATGTAAATAAATATTTTCATGAACTTAAAATATTATATAACATTGATTCCTATTCTTCACATCATGAAAATAACTTTTTTAATAGAATTCCACTGATTTTGTGCATTGTACAAACTCTTAAGAACATGTATTTAAGAATTAAAAAGTAGTTTAACAATCAATTTAATTAACATGGATAATTGTTCAAGCATGAAATACAATGCTATAAAATTAATCCAAAATAATTCTCCAGTCTTCACAACCTCATCTTCACTCAAATATTGAATCCATGACAACGAATGGAAAAATTGGGCACCACAACCAATAATGACTTTCTTTTTATTGGAAAAAATCATAAACCAAAGTTAATGATTACAAAAATAATAAAGAATAATAATACGATGAAAATAGAAAAACAATATAAACTAGTACAGATCAGATGAAGTTGAAGACAATGTATCCTGGTGATATTTGATCACTTCAGTAGTAAAGTGTTGAGCATAAAAGTTATTTTTTGTCACACAAATGGAATAGTAGTCATGGATGAACTTCATCAAATATAAAGAAATTTTTTCCTGTCAAGTATTCAAAAATTCATTATCAGTTCTTCAGACTACATGATTTGGTCTCTATTTATCGACTAATCACCAAAATTCATCTTCGTTTATCTGCATGTGGGAATTTACTAAATTCATCACAACCATACAAAGGTTAAAATTAATTAAAATATGGAAAACAATCATTACATATTAATAAATCATCTGTATTGAATAATAACATTGACTCAATTTAATTCCTATATTAAACTCATTAAAAAAATTATAATATGAGTGTTAGAATAAAGGATAATTATTTACATAATTAAAATGATAAAAAAAATTACACATAATTTTAGTAATTGAATAATTCAAGAAGTAAAAAAAATTATAAAAGAAATAATATGAAAACACTTTTTTCCATGATATTTTTCTATTTAAAATAAAGTCATTATAATATATGATTAATTTAAAAATAAATATATTTTTTTAAAAAAATTAATAAAATTGAAATTAAACAATAGATGAAAATATTACTGAAACAAAAAAAGCTGGAAAGATATGAATATTGATAAAATAAAAAAAGTAACGAACTGAATTTGTGAGGAATTAGCCTTGCAGTTGATATATAGACCATGCCATCACGTGCAGTTAGTATACTTTGAAAAAAAGTCATGCGGTAAGCTACTTTATGGTTACTTAAAAATCCTCATCATGGAAGGTTCACATAAGCTTTATGACCACTTTGAAAAATATTACTTGCGGTCAGTTTCAAAATAATACTTGGGGCCACTTTAAAAATAATAATTATGGGCACTTACATACCCAATAATGATAGGTTGGAAAAATGAATAAATAGTCGGTAGAAAAAATGAGCTTACAGTCACTTAATATGTATCCTTCATGGTAGATTTGAATTAGCTCGAACTCATGGTAGGTAATCATATCTTGGGGTAGGTATTGTAACTCACGGTAGGTACTTAAACTCATGATAGATTAAATTTAAGCTTCATGGAAGGTTGTTATAAATTGAAGGTAAGTTCAATAAATACCTTTAAGGTAACTCATGTGTGCAATGAAAATCTGCTTCATGTGTAGGACATGTCTGATCATGGTGTTGGTGTCACGTTTCTCATATAGATATACATTGAATGTTTACAAGTTTCTACGCACATGAATGGAGGTTCACTGCTTGGATTAAAATGACTCATGCAGTGGTTAGAGGTGATATACACATTGTGAATAGTGGAGAATACATAAGGCAATGCTGAATCTTATTTTATGCTCACATGGAGTTTCGGACAGAACACACACAGTTGAAATAAGGAGTTGGTGAACAGTGTGGTACAAATGTATATACATATACTATATATATGAACCTATATACATATACATATACATATAATATGTATACATATAACTATAAAAATTTAAACACAAAAATGAAAATAACTCATGATATAATATTTTAATAAAAAAGGTATACAAAAATATATCAATAATGTTCATGCATAAGATATTTTTTTTAAACAAATAAAGTATTAAAACCATTTTTTTAAAAAAAAATTAAAATAAAATACATGTAATAGTAATAAAACATTTTAATAAGTTAATATTATAAAAATGTAAATGTTCATACAATTTTAATTTAACTAAATGTGAGGTAATTATAATTTATAAAAGATAAATATTAAAACATTTACAAAAAAGTTCAAACACTAACAAACTTTCAATTTTTTTTAATTTAAAAAACCGATAATTTAGTTTAAACTCTAAAAAAACACTCTTACTTTCTAAATTTATAAAAAACGTAAAAAAATTAGATTTCTAAAATATTCTCCCTCTTAAATAATAACAGTATCAAATACCCAATATTTTAAAATTATAACATTTCATTAAAATTAGACTTTAATAATTATACTTATGTAATCATTTTAACCAGTAGTAATTATAATGAAAAAATTTTATTCTTCTTACATACCTAGTTCAAAATGTATTTTCTCAAATTTGAAAAAATCTAATGGTATATTGACTATGTCAGCCAGTTGTTTTTTAGTGGGAAAAAGTCCTAAACTAATATATCTAATATCTACATGATCCCTTAAAAAATAAAATCTAATATATTTATGTTTTGTTCAATACCATTACATAGGGTTTTTTAGAAATAGAAAGTTCAGTATATTTATCATAGAAAATTGGAATTTTATCAAAACAAAGATTAAGGTCACATATTATTTTTAATGCATATAATTTGATAATAAAAACTAGAAGTAGAAACATAATAAATATGATATATATATAATGAGAGTGATATTTATTTCTTAGAACTCCATTAAATTAAATTTTATACTCTAAAAATGAGACATACCTACTGTGCTTTTCCTGTCAATCCTACAACCTATAAAGTCAGAGTGCCATGAAGATAATAATTTTTTTGAATAAAACAAACCGGTACAAATAGTAACTTTAATATAAATAATAACTTTATTGACATATTTGAGATGAATTTATTTAGGATTCGAATGAAATCAAGCACATAAAAGACTAGAAATATCATATCTAGTCCATATGCTGTCAAATAATGTAATTTACCTATGATGTCTATACATTTTAACATCAATACATTTTCTAGATTCATTCAAATCTAATTTTGAATTTATACCTATAGGTATTTTCGTATACTTTTATGATTAAAGGCCTAAAATTTTAACAAGTCCTTTATAATACTTATATATTTTTAAGGAAATAACATATTTTTTTGATTAATTTTTAATCAAAGAAAAAAGTTCAATTCTCCCATTAAGATCACATCAAACTCAATAGTCATTAATTTAGAAAAATAATTACATAATAAATCACTTTTAGAACCAAATACTAAATAATCAACATATATTTGTACAATCAAAAAATTATTTGAAACTTTTTTTATTAAAATCGTTAGGTCAACCTTTAATTAGATAAAATATTTTTTAATAGAAATTAAGTTACTCTATCATAATAAGCTTTAGGAGCTTAATTAAGACCATATAAATCTTTATTATGTTTAAAAACATGATTCATAAATTGATTATTTTAAAATATATGGGGTTAAACAAAATCTTATTTAGAAATTATTCCATTTAAAAATACACTTTTTATATCCATTTGAAATAATTTGATATTTTTTAAAAAATAAAATTTTAAGGAAATTATAACATATATTATCCTTGTAATAGGGAAAAATAATATTCAAAATCAATTACCTCTTTCTAAGAATAACCTTGAGCCAATATTCTTGATTTATTTTTAACTACATTGCCTACTTCATCAAGCTTATTACGTAAAATCAACTTAGTTTCTATTATTTGTTTATATTTTCGTAATTTAACTAAATTACACACATTATTTATTTCAAATTGGATTAAATTTATCAATTATAACATTAATAAAATTTTAATCAATTAAAAAATAATTAATGTTAACATGTAAAAAATCAGAAACAGAATCAAAATCAACATAGCAATGTAAAACAGATTTTCTAGTTTGTTTTCCAGATTCAACATTTCCAATTAATTTTTCAATAGGATGATCATTAAAAGATTTATACAATTTAGGATTAGTTTATAAGTGATATTCTCAACCTCAAATGGTGAATTATCATTTTATTGATCATTATCATCATCAAAATCATATTCCTTAAATTCATCATCATTATATTTTAAATATAAATTCTACACGTTATTGTTTGTTTCATAAAATTTAACGTGTGCATTTAAGGACTAGTTTGGTATATGCCTAACACTAAGGGGGTGGGGTGAATCAGTGTTAAGATCTTTTTACCCTTTTATAGTTGTTTATCCCTTTACCTCTTTGACCTGTTAGGATCTTGATCTTATTATTATATTTTACATTATATATGTAGGTATATGAAAGAAAGAAAAGATGGCACATGATATTTTTAAAAGGTTCACTAATTAATAAGATAAGATAGTACTTTCTGTGAATAGTTTGGTCCAATAAAAAAATTATACACTATAATATGTGATAGAAAATATAGTGGTGTGGATAGAAAACAATCATAGCAATGTGTGAGTCCCTACACTTAAGAGGAGGGATGGGAAAATCATATTCCTCAGACTAGTAAAAACTTGATCCAACTTTATAGCTCCTTGTAGGATCATTATTCTAATTATGTAGACATCATTGACCTTATTTGATATATATTTTTAACTCAATGAATGTATTCCAGCTGTTTTGAGTTCTATAGGATGTCACAATTATTGTTTTTTATTCATCACTCTTGTTATTATACTAATAAATTCTTCACTTTCTTATTTTTATAGAAGTTTCAAAGAAACTTCTTTAAACTCTATTTCTCTGATCTTATACAGCCATTCATGTCCATCTAGTGAAGTCCATCCACTGATAGATCATAAGATCCTATTTTTCTTCATAGTATAAAACTGAAATCTACTCTTTCATTCATCTTCCTTTACAATTGTTAATTTAGTACTATCAATCTGGTGATTTCCATCTGTAAATGTTTGTCTGATGACATTACATTTGATATTTATTCTTCTTATCCCTTTTTCAATCGATCATAAAAAGATAAAGAAAATTCATCCTGTATATGGAAAATAATTCTTATTCATTTCCTTACACACATGTTCATTTTTAATAGTCTATCCGATGAACGTTTTTATAGTTGAAGTTCTTATGAACACTACTTTTCTTCATCCTGTGTTTTATTTTATTTTGGCGCTTTAGCTCCATTTGATACCCCTGCTCTGTTCGTACCAAATATTCAACCCTCATGAGAATGGATATCAAGATTCCGGCTTAGATATTTCTTATAGGGAAAAATATTCAACACTAAATCTCATTTAAAAATTAATAGTGTTCAACACACCATCGTATTGTATGAACATCCATCTATATCGGTGAATTCATGAGATAAAATGCGGGAACCTAATTTTATTTTCCCACTCAATGAAATATTGAAATTAAAATTTCTTACTCAATTGAAATTTGATGGATGCTTATCCAGCATTATGGGTCATTATTGATGCTTCTATAAGAAAAAAAAATAGCCCTTCAAAATATCATAACATTGGAAAGAGCCATGATCTTCATTTTTGAATTTATGAATTCTGAACAATCAACTCATCATCATTGCATTTGATAACTTTACAAACATTGTAATATTATTTGAAAAGATTGGAATTATTCTTCTAGATACTTTCTATGTGTGATTTCTTGTATTAGAAAACATAAATTGATGAATTTCACACATAACACTATGCTCTATGTCGTCAATCAAGGAAAAAAGGTTCATCTGATGAACTTCGTCTAATATGAATTCATTCTAGTTGGACTTCTTTTTATGGGACTTCATCTGATGAACCGTTCGGAATTTTTCCCCTTTATTATATCTGATGGTTTTTTAAAAATCTATCAGATAACATTGGAAAACTTTGATTGATATATTTTTAACATAACTCAGAAAATTCAATCAAATGAAACATCTTGGAATCCTATGCAATCTTTTTATGGCCAAGTTGCATCAAAACATCAATTTGGTGTAACATATTTGAATAATTCATATAATCAAATATTATTTGATCGTTTAATGTTTATCTGTCTGAGGGATCCTACATACCACATTACCATTTATAGTACATCATTATCTTATATCATCACTTTGAAAAGTTTATCATCAATAATTCCATTGAGTTTTTCTGAAAAAAATTTCTTCATAACTTGATATTTTTTATGATAGCTCTACAATCTCACCATAAATTTGAGATGATTGAACTCAATTTCTAGGGAATTTTCTCTTCTTTCAAAACATTGGGTAATATCACAATCATTAAAAATTTTGATATTTGATTAATGAATAGTAGATCACTTAGCATCAAATGATTTCTTTCCCAATTATCATTTTTCTGATGGACTTTATAAATTGGTTCGACCAATTATTCTTTATTCTGTAAGGATGTATTTATAAGATTATGTTCGAAGGAAACTACATCCAATGAAATTTATCTCCATGAATACGCTTATTCATGTAAAATTTATACAAAAATCTATTTTCCCTAAAGGAAATGTTCGACCGATGACATCCCTTTCTCTATTAGTTTTTAACCACTTTTTATGACTGGTATCATTCTACTTAGAGTATTCTTTAGGAAACTATTTAAGGAAACTTCATCCAATTGGTCTTCAAAAACTTATTTGAGAAATGTTTTTTCAACCAGTTTCACACACTTCTTAGGGGAACTCTTTTGGGAAACTTCAACAACATTGTAATATTGTTGTAAAAAACTGATTCTACAAAATCATAGTACTTGTTTTTGACATGAAAAAAACTCAGAAATAATCATATGTAAAAACTCAAAGTCTTAAAAATAACTTCCTTAAGAAAAAAAGACTTTAGAAACATCCTTACTTCATCATCCAAGTAACATTAACATTATTATGAATGTTGGGAACATGAGCTGAAATTCCATCCTTCTTTCTAAAAATTTCTTTATAACTTCTTGAACATATTTAAATTAATAAAATATATATAAATCATTGAAAAACAAGGAAATCCTTTGAAAAAAATATAACTCAAACATTGAGTGGCCCCAATAATCTCCCCTCTATATTTGTTTGGAAATACCTTCAAAGGAACTTCCAAATGTATATGTCAATATGTGAGTTGTTCTCTCCCTTTATTTTATTCTTTATTTTCTCCCCATTTTTGTTCCAAACATAAATTTCACTTTCTCTCCCACTTAATGAAAAGAAAAACAATATTCATTGAAAAGGGTATCATATTTATCTAAAGAAATGTGATGGCCATCATTTCACTATTAGTCCACTTGAGCCATGCTTGTTGTAGAAAATAAGAGGATTTGATTTAGACCACAAAGATGTCCCTTACCAACTGATCATGATATCTTATATAATGATAGATCATAAAATTGTTTTCAACGTTTTCACTTTTATTTTATTATTAATATACTTATTGAGACATGGAACTTCTATAAGAAAATTAAGCCCAAAACTGCCACAATAACTTTAATAAACATATTAAAAACATTCTAGTGTAACATTCAGGATAATTGGCCTAGGATAATTTTTTTAGATCCACTTTTCTAATGTCAAAAATTAATTCTATTTACCCCGATTTGTTTAATGATTTTTGTCATGAGTAACCATGGATGAGATATTAAGAAACACATATCTTTTCTAATGACATGATCTCTATGTAATTTCTAGACTTATTATATTTAAAAGAGATAATGTTTATGAAATCTTACTCATTATTCTTTAAATGTCTCCCCCTAAAAGAGACATTCCTTAAAAACAGAATAATGATGAAAATATTTATAATATTATTTGTAAAAAAAATTATTCTTAGAAAGCATAAAAATTAAAATTTCTTATGTGGATGTCTGAACATGATGATTTCCACATCTTTACCAAGGGTGTTCCTTTCATAAAACATCTAGTGAAACATTAATAAAAACCATTATAGGATGGAAAAAGTCCTTAATTTTTTTTTCCTAAGGTTGAAAACCATTTTCCTCATATCAGGTTATCCCACTACGATTATCCTCACCATAAATTTCCTATTTTGACAGAGAAAGTCCAAAACACATAGGTTATAGAAGTAAGGTGATTATTATTAGCTTCTAAATGTGAACAATAAGCTTGATAATTTTTTCTCAACCATGTTTCTCCACTTCCTCTACTCTTCATGCCTATAAATATGATATTCAAATATGATTTAGCCTACATGGATCTTATCACTTCTTCATTCTCTTTATGTGTAAAATTTATTTTCTCAAGAGATTTTAAAGAACTTGTTTCACCTAGTGAAACTATCATATTCTTCAAGATAATTTCTTGTATGGAATAATTGCAGAACAATATATTAGAGTGTGTCTATCCTTATTTCACCATAATAAAAAAAACTTATTTAACTATTTGTGGAATTTTGAATTTCTATTTTACACTATCCCTTTCTTATAGTTCTTATATTTTTCTCATTCTTTCCTAATATTTTGGCCTAATAACCAAAATATCATTAGGAACATTGGGAATAAGTTTGGAGTTTCAACATGAATTCTTATGTGTTTCATCATTTTTATTTGTACTTTTGTATTCATCCATTTTCATCAACTTATTGGATTTAGAATCTAATATCATATCAAATTTCTTACATGAAAAATTATTGGGAGAAGTTTTCTTTAAAATATTCTTATGCTCACTTCCCATGGATTATTTTTATTTCCTCACTAAATTATATGACAGTTTTATTATCTTATTTTGATAAATTTTGAAATGAGTATATACCAACCTTCTCACCAAAAATTATTACAACATCACATTTATTTTCAAAATTTCCAAATCTATTACAAGTTTTTATATTTTTATTACCCTATGAATGTTGTTTATTCATATATGGAATAAAACCCCCTAATATTGGATACATTTGTGATTTTTAATTTAGATTATTATACCAATAATACAATACACATTTCCCAAATTCACTTCAACACAAACATTGACCCAAAAACCATGACATGATTATATATTCTGTATGGAGTTTTTGGGACTTCTGCACAAATGTTTATGCTCTTCATGGTGAACCAACTTCCATAAGATTTTTCTTATACACCCTATTCATGGTGGTAGATTTCACATCTTTATTTATCTATAAATAGTCATAGTTTTTTATAATCATCACTTTTCATGAAAATATATTTATTATCATTATTACAAAATAGTTTGGATGGTACCTCTTTCTTCAGAGCTTCTTGATATAGATCTTCAAAAACATTCATAATATTCTTATAAAAATATAGAGATCCTTTTACCTTAGAATCCTATAACAGACATTGAGTTTCAAAAAAAACATTGTCCTTCTTATATGAAGACTCAGTACGTGTATTCTTAAAAATAGCCAACTGATCTTTAAATTCTAGACATCTTATATTTATAGTGTTACTCTGATATTTAATCATAGTCGCCTTACTTAACAAAAATTCTTCATTCTTTTAGTTTCCACTTTATGAATTATTTATTTTGAAAAAGAATAATGTTCCTGAATCTTTTCAAATTATGGACCATAATTCTATTTTTTAACATTTCTTCAAGTGCATCGATCTTTTCTTCTAAAGTATTCTTCACTCCATATTATCTACAACTTATTTAAGATGAATACATTCAAATTTTTAGGAACTAATTTTATGATCCATATTTATTAATTTAAAGGCTCCAACCTATCTATAGATCTTTATACATTTTATAATTTTTTTTCAAATATTTCTCCATATTATCTACTTCTTTATACAGTTGGGTGACTTCTTCCTCCAAACTCTAAAAGTCTCCACCAATAAGAGAGACTATTTATTTGGGAAAAAATATAGAATATCTATTATAATATCTAATGATATATTTTGAGAAGTTATAGATTTATCACCATCACCACTTATGCTAGGATTTTCTTTATAAGAACAATTTATATAATTATATTCACATACCTCAAATCACTTAACATACATGAGGTGAAAATGTTCTCCATATCCATGGTGGAATATTGAGCCACATGCTCTTCACGTTCCATGATTCATATATCTTTATTATTGGAAAAGAATGAAGAAACTAATAATTCATATTCTTTAGGTAATAGGGAGAACTTCTTCTTCTTTATTTTATCTTTTATTTTCCTATCTATCATGGTCTTGGTAGAAATTAAATTCTGTTCAGAGATGAATAAATCAACACAAATACTAAACATCATTGTGAACACATGAAATAAAATAAAATAATTAATATAGATTAACTTCACTACATAGAATCAAACAGAGGTTAACAATACCTATCATACAAATTGTAAGGACTAGTTTTGGATATGATTAACATTGAGAGGAGGGAGTGGGGAATTAATGTTGGGAACTTTTTAACCTTTTATAAATTTTTATCCATTTACCTCTTTTACCTATCAAGATATTTATTCTTTTATTATATTTTACATATAATATACTGAAATATGATATAATGTAAATATGAAACATGAAATTTTTACATGGTTTACTACTCAATAAGAGTATCTAGTCCTTACCTTGAATGGTGTTGTCCAGTACAAATATTCTCCAGTATAATATGTTATATAAAATATAGTGTCGTGGCTATAAAACCATACTTAAAAAATGAGAGTCCCCATACTTAGGAGGGGGGTGAAAATAATCATCTTCCTTATAATAGTAAAAACATTTTTCGATTTTGTAGCTCATTACTGGTTCTTTATATAGCCTCTGAAAATAGTCTCCAATTTCTTTAATAACATTATAACACAATTAAATTCTTGCACCTATTGATATTTATGATAGATGTCATAGTACATATTTTTTCTTCTTCACTCTTATACTTATAACAAGAACTTATTAAATTTATTACCTGTATAGTAGTAGGAAAGAAATTTCCTTAAAATTACAACATCCATTCTTATCTGACCATTCCTACTTATCTAGTGATGACTGTCTGGTGATGTATGTCTAGTGACAGTTCAACATATCTTCTTATTATTCTTCAGAGTATAAAACTTAATGCTGCTTTTCCTTATACAACCTTCCCTATTTTTTTGCCCAATACTATCCATCTAGTGATGTACGTTTGGTAATGTCTGTCTAATGATAGTACATTTGATATTTCTTCTTCTTATCAATTTATACTAATCACCACTAGATAACGAAATTCCATCCTGTATCTAACTGATCCTTCTTATTCATTTCCTTGAACACCTATTTGTATGGAATAGTCCATCCAATTATTTTTTTTCTTATGGATATTCAACTGAACAATAATTTTCTTCATACAGTGCTTTAGTTTCTTTTGGTTTTTTAGTTCCATTTGAAACCACTACTCTATATGATACCAAAACTTTAACCCGGATGAGAACTAATCTCATACTTATTGGTCAGATCTTTGTTATAGTGAAAAATATTCAATACTTTTTATCCTTTACTTATGAATAATGTTCAATACACCTTTGTACTGTATGAACTTCCCTCTATATAGGTGCAATCATGAGAGAAAATTTAGAAACCTAATTTTATTTTCCCACTCAATGAAATATTTAATTTCAAATATCCCACTCACATGAAATTAAATGGATGCTTATCAAGAATTATAGAACCTTATTCAATATTAGATGAAATACCAACAATTTAATCCCTCTTCAAACTCTATTAAAACTTGTAAATAAAAATGATATTCTTTATTTATTTTATGAACTTTGAAAAATCATATCATCATCATAACATTTGGAAACATTAAAAACATTTTAATTCTCTTTGAACACTTTATAAGTCTTCTTCCAGATACGCTCTACGTCTAATGACTTGTATCAGAAAAATTTTACTGATTTATTTCATAAAGAACCCTCTATTTGAAGTCTTAAAGAAAGTAATAAAGTATCATCTGATGGGACTTCATCTGAGTTATAATTCACCAGATGGGAATTCTTCTGATGAAACCATGGAAATATGGTCTTGTTATTATATCATATATATTTTTAGAAATCTATTAGATGAATTTGTAAAATTCAGTTTGATGTATTAGTAATGTCACATGGAAGATTCTATCTAATGAAAATACCCAGAAACATTTGAAATATTTTTTCTAGTATGGTTTTTTAAACTTTAATTTGGTTAAAATTCTCTAAAATTTTCATCTGACAACATCATGTTTTTTGCCCAATATTTTACTATCTGATGGAACCTTCACACCTCAAAACCCTTTACAACCCTTATTTATCTTATATCAGTACTTTTAAAAGTTAAAGATACATAAATGTAATGAGTTCCACCGTAATAAAAATATCATTATAAATTTAATATTTTTTTAGATTCTCCATAATCTCCCTTTGAATTTATGCTGACCGAACTCACTTTTTGGATACTTTTCACATATTTAAAAAAAATTATTGAATAAAAATCACAAGGCACTTTGATATTTTAATAATAAATAACACATCACTAAGAATCAACTCATTTATTTTTCCAATAATTATTTATCTGATGAACTTTACAAGTAGGTTAAATCAATTATACCTTCCTCTATAAAAAAGCCTTTAATAAATTCAGATCGATAAAAAATCCATTTTATGGAATTTGGAATCGTAACTATCATTACACAAGTAACCTTTCCAAAACCATTTATTTTCCCTTTTGAAAATTACTGATTTATGATCTCACATTCTATATTCTTTTTCCACAACTTTCTACATCTAGTAACCTTCTACTCAAAATACTATTAAGGAATATTCATCTGACAAGTCTTTAAAACCATCCTAAGGAAATGTTTGACTAATCAGTTTCACACACTTCTTAAGGAATCCTTAAAGAATCGACTGAAAATTTGTTATGTTTTTGTTAAAAACATACTTCTATAAAATCATATCAATTGTATGTGAAATTAAGAACAATTCACCGCTTATCATAAGTAAAAAACCTAAATACTTTAAAATAGATTCCTTAAGAAAACAAGACTTTATAAACATCCTTTATCATCCAAGAAACATTAAATTTGTTATCATGATTGGGAACTTAAAACACACTTATTTCCTTCTTTCCAAAAAATTATTGATAACTTCTTCAATATATTGACATCAATGAAATAATTCTATTTCATTGAAAATAAAAAAAATCAATTAAAAACAAATACAACTCAAACAAAGAGTGGTCCCAACAACACATACTCTTGAAAAACTAAAGTTCTCTTATTGAGTATTATATATTCCTTACTAGTATTATAATAACATTAAAATATTCCTTAATCATTTTTAAAATAAATATTTTCAAAATTATATTTTATATTTATGATAACTATTTTGTAACCACACACCCTAGAATATCCAATTTTCGGTTTTTACCCATTAAAAAAATTCATCTGGTGTTTTATTTAGAAAGGTTTAATAGATGATCTCTTTAAAAAATGACAATTTGTATTGAAATATTATAGAAAAAAATATTTAGGCACATTAAACTCAATAATAATTGATCTATATATTTCTTGAATTGAACTATTATTTCATTTAACCACACCATTTTTTGTAATGTCATAGGGGTAGAAAAAATTGATTATATCCACTGTCTTCACAATATTTATCAATTTATAAATTAAAAAACTCACAACCTCAATCAATTATTATAGATATTATTAAAATATTTTTGAAACTTTGATTATGCATAATGATAGAAAAACATTAGTTAAAGTTTTATTTTTATGTGATAAAAAATAAATCCCGATGAATTTACTATAAAATTCTAGTATTACAATTATATATTTATTTCCTCAACAACTAATAATTTTTATAAGATCAAATAAGTCAATATATAACAATTAAATATATCTAGTAGTACTAACATCATTCAAATATTTAAATCTTTCTTTAAGATTCTTACTATTTAAACAGGAATCACACATAAAATACTTATATGTATGTAAATTTAATAATTGTAGAACCTATTCATTTTTTGAAAATTTGTGTCACAGTTTGAAGTTTTAATTTACAAGTCTTTTATTTTATTTCTTTATCTTCTTACATTCATTCTCAACATTTTTCATATAATCCAATACAATATTAAACCATCATTCTCTATCTTTTTTATTTTCTTCCATAAAAACTCCCAATATGTCATTATCTTCTTTTACTTTTAATATACAATAATTACATTTTTTTAGATTCCAAATTATAGGGTAAAAAATATTCAATTTATCACATTCCACTATTAGTTACTTGTTTTATTTAATCAATTTCTTATTTTTAATTCTTATGTCTGTATATCTTCATATAATCACAACACCATCATTTCTTAATTACTCATTTTCTTTAGGCAGTTGTTTGAATTTTGAATTTAGAGAATCAATATTAGAACAAGAATAAAAATCATTTTCTTTTTTATATTCATATATTTCATTATGATCAACATTATCAAGTGTAATTAATTGAGATAAGAATTATTCATTTACCTCAAAATTTGTAGACATCACAGTAAGGTTTCTTATCTCTTGTTTTATTCTTGAGTCACTACTTGAGTTTGAACTATATGAAAAATACCATCCATCAATCAAGGGTTTATTTTCCTTTTCCTTTTGTCTTTGCCTCTTTTTGTATGTTTGAGTTTGGGATAGTAAGTGTTGATGTTATCTTTGTTCCTACACTCATAAGTGGTTAATTCTAAACCATAATTATTTTCACTAAAATTTCCGTTCTTATACTTCTTTTTATACATTGTTTTAAACTACCTATTTCCTCAATTTTTCACATAAATTTAAAATACATCATATTAAAATGATCCATCTCTTTTTTACTTTATCAGAACTCAGATTCAAAAATAGTTAGGGGATTTATTAACATTATACTTAAATAAAATTATTTTTCTTGTTTGAGAATCATCATCATTAATATATATTTTTTCCATTCAAGGTCATACTGAATTAAAGATCTGATTGGTTCATATTATGTATATTATTTAAAATTATAACTTTTATCGATCACCGCTTTCTTTTTGTGCCATATTTTTTGAAATTATCTCAACACTTTAAAGTATATTTATGTTTTCTAGTATTTCACCAAGTCCACTAATTCCATTAGAAATTATTGTAAACCAGATGACTATCTGGTTCACTGACTCATCTTTTTCTATCCTCTATAGACTCACAATAATTTGATAATTCAAGAACAAAAAAGTGAAAAAAGGGAAATATTATGAAAACTATTATTTTCATAATAATTTTATATTCACTAGATTAGAACAGGGTAATTATAATATATATTTAATATTTAAGTCAATATAATAGTTAAAAAATTAAATAAACATATAGTTAATAAATTTATATAAATATCACTAAAATAGAGAATGCTGGAAATATATGAATTTTTGAAAAATAAACAATGTGACGAAATTCTCACGTGAGGCATAGGCCTCGTGGTTAGTATAATTACTATGCCATCTCATGAAGTCAGTATAATTTGAAAAAAAATAGTCTTTTGGTCACTTACCTCACAATTACCTGAAAATATACTTCACGATAGGTTCACATAATATTCATTGCCACTTTGAAAAGTAATACTTATGGTCCGTTGAAAAATAATACTTGCAGTTAGTTGAAAAATAATACATGTTGTCAGTTGCATACACACTCATGGTAGGTTTCAAAACTCAAATTACTTTATGAATAAAACATGAAATTACAATCACTTAAGATGTGTAATTCAGGGTAGGTTGGAATTTCCTCAAAATCACTATAGAAAACCATATCATGTGGTAGGTACTATAACTCATAATAGGTACTAAAACTCAAGAAAGATTCAATTTAATATTTATGATAGGTTGCGATAAACTCATAGTAACTTCAATAGATAACTTTACAATAACTCAAGTGTTAAATGAGAAGCCACTTATAGTGCTAGACATGGTCGATCACGGTGCTGGTGTCACACTGTTCCCATGAAGATATATTACATGGTGACATTTTCTACTCACATGGAAGGGGGTGCACTACTTATATGAAAATGATACATGCACTGGTCAAAGGTGAGCTGACCGATGTGAATAGTGGTGAATGCATAAGTTAAAGCTGAAGCTTTCCTAATGCTTTCATGGACTTTGTGAAGTAGAGTGCATGATTGAAACAAGAAGATAGTAAAGAGTGTGGCACAAATGTATATAAATATATATACCACATAAATTAACAGATATATATAATATATATACATATAAACATAAATTTTTATACACCAAAATTAAAATAACACATGATATAATATTTTAAGTGAAAATATAAAAAAATATATATTATTCTTATCTAAGATAAAAATAATTAAATAATATGAAGTATTAAAAAAATGTTTAGTCAATTTGAAATAAAATAAAATTGATGAGTGGAAAACTTTTTTGAAAAAGTAATCTTAGGAAAATATAAATGTTTTGAAAATTTTAATTTAACTATATGTGAGATAATTGTAATTTAAAAAACAAAAATATTAAAACATTAACAGATAAGTTTAAACACTAAAAACAAGACCCATTACAAGATGACCAATCTACGGTGGATAATGATATTAAATAGGGGGAGACTCAACCCTCAACACCAAAAGTCATAGAACCATCATTGGAGCCATGTTATGAACGGCCTCCTAAACCTAACTTTTCACAGATTCAAATATATACATGATAAAGGGATCCATCAAAAACATATATGGAATCAAAGAATCTATTAATGACTAAAGCTAGGGAGCTAGAAGGATACCATAAATTAATATATCATCTAGAAAAAATCTGGAGGTTACATGAAAAGAAGGATGATATAGATTCATTGATAAATAACTAGATGTATTATTTGTTAGAACTACCCAAAGGTAAGGATGAACTAATAAAAAAACAGATGATCAAGAAAAAGAAGGATGATAGTGTAAAGTAGGTCAAACAGAGGTCTTGATTAGTGGTTAACAGATTCCTTTAGGAGAATGGAGTTGAATTTGATGAGACCTTTTCACCCATGGAAAATATGGATTTAATTCAAGTCATTTTTTGATTGGTATCCAACTTGTACGATAAAATTAAGCAGAATGATGTAATGAAAACATTTCCCCATGAATATATCATCAAAGATATATTTATAAATAATCTTGAAGGTTTTTAGGTTTTTGGATAAGAAAACCTGACAAGATAATTTAATATGTTCTTGTAAATAATGAAATAAGAGATGATATAGTGGTAAAAGAAGTTTGACTTGTTCATGGTGAGTCATGGCTACAATCAGGAACATAAAGGAAAGTGTGTTTAATTCAAGGGATTTCAAGATGGTAACTTTATTTCACTTTTACTTTATATTAATTTCATGTTGAACATTGGGAAGTATTTAAAAAATATTTTCTAGTTGGAGAACGAGTTATCCGCATCTTTTGATATGAAATAATTAAGCGCAAATCAACAGATTTTGGGGATGCATGTCACTGATGATAGAAAGTGAAGTATGTTATGGATTTCTAAGGAGAAGTATATTAAATGTGTTCTGAAACATTTTGATATGGATAGATCCAAACTAGTGATCATTCCTATACCCATTCATATGAATTTGAAAAAGTCTTCAAGTAAGTTGTACAAGGAATAAATTGAGGTGATGGAGATGATTCCATAATATTTGGAGATTGGAAGATAGATGTATGCAATGGAATGTATGGGGGTGGGTATTTACAATGAAGTTGTGATCATGAGCGGATTTTTGTCTAATATTGGTAAGCAACTATTAGATTCGTCTATGGGGATTTTGAGGTATCTTGAAGGCATATCATAACAATTTTTGTGCTATAAGGGAGATGATACACTCTTAGGGGAAAATACATATGAAAATGTGGTTTTAGATCATGACAGTTTGAAGTCTACATCAATTTACATCTATAATTTATAGAAAGAAATTTATCTTTGTAGTTAAGGTTGCATAAGTGCATTGTTTTATCAAGAATTGAAGTAGAATACATTTTTACTGTATATGCTAAAAAAGAGATTTAGTGGATAAAGAATTTTCTCTAGGAACATAGATTCAACTAAAAGTAGTATTTCTTTCATTGTGATAGTAAATTTGATTTGTAATTGAGAAATAACTCCATGTATCATTACCATATGAAGCATATTGACATTCTTTATCATTGGATAGGCGAGGTGATGGATTGAAAACATCCATGACTTGGGAAGATAATCATATAGAATAACTCAATAGAAAAGATTAAGAATGTGGTATATGGGGATAGGATGGACTATCTCATATTATCAAGTGGATTTCAGTTAGAGGGGGAGAATTGAAGTGGGTTTTTCCACCTACCATATTCATTGATTATTTATGTGTATTAATAAAATGGATTTAATGCTCCCAATATTCAAATAATATGTATCAATAAGAATAAATTTATTAAATATGACCAATTAATTTTTTGAACTAAATTTTCTATGTCTATAAATGGAGGCCTTGAGGGGTATCCTTTATCATCCAAATAAATCCCAACAGTTTATTTTCATTGTGAGATCCTTCAACACTCATTTTAATCAATAAAAGTAAGAGTGGGGTGGGGGGGGGGGGTGAAGTTCATGTAATACTTCTAATTTATGAAATAAAACTGCCTTTTCACTACCCATTCCTTTCGTAGGGATTCTTGAATCACAATACAATCCTAAATAGAAAAAAATCCAACAATTATGATGATACAATCAATGAACACAGCTAAAAAAAAATTAAAGGTTGGTGTGGAGGTTAGTGTTTATTAGTGTATCATTTTCACATTAAATGGCCTAGGAGCCACAAAATATAGTAGTAGCTTACATATTTGAAAATATAAAGAAAAAATAGAACCATAAATGACATGATAAATATTTGAAAAACCACATTAGTATTAAAAATAGCCTATGTGTTTATTAAAATAAATTCCAGTCAGGGGGCGATTAAAAAAAATTGCAATAGACTACCCCTTGCCCCTTGAATTCATCAATATCTCCACAAAACTACCTAAAAAACTCTAATAAACCACTGATATCCACTCTTGATTTTCCTACTTTAATAAACACCAGTTCGACTCTACTCCATTGAGAACTTCACCCATTAGTGACACCCTACCTCACTTTCCTATATCCTAACCATTGTCTCTTCCCCCTCAGTTTCTACTTGACTCACATGATATCTCACTATCAACATGTTCATTTACCTCCCCTATTATATTTATTTTCCACCATTTATACCATTTATATTATTTGTTAATTAATTTTTAAATTATCAAATTCAATCAATTTTATCATGGATTAACTAAATTGTTTAATTTTTTGAAGGATAAATTTTCACATGACAATAATATAAACCATCATATTATTATATATTTATAGTTATAGTAAATTTAATGTATTTTAAACCTAAATATGTCTACAATTATTAATTTACTTTTGTAAACAATTTAATTAGGTATTATGGAAGAACTCTATATTATGAATATTATTCTGCACATAATGTCATAGTCAGTATAATTTTTTTTAAAATAAAATATATCATATAATGACCATCATATTTCAAACATGATTATTACATCCTTGTTAATATAATCTTAAACTAATATAAATTAATCATTTATATAGGTTACATTCATTTTTAATTTTGAATAAAAAGTGACATGAAGATAACCAACATTAAAACAAATATTCTAACATTAGTTTTTAATAAATAACATTAAAAAATCATTTCAATGTCAGTTGGTATCACCCAAATTTACCCAAGTATAAGGTTGAAGAGGTCACATGTAGATTATCTTGGGTTGTCGAATCCTCATAGGCCTAAGAATAAACCTATATACAAAGACATTCTATAGAGTGGTTTTGGCTATAAAGTATCCAACATTGGGGTTTGGTTTTATTTAGTTTACTAGAACACTAATGACCTTGGATAACATAATTATTTATATTGGTTTGATCCCAAGATATTTCTAGGGTTATTTTGGTTGAATTTAATTTTTATGATTTCTAATTTTAGCTTCTAGAGGGATTCATTCAATGAAATCAATCTACCCTCATAACTTACTAGATTAATACCTACACAACCTAATATTAATCACTTATACACTTGGAGGATCATTTTCATAAGTACTCAAATGTAAAGGGTCACATAAGGACTTTAAATTTATGACTTTAAAATTCAATAAGTATAAGGAAGAAGGAAACCATCAAATACAAATATCAACTAAATGAAATGATTAAACATTAACTGTCACACCCCGACCGCAGATATCTTTATTTTACTTTTTCTTGGTCCCGATTTAAAATTTTTGAGGTTTAGTTGTGTCGGCGGTTTCGCACCGGTGCGCGGCCGTCGCATCGCTAGCGGTGATCGTGCGTTCGGCCCGGGTGACTATGCGTTCACCCGGCGTTTTAAATATTAATTTTTTTATGTTGACATTTTATTATTATTACTAATTAAGTTGTGTTACCATTATTGTAGCTATTTTTTATTTTATATATGTATATATATATGTGTATATATATATATGTTTGTATATGTTTAAATATATGTATATATGTCTATATATATATATGCGTGGGTGCGCGCGCGCGCACGCGCGCGCCCATTTATTTTCGAATGGTTTTAATATTTTAAATTTTTGATTAAAGATAATTGCTATTATAAATTTTCTAATTATTAATATTATTATTATTATTAGGATTTATTACTATTATAATGTTTTATTATTTCTATAAAGCGTATTATTTTTATGATTTGTTTTATTTAATTACTTATGTTCAATATTATTATTAGTATATTATTATGATCATAATATTTTATTATTTTTACATATTATTATATTCTCATATTGTTATTAATATTTTTGTTGTATTATTATTATTATTATTATTATTATTATTATTATTATCATATATATATATATAAGAACCGAAACCCTATTTTTTCCCCTCCTAACCTACCCAGCCTCCACCCTCTCCCCTCTCCTTTCTCTTCCCCCGTTTTTCTTCCTCTTTTTTTCTCTGGTTTGGCCGACCTGCGGCTCCCTCCGGCATCCCACCTGCTGCCCGCACCCTCCCCTCCCGCGCACTCCGCCTCGCATCATCCCGGCCCCAGCATCCCCTTGCGCACCCGCCGTCGTGTCGGCTCCCTGCCCAGCTTCCCGGCGTCCCGGCCACCCTCCGCCTCATCGGCTCCCGCTCACCCCAGCGCCCCGGCCTCGACCTCCTTCAGCCTCCCCAGCCTTGTCGCGCCAGCTCTCCATCCTCCCGCACCCCCCCGCTCCATCTCCGGTGACCCCAACTGCCGCTGGCGTCCCTCCGCTGTCCCTGCCTCCTCCGCGCGCCCCGGCATCGCCCTCGCCGCTGCCTCTTCCGGCCTTCCGACGCCCTCTTCGTGCGCTCCCTATCGTCGGCGCCTCGCCAACCCGCCGGGCAGACCCCCTGCCTTGCTCCGCACCTCCGGCGTCTTCCTGGTTCGGCCGACCCGCACCACACCCCCTCCGGCGCCGCCCTCCCTGCTCCCTGCCACCGCCGTCCCGGCTCCCTCTCCCCCTGTCCCGGCTCCCTATCCCCCTGTCCCGGCCTCCCTCCGTCGTCGCGCCCTGCCGCCTCCACCCGTCCGGCCACCCAGTCACCGGCGCACCCTCCTACCGAACCGCGGCCGCACCCAGCTCCTCCTGCCCGGTCTCCTCCCTCACCCATGCATGTGAGTTTCTTTTTTTATTTATTTATTTATTTATGTTTCGTTTTATAATAATAATTATTATTATGTTACTATTACTATTATTATTACTATTATTATCATCATATTATATTATTATTATTACTATTATTATTATAATTATTATCATATTATTATTATTATTATTATCATTATTATAATTATTATCATATTATCTTTATTATTATTATTATTATTATTTTTATCATTATTATTTTTATCATTATTATTATTATTATTATTATTGTTATTATTATTATTATTATTGTTATATTATTATTATGTTAATATTATTCTACTAGTATTATTATTATTGTGCTAAATTATTATTGTTATTTATTTATTCTCTTGATTATTTTTGTATGTGTTATTTATCTATATATATTTATTTAATTTCCTATTTGTTTATTAATTGATTGATTAATAAATTAATTCATTTATTTATTTATTTATTTTTTCCTTCGTGGCATCTTGGTGTTCATATTTAATTCATATTAATCCTTTCTCTGTCGCGGGTTGAGTGACATGTACTTTTTCCGCTGTTCAGCGTACACAGTTAGTCCGCAAGGGATTGTTCTACTTTCCGTTGGGTTTCCGTCACGTGCGCTCCGTGTTTGAGGTAGGCAAATTCAAATGTTTCCTTTCCGAGGTACTCTGCTGAAGATTGAATTGTTTTAAATAAATTTTATTCCATGATTCGTGTGTTTATGATATCCTTGCATGGCTTATTTTGGTGTTTTAAATCTATAGTTTTTGTTCGAAAATTAAGTTTGAAGCAATTATATTTTATGCCAAGGTAGTTGTGCACTAGATGTTGTCCTGCACGTTTTATTGTTTATATAGTGCACCTGTTTTGGCGTTTCCAGCTAAGGTGGAACTAAATGCCTATGTTCTCTTATGTTATCATTGGTTGTCTTGAGCAGTGTTTTTTTTGTAAATAAAGAATCATTCTTGGATCTTATTATCCTGTGCTGGTTAGTTTTATGAAATTTAGTATTATTTGGAAAAGTTGTCGTGCCCCTTTGCAGGTTTGATGCACCATTGGATGTTGACACATCCATCGGTGCACCAGGTGCACAAATGGATGTGCCCTCAAATGAAGGTGGTGTTTGAAATTGTTACCATTCATTTTTATTTTTATTTATTTTTATTTTCTCGAAATCTCGACTTTCCCAAATGGTTCTTGGTTTCAAAATGTTTTCGCCTCTTCATGAGACACATTAAACTGGTTTAAAAAGAAATCTACAAAAATATGCCTGTTTGGCCTTTTATTTAATACAAAAGCAGCTCTTGAGTTTTTGAAAAAGATATTTTGAAATGTTCGTGTAAAGTCATTTGATTTTGTAAAAACGGAGTGCTCGCTTGGCGACTTCGGGTATTTTTATAAAGTGGTTTTGATAATTAAATGACGTGAAGGCCCGGTTGGCACTTTATTAATTGTGAAGTGATTATACATATATATATATATATATACGTACTTGTGAGGGCATCTCTATAGGGGGACTTCCCTTCGAGGGTTGTCGTGTAGCGATGTCCGTGTAAGGGGTTGGCAAGTGCGGTGAGATGAGTCACGCGTGCGAGGGTCTCCCACTTACACAGTGTTACAAAAAACACCATGGGTTCCTGGGCGTCTTGTAGATTATCGAGTGATGGTTCCTTGCTAACCCTGATTAGACGGGTTAGTACCCCCTGGAGTTGTGGACAGGCCAGGAGGGATGTGCCACTGGTTGGCTATTAGGGCGGCCAGTTGGTTATTGACTATGGAGTACCACACCGACAGGTAGTCTGAACCCGAGTACGTCCAGGGGTTTTCTAGGGATGTTTAGGATCACCCATGGTTACTTGTTCTCCTTGATTGTTTACTTTCAGTTATTCTTTACAGCTTATAGTGTTACTTGTGTCCTTTTGCACTACTTTTATCTTGCATTACTTGGTTACGTTCTGTTTCACTGGTCTGTTTTCAACCTGTACTGTTTACCTGTTCCTTTCTAGCACAGTCGTGGTATTATTTGTACATGGTTTTGTTTATACAAATAGGAAATGGTTTTGAAAGTGATTTTAGTGTGCGTTGGGTTTTCAAAAGGGGAAAAAATTTTGTTTATTTTTAAATGTGAAAAATCTATTTTTATAATTGTATTTTTCAAACCTGTTTCAACGGATTGCTTGGGAAAGGAAACATTTGGATTCAGTGGTTTACTTTGGCTTACCTACTGGGCATTTTTAATGATCACGCCTATATTATCATTTCAGTTGCAGGTCTTCCCTTGCTCAGGTCTTCTGTTTTGAGTCGCTCACGGTTGGAGCGAGGTTGCTCTCTGGTTGGGTGGTGACCTGAGAGGTCACATGGAGGTACGTGGTCGTGTGGATTTTATTTCTTTTCTGCTGTTAGTGTTTATTTGTTCTATTCTATTTACTTTTTTTGGGCTGAAATCGTTCCCAACGATCAAATTTTAATGCCTGGAACTGGTTGCCATCCCGGGGGGATCAGGAACGCCCCTCGGGACTTGTCGCGGACTGGCTCGGGTGACCGGTTCAGGGTCAACCTGGGCTGGTTCGTGACAAAATGGTATCAGAGGAGGTTCGTGTTATTTGGGTTGTCCGGTAGAAGGAGATTAGGACTGTCGGAACTCGAGGGGTGGGTGCAGGAAGAGAGTCGCGAACTCTTGCTTGCATTGATCTTCGAGTTACCAGGGTAGTCTGGGAATCGTGTCCTTGTCTTTTCTAGTTTGTCTTGGATTGAGAGATGACGATGGAGGCAAGCCGACGTTACTTCGTGATTTCACATGGAGTAGTGACCCATGTGGAGTCTGAGTACACGGTTTGAATTCCTCCTAGTGGTTGACGCTGACTTGGGACATGGCCCACTACCATGTCGCTAGGTTGGGCGTGGCTACTAGTCCCTCATTTCAGTGATTGATGCAAATTTTGGATGTTGTTTTCATTTTGGTCTGTGTGAGTGCGTAGTTGGAAATGAAAAAAGGGGGTTTCGAAAATTTGAATAGTTTCTTTTAAAGGGCTTTAAATATATGAAATGGGTTTTAAAAAATGAAATCTCTTGATTTGGAAAATCTGTTGTTTGCTTGGAATTGGTTAAGAATGATTTGGGGTGAAACCTCAGGTCCTCTTTATGAACGTTTGCACATGTGTGAGAATGCATGGGGAAAAAAGCATGTTGGTGCGAGTATTATTTGACAGTGGATAAAGACATGTGCAACGGGTCATGAGATTACCTGGGTGTGTATTTGAAATTAAAGGCTTGACCTTATTTTCTAAATTGGTTTTAAAGGGGAAACGGTTTTGGAATGTTTTTTGTTTGAAAGTGGATTGTTTTTTGGAAAGTGGTCTTGACAAAGGATGGTTTTAAAGTTTAAAATAAAAAAGAGGCTTTATTTTGGGTTGTGTTTGTATTTGTTTGGTCCTCGTGCTGACTGTTTTTGATGAAGGCACTTTTATTGAAGTTGCTTTGGTTTGATATTGGTTTTTTCTTTGTGTTTTATATATCGCTCAGGAAATGCCGCCCAGAAAGGTCTCTAAGGATTCGGATATGTCATGCCCAGTTTTTAGTCCTCCTCAGACTCTGCCTATTCTCTATGGTGATCAGGGTCCGTTAGAGGCAGTGAAATGGCTCGAGGAAGTGGAGCGTGTCTTTAGAATGTTGGGAACTCCCGATAATGTTAAGGTTCGTGCAATTATGGAGTTGTTTGAGGGTCCAGCTCTGGACCAGTGGAAGAGGGTTACCACATCATCAACGCAAGTTGAAATGACGTGGGATGTCTTTAAGATCGTTTTCATCCAATGGTTTGTACCTGAGGTAGTGAAGCTGGAGAAAAAGAGGGAGCTTGTGCATATTAAACAAGGCCAACGGACGGTGAAGGCATATGTTGACCATTTCAAGGAACTAATTTCCTTTTCTCCAGAGGTAGTGTCGCATGAGCTCATAAAGGTCTCTCTTTTCACCGGGGGTCTTCGTCCGGAGATCAAGGAGCGAGTCCTCCCTTCTAAAGACTTTTGTTTCGAGAAGCTGGTAGAGGAAGCATTTTTGGCTGAGTTGGTTTCTGGAACACAGTTGGTTAGTACTTCAGCATCCCCAGTTGTTCGTAAGAGTTTCTCCTCTGGTGTGGAAAATATGCCAGAGATACCTATTCCTAATGAGTTATCCCCTTTGGTCCCAACTTCCAGTTCATCAGATCGTTCGAGGGTATGCTTTCAGTGTGGTCGTTTCGGGCATATAAAGCCGTCTTGTCGCAACCCTCCGAAGACGTTTCATCGATGCGGTTGTCTGGGTCATCTGGAGAAGTTTTGCAGGAATCATCGCTTGAAGAGGACGCTGTGATTGGAGAATGTCAGTACCTGACTGTGAGGCAGAAGATGCTTCAGCCATCAGAGCCCCAACCACAGGTCTTGGGGTGAAGCTCGCGCACAGTCAGGAGTTCCCAGGGTTGTGAAGCCTTGGTCCAGGTCCTGTCTTCCGTATTGACGGTGGATCAATTAAAAACCTTTTCATATTTGTTTACCTGCTATTAAAGTTCCAACAACGTTGTAAATGCGTTATTTTTTTTTATAAAGTGATGATGGACTTGTTCTATGATAATCTAAGTAAACTTGTCGTGTGGACGTGGTATTCTGATTCGTGTGTCTTTCTTAAAAGTGTGTTTGACCCTTGTGTGGGTTTACCTCGGTTGAGTTATGCTTTTCGGATGTGGTTATGTTTCGTGGATTTGAATGGGTCATGTTTCTGATTCGATGTCCGGTTAAGTCGTTTCTATGGGTTTTCCCTGGTGTTGAAGATTGTTGACTCTAGTCGAGGATTCAATGTCTCAACAGAGGTGTTGTTTTAATCATGCTATAAGAGTTGGTTCGAATCAGTTGGGAGTTCCCGCGTCGACCCCCCCCCTTTTCCCAGGGTTTTCTATTTAGATGGTCAACTTTTCTGCACTGGTTGAGTTCTTGTGGTGGGGAGAACCCCTTCGTGTTCTCCCCTCAACCTAGGACCTCAGTTTTCTCTTGGATGGGCCGAGTGTGTCCTGTGTGGGGTAAGGTTATCCTGAGAATCTCAGTTCTCTTCAGTTTCTTTAGATCTGTTTGGTCATAGACTTGGATTTTGGCTGACTTGTGGCTTGGTGACTTTCTGGGGGCAGAAAGTGTCTGTGGTGGGGAGAATTCTCACACCCCGACCGCAGATATCTTTATTTTACTTTTTCTTGGTCCCGATTTAAAATTTTTGAGGTTTAGTTGTGTCGGCGGTTTCGCGCCAGTGCGCGGCCGTCACATCGCTAGCGGTGATCATGCGTTCGGCCCGGGTGACTATACGTTCACCCGGTGTTTTAAATATTAATTTTTTTCTTATGTTGACATTTTATTATTAATACTAATTAAGTTGTGTTACCATTATTGTAGCTATTTTTTATTTTATATATGTATATATGTGTATATATATATATGTTTGTATATGTTTAAATATATGTATATATGTCTATATATATATATATGCGTGGGTGCGCGGGCGCGCACGCACGCGCCCATTTATTTTCGAATGGTTTTAATATTTTAAATTTTTGATTAAAGATAATTGCTATTATAAATTTTCTAATTATTAATATTATTATTATTATAAGGATTTATTACTATTATAATGTTTTATTATTTCTATAAAGCGTATTATTTTTATGATTTGTTTTATTTAATTACTTATGTTCAATATTATTATTAGTATATTATTATGATCATAATATTTTATTATTTTTACATATTATTATATTCTCATATTGTTATTTATATTTTTGTTGTATTATTATTATTATTATTATTATTATTATTATTATCATATATATATATATAAGAACCGAAACCCTATTTTTTTTCCCTCCTAACCTACCCAGCCGCCACCCTCTCCCCTCTCCATTCTCTCTCCCCCGTTTTTCATCCTCCTTTTTTTATCTGGTTTGGCCGACCTGTGGCTCCCTCCGGCATCCCACCTGCTGCCCGCACCCTCCCCTCATGCGCGCTCCGCCTCGCATCGTCCCGACCCCGGCTTCCACTTGCGCACCCGCCGTCATGCCGGCTCCCTGCCCAGCTTCCTGGTGTCCCGGTCACCCTCCGCCTCATCGGCTCCCGCTCTCCCCAGCGCCCCGGCCTCGACCTCCTGGCCTGCCGACCTCCTTTTGCCTCCCCATCCCTGCCGCGCCAGCTCTACATCCTCCCACACCCCCCGCTCCATCTTCGGCGACCCCAACTGCCGCCGGCGTCCCTCCGATGTCCCGTCCTCCTCCGCGCGCCCCGGCGTCGCCCTCGCCGCTGCCTCTTCCGGCCTTCCGACGCCCTCTTCATGCGCTCCCTGTCATCGGCTCCTCGCCAACCCGCCGGGCAGACCCCCTTCCGTGCTCCGCACCTCCGGCGTCCTCCTGGTTCGGCCGACCCGCACCACACCCCCTCCGGCGCCGCCCTCCCTACTCCCTGCCGCCGCCGTCCCGGCACCCTCTCCCCCTGTCCCAGCTCCCTATCCCCATGTCCCGGCCTCCCTCCGTCACCGCGCCCTGCCGCCTCTACCCGTCCGGCCACCCAGTCGCCGGCGCACCCTCCTGCCGAACCGCCGGCCGCACCCAGCTCCTCCTGCCCGGTCTCCTCCCTCACCCATGCATGTGAGTTTCTTTTATTTTATTTTATTTATTTATGTTTCGTTTTATAATAATTATTATTATTATGTTACTATTACTATTATTATTACTATTATTATCATCATATTATATTATTATTATTACTATTATTATTATAATTATTATCATATTATTATTATTATCATTATTATAATTATTATCAAATTATCTTTATTATTATTATTATTATTATTATTATTATTATTTTTATTATTATTATTGTTATCGTTATTATTATTATTACTGTTAGTATTATTATTATTATTGTTATATTATTATTATGTTAATATTATTCTACTAGTATTATTATTATTGTGCTAAATTATTATTGTTATTTATTTATTCTCTTGATTATTTTTGTATGTGTTATTTATCTATATATATTTATTTAATTTCCTATTTGTTTATTAATTGATTGATTAATAAATTAATTCATTTATTTATTTATTTTTTTCCTTCGTGACATCTTGGTGTTCATATTTAATTCATATTAATCCTTTCTCTGTCGCGGTTTGAGTGACGTGTACTTTTTCCGCTGTTCAGCTTACGCAGTTAGTCCGCAAGGGATTGTTCTACTTTCCGTTGGGTTTCTGTCACGTCCGCTCCGTGTTTGAGGTAGGCGAATTCAACTGTTTCCTTTCCGAGGTACTCTGCTGATGCTTGAATTGTTTTAAATAAATTTTATTCCATGATTCGCATGTTTATGATATCCTTGCGCGGCTTATTTTTGTGTTTTAAATCTATAGTTTTTGTTCGAAAATTATGTTTGAAGCAATTATATTTTATGCCAAGGTAGTTGTGCACTAGATGTTGTCCTGCACGTTTTATTGTTTATATAGTGCACTTGTTTAGGCGTTTCTAGCTAAGGTGGAACTAAATTCCTATGTTCTCTTATGTTATCATTGGTTGTCTTGAGCGGTGTTTTTTTGTAAAGAAAGAATCATTCTTGGATGTTATTATCCTGTGCTGGTTAGTTTTATGAAATTTAGTATTATTTGGAAATGTTGTCGTGCCCCTTTGCAGGTTTGATGCACCATTGGATGTTGACACATCCATGGGTGCACCAGGTGCACAAATGGATATGCCCTCAAATGAAGGTGGTGTTTGAAATTGTTACCATTCATTTTTATTTTTATTTATTTTTATTTTCTCGAAACCTCGACTTTTCCAAATGGTTCTTGGTTTCAAAATGTTTTCGCCTCTTCATGAGACACATTGTGAACTGGTTTAAAAAGAAATCTACGAAAATATGCTCGTTTGGCCTTTTATTTATTACAAAAGCAGCGCTTGAGTTTTTGAAAAAGATATTGTGAAATGTTCGTGTAAAGTCATTTGATTTTGGAAAAATGGAGTGCTCGCTTGGCGACTTCAGGTATTTTTATAAAGTGGTTTTGATAATTAAATGACGTGAAGGCCCGGTTGGCACTTTATTAATTGTGAAGTGATTATACATATATATATATACGTACTTGTGAGGGCATCTCTATAGGGGGACTTCTCTTCGAGGGTTGTCGTGTAGCGATGTCCATGTAAGGGGTTGGCAAGTGCGGTGAGATGAGTCACGCGTGCGAGGGTCTCCCACTTACACAATGTTACAAAAACCACCATGGGTTCCTGGGCATCTTGTAGATTATCGAGTGACGGTTGCTTGATAACCCTGATTAGACGGGTTAGTACCCCCTGGAGTTGTGGACAGGCCAGGAGGGATGTGCCACTAGTTGGCTATTAGGGCGGCCAGTTGGTTATTGACTATGGAGTACCACGCTGGAAGGTAGTCTGAACCCGAGTACGTCCAGGGGTTTTCTAGGGATGTTTAGGATCACCCATGGTTACTTGTTCTCCTTGATTGTTTAATTTCAGTTATTCTTTACAGCTTATAGTGTTACTTGTGTCCTTTTTCACAACTTTCATCTTGCATTACTTGGTTACATTCTGTTTCACTGGTCTGTTTTCAACCTGTACTGTTTACCTGTTCCTTTCTAGCACAGTCGTGGTATTATTTGTACATGGTTTTGTTTATACAAACAAGAAATGGTTTTGAAAGTGATTTATAGTGTGCGTTGGGTTTTCAAAAGGGGAAAACATGTTGTTTATTTTTAAATGTGAAAAATCTATTTTTATAATTGTATTTTTCAAACCCGTGTCAACGGATTGCTTGGGAAAGGAAACATTTAGATTCAGTGGTTTACTTTGGCTTACCTACTGCGCAATTTTAATGCTCACGCCTATATTATCATTTCAGTTGCAGGTCTTCCCTTGCTCAGGTCTTCTATTTTGAGTCGCTCAGTGTTGGAGTGAGGTTGCTCTCTGGTTGGGTGGTGACCTGAGAGGTCACATGGAGGTACGTGGTCGTGTGGCTTTTATTTCTTTTCTGTTGTTAGTGTTTATTTGTTCTATTCTATTTAATTTTGTTTGGGATGAAATTGTTCCCAACGATCAAATTTTAATGCCCGGCACTGGTTTCCATCCCGGGCGGATCAGGAACGCCCCTCGGGACTTGCCACGGACCGGCTCGGGTGACCGGTTCAGGGTCGACCCAGGCTGGTTCGTGACATTAACAGTTTGAGAAATAACATCCACTCCCACCCCTTCACCACTACAAATTAAAAATTATAAAGTGCTTCAATTTATCATCACTAATCAAATTATAGGGGGGGATTTATCAGTGCTATCTAACAACATGGATAAAGGCGGCCTTTATCAGTGATAAAACACGTATTTGTAATTTCAATAAAATGTGACATTCATATTAAAATTATATATTATAAAAAATAATATTTTAATATATAAATATATTTATATTGATATAAATATAATATATTTGATTAAATATGATTTATATCCTACTAAATATGTATTTACACTAAATATGTAGTAGATTTAGTGAAATATGGTTTGTAAAATAAATCAAAATAAAGTAATTATTATTGAGTAATATATATTTAAGAAAATTTTAGTGATTGATAAAATTAATAAATTAATTATATTTTGAAAATATGTTGAGAATTGGGATTAAGTGAAAAAGGACCCTAAATTTTGATTTAGACATCCGTTTGGGCTCTATGAGATGTTAAATCAATATTTGTGAAAAGATCAATACTCTCTACACATAGGAAACATCATACCTTGTTTTTTCTTGATAAAAAGGCATGGAAGGCCTCCTAAACTGATTTTTTAGTAGGGATACCCTAATTTTTGAACATTTGATTGAATTTAAACTTCATTTAAGTGGATATAATTTTCTTTATTTGGTGAAGACTAAATTTATTCCCTCAGCTTAGATTTATATGGATATTATGGTGTTGAAATTTAAGGGTTTTTTTGTTTTTTAGTATTATTTCTAAATTAATATATATATATATATATATAATTTTTTATATATTTAAAAATAAAAATTAAATTTTATAAATAAATATTTAAACGTATTTTCATATAACATAATTTTTAAATATATATACCATATTGAAATAAAAAACTAATTATCCAAATGTATAATAATATATGAATATGTATATACCTATACAAATGTATATAATATATATATATGTGTGTGTGTGTTAATAAATAAATAAATAATAAATAAATATATATTATAATACATGTGAATAAATATTTAAATAATTATATATATTTATTAAAATAATTATATGTTAAAAAATATATATTTATTTATAAATATTTACTACAATATACAATAAGTTCAATTCCTCAGAGGAGTGGTAAGATTGTTTTTTGATAAGGTGGTGGGGTAGGGGTTTAAATCTCACCCCTACAAATTAATTCAAGAGTTAATGGGTTGGGGTCATGGTGGGACTAGGGGGTGGGGTTTCCAATGTGTGGTGTCCCCAATGTGGTGTGGTGGGGCTACATGTTCTTGAAAAATAATTCCATTTTTTCCAAGTTTTTTTTTCGATTTTGTTTTCCATATTTTTTTTAAATTTGAAAACCTTATAGAAGCACAAATAAATGAATTGGTAAAAGAAAATTTTATTATTATTAAAAAAAGAACTAATAAAGTCCCCCTTTATCAGTTTTTTTTAGCATAGATAAATGGTATCATATTTTAAGGGTGCTTATATTACCGATTTTTTATTTAGTGATGATAAAAGTGAATTATAGAATTGATAATGTCCTTATATGTATTAATGATTCATACTCCATTGGTTCATCCCATAAGAGAGTTATGCCTTTATTAACACAAATCTATCAATGGAAGATTAAGTAGACTCATTAGGGAGGAATTGAAGAAGTGAAACTAATGATATAACAAACACTCAGTCACTATGTGAAGGACTTATCTCTTCACCATGTGAATAAATTCACAACTTATTGAAATAGTATCAACATGATATAAATAAAAATATTTAATATCTATAATAATAAATTTTATCAATAAACTATATTTATTCTAACAACTCACATGTGAAAGAAAGACACTTACAAGGAGAATTTGGAAGCATAAAAATACATGTAAAACATAAAATAATTCCCCAATTTTCATCACCAATACCACATTGAATTGGAATTTTTGGACCCTTGGGTTGACCACCAATATTTCCAGGACATTCCAATTGATTAGAATAGGAATAGGGTGGTCGAAAGTTTGAGGAATTAAAATTTATACATAGTGGACCCACAATTGGAGACAGCTTGAATTCCACAAATAGATGTGCTAAAAAAGGTTTTAAAATGGCTTAATATGGATGGTTATTAGATGAATAAAAATTTCCCAATATTTCTTATAATTTATTGTGAAATTTAAGTCAAATTGTATATATCATATATATGTTATCATCAAAATGGTGGTTTGTCATTCCGAGCCATATAAACTAGACCAGAATTATTTATTTAACTTTGGCCACCTAGATCATCTCTAAAAACTATAAATTATTTATATAGAAAATTGGATTAAATTTTATTCATGATTTTAGATATCTATAGATTATTTTTTATATCTAATGGGAATGTTACATGGTCAGTAAATCCAATTTAGTGGGCTATAGTTCAGTTCAATTTGCGTCAAATTTTCTAGATTCAAGGTGCCAGATGATGGTCATCTCCAATGAATCTCCCATTTTTACAATAGTAAATAAATATTTATCATAAAATTGATAACATGGTCATACAATATCAAAATAATTTATGAATAGGTAGTCTTTTAAAATGTGATGAAAAGTGTACCGAGTTTTAGTGCATTTTAAGAAATAAATTTAAACATGGGTTGAAATGGAGTTAAAATTACAAAACACATTAATATATGTGGTTATGATAAAATAATAACCTGAATAGTATGATATAGAAAATAAATATTATCCTCTTTCATGGGTTAATAATACCCAAACGTTTGTATTTCCTGTATCGATAATAAACTATCCCAAAAAGATGAAATGTTAATTCCCTCATCCAAAAACATTTTAACATACAATGCTCACAATTAATACCTCACATAAAACAATAATGAATACCATCAATTTTTTTAAAAAGATAAGTTAAGAATAATATCCCAAGACCAAGAACACTTCTTTTTTTTCTATTCAATACAACATTTTATCAAATTTCAATTAAGCATGATGATGTTTTCTACATCATAAAATAAACATGGGTTTATTTTTATATAAGGGGGAAATGGAAGCACTAGGTGAGTGTCACTTTTAAATCCTTAAATGAGTATGAAAATTTTTAATTTTATGTTTTTTTATTTTCAAATTTTCAATGGTATTGAAAATCTCAATCAATCAAGTGAACCCCTACTGTGTGACTGTTTCGATGATTCCCAAGAACAAAGGCCCTAGGGAACCACGTTAAGATAACATACATGGGAATCATGTCAAGTTAACTAAATTAAAAAAATAAAAAAACCTAAATTATATATATAATGTCCAATTTTGGGATAGAAAACGATAGTGTCATGATCCTCATGTGTCGGAAGCCACACATCAATTCAATCCAATGTTGTATTCAAAAATTTATGGTGTTTTAAATATATTTTTTGTATATTTTATTTTCATTTTATTGATTTTTGAATATTAATATTAATCGTAAAATAATCTACAAAACTATGATATTTATTATGGGACCTATGAAATAGAAATAGTACCCCACTTTCCAAAGGTTGTACATAGTGATATTTTGATTAAGTGGATAGAAATTTCAATGGTAAAAAGTCACATAAGATGAACATACTTTCTAATTTTTTTTGCTGGAACATAAAATATATTTAAAATAAAATTCATGTAATGAAAAATTATTTTATTTTATATCCTAATGTTTATAATTTATATCATTACATGTAAGGTTAATGAAATTTCATTTTCATTAATGCACACAATTTTTAACATAATTTGACCTTTATTTTCACCCCCAACATAGAATGAAACTTCCCCCAGTATTAAAAATAAAATTATAAGGGAGTTGAAGTATATGAGAGGATTTCCAAAATTAAATTTGAAAAATAAATTATGGAATAAATCAACTTGGTGGTCTACTAATGATGGTATGGTTGTACCCAATTACTTGTTCAATCCCCATGGCGTCATAGAATCTATATAGAAAATGATATAATTGGTATATAATTTTATATGTATGTAAGATAAATGTAAATCCTTCATCCTCAGGATCCTCTACATCTTACAAAAGTATAATTGTATCATAATGGAAATCCTACATGGTTCCCTTAATAAAAAAAATGAATGAAAAAATTTACTTATTTATTTTAGCGCACCAAATAATGATACAAGTCATAGGTAAAAAAGAACATATTAAAAAAATATATTAAATAATTTTCAAAGATAAATATATATAAAAAAATGATGGATGATGGAAGTTGGAAAAATTCGCAGGTCATTGGTTGGTGCACTCTCCTCTCTCCCTTCAGTTTCATGTTCATGGCCCACAACCTCACTGAATGCGATGAGGTTTTCCCCTTGCTGTTCAACATGTCCGATTTATATACATAAATATTATTGATGGTAGAATCAAGATAGATGCCAGTTTTGTTATAGGAACATTCCATTGTCACCCTTTGGTTGTGGGTTTGAGTCTCATAGTTGAGTTTTCTCCTTTTGAAAACACCCTACCCTTCTAGATTTTTTTTAATTTTTTGATTTTAAAAATATTTTTAATCCATATTCATTTTTAAAAACCAAAAACAATAAAATTAAAATAAAATAAAATATAAAAAATATTCAAATTTATTTCTGGAAAAAACATAGTTTAAAGTCATTATCTTTACTTGGAACTCTAATTTATCAAGTTTTGTTTGGTTGATAGGTTGGTTCTTTTAAATCATGAACAATTTCATAATTTAATTTTTATTATATGAATAGTTTTATCCTATGACCATATAATATAATGATATGAAAACTAGTGGTATCCTGAACCTTGAATTCCCTAGGGGGAGACACATGATGCACTATGTAGGGTGCTACCCACCTTTACTATAACATACCAGGGTGTAAATAAAGTACAAAATATACAGGATAAAAAAATTTACCTGTTCAATTTCCTTGAATTTAAGGTTCCTATATTAGTAGTCTTAAACTTGAATTTTGTTAATAATTAAAATTTTACAAGCCTCCATTCTAAGTTCCTAAACTTTATCAAGGTCTAACGTCCTCATTGTTCTGGCTAAGGATATATTTAATTTCCTTTTATTTGTTTCCTAAAAATATTTTTTTATGAATTTTAATAGGTAAATTTAATGTGTTTCCATAAAACAAACTATATTCTGAAATTTTGAGGATGATGTTGAATGCAGTATAATATACACAAAGTGAATCCAAGAGTTTCGCAGACCAATCCTTCATAGAGGGGTTTCAAATTTTCCCAAATTATGTATTATTTTCTTATTCAGCAACTCAACCTGGAAATTGGTTTTAGGGGGGTAGAAAATAGAAACCTAATGAGAGATCTCACAATTAGTACTAGGTTCCTAGAAGGAATGGTATTAGAAATGGGTTCCATGATCCCGGATGTTAGCCTTGGGAATAAAAAATCTATAAAAGATGTTTTTTTAGGAAGAGAATCATAGTTTGATGATCATTGGAATTTTTGGAAATGGACTCAATGTATTTTGAGACATAATCAAGAGTAATTATGATTTATATATATCATTCTAGTTGGACTTCTTTTTATGGGACTTCATCTAATGAACCGTTCGGAATTTTTCCCCTTTATTATATCTGATGGTTTTTTAAAAATCTATCAGATAACTTTGGAAAACTTTGATTGATATATTTTTAACATAACTCAGAAAATTCAATCAAATGAAACATCTTGGAATCCTATGCAATCTTTTTATGGCCAAGTTGCATCAAAACATCAATTTGGTGTAACATATTTGAATAATTCATATAATCAAATATTATTTGATCTTTTAATGTTTATCTGTCTGAGGGATCCTACATACCACATTACCCTTTATAGTACATCATTATCTTATATCATCACTTTGAAAAGTTTGTCATCAATAATTCCATTGAGTTTTTCTGAAAAAAATTTCTTCATAACTTGATATTTTTTATGATAGCTCTACAATCTCACCCTAAATTTGAGATGATTGAACTCCATTTCTAGGGAATTTTCTCTTCTTTCAAAACATTGGGTAATATCACAATCATTAAAAATTTTGATATTTGATTAATGAATAGTAGATCACTTAGCATCAAATGATTTCTTTCCCAATTATCATTTTTCTGATGGACTTTATAAATTGGTTCGACCAATTAGTCTTTATTCTGTAAGGATGTATTTATAAGATTATGTTCGAAGGAAACTACATCCAATGAAATTTATCTCCATGAATACGCTTATTCATGTAAAATTTATACAAAAATCTATTTTCCCTAAAGGAAATGTTCGACCGATGACATCCCTTTCTCTATTAGTTTTTAACCACTTTTTATGTCTGGTATCATTCTACTTAGAGTATTCTTTAGGAAACTATTTAAGGAAACTTCATCCAATTGGTCTTCAAAAACTTATTTGGGAAATGTTTTTTCAACCAGTTTCACACACTTCTTAGGGGAACTCTTTTGGGAAACTTCAACAACATTGTAATATTGTTGTAAAAAACTAATTCTACAAAATCATAGTACTTGTTTTTGACATGAAAAAAACTCAGAAATAATCATATGTAAAAACTCAAAGTCTTAAAAATATCTTCCTTAAGAAAAAAAGACTTTAGAAACATCCTTACTTCATCATCCAAGTAACATTAACATTATTATGAATGTTGGGAACATGAGCTGAAATTCCATCCTTCTTTCTAAAAATTTCTTTATAACTTCTTGAACATATTTAAATTAATAAAATATATATAAATCATTGAAAAACAAGGAAATCCTTTGAAAAAAATATAACTCAAACATAGAGTGGCCCCAATAATCTCCCCTCTATATTTGTTTGGAAATACCTTCAAAGGAACTTCCAAATGTATATGTCAATATGTGAGTTGTTCTCTCCCTTTATTTTATTCTTTATTTTCTCCCCATTTTTGTTCCAAACATAAATTTCACTTTCTCTCCCACTTAATGAAAAGAAAAACAATATTCATTGAAAAGGGTATCATATTTATCTAAAGAAATGTGATGGCCATCATTTCACTATTAGTCCACTTGAGCCATGCTTGTTGTAGAAAATAAGAGGATTTGATTTAGACCACAAAGATGTCCCTTACTAACTGATCATGATATCTTATATAATGATAGATCATAAAATTGTTTTCAACGTTTTCACTTTTATTTTATTATTAATATACTTATTGAGACATGGAACTTCTATAAGAAAATTAAGCCCAAAACTGCCACAATAACTTTAATAAACATATTAAAAACATTCTAGTGTAACATTCAGGATAATTGGCCTAGGATAAATTTTTTAGATCCACTTTTCTAATGTCAAAAATTAATTTTATTTACCCCGATTTGTTTAATGATTTTTGTCATGAGTAACCATGGATGAGATATTAAGAAACACATATCTTTTCTAATGACATGATCTCTATGTAATTTCTAGACTTATTATATTTAAAAGAGATAATGTTTATGAAATCTTACTCATTATTCTTTAAATGTCTCCCCCTAAAAGAGACATTCCTTAAAAACAGAATAATGATGAAAATATTTATAATATTATTTGTAAAAAAAATTATTCTTAGAAAGCATAAAAATTAAAATTTCTTATGTGGATGTCTGAACATGATGATTTCCACATCTTTACCAAGGGTGTTCCTTTCATAAAACATCTAGTGAAACATTAATAAAAACCATTATAGGATGGAAAAAGTCCTTAATTTTTTTTCCTAAGGTTGAAAACCATTTTCCTCATATCAGGTTATCCCACTACGATTATCCTCACCATAAATTTCCTATTTTGATAGAGAAAGTCCAAAACACATAGGTTATAGAAGTAAGGTGATTATTATTAGCTTCTAAATGTGAACAATAAGGTTGATAATTTTTTCTCAACCAAGTTTCTCCACTTCCTCTACTCTTCATGCCTATAAATATGATATTCAAATATGATTTAGCCTACATGGATCTTATCACTTCTTCATTCTCTTTATGTGTAAAATTTATTTTCTCAAGAGATTTTAAAGAACTTGTTTCACCTAGTGAAACTGTCATATTCTTCAAGATAATTTCTTGTATGGAATAATTGAAGAACAATATATTAGAGTGTGTCTATCCTTATTTCACCATAATAAAAAAAACTTATTTAACTATTTGTGGAATTTTGAATTTCTATTTTACACTATCCCTTTCTTATAGTTCTTATATTTTTCTCATTCTTTCCTAATATTTTGGCCTAATAACCAAAATATCATTAGGAACATTGGGAATAAGTTTGGAGTTTCAACATGAATTCTTATGTGTTTCATCATTTTTATTTGTACTTTTGTATTCATCCATTTTCATCAACTTATTGGATTTAGAATCTAATATCATATCAAATTTCTTACATGAAAAATTATTGGGAGAAGTTTTCTTTAAAATATTCTTATGCTCACTTCCCATGGATTATTTTTATTTCCTCACTAAATTATATGACAGTTTTATTATCTTATTTTGATAAATTTTGAAATGAGTATATACCAACCTTCTCACCAAAAATTATTACAACATCACATTTATTTTCAAAATTTCCAAATCTATTACAAGTTTTTATATTTTTATTACCCTATGAATGTTGTTTATTCATATATGGAATAAAACCCCCTAATATTGGATACATTTGTGATTTTTAATTTAGATTATTATACCAATAATACAATACACATTTCCCAAATTCACTTCAACACAAACATTGACCCAAAAACCATGACATGATTATATATTCTGTATGGAGTTTTTGGGACTTCTGCACAAATGTTTATGCTCTTCATGGTGAACCAACTTCCATAAGATTTTTCTTATACACCCTATTCATGGTGGTAGATTTCACATCTTTCTTTATCTATAAATAGTCATAGTTTTTTATAATCATCACTTTTCATGAAAATATATTTATTATCATTATTACAAAATAGTTTGGATGGTACCTCTTTCTTCAGAGCTTCTTGATATAGATCTTCAAAAACTTTCATAATATTCTTATAAAAATATAGAGATCCTTTTACCTTAGAATCCTATAACAGACATTGAGTTTCAAAAAAAACATTGTCCTTCTTATATGAAGACTCAGTACGTGTATTCTTAAAAATAGCCAACTGATCTTTAAATTCTAGACATCTTATATTTATAGTGTTACTCTGATATTTAATCATAGTCGCCTTACTTAACAAAAATTCTTCATTCTTTTAGTTTCCACTTTATGAATTATTTATTTTGAAAAAGAATAATGTTCCTGAATCTTTTCAAATTATGGACCATAATTCTATTTTTTAACATTTCTTCAAGTGCATCGATCTTTTCTTCTAAAGTATTCTTCACTCCATATTATCTACAACTTATTTAAGATGAATACATTCAAATTTTGAGGAACTAATTTTATGATCCATATTTATTAATTTAAAGGCTTCAACCTATCTATAGATCTTTATACATTTTATAATTTTTTTTCAAATATTTCTCCATATTATCTACTTCTTTATACAGTTGGGTGACTTCTTCCTCCAAACTCTAAAAGTCTCCACCAATAAGAGAGACTATTTATTTGGGAAAAAATATAGAATATCTATTATAATATCTAATGATATATTTTGAGAAGTTATAGATTTATCACCATCACCACTTATGCTAGGATTTTCTTTATAAGAACAATTTATATAATTATATTCACATACCTCAAATCACTTAACATACATGAGGTGAAAATGTTCTCCATATCCATGGTGGAATATTGAGCCACATGCTCTTCACGTTCCATGATTCATATATCTTTATTATTGGAAAAGAATGAAGAAACTAATAATTCATATTCTTTAGGTAATAGGGAGAACTTATTCTTCTTTATTTTATCTTTTATTTTCCTATCTATCATGGTCTTGGTAGAAATTAAATTCTGTTCAGAGATGAATAAATCAACACAAATACTAAACATCATTGTGAACACATGAAATAAAATAAAATAATTAATATAGATTAACTTCACTACATAGAATCAAACAGAGGTTAACAATACCTATCATACAAATTGTAAGGACTAGTTTTGGATATGATTAACATTGAGAGGAGGGAGTGGGGAATTAATGTTGGGAACTTTTTAACCTTTTATAAATTTTTATCCATTTACCTCTTTTACCTATCAAGATATTTATTCTTTTATTATATTTTACATATAATATACTGAAATATGATATAATGTAAATATGAAACATGAAATTTTTACATGGTTTACTACTCAATAAGAGTATCTAGTCCTTACCTTGAATGGTGTTGTCCAGTACAAATATTCCTCAGTATAATATGTTATATAAAATATAGTGTTGTGGCTATAAAACCATACTTAAAAAATGAGAGTCCCCATACTTAGGAGGGGGGTGAAAATAATCATCTTCCTTATAATAGTAAAAACATTTTTCGATTTTGTAGCTCATTACTGGTTCTTTATATAGCCTCTGAAAATAGTCTCCAATTTCTTTAATAACATTATAACACAATTAAATTCTTGCACCTATTGATATTTATGATAGATGTCATAGTACATATTTTTTCTTCTTCACTCTTATACTTATAACAAGAACTTATTAAATTTATTACCTGTATAGTAGTAGGAAAGAAATTTCCTTAAAATTACAACATCCATTCTTATCTGACCATTCCTACTTATCTAGTGATGACTGTCTGGTGATGTATGTCTAGTGACAGTTCAACATATCTTCTTATTATTCTTTAGAGTATAAAACTTAATGCTGCTTTTCCTTATACAACCTTCCCTATTTTTTTCCCAATACTATCCATCTAGTGATGTACGTTTGGTAATGTCTGTCTAATGATAGTACATTTGATATTTCTTCTTCTTATCAATTTATACTAATCACCACTAGATAACGAAATTCCATCCTGTATCTAACTGATCCTTCTTATTCATTTCCTTGAACACCTATTTGTATGGAATAGTCCATCCAATTATTTTTTTTCTTATGGATATTCAACTGAACAATAATTTTCTTCATACAGTGCTTTAGTTTCTTTTGGTTTTTTAGTTCCATTTGAAACCACTACTCTATATGATACCAAAACTTTAACCCAGATGAGAACTAATCTCATACTTATTGGTCAGATCTTTGTTATAGTGAAAAATATTCAATACTTTTTATCCTTTACTTATGAATAATGTTCAATACACCTTTGTACTGTATGAACTTCCCTCTATATAGGTGCAATCATGAGAGAAAATTTAGAAACCTAATTTTATTTTCCCACTCAATGAAATATTTAATTTCAAATATCCCACTCACATGAAATTAAATGGATGCTTATCAAGAATTCTAGAACCTTATTCAATATTAGATGAAATACCAACAATTTAATCCCTCTTCAAACTCTATTAAAACTTGTAAATAAAAATGATATTCTTTATTTATTTTATGAACTTTGAAAAATCATATCATCATCATAACATTTGGAAACATTAAAAACATTTTAATTCTCTTTGAACACTTTATAAGTCTTCTTCCAGATACGCTCTACGTCTAATGACTTGTATCAGAAAAATTTTACTGATTTATTTCATAAAGAACCCTCTATTTGAAGTCTTAAAGAAAGTAATAAAGTATCATCTGATGGGACTTCATCTGAGTTATAATTCACCAGATGGGAATTCTTCTGATGAAACCATGGAAATATGGTCTTGTTATTATATCATATATATTTTTAGAAATCTATTATATGAATTTGTAAAATTCAGTTTGATGTATTAGTAATGTCACATGGAAGATTCTATCTAATGAAAATACCCAGAAACATTTGAAATATTTTTTCTAGTATGGTTTTTTAAACTTTAATTTGGTTAAAATTCTCTAAAATTTTCATCTGACAACATCATGTTTTTTGCCCAATATTTTACTATCTGATGGAACCTTCACACCTCAAAACCCTTTACAACCCTTATTTATCTTATATCAGTACTTTTAAAAGTTAAAGATACATAAATGTAATGAGTTCCACCGTAATAAAAATATCATTATAAATTTAATATTTTTTTAGATTCTCCATAATCTCCCTTTGAATTTATGCTGACCGAACTCACTTTTTGGATACTTTTCACATATTTAAAAAAAATTATTGAATAAAAATCACAAGGCACTTTGATATTTTAATAATAAATAACACATCACTAAGAATCAACTCATTTATTTGTCCAATAATTATTTATCTGATGAACTTTACAAGTAGGTTAAATCAATTATACCTTACTCTATAAAAAAGCCTTTAATAAATTCAGATCGATAAAAAATCCATTTTATGGAATTTGGAATCGTAACTATCATTACACAAGTAACCTTTCCAAAACCATTTATTTTCCCTTTTGAAAATTACTGATTTATGATCTCACATTCTATATTCATTTTCCACAACTTTCTACATCTAGTAACCTTCTACTCAAAATACTATTAAGGAATATTCATCTGACAAGTCTTTAAAACCATCCTAAGGAAATGTTTGACTAATCAGTTTCACGCACTTCTTAAGGAATCCTTAAAGAATCGACTGAAAATTTGTTATGTTTTTGTTAAAAACATACTTCTATAAAATCATATCAATTGTATGTGAAATTAAGAACAATTCACCGCTTATCATAAGTAAAAAACCTAAATACTTTAAAATAGATTCCTTAAGAAAACAAGACTTTATAAACATCCTTTATCATCCAAGAAACATTAAATTTTTTTTCATGATTGGGAACTTAAAACACACTTATTTCCTTCTTTCCAAAAAATTATTGATAACTTCTTCAATATATTGACATCAATGAAATAATTCTATTTCATTGAAAATAAAAAAAATCAATTAAAAACAAATACAACTCAAACAAAGAGTGGTCCCAACAACACATACTCTTGAAAAACTAAAGTTCTCTTATTGAGTATTATATATTCCTTACTAGTATTATAATAACATTAAAATATTCCTTCATCATTTTTAAAATAAATATTTTCAAAATTATATTTTATATTTATGATAACTATTTTGTAACCAGACACCCTAGAATATCCAATTTTCGGTTTTTACCCATTAAAAAAATTCATCTGCTGTTTTATTTAGAAAGGTTTAATAGATGATCTCTTTAAAAATGACAATTTGTATTGAAATATTATAGAAAAAAATATTTAGGCACATTAAACTCAATAATAATTGATCTATAGATTTCTTGAATTGAACTATTATTTCATTTAACCACACCATTTTTTGTAATGTCATAGGGGTAGAAAAAATTGATTATATCCACTGTCTTCACAATATTTATCAATTTATAAATTAAAAAACTCACAACCTCAATCAATTATTATAGATATTATTAAAATATTTTTGAAACTTTGATTATGCATAATGATAGAAAAACATTAGTTAAAGTTTTATTTTTATGTGATAAAAAATAAATCCCGATGAATTTACTATAAAATTCTAGTATTACAATTATATATTTATTTCCTCAACAACTAATAATTTTTATAAGATCAAATAAGTCAATATATAACAATTAAATATATCTAGTAGTACTAACATCATTCAAATATTTAAATCTTTCTTTAAGATTCTTACTATTTAAACAGGAATCACACATAAAATACTTATATGTATGTAAATTTAATAATTGTAGAACCTATTCATTTTTTGAAAATTTGTGTCACAGTTTGAAGTTTTAATTTACAAGTCTTTTATTTTATTTCTTTATCTTCTTACATTCATTCTCAACATTTTTCATATAATCCAATACAATATTAAACCATCATTCTCTATCTTTTTTATTTTCTTCCATAAAAACTCCCAATATGTCATTATCTTCTTTTACTTTTAATATACAATAATTACATTTTTTTAGATTCCAAATTATAGGGTAAAAAATATTCAATTTATCACATTCCACTATTAGTTTCTTGTTTTATTTAATCAATTTCTTATTTTTAATTCTTATGTCTGTATATCTTCATATAATCACAACACCATCATTTCTTAATTACTCATTTTCTTTAGGCAGTTGTTTGAATTTTGAATTTAGAGAATCAATATTAGAACAAGAATAAAAATCATTTTCTTTTTTATATTCATATATTTCATTATGATCAACATTATCAAGTGTAATTAATTGAGATAAGAATTATTCATTTACCTCAAAATTTGTAGACATCACAGTAAGGTTTCTTATCTCTTGTTTTATTCTTGAGTCACTACTTGAGTTTGAACTATATGAAAAATACCATCCATCAATCAAGGGTTTATTTTCCTTTTCCTTTTGTCTTTGCCTCTTTTTGTATGTTTGAGTTTGGGATAGTAAGTGTTGATGTTATCTTTGTTCCTACACTCATAAGTGGTTAATTCTAAACCATCATTATTTTCACTAAAATTTCCTTTCTTATACTTCTTTTTATACATTGTTTTAAACTACCTATTTCCTCAATTTTTCACATAAATTTAAAATACATCATATTAAAATGATCCATCTCTTTTTTACTTTATCAGAACTCAGATTCAAAAATAGTTAGGGGATTTATTAACATTATACTTAAATAAAATTATTTTTCTCGTTTGAGAATCATCATCATTAATATATATTTTTTCCATTCAAGGTCATACTGAATTAAAGATCTGATTGGTTCATATTATGTATATTATTTAAAATTATAACTTTTATCGATCACCGCTTTCTTTTTGTGCCATATTTTTTGAAATTATCTCAACACTTTAAAGTATATTTATGTTTTCTAGTATTTCACCAAGTCCACTAATTCCATTAGAAATTATTGTAAACCAGATGACTATCTGGTTCACTGACTCATCTTTTTCTATCCTCTATAGACTCACAATAATTTGATAATTCAAGAACAAAAAAGTGAAAAAAGGGAAATATTATGAAAACTATTATTTTCATAATAATTTTATATTCACTAGATTAGAACAGGGTAATTATAATATATATTTAATATTTAAGTCAATATAATAGTTATAAAATTAAATAAACATATAGTTAATAAATTTATATAAATATCACTAAAATAGAGAATGCTGGAAATATATGAATTTTTGAAAAATAAGCAAAGTGACGAACTTCTCACGTGAGGCATAGGCCTCGTGGTTAGTATAATTACTATGCCATCTCATGAAGTCAGTATAATTTGAAAAAAAATAGTCTTTTGGTCACTTACCTCACAATTACCTGAAAATATACTTCACGATAGGTTCACATAATATTCATTGCCACTTTGAAAAGTAATACTTATGGTCCATTGAAAAATAATACTTGCAGTTAGTTGAAAAATAATACATGTTGTCAGTTGCATACACACTCATGGTAGGTTTCAAAACTCAAATTACTTTATGAATAAAACATGAAATTACAATCACTTAAGATGTGTAATTCAGGGTAGGTTGGAATTTCCTCAAAATCACTATAGAAAACCATATCATGTGGTAGGTACTATAACTCATAATAGGTACTAAAACTCAAGAAAGATTCAATTTAATATTTATGATAGGTTGTGATAAACTCATAGTAACTTCAATAGATAACTTTACAATAACTCAAGTGTTAAATGAGAAGCCACTTATAGTGCTAGACATGGTCGATCACGGTGCTGGTGTCACACTGTTCCCATGAAGATATATTACATGGTGAAATTTTCGACTCACATGGAAGGGGGTGCACTACTTATATGAAAATGATACATGCACTGGTCAAAGGTGAGCTGACCGATGTGAATAGTGGTGAATGCATAAGTTAAAGCTGAAGCTTTCCTAATGCTTTCATGGACTTTGTGAAGTAGAGTGCATGATTAAAACAAGAAGATAGTAAAGAGTGTGGCACAAATGTATATAAATATATATACCACATAAATTAACAGATATATATAATATATATACATATAAACATAAATTTTTATACACCAAAATTAAAATAACACATGATATAATATTTTAAGTGAAAATATAAAAAAAATATATTATTCTTATCTAAGATAAAAATAATTAAATAATATGAAGTATTAAAAAAATGTTTAGTCAATTTGAAATAAAATAAAATTGACGAGTGGTAAACTTTTTTGAAAAAGTAATCTTAGGAAAATATAAATGTTTTGAAAATTTTAATTTAACTATATGTGAGATAATTGTAATTTAAAAAACAAAAATATTAAAACATTAACAGATAAGTTTAAACACTAAAAACAAGACCCATTTCAAGATGACCAATCTATGGTGGATAATGATATTAAATAGGGGGAGACTCAACCCTCAACACCAAAAGTCATAGAACCATCATTGGAGCCATGTTATGAACGGCCTCCTAAACCTAACTTTTCACAGATTCAAATATATACATGATGAAGGGATCCATCAAAAACATATATGGAATCAAAGAATCTATTAATGACTAAATCTAGGGAGCTAGAAGGATACCATAAATTAATATATCATCTAGAAAAAATCTGTAGGTTACATGAAAAGAAGGATGATATAGATTCATTGATAAATAACTAGATGTATTATTTGTTAGAACTACCCAAAGGTAAGGATGAACTAATAAAAAAACAGATGATCAAGAAAAAGAAGGATGATAGTGTAAAGTAGGTCAAACAGAGGTCTTGATTAGTGGTTAACAGATTCCTTTAGGAGAATGGAGTTGAATTTGATGAGATCTTTTCACCCATGGAAAATATGGATTTAATTCAAGTCATTTTTTGATTGGTATCCAACTTGTACGATAAAATTAAGCAGAATGATGTAATGAAAACATTTCCCCATGAATATATCATCAAAGATATATTTATAAATAATCTTGAAGGTTTTTAGGTTTTTGGATAAGAAAACCTCACAAGAAAATTTAATATGTTCTTGTAAATAATGAAATAAGAGATGAGATAGTGGTAAAAGAAGTTTGACTTGTTCATGGTGAGTCATGGCTACAATCAGGAACATAAAGGAAAGTGTGTTTAATTCAAGGGATTTCAAGATGGTAACTTTATTTCACTTTTACTTTATATTAATTTCATGTTGAACATTGGGAAGTATTTAAAAAATATTTTCTAGTTGGAGAACGAGTTATCCGCATCTTTTGATATGAAATAATTAAGCGCAAATCAACAGATTTTGGGGATGCATGTCACTGATGATAGAAAGTGAAGTATGTTATGGATTTCTAAGGAGAAGTATATTAAATGTGTTCTGAAACATTTTGATATGGATAGATCCAAACTATTGATCATTCCTATACCCATTCATATGAATTTGAAAAAGTCTTCAAGTAAGTTGTACAAGGAATAAATTGAGGTGATGGAGATGATTCCATAATATTTGGAGATTGGAAGCTAGATGTATGCAATGGAATGTATGGGGGTGGGTATTTACAATGAAGTTGTGATCATGAGCGGATTTTTGTCTAATATTGGTAAGCAACTATTAGATTCGTCTATGGGGATTTTGAGGTATCTTGAAGGCATATCATAAAAATTTTTGTGCTATAAGGGAGATGATACACTCTTAGGGGAAAATACATATGAAAATGTGGTTTTAGATCATGACAGTTTGAAGTCTACATCAATTTACATCTATAATTTATAGTAGGAAATTTATCTTTTTAGTTAAGGTTGCATAAGTGCATTGTTTTATCAAGAATTGAAGTAGAATACATTTTTACTGTATATGCTAAAAAAGAGATTTAGTGGATAAAGAATTTTCTCTAGGAACATAGATTCAACTAAAAGTAGTATTTCTTTCATTGTGATAGTAAATTTGATTTGTAATTGAGAAATTACTCCATGTATCATTACCATATGAAGCATATTGACATTATTTATCATTGGATAGGCGAGGTGATGGATTGAAAACATCCATGACTTGGGAAGATAATCATATAGAATAACTCAATAGAAAAGATGAAGAATGTGGTATATGGGGATAGGATGGACTATCTCATATTATCAAGTGGATTTCAGTTAGAGGGGGAGAATTGAAGTGGGTTTTTCCACCTACCATATTCATTGATTATTTATGTGTATTAATAAAATGGATTTAATGCTCCCAATATTCAAATAATATGTATCAATAAGAATAAATTTATTAAATATGACCAATTAATTTTTTGAACTAAATTTTCTATGTCTATAAATGGAGGCCTTGAGGGGTATCCTTTATCATCCAAATAAATCCCAACAGTTTATTTTCATTGTGAGATCCTTCAACACTCATTTTAATCAATAAAAGGAAGAGTGGGGTGGGGGGGGGGGTGAAGTTCATGTAATACTTCTAATTTATGAAATAAAACTGCCTTTTCACTACCCATTCCTTTCGTAGGGATTCTTGAATCACAATACAATCCTAAATAGAAAAAAAATCAAACAATTATGATGATACAATCAATGAACACAGCTAAAAAAAATTAAAGGTTGGTGTGGAGGTTAGTGTTTATTAGTGTATCATTTTCACATTAAATGGCCTAGGATCCACAAAATATAGTAGTAGCTTACATATTTGAAAATATAAAGAAAAAATAGAACCATAAATGACATGATAAATATTTGAAAAACCACATTAGTATTAAAAATAGCCTATGTGTTTATTAAAATAAATTCCAGTCAGGGGGCGATTAAAAAAAATTGCAATAGACTACCCCTTGCCCCTTGAATTCATCAATATCTCCACAAAACTACCTAAAAAACTCTAATAAACCACTGATATCCACTCTTGATTTTCCTACTTTAATAAACACCAGTTCGACTCTACTCCATTGAGAACTTCACCCATTAGTGACACCCTACCTCACTTTCCTATATCCTAACCATTGTCTCTTCCCCCTCAGTTTCTACTTGACTCACATGATATCTCACTATCAACATGTTCATTTACCTCCCCTATTATATTTATTTTCCACCATTTATACCATTTATATTATTTGTTAATTAATTTTTAAATTATCAAATTCAATCAATTTTATCATGGATTAACTAAATTGTTTCATTTTTTGAAGGATAAATTTTCACATGACAATAATATAAACCATCATATTATTATATATTTATAGTTATAGTAAATTTAATGTATTTTAAACCTAAATATGTCTACAATTATTAATTTACTTTTGTAAACAATTTAATTAGGTATTATGGAAGAACTCTATATTATGAATATTATTCTGCACATAATGTCATAGTCAGTATAATTTTTTTTAAAATAAAATATATCATATAATGACCATCATATTTCAAACATGATTATTACATCCTTGTTAATATAATCTTAAACTAATATAAATTAATCATTTATATAGGTTACATTCATTTTTAATTTTTAATAAAAAGTGACATGAAGATAACCAACATTAAAACAAATATTCTAACATTAGTTTTTAATAAATAACATTAAAAAATCATTTCAATGTCAGTTGGTATCACCCAAATTTACCCAAGTATAAGGTTGAAGAGGTCACATGTAGATTATCTTGGGTTGTCGAATCCTCATAGGCCTAAGAATAAACCTATATACAAAGACATTCTATAGAGTGGTTTTGGCTATAAAGTATCCAACATTGGGGTTTGGTTTTATTTAGTTTACTAGAACACTAATGACCTTGGATAACATAATTATTTATATTGGTTTGATCCCAAGATATTTCTAGGGTTATTTTGGTTGAATTTAATTTTTATGATTTCTAATTTTAGCTTCTAGAGGGATTCATTCAATGAAATCAATCTACCCTCATAACTTACTAGATTAATACCTACAGAACCTAATATTAATCACTTATACACTTGGAGGATCATTTTCCTAAGTACTCAAATGTAAAGGGTCACATAAGGACTTTAAATTTATGACTTTAAAATTCAATAAGTATAAGGAAGAAGGAAACCATCAAATACAAATATCAACTAAATGAAATGATTAAACATTAACTGTCACACCCCGACCGCAGATATCTTTATTTTACTTTTTCTTGGTCCCGATTTAAAATTTTTGAGGTTTAGTTGTGTCGGCGGTTTCGCGCCGGTGCGCGGCCGTCGCATCGCTAGCGGTGATCGTGCGTTCGGCCCGGGTGACTATGCGTTCACCCGGCGTTTTAAATATTAATTTTTTTATGTTGACATTTTATTATTATTACTAATTAAGTTGTGTTACCATTATTGTAGCTATTTTTTATTTTATATATGTATATATATATGTGTATATATATATATATATGTTTTTATATGTTTAAATATATGTATATATGTCTATATATATATATATGCGTGGGTGCGCGCGCGCGCACGCGCGCGCCCATTTATTTTCGAATGGTTTTAATATTTTAAATTTTTGATTAAAGATAATTGCTATTATAAATTTTCTAATTATTAATATTATTATTATTATTAGGATTTATTACTATTATAATGTTTTATTATTTCTATAAAGCGTATTATTTTTATGATTTGTTTTATTTAATTACTTATGTTCAATATTATTATTAGTATATTATTATGATCATAATATTTTATTATTTTTACATATTATTATATTCTCATATTGTTATTAATATTTTTGTTGTATTATTATTATTATTATTATTATTATTATTATTATTATCATATATATATATATAAGAACCGAAACCCTATTTTTTCCCCTCCTAACCTACCCAGCCTCCACCCTCTCCCCTCTCCTTTCTCTTCCCCCGTTTTTCTTCCTCTTTTTTTCTCTGGTTTGGCCGACCTGCGGCTCCCTCCGGCATCCCACCTGCTGCCCGCACCCTCCCCTCCTGCGCACTCCGCCTCGCATCATCCCGGCCCCGGCATCCCCTTGCGCACCCGCCGTCGTGTCGGCTCCCTGCCCAGCTTCCCGGCGTCCCGACCACCCTCCGCCTCATCGGCTCCCGCTCACCCCAGTGCCCCGGCTTCGACCTCCTTCAGCCTCCCCAGCCTTGCCGCGCCAGCTCTCCATCCTCCCGCACCCCCCGCTCCATCTCCGGTGACCCCAACTGCCGCCGGCGTCCCTCCGCTGTCCCTGCCTCCTCCGCGCGCCCCGGCATCGCCCTCGCCGCTGCCTCTTCCGGCCTTCCGACGCCCTCTTCGTGCGCTCCCTGTCGTCGGCGCCTCGCCAACCCGCCGGGCAGACCCCCTGCCTTGCTCCGCACCTCCGGCGTCTTCCTGGTTCGGCCGACCCGCACCACACCCCCTCCGGCGCCGCCCTCCCTGCTCCCTGCCACCGCCGTCCCGGCTCCCTCTCCCCCTGTCCCGGCTCCCTATCCCCCTGTCCCGGCCTCCCTCCGTCGTCGCGCCCTGCCGCCTCCACCCGTCCGGCCACCCAGTCACCGGCGCACCCTCTTGCCGAACCGCCGGCCGCACCCAGCTCCTCCTGCCCGGTCTCCTCCCTCACCCATGCATGTGAGTTTCTTTTTTATTTATTTATTTATTTATGTTTCGTTTTATAATAATAATTATTATTATGTTACTATTACTATTATTATTACTATTATTATCATCATATTATATTATTATTATTACTATTATTATTATAATTATTATCATATTATTATTATTATCATTATTATAATTATTATCATATTATCTTTATTATTATTATTATTATTATTTTTATCATTATTATTTTTATCATTATTATTATTATTATTATTATTTTTATTATTATTATTATTATTGTTATATTATTATTATGTTAATATTATTCTACTAGTATTATTATTATTGTGCTAAATTATTATTGTTATTTATTTATTCTCTTGATTATTTTTGTATGTGTTATTTATCTATATATATTTATTTAATTTCCTATTTGTTTATTAATTGATTGATTAATAAATTAATTCATTTATTTATTTATTTATTTTTTCCTTCGTGGCATCTTGGTGTTCATATTTAATTCATATTAATCCTTTCTCTGTCGCGGGTTGAGTGACATGTACTTTTTCCGCTGTTCAGCGTACACAGTTAGTCCGCAAGGGATTGTTCTACTTTCCGTTGGGTTTCCGTCACGTGCGCTCCGTGTTTGAGGTAGGCAAATTCAAATGTTTCCTTTCCGAGGTACTCTTCTGAAGATTGAATTGTTTTAAATAAATTTTATTCCATGATTCGTGTGTTTATGATATCCTTGCACGGCTTATTTTGGTGTTTTAAATCTATAGTTTTTGTTCGAAAATTAAGTTTGAAGCAATTATATTTTATGCCAAGGTAGTTGTGCACTAGATGTTGTCCTGCACGTTTTATTGTTTATATAGTGCACCTGTTTTGGCGTTGCCAGCTAAGGTGGAACTAAATTCCTATGTTCTCTTATGTTATCATTGGTTGTCTTGAGCAGTGTTTTTTTTGTAAATAAAGAATCATTCTTGGATCTTATTATCCTGTGCTGGTTAGTTTTATGAAATTTAGTATTATTTGGAAAAGTTGTCGTGCCCCTTTGCAGGTTTGATGCACCATTGGATGTTGACACATCCATCGGTGCACCAGGTGCACAAATGGATGTGCCCTCAAATGAAGGTGGTGTTTGAAATTGTTACCATTCATTTTTATTTTTATTTATTTTTATTTTCTCGAAATCTCGACTTTTCCAAATGGTTCTTGGTTTCAAAATGTTTTCGCCTCTTCATGAGACACATTGAACTGGTTTAAAAAGAAATCTACAAAAATATGCCTGTTTGGCCTTTTATTTAATACAAAAGAAGCTCTTGAGTTTTTGAAAAAGATATTTTGAAATGTTCGTGTAAAGACATTTGATTTTGTAAAAACGGAGTGCTCGTTTGGCGACTTCGGGTATTTTTATAAAGTGGTTTTGATAATTAAATGACGTGAAGGCCTGGTTGGCACTTTATTAATTGTGAAGTGATTATACATATATATATATATATACGTACTTGTGAGGGCATCTCTATAGGGGGACTTCCCTTCGAGGGTTGTCGTGTAGCGATGTCCGTGTAAGGGGTTGGCAAGTGCGGTGAGATGAGTCACGCGTGCGAGGGTCTCCCACTTACACAGTGTTACAAAAAACACCATGGGTTCCTGGGCGTCTTGTAGATTATCGAGTGATGGTTCCTTGCTAACCCTGATTAGACGGGTTAGTACCCCCTGGAGTTGTGGACAGGCCAGGAGGGATGTTCCACTGGTTGGCTATTAGGGCGGCCAGTTGGTTATTGACTATGGAGTACCACACCGACAGGTAGTCTGAACCCGAGTACGTCCAGGGGTTTTCTAGGGATGTTTAGGATCACCCTTGGTTACTTGTTCTCCTTGATTGTTTACTTTCAGTTATTCTTTACAGCTTATAGTGTTACTTGTGTCCTTTTCCACTACTTTTATCTTGCATTACTTGGTTACGTTCTGTTTCACTGGTCTGTTTTCAACCTGTACTGTTTACCTGTTCCTTTCTAGCACAGTCGTGGTATTATTTGTACATGGTGTTGTTTATACAAATAGGAAATGGTTTTGAAAGTGATTTTAGTGTGCGTTGGGTTTTCAAAAGGGGAAAAATTTTGTTTATTTTTAAATGTGAAAAATCTATTTTTATAATTGTATTTTTCAAACCTGTTTCAACGGATTTCTTGGGAAAGGAAACATTTGGATTTAGTGGTTTACTTTGGCTTACCTACTGGGCATTTTTAATGATCACGCCTATATTATCATTTCAGTTGCAGGTCTTCCCTTGCTCAGGTCTTCTGTTTTGAGTCGCTCACGGTTGGAGCGAGGTTGCTCTCTGGTTGGGTGGTGACCTGAGAGGTCACATGGAGGTACTTGGTCGTGTGGATTTTATTTCTTTTCTGCTGTTAGTGTTTATTTGTTCTATTCTATTTACTTTTTTTGGGCTGAAATCGTTCCCAACGATCAAATTTTAATGCCTGGAACTGGTTGCCATCTCGGGGGGATCAGGAACGCCCCTCGGGACTTGCCGCGGACTGGCTCGGGTGACCGGTTCAGGGTCGACCTGGGCTGGTTCGTGACAAAATGGTATCAGAGGAGGTTCGTGTTATTTGGGTTGTCCGGTAGAAGGAGATTAGGACTGTCGGAACTCGAGGGGTGGGTGCAGGAAGAGAGTCGCGAACTCTTGCTCGCATTGATCTTCGAGTTACCAGGGGTAGTCTGGGAATTGTTTCCTTGTCTTTTCTAGTTTGTCTTGGATTGAGAGATGACGATGGAGGCAAGCCAACGTTACTTCGTGATTACACATGGAGTAGTGACCCATGTGGAGTCTGAGTACACGGTTTGAATTCCTCCTAGTGGTTGACGCTGACTTGGGACATGGCCCACTACCATGTCGCTAGGTTGGGCGTGGCTACTAGTCCCTCATTTCAGTGATTGATGCAAATTTTGGATGTTGTTTTCGTTTTGGTCTGTGTGAGTGCGTAGTTGGAAATGAAAAAAGGGGGTTTTGAAAATTTGACTAGTTTCTTTTAAAGGGCTTTAAATATATGAAATGGGTTTTAAAAAATGAAATCTCTTGATTTGGAAAATCTGTTGTTTGCTTGGAATTGGTTAAGAATGATTTGGGGTGAAACCTCAGGTCCTCTTTATGAACGTTTGCACATGTGTGAGAATGCATGGGGAAAAAAGCATGTTGGTGCGAGTATTATTTGACAGTGGATAAAGACATGTGCAACGGGTCATGAGATTACCTGGGTGTGTATTTGAAATTAAAGGCTTGAACTTATTTTCTAAATTGGTTTTAAAGGGGAAACGGTTTTGGAATGTTTTTTGTTTGAAAGTGGATTGTTTTTTGGAAACTGGTCTTGACAAAGGATGGTTTTAAAGTTTAAAATAAAAAAGAGGCTTTATTTTGGGTTGTGTTTGTATTTGTTTGGTCCTCGTGCTGACTGTTTTTGATGAAGGCGCTTTTATTGAAGTTGCTTTGGTTTGATATTGGTTTTTTCTTTGTGTTTTATATATCGCTCAGGAAATGCCGCCCAGAAAGGTCTCTAAGGATTCGGATATGTCATGCCCAGTTTTTAGTCCTCCTCAGACTCTGCCTATTCTCCATGGTGATCAGGGTCCGTTAGAGGCAGTGAAATGGCTCGAGGAAGTGGAGCGTGTCTTTAGAATGTTGGGAACTCCCGATAATGTTAAGGTTCGTGCAATTATGGAGTTGTTTGAGGGTCCAGCTCTGGACCAGTGGAAGAGGGTTACCACATCATCAACGCAAGTTGAAATGACGTGGGATGTCTTTAAGATCGTTTTCATCCAATGGTTTGTACCTGAGGAAGTGAAGCTGGAGAAAAAGAGGGAGCTTGTGCATATTAAACAAGGCCAACGGACGGTGAAGGCATATGTTGACCATTTCAAGGAACTAATTTCCTTTTCTCCAGAGGTAGTGTCGCATGAGCTCATAAAGGTCTCTCTTTTCACCGGGGGTCTTCGTCCGGAGATCAAGGAGCGAGTCCTCCCTTCTAAAGACTTTTGTTTCGAGAAGCTGGTAGAGGAAGCATTTTTGGCTGAGTTGGTTTCCGGAACACAGTTGGTTAGTACTTCAGCATCCCCAGTTGTTCGTAAGAGTTTCTCCTCTGGTGTGGAAAATACGCCAGAGATACCTATTCCTAATGAGTTATCCCCTTTGGTCCCAGCTTCCAGTTCATCAGATCGTTCGAGGGTATGCTTTCAGTGTGGTCGTTTCGGGCATTTAAAGCCGTCTTGTCGCAACCCTCCGAAGACGTTTCATCGATGCGGTTGTCTGGGTCATCTGGAGAAGTTTTGCAGGAATCATCGCTTGAAGAGGACGCTGTGATTGGAGAATGTCAGTACCTGACTGTGAGGCAGAAGATGCTTCAGCCATCAGAGCCCCAACCACAGGTCTTGGGGTGAAGCTCGCGCACAGTCAGGAGTTCCCAGGGTTGTGAAGCCTTGGTCCAGGTCCTGTCTTCCGTATTGACGGTGGATCAATTAAAAACCTTTTCATATTTGTTTACCTGCTATTAAAGTTCCAACAACGTTGTTAATGCGTTATTTTTTTTATAAAGTGATGATGGACTTGTTCTATGATAATCTAAGTAAACTTGCCGTGTGGACGTGGTATTCTGATTCGTGTGTCTTTCTTAAAAGTGTGTTTGACCCTTGTGTGGGTTTACCTCGGTTGAGTTATGCTTTTCGGATGTGGTTATGTTTCGTGGATTTGAATGGGTCATGTTTCTGATTCGATGTCCGGTTAAGTCGTTTCTATGGGTTTTCCCTGGTGTTGAAGATTGTTGACTCTAGTCGAGGATTCAATGTCTCAACAGAGGTGTTGTTTTAATCATGCTATAAGAGTTGGTTCGAATCAGTTGGGAGTTCCCGCGTCGACCCCCCCCCCCCCTTTTCCCAGGGTTTTCTATTTAGATGGTCAACTTTTCTGCACTGATTGAGTTCTTGTGGTGGGGAGAACCCCTTCGTGTTCTCCCCTCAACCTAGGACCTCAGTTTTCTCTTGGATGGGTCGAGTGTGTCCTGTGTGGGGTAAGGTTATCCTGAGAATCTCAGTTCTCTTCAGTTTCTTTAGATCTGTTTGGTCATAGACTTGGATTTTGGCTGACTTGTGGCTTGGTGACTTTCTGGGGGCAGAAAGTGTCTGTGGTGGGGAGAATTCTCACACCCCGACCGCAGATATCTTTATTTTACTTTTTCTTGGTCCCGATTTAAAATTTTTGAGGTTTAGTTGTGTCGGCGGTTTCGCGCCAGTGCGCGGCCGTCACATCGCTAGCGGTGATCGTGCGTTCGGCCCGGGTGACTATACGTTCACCCGGTGTTTTAAATATTAATTTTTTTCTTATGTTGACATTTTATTATTAATACTAATTAAGATGTGTTACCATTATTGTAGCTATTTTTTATTTTATATATGTATATATGTGTATATATATATATGTTTGTATATGTTTAAATATATGTATATATGTCTATATATATATATATGCGTGGGTGCGCGCGCGCGCACACTCGCGCCCATTTATTTTCGAATGGTTTTAATATTTTAAATTTTTGATTAAAGATAATTGCTATTATAAATTTTCTAATTATTAATAATATTATTATTATAAGGATTTATTACTATTATAATGTTTTATTATTTCTATAAAGCGTATTATTTTTATGATTTGTTTTATTTAATTACTTATGTTCAATATTATTATTAGTATATTATTATGATCATAATATTTTATTATTTTTACATATTATTATATTCTCATATTGTTATTTATATTTTTGTTGTATTATTATTATTATTATTATTATTATTATTATTATTATTATCATATATATATATATAAGAACCGAAACCCTATTTTTTTCCCTCCTAACCTACCCAGCCGCCACCCTCTCCCCTCTCCATTCTCTCTCCCCCGTTTTTCATCCTCCTTTTTTTATCTGGTTTGGCCGACCTGTGGCTCCCTCCGGCATCCCACCTGCTGCCCGCACCCTCCCCTCATGCGCGCTCCGCCTCGCATCGTCCCGACCCCGGCTTCCACTTGCGCACCCGTCATCATGCCGGCTCCCTGCCCAGCTTCCCGGCGTCCCGGTCACCCTCCGTCTCATCGGCTCCCGCTCTCCCCAGCGCCCCGGCCTCGACCTCCCGGCCTGCCGACCTCCTTTTGCCTCCCCATCCCTGCCGCGCCAGCTCTACATCCTCCCACACCCCCCGCTCCATCTTCGGCGACCCCAACTGCCGCCGGCGTCCCTCCGATGTCCCGTCCTCCTCCGCGCGCCCCGGCGTCGCCCTCGCCGCTGCCTCTTCCGGCCTTCCGACGCCCTCTTCGTGCGCTCCCTGTCGTCGGCTCCTCGCCAACCCGCCGGGCAGACCCCCTTCCGTGCTCCGCACCTCCGGCGTCCTCCTGGTTCGGCCGACCCGCACCACACCCCCTCCGGCGCCGCCCTCCCTGCTCCCTGCCGCCGCCGTCCCGGCACCCTCTCCCCCTATCCCAGCTCCCTATCCCCATGTCCCGGCCTCCCTCCGTCACCGCGCCCTGCCGCCTCCACCCGTCCGGCCACCCAGTCGCCAGCGCACCCTCCTGCCGAACCGCCGGCCGCACCCAGCTCCTCCTGCCCGGTCTCCTCCCTCACCCATGCATGTGAGTTTCTTTTATTTTATTTTATTTATTTATGTTTCGTTTTATAATAATTATTATTATTATGTTACTATTACTATTATTATTACTATTATTATCATCATATTATATTATTATTATTACTATTATTATTATAATTATTATCATATTATTATTATTATCATTATTATAATTATTATCATATTATCTTTATTATTATTATTATTATTATTATTATTATTATTATTATTATTATTATTTTTATTATTATTATTGTTATCGTTATTATTATTATTATTGTTAGTATTATTATTATTATTGTTATATTATTATTATGTTAATATTATTCTACTAGTATTATTATTATTGTGCTAAATTATTATTGTTATTTATTTATTCTCTTGATTATTTTTGTATGTGTTATTTATCTATATATATTTATTTAATTTCCTATTTGTTTATTAATTGATTGATTAATAAATTAATTCATTTATTTATTTATTTTTTTCCTTCGTGGCATCTTGGTGTTCATATTTAATTCATATTAATCCTTTCTCTGTCGCGGTTTGAGTGACGTGTACTTTTTCCGCTGTTCAGCTTACGCAGTTAGTCCGCAAGGGATTGTTCTACTTTCCGTTGGGTTTCCGTCACGTCCGCTCCGTGTTTGAGGTAGGCGAATTCAACTGTTTCCTTTCCGAGGTACTCTGCTGATGCTTGAATTGTTTTAAATAAATTTTATTCCATGATTCGCATGTTTATGATATCCTTGCGCGGCTTATTTTTGTGTTTTAAATCTATAGTTTTTGTTCGAAAATTATGTTTGAAGCAATTATATTTTATGCCAAGGTAGTTGTGCACTAGATGTTGTCCTGCACGTTTTATTGTTTATATAGTGCACCTGTTTAGGCGTTTCTAGCTAAGGTGGAACTAAATTCCTATGTTCTCTTATGTTATCATTGGTTGTCTTGAGCGGTGTTTTTTTGTAAAGAAAGAATCATTCTTGGATGTTATTATCCTGTGCTGGTTAGTTTTATGAAATTTAGTATTATTTGGAAATGTTGTCGTGCCCCTTTGCAGGTTTGATGCACCATTGGATGTTGACACATCCATGGGTGCACCAGGTGCACAAATGGATATGCCCTCAAATGAAGGTGGTGTTTGAAATTGTTACCATTCATTTTTATTTTTATTTATTTTTATTTTCTCGAAACCTCGACTTTTCCAAATGGTTCTTGGTTTCAAAATGTTTTCGCCTCTTCATGAGACACATTGTGAACTGGTTTAAAAAGAAATCTACGAAAATATGCTCGTTTGGCCTTTTATTTATTACAAAAGCAGCGCTTGAGTTTTTGAAAAAGATATTGTGAAATGTTCGTGTAAAGTCATTTGATTTTGGAAAAATGGAGTGCTCGCTTGGCGACTTCGGGTATTTTTATAAAGTGGTTTTGATAATTAAATGACGTGAAGGCCCGGTTGGCACTTTATTAATTGTGAAGTGATTATACATATATATATATACGTACTTGTGAGGGCATCTCTATAGGGGGACTTCTCTTCGAGGGTTGTCGTGTAGCGATGTCCATGTAAGGGGTTGGCAAGTGCGGTGAGATGAGTCACGCGTGCGAGGGTCTCCCACTTACACAATGTTACAAAAACCACCATGGGTTCCTGGGCATCTTGTAGATTATCGAGTGACGGTTGCTTGATAACCCTGATTAGACGGGTTAGTACCCCCTGGAGTTGTGGACAGGCCAGGAGGGATGTGCCACTAGTTGGCTATTAGGGCGGCCAGTTGGTTATTGACTATGGAGTACCACGCTGGAAGGTAGTCTGAACCCGAGTACGTCCAGGGGTTTTCTAGGGATGTTTAGGATCACCCATGGTTACTTGTTCTCCTTGATTGTTTAATTTCAGTTATTCTTTACAGCTTATAGTGTTACTTGTGTCCTTTTTCACAACTTTCATCTTGCATTACTTGGTTACATTCTGTTTCACTGGTCTGTTTTCAACCTGTACTGTTTACCTGTTCCTTTCTAGCACAGTCGTGGTATTATTTGTACATGGTTTTGTTTATACAAACAAGAAATGGTTTTGAAAGTGATTTATAGTGTGCGTTGGGTTTTCAAAAGGGGAAAACATGTTGTTTATTTTTAAATGTGAAAAATCTATTTTTATAATTGTATTTTTCAAACCCGTGTCAACGGATTGCTTGGGAAAGGAAACATTTGGATTCAGTGGTTTACTTTGGCTTACCTACTGCGCAATTTTAATGCTCACGCCTATATTATCATTTCAGTTGCAGGTCTTCCCTTGCTCAGGTCTTCTATTTTGAGTCGCTCAGTGTTGGAGTGAGGTTGCTCTCTGGTTGGGTGGTGACCTGAGAGGTCACATGGAGGTACGTGGTCGTGGGGCTTTTATTTCTTTTCTGTTGTTAGTGTTTATTTGTTCTATTCTATTTAATTTTGTTTGGGATGAAATTGTTCCCAACGATCAAATTTTAATGCCCGACACTGGTTTCCATCCCGGGCGGATCAGGAACGCCCCTCGGGACTTGCCACGGACCGGCTCGGGTGACCGGTTCAGGGTCGACCCAGGCTGGTTCGTGACATTAACAGTTTGAGAAATAACATCCACTCCCACCCCTTCACCACTACAAATTAAAAATTATAAAGTGCTTCAATTTATCATCACTAATCAAATTATAGGGGGGGATTTATCAGTGCTATCTAACAACATGGATAAAGGCGGCCTTTATCAGTGATAAAACACGTATTTGTAATTTCAATAAAATGTGACATTCATATTAAAATTATATATTATAAAAAATAATATTTTAATATATAAATATATTTATATTGATATAAATATAATATATTTGATTAAATATGATTTATATCCTACTAAATATGTATTTACACTAAATATGTAGTAGATTTAGTGAAATATGGTTTGTAAAATAAATCAAAATAAAGTAATTATTATTGAGTAATATATATTTAAGAAAATTTTAGTGATTGATAAAATTAATAAATTAATTATATTTTGAAAATATGTTGAGAATTGGGATTAAGTGAAAAAGGACCCTAAATTTTGATTTAGACATCCGTTTGGGCTCTATGAGATGTTAAATCAATATTTGTGAAAAGATCAATACTCTCTACACATAGGAAACATCATACCTTGTTTTTTCTTGATAAAAAGGCATGGAAGGCCTCCTAAACTGATTTTTTAGTAGGGATACCATAATTTTTGAACATTTGATTGAATTTAAACTTCATTTAAGTGGATATAATTTTCTTTATTTGGTGAAGACTAAATTTATTCCCTCAGCTTAGATTTATATGGATATTATGGTGTTGAAATTTAAGGGTTTTTTTGTTTTTTAGTATTATTTCTAAATTAATATATATATATATATATATATAATTTTTTATATATTTAAAAATAAAAAATTAAATTTTATAAATAAATATTTAAACGTATTTTCATATAACATAATTTTTAAATATATATACCATATTGAAATAAAAAACTAATTATCCAAATGTATAATAATATATGAATATGTATATACCTATACAAATGTATATAATATATATATATATGTGTGTGTGTGTTAATAAATAAATAAATAATAAATAAATATATATTATAATACATGTGAATAAATATTTAAATAATTATATATATTTATTAAAATAATTATATGTTAAAAAATATATATTTATTTATAAATATTTACTACAATATACAATAAGTTCAATTCCTCAGAGGAGTGGTAAGATTGTTTTTTGATAAGGTGGTGGGGTAGGGGTTTAAATCTCACCCCTACAAATTAATTCAAGAGTTAATGGGTTGGGGTCATGGTGGGACTAGGGGGTGGGGTTTCCAATGTGTGGTGTCCCCAATGTGGTGTGGTGGGGCTACATGTTCTTGAAAAATAATTCTATTTTTTCCAAGTTTTTTTTTCGATTTTGTTTTCCATATTTTTTTTAAATTCGAAAACCTTATAGAAGCACAAATAAATGAATTGGTAAAAGAAAATTTTATTATTATTAAAAAAAGAACTAATAAAGTCCCCCTTTATCAGTTTTTTTAGCATAGATAAATGGTATCATATTTTAAGGGTGCTTATATTACCGATTTTTTATTTAGTGATGATAAAAGTGAATTATAGAATTGATAATGTCCTTATATGTATTAATGATTCATACTCCATTGGTTCATCCCATAAGAGAGTTATGCCTTTATTAACACAAATCTATCAATGGAAGATTAAGTAGACTCATTAGGGAGGAATTGAAGAAGTGAAAATAATGATATAACAAACACTCAGTCACTATGTGAAGGACTTATCTCTTCACCATGTGAATAAATTCACAACTTATTGAAATAGTATCAACATGATATAAATAAAAATATTTAATATCTATAATAATAAATTTTATCAATAAACTATATTTATTCTAACAACTCACATGTGAAAGAAAGACACTTACAAGGAGAATTTGGAAGCATAAAAATACATGTAAAACATAAAATAATTCCCCAATTTTCATCACCAATACCACATTGAATTGGAATTTTTGGACCCTTGGGTTGACCACCAATATTTCCAGGACATTCCAATTGATTAGAATAGGAATAGGGTGGTCGAAAGTTTGAGGAATTAAAATTTATACATAGTGGACCCACAATTGGAGACAGCTTGAATTCCACAAATAGATGTGCTAAAAAAGGTTTTAAAATGGCTTAATATGGATGGTTATTAGATAAATAAAAATTTCCCAATATTTCTTATAATTTATTGTGAAATTTAAGTCAAATTGTATATATCATATATATGTTATCATCAAAATGGTGGTTTGTCATTCCGAGCCATATAAACTAGACCAGAATTATTTATTTAACTTTGGCCACCTAGATCATCTCTAAAAACTATAAATTATTTATATAAAAAATTGGATTAAATTTTATTCCTGATTTTAGATATCTATAGATTATTTTTTATATCTAATGGGAATGTTACATGGTCAGTAAATCCAATTTAGTGGGCTATAGTTCAGTTCAATTTGCGTCAAATTTTCTAGATTCAAGGTGCCAGATGATGGTCATCTCCAATGAATCTCCCATTTTTACAATAGTAAATAAATATTTATCATAAAATTGATAAAATGGTCATACAATATCAAAATAATTTATGAATAGGTAGTCTTTTAAAATGTGATGAAAAGTGTACCGAGTTTTAGTGCATTTTAAGAAATAAATTTAAACATGGGTTGAAATGGAGTTAAAATTACAAAACACATTAATATATGTGGTTATGATAAAATAATAACCTGAATAGTATGATATAGAAAATAAATATTATCCTCTTTCATGGGTTAATAATACCCAAACTTTTGTATTTCCTGTATCGATAATAAACTATCCCAAAAAGATGAAATGTTAATTCCCTCATCCAAAAACATTTTAACATACAATGCTCACAATTAATACCTCACATAAAACTATAATGAATACCATCAATTTTTTTAAAAAGATAAGTTAAGAATAATATCCCAAGACCAAGAACACTTCTTTTTTTTCTATTCAATACCACATTTTATCAAATTTCAATTAAGCATGATGATGTTTTCTACATCATAAAATAAACATGGGTTTATTTTTATATAAGGGGGAAATGGAAGCACTAGGTGAGGGTCACTTTTAAATCCTTAAATGATTATGAAAATTTTTAATTTTATGTTTTTTTATTTTCAAATTTTCAATGGTATTGAAAATCTCAATCAATCAAGTGAACCCCTAATGCGTGACTGTTTCGATGATTCCCAAGAACAAAGGCCCTAGGGAACCACGTTAAGATAACATACATGGGAATCATGTCAAGTTAACTAAATTAAAAAAATAAAAAAACCTAAATTATATATATAATGTCCAATTTTGGGATAGAAAACGATAGTGTCATGATCCTCATGTGTCGGAAGCCACACATCAATTCAATCCAATGTTTTATTCAAAAATTTATGGTGTTTTAAATATATTTTTTGTATATTTTATTTTCATTTTATTGATTTTTGAATATTAATATTAATCGTAAAATAATCTACAAAACTATGATATTTATTATGGGACCTATGAAATAGAAATAGTACCCCACTTTCCAAAGGTTGTACATAGTGATATTTTGATTAAGTGGATAGAAATTTCAATGGTAAAAAGTCACATAAGATGAACATACTTTCTAATTTTTTTTGCTGGAACATAAAATTTATTTAAAATAAAATTCATGTAATGAAAAATTATTTTATTTTATATCCTAATGTTTATAATTTATATCATTACATGTAAGGTTAATGAAATTTCATTTTCATTAATGCACACAATTTTTAACATAATTTGACCTTTATTTTCACCCCCAACATAGAATGAAACTTCCCCCAGTATTAAAAATAAAATTATAAGGGAGTTGAAGTATATGAGAGGATTTCCAAAATTAAATTTGAAAAATAAATTATGGAATAAATCAACTTGGTGGTCTACTAATGATGGTATGGTTGTACCCAATTACTTGTTCAATCCCCATGGCGTCATAGAATCTATATAGAAAATGATATAATTGGTATATAATTTTATATGTATGTAAGATAAATGTAAATCCTTCATCCTCAGGATCCTCTACATCTTACAAAAGTATAATTGTATCATAATGGAAATCCTACATGGTTCCCTTAATAAAAAAAATGAATGAAAAAATTTACTTATTTATTTTAGCGCACCAAATAATGATACAAGTCATAGGTAAAAAAGAACATATTGAAAAAATATATTAAATAATTTTCAAAGATAAATATATATAAAAAAATGATGGATGATGGAAGTTGGAAAAATTCGCAGGTCATTGGTTGGTGCACTCTCCTCTCTCCCTTCAGTTTCATGTTCATGGCCCACAACCTCACTGAATGCGATGAGGTTTTCCCCTTGCTGTTCAACATGTCCGATTTATATACATAAATATTATTGATGGTAGAATCAAGATAGATGCCAGTTTTGTTATAGGAACATTCCATTGTCACCCTTTGGTTGTGGGTTTGAGTCTCATAGTTGAGTTTTCTCCTTTTGAAAACACCCTACCCTTCTAGATTTTTTTTTAATTTTTTGATTTTTAGAAATTTTTTTAATCCATATTCATTTTTAAAAACCAAAAACAATAAAATTAAAATAAAATAAAATATAAAAAATATTCAAATTTATTTCTGGAAAAAACATAGTTTAAAGTCATTATCTTTACTTGGAACTCTAATTTATCAAGTTTTGTTTGGTTGATAGGTTGGTTCTTTTAAATCATAAACAATTTCATAATTTAATTTTTATTATATGAATAGTTTTATCCTATGACCATATAATATAATGATATGAAAACTAGTGGTATCCTGAACCTTGAATTCCCTAGGGGGAGACACATGATGCACTATGTAGGGTGCTACCCACCTTTACTATAACATACCAGGGTGTAAATAAAGTACAAAATATACAGGATAAAAAAATTTACCTGTTCAATTTCCTTGAATTTAAGGTTCCTATATTAGTAGTCTTAAACTTGAATTTTGTTAATAATTAAAATTTTACAAGCCTCCATTCTAAGTTCCTAAACTTTATCAAGGTCTAACGTCCTCATTGTTCTGGCTAAGGATATATTTAATTTCCTTTTATTTGTTTCCTAAAAATATTTTTTTATGAATTTTAATAGGTAAATTTAATGTGTTTCCATAAAACAAACTATATTCTGAAATTTTGAGGATGATGTTGAATGCAGTATAATATACACAAAGTGAATCCAAGAGTTTCGCAGACCAATCCTTCATAGAGGGGTTTCCAATTTTCCCAAATTATGTATTATTTTCTTATTCAGCAACTCAACCTGGAAATTGGTTTTAGGGGGGTAGAAAATAGAAACCTAATGAGAGATCTCACAATTAGTACTAGGTTCCTAGAAGGAATGGTATTAGAAATGGGTTCCATGATCCCGGATGTTAGCCTTGGGAATAAAAAATCTACAAAAGATGTTTTTTAAGAAGAGAATCATAGTTTGATGATCATTGGAATTTTTGGAAATGGACTCAATGTATTTTGAGACATAATCAAGAGTAATTATGATTTATATATATCACTTATAGTTAGATTTTTGTCCCATTAAACTAATTCCCTATTGATCAATGATTTCAATAACCAGAATGGGAGTAAGGGGAATTTAAATTTTTTTTGCGATGGATCCTAGTTTTTGAAATTAATGAGAACTCTGATACACTTTATAAGAATCCTTAGAGAGTGTAGGGAAGAATAAAATTATTTTAAGTAACTTCTAAGTGGGTTTATTTAAGTAAATGTGTTTTTGAAATGCCTATATATGTAAAAATTTATAATGTCCACTTACTTAACATCTAGAACACATCCTATAATGTATTTATTGGGACAAAACTTGAAGAGGTATGGATCACTAAACACATAGTGTTTGACATCAGAAATGAATTTATTTATAGATTGGGTCCAAATAAATTTTATAATGACATCCATAACAAAGTACTTTTCTATATTAGTATACCATTTGGAATCACTCACTGAATAGAGATGCTCATCTGGAATTAAACATGAAAAAAAAGGTGAGGTGAATTATCAATGAATTCTAACCAAAAGTGGTGATCATATATAAAATTTTCAATAATTTTTCCTTCATTATTATTTCAAATTCTATCTTGAAATGAACCCACCAAATCTATCTAGCGTTGAAATATTTTTTTTGGAAAATGTATTTCAACACTGACTGATTAGTGAAAACTTCAATGGGGGATCCTAAGAGACAAGAACTAAATATTTTTAAGGTATATAAAACAACAAGAAATTGTTTCTCTATGATAGGACATTTTATTTTTTAATCATTAAATTATTTTTTGACATAATCAATGACAAATTGAGTATTTTAGATCCTTGAACTCAGAAATCTACTACAAAAAATTCACTCACAAAACACATGTGTTCAAATAAGAGTTTATAATTATGATCTTGAATTATGGGTGGAGATATTAGACATGACATGATAATTGATAATTATTACTCATAGATTTTGGTCTACATGAATGAAATATATTTCATAATAAAATCACAAATGGGTCCTGTAATGAATCTGAAGTTCCCAATGAACCCTTTAAAGAAACCAACATTTCCTATAAATAAACTCACTTATTTGAATTTTTTTGTATATTGAAGGAGGAAAATGAATTCTACTTTTCCTTTATCGACTTATATTCTTATATGATAGACCAAATGTCCCATAAATATTCCCTACCTAACTATGAAATTTAATTCCTCCCAGTTTAAGATGATATTATTATCCTCACATCTTGAAAAAACCCTATAAATATTTCTTATCCATACCTTAAATATATATATAAAAAAATATTTCAGTTTTCCTAGACATGTCACTCGATCTAGCCCATAAGGCCTTAATAGTAACTACCCAAATGCCAGTGGCAACCGACCAGTGGTGAGGGATTAAAAGGTGAATTGGGGAGACTATACCATCTTTTTAGTGTTATGTAACCTTGAAAAATAACCAATCTCATTCAAAGGGATGAAAAATATAGTATACATAATAAATAATTGAAATTGAATCTTCTAATAAAAAAAAATGAATCATATAGTCATACAGACCCAAAATCAATAGAAACATACTACATCCGGTCACCCAATGTGATAAAAAAATATAAAAAATAATGTTATTGAAAATATATACATTTGGATATACTACCAATTTTGAACCTATAATCAGCTATAATAACAAGTACATGTACACATGATATTCCCATCCTAGAAGAAACTAACAGTAGTTGGAATAATATAGACCAATACATAAAATAATGGGTGTTAAAAAAAAGAAAAACAATATACCTAAGGTTATATCATGATGGAGGAGGTAAATCTACCGCCACAAAATCCCACAATATAAGATTTACAACAAATGGCTCCCCCAACCAAATTAATATCGATGAATCTTCCAGATCTACATAAGAGATAAAAGAAATCTAAATGAAAAAAGACATGAAGGATAGACCCCACAGAAAAACCATAGTCATCCACATGATTAATCACATCTACCAGGATCTAGGACTCTAATGAAATCATTTAACTGGTAAAAATTCTCCACTCCACATGTCTAAGGAACCATTAGGTCGTGATAGTCCAGCTTAAAAAATAAAGATCTAAATAAGGGCCTAATAATATACACTATCCCAAGGGAAATCCTATGAATACAGGACTGAAAAATGCACTATCCTAGGAGATACCATTTACCCATGGTCTTGATAGATACACTATACAAGGTAACCCACTCATGTAACTTGGATCCCACCACATACATAAAATATAGCCAGTAGCTATGGCATAACACTTAACTAAAGGGTTGCACTCATATAGATCATATAATATCTCCCTAATCATATCTAATAATATCCATCCTATAGTGGAGAAAATCATATCAAAACTCAATGAAAACACTTGATCCAAGATATCCCAAAGGCCTCCTCCACAAATAAAAATCATGAGTATAAATTGCCTCTAACATCACGTACAAAGGACAACTGAAGATGGTATGATCCATTCTTGAAACCACCATAAATTTTTTTTAACTATAAGTTGTGATATGATCTTAGATAACAAGGATCAGGGCCTCTCTCAGAACCCTAGATCTTAGTATTCAAAAAACAACCACCAAAAGCTCTCAGTAACCCACACTAGGTAAAAACAAAAACCCGAGGCTCCCCCAATCATTGGGGTTACAAAATAAAGTGGCATCCAACTAGGGAGTCCCCTACTACATCCAAGCTATCGATCCATGACCATAGAACATCCTTAAAGGGAAAAAGGATACAATACCAACATTACACCGTATGAGGTATTCCTCTAGTTCATCTAAAAGAAAGGGACACACCTAGTATAGAAACATCCTATACAACCCTTAGTGGACACCAACTAATCCCTGATCAACAAGTTCCCACAAGGTAATCAAAATTAAAAATAATGGATATAAAGGATATCACAAAATTATTTTAGACCACCTAAAAAGTAAGACCATATGAAAGGTATCCTCATCCAATTTAAAACTCATTCCAAATCCCCTCAAAAGAAAACATCTTTTGGCCTTATTAGAAACTTACCCATCCTTGGGTACTAACTCTCCCATAAGGGCATCCACAATGGTTCCCTTAGACCCACATCAACATCTCAATGGATCCCATCAATAACAACCAACCCCTAATGTGAACCCTATCCATGAGCTCCAATAGCTCTGTCCCTTAAACCCATGAGCTAAAACTCAACGGTTCTAACATTGAGAAACTGAATAGGATATTCAAGGAAAAAAAAGATATACTCAGAGATACTAATAAATCTCATATTATGGGATATATCTAAAAAAACTCAAATATATCACCATGTCACACTCAAGACAGGTCAATCACTGATCTCACAACCCTTACATGGGCCTCACAACTCACAACCCAACCAACAATAGGATTTTGAAACCAAACCCCATAGAAATAATCCTCCGAAAGATTTCCCATAAAAAACTATCCATATTTCCTCTAAACATTGAAAGGATTCAAAATTCATGATCTATATAGGAAAATAATCATAATGGACTACTCAAAAGTCTAGTTATGAGACCAAGGTGAAAAATAAGGGAAACTATCCATGCACGATGTGTACCCTCAAGGGTCATCCCTAAAGATGTGACTTAGGATAAAAGACATATAATTTCCCAAATTACTTAGTATATTAGTCTCATATATGGATTGTAACCCCACATGTGTTACATGAGCGTTTAACTCATCCCCACTCAACATTTACACCTCCATACTATACGGTGTGTACCGCCCGTACATGGCTTGTACCCCACACATGGTTCCCAAACATACCTAGCCATATACCCCCACATGATGTTTAGACAAGAATAGTACATGGAAACTAGTTTTTTTACATCATATGGGATCTGGTTGTGTACCCTACACAACCATGTGCCCCCGGAACACCCTGAGTAGCAACCACATGGAGTGTACCCATGATACATTGCATGCAGTCCCAAAAACTGACTGAGAATTAAAATATTCTTTTCCAAAAAATTTTAAGGAAAAAGTGAGAATCCATGGGATAAACCAAAAATAGAGCTTAAAGAATCATTAAATTACAATTTAAGTCTACGAGAGTTAATTTATCTAAATAATTTCTTGGATATATTTTTCACCTGAGCGTTGGGTTCCCCATAATACGATCTTCGACCTGACATGTGAGTTTGTCCCAATAATGGATGTACTCCTCAAGGATGATCTTACCATTATTGAAACCAACAACTAATATTAGGTCTTTATTGTCAATCTAAGTATATTTATCTTTATTGATAGTCACCCTCAATGATCTCCCCATCATTTTAGAAGCTTCTTATTCAATGGCATTGAGAGACAGAACATGTTCAACTGCTTCTTCACCTGCGCTCATGAGAAACACTAAGGATTGCTCAATCACATCATCTAACATACACTAATTTTACTTCTTCTTTCCTTTCAATTCATTTTCAGACCATATCTCTATCAGTGGAGGAAAATGAGAATAATATTTCTTCTCTTTGCGGATGCCCTTCCCGCCATCCGTTTCTGAGTCCTGAACCGGATCGCTTGTCTCTTAAGCAAGTTGTACATATTTGTTGAAGCCACTATCTTATAGATCAGGTTCAGTCCCAAAAAACCATATTCCTAAATATAAAGAATAATATCCATTTTTTTGAACCACATGTTGTGTACTTGGGTATTCTTGAATGGAAACCCCTATAAATGACTCTAAATGCCCGATTGTTCCCGAAAAGATATAAATCGACCCACTAGGGGTCCCTAAAACCCAAAACAAGTACCTAAAAACCTATAAACCTATAGTGTATGGATTTATGGTGAAAAAAATAAAATTTTCATACATATAGGTGGAAACTATCAACGCTTTGATCTAATCTGTGATCTGCAACTTCCGCATGATGATCTAGGATGACTCGAACTTCATGGTGGAACCTCCTCCTATCCCTCTTTCTCTATTCTGTAAATTTCTATCTCTCAGTTGAATACCCCAAAGGGGGAATCCCATGGGGGATTACATGGAAATCCAAGGGGAAAATAATGAATGTAAAAAAGGAAAAATTGAGAAAAAAGGAAACAAAAAGAAAAGAAAAGGAGTCTGGGCCGAACCCTAGTGCCCGAAACAAGGTTATGACTTGTCTAGGAACCCCCTGTTTTAGACTCAACTATAGAGACAAAATCGTAATCAGAATATTCACTTAAAATATATAATTTTATTGATACAAGAGAATAAATGAATATTTAATTAACTAATTATTAAATGTTTCATGAAAATTTTGACAGATTGGATTTCCTCCAAACTCCTACCCTATGGTGAAAACCATATTTCAAGACCAATAAAGTGGTAATAAATATTATTTCTGGTCATATTATATGAGAAATTAACATTTTCCCTAAAAACATTCTGTGAAAAATAATTTAAAAATCCCCTAATTTTCAAAACCCATGATAACACAGGTCTTCCCAAAACTACTGACAAAAAATTCTTCTCACCCCTGATAAGCCTTAGTGGTCAACAAATAGCCTAGATATCAGCTAGTAATTGGTGTGATAGATACTTTATCAATATTCTAATGACCATTCTTGTTGGGACCATAAATCTCTCCCAGTACGAGAGGAATTCAACTATGAACAACTTTATAATTCCCACCATAAGATTATCCTTATCATTTCCCTACTATCCAAATGGTGAAACAGATGGTCCATGATATATCCATAACCAAACACAATGGATAGATGTGGCCAAAATGATCACACTAGAGTGATAACATGAAAACCATTAATCTCTGTGCTCAAAAAACCAATTGAAATGAGGTTCAATACCAAAAATAGCCTGTAGTCCATTCCCAATAAGAAGTATTTTCTTAATCCACTATCAAACAAGCACTAAGAGTTACACTCACATGGTCAAAGTCCAAATAAAACTAGGCTAAACCACCTATAACCATTGACCATGCTCTTCACATCGGTCCATTCCAATAAAATAGAGAATCCAATGAACTCCTCTAAAAAAACATGGAATATCCATCACACCACATTCAAACACATGACCACCCTCCACATGGGAGTCAATCCAAAGCCACAAGAGGCCAACCACGCTCTTCCTGCACTACAAAATACATTGACAATAAACAGACGAGGTAATGAAACAAACTAAACCCACCATCTTAATACATCCACCATACATGGAGCACACACAACACCACACTTCTCAAACACTATGTAACCTCATTCCTAATCACATCCTGGTGGAAGAAGACCCCAATATCCCTACCATGGAAAACCATCCATGACCACCCAATCCATTAGTGATAGTAGGCACATGGTCCCCATCATGAGACCCGGTAGACAAAATGTGGAAATTAATACTCCCTCCCAATCAACAAAAAGCAAAGAATTCAGGGGAACCAACAACATAGGGAAGCACGATCCCGGTCCAAATAAACCTTATACATCCTTTCCATCATTGAGCCACCAAAAGGCACTCAAATCCCATTATCGAGACATTAGGGTTTCTATGAAACCCTCAATGAAGTGACTATATTTCCAATATCGATGAACCTCTATCCACAAGATCCAATTAACCTATCATCAAAAGAAAACATATGCATGTGGTTTAGTTGAGTAAAATTACACCAGGTACATATATGAGAAAACACTCTATGAGAAGTTGCAGACACATTAAACAAATGAACCACCATCATCCGTAAAAAACAAGTGACAATAATAGTCATGTGAATCCTATATACCTAGAAAAATTTATAAACCCTAGACACTTTCCCATGGGATAAGATCCAAAAACCTAAATAAAACATAAATCTAAAAACTCAAGTGCATCAAACTAGGTGAAATCATGAAACTATAAAAATGGAATCCAAGGATAGTTTTCCCATTCCCTGGAAAGTTGGAATTCCATCGATAAATTTTTTCGAAACACACCAGTTTTGATATCCATCACATGTTCCGACACATTCCTAGAACTCATGTGTACCAAATTCCAAAATAAAAAAACCAAACACCTTTGATACCATTTTATAATGAACAATCTAAGTTCAATCTGTCATGTCACTTGTGGTAGCCTTCCACAAGGCCTCAAGCACGCTTCCCTGAATACCAGAGGTTTCCAACTATTTGTGAGGGTCTAAAAGGTGTAGTGGGGAGACTATAGCTTCTACCTAGAGTGTAGTAACAATGATAAATAACCAAAATCATAAAAATGGATGAAAAATATAGTACACATAATAAATAACTGAAACAAAATCATGATTTAATAAAATAAATGTATCACATAATCATATAAAATCAAAATCATGAAAAACATACAATAGATCATCACCTATTTGGATGAAAACATATAAATAACAATGAAACTTAAAATAAATACACCAAAATATACTATGAAAACAAAGACAAACCACATATCCTATCTCCACAATTCTTAAGCTACACTAGCCTGATCCCGAGACTCACCCAAGTAGATCTTCTCGATCAAGAAATGTTGGGCCTCAACCCCATCCACTATGAAACCTATGTTTAAACCTGAAAGTAGAAATAAATCCTTATTTCACACCGATGTGTACGTACATGGGGTGAGAATTATATATTAGTAGGACAAACAAATTCAATGAACCTATAATATACTTTCATAACAATTGATATCACCCATGATATGCCCAACCAATAAGAAACTAAGAGCATCTTGTATAAAATAAACATGTCTATAAAAAAATGGGGTTAAAAAAATAAGAAAAATAACTAACTGTGGGTTATAGCCTAACACTAAAGGTAAATCTACCTCTTCTTGAGACCACTCTAGAGGATTTACAACATGTGGATCACAAATACAAATGACTACCAATAGATCTTCCAGATCGACATAAGAGCTCCAAGACATTCAAATGTAATAGGCAAAAAGGATGAACCCTAGGGAATAACCAAAGGTTCATACATGATGAATAAAATCAACTAAGCTATAGAAATCCAATAGAATTATTAAACTAATGACATATCTCCACTCCACACATATGGGAAATCTTCACGTCCATAAAGTATTATAGGTAAAATCAAGATCTAAATGAGGGTCTGATAGTATAAACTATCTCAGGGGAATAATATGAATGTGTGATGAATATACAAAGTATCACATGGGATCCTGTTTACCCACATTCCCAATAGATACACTATCCCAAGTAACCCACTCATGGAATTGGGAGCCCACTATATCCATGACATATAGCCTCTAGATAGGGTGTAACACTCAAACGGTGGGATTGAATCATCCAAATCATCTATTTTCTCCATAATATTGTATACCAATATCCATATAATAGAATAAAGAACCAGATCAAAACTCAGGTCCAACTCAATTTACAAGATATCCTAAGTGTCTTCTCCCCAAACCAAAGTCCTAAGTTGAAATTGCCTAAAACATCATGATAAAATGCCAACTGAACATGGTATGATCCAAAATCAGAAACCCCACCTAAAATATGAACTAGAAGTATTGATTTACTCTCAACCAACAAAGCACGAGGCCTCTATCAACACCCCGGATCTCAACATCTAACAAAAAAACACCATGGGCTCTCAACAACACACCATAGTTCTACACTAAAACTTTGGGATCCTATAGTACTTGGGGTCTAAGAATAAAGTGAAATCTAAATAGGGAATCACCTGATATACCCAAGATCTCATTACATGTTTGTTGAAAATCCTTAAAGGGACTAAGGTGAAGAAAAATAATAAGACACCCTACGAGGGGTTCCTCTATTTAATCCAAAACCACATGATATGCCTAGTGAAAACACATCACAAACATCTCTTAGTGGCCTCAAACAGATTCTTAATCAATAAAATCTCATTAGAGAAACCAAAATAAAAGCATACTTGCAAGATAGATCACAACATTCCTTGAATCCAAATCAAAAATAGGACCCTTTATAAGGACCCCTCATCCAAGAAAAACCTCAGGACAAATTACCTCACATGAGAGCCCCATTAATACGTCCTGATAACAAACCCATCTAGGAGAACCAAATCACCCGTAATGGTATCCCCAATGGGTCCCTCAAACCCATCTTAACATCTCAATGGATCATATCCATAACCATCATCTCATGATGTCATACCATCCCAAAGGTCCTAGTAGATATAGTCTTAAAAAACTAGGAGCTAAACCTTAACCCATACAAACCTGAGTAACCGATCCTAGAACATAGTGACAAACTAATATCTTCTCAAAGATACTAATCAAAGACTTATTTCAAGATCTATGCAAATAAAACTCAAATATATATCCTCAACACTCTTTAGCTAAGCTTATCACTGATCTTACAACCCTTACCTGATCCTCACAGCTCACAACCCAACCCCAAGAGGATTATTAGACTAAACCTAAAATAAATACTCATACAAAATATTTCCATCCAGAAAACCATCTTAAAGGAATATAAATTGAGAAAGGATTACACCATCATGATTGGCATGTGAAAATCCTCAGAATGGATTATTCATAAGTTTAATTATGACACTAGGGAAAAATAGGAAAAAAAAAAGGTAGGAAAAGTACATGATGTGTACATCGGGTACATGAAATATCCCAATAAGGGACCTCCCTGATCATATAGATAAGGCCAATCAACAAGTACATTCCCATAGTACATGGTGTGTCATCCCCGTATAAGGAATTAACCCCACATGGGGTACCTGCTCATGTACCTCAACCCCACTTAGTGTGTAAATTGTCTAACTACATAGTGTGTACCACCCATATATGGTGTGTACGTCACATGGGGTCCCACCCATGTACCCCCACATAGGTTCTATCCAAGTACAATACAAATCCATTTGTTTTGTACCTTGCATGGGATTTGGCCATATACCCTACAGATCCATATTACCCCATCACACCCTAAGTCTCCACTACACAAAGTGTACCCTAATTACATGGAATATAGTAAAAGAAATCTCATCTTCCATGAATAGTAAGAACACACAAAGTGCATTATCTAAAACACACAATGTGTACATGGGTATTCTTGAATGAAAACCCCTAAAAATGGCCCGAAATGCATGATTTTTTCCCAAAATCCCTAGATCGACCCACTAGGGGTCTCCAACAACCCATATAAGGATTCAAAAACATAGAATAACTTTTCTATGTGTATTTATAGTGAAAAAAAATAAAATATAATTACCTTCATGCAGAAACCACTGATGCTTTTAGCTGATCTACAATATGCAACTACCTCCTGATGATCCAACATGACTTGAGCTCCATGGTGATGCCACCTCCACTCCCTCCACCTCTCATTTATCCATTTCTCTCCCTCAGTCGAAGAAACAAAATGGGTAATCCCATGGGTGCATCAAATAAATACAAAGGTAAATGAAGAAAGGAATAAGAAAAATGGAAAAGGGAGAATAAATGAAAGGGAAAAAAGGGTATCGGGATCGACCCTAGTGCATGATGAAAGGTGATGCCCACCAATGAAAAACACCATATATTGACTCAACTAGAGAGAAAAAAATATAAGTCTGTTGATTTTTTTAAAATATTTCACCAAATGAACACATGTGAATAAATTAATATTTAATTAATTAAATGTTATATATCGTGTGCAAATTAAAATGGCTTGGATTTCCACCAAAATAATTCCTTAGGGTAAATGAACTATTCTGACACCAACAAAGTGGTTGGAAAAAATTATCCAAGATCACATTATGGAGAAATTATCATTTCCCCAAAAACACTTACAATGAAAAAAATTCAAATTTCGTCTGATTTTCACAACTCGTGATGACACAGTTTATCACAAAGTCCCCAATAGAAGCACTTCTCACCCCCTGATAAGAATTGGTGTTCAACCAAAATTTATTACATCCACCTAGAACTGGGAGAGATCATGCTTTCTTGGATATCCAATGACTTTTCTTACTGCACACACAACTCTTTCCCAACATGAGAGATGTTTAACTATGACTGACCTGATGCTCCCCATTATAAGAGTATCCTTTTCATTTCCCCGTTTCCCAAATAATGAACCACATTGAAAATGAAACATCCATCACTAAACACAATGGATAGACATGAAAAAACCTATCACACTAGAGTGACATCACAAAACCCCACAACTACAATACTCAAAAACCACATAAAATGAGGTTTACAACTACCAAAAGATTGTGGTACACTCCACGAAGAAAGGATTTCCTTACCCCACTCATGAATGATCACCAAGACTCATTCTCACATGGACCAAGTCTTAATAACAAATAGGCTAACCCACCTAAAACCGCTATCCATGATCCTCATTCCAGTCAATTCCAACAAAACATATCCCCTCATTACTCCCCTTCAAAAACAAACAAGGTATATCTCACATGACATGATCAACCACACAAACACCCACCACTTAGGTGTTGATCCAAATCCCCAAGAATCCAACCACACTCTCACCATTCTACCCAAATCCTAACCCAAAAATGATTAGGGACCGAAAAATAACTAAAATTTCTCTCTCAATCTGCCCATGAGACATAGAGAAATCATAGTGCCTTACTTATCAAACAACAATAATCCTCATGCCTAACTACATACTGGTGAATATTTTCTCAATGACCCCACCATGGAAAAACCACCTAACCTCCCATGATAACAGGCACACGAGCCCCACCACAAGAACCAATAGACAACACATGGAAAGAAAAGATCCATCCCACGAAATAAAAACCTGGTACTTCAGGGGAACTACCACATCAGGACAACTTGATCTTGATCCAAATATCCCTCAATAATCCTTTCCCTCATTGAACCACCAACAAGGTACTCCTGGACCGCTACCGAACCACTAGGGTTTCTATGCATCCCTCGATGAATGGAATATATTTACAACATCAAAAAAACTATCACCACATGATCCAGATGACATTTCATTAGAAGAAAATATATTCATGTGGTTAAATTTAGTAGAATACCGCCAAGTACTCATAAAAGAAAACAGTGTATGAGAAGTTGATGTGACTGTAAACAACTGAACATCACTCTTCAGTAAAGAACCATAGATATGAATATGTCATATGGATCCAAAATTCATAGAATTATGAATGAAATAAAGAATACAAATGATGTGGAAAGATCTATATGTCATAAAAAATCATAAATATACAAACTCATGTGAATCATATTTGGTGAAATCATGAAACTATAAAAACAAAATCCAAGAACATCAATCCCATTCTCTGTAAAACTGGAATTCATGCTGAAAAATGTGTTCACAAAACACCATTATGATATCCATAAAAAAATTAGACACATTACTAGACCTCATGTCTACCATGCCCCCAAATTATAAAACTAAACATCTCTAATATCATTTTGTAATGAACCAGCCTGGGTTGACCAAAAAAATTAAATGATCTAACTTACCCCAAGGCCTCAAGAACACCTCCTTGAATTCTAGATGGTACCGACTAGTGGTGATAGTCTAAATGGTGCAGTGGAGAGATTATACCCTTTTTCCAGAGTGCGGTAATAGTGGAAAATAACCAAACTCAACAAAATGGATGAATAATATAGTAATCATAATAAAAAACTAGAATAGAAGAATTCTATCATAAATTAAATAAAAAATATAGTCATACATACTCACAATCATGAAAATCATACAATCTTCAGTCACACATTGTTTCTAACATATATAAATAATTACGAAATTGAAATTAAATACACCAGGCTATACATCCAACAATGATACATACAACACAGCTAGTCTATATGATGCTTGACCAACACCAAACCGACCCTAAGAGTCCACCTAAGCATATATTCCTGATTTAAAACGTTAAGCCTCATCCCATTCACTACATAACCTGTACACAAACCTCAAATAATACATTGGGTCTAAACGCACATTGAGTTTCATGTATAATGGGTTTGAAATAAAACTCAATAGGCCACCCCAATGGTGAACCTTTAAAATTTTATCATAACAAGTGAATGCACACATGATATTTCTATACTAGCCAAAAAATAGCAACAGTTATCATAAATGAAACAAAAAGATAAAATAAAGGGGGATAAATAAAACAATGAAAACATCCAACCATGGGTTTTAGCTTGATTACTTAGTTAAATCAACATCCATTATATCCCACATTAGAGTAATTAAAACAAGCGGTTCTCCTATCCACATGACTACTGGGTTGTCCTCCATATCTATAGAGGAGATAAAATATGTCTAAACACAATATGAATGATGGTCGCACCCCATGTCTTAACTATAGGAATCCACCCGATAAAGAACAAATTTGGGGCTCTAGTACTCTAATTCAATGATCAAATTGGAAATATATCCCCAGTCTAATAATATAAGAAACCTATATGTCCCAAATCCATGCATAATAAATTTGGATCAAAATGAGGGCCCACCATTACACACTATCCTAGGGGAAATCAACTGAATCTGGGCCTAATAGATGCACTATACAAAGGGGATATCTTCTACCTAAGTGACAGACATATACATTGTATTGGGGAACCCACTCAAGTAACAGTGATCACACCAAATTTATGATATATAGCCTTTAGCTAGGGAATAACACTTAATAAGTAGTGTGTTAATATTAATATAGTCCATTAGCTTCCAAATCTAGTCTAACAATAACCATCCCACAGAGTAGAGAACCAGTTAAAATCTCAGGGACAACATTCATTCCATGATATACCAATAGTCTCATCCAAAAACCAATGTCTTGAGATGAAACTATCTCAAACATCATTAAAAAAGGGAAACTGAATGGGGGACAATCAAAACACAAACCTACCGTCGAATAAGATGAACTTGCAGCACCGATCCAATCTCAATAAATACAGTTCATGGCCTTTCTCATATCCCTAGATCTTAGTATCATGAAAACATCCACCATAAGATATTAATGACCCACCTCATGGACAAACTAAACCATGGGGATTTGAAAATCCCTGAGGTTACATCATAAAATGATGTCCAAATAGGGACTCCCTAACTACACCCTAGCTATTGGGCCACACCTACAGTACACCCTCAAAGGGCCTAAATCCATAACAAGAATAAGACACCCTATGAGGGGTTACTCTAGCTCATCCAAATTTATGGAACGTGACTACTATTGAAACATCCCAAAAATTCATTAGTGTCCTCCAAATAATCCTCAATAAACAAGGACCGAGAAGAGAAACCAAAAGTAAAGAATGCCTACAAGGGAGATCACAACAGTCTTTAAGAATACCTTAAAGAAGAACCCACCATAATAGATCATCATCTAATAAAAACCTTATGCCAAAGAACCTCTTAAGAAAAACATAGGTAGCCTTTATGAAATCCACCCCATCATTGGGTACCAACTTCCCCATAAGGGAATCCATAAAGGGTCCCTTAGTCCCATATCAACATCACAATAGCTCCCTGTCGTAACAACTAACCCACAACATCAACCCAGCCTAAAGGATCAAATAGCTATAGCCCTCAAACCCAGGAGGTAAAACTCAATTTCTCATACATGGATCTAAAAATCTTGAAACATATGGAAGAACCAAGATCTCCTTAGAGATACTTCTTGATCCCATCTTCTGGGATCCCTTCAAAAGAACCTCAAATAAATCTTCAAGGAACACTTGATTTAAGATTATCATCGATATCAAAACCCTCAACTAGGCCTCACAACACACTACCCCACCCCCTGAAGTATTGTGAAAACATACCATGAAGAAATCCTTCTAAAAAAGGTCACCCATCCCAAATACCATACATAAGGACATTGATAATCCAAAGGATCCCATCATTGTATTTATGTGATTGAATGACCAAAATGGACTAATAAAAAAGATAATTATGAAAATAGGGATTAAAATTGGAAAAATAATCTAGGGAAGGATAAGTAAACAATGAGCACTTAAGTTACTTGGTGTATACTCGAAAGGGTCATCCCTAGCCATGTGCCTCAGGACACTCAGTGTATGATTTCCCCACTCTGCGTGTACATCACTGAACTACATGATGTATCACTCACATAAATGATGTATAACATATATTGGGTGCATATTAATGTACCTAACTATGTTCCCCCACATGAGGTTTGGCCCAGCACAATACACAACCACTTTCCATGTACCTCACATGGGATCTGGTAGTGTACTCTGCATGTCCATGTGCCCCCAAAATACCCAGAGTTTCCACTACATGATGTGTAGTCACAAAAACACATCTTACCAAAATATATATAACCCATGGTGCATGTTATCTAAAAAAATTCCACGTGAATGGGTACTCCTGAACTAAATCCCCTCAAAATAGCCCAAAACACTTAATTCTTACCTAAAAGCCAAAGATCAACACACTATGGGTACCCAAAAACCCACAGAAGTTTTAAAAAATTAAATCAACTTTTATATGAATATTAAATGTGAAAAAACATAAACTGATCAACCCACTAGGAGGAAACAGGTGAATCATTGATCCTATCTATGATATGAAACTACCGTATGATAATCTGACGTGACCCAAGCTTCACGGAGTTGCCTCCCCCTCCCCCTCCCTCTCTTATCTCCCTTTACCTCTCTCAGTGGAATTACCCAAAAGTGTAATCCCATTGGGGTGTTTATGGAAATCCAAGGAAAAAAATAAGGAAAGATAAAGTAAAAGTAAAAAGGGAGAAAATAGGAAAAGAAAAAGAGAAGAAAAGGAGACTGAGCCTAGCCCCATTGACCGACAAAAGGTAATACCTTTCCTAGGACAAACCCCCATTCTAGAATGAACTAAAGAGAAAGAATATCAATATGATTATCTATTTAAAATATATCATTGAAAAAACACCTTTAAATAAATTAAAAATTTATTAATTAAATATTAAATATTTTTTGAAAATTCAAATTACTCAGATTTACACCAAACTCCTTTCCTTAGGTAAAATCCTTATTACGAGACCAATAAAGTGGTTAGAAAAATCATTACAGATTATCTTATCAAATAAATTACAAATATTCCCTAGAAATTATTTTAGTAAAGTAATCAAATTTCACAAGGTTTTCACAACCTATGTGAACGTTGTTATCAAAGTATCGCCAAAGATGGATAAACCATCCATATATACCTTGAAGAAATCCCCCACTACATCAGAGAAGATTCCTATCATGAACCTATGGAAGTATGAGGGGTTTTAAAAATCCAAAATAGAATGCAATTTAATTAAAATGATCTAAATGGATATGTCAACATTGATTTTCCTTGATCTTTTAAGGAGACATTAATTTGATTGTACCTTGAGTACCCATTAAAGAAATAGTAGAACTCATGTCATGGAATTCACACTAAGACTATGTTAATGAAGGTAAAAGGGAAATGATCATTCTTGGTATTTGAATTAAAATTCCTATAGTCATTAAAAACAATCCATCCACTACTCACCCTTATAGGGAGTAGATCAACACCCTCATTGGTAGTCACTATAATTTCATCATTTTTAGGAACAACTTCAACTGGGCTTACCCAATCACTCTCTGAAATAGGGTAGATGATATATAATTTTAAAAAATTAAGGTTTTCCCCATGTACAAAATCCATTATTTTTTAAATTGAGTCCCTTATAGGGTTAATATGATAGTTTTGTATTAGTTTCTAGAATAATAATATGGATCCCGATTAGTGGGAAAATACATGTAATATTAAAATGGGTCTATCTATTTTTATTCTTTTGTCTTTATAGGACATCTTGAAGCATTCTATCTTGGTTAGATTCAAGATAAGAAGATATGAAAAATAGAAGGTTTGATTGACCCCTCAGAATTCAAACATTTGTGAGGCAAGGATATTTTTGAATTAAATCTTAAGTTGGTCAAAACTTTCAGAAGCTGGCTGGGACTCTGAATTAAACTCATTTTCATTTTCATGATTTATAAATAGATTTTTTTTAAAATATATGTTTCAACCAGCAAATTGAAAAAATCAGTGATGAGAATGGGTTTGAAAGGGATGATTATGATTTATATAATGGTTTCATTGAATAGTGATCCTAATAAATAATCATAGGATATTTTTGAAATATATTATAGCAAAGGAAAAAAATTTCCCTCATGCGAAGAAAAAAAATAAATCTCTTCTTGACATAAACATTATTAAAAAATTCCATGATATTCCAATTGTTCATGATAAAAAATATCTATCGAATTCCCCTTATGAATGTACTCATCAATCTTTAATTGATAGTTTTCATTCAAATTTTTTTGGTCTAGTATTTTGTTCCAAAAGGTTATGATTATGTTCCCAATCCTTACTCGGATGGAAAAGTTTATTTTTAAAAGGAAGGGATAACCAAGGATGATTTTAGTTTTTTCCATACTACTTAATTTTGGATGATTTTTATGGATAAATAAGTAAAAAGGGTATATTAAGTTCTCAATATTTGACACAATATTCCTTCATATACACATAAGAAACTAAACACAACAATATACATGTTAAACAATGATAGATGTGATTTAGAGATCCTTAAGTCCTAACTAACGATACACTGTATATAGAATGAGGTTATCATTGGCTCTTAGATCACAGAAGGCATTGATAACTTTTTTCTATCCTATTTTATGATGGATGTATGAATAACCTAGATCTTTTAACTTTGGAGGAATGGTTTCTAGGATTTTGGTGCTCACATTATAATCATGGACATGGTTTTTGTCTAAGAATATCCGTTTGAGTGTACATAGCCCATTTAGGTACTTGTAGTATGGTGGTATGGTTTGTATTGCATCGAAAAGTGGTATTCTAAACATAACTTGTGATAATATTTCACTAAATGTTTTGTTTAGAATAGGTTTTTATTTTATTCTCATGTATTGGGGGAATAAATTATGTTAATGGATTGTTTGGGGAGGTGGGGGGTTCCTCAATATTCTCATTATATTTTTCCATTTCAACGAGTGTTTATTCAACATTATGATTAGTTTTTGGGCCTTTATATGTTTTGGGAAAGGTTAGCTCAGGTCTATAAATCCATTTACCACTTTTTAAGATGGTCACTATTTTATGTTATTCAAGATATGAACGTGTTCCATGGGATTTCACCCTTAAGGTTTGTGAAGGGGTATCTTGGGTATACATGGGTTCCTTTATAGAGTTTTTTGTTTTTAATTCATGTTTATGGTATGATACTTCGTAATTCATTTATTCTATTTGTTTAAATAGTTATTCATGTAATGGGAGTGGAATATATTGGGTAGGGGTTTGATTCGGTTGGTTTATCCTGGGAGGATATTTAGGTTATTTAATTAGTTGTTTCATAGGATTATAAAATTGGACTAGTTGATGTTGGAATTTATTTGGTTGGGGTTGAAATTGGTTTTTGGTTAGAAAATTATGTCATTCGCAGTGATTTAGAAATTTTGGTCGACTAAGCCATCAATTATTTTTTCCAAAAAAATCCTAGATGGTCATTGTAACATGGATTGAAAGTGTTACGGTTATATGGATTCTAAAAGATCAGATCATTGACCTCTGATGGTGGTCCTCAAAGAATAACATCTTTTATAGAGGATTTTTTTTTGGAAATTGTTAGTCCTATGTCAAATGTAGTGAATTGGCCTGGGCTAACCTGACATGTCACTCGATCCCTTATACTAGAAGGCCCGATATGCATTCACAATCACCCCAAAATAGAGGAAATTTTTAAGATATCAAAAGTAAATATTTGAGTTCTATTTCACCCTTAATAAAAACTATGATTCACAATGGGTTCCAACAGGGAACTTGGAATTAGGTTTCTATGATTTATACAACCATGGAAAAGTAAAATAAGTAGTTATACAATAATAACATCCATAAATACATGATAATAAATGAAAAAAATGTTTTTTACAAATTTTTTTCTACATAAATGAAACCATTTTTTACAAAAATATTTTAAAATACAAAAATAAGGAAACCAAACTAAAACAAAATAAGGATGCCGGAAAGGTCGATACACCACACAACCCAACTTACCCATAAAACACGTGAGACATCCCTAAAATCACCACGTGACTCTTGAGTCACCATCATGAACCCAAAAATATCCACTTCTTAATAGAGAAAAGTAGTAAATAAACCTATAATCCCTAATCTAGGAATCTATAGAAAACATCCAGACTACATACCCACCAATGTGACTATTTATGGTATGAGCCAAAGGCTATTAAGATACCACCATGATTTTATTACAATTTTTTATAAAGAAAAAATATTCAATATATTTTAAGTGAAAATAATATATTTTTTCACCTCCTATAAGAAAAATAGAAACAAAATAAAAATACTTTTTATCATTTCTTAAAACACACACCATATAAAACATGCCTAAAATAAGACTTACCAAGGTAATGTCCTTTAGAAAACCAACCATTACCTTTAAAAAACATTCATTTAAAAAATAAAAAAAATTAAATCTTTTACATTATTTTTAAAAAATACGTTATAAAAAAAATTCACATAGATTTAAAATGTTTTAAAAAACAAACAGTTTACAAGGATTGTATTTAAATCAACCACACCATTTGCGTTTATAAATCTCAACACAAAAAAATGGACACCTAAAAAAATGTATAGGGAAAAGGAAAAAATAATAAAATTTATCCATCGGAAGTCATAAAATATGTGATAATAATAATATAAAGAAAGCCTCCTAAAAATGATTCTTAATCATAAATTACCAATATATAAAAGTAGGCTCAAAATAAGAGATAAGAAACTCACATTCCAATACAAAATAAAGGGACATACCATAAGACATGAATCATGAGGTAATACCGCATGGACTAATGGGATATATACTATATGTGAAAAATTATATCCAACTATAGATAGGTTATAATCACACATCACATTGTCTAAATCACTCTCAACTAGTCTCATAAATGACACCCATATCTTGGTCATAACATTCAACCAGGGGATACTAGACAGTTTGTAAATATAAACTAGCATAGAAACCATCCCATGACTCCTAAATTAGTAGACCAGGGTCCCTCATGTCATATTTAATGGAGGTGGACCACTATCAAGACAATTTTAATCACATTTAATCACAAAAACCAAAGGTAACAAAACATGACAATAATAAACTTTCCTCCTCCAACACACCCCCTTAAAATATGATCCTCAAAACCAAACCTTATAACATGAATCAAAAATCATTTATCTAAAAAAAATTGAAACATGAATAATGAAAGGAAAACAATGGGGCTCAACTAGGGTGTAAATATTAGCTTATAAAATTCAACTTTCATACAAGATGCCAAACATGCGTCTTCCTTGAAACTAAGAACTACATAAATGGAAATACCTTTTTAAAACAAACTTTGATAAAAATTTAAAATCCAAGGAAACACGCACAATACATAATAATACTCTATATTAAATAAATAAAACCACTAAGGATCACATCAATCAATACATATCCTTAAAGGAACAAGGAAATTGAATTTAAAATTAAAAATCCCTTTAAAGTAAAAATACACCCCTTCCAAAATAAAGAAACCCTTAAAAAATCAACACATCACTTTATAAATATAATTTTTTTAAATCAATATGAACTAATATTTTTTTCATTTGAAAAAACATAAACTCGATTTTATCAAACACTTAGAGTGCATAAAATACCATTTGAAAACAATATCTCATTTAACTAAGAAAATAACCCATTTTGATTAAGGAAAAACCTAAATAAGAATTTAAAACTGTTGAAAAAACCAAATAAGCACCATATAAATCACAATATAAAGTAAAAAAACATTAAAATAATCAATCATTCAAGTAATTAATAAATAAAAGTAAATGGAATGGAAACACCCACCTCAAGAGATGAAACTTTGTCAACTTGAATCAAATCCACTATATTAGGTATCTTAAGATGAATCACACCATTACAAACCCAAAACTCCAAATTGAACAACATTAGAAAAATGAAAAAAACTAAACGTAGAATATATTTTTATTGAAAATGTGAGAAATTAGAAGAAAATAATAAAGGAAGGGAGTAAAATCCCCAACATTTTGATTCAGATAAAACGAGATTAAGAAATCAACAAGAATACACTTTGGAGAGGCTTTTAAGGAGAAGGAAAACTTTTAGGAGGTTCCCAAGCTAGGAGGTTTGAAATGGTTAATATTGTGGTATAATTCCCAAAAAAACATAAAAATGAAAGAAATACCCAAACCTAATTAGGTATCACGTTTTACTGACGTGGTCTTCCAAACTGTGTAGTCACCACTGTCCGAAACTACTTGGGTTCTATGGTTTTCACTACTTGGTTTTTCAATTCATTCACCTAAACCATGATGACCTGAAACAATTTACAAAAATATCAAAATTGAACTCTTGGGATACACCAAACTCAAGGAAGAAATTCAACATATAAAAATAAAGAAGAAAATGGAATTTTGAGGTGTCATAATTCTCTCCACCATTCCACTTTCTACCCATAAAAATTAATTTAAAAAAAGAATTAAAAGGGTTAAGAAAAACATGCTAAAATAAAGGATACAACCATGGAGAAAACTTCCTAAACCTAAAAATAAGAAATTGGTGAACGAGTAGCCCACTTCAAGGGAACACTGCTAAAAATGATTTAAGATTTACCATCCACCAATGAACTATGAACGCCAGAATCATATTACCCACAAAGAAAAACATTGGGAAAAAAATCATATATTCAATTATCTCCAATAAATGAATATATCAAAACCCAATAGGGATTTATAATTCTTCAACTAGACTAAATGGTTAAATAAATACAACACCTCCACAACATATGAGGTCACAAGAGCTATAAAAAACAACACGTCAAAACCAAAACAAAAAAGAATACAACTCATATAAATTAAGGAATCACATAGAGACTATCCTTAGGTATCCCCACTAATTATAAATTATCTTATGTGGTGTAATAATATATAGATATACCCAAAATAATTATCATCATTAAAAAAACATGTTTCCACCACTTTATAGAGGAATAAACAACATTTCATCAACTACAGAAAACCATGTAAAAACAAAAAAAAAAGAGAAAATATCCATGAAAAAACAAGAAAAAAGGTCACTAAACTATGTCACTAAGGTAACACATTCTAAAAAATTGGTTAAACACCCTAAATATGAATATTACTCAATAAGGGATAACATGGATCTAACTTCAGGTCATGATACTACACAAAGGGTAACTCATTGACAAATTTTGGAACATACAATATCGATGATACCCAAGGAAAACCCCAACTCACTATTTTTCATGTTGTACCCAAGAAAAATCATATCCCCACTACCCCACCTAGAACCCAACCCATTATCACGTCATTTATAAAAAAACCTCAAAAAATGGCCCACACCACGTTGAAAAGTAATACGAACCAAAAAGAAATGAGGACTAGAAAAATAAAAAGATAATAACATGATAAAAGAGATATTTTATTCTATATAACTAAATATATAGGGTATGAAAAAGATATGAAACACTTTCATATAAATAACATGGTCTATAAAAAAGAGAAATCCAAAAACCACAAAACAACTTCTGTATCTACTATGGAAGAAACACAGTATAGCTACTTGGATAAAAACCGATTCCATGACTTAATTAGATGTTCTTTAGCTTAAAGAACCTCTGTATGTGAATGTGGTGGCCACAATGATGACATATTCTTGGATATATTTAGAAAATTGATCAAATATTCCCAAACACGCCACACTGTAAGCACACAGCTTTCTTCTACTTCTTGCTATCTAGACCATCCTTACATGAACCAGATTGGCCCAATTTATCATCCACCATAGGTTTTATTTTCAAAAAAATGTTAACAATGAAAATAATATACATAAATTTCATAATGCTAGTCAGGACAGACTAAAAAAATATTGTGCTACGATCTGGATTAAGGCCTCTAGAAAATAACCAAGCCTTCATTGAATAATCATCAGCCAACTCAAAAGAGGAAGTGTCTATATCAGTTCATTGTTTAATAATTTCCATCACTAATTGATCACCCTAAGGAATGATAAAGAATTAAATCCCCTTTAATGTTATCATCTCCTTGGGATACAAATTTAGGATGAAGTAACACTCAAAATATCCCCAATAAAATTCCTTAAATGATTAGGGAAGGGTAATTCTCATCCACCGATATGAACCCAATACTATGAAAAAATGAGTGGTATACCCCACCCTCAATAATTTTGGTGTTTTTACTAATTGAAAGTAATATTTGACAATTGTGAGCCACTCCACCACTGCATTATATCCTTGATCACCACTAAACACTAGCAGATGTTGATTCAAAAACCCCAATTAATGATCTACAAGTTGAAAAGAACATAGACCTGCCACTCCATCGAGAGTATGGTAAAAAAACAAGGAAAAAAATCAATATTACTATAATTATTACTGGATATATTCCATTCTTGACATGTGAATTCCTTTACAAGGGTCACATTCTAAAACATCACCAAAATACATTTTTAATCAAACAATCCAAATATGAACACAAGGGATAACAAATCCCAAGGAAAATGAAACATGATTATAAACACTATTTATAATCCTATTTTAGTTTTTCCTAAAAATTCATTCTTCATATTTTAAAACATCATAGATTTTTATAAAAAAATACCTTCAAGATTCCATTTCAAAAACATTAAAACATTTTAAACCCAATAATATAAGGAAATCACTTATTCCAAAATATTTTCCCCTTTGAACTAGAAACACAAAAATGATTTATGCCATGTAAACTAATACAATTCCAATAAAATTTTATGAATTTTAAAAATATTAAAACCCATGAAATTATTTCCTTGAGAACCATTAAAACCAAAAATAATTTAAACCACACAAAAAAATTGTTCTAGAGTTCAAAAATGGTTCACTAAAGAAATCGAAGCATCAAAAACATGGATTTCAAACCAATATTAAATACCAAACCAAAAAACATTTATTTCAAATTTTATCAAACTATATTTAATACCAAAAATATTCAATTTATCTATCAAAATATGTATAGTTAATCAAAATATAGTCTAAAATAATCAATGGTGAAAAAAAACAATTCTTAAACCTTTTACACCAAAAATAATTTAGGCACAAAATATTTTCAGGCTGTGCAATAACCATGTGAGCAAAATTTGATATTTTATACAATGGTATTAATGTCTAGAAAATAGTTCGATAGATCATTCACCTTACTTATGTTCCCCTGAATCGCCTCCAGTTTCACTCTGAAACTAGAAATTTCATGAGATGTCTCCTGGGGTCCTCCTACAACTCTGAGTAGTAGCTAAAAAATATAAAATATATAATAAATAAACATTATAAAATAGAAAATTTTAAAGAAAATTAATATCTATAAATGAAAATTCTAGGTATATAATAAGTAATAGAATGAAAAAACACTCAAATTCACCAACCACTCAAGATCTGATGGTCCAAACTCCTATCTACTGCTGAATCCCAAATATAAAAAGGGAAATAATAACATTTTTAGTGAACCAGACCATGTTAACCCAAACCATCACCCATGATATTCCATGAAATTACCCTAGGTTGATTCTTAACCACTCAGAGATGGTTCTCTATAGTCATTTTTGTCACAAATTGAGAGAATGGGGTAAAGAATTTGAATTTCTTGGTCCTTCCAAAGTTTTATCTCTATGGAAATCTTATTGAGGGTATTAATTTTATCCCTAATAATTTATTATTCCATAAGAGTATATATGAAACTATATTTTTGGGTCTTATCAGGGCTGGTCTAGGTTAACCATGTTTTTTTTCTTAGCAATATATTCTAGATACTCATATGCATAATTTTGCAATTTTTTTAAAAATTCCAACTACAGTTCATGTCAATGAACTATTTTTTATATTACCTAACCATTAATAAAAGATTCATTTTTTTAGGATTATGAATCCATGGGGTGGTATTATTTTTAGTGTATGTCTAATTCTTTCCCTTATTTCATAAAATTAGTTCCCTTCTTTTTCAAATAATTTTTGAATACTATTTTTATACATGATATTTTTATGGTGGGGAAAGTATTTTTTATAGAAATATATTTGTAATTAGTCCCATGGATGATTGAATTCTATATATATATATATATTAACCAATCACTGTATCTATCCTTGAGTTAAAAAGGAAAGATACGTTTCTTATATGAATGAATTTGATGTGGTGGGAACATGGTTTCAATAATGTCATTGAATTACATGAAATGAAGGTATGGAATTTATCACATCATATTATGAATGGTTGGAATAAATTTAATAACATGGGGTTCTAATACATAATTTTAATCTTATAGGGAAACATTTATCATTCATTTGGGTGCGTTGGTGTATACTGGTGTGTGGTAGTTATTCATGGTTTGATTGACCACATTCCGTAATTATTGGGCTACCAAATTTTGGTTTTCATTTTGTTTCCCACCCAGGTGGATAATATGGATTCTTGGAAGACCCTATATTATAATTGACTCAACTTTAGAATATATAGTATTAGTAATATTTGGATATAATTTAAAGAGACCCATAAGTGTGTTTGACTCCCCACCCCCAGGGCCATCAATGAAAAATAATTCGTTTGAATGATCATAGGTATATAAGAAAATACACAACATGAAAGGATACAAAGAGGAAAAGATATGAGAAATGGGGTAAGAATATATAAATGGGAGATAATTGAATCAGTTTTTAATATTATTAACTTGGATCCTTGAAAATGATGCTAAAATTTGGCATCACAAAAATTATACAAATTTAGTGTTGAAACAGTTTCTTGGAGTTTATCTTGGGTTATAGAGTCCTCAAAGATTAAAGAAGAAACTTATAGACAGAAATTTTAAACAGAGTGGTTTTGGTTTTAATGTATCCTAATTTGTGGTTTGATTTTATTATGATTACTAGAACACTAATTACTTAAGTGAATTAAATTAATGATATTGTGTAATCCTAGGATATTTCTACTGGTATATTGGGTAAATTTCTTTTTTATGATTTCAATTTATTATACTTGATATGGATTCATTTGATGAAATCAATCCAACCTCATCACTAACTAATTTAATACATATAAAACCTAATGATAATAACATATACACTTAGAGGATCATTATCATGATCACTCTAATGTAATTGGTTGTATTAACACTTGAAATGCATGACCTTGAAATTAAATAAAGAAGTGGAAATGAAAAAATGTTTAAATACAAATATCAAGTAAAATAAATGATTAAACAGTGATATAATGAGATAAAATATCTAAATCAACTACTTTTTACTATGTTGGACCAATCTAAACATGGTTTATCCCTATACTGATGTAAAATTATCAATGGAAGACGAAAGTGGACTCATAATGTGTGAAACCCTCCATGTCCCTATGTGGTTTTTTAAAATAATTTATGTGATTTTGGGTAAATTTATGTTTAGGATAGGTTTCATCCCAAGACTTGGAAATTATATAGTTTTTCCTTTTATAAATGGTTTACAGTCACAATTTATAAAGGAAACTGTATTGTTACCCTTGAATAGATGAATATTCAGTTTACTTTATTCAATAATTGTTTGTCTTTATAAATAGAATATATTTTAGTCCAAACCAAGTGGGTCCTAGTGAAAACCATTCAATACCTTTATTATGTGAGTGTGAGGGTGTAAGACTTTCGCATGGTTTAGTAAACTATAAAATAAGAATAATAATTGAATCTATAATTTGATATTTCCATTTTTTAAGGGTCATAAAAACGTTTTCCAACCCATACTGAATCCCCAAGTTAGACAATGTTAGTAGTTTTTATTTCTAGAAAGTGTCCCATTCATAGTTGGTGCATGATTTGGTAAATCGAGAAAATATACTACCTGTCATTCCCAGATTCATAAAAAGTAAAATTTCTGGATTCCCCCTACTCGATTTTAACCCTTTAGCCTCCATTTTCTAACAATGTCATTTCAATAGACTAGACACCCCTAGGGAGCCTATCCTCCATTTTCCCTTCAATTTTGATAGTCATCCTCCTTGGTTTCAAGTGGATTCATCTATGGAAAGTCCCTTTTAACCACTTCCTCCTTTTAATTATCATTTTTCCTTTGATTTATCAGCTTCCTAAAAACTTTATTTTTTATGATTCCCAATTTCAAGGTTGGGGTTAGTCCAAATCATGGGTCTTTTCTTGTGCAGGGGCTATAGAGGGAATTCCTTGGATTATGAGAGTGTTCACCATTATAGGAAATGACTTCTAGAATGTATTTCATTGAACCGAGGTAATTTTTTCTTTTTTTTTACTTTTTATTATATGACATTAAATCCTTGATGGTTTTAAATTTTTTTATTTATGTTATGAATATATGTATAACCCATGTGGGGAAAAATTGGTTTAATGTTGTTTTAACCCTTTTCATTGAATTCGATTCCATCTCAATTGTTTGTGAAAATACCTATATGTATTTAAATGGATAAATTTGTTTTTATAAGTGGTAGAGAGAACTCAGTCGGGGTGTTTAAATGAGTTAATTGCACCAATTGATTTTTAAATCATGTTTTTGTGTCGTTTAAAGCATTTGAAATAATCTAACTGGGTTGTTCCATTTTAAAGGTATGTGTTAACCCTTATATGCGATGTTTGAAACATTTTTATAACCTTGGTTTATTTCAATGGTTGTTTTAGGGGATGTGTGAGTTTCCATTTGGATTTCAAAAATTATTTAATAAAATTTAGTCCCAACAGTTGATTGGGACAAGTTTGAAAATAATGCTAGATGAATTGGAATTCTAAGGTGTCTTGGAAATGGTTCATTTGGTAATGTATTAAAAATGAGTTTTTAGGAAATGGTGTGAGACCATATTGACCCCTATGCGATTCATGTTTTTCCCATGGATGATTGTGATCAGGTGAGGGAATGTATTATATTTATGCATCTTGATATGATGATAATTCATAGATTTGATTGGGGCTCTTCTGGTGAGAGTGTAGTTAGTGAGGCCTAAATTATTTAAAAAAATTTATATTTGATACAAGTAATTTTCTTTCAACATCTCATTTTTACTAGTCATGGGAGTCCTGGGAATATAGTAGATGACCAGTAAGTGGGAAAACTTAGTGAAAAAAATGCATTTAATAGGGAGTGTTTTATAGCTACTCTCAGAAGGATTGACCAGAAGGGGTAGTGGGCCTTAAGAGCCAGTGACCCTTATTTTTGTTCCTTTGGTAGAAAATGATATCCATGAATTTTTATTTCTATATATTTTTATAGGACTAATAGAGAAATTGACTTGTTCAGTGGTGCCAACCTAGGATCCTTATCTCAAGATTTGGACAATATAGTTAGAGGTATAGGATGATCCTCAAGACATTATGATCTTAATTGGGATCATTCGAGGCTATTTTTTCATTTAATTTTATTGTATCCCATGATTATTGTATGGTTGTTTGGAACATATTTACATTATTTTTATCCCATTCATGGGAAATGATGTATTAATGCTTTCTTATGTTGTTTCCTCCTTAAATATTTTTGGATTACTTTTTGAGTTTCTTGAAAAGGAATTTTAGAATGGTTTTTGAAGTAAGAAATGCGAGAGTGTTATTTTAATGTGATTTCACAATATTTTAAAACGAATTTCAATGTAGGGTTCATTAAATGTGAAAATTTGTTTTCCATGGATTTTGGTAATGTTTTTTACATGAAGGTGGAAATTTTTTTTCTTTTAAAACTTTGGTGTGTGTGGGTTTTAAAATCATGGTTTTAGTCCATTGGGACTAATTCTTCATATATATTTGTCTTCAAAATTGTTTTGGAAAACTGTATGAAAAAACTAAAAACCAATTATGAGTTTTGAAATGTGTACTTTAAAATAGGTATCAATGAAACGACTTTAAAGTGGGACTTTAAGATAGTGGTTTAGTAAAAAATGGATTCAACCGAGTAAAAGTTATTTCCAAGTGATTATTTTATTTTAGAAGAAATAAGAAAGTGTGTTTTAACACTACTTGGATGCATTTATTGTTTTTTTAAGATTTATAAAAAATGAATATTTTGTCTACTGTATTTTAAAATAGAATTTTAGGATGCAATATGAAAGTTACTATAGATATTCAGTAGGTGGGAACCTATATTGATATTTAGATCACACCAATATATTACAATTCAAGGTTTATTCCAATTTGACTCTTTCCTACATGGTATTTTGAAAGAGATGTTGGGTTAGATTGTAACAAAAGGTCAATTTAAGGATTGTTTCAGAGGTATTTGGGATTTCATCCTATTTTGGATTTTGAATTATCCATCATGCCCTCTTACATTTGTATGATTTGACTTTATTTGTATCTGTTCGTACTGCTAGTTCATTTATTTATCAGTTTTATATAATTTTTCTAGTGTTCAATTATGATGATCTATTTTATGGTAGGATTATTATTTTCGTTCTTATACTTATTTATACTAATATATATGGGTTAAAACATTTCCAAGGCTTGTTCAATGATTCTCAGTCACTTGTTTCCAGCCTATTGGGATTATGAATTCTCTTTCTGTTTTGAGGAAGACTATTTTGGGATCCTGGTGACATGGATACTCGGGTTGGTTGTTTATAAAATGGTATCAGATACTAGGTTCTCAGTGGAGCCTAGGTTTTTAGGCACTCTATTTTTATTTTTTATTTTTTATGTTTGTAGATAAGTATGTTAGGTCTCAAGTGGTAGTTGTGGGGAGAGTTTTGAGTGATCTTTCTCTCCACGATCCTTGAGTTTCCATGGGAATCCAATATTTTTAATTTGACTTTGGATTGTATTTTTTTGGTGTTACTAGATTATGGTTTGATACCTATAATGGTAGTTATTTGAAACTAATTGACAAGGATTGAGTTTCTTTGGGGGACCATGTTTGGTATTTTGGGATGGAGATGGTAAAGGGGATTGAAGCTTATGGTTAGATTATAGGGACTGAAAAACCATATGGAAACTAAACGCTTGATACAATTCATGTTTTAAGGACCAATAAATTATTGGAACATGGTTTTCAACCATGTGGACATGTTTGTAACTATTAGATATCCCAGTTTATTTTTCTAATTAGACTCCAAGATCATTGGATTTCATTGTTTGTTATGCCTATGGGAATGGATTCATAGTGGGTCATGTGATATGTTATAATAGTTGGATTTTATTTTGGTATAGGATTATGTTATGCCTTTTTTTATTTCATGTGTGACGTGAAATAATTTTTATGTGTGTGAAAATTTTATTTCATAAGAAAATTATTTCCAGATTTGAACAAGGCCTTAGGGATTTTTTTTAAAATGATATCTGTTATTGATTTTTTTGAAATGGTTGATCTAATTTTAAAACATGGAAAGTGTTTTAAGTGAAATTAATTTTCTAATCAAGTTAAAACATTGTTTTGAAAGTTGGGTTTCCTAATTTTAGATAGGCCGATGATTTTCAAACTGAATTTTATGAATTTTTTTTCTTTTTCCAGTGGTGTTTTTAAAAAATGGAAAAATGATTTAAAATAGTTCAAAGTAAAACTCTTTGTTTTTTCATGAAACCCAAAAGGGTTTTTTAGTTTTAAAACTAGTTGGGGATCTTTTTGAAATCATTTTCAGAAACATTTTAAATTGACCATGACAAGTTTGGGATTAAGGTTGGAATTAGAATATGGTTTCCATTTTAATATCAGTGAAATAAGGCCTAATTTTAATGGTTCATTTGTTTTAAAAATAGTGTTTGAAGACTCTTTATCATGGTGCTTATCATTTTAAAAGAGGTATTATTTGAAAGAGATTTTATTATCTTAAAAAATGGATTATTTGATTTGCCTATCATGTGAATTTGGGACTTTTTGGTGTGCCTTAAAAGTAAATTACTTGGTTAAGAACAAACCTTGTGTAGTTTAGTGTAATCCAACTAGAAAGGTATAGTTTGGATGTAGATTTATTTATATTTAGGATATTTTCACCTAGTTATAATAATACCTTTTCTCTGAATAGACTAGCATGTATTTTCATTTCCTCTTAGTAGTGTTCCTTGGAGTTACTGAAGGCTGTGTTCATTAAATGTTCGTCTTGGTAATTTCTTGTGTTGAATGGTTTAGGCACATGAGTCATGGTTTGATATTTGGAATAGAGAGGGTCGGTTTTATTAGAGAATCATAAACAAGATTAGTTGTGTTGATGGTTTAATCGATCTTGTATATGTTTTGGGTCTATAGAGAAAACATAATTTGGTGTATCCTTTGGGTTCTTGGTTGTTTCTATTTTAGATTCATATCTATTTTTGGATTTATGGTTGTTGAGTTTGGAGTAGTTATGGACTAAGGAAATACTTTCCCTGTGTTTTCTTTGGGTTCTATTTTTGTTTCTTACTATGAGTAGTGGTTTTTTTGGGGAAAGTTTATGACTCTTTCCGAGTAATATTATGTTCATGTTCATGGTTTTGACTATTTTTCAGGATGGTTTGTTCTTGCAGTTTGGACACAAAAAACCCAAGGTGCATGAATGGATACCTGAGGGAATAGTTTTGTTTATAGTTTGATCATGGATGTCACTAGACCGAGTTTTATATTAGATTCATAGTAGGATGGAATTACATAGGTTTGGGTTTATTCATCCTTATATGAAATATATGACCCTAAGGATAGAGCTATATCATTTCATAATAAGGAATTTTATTGGTTGTTTTTCCCTTGTATTTGGGATTCTTGGTATTCTGTTATTCAGTTTTGTGGTACTTTAGTATTATTTTCATTCTAGTACATCCCAAGGTGATTTTGATCCATTGTTTTGTGGATTGGATTTAATAAGTGGATATTTATTAATTACATTAGTGATTTCAAAAATGTCGTTGTTCAGTGATGTCCACTTGCTTTATGGACAAGTGGTACATGGTGGTTCCACTAGTTAAGATCAAATATAAATGGTGGGGAGTAAAATGATAGGACATTACCATTTTTGGGATTAATATTTTCTTGAGGATGGATTTGGTTGTTTGGGGATTCATATGGTTGTGTGGGTAATTCCCTTTTATCATGGGGATTTTTTTAGAATCCATCTAGTTCTATCCTTTACATGGACTAGATATTTTATTAGTGTGGAATGTGGTATGTTGGGGAGAATTGTGACACCAACCATGTAACTGTTTGGTTCATTTTAAATTATTTTAAGTGATTTTTGGGAATTTTATGTTTACAAGAGGTATCAACCATAGAAATGGAATTTATATGGGGTTTCCTTCTATGCATGTTTTAAATTAATATTTTATAGGAAACCACGTATTTACTCTTATGAAGTTAAGTTTATAGTTCATATTATTATATCATGGTTAATCAACATAGTTAGCACATAGTTTAGTCCAAACCATACAAATCCTACAGGAAACCATGTTGGACCTTTCTAAATTAATGTGAGGGAATAAAACTTGCACACAATTTGGGAAACCATGAAATAAGAATTAAAATCATCCCAATATTTTGATAATTCATTTTTTCATGGTTATAGAATGTGTTCTCTAACCATGTAGAATCCCCAATTCTAACAATGTGAGTTGGTTTGGTCTAAGTAGTATCCTACACATGATTAACACATAGTTTGGTAAACAATGTGGAAAATCTATATTGACTATACAAGTTCATTAAAAGTGAAATTTATGGTTTTCCCCAATATATTTTATCCCTTTCGATCTTAATTTCTTATTTTTCTCATTTGAATACACTAGGCACCCACAGGGATATTCTCCTCCCTTCATCCCTTCAATCTTGGTTGTCGTCCTCTCTAGTTTTAGGTGGATTTATCCATGGTAAGTACATCAAAAACCATCCTCCTTTCTATTCTCAATTTTAAATTTATTTATCTCTTTCCAATGAACCCTAATGTTGACGTTGGCCAATTTTAGAATTTGGGTTAGTATGAATCATTATCCTTTTCCAATGTAGTGGTTGTAGATGGAATTCTTTGGCTTGTGTTAATATTCTCAATCATATGTGGTGAATTTAAATTGGGTTTTCACCAAATCAAGGTAGGTGTTTCTTTTTTCCAGTTTGTATTACATTAATTTTAACTATTTATTGGTTTAGAATTATTATTCAATCAATTCATCAAAATAAGTATGACCCATGAGGGGCCAAAATCTAGAATAAAGTGGTTTTAATCCCTAGTATATAAAAATATTCTCTTCCAAGTGTTTGTAAAAATTCCAAAATAGAATTTAAAATATTTATTTTGGTTTAAAAATAGTAGTGAGAAATTAATTGAGGCTTTTAAATACATTCTTCTCACTAATTGATTTTAAATAAAGTATTTAAGGTGTTTAATACTTTTAAAATAATCTAAATGTGATGTTTCATTTTAAATGGGTGTGTTAATCATTTCATGTGATGTTTGAATCCTTTTAACACCTTTATTGATTTAAATGGTTGTTTTATGGGAAATGTTAGTTACCATTTGGGTTTACAATTTTTTTGAATAAAATTCAATCTCAAGAGTTAATTCAGATGGGTTTGGATATAGTATAGTTGTCCATGTTATTCTAAAATGTTATAGAAAAGGCATATTTGGCACTTTATAAAAAATACATTTCTAGGAAATGGTGTGAAACCCTCTTAAACCCTAGGTGATTCATGTTATGAACATGGTGGATTGTGATCCAATGATGTTATGTTTTATTTATATTCATCTTGATATGATTATCATGCATATATGTGATTGGGAGAATTTTTACAGGAGTATTGGAGGAGAGACATGAGTTATTTCAGATATTTTATATTTGATACATGTGATTTTTTTGATCACCTCTATTTGAATGCTCATGAGAGTCTTATGATTATAGTTTATGAATTATATAATGGAAATCCCTATTATAGATAATGCATCGACTAGGGAGTGTTTCCCCACATCTCTGTGATAGTTATACCAGAAGGGGCAGGATATTGTGTGATCCAACAACCCTTATTTTTATCCCTGTGGAAGTGAAAAATCTCTAGGGATGTTTATTTCCATATAGTTTTATGAGAATACGAGGATAATTTATAGGTTTAGTAGTATTAACCTAGGCCCCTTATCTCTAGTTTAGGTCTTCATTACTTGATATATAGGAGAATTCCCATGAAACTTGGATCCTATTTAAGATCATTCTATGGGATTTTAACTTTTTGTTAAACTATATCCCCTACATATTTTATGATTTTTGGGTACTCATATTCTAAATTTGTATTTATCCTTATCTTTATACTTGACAGAGTGGTTCCCACTTGTATGTTTTCCTCCTTTATTTGTGTATTACCTTTCACATGTTTTGAAAAGTGATTTGTTAAAGATTTTTTATGGAAGAAAGTTGAAATTATGACTTTAATGTTCCTTCCAACTATTTTAAAATGACATTGAAATTAGTGTTCCTTAAATGTGAATTTTGTTTCTAAATTGTTTTTTAGTGTTTTTAAAAAAAGGTGAAATGGTTTGTTTTTAACTCTTTTTTGTGTTGTTTTTTAATACATGTTTTAGGCTTTGATGAATATATTTACATTATTTTTTTTTCAATGAGGTTTGGAAAAAAAATGAAAAATTAGAAATCAATTCTTATTTTTTACAATATAAAAATGAAAAAAGGAGTTAATCAAATGGTTAAAAAGTGGGACTTTAAAATTATGGTTTGGTAAAATTGGGGTTTGGTTGAGTAATTTTTTTTCAAAGTGATTTTTTAATTAAAAGAAATTAAAATGTGATTTTTGTCAATTATTTGATGTATTTATTGTTTATTTATGTCAAGGTATATGAAAAGTGTATATTTATTTTCACCGTATTTCATAGTAGCATGTTCAGGATGTAATATGAATGAATCTTCATAAATTTAGTGGGTGAAGACCTACTATGTTGTTTACAGCATGCCTATTTTTTTTCAATTCTAGGTTTGTTCCTATAACAAACCAAGCATAACATACATGGAAATTAAATTTCATTTTTGGAAGACTTAATAAATAACCTAAATAGATGCCCAAAGACCGTATTAGTTTAGTGCCTTTGGAAACTCAGAACATAATCTTAGAATCATGGTGAAAGATTTTCAACATCTCCCATAGAGATCATCCCCTTTTGTTTTCGTACCTAAAAGATTTTTGTATATACTATGGAAAATAAAACATAAAAAGGGTGATCTAAAATGCTCAGTAAGGGTAAACATAGAGAACATAAAACAAACCATAAACATTTGAATGTAAAAACATGAACATAAAGTTTAAACATCAAAATCTTGAGTCATGAAATAAATCATGGAAGTATGTAAGGCATGGATAATAGTGGAACATTATCCATGATATAATAGCATTTGAATAAAACATGTTATTTTGTAAATTAAGAATCACATAATATGAATTTAATAGTATCCAAGGAATTGCTACCAAGACCATCATAGTTTAAAAAAGTCCATTACAGAACAGGGTTTACTTGTTGTTCTAACCATGTATTACCGACCAAATTTACTTGTAGTTTCAGTGATGTCTATCTCATGAGATATAAATATTTACCCAATGCATTAGAGGGAGATATAGGTCCTACCCTTCTCATAATGAACTCATTCTTACATGTTCCACAAAAATATAAATCATTCATCATAGCATAACCAATGAAATAAAATGGGATTCTAAAACATCATGTCATCATAATATAATCTATATAAGATAAATGGACTTCATAAAAACAATTCCATTATAAAAAAAATAAAAAAAATGTAATAATAGGTATAGAAACATAACCCTATGTATGTAATATAATATTTATAAAACACTTGAACTCAATTCCTAAATAAAATATCCTTTCTTATTAAAAAATATTTTCTTTTTTAAAAATGACATTCAATTTAAAAAAGAAATTTAATTGAAAATAAGCATAAAATATTGTAAATGAATATTCATTGAAATAATGTGTTATGAAAGCATAAATATTCATTCATGGCATATAATTAAAAAAACATTGTCCTCGCACTCTTGTAGGGAAAGTTAAAAAGTACCTCCTATGGTAAACAAAATAAATATTCATTCCATACCATTTAGTAAAAGTAAAAAATGGGAATAAATTACTCTAAAAATATATATAAAAATTGTTTAAATTTTATGAAAACATTTTTATGAAACATGGAAATGGATGATAATTATATCTGCAGTAAATACTTACATATAAAAAATCTCAGAAAAAAATGAGATTGAAAAATTATCCCTTACCTTAAGTCTGGTTTATTCCATATGTGTCTAAAACTCATGTATAGTGGGTTTAAACATATTATTTACTTTTATAAGAACCATAAAAATATATATTATATCATATATGATTCACTTTCAACTTTATATTACCTGTTCATTTGTCAATTCCATGTTAAAGAAACGTTTTGGGTAATAATCATTTTATTTATCGTATATGTTTTGAATTGTCATTTTTGATATTATTACTTATATAATGATTTAATTTCTTAAAGAATCTAAAAAATTATTTAAATATCATTTATATTTAGTATATATATATATGATAGATAGATAAATGAAATGGAATACACCGTTCATGGAGACAGTAGGCTGTACGTACGCACGAACGCTGTTTTTGTTTCCTTAATAAATTGAATGGAAGTAGGTAAATAAAATACACACACACACACACACATAAATCCAGTATAATTATTATGTCTTATATTTCATGATTATTTATTATATATAATTTATAATAATTCTTGAATTGTTAATGTGGAGAATTAATCATATCATGTCATGGAGATGGTAAGTTGTACGTACGCATGAGCGATGATATCGTTCCAATAATTTTTGAATACTATTGAAGTGGATGGTGTATAATATATCAGAATTAGTATAATGTTGTAATAATTATATAATGTTATTATTTCCACCATTATCCACATCCATGTAAGGTGGTGGTGAAAAACAGATTACACCCCGATGTGGAGACAGTAAACTGTACGTACGCACACGTAGTGATTTCATTTTTTGTAGGATGGATAGAAGGTGAAATAGTGTTTTTTCATATTTATAATAACATATCATAATATGAGTGATTCCAATTTTATTACCTTATAATTAAACAACTAATGAAGAGGAAGTATAAGAAGAAATAAATTTGAAAGAATCGGTAGAATGGATTACCTCTTCCTCAACGTGCCTCCTTTAAATGTCCTATTAGGCCACTATAGTTGGTATTTTGAGAATACCATCTCCTATAGAATGTAACTAGGGAAATTTAAAAGAGAAATGGGTAGGTGTTTTTCTAGATTTAAGGCTCAAAATAGAGTGATGAGGAGGTGCCTTTTTATTAGAGAGGAGAGGGACACTTTAGGAAACTCTCCAAATATTAATTTATTACAAAATGATTTTCAGTTTCAAAATGTCCAAAACTCATTTAATTCGAATGAAGGATTAATATTGTTCTAAATCATCTCAAACAATAGGTTTTAGAAAAGTTTAGGTCTAAAATATAACATTATCTTTTAGCATTAACACTTAGTCATGTAATTTAACTCTTACCACGACTTCTTGTATATTCATACTATATGGTTAATATAGTTACTATAAAATGAAAATAGAACCTAAAGTGGTTAATTATTGACATTTTCAATAATATATATGTAATTTTGAAGAATATAATTTTTTTGGACTATTATATCATTTAATAAAATAGTATTTGTTTTAAAAACTCATTTATGTTAATTTTTATACTATTCATATCATGACTTTTTAAAAACCCATAAAAACTAGATTATTTCAAGAAAACATCATTAATTCAAAATTAAAAATTCATAATAATCCATAAAATTCGTCTATGGAATAAAAAGGATCAAAATAGATTTATTTTAATATTTACAATCTTATTTATTGAAATAATTCATTAATAAGGTAATCATTACATCATCATTGTTTCATAAATAAATAAATTTATTTGGTGTCTAAAAATTAAAAAAAATACCATTATATAGGAAATATTCTTATATTTATAATGAATATTTATGGACATATAGATAATTTATATAACTCTATATTAAAATCGATTTAGTAAAAGATATATGTTTGGGTTATAATTATCTTTACTTTAAATTAATTCTTATAAAATGTCATTTTCACATCCAAGTGAATCCAGGAGGTCCCAAAATTGACCTAAGGATGACCATGGTTGGAAATATCTCATCAAATATGATTAGGAAATGTTTTAGGGTAGTTTAATATTATAATAATATTATTTTTTCCCTAATTTACTAGACTTCCCCTTTAACCATGGTAAATAAAATAATTACTGAAGTCATTATTCATAATGTCCAAAAATAAAAGGTAAATATTTACTCAATTATAACCTTATGATTCCAAATATGGAATACATTTTTTCCAATTAAAAAAATAGAAGTATAAGTTATTAATTAATAATTAATTCTCATTGTCCAAAACAAAAAGTGGGTTTTTAAGAAGTAATAACTATCAAAACATAGACATGTGTTTATGTCCAATTTAAAAGTGAAATTAATTCCAACAAAAAAAATTAGATTAAATTATAAAAATATAATCTAATTAAAATTTAAACCAAATTAAAAATATAATCTATCTATATATATATATTAGATAAAAAGGCAGTTTCGAATGAAAATGCAGTTTTTTCACTATTCATTAAAACATTATTTTAATTAGAAAAATACGAAAAATTTAAAAAAACTGATTTTTTATGTCCCATTTCCAAATAATACTTTTATTTTGTAAAATTGAACTTATTAATGTATCAAAAAAGATATTTAAAATTGGTGCACCAACAAAAGGGGGTGAAACTACATTTTTTGAAAAATACTTCTTTTATCTGAAAAATTAATTTTGTTATCATATCATGATCTACAAAATGTGTAGGATGAATGATAATGTTATATAAAATTAAAAATGGGGTTAATAATATTTATAATAGCTAGTTTATATCCCATTAAATAATAATATTTTAATAATATATTGTTGTTTAGTGAAACTCGATATAGCGCACAACACAAGCTATCAAGGAAGGTCGCTCTTGTGTGTAACGCAAGAAATGTCAGTGTTTTATGTAGTGAAATATTCATTTGGTGTTTCACATAACATAATCCAAAATTATATCATTTATAAATTGGCAGAAAATATACACATAGTGTTGTGTTAAATGAATTCTATTGAAAGAACATGAAATTTTGTGCAAAACAAGCCGAGAATAGTGTTGCGTATACTACAAGCTAATACAATGTTGCGTATAGCACAATATAATCTTGGTGTAACATAAAAAACAAGACATAAAATAAATTAAAAATAATCTATCTCAAAGAATCCCAGGGTGTTACATTCCACCCCCATTAAAATGAATTTCTCCCTCGAAATTCATTGAGGGTTATAAATGGTTTTCTAATTGAATGTTTCTTTCATGTAAATGAACATCTTTAAAAGAGATACAAAAACATAATTTTAAAAAGGAATGTCAGAAATATAATGTTTACCCAAATAACTCATCACTGGGTTTCCACATAAGATAACATAGGTGGTAAGTGAAAACATGGATATGGAAGAGAAATCTAACAATCAAGTTTGGATGAATAGTTATAAAGAATAAAGATATGAGAAAGCTAACTACAAGAAATAAATAAATTTGCGATGATTTAAGGGGTCATATGATTCATTAGATAAGAAAGTACTAGAATAACATTTTTGGTTTTCAAGATCCTTTTCCTAAAGTAGAAGTATTGTTTTTCATGATAATAAATACTTACTTGATTTTGGTACAATCTCACCATTTTTCGTGCCTTGAACAATTTCCACTTAGTCTCTTATTTAAAGAAATGAAGATTATTTTTTTTATTCTTGAAGTGTTAGTAGATCATGCGATAGAATGATATGTCATTCCATCTATCTCAACAAAAATGTTAGCATAGGTAATCAAATATTCATAAGTTCACATATTGTGAGATAATACATTAATCTAACAAACATAAAATGGAAAATAACTTATACTATCCATAAATTTATAACATTACAATCCTTCCAAAAACTAAAAATAGAAAACATTGGAAAGAGATGAACTAAATAAACTTAACATTTGTCTCACATAACTCATAAGGTAGTTATTGGTTTTCACATTCCAAACATGTGGATACATTAATCATTTATTTTCTTGAAACATGAATTACTATATAAACTAAATGAAACCATGCATGATGTCAAATTTTAACTATTTTCACATACAAAAAAACACAAAAATTATATATACCCAAGCAATGATATCACCTTGTCCTTATATTAGTCATGTGGTCATTAATACTATGAAACATCTCAATATCTCCTTGTCCCTTCATTATGCGCATATCATGTGATTTCCAAAAGAATATGAATATCCTTTTATGGTTAATGGTACTATTGAACCTATACTTTCAAATATCTTTGGAAAAACAATAGTGTAACAATCCTTAGATGTTTATTTATTCTATTGTACCATTAAATTACATACAAAACATTTATCTTAATAAACATTAAATCATTCCACTACCTTCTTAAACCATTGAATGAGTATCATCTTTTTATTCCTAAAAACTTATTTAATCTCATATATCATTTGTAGTCTCTTCATCATCACCAACATAAATACTATCCATACGAACATTATGATTCTATTTATGATATTTTCTCTTAGGAAATCGATTTGTATAATGCACATATATTCCGTATTTAAAACATTTAACCTTCATTGATGTCTTTGAAATACCATTAGCATTTTCCATTGTGATAACCAAAACTTTTTCTTTTCAATGACTGGATTTGTGTCCTTATTTTCCACACCCAAATAATTTTCTAGTTCCTTTGAAACATTATCCTTGATTCCTCTTCCCACATGATTTATATGTGGAAAATTGAACTTTATTTCCTCTATGATCATCATGAAACTCCATCATTCTCTTATTAGCTGGGTCAGTAAACTTACCAATGTTGAGATTATTAATCATATCATGAGATTTATTATTAGGCATAATAATAATGTTTCACCTTCAAAATCCTATTTCATTTGGTTTCTCATGAAGAATATCATTCTATTGTCCATCATATTCTACATTAACATGAATCCTCTTGTTTCTATCCACTTTCTAAAACCCAAAAAGAATAGTGTGGGATGCAAAAAACATACTAGAAAAAAAACATAATCATGGGGGAGTACATTTAATATCTAACATATTAGGATTAATCATAGTTTATTCATGATCATTATCATAATCCTATGGCTGTAACCTATATTTATACTTAAACATAGAGATATCCCTAGACATTCCATAGAAATATCTATAGGGATCTCACTAAAGTTTTCTTGTCCTAGTTTACAAAGGTTGACTAAACCTTCACTCTGATACAAAATATAACGACCCAAGATTGATGTAAATGGAAATTACATTTATTTTCAAGAATACTTAATACATGAAATAAATAGATTCCCAAAGAAAATATTAGTTTAGTTCCTCTGGAATCTCAAAACATAATCATCTAATCATCGTGAAATATCTTCAAAAACTCCCATAAAGATCTTCCCCTTTTGTTTTCCTACCTAAGACATTTCATTATATCCTTTGGAATAGAAAACATAAAAAGGGTGAGATCAAATGATCAGTAAGAGTAAACAAGGAGAACATAAAACAATCCATTACAATTTAAATGTAAAAACATGAACATAATGTTTAAACATCAAAATCTTGAGTCATGAAATAAATATTTGAAGTATGTAAGTCATGGATCATAACAGAAAATTAACCATGATAGAATAGAATTTTCATAAAACATGTAATTGTGGAAAAATAATAACCACATAATATGATTTCCATATTAGCTAAGGCATTTCTGCCAAGACCATCATAGTGGACAAAGTCCATTACTGAATTAAGTTTACTTGCCATTCCAGCCATGTATTACTGAACCAGGATTACATACCATTTCAGTCATATCTATCTCATGAGAAATAAATCATTAAATAATGCATTTGAGGGAGAGAAAGGTCCCAACCATCTCACAGTGAACTCATTCTTATATGTTCCATAAAAACATAAATCATTCATCATAGCATCGCCTATGAAATAAAATGGTATTCTTAAACCTCATGTCATCATAACATAATTTATATAAGATAAAGGGACTACATAAAAATAATTACATCTTAAAAAAATCAAATTAAATTAGAAATGGGGATAGGAAGATAACCATAAGTCATCTTAGAAGGAAAATAATTTTGATAAAACACATGAACTAAATTGCTGAGGAAAATATCATTTCTTCTTCAAAAAAGTTTTTTTTAAAATGTATTACAATTTTAAAAGAAAATAATTTAATTGAAAATTAACATGAAATATAGTAAAGGATGATTTATTGAAATAATGTGTTATTAAAAAATAAAAATCCATTCATGCGTATAAGTTGGAAAATATATTCTCCTAATACTTTTTTCAGAAGGGTAAAAAGTACCTCGTATGGTAAACAAAAGAAATATTCCTTTCATTCCATGTCGTAAAAGTCAAAAATGGGTAACAATGACTCTAAACATACATATAAGAATAATAAAAATTTTATGAAAACATTTTTATGGAACATGGACATGTATGATAAATATATCTCTAGTAAATACATACATATAACTATCTTAGATAAAAATGAGATTGCAAAATTATCCCTTACCTTAGGTATGATTTCTTCCATAAGGGTTTGAAACTCCTATATAGTGGTTTTAAAAATATTATTTTCTTGTAAAAAACCATAATAATATATATTATACCGTATATGATTCACATACAACTTTATATTACCCGTTCATTTTTAATTCCATGTTAAACCAACATTTTGGGTAATAATCGTTTTATTTATCACACGTGTTTTAAATTGTCATTATTGATATCATTACTTATATCATGATTTAATTTCTTCAATAATGTAAAACATTATTTATATATCATATATATTTAATATATATATATATATATGTAATAGATATATAAATGAAATATAATACACCATTAATGAAGATGATAGGTCGTACTTATGCACAAACACTGTTTTTATTTCCTTATTAAATTGAATGGAAGTTGGTAAATGTCATATATATATATACATAAATCCAGTAGAATTATTATTTCATATATTTCATGATTATTTATTATATACACATTATAATCATTCTTGAATGGTTAACATGGAGTATGAATCTCATCGCGCTGTGGAGATGGTAAACTGTACGTACGCAAGAGTGACAATATCATTCCCATAACTGTTGAATGGTATTGAAGTGGATAGTGTAAAATATCTAATAATTAGTATCATGTTATAATAGTCATATATATTTATTATTTCCACCATTATTCCTATCCTAGTAAGGTGGTGGTGAAAAATAGATTACACCACGACATGGAGACGGTAAGCTGTACGTATGCACACGTCGTGGTTTCATTTTTCATAGGATGGATAGAAGTTGAAATAGTATTGTTTCATATTTTTAAAAACATATCAGTATATGAGTGATACTTATGTTATTACTTTATAATTAAACAACTAATTAATAAGATGTATAAGAAGAAATAAATTTGAAAGAATCGGTAGAAGTGATTACCTCTTTCTCAACGTGCCTCCTTTAAATTTTATATTAGGGAACTAGAGTTGTTCTTTTGAGAAAACAATCACCTATATAATGTAACTAGAAAAATTTACAAGATAAATGGTTAGGGTGTTTCTGATCTTGGTGGCTCAAAATGGAGTGAAGAGAGGAGGGAGGAGGTGTCCTTTTATAAGAGAAGAGAGGGGCACTTTAGGAAACTATCACAATATTAATTTATTAAAAAATTATTTTCGTTTTAAAAAGGTCCAAAACTCATTTAATTCGATGTTAAGATGAGTATTATTCTAAATCATCCCAACCATTAGTTTTTAGACAAGTTTAAATCTCAAATTTAACTTTATACTTTATCTTTAACCCTTAGTTAACTAATTTAACTCTTACAATGTCTTCTTCTATATTCTTACTCTATGGTAAATATAGTTACTATAAAATTACAATAAAAACCTCAAGTGGTAATTAATGACATGTTCTATTTTATATTATTCATTTTTCCAAATCATATTTTTTTGTACTATTATATCCTTTAATAAAATATTATTTGTTTTAAAAACTCATTTATGTCAATTTTTACACTATTCATATGATGAATTTTTAAAATTCATAACAATATGATTATTTAGAAAAAAAATAACTAATTATAAGATAAAAAGTCATAATACTCCGTAAAACTCATTTATGGAATAAAAAAGTTCAGAATAATTTTTTTTAATATTTTTAATCTCATTTATTTAAATCATTCATTAATAACGTAATCACGACATCTTCATTGTGTCATAAATATATATATTTATTTTGTGAATAAAAATTATAAATTAAATACCATGATGTAATAAATATTCATTGATTTCTAATTAATATTTATTAACATTGATATAAGTTATATAAACCTATATTAAAATCAACTTAGTAAAAGATATACGTTTAGGTTATAATTATCTTTACTTCAAATTAGTTCTTATAAAATGTCATTTTCACATCCATGTGAATCAATGGCATCCGAAAATCAACCCAAGGATGAAAATGGTCATAAATATATCATCTAATAGTATTAGGACATGTTTTATGGTAGTTTAATATTGTTATAATATTATTGTGTACCTGTATTTACCAGATTTACCCATTAACTATGGTAAATAAAATAATTAATGAAGTCACTATTAATAATGTCCAAAAATAAAAGGTACCTATTTAAACAATTTGAACCTTATTATAACATATATGTAATCCATATTTCCAAATTCAATAAATACAAGGTATGGAAATTAATTTTTAATTAATTCCCATTGTGAAAACCAAAAATCGGGTTTTTAAGAAGTAATAACTATCAAAATATTGAAATGTTTTTTTGTCCAATTTATAAGTGAAATCACTTCCAATGACCAAAATTGGATTAAAGGAAAAACAATATAATCCAATTAAACTTTATAACAATTAAAAATATAATATAACTATATAAATAAATTAGACATAAAGGTAGTTTCGAATTAAAATGCAGCATTCTTCACTATTTGTTAAAATTTTAATTTTATTAGAAAAATACAAAAAATATAAAAAAAGTAAATTTTTATTTCTCTATTCCAAAGAAGAAGTTTATTTTGTCAAATTTAACTTATAAAAGTATAATAAACGAGAATTTAAATGGGTGCACCATAAAAAGGCGATAAAACTGCATTTTATGAAAAATATTTCTTTTATCTGAAAAATTGATTTTGTTCACATATCATGTTCTAGAAAAAGTGTAGGATGAATGATAATGATATATAAAATCAAATTATGTTTAATAATATTCATAAAATTTTGTTTATATCACATTAAATAATAATATTTTAATAGTATATTATTGTTTAGTGACACTCAGTGTGACATAAAATGCAAGCTATCGATGAAGGCCACTCTTGTGTGTAACGCAAGACAAGTTAGTGTTTCATGTAGTGAAAGTTTCGTTTGGTGTTTCACATAAAACAATACAAAATTAGTTCATTAATACATTTAATAAAATCTATACTCAGTGTTGTGTGAAATAAATTCTATAAAAAAGAACATGTAATTGTGTGAAACACAAGCCAAGAATAGTGCTGCGTATACTAAAAGCTAATACAGTGATGCATATAGAGAATGATAATATCGGTGTATTGTAAAACACAAGACATAAAAGAAATTAAAAAGAATATATCTCATAAAGTCTTAGGATGTTACAGTTCCAATCACATTCTTTAATACTTTTCTTCTACATTGGTTTGGATGGTTTGTGCGGGTCACGTAGAGGCTTGTTGAAGCAGTTTGGGTCTTCAGTCCTATTTTTGGTTTTGTATTTCCCTTATTGAATAAATTTATTAATACGATTCATATTTATTTTTATCTAATTTATTTATTGATTCATTTATGTATTAGTAGTATATTCTATTTGTGATGTTCTTTTATGCTTATCTTTTATATAGTTAGTTTATTATTTTCTTTTCAATTCTTGTTTATACCATTATATAATGGATAAAACTATCCCAATGTACGTTCCTTGATTCCTAGGAAAAAGTTTACATACCATGGGGACTGAGAATACCATTCAGTTTAAGTGGATGATCGGTTCATGATACGAGTGGGATGGAACCCTAGGCTAGTTCTTCACTTGAGGGTGGAATTGAAGAAGTAAAAACAATGAAATAAAAAAACCCTCCACCATTACATGAAGGATTTATATCTTCACTATGTGTATAAATTCAAACCATAATGAAATAGTATCAAAATTATAAGAATAACTTTTATTTAAAAACTACTGTTATTTGAACAACATACATGTGAAAATTCCTAGAAAGTGAATTTTTCATCATAACAATACAAATAAATCATACAGTACATCCCCCATTTCATTTACTACCACAACCTTAAATAATTTTTTTGATACTTCATTCAAACTCTATTGTTTCGAAGTCATGTCAATTTTTCAATGCTAGAATAGGGTGGTAAAATATTTTTATAATTAAGAATTTACCACACTTGACCCAAAATTATAGTTAGCTTTCATCCCTCTAACAGAAGTAGAAAAACAAGACTCTGGATTTATGAACATGGGTGGTTCATAAAAGAATAAAATGTTTAAAGACCTAAAATTATCAGACCTAAATATTAAATCCTATTAGATGAATATTCATTATATAGAAGAATGATCTATGCTAGAATCAATTATGTTTAGTGCATTTGTAAACATGGACACATAAACAACTGGTCTAAAAGTGTGCTATGTCATCTCACACTATGTTTTTTAAAACTAGAAACCTTCTTAGACTTATCACATATAATAAATTTCATCATAACCGAGGGAAAGAAAGTATAAAAAATTGTGAGATCAGATTCTTAGTTTGGCTAAACCATGGATATATCAACAAATCACATTATAGGGGTATGATAACATGATAATAACATTTGAAAACCATACCTTGCGTATCATAGATCCTGAAATTAAGTCAAATAAATAATATTTTTAGTTCATAAGACATGAATAATAGTAGAATAAAATAAAATGACTCACAAGCACATAACATTGGTGTAAGACATATATTTGTGGCATACAAATACGCATAAAAAATCATTTCCTTAGTAGTTCAAGGATCATATCCAAGAATATGAATGTGGAATGAGTTAACTCCCAAAAATATCATATTAGTCAATGTTAACTCAAAATAATATAATATTGGACATATTCCCTTACTGTACTGGGTTTAATCCCTATTCTCATCATATTTATCTCATGAGATATCAATCTTTACCCAATGCACTGAATTGGGATGTAGGTCCCACCATCAGATAATGAAAATCATACATATATGTTCCATTAGATCATAAAACATTATTCATATCAAAACACATGAAAATAAATGGGTTTCATAAATATTTTATCAAATAATAACCTATGAAAAAGAAATATGTATCATAATTATTTCATAATTTCATAATAACATAACCTATGGAACAAGAATCAGGTTTCATAAAAATTTTATCATGCTATTACTCAAGGAAGAGAAATGAGTTTCAGAAAAATCCTATCATTATAAACATAAAACATTTAGAGAAAGAATAAGAATTTCATCCTTGGATCATATCCCTATTAAATCATTAATGTTTGTAATATTAGATGGAAAATTATTTTGAAAGAAAAATTCACTTGGAAGGTTTCTTGAGGAAAATATACATTCTTTGAAAACCATTTTTTTGTTAAAAATAAAAATTCATAAAGTGTTGTGGGAATATTTTTCTTGAAAATAAACTTTAAAAAATATAAAAAAAAGTTTAAGAAAATGGTAATGACATTGGGAAATTCCATTTATTCCACACATGTTTAAACAATTATTCCATTAACAATTTTTGGTAAAATCAAAACCAAACTTGTTTGGAAAATGACATGAAGATTCCTTTTAATTTTTTAAAAATAGTAATAATTTATTTATCAAATCATTTAAATACTGATAAAAACATTTTTTATTTTTTTATAAAACATGGTTTTGTACAAAAAATGGATTTTTTATAGAAGAGAGAAATAAAGACAATTTTTCTTTAAAACATTCTTTTGAACTATTGATTACATAAAGAGAAAAAAATTAAGATAAAAAGTGTATTACCAAATAGGAAATTTGAGACAAAAAACCCTTACCTTAATTCTCAAATTTATTCATACATGTTAAAACATACTCTATAATAAGTATAATTTTATTATAATTCTATTATATAACCATACTAATATATATCTTATCATATAAGATTTACATATGACCTTTAATTACCCATTTAAAGTCACATTTCAGGCAATAAATTCTTTGTTTTTTTGTGTATGTTTTAAGTTTTTTTTCATATTACTTTGATCATGGTTGAAAAGTATCCATAATTTTAGAAATGGTATAAATATCATATATATTATGTATATATTTATTTTTTTAATGTATAATAGTTAGAGATATAAAATGGAATACATCGTTTATGGAGACGTTATGCCATATGTACGCATGAAAACTATTTATATTTTCTTGAAGGATTAAAATAAATAATGTTAAGTAATATATTAACATAAATACATACTTTTTATTAAATATATATCACATATTTTCATTAAATCCATCCTTATTACCATCCATTTAAAGCATGAATGAATCACATCGCTTCGTGAGGTGGTATTCTGTCGTACACACGAGCGACATTATCGTATTCTCCAAGAATGGAATGAATGAAGGTATATGTGATATAATAATTCCATAATTATAATAATATGATAAATATCATATATAAACCTTTAATACAACATTATATTAATTTTTGAGAAGTGGTGAAGGAAAATGAATAACATCGGCATGCGAAGCAGTTTTCCACTGTACAAACGAATAATGATTTTGTATCCCATTTAAAGGAAGTGGAGACGGATATTGGTTTTGAAATTAAAACAATATTATGTAATTATATGTTAAATAATGTTGTTATTATAACTATATAATTGAATAATATTCTATGGATTTATATTAAGAAGTAAAATAAAAACTCATAGTTAAAAACATTACCTTGTTTTCAGACATCCTCTTTAGGTTTAACATAAATACATCCTAGATTGCCTTTATAATCTAACAAAGGAATCTATGGTTTGGGGAGGTAGGTAAGGAAAATATTTTGTTAGTTATTTAAATAAAATGGTTTTGTAATAGTGATTAGGAAAGGATAATGGATGAGCCTTTATAAGTGAGGTGAGTGGCACACTAGTAATTTTTCAAAAAGAAAAAAAGTACCCACATTTTTTACAATGAAAAAGGATAAAAAATTGGAATTATCAATAAGTAAAAATTTTAATGTTTAAAAATATCCATCCAATCGGTTTTGGGAATGTTTTGGGTCATATTTAACCCTTATCGTTTTAGTTTTACCCTCAGTAAACCTAATTTGTCCTTAAACGGGATGAATAATTTTTACTATTAATTATGATAAAAATTAATTTCACAACATTAGATAATAAAAACTATTATAATTAAAAATATTGAATCCATTTATCTAAATTAAATTCAAATAATAGGATAAATCTAATTTATAATTAAACCCACATGCATAATGAAAAGGTGGTTTTTTCTAAAGAGAAAAAGTTCAAAAGTTTAAAAATTATTCATATCAAAATTGAAATTTTAAATTATTAAGATGAAATAAATTGAATAAACTGAATAAATTGATATATAATTTTAATAATTTTACTTTTAAACGCACTTTAATATAATAATTAACTTTATAAATTTTTAAATGAAAATAATTTTTTCATTAAAAATTAGTATATTTCAATATTTATTGAAAAATTAATATTTTTAAAAAAGTCCCAAAAAAATAACCCTAAGATGATTTTGACATTATTATTGAACAAATTAATTTTTTATTATCAAATAAATTTGATAATAGTGTAAAAAATTAATTTTATAATTTTTTATAAAAGAAAAAAACATTTTTTGAGAAAATAATATTTTTAAATCCTATGAAGACTTTATTAAAAATTAAGTAATTTTTTATCAATATTTTTTCATTATTGAAATAAATTATAATTAATATTATATATGTGGTTATTCCTATTCATTCTTCCATGTTTAAGGGTTAGGTAATAATGACATGTCTAAATAATAATATTAATATTTTGTCAAGGTTCGTTAAAACTCATTGTTTCGTGTAATAGAAGCTAAACTCGATCTTCCATGTAATGAAAGATATCAAAGAAATATTATTTATTTGAAAAAAATAACTTCATAAATAATTGGGTTGTCATATTATACACCATTAAAATGAATTTCTCCCACAAAATTACATTACTTTGTTATAAAAAAACTAAGGATACTTCTTCCTCATTACATCCCTAGTTTCCCATAAATCTTCCTCAAATAGGTGGTTTCATCACATAACTTTGACCAGATGAGTGGTCTTATTTTTTAGAAATTTCTATATATGATCTAAAATCTCCACTGGTTTTTACTCATAAGAAGGTCATGCTCTAGAGGTATAACCTCTACGTTCAGTAAATGTGATGTGACATGTATATACTTCCTTAGTAGAGATAAATGGAACACATTGTTTGACTTGAGAGGGGTTTGGTGGAAGTGAAAACTGATAGGAGACCATCATTATGTGATCTATAATTTCAAAGGGACCGATATACCTTGGTCTTAGTTTTCTCTTCTTTTTAAATATCACTACCTTCATCCATGAAGAATTTATTAGAAACACCTTATCACAAACTTATAATTCGAAATCACATAAGTGATTATCAACATATATTTTCTACCAACTATGAGCTACCTTGATATGATTCTGAATGTATCATTCATTCTATACCATCTATTAAGATATCTCAGGTCTTAAGAATTATCTTCCTCCAACTTTATTCCAGTACGTTGGATATATACACTTCATTCCATAGAGTGATTCATAAGGTGCCATATGAATAATCATGTGAATTATATGGTTGTGGAAAACTCAAATTGAGGAAGGTGTTGACCCCAGCCATCTTTTAAATCCAAATAACTCGATATCCACATATCCTTTAGGGTTCCGATTGTTTTCTCAGATCGACCATATGTTTGAGGATGATACATAGTGTTGAAACTCAACTCTTTATCAAGATATTTCTAAATACTTTTCTGAAACAATGAGGTAAACCTTAGATCATCATTAGATACAATTGAATGTGATAATCCATGAAACCTTACCCCTTCCTTATTGTAAATATGGAGAAACTAATCTAGAGAGAAATATTCTCTGATAGTGATGATGTTTTTTGACTTTATAATGTGATCAACTATAACCCACATAAAATTATTCCCTTTAGATGTTCTGGGGAGTCCAAAACAAAACATTCATGGTGATGTTTTCCCATTTACATTTTGGTATGGGTAACAGATGTAACATCTGATTAAATTTTATTCTCCCATCCTTAACTTTATGGATAACCAAGAACTGTGATACAAACTCTATGATATCTCTATTCATTACATCCCACCAAAAATACTCTTTTAAATCTCTATACATCTATATTATTACAAGATGAATACAGAATGAAGAACCATGAGCTTTATATAAAAAATCATTCAAATATGGTATAGACAGAACACATACACGTTTATTTAGCCTTATCATTCCATCATTATCATGTTTAAACTTAGGAACCTTTATAACCATCTTTTATAGCTCTATAGATTCCTTATATGCCTCTTTAATTTTCACTTGGAGAGAGAGTGGAACAATCAATTAGGTAAAATAATATTTCTCCCTTTCCTTCTGTATTTTCATATCCATACTATAAAAAGAAAAAAATATTTGTTATTTTGTGATCCTCATCATGGATAAGATATTATAATACTTTTGAAACACAACACCAACCACCTTGTTCACATTCCTAGGGTGGTAATGTATTAAGTGGTCATGATTTTAATCTGCTCTAACTATCTTAACTAGTTCATATTTATATCATTATGCGTGAATATATACTTTAAACTTTTGTGATATATATATATATATCAAAATTTTCTCCATATAAATAATGAATTCATATCATTAATGAATTAATTACCACATCTTACTCCAAATCATAAGGTGGGTAATTTTTCTCCTTCAAACCTCAATTTTTAGGAGGCTCAATCTATACCCATTTCATTCTACATAAGAACATATTCCAATCCATTCCTTGATTCATAAATGTAGACTATAAAACCATATTATCTATAGAGTAATGTATGTATATGTGTTATAACTAATGTTCTCTTCAATTCCTTAAAATATTCCTCACACTTATCTTTATATAAGAACTTGGTTCCCTCCTTAGTTAACTTGTTGAGTGGGTTAAATAGTTGTGATAGATTCTCTAAAAACTGTAAATAATAACACACTAAACCAATAAAAATACGGATCTCAGTCATCTTGGTTTTCTGGGAAAACATTAAATAGCCTCAATATTTGATGGATCTACCAATTTACCCTATCTTGTGATTATATAACCCGAAAAATGAATCCTTTTTCATACAAGATCCACACTTATTAAATTTTGAAAATATTTTCTCATTCCTTATAATCGTTTGTATAATTATCAAGTGACATTCATTATATTCATTGATCTTTTAATGGATAAGAATATAATCTATAAAGATATCCACAAACTGATCAAGGTTATCTATAAAAACCATATTCATTAAGTCCATCAAGTTTTAAGGGAATTAGTATGTCATAGTGGCATCAATATATATTCATAGTTTTCATACCATGTATGGAATGATGTCTTTGGTATATAATCTTTCTTAAACCTCTATTGATGATATCTAAAATGAGGGCCAATATTGGAAAAGAATTTAGCTCTACACAGTTGATCAAATATGTCATGAATATGGGGCAGATGATACTTTTTCTTGATCATGATATTTTTTAACTCCCCATAATCAATGAAGAGTCACATTATTCCATATTTCTTTTCAAAAAAAGAACATCTTAATTGAAATGGGACATCGTTGGATGAATGAATCATTTTTCAAGTTTTTCTTGGAGTTTCTCTTTCAATTCCAGGAACTTAATCAGAGTCATTATATATAGAGTCTTCAAAATAGACATGGAAATAAGTATGATTTCTATTGAGAAACCATCTTCATGTTTAGTGTAATTCTAGGATTTTTTTCAAAAAATAATCATAAAACTCCCACAAAATAGGAATTTCATCGATCTTTATTTTCTCCTCAACCATATAAGATAAACTAATATATTTAATAGGAATCAAAACTAATACAATTGATGTTATTTCCATTATATGTTCATATTTATCATTTCCCCAATAAAAGATCATAAGTTGGTTTTGAATATCAAACATGACATTCATTCCTCAAAAATTAATGTTGTATTTATATAGATAAATCCAACCCATTAATAAGATATAATGTAATTTTACTAGTATAACAATGAAAATATTTCCAGGAAGTACATTCCCAAAAGCATCAACCAGAGAGGGAGAATATACTTGATATTCAATTAGAGTATCATTAGAGGTTTTCATTGATAATTCTATAAATAATAATTTGGGTGGAATCTTAATATGTTATAAAATTATTAGATATGAAAAATGTGTATATTTATATTTAGATAAGAAATTAGTAGTTCTAGAGCAGATGGTAAGTGTTCCTTTCAATACAAATTTACCATGCCCCTCATCAGAAATAGTGATCACATGATATTTTCCCTTATTTCTTGGATTAAGATGTTTCTGACATCTATAATTGTCATTAACCTTAATATTTGGGCACTGGTTAGCATATTTCCCACACTCCTTACATTTGATACAGTAGTGTATGGTTATTCTATTCTATTTATATTCTCTCTATTATCATCATTATCTAACTTCTTACCTCCAATTCGGAAATCAATTTCATGATGGCCTTCCTTCTCACACATAAAATATTTACTAGGAACCATAAAAAAATTTCATCCATTTTTTCCTTCCACACTTGTTGCATGATGGAAATCTCATCATCTTCTCTCCAAGGTTTTCAAATATTTCATTTTAACGACATGTTATCTTTCTTTTCATAGATTTTGAGATTATTGGGTATCTCCATTCTCTATTTCCACCTTGAGATATTATCGAATGATTTATTAAATGCTAATAAATTCTCTCATTTCTAACACAATTTATTGAACTGGTTTGAAGGCAATAAATAATCTACAATCTTTATTTTCAGGTTGGATGATAATGCCATAATTTTACCTCACAAATCTTGTAAATGTTTCCCCATCATTACAAAAAGATTCATCATACTTCAACTTTAGATCAAGGAATTTATTCTTTATTTTTGTACAAAGGATATGAGGAAATTACATATTGAAAAATAATACCTTAAACTCATCACACTTCAGGAAGTAACTATCAACATGTTCCATTATATTCTTGATGATATTCCACCATTGATATTCTTCATCTTCCAAATGATAATAAACCAAAATGAATTTTTTCATGTTCTGAACACTAGATAATAGAAAATATATTTTCAGTGGTGCTGATCCATTTATCAGTGACTATTGGATTAATAGACCCACTAATGGAAGGTAGATGTTTCCTTATGAATGAATCTACCGAATTTTTTTCCCTCCTTTACTCATTTGGAAGTTCAAAGTGATTCATGGATTGAGAATGTTATATGAGCATAACAATGATATTTTGAATTATATCTTATATAATGGTTGACTAATACATAGGAAAATCATTTCATCTTCTATATCACTCAACATTAATATAGTTCCTTTGGGTTCAAAGCATTTACTAACACCAAAAAATCATATTATAAAAAATAATAATCACAGTGGGGAATCATATAATCATGAAAAATTACTTATAAGACGTGTAAATTATGATACCTGATTTTTAATCTATGAAACCTTAGTATTGTCCTTGGTTATTCATCATAATATTAATTTTAAATCCATTATAAGGTTTTATAATGTGTTTTTGAATTACCAAGGAATATGTATTGAGAGTGTCAAACTTGGTGTGTAGTAAGGCCCATAGCCAAGCACCAGGTGATAATCGAGTCCAGCTCAATGTACCATTTTATGTGTTATTACCACTAATTACATCTGTGTCATAGACACATCCAATTTTAGTATCCATAGAAGGATTAGATTTCAAAAAACCAACTTGCTCTATCCTTTACCAAAATTCCAAGACATTTTCCTACACATTAACTCATCATTTGACTTATCCTTATAGATCTCACAAATGTTTTCACATCCTAGTATTTAATGGTTAACTACAACCTACTATGATACCAACTGTAAAGAAAAAAACGTTTCAAACATAAATATTACATCTCAGTAGATGAATATTCATTACGTAACATAATGATCCATGCTAGAATCATTTAGGTCTATTGCATTTGGAAAATTAGAATCATAAAAAAACCAGTCCATAATTGAGCTATATCATATCCCACTATGTTATTCATAACTAGAACCCTTTATAGTTATATAAAACATAATACCGTTCATCATAACTAGGGGAAAGGAATCATATTAATTTGTGAGATTATATTCCCTTTAAGGGTAAATAAGGGAGATATCAACATATCATTAATATAAGGGCATGGTTATAGGATAATAATATTTGAAAACCTTACCCTGCATATCAGAGATCATAAAATGTATTAATGGAATAAATATTAGTATATAATAAGCCATGAATCATAATGTAATAAAATAACATGATCCATGAAAACATAACATTGACATATGACATAGATTTTTGGCATACACATAATGATTAAAAATAGTTTTCTTAGTAGTTCAACGATCATTATCAAGACCATCATAGTGGAATGGGTTCACTTCCCAAACCATCGTAGTAATAATTTTTCACTCCCAATACTATCATTGTGGACATACCCCCTTACTGAACTAGATTCACTACCCATTCTAGCCCTACTTATCTCACGAGATATCAATCTTCACCCAATACATTTGAAGGTGATATAGGTCCCACCCATCACATAATGAAAATCGTGCATATGTGTGCCAAAAGACCATAAAATATTTATCATATATTAACCCAAGAAATCCAAAAAGGATTATAAAAATTTCATTATAGCATAACCTCTATAAAATAAATAGGTTTCATAGTCATTTCATAATAGTATAAGCTATTAAAAAATAATAGGGTTAAACGTTTTATCACGGTATAACCTATGGAATAGAAAATAAGTTTCATAATTTTTTTTCATAATAAATATAAGCCATTTATATAAAGAATAATAATGGAATCCTTGGATCATATCCCCATTAAATCATCCAAGTATTTCATCTTAGATGCAAAACGACTTTCAATGAAATAAATCACATGGAGCATTTCTCAAAGAAAATATCTTTTCTCTTCAAACTATTTTTATTAAAATTAAAAATTAATAAAATATTTTATACATAATTTTATTTAAAAAAAACCATGAAAAATTATAAAGTAATCTTAAAATAAAAAAATGTTCATGATTTTGTGAAATTTTGTTTATGTTGTTCATGTTAAAACAACGATTCCTTTCACATTTTCAATAAAATCCAAATGGGCCTTTTATGAAAAATGTAAGGAATATTCTTTTAAATTATTTTTTAAAAAAATTAAAAAACTAGTAAGAATTTATTTTATAAATAATTTTTATAATAATAATTTTTTTTTAAATTTTTTTAGAAAACATTTAATTGGAAGATAAAATAGTTTTTGACCGAAGAGAGAAATAAAGATGTTTTTTCTTAAAAACATTCTTTTGAAATACTAGGTACATAAAGATATGAAATGAAGGGAATAAATTTAATATATTGATATAACAAGAGAAGAACAAAAATCATGATCTTATTTAGATATGTATCATACAAATTTTTCATCAAAAACATAATCACAAACAATCATGATAAGCGATGAGATTTTTTCATAAAACCCTTACCAATTTGGTATCTTTGGAATCATAGGACCAATTAAAGAATAAAATAAAATTAAATATTTAATATCATGAAAATTATGAAAGTAATGATATAAAATGTCAATGTGTGTGTATATATCCCTCATATAAGAATATATGTTGATAATATTATTGATTTTCTAAACAAAGCAATTTGAGACAAAAATAACTTACCCTAAGTATAGATTTATTTCATACACATAAACCTACTTTAATATATATATATTGTTATTGTAAATATATTAAATAATAATAATTAAAAATATCATACCATATACGGTTTACTTATGACATTTTAGTACGCATTTATTAACAATTCCATGTCAAAGTCCCGTTTCGGGCAAAAGTGATTTGTTTTCCATGTATGTTATGATTTTTTATTTTTATAGTCCTATGAATTTGATAATGGATACAAAATATCTAGAATTTTATGAATTATGTAAATATAAATTATATTCATTTTATATTTATTTTGAGTAATCCATAATATTTACAGATATTAAATGAAATACACTGTTCATGGAGACGATTGGTCGTACATACGCTTGAATGATGTTTCCATTTTCTTAAAGGATTGAAATAAATAATGGTAAAAAAATATATGAATATTGAATAATAATTTTTATTTTATATATATATCAAATATTTTCAGTAAATCTATCCTTATTACCTAACATGTAAAGCATGAACGAATCACAATGCTTCGTGAGGTGATAGTCTGCCGAACACCCGAGTTGCGTTATTGTATTATCATAGAATAGAAAGTAAAAAAGGAATATTTTATATAATAATTAAAGAAGCATAATAATAGAATATATATAATTTATAAAAATTTAATCCATAATTATATCCATCAATGATATGTGGTGATTGAAAACGAATAACATTGATTCACGGGGCGACAGTCCGCCGTACACATGAATGATTATTTTGTATCCCATTTGATGGAAGTGGAGATGGGTATAGGTGATTAAATTAAAATAATAAAATATTTTTATCTGCTATATAATGGAGTTATTATATCATCATCATTTAAAAATATTTGAATGATTTATAAGAGGAACTAAAATTAAAACACATAGTTAAAAACTATACCTTTTCTTTCAGAAACCTCTTTAGGTTGAACCTAAAGCCTTGTTTGATTAGATTTATGATCCCACAACGGATTATAAGGTGTGGGGAGGTATGTAAGGAATATATTTGGGTAGGTATTTCCTAAAGCATAATTTTTTTTGGAAGATTCAATAGGATATAATAAGTTGTGGCCTTTTATATGTGAGGTGCGTCACACACATGTAATTTTTGGAAAAGAAAATGAGGTATACTCATTTCTTCACATGACATAAGGCTACAAAATGAACCATTAAAAAAATTTATACATGATAATGTATAAATATAGCCTTATAGTTTGTTTTGGATAATTTTTAGTTCATTTAAACCCTTATACGTTTAGTTTAACCCATTATAAACCCATTTTTACTATAACCATATTAAATATTTTTTTTACAGTTTTTACGATTAATCATGATCCAAAATTAAGTTGATAATGTTAGATAATTTAATTTTTTTTATTCCAAATAAGGAATCTTTTTTTTTCAAATTACATTCATATAAGTGGAAAAATATTATTTCAAACTAATTCCACAGGCATGATGATAAAGTGGTTTTTTCGAAGAGAAAATGTTCAAAATTTTAACAAGTTTTTATATCAGAATTAAATATGAAAATAATTTCCATTAAATAAATTATATCAGTTGATATATAATTTATCTACATATACTTTTATAAAAAATTTATAAAAAATGAACCATATAGATTCTTTAAATGAAAAGGCAGCTTCAATAAAACAAGTTTTTCCACTATTTATTTAAAAATATTTTTTTGAATAATACCAAAAATTCACCATAAAATAATTTTGATATGATGAATTCAAAAATTATGTTTATTTTAATAAATTAATTTTCTAAAAGTGTTAAAAATAATTTTATTATTTTTCAATTTTTCTTTTAGAAAATAGTATTTTCAAAACATATGAATACTTTTCTGAAAATTATGTAATTTTTTAAAAATTATATTTTCTTTATATAAAACCATTATACCTAATATTTAAATTTTATTTATTAATATCAATGTCACCATGATTAAAATCTAGGTAATAACTATCATGGTTAAGTAATAATATTAATAGTTTTCTATAGTTTGTTAAAACTCATTGTCACGTGTAACACAAGATAAACTCGGTGTTGCATAACAAAATATATCAAAGAAATTTAATTTATAAAAAAATTAACTAGAATTGGGGTGTTACCAAATTTGGATCGATATTTATTTAAATTTATTATGAAATTTAATCCCAATTGGATCGATCATTAGGAAGTTATCATCAAAATGGAAGGCTATCAATTTGGGATATAGAATCTATCTCGGAATTATATCTTAAAGATATGCTTGATGAATCACCTAAAAAACCTATAAATTATATATATACTAAGTTTAATTAAATATTATTCATTATTTTCAATATTTAGATTTTAATATTTAGTTTCATTGGTCTTGAGACATGGTTAATACATTCATTTTTGCTGGCTACTATCTAGTTCACTTTACCCATAATTTTCTGGATTCAAGGAACAAGATGATGGTAATCTCCAATTAATCTCAAATTTCATTAGATGGAAATAATATTCCTCATTAAATTCCAAAAAATATCCTAAAATATTAAAACAAAATTATGAATATGGTGTGTTTTACAATGTGATGAAAAATATACTATATATTAGTGAATTTGAAGCATGAATTAAAAACATAGGAGGAAATTGAATTTATATTATAAAACACATTTAATTCAGTATTATGATCAAATTAGAAAATGAATACTACTATATAAAAAATTTATATTTCTTCTTTTAATGGATAATCATCAGTTTTTATAAAAATTGACATTGAAATCCTGAAAAAATATTGATTTAAAGATCATTTGAACATCAATTATTTGAAAATTTTCATTGAAAGTGACATTAAACATCATTTTTCTGTATAATAGAAGTCTAATTAGACCTTTAATGTCAGTTATAAAAATAATATATGCCAAAATATTGACTAAATATAGATTTTTGTAGGCTTTTATGCATTAATATTTACTAACACCCATGTATAAATGCACATTCAATATTAGTTTTCAAAAAACAATGATGTTGAAAGTGAATTCCCACTCACTAAATAATGACTTTTGACATTTGTTTTTATTAAAATTATCATCGAAAGACACTTTCAATTTCGGTTTTCATCACAATAGACAATGCAAGTCTCATTAAACATTGTTTTTCCTAATATCCTACTTGGAAAACAAATTAATGTATTTTTGAAATATAATGAAAATGTTGTACCCTATGACCTGTAACCAGAAATCATGTAGTATAAAACTAAAGAAAAAAATTCCCTATAACTTTACAACATCATAAAACTTTTAAATACACATTTATAAAATTTTCACCACTATAAAATAACCCCAAAATAATCCTAAAAGTGGTTTTATTTCATTTAGTAAATATATTGAAACATCATAAAAAATATATTAAAATAAATAATTTTATAAAATTAAAAATACAAAATTTGGGTTAGAAACATAAGAGTTGTAATGAAACTAAACTTGTGAAAATCATTTATCATTATGGTTTTGATAATCTCCAAAATGAATAATAATATCTACAATCAACATTAAACAATTAATTTTTGAGAATGAAACCATGGTTATAAAACAAATATTTTAATATAATAAATAATATATATGTAAGATAAAACATCTATTAACCAATATAAAATTTATCCACATACACTCACACATATTTTATTTTATTTGTATTCTGTATCGACATGTGTGATTTGTTAAACACCTTGTATGAACTGTTATATTTTAATATTTTAATTAAAAGAACATATATAAGATGAAAATTTTAGATTAAAGGACTAATAAAATAGAATAATTCTTATGAAGTCAAAAATTCTAATTTTTTATAATAAACATAATCCTGTAAAGGACATAACTAATATGTCATGGAATTATGGTGGAGGAATATATACAACTTAAAACACAAACTATTTTTTTTAAATTAATGAAATTATAATGTTTAATAGTTCATAATTATTTAAGTCTTTTTACATGGCAAGAAATATAATAATCCCACATTTAGAATCATTTTTTCCAAATATTCAGATATATTTATCACTCTAGTAGTTTTTTTTAAATTACACAACTATTGAAATGTTATCAGTTTCTTGAAAACCATAAAAATAATTTTTATTTTTTTATATAAATATTGTAGAGATAAAAAATTAAATAAGTAACAACTTAAATTACTATTAGTTAGATTGACTTATTAAAATGAAGATTAAAAATAAAGGTTAGTTACATAGAAAAAAACTACAACACGGTTGTTGAGAACTCATTATCAATAAAAATATCTGAGATGTGTTTTTTAAATATTATTAATAGAAAGTCTCTTCCACATATTATAGAAGTCATGGGGAACTCAGAAAATTTATTCAAACATTAATAATTCATTTCTAATGTTGTTAGTCATTGAGAAACCAGATTAGTATCAATGGGTTATTTATCTAGAAACTTTTATTTATTTTGAAATGAATCCTAATATTTTAGATAATTATATATAAAATAAATTTAAGAATAAATGAAATGTGATTTGAAATCACAATTAAATAAAATTTGAATAAAAACAAATATATCATATGTCAATTGACGAACAAGGATAGGTAGCTAGAGTAAAAAATGATCTATAGTCTCTCCAACTATGTCCACCTCCTCGGTAGGTAACAACAAGAGTAATTAGATCAATAATATCATCTACCAATAATCTTACTTGATCTAATTGAAAAAGTTAATTATGTACATATTCCCTTATATTATTTATGATTCCTTATGAAATAATATGTAAATGACGATTCAATGCATGAAAATCACTGTACAAAGTTGGGTCTGAATGGAGAGGCGGATGATCCGAATACACAAGATGGTTTACCTACAACAGTATCTCTATTTCTATAAACATGTCCTATGAAAATGATTTATTTTTATCATCTATCAATTTATTCTACTCTTGATGCTAATCCTTTAACTAATCTAGTTCTCCCTTGTATTCTTCTCCCCTTAATGTCATACTGGGATGTCCAAATGTTTTTATAACACTGAAACCAAAATTATATCCTCCTATGTTGACTAGGAAATATTGATTATCTAAATAAGACATAATAATAAACATCATATACTCAGGGATAAAGGTCATATGCATCACTTTCTTTAGAAGGGAATCCTAAAATGATATATATAAATTTTTTTTTAGTGTGATGAATTTATAAAATTATAATTTTCAAGAAAAATAGTTATTAGTTTCTTACAATTTTATTGGCTAATTTTTTTGGTGTATTAGTATAAAACATATTTTTTTCTATCATTCTAATGATTTTTTATTTTTCATGGAGAGTGGGAGGATATGGGAAACCAAGCTCAACATCTTCAAAGAAACTATTAGATTTTTCTCTAATTTACTCAGAATTTCTAATAATCATTTGATCATCCAGTAAAGGATACCCCTACATGAAAAATCATGAGGTTAATAATTCCATGTATGGATCACTTGACAAGATAACTTATATGTGTGTTATATAATAATTAATGAATAATTTATCCAAAAAATAATAAAGAATTATATAAAGATATTTTATAAGCAATAATTTTCATATCGAAAAGGCTTATGCCTACTGGCTAGGGAAAATATTTCCTTATGTCTATGCATATAGAAACCCATATTTGAGGAATGTATTTCATTTTTTATTCCTGAAAACATAAATTGATTCCAAATTCAATTTAAAATCTCCCCATATTAATTCCAAAAAATATCATTAATTCTTAATTAGCCGTATGAAATTTATAATATATGAATCATTGGAAAAAAATAATTTTTTTAGATATTTTTCTCTTAAACACTCCCATAATAGGTCCTTCAATGATAACTAAAGAATCATATTATCATGATATAATATACTTATCTAATAATGAATCTACATGCCCATTAGAATCACAAACTATTTCTCATTTTGGACGAAATTTTTATTGTTTTCATCGAATTCATTTAGACGTATCTTCTCCCCATGAGCAAGTGAAAGCTTTGGTAAAAATACTATTTCATGTCTATAAACTTTGGGTATCATGTCCTATAGAGAAGAATAAGAGTTTCAAATAATTTTGCAAATATATATTTAATTTCATTAAAAAATTTAATTACTGCATATATATATATTTATATGAAGAAAATGACACATACCATAGTAAATGTTCCTCGATATCATTTTCCTTCAATTATATAGATGTATTATACTTCAGTGAAATTTTGTGTAAATATATTTTATTATAATTTAATGATTTATATAAGTAAATTTTTTATTTCTCATAATATAAAGATGTTAATATATATCCTGTTAACTATAACAACTGAATAAAAGGTCATACTAAAAATGACTAAATCAAATAAATATTCACATAAAACATTTATATCACAATCGTTCAATTAAAAAGGAATATAAAAAATTAGTGAATATTAATGTTAATAAACAAATGGAATAAATAATCAATATATAAGAATTTTTAATTTGGTGTACCAATATTTTGTTATAATTAAATGACCGTTAGAAATAAAAATTTAATTATTCCAAATAGAATGAAAATTATATCTATTATTTTATCTAATATTACAAAAGAAATTTTTATACTAGAATATGGTGAATTGGATGAAATATTGATAGAAAAACAATTATATCAGGACCCTTTAACTAAAAAATGTGTACCTAAAACTAATGAAATAAAAAGATAATTCCAAAATGGTAGAAATGATCAACATATATGATTGTGTAATTATGTGTACCTATATCTTATTATAATTTAATGACTATCAAAAGTAATTTATTTTTTTATTCTTAATAAAAATAAAAGTATAGATATTCCATTTAATAATATGGTTGAATAAAAGCGAATTCCTAAAAACAATTAATGAAAATAAATAGTCACTTGAAAATAATGATGCCAGGATTCTTAAACTAAAAAAACATGAAACTTAAATTAATGAACATAAAATGTTATAAAAAGGTAGAAATTATCAACATTTGAAAATTTATAATTCTTTATACATGTATTTTATTTGAAATAAATTCTTAATTAAATATATTTTTTAATATTATATTAAATAAAAAATAAAATTATATATATATTTAACGAATATCGTTTAGGAAATGTAAAAACCAATAAACAAAATAATAAAATGAAATTGTAACATCAATTAAATTATGTTATCCTTCTTCAACAAAAAAATGTTACACTAAAAATCATAAATATAAAAATTAATAAAAAAAGGAATAAATGATCAACATAAAGATTAAAATATTAAATTTCGAAGATGTGTTTTTTAAATATATAAGTTTCACAAACAAAAGTTATTTACCTTATTAAATAGTCAAGTGATTAAATGTTTTACCATATCCCTTATACATGATCATTATGTTAACATGGACCATGTTTATTTCATAGTCATTGTTATCCTGAAGAAATTTCCTAATAGATGTACAAATATGACATAAGTCTAAAACATCATCAACATACTCACCATCAAAATTAATTTTTCCCTTGTAAACTAATGGATCAATGATAATTCGATTAGTTAATAAGATAAATTTTATACTTTTAATGGATATATATGATATATGGTTCCTCTTTGAAACTAATTTTTTTCTTAAATTAAATATCATAAATACATATTCAAAAAGTTATACACCATTGTTACCAGAACCTAGTTACAATTAAACACCGACACTTAAAATTTAGTATAATAAATTTCAAATATATACTCAATAACTCTAAAATATGCTAATTATGTAGAAATTGAGTTTTTATCTATTACAGTCAAAATATTCATTTCTTCATCGACAACCATTACTCTAGTATATTGAACAGTACTATTGTTGTCCAAATGTTTTCTGTGGAATGTGGAACCGTTAAATCATAACCAGACCATGCTATCACATTAACTAAGGGGCCCCAAACTATCAATTTCAAGGGGTCCAGTGTAGATTAATAAATTATGAATGTTTTTTAATTAAACCATTAAATAATGGTCATTTTACACCCATTCGTCAAACAATATTCATATATTTTTATATATCTTACCTTAAATCCAACAATATGTGATGATATATTTGGTTAAACCTCACCTATTTTATTCATAATGTATAAATGTTCATGCATAAACACATCACATGAAATTTATGTTAATTTTAATCCACATATCACCTTAACTTCACTATTTAAATCCATATGCTATGATATATTCAGAACAAGATGATTTAATTTTTATATGTAGTTAGTACAGAACATAAAAACCTCCAATGATATATATTTTTGAATAATAAAGGCCTATAATCGATGGATATTTAACATATCACTTTATAATATTCATATGTCATTAAAATAATACATCCAATATAAATATATATAACTATATATTATAACTGGTCGTACCAAATTAATCCCCCAAAAAAACCATTATATCAATAATTTATGGTTGAAAATACACATACAGTTTACAATGTTTTAGTATAACTTCATTACATAAAAATTTAATAAATTTGGATTCATAACTTTTCTACAAAATTAATTGAAAATTCAGCATAACTTGATGATATAATTTTATATATGCATCATTAGTATTCCATACAATGATATTGCTAGTAGTTGTTGTATTAATTTATGAAAATCACGAGATTTCATTCCTATTAATTTTAAATATTTCAATGACGAAAATTTTTTCTCATTTGAAGAATACCCACAAGATACTTTAATACCATGTAGAAATTAAAAAAATAATAATATTTTCACTCATTATTAATGTGTGAAAAGGCAAAGGTAAATATGTTTTTTCCTTCCATAGTGAGAGATAACTCAAAACACAATCCAATAGATATTGCGTCTAATATTTAATGTAATCTATATTTTTTTATTTACTTTTATTTCTAAAAAAGTTTTGATCAAACTTTCAAATATGTTTTTTATTAGAATACTTAAGATAAATATTATGTTTTTACTCTAATAATATCTAATATGGTATATCAAATAATACAGATTATTTATTCCATGTATTTTCTTTTCGAGCAAAACATTATTTCTTCCCAAATGCGACATCGATGTTTTTGACCTTGTTGTAATATTTTTCAGTTGACTATGGTTGTGATTGAAAATAATACTCTTGTAATATATTAAATGCCATTATAATCTTCTATACGGGAGATCTATTCAAAAACATATTCAATGATCCATGTAAACTATCATTCTACCAGTTTATAATTGATGACATTAAGTCCCCTATTTTAAAATTGGGATATATTTTAATCCCTTGACACAATATCTAAACATGTTTCCATACACCAAATTTTTTTAATGGTAAAAATTATAATAAAAATAAAAATAAAATATTATTTCTTGTATTCATAAAAAAATTTAACACCTACCAACCATACAAATTTTAAATCATTAGTTAATAGTGACAAATAAACTTCAACATCTTTTCCAATATATTTTAGTCCATAAATAATCAATGTCATTATAACATATTTTTTCTTCATACATATTTTTTGGGATATTTTGTAAAATAAAAAAATAATAGGTCACATATTATATTGTCTACTAATGCTCCAATATGGATTCATTCTGTCTTTGAATGGTCTTAATATTATATGTTTGATTTAATTTCGAAAATCATGACATTTTTTATCAAATCTCTTCTACTATGGTAAATAAACTATGTGTAATATAATTCCATAAAATATTTTATCATTTTTATGTAATTTTCTGCGACTTTGTATCATTTTAATTTGAAAATAATCTCTTTTTAAAAGAATTATTAGAATATACCATATTGCCTTAATATGAGGTTTGACACTAATATTTCAGAATGAACCATAACTGGATCTCTCCATCATTTTTTATCTTTATATCCAACAATTAGAACTATTTGATAAAATTTCTTAATCCTTCCTATACAATACACTATAATTGGAGATATCATTTATTTTCTTATACCCTAGTCACATTGGACATAACATTTTTTTCATCATAATTGGAATATAGAATCCCTTTCCATTCTTGGAGTAACTCTTTGAAAAGTTCAAGAAATTCATAGAAAATTTTATCTCTCTAACTATTTAGGCTTACAAGTTAATGAATTTCAACACTACTGACAATATTATATATTTAGTATAACTTGAAAATTATTCTTTTTCAGGAATATTCATAAAATCGTTCAACACTTTCTATTTCCTTTTCAGGTTTTAAATGGAAAAATCATGAATTAATTCATCAAGGAAATATTCATCAATGCTAGATCTCTACTTATTTTTGATTTCACCATTCTATATCCAATGTGTATAAATATTATTATAACCATATAAAATCATATGTTCTTTAATATATCTTGAACCAAATTTTTAATATTCAAACACTTCACACCTTGATAAAAAATCATGATCTTTTATTAATATTTTATTAAACAGATTCCATGAAATCATTAACCACATTCTCATATACATCACTAGATCTTCATGAACTTATCCAATTATGATATATTTATTATCCAAAACCATAATGTAATATATAAATATATTAAAACATATAAACATTTAAACATATATATAAACATATAAAATTAGAACATTTAAATATATGAAAATATAAAATTATTAATATAATACATATAATGAAATAAAAAAAATACATTTTATCATGTAAATTTAAACATATAAAAATATATATAATAATAATAAATTAAAACATATAATTTTAAAAAATACATAGTCCTAAACTAGAAACAAATAAACATAAAAAATATTAATTTAAAAGATATAAATTTAAAACACCCATAAAATATACACAAAACATATAAATTTTTAATAAATAAATATTTAAATTTAAGACATAAAAATATATATCAAAATATATATAAATTTTAAATATATATCTATAAACTAAATAAAAAACACACAAACACCCCCCCATATATATATACTATATTTAAATCATGTAATCATATAAAAATCTATATAAATGTATAAAATTAAATAAATATACACATTTAAGTTTTTTTAAAAATATATAATTATATAAGAATATAATCATTCAAAAATATTTAAATATATTTATGAACATATAAACAAATATATATAAACAATTAGTAATTATTTCATATCTATTAGATACTATAACTAAATTAAACTTATCTATAACATATATAAATCTTTCAAATATAGAAAATAATAATTTAAAACTCACTGAAATGGATACATTGGTATCAGATCTCAAACAAATGAGGTATATGACCAAATATGGTGGAATGTGGGAAAGGTTGGAAGAACATAGAAATAGTAGTGAAATATGTTTGAGGGAGGAAAACATGGTTAAGGATGATAGAACATGATAGGGGGAGAAGAAACATATCCAATGTTATTGGAATATGACTATGGGACATGACTGAAGGAAAAAGGGAGAAGTCACTTATGAATGGTGAGGGTTAGGATTTCTAAAAATTGACCAGTAAACAAGTTAATAGAAAAGAAACAATCATGAGTTTAATTTTTTAAAATATTTTAATATCATTTATATAATAACTAATTTTTAATTTTAAGGACCTATACTTAAACAATATGCTAATATAATCTTTTGATAATAATTTTCTTTCTTTCACTTTGAGGATCTTTTCATGTTTTGAGTTTTAATAAATTTGGTCAAAACTGTTACATAACAAACACATGTATTACAAAGTGGACACTTCTACTCAGTATCAATTTTTCCATAATATAACACTTTTAAATTTTTTTTTCATGAAAAACAATCATTAGATTTATCTTGATGTTTTCTTTTTTATTACTCATCCTTAAACCCTATGATTGTTTTAAAACATCGGATGATCACAAAAAGCTCAGTAAGGGAAATAAAAGTTAGAAAATCTATTAGTCTTGTGAAAAACATAAAAAACCATAAAATTTTCAACTTAATAATAATATTATTTAATCTTAAGAAATAATTCATATGTACATGAAAATAACACACTTTTTCCATTAATAAAATCAATAAAATACACAGCGAGAAAAAAAAATATCATTTGAAGAAAATTAGAGAACTATATTCATAACTCATGTTAAAATAATGAAAAAATAACTAGATCCTAATTAAAAACCTTGTAGAAACCACCCCCGTTAACATATATTATTTGATAATTAATATTAAAATTATTTGAGTTTAACATTAGTAGTTTTATATTCGATGTTAAATATATTTTTAACATTACATATAGAGTAACTGGAATTAAATCCCACAAACACAGTGGATTTAATGTTTGTTAAAACTATAACCGACATTAAAACCAAACACTAAAGGGATTTTAATATCAATTATATAATATAATTTTTATAATTAGTTTTAACATCAACTATTATTTATTAAAATATCAACCCTCGACACACATTTTATTTTTTTAACTTGTGATACATAATAATAGGAAAATTTTCCAAAAAGAGATTTAATGTGTTGGGATTTTTTTTCATATAACAAGAATACATATGAAACATTAATCCTATTTTAATACCTATTCATAGTAATCATAAATCCATTAATAGTCTCATTAGTACATGTAATCACCTAAGGACATATATCAAATATAGGGTGTTTTAAAGGCCCTGTATGTAGAGGAATGATAGGGAATAACATGGGACATTAAACAATATAAGCACATGGGAGATCATAATAATAATTATCCTCATATAATATCATCATTATAATAATATGAAAATAATTCAAAGGAGAAATAGAATGTGTAACTTTCATAATAAACAATCATCATAGCCTTTGGGAAAAAGAGCCATGCATAGAATATAAACAACATTATCATCATGTTTTCACATAGCAAATGGGTGTAAAACTTACTTCATTAAAGGTGAAAAAAGATAACAACATGTTCATGAATAAAAATATAATGTGATATAAAAAAGTACCCAATTAATTATAGGGGTATATAATTTTATTCCCACCCATAACATCATAATATTCTCATAATCATGCATTATATAGAAAAAAGAAACTCATATCAATCATAAACATTAAACTAACCCATGTGAATTTAATGGGATTTACAGTGATTTCATAAATCATAATATAATTAATAAACATGGGGTTTCCAAAAAGGATGAAGTGAAATATAGTTTTGAATACTCAATAGTGTTATTAATAATTAAAGGGTCATTTTTCATGAAGAGTATAATTATGAAGATAATAATAATCATTGAGTGGCATCGAGAATAATTTACTTATCAATAAATAATGAATCATGGATAAGATATAATATCTTCAAAGTCAAATCATTAATATAAACAAATTTAAAAAGGCAATGAAAATAAAAATATATTTATGAGATAATCTAGAAGAATCATAGGGAAAAGTGGGAGAAAGAGGGGATAAACCAAAAAAGAGATAGGAGTATTTAGTCCGCTTACCATAAGCCCCATTTTGTTTCGTCACATTTACATATACTATATATTCAATATTTTTTAATGAAACCAATAATAAATAATTTAATTACATTAATTTATGTAATTCTTGATGAATTTTAATTAGTATAATTTATTTATAAATCTATTTCTTAAATATGAAACAACTTGATGTAATGTTTCTGTAAATTATCCTATTTAGCTTTGATTTTGTGGTTTTGAATCATTATTATCTATCCATTATTTTAATTACCTCTATAAGCATAAAATTATAAAAAACATAATAACTATACATTATAAATATGTTATAGTAGCCATTCGTGAAGGTAGTGATAATTAATGTATTGGAAATATCCTTATAGAAAGATAAAACCATCCATTAAAAAGATGATTCAAAAATAGAGATAGGTAGAGAGTATATATCTTATAAATAAATTAAAATAGTTATACCATATCATAATATGAAAAATATTTTATATATTTCTCAATTTAATGGTTTGGAAAGGTATACAAATCAAAATAAATAATGTGAGTAGAATGAGAAATGAAAGAAAGTGGATGATAATGTTACCTCTTATGTGATGTTTGTTGACTTTTATATGAAACCAAGGCCTTAAAGGATTATATTTAGATGAAAAAATTTAATATATATGTATCATAGGGGGATTAGGCGAACAAATTTTGTTAGTTCTTGTGTCAGACACACAATTTCATTTTTAAGATTGAAATTTATTATTTATTGATTTTGATTTTGATTTATTTGTTTAGGTTTGAATTTCATTGGAGTTGGGATAGAATAGGGTTAAAATGGCATAATCATGGTTATTTAATGATTAGTTTATAGTTAGTAATAAATATATAGCTTAATCATATATATAATGTGACATCATGAAAATGTGAGGAACCAGATTAATGCACAATTAGTCAAAACTATAGAGTAATTGTACATGTCTTGGAGAAACCACGTGCCCTAATAATGTATAGTGTTTCCCCATAACTGTGAAAGGAGGAAAATTAGGAGTAACCATTTAGATTAATCATATATTTATTAGGGGAACTATTAGATCCTAAAAATAAGATCTAGAAACATTTTCATAGTTATTATAATGTTTACCACAATGTGAACACTTCCTAGAATTGTTTGATCAAAAAAGAAATTAACTCTCTAACCTAGCTATAAATAAACAACATTTTCTCCCTTTAATCCCCCATTCAAATATTATAGTCTTACATCCACATCCTCCCTTTTATCCCCCCATCACATTGATTCCAAGTGTATTATTCCTCAAAATTCATCAATAATCCTCTAGTAAATTTTTCACATCCCACTTCTTTATCTCATTCATCCATATTATTTGAGTTTGTTCCTCCCCTATGAATATGGTGTCAATTAATTTTCCTAAAATTAAATCATTAATATCTACTCTTTTTATAAATCACAGAACACTATTTTTTATATGTAATTACTTATTGATTTGTTAGTTTTTTTATGAATAATTAAATAATAATTAATCAACTTCCATTGAAATTAATCTAATCCATGGAATGTATAGAATATTATAAATATTAAATAAAATAAATTAAATATAATATAGTAGAGTTTACAATTTTTTATAACTATACCAATGAACATGGATATTTTTTCTTCACCAAAGTATATAAATAGAGACCGAGATTCAAGGAACATAATATGAATACATGATATGATAAACACTGAAAAAGATACTTTTGTGGGATTTACACTATCTCAATGTTGACATATTTCATTTTTAATACTTTTTTTGTGATACATATAGAATCCATTTATGATATTCTTATTTTAAAATCTCAAATTTTTTTCTATTGTAATAATGGATTCCAATCCTATGATATTGACGAGATTTTGAGTTTATGAATTAAAAAAATATAAAGATTTTGTTCAATGATGTCAAGAGTATTGAATTTATATTGATCATGATTATTGAATATGGGTTTAGGTAAATAACAACATCTTACCAATATTATATTGATGATGTTAAAGGTTAAAATCATTTATCTTCTAATCAGGTTGAACAATAGAGTTCTAGTTTTGGAACTTATATTCCTTGGGTATATGTTTAGATATTATGAACAATTTAGGATAAAATAAAAGATTTCCCATGACTATAATGATTGATAATAAGATTATTTAAATTAATATTTTAAATTTTCATCTGAAACTATATGTATTATTTGAAAATGGATTGTTTGTTATTTTTTGATTGGATTTTTTATCTTAGTTTAGTTTTTACCTTCTGATATTTTTAATTTCATCTATGTATAATTTAAGTATTATTTCTTGATCTATTCATATCTTGTAACTTATAAATTTTTTACTTTCATGAGATGTAAAATTATATGTTCACCTTATACTTTAAATCACCCTTTTTAAGATTTTATAAAGGGAAAACACTTGGTATCAAAGATGGTCTATAAACATTCTACTAATATACGTGATATCATAGCTTTAGCCAATATTTTTTATTAGATACTATCTATATACTTTTCAATATATAGATCTTTGTTTTTTGTTTCTCAATTTTCCCTTATTTCCCTCATAGTAACATATTCATAGATAAAATATTCTTTAATATTGTAGGATTACTAATCAGAACATTAAAAAACATGAATCTGATTCGTCCCTAAATTTTTTATTTCGATGACTATGAATATTGTTGGGATTATATAAATACCTTTTTTAACACTAAATTTGATCATTATCAGATGATTACTAGAAATTATATGATTCATAATAAATAAACTACATCTTTTATTATTGAGGTGGAGTTTGATTATCAAGATAATTATAAGATATGGAATACTTTACTTTGTTTGTAAATAAAATAATTTTATAGGTTGATTATATCCTATGAAAAATTAAATGGAATATAGATAAATTTATAAATTAAACATTTTGGAACATCAATATTACTTGAGAACAAAAGATAAATTCATAGAGAAGATTATTAAGCCTTAGATTTTATTCTGAGAGAATCAAGTATGAAAATGTATTAAAATATTATAAGTATTGTGAATGGATTTAAATTTAATATTGAGTTATATATTAGTAATTAAAACCTTATATATAATGTTTTAAATATACTTATAAAGGAATACGAATTTAAGATAAGAATTATATGACAATAATATATTATGCTGTTGATATTAGATGATTTAATTGGAACATTAATGAAATTTGTTAAAAGGTTGAAAAGAGATGTTGGGAAGGAAAAATAGAAGAACATTACAACTTTTCATATAAATTTTAGAGTTATATTTTCACGATATAGTAGTTTAGATCCTATTACCTTGAAAATAACATCTAAATGAAATTTAGATTTTAGTTATTTAGAACTAACTAAAGTAAAAAATTTCTCAACATTTGAGGAATATGAAAAGAATTATTGGAAAGAAGACTTACATAATGAGAAGAAGAAAATATATGAAAGGAATAAAAGATGGAAAGGTACAATAGATATTATCTATTATGAATTCAATAAACTAGTGAATATCATACCTAATTAAAGGGGTGTAAAGTATTAACAATGACTATCGACACATAAAGTTGATGTAAATATTCATCTTTTGATAATAGTGATTTATAAAAGGATGATATATTTATGATAATTGTTTTTATGAAAAATAACCACATAATTAACCACGCATCATGGAAAAGTAAACTATTAACTCTAATATGGATTTATCCTAATATTTTTATTTTCCTTTTACATTAGATGATACAGATGATACTCCATCATTTACAGATACATCTGAGTATATGAATAACCATTAGAAAATATATAAGGGGTTGAAGAAATACTATGGTCACACAAAGGCATATTTTTCAATGAATGGTGATAAAATTTCTAAATATATCACAATGATCAGAATGTCATCATGAATGTAAAATATGAAGTTACTAGTATGAATAAGATTGTTTCAAATTTTAATTATAGAAGGGAGAATTTATAAAAAAACAAATATAGTTGAAATTGACCAATACATCTTCCATAAATGGTCATAAATTATAATAGTTTCATTTCCAGTCAAACAACTTCATTCTAGAAAGTGAATATTTCTATAATAAATGTCATAGCGAAGGTCATTGGAAGAGTCTTTTTTACTTGAACAAGGTTAGATCTTTTAGAACATATAGAGGTTTTATTTCTATAAATCTAGTAGATGTTAACCACTATAGAGTTGAAAAATATGATTTTTAATGTTCCTTTTTTACAAATCTTGACCCAAACATCTTTGGGTACTAAAATTTTGGACATCATTATTTCAAGAGAAAATGATTAGTACTAATAGATAAAATAATTAGTACATGGATAACTATTATTCATTACACATGTTTGGATACAAGTCTAAATTATGGAACTTACAAAAAGTGAAGGATGAACATGTTAATTTTGGAGACAACTCACTATGACAAATTATTGGTATTAGTGATGTCTTATTCCGTAGTGATGATTTAATTTCAAATGTACATTATATTCTGAAAATTAACCATAATCTTATTATCATAATTCAATTTTATGATGAGGTTTACTCTATGTTCTTTGGGAATGAAATTTGTACCATCAAAAATTTGAAAGGACTCCACACATTATCTGCTAATAGACATGATAATTTTTACACTGTTAAACTGGAATACCATACCTAATGGGAAATTATTTATGTAAGTGTGATTGATGTTAATTCAATGATTTGGAATAATAGGTCAGAATAATGAAATGTTTAAACAATAACTAAATTTCTAGGAATGTATTATCGAAGGATGTAGTAGAACATAATTTTAGTTTTTCCAGAGTTTGTGATCTTTTCAATAAAATAAGGAATGTAAATCTTATTTTAAACCTACTAGTGATGTCTCATCCTTAAGAGATTTAAGATTTGGGCATATAGAGCTTTTTGAGCCTATAATAGTTTTTAGTATCAATGAAATACATGATTTTTACGTGTTGGTAAATTATTATAATAGGTTTACATGAGTTTATTTTCATATTTTTAAATTTTGAAAAATCTCATTTTTAATGGGTTTTTTCCTTTTTTAAAATCTGAAAATCCTTCATATTATAACTATCTAGAGTGATAATGGTGGAGAGTTTTTAAAATATATTTGTGAAAATTTTTATAGTGAAAAACGAATTACACATAATTTCTTGGCACTAGTAACTCAATAATGAAATTGTGTATTTGAAAAGGGATATATAACACTGTACGAAATTTTTTATCCTATATAGTGTGAAATTTGTTTTTTTATTATTTATAAGTTGTATTCTATAATAATTATAGTTAAATTATAAATTAGGTTTTACTTCTCTTAAATTTAGTATATAACCTTATGAACTACGGAAGGGAAGGAAGCTAAAACATGGTTATTTAAGAGGTTTCAGATGCAATGTGTTGATTTTGAATACTAAATATAATTTGCTTAAATTTGATCTTAAATTTTAATAAGGTATTTCTCTTGGTATCTCCAACATAAGTATGGATTATCATTTTTTCAAATGGTAGACACATACTACTGAAGAAATAATACATGTAATGTTTGATAAAATGATCCTTTTGTGAATTTTAAATGTATGGATTAAGAAAGTAATACAAATTTTGTTTTTGAAACTCATTCAAATTTAATTCTAGATGTTTAACCACATCCTCTAGTAGTTAAAATTATAGAATCTATTCTAACAAAATATAAACCTCGAGTAGTTTTGAAACGACTATCCATTTTACCTAAAAACTAGATGATGTCAAAAAGTCACCCAACTGATAATATCATCAGTGATGTTGATCAAATGCTTAGATGTAACACCCAAACCCTACAAGATAGAAGCTGATACATTAATTTATTATATTGACATGATTCAAAGAAATAAAATCTAGAAGTAATGATAAATTTAGTAGTCTTTAATAAACTAGATACATACATGGAAACCATTTCACATTGGGAAAGGAAAAAATATGATACATAACAAAATCTAATAATCTGTATCCATGAAAACTCAATAAATGATCTCTTCATTATAATATGGAAAAGGAAAAAAACGAGAGGTTTGAGATCAAATGCTCAGTAAGGATATGAAACTCAATGGAAGATATCATAAACATAAAAATTAGGCATAGTGAATAACTAAAACACAACCCTTTAAAAATAAACATGAACACATTATGGTAGGAAAACAAGCGGTGAAAATTATTCCATATTAAAGCATAATCATCAGTATTCTACTAGTATAATAACCATATGAACTTTTAATTATTAGTTTCATAATCAAGGAAATGCATATATTGGACATCATAACCATACCGTCAAGGCCTCATTCCAATAACATAAATATCTATTTTGTCAAGGCCTCATGCTAGGACCAAAATCTGTCTCATGAGACCTACTGATGCATCGAAAGACTATAGAGACCCCAAAAATCACATAATAAGTAAAATTAATTCCTCTAATGAATGGAGATAAGCATAAAAAATATATAAATTCATATTGAATCTATCATATGAAATGTATATAAGTTTCCCCAGTCATTAAACATAAACACAAACCATTCAGAGTAATATGATGAATGATATCAAGATAGAACATCACATTAAAACTAATCATAAACCCTTCAACAAAATATTTTTTAGATGATATCATAGGTGATAAATATCTATGAAATACAAGATTTATCAAAGGATGTTTACATAAATAAAGATACTTTTAAATGAGACCATTGAAAATTTATTGAAGAAATAATCCATAAACATTCCATAGTGTCCCATACCACCTTGAAACATTCAAATCATAATCCCTTATAATATCACGAGAATTAGGAGAATATTTAATTTGATATACAAAATGGAAGTAAATACACCACAATAAAGAAATAAGTGGTTAACATGGCATATATCTCATAAAAGTTAAAGCGAGATGAGGAAAATACTTTTTTACTTTGGAAAAAAGAGTTATTTTGGAAAATCATTTTTATTTTTCATGAAATAATATTGTAAACATGTATAACCCATAAGATAAATGGTATGGTCATTGAAATTATATTTTGTCTTATATAAATTCTTATTGAGTTTAAATCATTTAAAAATTGTTTTTAAATAAGATTTAGAAATAAAACATTTTAGTGTGATTTAAGGAAGTCATTGAAGGATTTTAAAGTGAAAAAGGCGTGTTTTCTTTCAAAAAACTAGGAATGAACCAAAATTTATTTTCTATATTAAAATGTTTGATTTATAAGGATAAATATGTCTTAAAACATATTATATATTAAACTTAAAAATAAGTAAGAATTGGAGAAGTTCCATTAATCAAGATTGTATTTCGCGAATAATTTTTGAAAGATCCTTTTAAAACATATAACTCCTCATAAAATAAGTAAGGATTATGGTTCGTAAAATTATATAGAACAATAAAAAATGATTTATTATGAGTAAATTATAAAAATTCATAATTTTATTGAGGTATATAGATAATAAGAGTAACCTGAAAGGAAAAAGATATTTCGGTAGAAAAACCTTACAATAATTTTGTCACGATAACAGGTGTTCTTGTGAGGGATTAATGAGAGGTAAATGGGTATACCATCATTTATATATCACAAGGTAAGAATAGCGGAGGTTATAAATCATACTGCATCATTAGGAATTAAAAATATAAGGACAAAACATAGGGGGATTCTTGATTAAAAGTGGGAGAGAGGACCCCTGACCATAAATTTGAGGGTGTTCTTTGCTTGATCTTAATGACCTGAAGAACCAAATTAGGTTCATTAATTAAAAATTACAGAACCATTTATAAATTTATTCGGTTTATTATGACTTTATTAAGTTCATTCATTCCATTTTATATGGGTTACGAGATTCAATTTCTTTGTTTGCAGTGCTTGTTTTCATAATATTCATGATCAACTCACTTATAAAAGACTTTGGTAGTTCATGTAAGATGAGAGTTGAAGTACATAATTGATTATATATTTTATTAATGAACATTAAAATTATTACATCATTATAAAATTCATTTGGTTATTTGGAGTGATGGTGAATTATTATATACAACATTAATGATAAACGCTTGGATTAATTTTGCGATTTGTATCACAATTATCTTGTGTTGTATTATTATTTTACATCATGAGTGAATAAGGATTATAGATTTTTAAATAATAGAAAATACATATATAATAGTATGGTTAAAACATAAAAATGCTTTCACGACCAGATTTGATGAAGGTAAATCAAATTAAAAGCATCGTCATCCTTGAATGTGATTAATCAACACATCTCGGATGTTGTTTCATTTTTAGCATAAATGAGGGGGGAAAGAAGATATGAATATGAATTATCTCTTTAACATAAAAAAATTAACGTTTATGTATGGTACTATATTTTTCAAACCATTTCGATTTGGAGAGGTTAAAAAAGAAAAGAAAAAAAGGAACTTGAAAATGAAAGAAATGAAAAGAGGAATTTTACCTCTTGAATTAACCTTCCTTGAGAGCCTCTTAAGGGAAGATGATTTGGTCTTTTTATGAGACCAAGGTATTTTGGTCGTGGGGGAGGAGTTTGGGATTATATCTGGGTATAATTTTGAGAAGGCACAAGACTTGAGAGGAGTGAAGAGAAGAGGGTGGAAGATGTGGTATTTATAGTGGAGGGGAGGAGGGTTTTCTTAATATTTTAATTAATATTTTTTTATTTTTCCATAAGATAATAAATAGTGATTATTACATGACCAAAAATAGTAATATGTTCATTTTAATTCTATCCATTGGTGATTATATTATCAGAACATCATCAATGACTCAATAAATCCATTATTCTGCATTTATTGTAAATTATCGTATTTTACTATTCACAAAATTCAAATATTTCAAAAAAAATCACCCTAAATTTTTTTCAACATGTAGAATCCAAAATTGATGTCAATTTTTCAAAAATAATTTTCTAAATATGATTAATTAATTTTTTTTTTATTAAAATCATAATTTACTTGAAAAATTTAGTTTTAAAACATTTTTTCACTTATTCCAAAACATAGGTACTACATAATTTCACTTAAATCCTATATATATACAATAATAGTTGTGATTATTATTCATAAGGGTATGTAACTATTAATAATGGTAAAATTACTATTCATAAGGGTATGTTACTATTCAACAAAAATTAAGTTGTTCATATGAGACTCTAAATAGCTTTGTAATTGCAACCGTGAATGTCATATTTTTGAAATTAAAATCACTTGGGTGGTAAAATTATGTTTACTGACTATGTTATAAAAAAGTTTTATTTTCTAGAGACTCAGTGTTTTATATATTCAATATTAAATATTTTTTCAAAATCTTGGGGTGTTACATTATCCCCTCCTTATAAAAAGATTGACCTGTAAATTTGATATTTCACTTTGAATGTTATTCGTTGTTACATGAAAATTTACTTGTTAAAACCCCATATAAGAAATATATTTAATAAAATATCCTCCTTGAAAAGATGAAGGGAAAAGAGGTGGTCAAAATAATAATAATAATAATAATAATAATAACAATAATAATAATAATAATAAAATAAACAAACAAATGAATAAATTACCCTTTCTAATGGAGTGAAATTGTTTGCAATTAAAAACCATGGAATATAATAATATAAAATCTATGAATTTCTAGTGATAGAAAATAGGTTTAGATGAAATTATACTACCACAAAACCATAAACTATAGTTATGAAAATTTTTATTAACGTTATCAAAGATTATGATAACAGAACAATATTTAAGTCTATTTTCATAGAGTTGAGGGATTATTCCTCTCTATAGGTGTATAAATGTACGTTTATATTTCATAAACATTATCTTATCCTTTTATTGTTCTTTTAACTACCAATACATCATCTCTTATAATAAGTTTCATCATGTTGTATCATTAACCTCTAAAACCTTATACAATGATAAATTTAAACCATTTCATAAATGGTTTGACAATCCAAAAGACCAAAATCCAATAATTTAGAATCATTCCCTTGGTAGTTGGTACTATCTAATTTAATTTATCCATATGTATCATTTATCTATTTTAAAATTTAAATCTCATTATTATGAACATAATAAGTTTTGTCTATATCTCGAATATATATTATCCAAAAGTTTTACCTGATACTGAGTCAATTTTCCTTAGTATCATTAATCATACAACCTCAATAATTTAAGTGAAAAGTACACTAGTCCATTCCCCATGTATTCCATAATACTTATAACTAGTGCATTGATGTTAAAATATTCAAAATACATTTTTCATGACTAGGAATATTAATCATTCCACTTCATCAGTGGTAGTATCATAACATGATCTTTATCTAGTAACATCATTTGGGGTATATTCCCTTAACGCTTGGGACATTGATTCACATAATGTCCCATATCCTTTAAGTTATATCATTCTACATTATAAACCTTTTTCTTACCCTTTCAATCACAAACATGGTGTCATTTTTCTCCACACATATAACAAAGTCCCATTCCATTCAAAAATTTGAATGTGTGATTCTTTCCACAGTTATCACATGTGGGAAAACTCTTATTTCACATTATTACCTTTATCCATGTTTTTATACCATCCTATTAATAATTTTATTCCCTTAAAATCCATAGGGCTCATATAATTCCTTACATACCTTATTAACACATGATACTATTACTTCATATGACGAAGGTACTTGGGAGACTATATTCCTTTGAAAGTATGTCTCAAGTCCTTAAGACATATGATCCTTATTACTATTTGGATCATGTGAATTGGTGAGGTTCTCATTCCTTATACTCATATCCATTTCTAATCAATCCCATATAACATATTAGATTATAAAATTATGAACTCTCTATATCAATAAACATGGTATAACACATAACATAAATTTATGCATCTTAAATCCTAGAACCGTATACATTGGTTACTTTGGGGGCATAAATCCTTCATAATGGTTTGTAATAAACTAATGAATTTACCATATTATATCCACTGGGAGTTTCAAACTAACAATGGAGAAAGGCCCGTTTTCATTCACCAGTTCGCGTTCGAGATTAGCTCAAATTGGTGTTTTCTAGTTTTACCACCAGATACATCTATTACAGAGCCACATCTACTTGTTCGTATCCATTAAGTGGCACATTTTCTTAATAAACCACATAATCTATTAATTAACAAAATCCTTTGATTTCCTTACCCAATGTGTAACTTAGGGTTTTTTACTAATCTATTATTTCTATATCTAGTTTTTATATTTTCTACTAAACATACTTTTATACCAACTGTAACCCCCTGACCCCAGAAGCCCGGAGCCAGTGCATTAATTTTTTACATTTTCATGATTATAGGGAATAAAATCTATAAGGAACAATCAGTTTATTATTCTTTAAGAAACTAGATACATAAATGGAAACCATTTTATATTGGGAAAGGACAAAAAATGATACCTCACAAAAGATAAAAAATTGTATCCTTGAAAAATCAATAAATGATCTCTTCTTCATAACCATAAGATGGAAAAAAATGAAAGGGCAGAGCTCAAATGATCATTAGGGTTTCACCACAAAACAAAAGATATCATTAACATAAAAATTAGTCATGGTGAATAACTAAAACCCATGACTTTATAAATAAACATGAACACATTATGGTAGGAAAAAGAGATGAATAAATAATTTCATAATAAGCATAATCATGGGTATTCTACTAGTTGAATAACCACATGAAATTTCTATTATTTGTTTCATAATGGGGGAAATTCATATTCCAGACATCATAACTGTACTATTAAGGCCTCATTATATGAACATAAATATCCATTTCCTCAAGGCCTCATGCCAAGACCACAATTTGACTCATGAGACCTACCGATGCATCGAGGGGTTATAATTGTCCCCACCCATCACATAATAAGTTCAATGCAATCCCCTTATCAATGGGGATAAATATAAACAACATTTAAACTTATATTGGAATGAACATATGAAATGTATATAACTTTCCCCAGTCATTAAGCATAAACACTAAAAATTCAGAGTAATATGGTGAATGTTATCAAGATCGAACGTCACATTCGAACTAATCAGAAACCCTTCAAAAACATATTTTTTAGATGATATAATAAGAGATAAATCTCTATGAAATAAAATATTCATAATATTATGTTGACATAAATAAAGATACTTTTAAACGAGACCATTGAAAAATTCTCGAGGAAAGAACCCTTAAACTTTACAAAGTGTCGCATACCACCTTGAAACATTCAAATCACAATCTTTTATAATATGATGAGAATGACGAGTCTCTTGAAATGATATACCAAAGCCCAATGCATAAATTACAAGATATAAATAAGTGGTGAATAAGGCATATATCTCATAAAAGATAATGCAAGATGAGAAAAATCCTTTTTTACTTCGTAAAGAAGAGTTCATTGGGAAAATAATTAGTATTTGTCATGAAATTAGATTGTAAACATGTATATCCCATAAAATGAAAGGGGAGGTAATTGAAAATATATTTGAGTATTAAATAAAGTATTATTTAGCTTAAATAATTGAACATGAGTTTCTAAAGAAGCTTTATAAATAAAACATTTTAAGATGGTTAAAGGAAAATATTAAAGGATTTTAAAGCACAAAGGAATGTTTTATTTCATAAAACTAGGAATGAAACAAAATATATTTTCCAGGTTAATTTTTTTTTGCTTTTAGACGGATAAATATGACTTAAAAAATATTATAGAGTGAACTTAAAATTAGGTAATAATTCATAATGTTCCTTGAATCGAGAAGGAATTTTAGGAGGACTTTTTGAAAGATTCTTTTAAAAAATATAACTCTCTATAAATTAAGGAATGATTCTGGGTGGTACAGTTATATACAACATTAGAAAATAATTTATTATGATTAAATAATAATAATTTATAATTTTATTGAGGTATGTATAGAATAAGAGTAACCCGAAAGTAAATAGAGATTTAGGTAGAATCCCCTTAAAAATATTTCGTCATGGTAACAGGTGTTTTTGTGATGGCTTAATGAAAGGTAAGGGGTATTTCATCATTTATATATCACATAGAAAGTATTTGGATGTGAGAAAAAATACTCCATCATTAGTAATTAAAAATATAAGAACACAACATAGGGGGAGATTCTTGAATAAAAGTGAGAGAGAAGACCCCTTACCTTAAATTCGAGGGTGCTCTTCGCTTGATCTTAATGACCTAAAAAAAATAGGTTCATTAATTAAAAATTAAAGAACCCTATATAAATTTATTTTGTTTATTATGAATTTATTAAGTTAATTCATGTCCTTTTAGATGGGTTAAGGGATGCAATTCCATTTTTCGCGAGTGCTCGTTTTCATAATATTCATTATCAGCTCACCTATAAAAGAATATTGTAGTTCATGTAAGATGGGAGTTGAAGTAAAGAATTGATTTTATATGTTATTAATTAAAATTAATAATATTAAATGGTTATAATATTTATTTGGTTATTTTGAGTTAAGGTGAATCATAATAAAAAACAATTATTACAAACACTTGGATTAATTTGGCTATTTTTCTCACAATTTCCTTGTTTATTATTATTATTTTACATGCCAAGTGTGTAAGGATTCTAGAACATTACATAAGATAAAATACATATATAATAATCTGGTTCAACCCTAATTTTGTTTCATGACCAGAGATGAATAAGGTAAATAAAATTGAATGCATTGTCGTCCTTGAATGTGATAAGTGAACACATCTCGGACGATGTTTTATTTTTAGCATAAATTATGGGGAAGGAGAAATGAAAAAATAATAATCCCATTAACATAAAAAAATTACATTATATGAATGGTAGTGGTTTTTTCATACCATTTGGATGAGGAAAGGTTATGAAAGAAAAGAGAACAAAGTAACATGAAAATGAAAGAAAAGAAAAGATAAATTTTACCTCCGGAATTAACCTTCCTTGGGAGCCTCTTAAGGGAAAAGGATGTGGTATTTTTATGAGACGAAGGTATGATGGTCATCGGGGATGTGATTTGGAGGATATTTGGTCATAATTTGGACAAATAACAAGGCTTTAGAGGAGTGAATAAAAGAGGGTGTAAGAGGTGGTATTTATAGTGGACGTGAGGAGGGTTTTCTTAATTTTTTAATTATTAGGTTATTATTTTCCCATAAGACAAGAAATAATGATGATTACATGACCAAAAATAGTAATATGTACATATTAGTTATAAACATTGGTGCTTACATCAAAATAACATCATCAATGACTCAATAAATCAATTATTTATCATTTATTATAAATTATCGTATTTTACTATTCACCAAAAATTCATGTATTTCAGAAATATATGAAAAATTCACCCTGACCTTTTTTAAATGTGTAGAATCCATAAATTATGTAAAATTTTTCCAAAATAATTTCCTGTGTATGATTAATATAATTTTTAATTAAAATCATAATTTACTTGAAAAATGCAGTTTTAAAACATTTATTTTCTTATCCCAAAACATAGAAACAACATATATTCACATAAATACTTATATTTACTTTTATAGGTGGGGTTACTATTCATAAGGTCGTGTCACTATTCACAAGGGTAACATTAATATTCATAAGGGTATATTACTATTGACCAAAACATATGTTGGTTATAGGTGACTCTAAATAACTTACTGATCAGAACCGTGTATCTTAGATTTTTGAAATTCAAATCATGGGGGGGGGGGGTAAAATTACCTTTACTAGCTAGGTTATAAAAAAGTGGTGTTTTTAAAGACTTAGTGTTTCAAGAATCCAATATTAAATTTATTTGAAAAATCATGGGGTGTTACATTAGATAAATAAGTTCTTTATAAAATTAATGTGTGGAACTTGAATTCTTATCTCAACTTGAACCTAAAATGGAAGATGATGCATTGGTGGATGAGAGTTTGATAATTTCTGTGTAAAAAGGGACTAGTTAATTTAAATAGAACAATGTTTAGACTTTGGTTGTATGTCAAAATGAAATTCCAATTATAAGATTGAAATGATTATTTAAAAATAAGTGTTATGATAATGGAACAATTATTCTTAATAAGGACATACTTGTTTCTATGGTTTTTAATTAGAAATAGGGAAAAGACTATGGATAATATTTTTCACTAGTATCTAGATTTGAATCTATCCATATTCAATTAGCAATCAAATATCATCTAATCTCTAAATTATTTAAAATGTATTTATAGAGTTCCTTCCTTAATAATAGGTTTAAGTGGAGGTTTTTGTTGAACAACCTAATGGTTTTGATGATATTAATTATATGGGACATATTTTTAAACATACTACGGTTTTATATTGACTTAGACAATATCCAATATCCTGGTATGACAGATTATGCAGTTTATTAGTTAAAAATATTTTTTTATGGAATTGATGATCCCACTCTTTTATTATTAAATATTTCAACAACACTATAGTCATAAAAATTAATATTAGTGAAATTGTTTTTTAATTATAAATAAAAAAATACATTTGAATTTTTTTTCAAGAATTATAAAAAATTAATTTTAGATGAGTATTATTGGAGAAATTAACTACAATACTTTAATCCAAATAACTCAAAGACCAGTAGGAATAATTTTTACCTCGCACAAGTATACCATATATTTACTTAATTTTTTTGGTTTTGATAATTATTATAATATAATTTTTCTTATTGATACCTCATGTAAACTAGATCATTCTAAAATAGAAAAACTAGAAGATAAGCTACTATTTAGAGGGATGATAGGAAGTTTTCTTTACTTTTTGACTTTTTGACCAGACAACAAATACCATGTGTTCTTCTATGTGATATTTCCATATAATTCAAAAGTGTCCCATATTAAGGATGCTAAATGGATTTGCTGTCACATTAAAAGAACATCAGAACATGGACTATTTTATTATTTAAAATTAATGTTTACTCCTATAACTTATTCGGATACTAATTTAAAATGATATAAGATATATATAAATATTACTTCAAGAACATTTCATTTTCTCATTAAAGATTTATTTACTTTGTCCAATGAGAAGAAAGACGCAGTTTTACTTTCCACTAGAAAAGATGAATATGTAGCAGATGGATATCGTTGTACACAATTATTGTCTATGAAACACACACCCAAATATTTGGATTTTTTTTAATCAAAAACCGACTCTTTGTGAAAAAAATAGTATTATTTATCTATATAAGAACCCGACATATCACTTAAGGGTTAAACACATAGATTTAAGATACCATTTTCCCTTATATTACATAGTAAAAAGATATATTACTCTCTAATTATTTAGAACTGAAGTTAAAATTTTATATATTTTTACCAAAACATTACATTCTAAGATAATAAAATACATTAAATATAATATAGTTATGATTATTGTTAAGTTTTCTTTTTCCACTCCTTGTTTTTCATTCTCCAAACCTTGAAAAACACTTTGAGAAAAAGAGAGTAAATTCCTTGTTTATTTAGAGATGTTCTATAATTTTTATGAAATCAGTATATGTATTTTAGAATAACATTTTTTTGAATCTATAGGATAAATTTTTTACACATTCTAAAACCACAACCAACATTATTAATTTTATTTGATGAATAGTTAGATAATAATATTTCAGAGGTTACCATTCAAATCACATGTTTTTATTCATATGTAATGAAGCTCCCACTTATATTTGTTTTAATATTTCCTCATATTTACTTGTATATATTCTTAATATTAATCTTATGTATTCCTTTTATGTTTATTAAGTTCCTATTGATCATGCTTATTCATGTATAGAACATTACTATCTCTTTGAGGATTACCTTTGTGAAATTTCATGGATTATTACTTATGTTTAAATCCCGTAAATTTATCTTCTTATTGGTCTTTGAGTTGTTTATTTTCTTACTTCTTTTTGATAATACCAAAGGGGGTGAAGGAGTGTGTGTTTACATTTGAAGGAGTTAAGTTTTTAAATTTCTATAAATTTTGCAGGGGAAGAAATGTTGTGTGTTCCTGATTGATTCAAAAAAGTGTACAGAGTACATCCTGATAGATTATAATTCTAAAGTTAAGGGGGGATATCAGGTTAGAATAAATATTTTGAGATATAATGTAAGGGAAATAATAGTTCACTTTTATATATTCATTGAATATATCAAGGTGTAGTAACTTTTATATAAGTTATATGGAGTTTTATAATTACTTTTATTTAATTTTAATTTATTTTCTTATCATGTTTTATAGTGTTTTTTGTTTATCCAAAAGGTGTAGAATATATTTTTATTTTCTAGAAATGACATCTTCTAAATATTCTGTTTTGAGGAATTTGAACATATTCATTGTTTACAAACTCTTACTTGATGTTTTGTTAGTTTTTTTTTATATAGTGATATCATCTAATTCATCAAATTTTAGTAAACTAAATATAATCCTTTTAATGTATAGAACATTGTGAACATACACTGGACTAAATTTAACAAAATATTATAATACATAAAATGTTTTTATTACCAAATTAAGGAATATGTAGACGTTTTTTATAATAAATTCAATAAATAGAGACCAATATTCAAGGAATAAAACATCTATACATCAAATGACACACATTAAAAATTATTCTTCCATAAGATTAAAATTATCTTAGTGTTGGTAGATTTTTTAGATCTTTTTCAGTGTGATACTTAGAACATCCATAATCAACGTTTTTATATTAAAAGTCCCATTTTTTGGTTATTATAGCTTGTGATTACAATACTATGAGATGGATGAGAATCAAGTGTTAGTAATATACTTCTTCTAATTATTTTTTTCAATGATGTTTAGAGTGTATAAAATCATTTAACTTGGTCGATTGAGGAAGAGATTTAGGGTAGAGATACCTAATAATGATGATCTTTCAAGGAAGTTCCAGGTAAAGAACATGTATTATCTGACCGGGTTTATCACTGAAGTTATAGATTTGGAAATTATATCCCTTTAATCTAGGTACAAATCCTCCTACAATTTTGAGATTAAATTGAAGAGTTCTTTTTACTCAATGTTTTTAAAAAAAATATCATATAACGATGTTTTTGGATTGTTACCCAAAACATTTTTTTTGTTCTCATTTGAATTTTTTATTTTCAGATTAAATTTTTATCTCAATTTAGTTCTTAATTTATTAGATATTTAATCTCTACTAAATTTACAATTGATTATTATACAATAATCTATTTTTTTATGTAACTTCCGAACAATTTATATTATTACACTATAAAATTTTAATTTTGATTTAGAATTCAATTCAACTCTCTTGAAGATATCAAAAAGGGACAACACATGGTAGCCTAGGGTTCATTACAATCTAAATTTATGTTGGTGGTTTTATTTTTTAGTGGTATTATGGCTACTTACGATTCCTACTCCCTTATTTTTGAGAAAAGCATCATGTGAAGGTGGAATTTACCTCATTTATAGAAGGTGACATGGAATGGTGTCCCATTGTTTTAAACCTTGATTTACATAGTATTTTCTAATTTTTTTTAAGCATATTAAATCATTTTTAACCCTGTGATAATTATTAAAATTTGGGATTTTATTAATTTTTCTTTTTTTTTTGTATATTTTCATTGAATAGTTTCTTTAATAGTATATAATTTACTTGGTTTCATAAGGATCATGCTCACTGTTTGATTAAATGATTCAAGGAATTTTTTAGGAAATAAATGAAAATTATTTTTAAAAGTGGGAAGAGTAAATTATAATTCGTTATCAATGTTTTTATGGAAATTTTTTTCTATTAAAAAGGTTTTTGTATTGTGTGATTAGATTTTCACACTTGAAAATTTTTAGAGCATCATGGGAGGTGTTGAATATGTAGGAGTGTACTAGAAATTATAACACCCAAGGATTAGGGTGTGACCCATCTTGTGATATATCTTGATTCTTTTATGATATAATTACATGCTTGTCAAAGGTACGCTTTGGATAGTAAATAAATCTATCTATATTGTTAGTCATGCTTGATATGAGTGCATATTATTGAATGATGTGATTCTACAAAGTGGATCATGAACAATTCTGGATATATCCTTATAGTGTCTTTATGTTTATCCAACATAGTTACGTATGTCTTTTCAGCATGGAATTGTATTACCACTTTTAATTCTTTTATTCACTCTATGATTTTTACTTTAATATTTCATTAATATGTTGTCAAAATAGAAACTATCATAGATATGTATTTTATTTTAAATTAAAAATAATAGTTTTTTGTAATATAGATCAAAATAACAAGGTGTGAGTTATTTATTAGGGGTTATATATGGATTAATTGGTGGGATCCTACTTAGATAGTTATTCTCAGACCCTATATACACCCTTAGAGTGTACGCATACCTATTTTTGGAAGGTATTGGTAAGTGAAAGGAAAAAATTAATGGATATAGATATTCATGTTAGATGAGACCAAGTTTGGAGGTGTTGATATGGTGGGCGTTATCCATCTTATCAAATGAATATGGTTAGTGGTTATTTTGGTTTATTTTTTAATTAGGTTTTATAACAAAATCATCATCTTATATCTCATTATTACATTACCATCTTGTTAATGTTTGATTTTATTTTTGGATCTTTTTTTATATTTATAAATGGTTTTATATTTATGTTTAAGGATTTTTAATGTTTATTATATTCAATTTTCATGTTATTATTTATTAATAGATTATATATTTATGCCATGTTTTTGTTTTTTATTTTCCATTACTCATTTAATTTATTATATTTCCATTCCATGGAATAGTCATGCTGGGTTCCCATTGAAATCCTTTATTATTTTCCACTATTAGGAAAAACAATTCCCAAGGGAATGTCCTTATATATCAGGCATAAGTTTTCATCCCTTGGGCAACGAGAACTCCCTTCGAGGATTTTTCAAAAACATACTTGGGTACAGTATTTTTCAGAACTTAATTTTTTCATGAAAAAATAGCAATGCATGTTTTTTGATATATTTTATTTAGGGATGTTATGGTAGATACACAATTGGATAATAAGGACTTGAGGGATATGTTGTGAGTGGGATTCTGGAAAACACTCATTGCAACAAGCCTCAAGTCACACCATGTTTTTAGGAAAAGGGTATTATAAATATATTTATATTTTGAGAAATTTAATGCCTAGGAATAAAGTATTATTGGGAATTTATCAGGTTCATGATTAATGTGCACGTACAGGAGACCATGAGGTAACTGTGTATCCCATACTATGAAGAATTATAGTGTTCCCTATATGTCTGATGCATGTTTTTTAAAACCATATAGCCAAATGATGAATCTAAATCATATCCATCTACTGATACCCACACAGTTAGTGCATGATTTAGTAAACCACTTGGCTTAACCATGTATAGTGGAAATTTATGTGATTTTCTTGTTTTTAATCTTTCAAATTATTTTTGATTTTAAAATGGATGTTTAAGGTTTTAATTGGTTCTATTTACCTTTTTAATGTATTATTCATTATTTATATTATCTATGGTTGTACTATTCACATGTAAAGAGTTATAAAAAATCCTTTATAGGGAGAAACAATTAATTTTACATAAGAAAATCTTCCAGTTGATTGAAATATAATCTTTACAATGGTTTGGATATTTCAAGATATTGTCTAGGGGGATTTTCTAACTCCAACTAAAGAAGTAGTCTCTAGTTTTGTTTAAGGTAAATATCATGCTGAAGAATTTATTTTCGATAGGACTCTCCTCTTTTAGGAAGTAACAATCTACAAGGGTGGAGAAATTTTAGAAAATATCGATTGAATATTTGAATTCCTAAAAACCCCTATATACATTACTATGAAATAAATTAAATTCTTGCTTGAGGGACCCAATTGAAAATGGTTGGATTATATTATTTAGGATAATATTTATCAGAACATGGATTAGATTTAATTTATCTTCTTGTTCAATTAGAGGTTATATTCATATACTATGACACTGTTGTTGTCTTTTTTTTCAATAATAAGAAAATGGATAATACTAGAGTATGAAAATTGGTTTATTGGTCTTTCTCACATCATACATGATATGGACTCAAATAATAAGTTTAAATATCTCTATTTTAAAATGGTACTTTGAGTGATCATCTGGTCCCATATTTTTCTCTTCAAGAACCCCAGAGTGGAAAAAGTGGGAGATCAAGACCTGATGGTCATGATAGACTAGGCTAGGATTTTAAGCATAATAAAAACCCATTCTATATATTGTTTATGTGAATGTAGATTTCAAAAGTAAAAGAATAGGAATCATGTAAAATCATGAAGAGGGTGTGGAAGTGACTTTAAGACCCCATCTTGATCTGTATCATTTTCAACCATAGAGAGTGGACTTATTATCTATAAAAAATATATCAAGGATGTGAATTAAAATCCTTCAGATCAAGAAGCCCCAAATATGTGTAATTATTTGTCACGACCCGCCCTCGGGGTCCGTGTCGTGACTACCCCAAGCCCGCCTTCCATAGGCCAGGGGCTGGCGACTAGCACCAAGGCGTATATCCCAGTAAAAAGGGAAGGCATTGCCTTTGAAAAGTAAGCACACACCACAGAGTAAACAAGCGGAAGTAAACACTAAACAAGCAGAGTACAACTGAAAGTGCGGAAAAGTAAATGGGCCAGAATACAAACCCAAACTGAAAGTAAAGTACAACTCAAAAAGGGAAAAACAGCAACTGTAAAGTAAAGGCCGCTACTCCGAGCTGTCCACCGGAAATCCCACCTGAAGGGTGGGTACAGATAGCTCCTCTGCTCCACGGGTCCCACCGTCCGCTCCGTGCTCGTCCCGCCCAGTGGTCCACCTCCGGGTACCGTCCCGCTCCGCAAACCTCAGCTAAGGTCAACGCTGTCCGTCGTCTGCAACCAACACAACGTAGTGCGGGCGAAGCCCGTGCAGGGGTGAGTATAAGCTACTCAGTAGGGACCCCGAGACCCCTGAAGGTCTCTCAAAATCCACAAAGGATAAACCACGAAACAAAGTACAATCACGAAGTAACAACCAACACTGCTTAGGTATATGCCCATACATATACCTAAGTCATCAATTCAGATACGCTCCAACCTCCGAGCCCAAGTATAACTCAGTCCACGCAGGAAAGTATACGTATTCCACAAAGGAAAGTAACAGGATTCAGCTCACACAGGTATACATCTTCAGGGACGATAAAGATGATCACTGATCCATCTAAGTCGTCGGACCCACGAAGGATCGATAGGTAACTAACCCCCGCAAGACCCACACAGGATCGGGCTCACACAGAACCTGTAGGCGCTGGCTCACACAGAACCGCTGAGCGCAAGGACCCACACAGGATCGGGCTCACACAGAACCTGTAGCACTGATCCACGTAGGATCGCTGAGTGCTGTAGTCGTCGTCGTCGAATCCACACAGGATCTCTATACTGTCGTCGTCGAATCCACACAGGATCTCTGTACTGTCGTCGTCGCAGTCACAGTAGCAGTCGTAGCAGTAGAACAGTCGCAGCCAGCACTAGGGTTCCCGCACACAGCAAGCTCGTACGGAGGGTCCGCTCCACGAGCCGAGAGGCTGATACATCAACTGTCACGAAGACCGAAGTTGATGTATCCAAAAGTTCCGTATCGTCAACAGGAACTCAACGCAACAGACGGCGCGTCGATCGGACGCCCGGTCTGAGAGTTATTGGCATTTTTGTCTCCGGGGCCCGGTTGGTTTTTAAGGCAAAACCAACCCGACCGTACTCCACCTGCGTCCAAACCTCGGGCGGAGTATGCCAAAAGATCCGTCTCACTAAGAGGAACACTACGCGACTGACGGCACGTCAATCGGACGTCCGTAGCTCAAGATAAGAGCGTTTCCGCTCCGAAGGCCCGGTTGGTTTCGTGAACGAACCAACCCGGCCGAACTCAAAGTAAACCGAAACCTTGAGTGCGATATACCGAAACGACCGTCTCGATCCAAGGATCGCGTTGCCGCAGACGGTTCGTCATTCGGAGGTCCGAGGCTCAAGTTATGAGCCAAAAACCGAATCTGGTCCGAAACGGGGGGTCCGGGTCCGGAACGACCCGGCCCGACCCCCCCCCTTGGGTGGCGCGGCGGCCGGCGGCGGCGGCCGGCGGCGGCGGACGGCGGCGGCGGGCCACGTGGCGGCGGCGGGCCGCGTGGCGGCGGCGGCCGCGTGGCGCGGCGGCGGCGGGCCACGTGGCGGCGGCGGGCCGCGTGGCGGCGGCGGCGGGCCGCGCTGGCGGCGGCGGACCGCGCTGGCGGCGGTGGCCGCGACTCACGCGGGGGGCTAAGCCCCCGCCCTTCCGAAGGCGGCGCGGCTTTGCCGCGCTGTTTGAGACAAAACGGCCCCCGCAAATGGGGGCCGGTTGAGTAAAACCGGGGGGGCTTTGCCCCCCCCCTCCTTAAAAGAACCGCCCCCTCATTAAGAGGGGGGTCTTGATGGACCGGCCGGGGGTTTAAACCCCCGGTTTTTATGACATCCGGCCGGCCTGCTGGCCGGCCGGTTTTTACCAACGGGACCGGAATTTCCGGTCCCGCCCTTGACTTCCGACGCCGGCGGCCCGGCCGCCGGTCTTTCCTTCCGCCGCGGCCCGGAACCGGCCGCGGTCTCCTCGTCTCACCGCGGCCCGGAACCGGCCGCGGTGTTCGTCGTCCGGCGCGGTGCGACGGCACCGCGCCCCTTTCGCCGTGCCAAGAATCCTCCCAACGCGGCGTGTCGGCGTCGCGGTCTTGAAGTCTCTCCTCGGCGAAGCGCGACGGTATTGCGGAAATCATAAGCATGTTCATCCGCGTGGTGCGACGGCACCACGCCTCTTGCTTCCACCCGCAAATCAACATGAACGAAGGAGGGGGTTTCGGCCGTGTTCGTGCGGTCCGACTCCCCTCGCGTTAACAAATAACATAACTAAAAAGTCTCACGTTTAGTCATGCTAAAATCCACGATTCAGGAATGGAATAAAATAATTAATAAAAACATCCCCTACCTCGGGTTTGAGATTCAAAGAAATCCTCTACGTTCCGCGGAAGACGGCGTCGCGGAATTCAGGCGTCGCGGTCGTCGTTCGTCAAATCCGTTGACGAAGATTTACGTCCGATGCGACACGTTGTTGGCGGATCTTCGTTTGCCGACGAAGAAGGTCCGAAGAGGAAGCAGAGGTCCGAAGATACTAGGTCTCTGAGTCGATGATCCTTGACGAAGTGTTGTCGTTCTTCGTCGAGGATGAAGACGTTCTTCGTTCTTCGTCAGAGCTTGAAGATGAGAAGGCTCTCCAAAGGCAAACAAAGAACCCTAAATAAAATAAGACTACCTCTTATTTTATTAACACAACACAAAAGAATTTCAAAATTTGAAATTCAAAAAGGGCTTTAACTTCCTTAATTAAATAAGGGTAACGTAGGCCAATTAATTGGGGGTTAAGAACGTTGAGAGAAAAAGAAAAGTCTTAGGGGTTCGTGTGGGCCCCACCACACTTAATCCTCCCAAGGGAGGTTAAGTGGGTGTGGGTCCCACTTCCAACCCCCTTAGGTAGGTTTTCTTTAATAAGTTAAAAATAAAATTTGTTTTACACAATTTTATTTAACTTAATTGAAAAACCCCAAAACGTATCTTTCAACCCGCAACAAACGCAACTCCCGAAAAGGTCTCATTAAGCGAATATCGGCACTGCGAGTTCATCGGTGCCCTCGGATTTCAATTCCGAGCACCGGATCAAAAGTTAGGAATTCCCGCTCGTTCGTTCACTGAACGTACCCGAGCCAAACTTCGGAAATTAATTCCGGGCACTCAGGGCCTCGGAATCAGGTGCCGTCTGAAACCGCGCTCTTGTAAAAATCCAAAGAAAATTAAGAAAAAAAAATTTCCCTTGAATTTTACGGTTTTTACATTACTCCCACCTCAGGGCTTTACGTCCCCGTAAAGATACAACAAAAACTAGGGGAACAAATGAGGGTACTGAGCACGCATCTGAGCCTCCCGCTCCCAAGTGCTCTCCTGGAGATTCCCGTGCTGCCATCTGATGCGCACAAGAGGAATCGATCGCCCACGTAGGACCCGCTCCTGTCGATCCTCTATCTCCACCGGGACCTCCGTAAAAGTCGCCCCATCGTCAACGTCAAGCTCCCCATGGTCAAAGATGTGCGTCGGGTCGTGCACGTATCTCCTCAGCTGGGATACGTGAAAGACGTCGTGCACCCGGTGCAACTGAGGTGGTAGAGCCAGGCGATAAGCCACCTCGCCAATCCTGCTGAGAATCTGAAAAGGTCCGATGAAGCGCGGAGATAACTTGCCGCCTCGGCCAAATCTCCGAATACCACGTCGAGGTGAGACCCGCAAGAAGACGTGGTCGCCATCCTCAAACTCTAGTGGTCTCCGCCTCCTGTCAGCATATGACTTCTGCCGGCTCTGAGCTGTCCTCATCCGCTCCTGGATGACCTGGACCTTCTCTGTCGTGGCCTGGACCATCTCCGGTCCCACTAGTGCTGACTCCCCTGGGTCTGTCCAGCACAAAGGAGATCTACATGGTCGGCCGTACAACGCCTCGTACGGTGCCATCCCGATGGTGGAGTGGTAGCTGTTGTTGTACGCGAACTCCACCAAGGGTAGGTGGTCCTCCCAGCTACGACCAAAGTCGAGGACACATGCGCGGAGCATGTCCTCGAGAGTCTGAATGGTCCTCTCCGTCTGACCATCCGTCTGCGGGTGAAAGGCTGTGCTAAGACGTAGCTGCGTCCCGAACGCCTCCTGTAACCCCTTCCAAAGCCGGGAAGTAAAGCGGGCATCTCGATCGGAAACGATAGATGATGGCACGCCGTGGAGCCGCACAATCTCCTGAACGTAGAGACGTCCCAAGCTCTCCACCGAGCCCTGCTCTCTGATGGGTAAGAAGTGTGCCGACTTGGTGAGTCGGTCAACAATCACCCAGATGGAGTCGTGACCTCTGGAAGTGCGTGGAAGTCCAGTCACGAAGTCCATAGATATGCCATCCCACTTCCACTCCGGAACCTCCAAGGGCTGTACCAAGCCTGCTGGTACCTGATGCTCAGCCTTCACCTGCTGACAGGTAAGGCATCGAGAAACGAACTCTGCTACAGCTTTCTTCATGCCCGGCCACCAGTGCTGTCGTCTGAGGTCCTGGTACATCTTCGCCACTCCAGGATGTACCGCTAAAGGAGAAGTGTGAAACTCCCTCAGCACTTCCTCTCGCAATGCGGCTGGTACCATGGTACGTCCTCTGAAAAGGATGTCGTGCTCTGCTCCAAGGGAGAAACCATCAGGTGCCTGTCCCGAGGATATCAGTGCACGCCGCGTCTCACAGTCAACGTCCCCACGCTGTGCCTCCTTGACTCGCTGCAGTAGTGGAGGAGTGACTGTGAGAGACTGAAGAAAGACTGCTCCATCTCTATCCACGAAGGATATCTGCAAAGAGGCCAGCTGCTCCGTCGCCTCCTCAAGTAGCTGAATGCCCGTCCTCCTACTGAGGGCATCGGCTACTACGTTCCCCTTCCCTGGAGTATAGACTATCTCAAAGTCATAGTCCTGGAGGAACTCGAGCCATCGTCGCTGTCTCAGGTTCAGGTCCTTCTGCGAGAAGATATACCTGAGACTCTGATGATCGGAAAAGACTGTAAAGCGCTCGCCCATCAGATAGTGTCGCCATGTCTTCAGAGCGAAGACCACTGCTGCTAACTCCAGGTCATGGGTAGCGTAGTTCTGCTCATGCGGCCTCAACTGTCGTGATCCATAGGCGATCACTGCCCGCTCCTGCATCAGAACACATCCGAGTCCGGTCCCTGATGCATCGCAGTAGACCACGTACCCTACTCCCTCCTCAGGCAACCTCAAGATAGGTGCGCTAGTCAATCTCTGCCTCAGCTCCTGGAAGCTCTGCTGACATCTGTCTGACCACACGAAGGGTTTTCCCTTCTTCGTCAAAGCTGTGAGTGATGCCGCAACTCTGGAGAAGTTCGGCACAAATCTCCGATAGTATCCAGCTAGTCCCAAGAAACTCCGAACCTCAGTCACGCTCCTGGGTGGCTCCCATGCTAACACAGCCTCAATCTTCGCGGGATCCACTGCAACTCCCGCCTCAGAGATAACGTGTCCCAAAAAGTGGACCTCACGTATCCAGAACTGGCACTTCGAGAGCTTACCATAAAGCTGGTGCTCTCGGAGTGTGTCAAGAACAACTCGCAAGTGATAGGCGTGCTCCTCCTCTGTCGTAGAGTAAATCAGAATGTCGTCGATGAAGACCACGACAAACCGATCGAGGTATGGCTGAAAGATCCTGTTCATGAGAGCCATGAACACTGCTGGAGCATTGGTTACACCGAAAGGCATAACCAAGAACTCATAGTGGCCATACCGACATCTGAAGGCCGTTTTCTGCACATCCTCGTCTCTGACTCTGAGCTGATGATAGCCTGACCTGAGGTCTATCTTCGAGAACCACCGTGCTCCCTTGAGCTGATCAAAGAGGTCATCAATCCTCGGTAGCGGATACTTGTTCCTCACTGTCACCTGGTTCAGGCGACGATAGTCAACACAAAGTCGCAAGCTTCCGTCCGCCTTCTTGGCGAACAATATCGGGGAAGCCCAGGGTGAAACACTGGGTCGGATGAAACCCTTGCCCTGTAAGTCCTCCAACTGTACCCGTAGCTCTCGAAGCTCGGCGGGGGCCATCCGATATGCTGGAGTGGATATCGGGGCTGTCCCGGGGTACAAGTCAATATAAAAGTCTACCTCTCTGCGAGGAGGTAGCCCTGGAACATCGTCGGGAAAAACGTCCGCATACTGATCCACCACTGCAGGAAAACCAGGACTCCGCACGTCAACTGCTCCAAGGATAAGGCTAGCCAACTGATGAGTGATGGGCTGTCCTCTCCTCCGCGGAAGTCCATCCTGTGCTGCTAAGGCTCCCTTCTCGCCGGTGAAGGTGAACCTGCTCCCGTCGGTGCGTACACATCGCACCTTGCGCCTAAAACAGTCAATCTGTGCATGGACCGTGGACAGCCAATCCATGCCCAAGATGACGTCGTAAGGCCTCGACGCTGCTACAAGAAGATCCCAGCCGAAGCTCTCGCCTCCTAGAGTAAGCTCACACTGCCGGCACCAGTGCGTGATCGTCGAGTCTGCTCCCGTAGGAGTCTCTAGCCGTAAGGATCGAGCCAACGGCTCTGTCGGAATCTCCGAGCTCCGAACAAGGGCAGCGGCTATGAAAGAATGACTCGCTCCTGTGTCTATAAGAACTGCAGCAAGGGTGGAATAGACACAGATAGTACCTCGAATCATCTCGGGTGCGCCGTGGTCGTAGGCCTCTGCTGCCTGGAGCTGTGCCTGTCGCTGCCCGCCAGCTCCCTGTGGTCGGGGTGGACCTCCTGGTGGTGGTGGTGGTAAAGCCTCAAAGCGTCGGCCACCACCAGCTGCTCGTCCAGCTCCTCTGCCTCGTCCGCCTCCTCCCTGCGGACCGCCACGGTCGACCCTCTGCCTCTGCCTCGGTGGTCCATCTACTGACTGCTGCTCCTCGGCACGGCGGGTCGGGCAGTCACGAGCCATGTGGCCCTGTCCGCCGCACGAGTAGCACTGCCTGCCTCTCGGAAGACTGGCTCCGCGCTGTGTGCCCCGCACTGCTGAGCCAGTGCCCTGAGATCGTCTGCCTGAAGGTCTGGTCTGTCTGGACCCCTGAGTCATCCGTCGACTGCCTGCTGCAGATGACTCTGCCACGTGCCGCCCTGCGGTGGGTCGCTGTGCTGGTGTAGACTCAGCAAGGAAGCTCTCGATCAGAAGAGCCCGCTCCAGTACTCCTGTCTGAGTCGGTATGCTGAGGGAGATCAGCGATGCCCTGATCTCGTGTCTCAAACCCTGCTCGAAGGTCCGGGCCCGGAAGAATGGGTCCCGTACCATGTCGGTCGAGTAGCGCGAGAGATCGGTAAACCTCGCCGAGTACTGGGCGACCGTCATGCTGCCCTGCCGCAGCTGTAGAAGCTCCTGGATGCGCACCGCTCGAAGGGTGGCCGGGACGAACTCAGAGCGGAAGAGGCTCTCAAAGTCCGTCCAGAGTAGAGATGCCTCGTCGTGCACCTGGAGCATCAAGCTTCACCATCGTCCTGCTGCTGCGTGTAGTAGGCTCGCAGCGAGGATCACCATGAGGTCTGCTGGTGTCCTCACTAGCCTAAACACTCGAACCACTGCCTCCAGCCAGTCCTCTGCTGCCTGGGGATCCGTCTCCCCGCGAAACCTGGGCGGTCGCTGTCGCTGAAACTCATGCAGTGCGCTGAGGCGACGTGCATCGTCAGCGGCTGCTGCTGGAAGCATCGGAGGCTCGGCGGGTAAAGCTACCGCCGGTGCCACTACTGGAAAAGGGCCCTGCACCGAAGCCTCGTCGCTCGGTGGGCTGTCGTCTCGCTCGACCATCGGAACCCTAGCTGGCTGCCGTCGTGGGGCCATCCTGAAAAGGAAACAGGTGCGCCACGGTTAGAACAGTATACCTGGTGAGCTGATATAAGTAATCACAAAGAAAACTTTGAAACACACACGCAATCAATGTTTTCGTGCATTAAGTCGGAAATCAGAAGTCAGGGTCCTGGTGTATGGATACGTCGGCCGCCGCACCAACACTGGACTCCCTGGACTGATAACCACACTCAATACGCTAAACATTATTGCTTCACATAGAAAAGATCAGAGTTCGCGGTAGAACCGAACTCCTCTGATACCAATTTGTCACGACCCGCCCTCGGGGTCCGTGCCGTGACTACCCCAAGCCCGCCTTCCATAGGCCAGGGGCTGGCGACTAGCACCAAGGCGTATATCCCAGTAAAAAGGGAAGGCATTGCCTTTGAAAAGTAAGCACACACCACAGAGTAAACAAGCGGAAGTAAACACTAAACAAGCAGAGTACAACTGAAAGTGCGGAAAAGTAAATGGGCCAGAATACAAACCCAAACTGAAAGTAAAGTACAACTCAAAAAGGGAAAAACAGCAACTGTAAAGTAAAGGCCGCTACTCCGAGCTGTCCACCGGAAATCCCACCTGAAGGGTGGGTACAGATAGCTCCTCTGCTCCACGGGTCCCACCGTCCGCTCCGTGCTCGTCCCGCCCAGTGGTCCACCTCCGGGTACCGTCCCGCTCCGCAAACCTCAGCTAAGGTCAACGCTGTCCGTCGTCTGCAACCAACACAACGTAGTGCGGGCGAAGCCCGTGCAGGGGTGAGTATAAGCTACTCAGTAGGGACCCCGAGACCCCTGAAGGTCTCTCAAAATCCACAAAGGATAAACCACGAAACAAAGTACAATCACGAAGTAACAACCAACACTGCTTAGGTATATGCCCATACATATACCTAAGTCATCAATTCAGATACGCTCCAACCTCCGAGCCCAAGTATAACTCAGTCCACGCAGGAAAGTATACGTATTCCACAAAGGAAAGTAACAGGATTCAGCTCACACAGGTATACATCTTCAGGGACGATAAAGATGATCACTGATCCATCTAAGTCGTCGGACCCACGAAGGATCGATAGGTAACTAACCCCCGCAAGACCCACACAGGATCGGGCTCACACAGAACCTGTAGGCGCTGGCTCACACAGAACCGCTGAGCGCAAGGACCCACACAGGATCGGGCTCACACAGAACCTGTAGCACTGATCCACGTAGGATCGCTGAGTGCTGTAGTCGTCGTCGTCGAATCCACACAGGATCTCTATACTGTCGTCGTCGAATCCACACAGGATCTCTGTACTGTCGTCGTCGCAGTCACAGTAGCAGTCGTAGCAGTAGAACAGTCGCAGCCAGCACTAGGGTTCCCGCACACAGCAAGCTCGTACGGAGGGTCCGCTCCACGAGCCGAGAGGCTGATACATCAACTGTCACGAAGACCGAAGTTGATGTATCCAAAAGTTCCGTATCGTCAACAGGAACTCAACGCAACAGACGGCGCGTCGATCGGACGCCCGGTCTGAGAGTTATTGGCATTTTTGTCTCCGGGGCCCGGTTGGTTTTTAAGGCAAAACCAACCCGACCGTACTCCACCTGCGTCCAAACCTCGGGCGGAGTATGCCAAAAGATCCGTCTCACTAAGAGGAACACTACGCGACTGACGGCACGTCAATCGGACGTCCGTAGCTCAAGATAAGAGCGTTTCCGCTCCGAAGGCCCGGTTGGTTTCGTGAACGAACCAACCCGGCCGAACTCAAAGTAAACCGAAACCTTGAGTGCGATATACCGAAACGACCGTCTCGATCCAAGGATCGCGTTGCCGCAGACGGTTCGTCATTCGGAGGTCCGAGGCTCAAGTTATGAGCCAAAAACCGAATCTGGTCCGAAACGGGGGGTCCGGGTCCGGAACGACCCGGCCCGACCCCCCCCCCCCCTTGGGTGGCGCGGCGGCCGGCGGCGGCGGCCGGCGGCGGCGGACGGCGGCGGCGGGCCACGTGGCGGCGGCGGGCCGCGTGGCGGCGGCGGCCGCGTGGCGCGGCGGCGGCGGGCCACGTGGCGGCGGCGGGCCGCGTGGCGGCGGCGGCGGGCCGCGCTGGCGGCGGCGGACCGCGCTGGCGGCGGTGGCCGCGACTCACGCGGGGGGCTAAGCCCCCGCCCTTCCGAAGGCGGCGCGGCTTTGCCGCGCTGTTTGAGACAAAACGGCCCCCGCAAATGGGGGCCGGTTGAGTAAAACCGGGGGGGCTTTGCCCCCCCCCTCCTTAAAAGAACCGCCCCCTCATTAAGAGGGGGGTCTTGATGGACCGGCCGGGGGTTTAAACCCCCGGTTTTTATGACATCCGGCCGGCCTGCTGGCCGGCCGGTTTTTACCAACGGGACCGGAATTTCCGGTCCCGCCCTTGACTTCCGACGCCGGCGGCCCGGCCGCCGGTCTTTCCTTCCGCCGCGGCCCGGAACCGGCCGCGGTCTCCTCGTCTCACCGCGGCCCGGAACCGGCCGCGGTGTTCGTCGTCCGGCGCGGTGCGACGGCACCGCGCCCCTTTCGCCGTGCCAAGAATCCTCCCAACGCGGCGTGTCGGCGTCGCGGTCTTGAAGTCTCTCCTCGGCGAAGCGCGACGGTATTGCGGAAATCATAAGCATGTTCATCCGCGTGGTGCGACGGCACCACGCCTCTTGCTTCCACCCGCAAATCAACATGAACGAAGGAGGGGGTTTCGGCCGTGTTCGTGCGGTCCGACTCCCCTCGCGTTAACAAATAACATAACTAAAAAGTCTCACGTTTAGTCATGCTAAAATCCACGATTCAGGAATGGAATAAAATAATTAATAAAAACATCCCCTACCTCGGGTTTGAGATTCAAAGAAATCCTCTACGTTCCGCGGAAGACGGCGTCGCGGAATTCAGGCGTCGCGGTCGTCGTTCGTCAAATCCGTTGACGAAGATTTACGTCCGATGCGACACGTTGTTGGCGGATCTTCGTTTGCCGACGAAGAAGGTCCGAAGAGGAAGCAGAGGTCCGAAGATACTAGGTCTCTGAGTCGATGATCCTTGACGAAGTGTTGTCGTTCTTCGTCGAGGATGAAGACGTTCTTCGTTCTTCGTCAGAGCTTGAAGATGAGAAGGCTCTCCAAAGGCAAACAAAGAACCCTAAATAAAATAAGACTACCTCTTATTTTATTAACACAACACAAAAGAATTTCAAAATTTGAAATTCAAAAAGGGCTTTAACTTCCTTAATTAAATAAGGGTAACGTAGGCCAATTAATTGGGGGTTAAGAACGTTGAGAGAAAAAGAAAAGTCTTAGGGGTTCGTGTGGGCCCCACCACACTTAATCCTCCCAAGGGAGGTTAAGTGGGTGTGGGTCCCACTTCCAACCCCCTTAGGTAGGTTTTCTTTAATAAGTTAAAAATAAAATTTGTTTTACACAATTTTATTTAACTTAATTGAAAAACCCCAAAACGTATCTTTCAACCCGCAACAAACGCAACTCCCGAAAAGGTCTCATTAAGCGAATATCGGCACTGCGAGTTCATCGGTGCCCTCGGATTTCAATTCCGAGCACCGGATCAAAAGTTAGGAATTCCCGCTCGTTCGTTCACTGAACGTACCCGAGCCAAACTTCGGAAATTAATTCCGGGCACTCAGGGCCTCGGAATCAGGTGCCGTCTGAAACCGCGCTCTTGTAAAAATCCAAAGAAAATTAAGAAAAAAAAATTTCCCTTGAATTTTACGGTTTTTACATTATTTTGGGAGGATATATCATTTTTAAAGGTTTTGTATGGTGAATATTCCACAAAATAATGGTGTAAGTTTTTTAGTTCAAAGTGGATATCCAATCACATATAATGCCTATAAGGTGGAGGGTCTTAAATATTAAGGAAGTGGAGGTAGTGGTTCTTCATATAGTTGGACGATATAGGTATGGACTAATACTCACAGTAGTGTTAGGCCTCATGATCACTCATAGACAAGGAAGTTTCATGCTATGGGGAAAGCCCCAATGATATTTAATATCGGACAGAAAACTATGTGATGTGCTACTATTATTACATCATCTATGAAAATTGTTTTGTAAGATATAAGTACTTCTAAATCATTTATCTCTTCATATATCCTGTAGCTCTTGATAATTACAATTAACACTATGTTTTATATTATATAAATTTCTACACCTATTGGGAAGAAGAAAGAGAGAAGTTTCCAATGTACTTCTTATATTATATCCATATTTGAAGAGGAACTGGCATGAAACATTATTATTCTCAATATAAACCCTTTTTATATCATTATCTTGATGAATTTTATGATCATATTTAAATAAAATATTTATTATTATCATTTGGGTGACCATTACAGCTCCTAATGGGAACTCTTAGTTATTCTAAAGAGAATGATAATTATAGTCTTGTTAAGGTGGTCCTACCCTTACAAATTATGGTAGGTTAATATATCTTATATAATATATTATTTTATAGTTTAGAGAATGGAACTTTGGAATTTATCTTCCCCCAATAATCAGAGAGTTTCTTATAGTATTCCTTTATTACTTTTAAGGGTTTCCTTAGATGAAAAATGTTCATATTTTTATTGATTCAGTAAAGAAGACACAGATGATTTCAATTCCTTTTTTATTACATGGAAATTTATAAATTAAAATAGGTGAAGGATTATCTATAAAAATTATAATCAAAGGTATTTATTAATCCAAGTGTATCTCTATGGGTTTCTCCATTGATGATTTTTAAAAAAAATTGAACTATTCATTTTTACGTCGACTATATGAAGTTGAACCATATGACTATCACATGGTGGAATATGGTTATCATAAACTTCATCACCATGAAATCAATTATCCAACCTAATACCTTGATATAATAGCATTTATTCATGTTATCAAATTTCTATGAAACTATATCTTTATTGATAAATTCATAGCATAAACAACCATTAAATTTTGAGTTATATTTTTTCTCATAAATATATGAAACTAGAGAAAAGGTGTTGAGTGAAATACCTTCAAACATTTGATTTTAACATTTCCTATACACCAATGAAAGGATATTTCATCATCTATGCTCTTAGTAGGATGTTCCTATTTCTATATTTTTAGGAATGCAATGACGAATGTAACCTAAAGAGACATGTTTCTTAAAGGAACCGTGAAGTTTGGGAAGAGAAAGGGAATTTTTTTCTTCATAAAATATAGTTGAAAACTTCTATTATTGATATTAATCATCTAAAAAAACCAAGATATGTTGTGTTTTAATATATCAAGAAAAATATATATTTTTTTGGGAGATCACCAGGTAGTGGTATCTATCTCCCAATGTAATTTTTTTTGTTTTAGTAACCATTAAGTTGCTCCCATTTTCTTGTGGAAAGCAGTGATGAGTGGTTTTAATACTTCTTTATTAGAAGTTCATTTTGGAGGCACAAATATTTATTATTATTTGAAACTCCAATATTTATGTCTTGGTATGAGATATAATGTAGCATATTTAGTTTCATGATGATATACTTGTTAACAGGTTAAAAATGAGCATCAGAAACTATCTGGTTTTCTTCATCCTATTTCTATAACTACATTGAAATATGATGAGATATAAATAGACTTAATTATCGGCTACCTCATACCCATTGGAAAAATAATTCTATTTATTTTGTGACTGATTGGACAACAAAGTCAACTAATTTCATCCAAATAAAGGATAACACTATGGTTGAGGATCTTATGATGTTCTACATCAAAGTTATAATGAAATTGTACCTTCAATGATCATCTCTAATAGAGAATACATGTTAACTTACTTATTTTAAATGGAAATTAAAAATTATATAGGCTCCCAAGATAATTTAATCATGAAATATCATCTCAAAATGGATTGGAAAACAGAGTGGGTGATCTTGATTTTGGGGAACATGCTTTATACATGTCTATTAGACTTCAAAGTCTCATGGGATACCCATTTGGCATTCATTAATTTTTATTATAATTATTAAAACAATTACTATATCTAGATATATCATTTTAAACATTTTTATAGTCAACCATTTTGGTCTCCATTCAATTAGACCAAGGTTGGAGATATATATTTAATGGGACTAAGCATCATAAATAAGATGATTGAGACCATTCATATTTTTCGACAATGACGTGTGATGGATTAGGGATTCCATAAATATTATACTGGTCATCATCACCATAATTTTTGAGTATTTTCTTATTGAAAACGTGTTCCTAATATAATTTACTTGATTAGGTCACTAAAAACATGGTAGGAAAGGAAGGATTCAATTGTTGTGTGGGCCCCCATTGAGATCACTATAATTATTTTAAATATGGATTTTTTTAATTATATCCTTAATTTATATCCATTTATAAAACATTGAACATATCTTAGATGATGAAATACCATCTTGATCCCTCCCATGTATTGATCTAGGAAGAGTTAAAATTGGAGATGAATATTTTACCTACTGACCCACCAATCCAAATTATTGACTCTTAGAGTAAAGTACTGTATAAAAAATATGTTCTATTAGTTTTATTATTATATAAGAACAATATTTATTCTCATGAGGCATGGGATAGAGAATCATTTATAAGATAGAAATGAAAAAACCTTGTTTTTGATCAACCAACATCATGTGAACTTTCTAGTGGTTTAAAGTGATATAATAGGGAGTATTTTTATATCTAGAGTGTTAATTTTATGTATTCAATTGATTTTTAATCAATTTTATTTTTTTTATTTCATTGTTTTGGATTGAATTTAAATATACATACAATAAAATGGGTTTATATTAGGATCTACATAGTTAAAAAATAGTTATCTCACATTGAGTAGTAACAACATGTCTTAATCGTACATCGGGTGAACCCATGGAAGAATGAGGAAGATAATAAGGTGAATAGTAAGTAAAAAAAGTTTTTTCTAATATAATATGTCTAGGGGAAATAATGAAACTTAATATTATGCTAGGTTACACCATATTTATTAGACACACACAATTTGAGCACAATTATAAGAAACAATGTGGATTAATCATTCATGGATAGAAAAAACCATACAGGTGGAAAATTAGTTCTAGATCCATATTCATGGTTAGAGAACACTTTACAAAAAATATAAACTTTCTATAAAATCATAAAATTTGATAAATTACCATTCTATAACTATACCATAATTAACCCTTTACTCCCTTTCCTCCCCTATTTTAATTTTCAAGATTAGATGCCTCTTCCAAATTGTTCTTCTCCCACTCACCTGGATTCAATGTGGCTTCTTCATCACGATTCATCAAAAATCCTCTATTAAGTGGTTCATCTCCCTCTTTATCATCTAATTCATTATTATTTATTTTTTCATCAACTATGTACATGGTCGTCTTTTTCTAATGACAACTTAAATTTATGGTTGGGGATTTCCTTAATAGGGATTTATTTGTTTTCTTCTTGATATTTCTTATACCATATTATAGTGTAAAAAATAATTTTTAGGTATATATGATCACATTTCTGGCATGTAACATCATATTCATTCATTTAGATGTAATTTTTTTTTTAAAAAAAGGGTTATATATATATATTAAATCATGTTACTATGCCTTTGAGAGTTGTCAGTAGTTATTGTTTTTTTCCTTTTTTCTTTCTCAAAATAAATGGATTGATGAGGTTATTTAAAACTGTAATAGAACCAACCCCGAACTCATAGATCTGGTTCTAAAAACACAATCCTTAAATTTTTAGATTTGATATCGATGAAGGTGGTACAAATATTTCCATCCAAAACATACAAAAACAAAAGGAAAAATTAGATCACTTATATTCTCAAGGACCTTTAAAGTTTAAAGTTTTATATAATTACGAAAAAATATTATATAAACAATACCCATGTCTTTAAATGAGCATATCGCCCCCCTAAACTATATTTTTTATTTATTTAAAACTAAGACATATTCATCATCCATATAAAATACCTTCAAGATATAATTTTTTCAACCTCATTCTTTATAACATGGTGAAAATGAAACATAGGATGGGTGGGATAAGAAGACAAATATGGGTAAATTTATGCATTAAAAATTGAATGACATTATTAATAATAATAAGAGCATAAGGATATAATGACATAATAAAAGTTCATCAGTATAATGTAGGAATATTCATAACCATCGATGCAAATATTATCAAACATGGAAACATGGAATAAGGATTTAACAAAGAAAAATTCATCAAAATATTCCTCCATGAGCTACGTGACGACAATCATGATCATAAGAAACCTTATAAACCCATAAAAATCATAGATAAAATGTATTGGTATATTGAAAAAATTATCTTTGTAATCCATTTTAAACCCATGTTAGGGATAACTAGAGCCCAATTAAATCCATAGGAGAAACCCATCAGTAACTCCCTACTTCTTGCCTATTATGATAATGAACATTACCCAATGAATCGGAGAAATATCCAATAATAACCATTATATAAACTATATAGGGCCCACTCAGGTTTATATAGGCACACCGATCCTATTAGCTATAACCAGTTCATCGAGTGCTATCTAGACATACCCATCATATAATCTGTAATAGGATCACCTGATGGTATTTGGGAACACTCATAATATAATCTATAATGGGATCATCTGATGCTATCTAGGTGCACCAATGACCATCAATAATGTCTAAGTACCATTCAAGAATAATGTACATAGAGCATTCATTTCATTATAAACTCATTGTAAATACCATTATTCATTTCATAACATGACTAACCAGTTGAAAATAAACAGGTTCCACGACAATATCTTTAAAACATGATTAACCTGTGGAAAATAAATGGGTTTCATGAAAATCTCTTTGAAACAATAATAATCCATCCAAATAAAGAATAAGATGGTATCATTAAAAAATATCCCTATTAGAGAATAATTTATAACAAGGTTTGTTGATGTTGATGGATGAAAATAAAATTAAATGATCATTAAAAACATTTTTGAGGAGAAGAACATTATCATTTTGGAAATCACTATTAAAAATTAAAAATTCACTATTTTTTTAGAAAAATACCTTTATTTGAAAAAAGACATGGAAACATAAAAATTTATTTTCAAGGAAAATATTGTATATGGTTGTGGTAAAATATGATTATATCATAAGTGTTTAAAGTAAACATTATTTTTCAAAACAATTTGAAAAAGGAAGAAATTAGTGACCCATTTGGAAAATGATATGAAATATCAATTTAAATTTTTTTAATAGATGGATAAAGGTAATGTAAAATGGATTTAAGAAATTATTTTTTTAGAAAATATATTTTTAGAAAACATTTTAAAAAAATGTACATTAAAGAGAATTATGCCCAATCTAAAAAAAATAGAAGTTCAATATCACTTACAAATAACTTTATTGATGTTTCTTAAATAAATAGGGAAAGAAAAGTAAATTCAATATGTGATCCAAATAAATTACCAGATGATAATAAAATATATGTGGTTTAATAAAATAATATCACATTATTTCATCAAAAAGAAAATTGAACATAAAAAATCCTGAATGAAAGGTGATTGTAACATAAATCCTTTTCCACTTTGGTAACTCATCAATCATGAACCCCATAAAAAAATTATATCACATGATACTTTTAATATAATTAAAATAATGAGTTTCCTGATATAACATGTCAAATTGATGAATATATACCTTATTAATTAATATAGGCTCATATCATAAACATATGTCTCAAAGAAAGTGAATTTGGGAGGAATAACCCTTATAAAAATCATACCATTTATTTTTAGAATTAATCATTTAATCAATAATGTGTATTAAATTTATATCCACATAAAAAGTTTAAATACAAAATACTATAATAAAAATTCCATATAAATATAATTATAGAGTATAAAATACAATGAATAAGTAATATTACTGAATGAAATTAAATTGAATTATGAAATTCTTCACCCCTTGGTAACTTTCAATTCAAATCCCATTGTAAGAAATAATTAAAATTGAAACATAAAATACCATGATGTATGATGTAATAATGTTATTAAATGTAAAATAGTTAGTAAATTTACCTCAAAATATAAATAATTGGTGAATATACCATATGTCTCACCGAAGTAGAAGAGAGATGAGAAAAACCCTTACATCTCACCCAGACATTCAATGAATGTCCTTCAAATCATGTATAATAAAATTAAATAAATAATTTGGTTTAATAATAAAATTTTATAGTCTTATAAAATTATAAAAAAATTTCTTATGTTATTTATTTACAATGAAATATTTGAATACATAATCAGTTATGTCCACATCGGTTGTTTTGGAGATGTTCGGTTTGCTATTTCAAATTAGATTAAGTTCATAATCCATGATCAAAGTAGTCATTATTTTAAAATAATAATAATAATAATATTATTATTATTATTATAAATATAATATTTCTTCTAAAAATATAAATTTAAATCCAATCATTAATTTTTTTTTTGAAAAATGAACTATGCCACGATTATAGTGATAGTAGGTCGTACGTTTGCATGAGTAATGATTCCATTTTCAATGATCATTATTGAAAGAGGGTACATATTATTTTATCTCCAAATAATTGTAATAATATAATAAATACCATATTAATTATTTAAATATAATTATATATATAATTCAAGTGATGCAGTGATGAAAAAAGAATAAGATCACTTTGTGGAGGTAGTTGTCCACACGTACATGAACAACATTATCGTTCATCAGTGTAAGAAATAAAATGATATAATATATTTTCATAATGATAAATAATCAATTAGTATCATTATTATTTAATTTATATCATATATATTCATTAACATTATCTTTATTACCTTCTATGTAAAGCATTAGTGAAAATGAATCACATTGCCTTGTGAGGTAGTATTCCTCCATACACACAAGTGACATTATCATATCACATATAGAATATAAATTAATAAGTCATATGCGATATAATAACTAAATAATAATAAATATGTTATGAATATCATACAGATAATTTAAATCCATAATTACAACAGGTATTAGGAGGATATGATAGAAAATAAATGACATCAGTTCGCAAGGCGGTAATCCTCCGTACACATGAATAATTATTTCATATCCCATTTGATGGAAAAAGAAATATATTTTGGTTAGGAAATTAATTTAATAAATATAATTTTATATATATACAATTTTTATCATATTATAATAATTTAATATTATTATAATTAGGTGTAAGAAGAAATAAAAAAATACGTAGTTATGAATTTTACTTCCTCTTGGAACTCTACTTTAGGACCATTTATAATGTATTCTTGGATTGGATTTATAACCAATAAAATGCTTAAAAAATTAGTGGATGAAATTTGTGAAGATATTTGGGTCATTATTGGATTAACTAAAGGGGTTTTGACATTTTAATAAGATATTATTGGGGGGTCCTTTTATAAGTGAGGTGACTGAAAGACCTGTAATTTTTGAAAGGAAACAGGTGTACCCACGTTTTCCACATGACACAAAGATCCCAAATGGACCATTATTTAGAATTATAAATTATAAGGGAAAAATGATTAAATAAATAATATTTTATACAAGTATTTAGGTCATTTTTACCCTTATCATTTTCGTTTCATCCTCAGTAAACCTGTTTTCACCTTAATAGTGGTAAATTATTTTTACTGTTTTTACTATTCATTATGGTAGAAAATTAAGTTTTCCTTAAAAGATAAAATTTATATTTCTAATTAAAAATATAGAATCTATTTTAATGAATTAAATTCACCTAAGTTTAAAATTTTAAATTTAAATTAAATCCGTAGGCGTGATGAAAAAACTTGTTTTCAAGAAGTGTATTTTGCAAGAAGAAGAAGATTTTATATTATCTCTATGAATAATAATAATATTTTTATGAATATTAATTAATATTTAATTATATATGATATATAATTTTATTTTATATAATCCCTTATTAGGTGTATTTTTAATTAATTAAAATGGAGAAACTTTATGCACTTTAAAATAGTTTTTGGAAAAATCATGTTTTTAATCCCAATGGAAAACTTATACTAAAATTAAATATAAATTTGATTCAAAAGAAATTAATTATATTAAATATGAAAACTATACTTATATTAAATGAAATAATATTTATAACAAAATTTTATTTTAAAATTACTCAATTAATTTAAAATAAATGATTTGTTTCAAAACAATATGTATTTTTCACTATTCCTAGAAAAATCAAAATTTTCCAAAAAATAACAATGTTCCAACCAATGTAAATTTAAAATTTAAAATTAAAAAAAATTATATTTTATAAAATAATGTTTCTAAATGTTACAAATATTTATTATATTATTTTTTCTTGAAAAGTAATAAAAATTGTTTTTAAAGAGTAAAATTTTTTTACAAAAAAATTATTGATTATTTATGAAAAATTTATTAATAATTTATATTGAGTATAAATTATATATATATATATATATATCATAGATTATTTATTAATATTCATACCCACCAATTTAACATCTGGGTTATAATGGTTATATATTTCACAGGTGTTTAAGCTCAATGTTGCATGTTGAATACACTATTGAAGATCGTTTTATTTTCTAAAATCTCATAGGGGTTCGTCATTCACCCTTTAAAAAATTACATCCTCATAATTTTAACTTTATATTTTTAATAAAATATTGGATATTTTAAAATATTTTTTTTGTAAACCCATATAAAAAAAGGGTTAACAAAACATTCTCTTAAAATTTGGGAAAGTGAAATACGTATGTCAACACATATATAGGTTCCCACATAGGAGAACATTGGTGGAATGTGAGGATTTAAGGAATGAAAAAGTGTAATGTCCAAATAATGATATAGAGTGATAGAGATAACTGATCATAAGAAAGGTAGTGATCAAGATAGTTTTAACAAACACAAAACCCTAAATTTATGAGGTGTGAAAAAATCAATTCATTTCATAAAAAAATGACGGAAATATGGTTTTTTTTTTCAAGATCCTTTTTGTAGAGTTGATGAAGTATTTTACCATCTAATCCAGGAGAAATAAATATACTTACATGGTGAGTATAATTTCATCATTTTTTCAATTTTCACCAAAATCTCATCTTTTTCTCCAAACAATGAGTATTAATAATGATTGTTTTTCATGTATAAAGCACTAAAAAAACTTTTAAAGGAACAAATAACCATAAAATTTATAATAAATCTATTCAACCAATCATTAGAAATTATACATAACCAAGATGGTTATAACATGGTATGATATTTACCAAAATCTGTAAACCATCATATAATGAATGAATACATTAATATACAAAATTCAACAACAATACCGAAAGGTAAAACTAAATAATTATTAAATAAAATCAACATTAGAGAGTGTTTTAATCTCAACTGTTATCTCATAAAATTCATCTTTCAAGCCCAAAAATAAGGAGATCATTTTTTTGAAATAATATTCACCACTTAGTCACCAAATCACTTTTAAATCCTATGGTTATCTATATGATAAAACTTGTGATACCATAATTACCTCAATATACCAAATCATATAAACCATAATGGTTATAAATAACTTCAATATTATTTCTAAAAAATGTACATGTATACTTCATGTTGAACCAAAGATTTATATTTATGTCAACCAAATAAAACATCTTCTAACATATTATTAATCACTTTAAGATCTCATCACTTAAAACCTCAATGGGGTGTGTTAGAAATTGAGATTATGATAATCTGTAATCTTATAAACCTATTATGTCATTCATAACTTTAAAAAAACATAACATGAAAACCTCATAATATCCAAAGTTATTTAAGTCATTCCTTTGATACCAACTTTAACAGAACTGAACCCATAGTCTCGGATCCGATGATGAAAACATGAACTTTAAATTTAATACTTTGATCCTGATGAAGGATACCCAATTTTTTCCCTAAAAACTTACAACATCATAAGAAAATATTGGATCACTTATATTCTCAAATATCCTTTAGGACTACAGTTTAATAGAATTTGGAAAAACTCTTATATAAATAATACATGTGTATTTAAAGGAGTACATCTACCACCTATCCCACCATTTGTATTTTAAATTATGTCATCATCATCATACATATGAAATAAATTCTCATAATAATTCATCCAACCTCATTCTATATAACCCAGGGAAAATGAAACATAAGAAGTGTGAACTCCAATGATCAGTATGGGTAAACATAAGCATTAACAATTGAATTTCATTAGTGTAATACCCAAAGATTTTATGAGATATATTATTTCTAATTTATTTAATGTCTTGTGTTGTATGCTACAAAATGATTAGCTTTCACTATATGCAACACTGTATTATCTTGAAGTATGCACAACACTATACATGACTTGTGTTAAACTCAATTTCAAGTTATTTTAATAGAATTCATTTCACGCAACAATGAGAATAATGTTTTTTAGTTTATAAAAAAATGTTTGGGTTATGTTATATGGGACACCAGAGGAAGCTTTTCCTAAACACAACGCTAACTTGGATTTCATTACATGAAAGATATGCCTTCTTTGATAGATTGCATTGTACACAATACTAAGTTTCACTAAACAATGATATATTAATAAAATATTATTATATAATGGTATATAAACTAGCTTTTATGAATAGTATTTATCACATTTTTAGTTTTATATGACATTAACATTTATCGTATCTATTTTCAAGAACAATATATAAGAATAAATTAAATTGTTCAGATAAAAATGTATTTTTAAAAACCATACATTTTTACCACCTTTTGAGGGTGAACCCTTATTAAATCTAGTTTTTAACAATTTTATAATTTATAGTTGACATAATAAAATTCTTCTTTGGAAGTGGGAAATCAAAATTTACCTGGGATGATATTTTGTAATTTGTTTGATGAAATTATTATTTTAATGAAAAGTGAAAAATACTGTATTTTAATTCAAAATTGCATTCTCATTTAATTTATTTAAATTGTTAGATTATCTTTTTAATTGGTTTTATAATTTAATTGGATTATTTTTTAATACATTAATCCAATTTTGGTCATTTGAAGTAATTTTAAATTTAATCTGAACATAAACACATTTCAATCTTTTGATATGTTTTTATTTCTTAAAAACCTGATTTCTGGTTTTGAAAACGGGAGTAAATTAATTACTGAAAAATTTATGTTTTGAAATTTAAAAAACCGACTCCATATTTGTAATCAGTGGGTCAAAATTATTTTAATAGGTCACTTTTATATTTTGGATATTATGAATAGTAACTACGATAAATTTTATTTACCCTAGTTAAAGGTATATTTGGTAAATTAAGGTAACAAACAATATGATAACGACAATAAAATTACCCTAACTCCTCCCAAAATCTTATTGGATGAATTAAATTCAACCAATATCACATATGGGTCTTAATGTATTTATTTAATTTACTTTTTTCCATGAAAGTTATGTAATTAAAATTAAAACAAAATAAATCGACAACATGTCACTCTCATATATCTTATAAGTATAATAATTTTAATATAGTTATAAACTTGATAAAACATAGAAAATAAATATTAATAAAAAATATAATGAACTTATAAACATAATTTTAATATATTTAGTCTTTTTAGAGATTAAATAATTACCATTAATTATGACATAATAGTGATTTATAAATTATTTTATTAATAGAAATATCAAATAAATGTTTTTAAAATATAAACAAAATATAATCTGAACTAATTAATGTGACCCATGAATTTTATAGGTAGATATGACATGTTTGGAGTGTATTAAATATTTTAGTTCCAATTTACATTCTGTTTTGATTTTTTTTTAAATTAAAATAAATGAATATTGTCAAAATTGACACTATTGATATTTTATATAAAAAAATATTATTAAATTATTTAAAAATAACAAAATATTTAAAAATTATAAAGTGAAAATTATAAGGTCTAAAATTTCATAAAGTATCCAATTATGGACAATTTACATACATAAATAAATATTTACAACTATTTAATATTTAGAATATTATTACGAAAAATAAAATTAAATAGATTAAATAAGGATAAAACAAAATTATAAGGTTTAATATAAAATCAAAACTTGTATACATTTTATTGGTGGTGAGTATTTATAAAAATAATAATATTATCTTATAATATTTTTGGGACCATTATAAACCGAATATCAATTTATAATAAATAAATATTTTAATCCTTTCCTAAAGTACCCCTCCTCCCTCTTATATAAGTCCACCACAACTACCCACTTAATGAAACCTTAAAATACTTTTTAATCATCCAAAATCTAATCATATAAGGTCCCAGAATACCTCCCTTTCACTTATATGCCACACTTTTGGCAAAAATATATCCTAGGGAGGCCTTTTGTGAAAATCAAAAGATGATACTCGAAAAAGTGGTAATTGTTTTATCACCTATTTCAAAATTCCATTCTTCTTATACTAACTATTCTTAGGTTGTTTCTATACTAAAGAAATAAATACAATATATTATATATTCTGAGATGTTATTATTATTATGTTAAATCCTTATACCTCCTTTTATCCAACCTACAAATAACAATATCACCATTCGTGCGTATGTATGACATACCATCTTCACGACGTGGTGTAATTTGTTTTTCAACAATACTTTATTGGGATGGGTATAATGATGATTATAATAGATTTAAATATTGAATATAAAATGAAAATTATTCTCTATAATTATTATACAATCCAATTCCATATCATTTAACCATTCAATGAATGATATCGTCGCTCATGCGTACGTACGAACTACCGCCTCCACGATGCGATGAGATTAATTATTCACATTAACCAATCAAGAATGATTAAAAAGTATATATTATAATTAATAATGAAATATATGACATAATAATTCCACTTGATTTATTTATATATATATGTCATTTACTTGATCCCATTATACTAATTAAGGATACAGAAACGACGTTAGTGCGTACGTATGACCTACCGTCTCCATGAACAATGTATTACATTTCATTTATATATATATTATATATATTTATATACTGAATATATATGATATATAAATATTTTTTTACATTATGGAAGTAATTAAATCCTGATATAAGTAATAATATCAAGAATAACATGTCAAAACACGTATGCTAAAAAATGATTATTACGCAAAACATTGCTTTAACATGGAATTGATAAATAAACGGGTAATGTAAAGTCATAAGTGAATCATATAGGTAATAATAAATATTATTATGGTTTATTTATAAGTTAATAAAATGTTTAAACCCACTATACAGATGTTTCAGACACATACAGAAGAAATCGGACCTAAGGTAATGGATAAGTTTTCAATATATTTATTCTTTGAGAATGTTTATACGTAAGTATTTACTAGGTTATATTTATAATAAACGTCAATTTTTCATAAATATTTATTATATAATATTATTTATATTATTATAAATTTTTGTAAAGTAAATTTTAACCATTGGTGAATTTTTATTAAGCGGTATGAAAGGAATATTTTTTCATATTAAAATACGATGAACTTTTTGAATTCTCTGAAAAATGTACGAAAAGAATGTTTTTTAACTTATAAGTCATTAATGGATTATAAAAATTTCATTATTCATTTTTTCTATGAATCTTCCTTTACATGATTTTAAATTTATTTTCAGTTAATTATTTTTCTTTAAAAATTGTTGGGTATTTTGAGAAAAGAAAACATTTTTGAAGAAGAAAAGAAATTTTCCTCAATAATTAAGTTCAAGTGTTTTATAAAAATTCATTTCCATATATGAAGATTATATTTAAATAGGTTTATATTTATATACCTATTAAAACTATAATTTGATTATGTTAATTCTGGAATGATATTTTATATGGATTATGTTATGATAAATTGATGTTCAAGAAGACTATTTTATTTCTTGGTTTATGCTATTATGAATGATTTATGTTTTTATGGAACATATAGGAATGATTTAATTATGAGATGGGTGGGACCTATATCTACCTCCAATGCATTGGGTAAATATTTATATCTCATGAGATAGACATGAATGGAATGACAAGAAAATCCGGTTCAGTAATACAGGGCTGGAATTTCAAGTAAATCTGGTTCAGTAATACATGGCTGGAACAACAAGTAAACCCAGTTCAGTAATGGGTATTTTAAACTATGAGGGTATTGGTATTAATGCCTTGGATACTATATAAATCATATTATGTTCTTATTTGTTTTCCACAATTCCATGTTTTATTCCAATTCTATTTTATCATTGTTAATGTTCCTTTATGACCTATGCCTTACTTATGGCTATGATTTGTTTTATGACTCTTGATTTTAAGATTTAAAATTTATGTTAATGTTTTATAATCTTGTATTTATTGCATTTTTTATATTCTCAATGTTTACCCTTACTGAGAATTTGAGCTCACCCTTTTTATATTTTCTTTTCCCCAGGATATAAAGAATGGTTTTCGGTAGAAAAATAAAAAGGGAAGATATTTATGGTAGATGTGGAAGATCTTTCACCAAGTTAGAAGATTATGTTCAATGTTTCCAAATACAGTTAAATAATAAGGTGTTTGGGTATCTATTTGTGCCATGTATTATGTATTCTGCAAAAGAAACGTAATGTCCATGTATGTCAAGCTTGGGTCATTACAGTTTTTATCAGAGTGAAGTTTTAGTCAACCTTTGGAAACTAAGATGTAAAAACTTTAGTAAGATACCTAGAGATATTTTTAAGTATATGTCTAGGGATTTCCAAAGGATATGTGAAGTATAGGCTACCATCCTATAGTTTTTCTGATAATCATGAATATCCTAGTATTAAACCTAAGATATCATAGGTTTAAATTTTATAAGTAATTTACCTTACTAATGTGTCTGTAATATCTAATATGTATTTCTCACACTTTTCATTATATTATTAGTTAATAGATATAAATACAGAGAACATGGTAAACTATGGAATTTTTTAGATGTAGAAATTATGGTAATAATGATGATCTATTTCCAAAGTGGAAATATCATGAAGATAATTATGACGATAGTATGAGTATTGGTCATACTTTTGGGGATAAATAGATTGTAAATGACATGTGAAATTTATGTGATGTTCTTCTAGTATTTTTTACAGTAAAACTAAGAATATTGTGGTTGAGAAACCATAATACATGGTTCATATTTTATAAAATATGAAGATGATGGATATTGAGTAATTATTTAAGAATAAAATTGGACGATTTAGGTGTATATGTTTCAGATTTCGAAGATTATGTTATATGAATCTTAAAATATATAAGTTTTTTCAGTATAAGTTTTTAATTAATTATTGGAAATGATATGCCGAATAGTTATAAGGAGATAGAAAAGTTATTTAAGGGTAAGGTTATATATTTGGAGAACACTTTATTAAAGGGAAGATAACCCTTAATATGTCCCTTATGTTAAGAAAATGATACTTGGATAATGATATATTGGATTTGAATAAGTAAATTGTATGATGCTTGTTTCTTGAGATCTAGTTATGGATTTATTGAAAAGAGGGTTATGATATCATGGATGAAGTATACACATTTTTGGGACTTAAGGAATATATCCAATAAATTTTGGAATAAGGAAACATGCATGTTTTCATTATTGATATATGGTAATTTAGGTTATTAACATGACTCAAGAGAATGGATGATGACGTCATTCAAATGTTTTTAATGTGACCAAAAAGATATATCTTATGATATATAGTGGATAAGTGGAGATATTCACATGCTTGTTATATGAACTTTATTATAATTTTTTACAGTGAGTTTGGACAGAAGTATTTTGGATAAGCCTAAAGGTTGTAATGGATTAAGTTTGACATTAGATAGTATTGTTTTAGGATAAAACGTTTTTTATATTATTTCTAGAATTTTATAAAAGTATATTTTTTAAAAATTGAAAACCCATAGGACAGGAGACAAGCCTTTGCGTTAAACAAGGTTGCAAGAATCAAACCCACAGACAAAGTGGGACGAGCCTTTATCACCTAACACTGGCATATGAGAAGTCCTTGGTTATTATAAAATAGTTTTATTCTATTTAAGCGGTATGATAGAGGAGGTAAGTCTACTTTTTTAACCATATATAATTAATCTCACCATCGATGGACTTATGTATATTTGATAACTTGTTCTAACCTATTTGTGATAAAGATACATGGAAGGACCTATCATTCAATTTATTAATTGCATGATCTACTAACACTATAGGAATGAAAAATTCAACTTAATTTCTTTGAATAAGTGATGAAGTGGAAATTTATCAAGTCACGACCAATAAAGAGATTGTACTGAAATCAAGTATTTATTTATTATCATGTTCTACAAATTAAGGAAAAGGATCTTGAAAACAAAAAATGTTATCATAGTACCTTCTTATCTATTGAATCAGATGGTCACTTAAATCATCATAGATTTATGTCTTTCTAGTTGTTAACATTCTCCAAACCCTCTTCTATTTCACTATCCCTAAGAACATGATGGGTAGATTTTTTCTTCCCTATCCATGTTTTCACTCCTCACCCATGTTCTCTTATGTGGAAACCATGTGATGAGTTAATTGGGGTAACCTTTATGTTTCTAAACATCCTTTTTAAATGAAGTTGTAGTATTCCATTTTACGATGTGAGTTTCTATGAAGAAACATTCATGTAGAAAAACTTTTATAACCCACACAAATTTAAAGGGAGAAATTATTTTTTAGGGAGGTATAATGTAACACCCTGAGATTTTATGAGATAGATTTTTTTAATATATTTTATGTGATGTGTTGTATGAAAAACCAATATTATCTTGCACTTTATGCAACACCATATTATCTTGATGTATACACAACACTATACTTGGCTTGTCTTACACACAATTTCAAGTTCTTTTGATGGAATTCATTTCACGCAACACTGAGTATATATTTGTTAAATGTATAAAAAAATGTTTGGATTATTTTATACATAACACCAATGGAATATTCCACTAAACACAACACCTACATGGCTTACATTACACGCAAGTGTGACCTTCTTCGATAGATTGCACTGTACGCAATACTGAGTTTCACTAAACAATATATTAAATAAATAATATTTTTTAATGGGATATAAACTAGCCATTATAAATAATATTAATAAATTTTTTAATTTTTTATAACATTAAAAATCATCTTATGTATTTTATAGAACATGATATAAGAACAAATTCAATTTTTTGGATAAAAGAAATATTTTTCAAAAAGAAATACTATTTTACCTCCTTTTGATGGAGAAACCTTTTTAACTCTTGTTTTTGAAAATTTCTTATGTCCATGTTGACATAATGAATTTATTTTTTTGGAATTGGGACATAAAAAGTTTCCTAGGATAAAATTTTTTTATTTTAGTTATGAAATTTGTATTTAAATGAATAGTGAATATTATTGTATTTTAATTCAAAACTGCATTTTCATATATTTTATTTATATAGTTATAATATTTTTTAATTGGTTTTATAGTGTAATTAGATTATGTTTTTATAATTTAATACAATTCTGGTCATTGGATGTAATTTTAAGCATAAATTAGACATAAACACATGTCAATCTTTAGATAAGTTTTTACTTCTTAGAAACCCACTTTTAGGTTTTGACAACATGAATTAACATTAAATGAATTACTAAAAAATTTAAGTTTTTATTTTTAAAAAACTGATTTCATATTTGGAATCATTGGGTCCAAATTATGTTAATAGGTTACTAGTATTTTTTGGATATTGTTAACAGTAACTACGATAATTTTTATTTACCATGGTTAAAGGTAAATCAGGTAAATTAAGGTGAAAAACAATATGATAAAGATAATAAAGTTACCCTAAAACCATAAAAAATCCTATTGGATGAATTAAATTCAGATAAAATCAACTAAGGGCCTAAATTGATTTATTTATCTTACATTATTCCATGGAAGTGAGGTAATTATAATTAACACAAAATAAAGTGACAACATGTCACTCTCATACATCGTTTATGTATAATTATTTTAATACAGTGATAAACTTGATATGGCATAGAAAATTAATATTATCCAGAAAGATAATGAATTTATATAAATTATTTAAAATTATTTAAAAATTTTAGATATTAAATAATTAAAAATAATGATTACACAATAGTGATGTATAAATTATTTTATTAATATAAATATCAAATAAATAGTTTTTAAAATATTTAAAGAAATATAACATGAATTAATTAATGTGATCCACGAATTTTATAGGTGAATATGACATTTTCTAGTTTATTAAATATTTTTTTTGAATTTATAGTATGTTTTTATTTTATTTAAAGTACAATAAATGAATTGTGTCAAAATTTAAACTATTGAGATTTTGTAAAATTAACATATTTTTAAATTATTTAAAAATCACAAAAATATTTAAAAATTATAAATTAATATTTATAAGCTCTAAAATTTTATTAATTATCAAAATTATGGATAATTCACAATATATAATTAAATATTTATAACCATTTAAAATTTATAATATTATTTCCATAAATAAAATTAAATAGATCAAATAAGGATAAATCATAATGATAAGGTTTAAAATTAAATCAGAACATGTCAAAATTTTATTGGTTGAGATTATTTCTACACATAATCATCTTACATTCGAAATAAATGATTTTAAAACCATTATAATTCGAATATGAATTTATAATAAATTAATATTTCAAGACTTTCCTAAAGTGCCTCTCCTCCCCCTCATAAAAGGAAACCACCTCTACCCACTTACTCACATAGTTCAATCACTTTGGATCATCAAAAATCTACTAAAATAAAATCTCACTTCCCTCCCTTCATCATAGAAGACACAATGTTTGTATAAATCCATCCTAGGGAGGCCTTTTGAGAAAATCAAAAGGCGATACTCGAAAAAGAGGAAATTCTTTTATCACCACATTCTAAATTCTTTTCTTCTTCTACTTTCCCTTATTATGTTGTTTCAATACTGAAGTAATAAATAATGTATATTATACGTTAATAGATGTTATTATAATTATGGTAAAACCTAATACCTTATTTTATCCATCCTATGAATAACAATATCACCATACGTGCGTACGTACGACTTAACTTCTTCACACTATAGTGTAATTTTTTACTCAGCAATAATTAATTTTGATTGGTATAATGATAAGTATAATGGATGTAAATAATGAATATAACATGATTATTATTATGTATAATTAATATACCACCCAATTAAATTCCATTTAACCATTATGTGAATGATATTATTGCTCGTGCATACGTACAACCTACCGTCTCCACGAGGCAATGAGATTCATTATCCACATTAACCATTCAAGAATGATTATAAAATATATATTATAAATAATAATAAAATATATGACATTATAATTCTAATATATATATATATATAGTTCATTTACATTCTTCCATTCAACTCAATACGGTAACAGAAACATCATTCATTCGTACGTACGACCTACCGTCTCCATTGACGGTATGTTCCATTCCATTTATCTATATATTATATATATTTATATACTGAAAACATAATATATATAAATCATTTTATACATAATTTATTTAAGTAAATCACGATCTATGTAATAATATAAATAATAACAAATCAAAACATTTATGCTAAATAAAATAATTATTACCCAAAAACATTGTTTTAACATGAAATTGATAAATAAACGGGAAATATAAAGTCATAAGTGAATCATATATGATATTATAAATATTATTATTGTTATGTTACAAATTAATAATATTTTCAAACCCACTATATAGAATTTTTAGATAAATATGGAAGAAATTATACCTAAGTTAAGAGATAATTTTTCAATCTCATTATTTCGTGAGATTGTTTATATGTAAGTATTTACTGGGGTATATTAATCATCCATGTCTATGTATCCTGATTATGTTTTCTATAATATTATTTATATTATCCTATGATTTTTTAATTCCAATTTTACCCATTGGTGAATTTTTATTTAGCGGTATGAAAGGAATCTTTTGTTGTTTTCAAATATGAGGTACATTTTTACTTTTCTGGAAAATGTACAAAAAAGAATGTTTTTTAAATTATATAACATTAATGGATTATTATGATTTCATAATGACTTATTTCCATGAAGCTTCCTTTACAGTATTTCATGTTTATTTTCAACTAAACCCTCTTCTTTTAAAATTCTGTAGCATTTTGAGAATAGAAAATATTTTTGAAGAATAAATGATATTTTTCTCAAGAATTAAGATCAGGTATTTTATCAATATTATTTTTCATCTAAGATGACACTTTTTAAATAGGGTAATGTTTATCTACCTCTTATAACTATAAATATATTATTTTAAATATTGAATAATATTTTATAGGGATTATGTTATGATGGTATGATGATTAAGATTATTTTTTTATTTCTTGGGTTATGCTATGATTAATGATTTATGTTTTTGTGGCACATGTAAGAATAATTTCATTATGAGATGGGTGGAACCAATATCTCCCTCTAATTCATTGGGTAAATATTTATATTTCAATATATAGACATGGCTAGAATGAAAATAAAATCTGGTTCAATAATAAAAGGTTGGGATGAAAAGTACATTCATTTCAGTAATACATGGCTGGAATGGTAAGTTAAACCGATTCAGTAATGGAAATTGTCCACAATGATGGTCTTGGAAGTAATTATATTGCTAATATGGAAACCATATTATGTGATTCCTTGTTTTCAATAATTCTATCTTTTATGCCAATGCTATTATAACATGGTTAATGTTCCTTTATGATCTATGGAATACATACTGCTAAGATTTATTTCATGACTCATGATTTTTATATTTAAACTTTATGTTCATGTTTCTAGATTATTATATTTATGGGTTTTTTATGTTATCAATGTTTAACCTTAATGATAACTAAATCTCAACCTTTTTATGTTTTCTTTTCCCAAGGAATAATGAAAGGTTGTAAGTATGAAAACAGAAGTGGATGATCTTTTTGGGAGATATTTAAGATCTTTCAACAAGTTAAGAAGATTATTTTTGAAGTTTTCAAAGACACTAAACTACTTTAATGTTTTGATGTCTATTTGTGTCATGTATTAAGTATTACTCTAAACAAATATAATACCCATGTACATCAATCTTGGGTCTTTACAATAAGTTAGAATAAGAAGAGAATAAGGGTATGATGACATAATCAATGTGCAATCGTATAACATAAGAATATTAATACCTATCAATAAGTAGATCATCAAATATTAAAACATGGTACAATGCTTTAAAAAATGTAAGAGTCATCAAATTCAACAATCATGAGCCATTGGAAATTAATCTTGATTATAAGAAATATTATAAACCCATATTAGCCATAGATAAAATGTGTTTGTATCTCGAAAACATTATATTCATAACCCATCTTAAACCCATTATAGAGATAACTGGATCCTGGTTAAATCCATTGTAGAAATTCACGTGTAACTCCATCCATCTAATCTATTAAGAAAATGAACATTACCTAGGGAATTGGAGTGCTATCAGGGAACACCCATAATGCATATTAGATTAGGCTCTTTCGATGCTATTTGGGATGACCCAACATATAAGCTATAAGGATATCTCCTAGTTATATTTAGGTTCACCTAATGTAAAATCTATATTGGGATCAACCCATAGTATCTAGGCGCACCCATCATATAAGCTATATAGGGATCATCTAGAACTATCTAGTAACACCCATGATCATCAGAAATTTATAGGCACCAGTCATGAATAAAGTACGTAGAACATTAATTTCATTATAAACTCTTAGAAACAACATTCATTCAATTTATAACTTGATTAACACATGGATAAGAAATATATTCCATGAAAACATCATTGAGAAATGATTAACCCATGGAAAATAAATGGGTTCCATAACAACATAATTGAAATAGTCATAATCTATCTACATAAATAATGAGGGTGGAATTATTAAAAGATATCCCCATTTGAAGAGATGTAACTAATGTTGTTGTAGGAATTGATGAATAAGAACACTATTAAAATATTAATTAATACATTTTTGAGGAAAATACCTTTTGATTTTGAAAATAACTATTAAAAAATAAAAAATCACAAAATTATTAAAAAAAATATTCATTGAAAACATGATTGTAAATATATGGATGATAATTCATGAAAAATAATGAACATGAGGATGGGAAAATCATATCATGTTATATGTGTTAAAAATAAACAATATTCTCAAAACATTACGAAAAGGGGAGTCAAAGGTGACCCATTTAGAAACAATAATAAATTTACTTTTCAATCCTTCTAAAATAAGTTAAAACATCATGTAAAATGGATTTAGAAAATATATTATATTTACAAAATAATATTTTTTAAAACATTTTAGATAACATGGACATAAAAGGAAATTTTACCAACATAAAAGAAAATACATGATCAAAATCACTTACAAACAATTTTGTTAATGTTTATTTAATAATTTAAGAAGGAAAAGAAAATTAAACATTCAAATCACATTAATAATCATTGGACAATAAAAGAGATTTGTTTTATAAATGTAATAAAAAAATATTTCTTCTACAAGATACTTGAACATAAACAATCCATAAAGAAATGAGATTATAACAAAAATCCTTTTTGACTTTGGTAAGTCTTTAATAGTAATCCTCATGAAAGAATAATATAAAATGATACTTTAAATATCATGAACATAAGGAGTTTCATGATATAAAATTTCAATGTGAAGTATATAAAACTCAAAAATTAATATAGGGGCATATCATAAACGTATGTTTCAAAGAAAGAGAATTTGATATAAACACCCCTTACAAAAATCATACAATTGATTTTGGGAATTAATCAATGAGAGTTTATGTTTATAAAATTTAAATCCACATATAATAAGTGGGAATAAAACTTAATATAACCAAAATTAATTAAACACATAAGCATAAAACATTAAATACAATGAAGATGTAATATATCCCAAGGAAAAGAAATCGAGTTTTGAAATTCATTACCATTTGGTAATTTTGAATTAAAATTCCATTTGATGAAAAAATTAAAATTGAAACTTAAAATAAAATTACTTAACATGGATTAATAATATAATAAACAAATATTTCAGTATATATGCAACACAATATAAATAAGTTCTGATTATTTAATATGTCTCACAAAAGAAAAAGAGAGACGAGAAAACCCCGTAACACGAGTCCAGACTTTCCATGCATGTACTCTAACCCCTATGCAATAAGATTATATTAATTATTTTATTTCTTAATAATCATTTCTAGGTATAACACCTTATAATTAAATAATTTTTTTATTTCTTTATAATGACATATTTGAATACTTAATCTGTTAAGCCCACATTGGGTGTTTTGAGGACATTCAATTCATTGTTTAAAAAAGGTTTTAGTGAGTTTATAGTGGTCAAATAGGTAATTAATTAAAAATATACTGAATAATAATAATGAAATATTTATCATATTAATTCAACTAGTATAATTTTAAAACTAATAAATAAAAATGTTTATGAAAAATGAACTACGTAACGATCATGCAGACAGTAGTCCGTACATATGCAAGAGTAACATTTCCATTTATCAGTGATCATTATAGAAAGAAGGTATACAATATTGTATATTTAAAAATTATCATAATTTCATAAATAATATATATTATTTCTTTAAATATAATTATATATATAATTCTTGTGACATGGTTGTGAAAAAGAATTGCATCGCTTTGTAGCGGTGGTAGTCCAGACATACATGAATGACATTATAATTTTTAAGTGTAATAAATAAGATGATATATTATATTTTAAGAATTAAATATATTTTATCATTATAAATTTCAAATTCAAACCAGAAAACCATCATGAGTCTCGATTATCGGGCCGTCTCGAGCAGGTCGCCACCTCGATCCATGCACCATCAGCACATCAGACAGCATCGCCGGCGAACAAACCCGACGCGCCGCCGCAGACTTTAACACCGGAGGACAGACACTCCTCACCGGTGAGCATCACCGGTGACAGACCACCACCGCCCATGCTACGCCATTCATCACGCCCACCAGAAAACAGCAGGGGAACCAAAATATCCAGTATGAAGATGAGCTGCACCAATGTCCGCAACCCCATATTTCTTTCCATGTAATGTTATAGGAAATAATGAATCACACCATTTCGTGAGGTTGTAATCCACCGTACAGATGAGCGATGTTATAATATCTCCCATGGAATGTAAATTAAGATTTTATATATGATATAATAATCACATAAGTATAAATATGTTACATATATATTATATATAATTTATATACATCATTTAAACAATCCATGAGAGTGATGACGGAAAACAATTGACATTGGTTCGCAAGACAGTAGTCCACCATACACACGAATGATGATTTCATATCACATTTGTTGTACTAATAGGTTAATTTGGGTTATTTAATTAACTTAATAACATATAATTATATATTAAATAATATTTTAATAATATTATCATATTTTATGTAGTCATAAGAAGAAAAAAAACAAAATCGCATAGTATGAATTTTTACCTCTTCTCAGGACACATTTTTAGGAATACAACTAATGTATTTCTATAATATATTCATGAAAAAAGGGTTCTATTATGAGGTTATATAATTCAGTAAGTAATTTGGGTAGTTATTGGACTATGAAAAATGGTTTCAATGTGTGAATAAGACCAGATAAGCGATGTCTTTTTATAAGCTAGGTGAGTGGCACACTTGTAATTTTTGAAAAGAAAAATGGGCACCCAATTTTTCCACCTGAAATAAAGATAAAAGATGAACCATTAAATATAATTACATATATTAAAATGTCTAAATATATCAATTCAATATATTTTATAATATTTTTGGGTCATTTTTACCCTTATATTTTTAGTTTATCCCACGATAAACTCGTTTTGACCTCAACCAAGATAATTAATTTTTTTGTTTTTCTATTTATGATAGGAAAAAATTATATTAACTTATTATATAATATAAATTATTATTATTTCAAATTATTAAACCATTATACCAAATTAAATTTATATAAGTAAAATTTTTGTTTTAAATTTAAACCCGCAGTCATGATGAAAATGAGGGTTTTCAAGTAGTGTATTTTATAAGAAAAAGATGATTTTATAATAACTACGTCAAAAATAACAAGAATTTTATTTATATAATTAATATATATTGATATATAATATATAAATTTAATTTAATTTATTCATCATTATGTGATCATTAATTAATAAAAAATGGAAAACATTATGCACTTTAAAACAGTTTTCAGAAAAATATTGTTTTTAAAACCGAAGGAAAACATTATAATAAAATTCAATATGCATATTTTTTAAAATATATTTAGTGGATTAAACAAAACAATATTATAATTAAATTACTTGTAATCACATTTAAAACATAATGGAACTTTTAAATTTCTAAATTTATTGAAAATAAATGACATTTTTAGAAAATCAGTATTTTTAACTATTCAAAAAAAATACTTTCTAAAAAAACCTATATTTAAACCAAAGAAAAAATTAATATTATGATATAAAAAATTATGTTAATTTTTAAATTAAATTTTATAAAATTTTAAAAAATAATTATAATATATTATTTAGGAAAATAAATAAAAGTTATTTTTGATGAAAACATCTTTTTAAAGAATAAAATTACATTACTAAATATTTATTGATTATTTTCCAAAAAATTATCAGTAATTTATATTTATTAGGATATAAATATACATACATACATACATATATTTCATAAATTAGTTACTACTATTTAAAAAGACTAATTTAACAGCTAGGTTATAATAGTTATATATTTCACGGGTCTTTTAAGCTTAGTGTTTCTTATCAAATATACTATCGAACATAGTTTTATTTTCTAAAATATTATGTTATTATAGAAACTGTATATATTAAATGGTATCATAATTGTTATGCTATATTTTTTATGTAATTATTTAATGATTCTTTCTTGAAATAAAAAATATGATTTATAAAAGTGATTGGACTTAAATTATAATGAATTATCAAATTGGTGTTGGGATAATTTCTTTTATTTTTAATAGTTTTTGGATTGCGTGAATTTAATTTATACTGGAATGGTGTATCATGACCATTTGGATAATGTTGGTCCAATTTTTAGGGGATCAAACTGTACATCAGGCCTCAACTCCCACAGTTCTATTATAAAAATATTAACCAACTATACAGGAGCTAACCAGTGACAGAGACAAGTCACTATAGTAGTGTGGACATTGATATAGTACTATAAAATCATGTTAATTGTGACACCTATAACTCAATATATATCTATTCAATTCCATCCACTTGTTACTATATCTCGATTTTCTTATTTTACAAGTGCTGTCACTATAGCAATGCATGTTACTATAGCGTTATGATTCTTTATGAACTATTGTGAGAAAGGGTTTCTTAGAACTATGAAAATGTTATGTAATCTTGGTCATGATATTAATGAAGTTATAATACATCTCTATGGATGTATATATTATTCTCCAACCATATAAATCCATTTTTTCCTGATCTTATTATTTTTATTTTGTATTTTTCTCCATTTTAGTGTTATATTAAAAAATTGACTACCGTGGTTACTCTCAAAGTTTCCAAAATATTTTTCTTCTAAAATTATGATTAAATATATTGGAAATGATTTCATAATTTTTTCATGAACCATTTTAAATTTTTTATGTGAATTATATCCTCATGGGAAGCCTGGGGTACTTAGGATGGGATTGGGACTTGTAACACACTATGTTAAGGGGATTCCCCAATCTAGAAGATATATTGAATAACTTCCTCAAAGGGGTATATTTCAGAGAATGGTAAGCTATGGTTGTTAGATACATTCATCTATATTTGAGATCTTTCCTAATATAGGAGTACATTATGGAATGATGTGACTCTTCTTAGAGAATCATTAATACGTTTTGATATATCCATATGGTGTCTCTTTGTCACTCTACATTATTTAACTATGAATTTCACCTATAAAATTATAGAAATACATTGGATTATATTATTTAAATTAATTTTTATATTTTATATCTGACTAATAAATTTTTAAAATTTAAATTTTCATGGATACCTATTTTATTATATATAAGAAACTTAACTTTTTATATCATAGTTCATATTATAAAAGTATGTATTATTTCTTATGGGTTTTATATGGAGTACTTACTGGGATCCTACAAGTTTCAGGTGTTTTTATACCTTGATATGGCAGATATAAGTAAAGGAAAGTTATTTCATGGAGGTAGTGTATATTCATGTTAGATAATCCCAGGTTGGGAGTTGGTGACATGGTGGTAGTTTTCCCTCATATCACATAGAGATGGGTAAAAATTGTTTGGTTTATTTTTGGATTTGATTTTATAGTAGAACCATCTTCCCATATCACCTCATAATTCTCCATTTCTACCAATTTTCCATTAAATTTTGGGATCATTTTTATAAGTATTACTGATTTTATAGTTATGTATAAAGATTTTAAATGCTGATTATATTCTATTTTCATATTATGGTTTATTATGATTTTCAATATTTATACTATGTAGTGGTTATTTATTAATATCATTCATTACTCGGTTATTTTCTTGACTCGTTAATATATGACATGGTTATGCTCATTTAATACGAGGGACCCTTACTAGTTGTTTATATTAGAAAAAATATTTATAAGGGTGTGTCCTTGTTGGCGTGGAATTAGTTTCCATCCAACGGGGATTGGTAATTCCCATTGGTAATTTTCACTGGATAGCTTTGGTAAAGGTCCTTGGTTAGCTAATTTAGTATGTGAAATCTTTGGAAATGAGAATTCACTTTCCAAGGGTGGTGAGAGGGGTAATTTATAATTGTTGGGATGGGTATTTTTGTGTTAAATATTGATTAAATTATAATTTCAGGAGAAATACATGTAATTTTGGTTTTATTTTAGAAAATAAATTTCATTTGATTAAAAATAAAAGTTTTTTAGACTTAAAAAATGTAACACCCCAAGCTTCTACAGTACGCTTCTCTTTGAATAATGTGATAGCGTGTGTTGTACGCAACACCGAGTTCTAACACACCATAACTAATCAAACTAGCCGTTATGAATAGTAATACCTACTTTTTGAAATTATATATATTTTATATTTGAAAATGGACTTCATTTTTGGATTCGGAATATCGAATTTAGCCTAAGGTGAAATTTTGGTACATTTTGGATAACTTTCATATTTTGATGAATAGTGAAAATTACTAAGTTTTAATTAAAAACAACTTTTTTAATCAAAATAATTAATAGTGATAAATTATGAATTTGAGTGGTTTTAAAGTATATTTAGAATATATTTTTACCATTTAATATAATGTTGGTCATTGGACATAATTTTACAATTAAACCGAACATAAACGAGTGTCAATCTTTTGATAGTTATTATCTCTTAAAAAAACGCTTTTTGTTTTGACAGCGGGAATTAATTTTAAATTAATTTCTGCCACTTCTGTGTTTTGAATTTAGGAAAATGGATTCCATATTTGGAATCAGGATGTTCAAATTGTGTAAATATGTAACTTTTATTTTTAAGACATTTTGAATAATTACTGCGGTAAATATTTTATTTACCATGGTTAAGGGTAAATCCCGTAAATAAGGGTTAAAAAATAATATTATAATAATACAAAATTACCCTAAAACGTGTCTTAACCCTATTGGTTGATAGATGGTCGACCATGGTAATCTTTGGGTCTATTTTGGGACCCCATGGATCCACTTGTAAGTGATAATGACACTTTATTTTAATTAAGTTAAAATGAATACAAAAATGACACAAGCATATATCGTTTAAAAAAACAATTGTTAAATAGGGTTATATATATTGGATTTTAGATTATAAATATTCATTAGAAATATAAAAAGATTTCCTACATAATTATATTTTATTTAGAATTTTTAGACATTAAATAATTTATTTTATTTATGACACAATGATGATGCAGTAATTACTATAATAGTGAAAAATTAAAATAATTGATATTATAAATACCCAAATAAATATAATATGAAACTTATAATGAATTAAACTAATTTTATAGGATAATATGATATATTAGGATTTATTTAATTGACTTTTTTCGAAGTAATCAATCTGTTATGAGTTTCAAAAAAATCAACTATTGAATAGTGTCAAAATTGACATAAAAGAGTTCTTAAAACAAATATTATATTATTAATTGATATTAAATTCCTAAAAATCTACGGTTCGGCCAAGAGACTTATATAATGATAGGTTCATCATTAATGTACCACTTGGGGGTCTCTTGGATGTATATAGTAAGTTTATTAACCATATTATATAAAAATACAAAGAGACATTGTAAAAGTGAAACTAATTAACTTAGAGTTAATACTTAAAGATAAGGTTAATATAAGTACCCAAACCTGTCTAAATTATATTGGTTGAGTGGTTTTCGACCTATCCCCACCTTAACCTTTGAATAATAAGCTTTGGAGCCATTAGAAACCGAATATGAATTTATTATAAATTAATATTTCTAGCTTTTCCAAAGGTGCCCCTCACCCCTCTTATAAAAAGGCACTCCTCCTTCTCATTTCTTCACACCTTCAAAGCCTTTTGGTTCGGCCAAACTCTGCCCAAATACTCTACCAACATCCCTCACTACAACCTAAAGGCCTTAGTTTGATCATAAAGCCAACCTAAGGAGCCCTTTTGATAAAATCAAAAGGAAGAACCCGAAGAAGAGGTAATGATTTCACCACCCTTCTCCAAGTTCATTTCTTCTTCCACTTCTTCTTCATTTGTTCTTACCATTCTAAAATAATAACTCCAGTATCTCACATATATTGTGATGTTATTATAAATTTGGTACAACCATATTCAGTATTCTATCCACCCTTTGAATAACATGTCACCATACGTGCGTACGTACGGACTACCGTCTCCACGTCGTGGTGTAATTGTTATTCAATATAATATTATTTGGATGGGTATAATAATGATGTGTAACTCATGTAAATAATAAATATAACATGTTAATGATTCTGTATATATGATATACCATCCATTTATATATTATTTTAATATCAAAATAATGATATTGTCGCTCGTGCGTACGTACGGACTACCGTCTCCACGAACGCGATGAGATTCATTCTCCATCGTATCCATTAAAGTATAATTATCATTTGATGATTTAAAAAAGATGTTTAAGGACTTGATATCATTCTGGATATGAATAAGATACAACAACCATGGCTTATGTAACAAAACATATAAAATAAAATGAGTAAGTTAATACCCAAAACGACGATAATTCTAAGATATTATTAACAAATCAATGTTAAAAGATCATATAGGATATCATATTAATATATATGATTCTTTTATAATTTAATAACAATTATTTCACCATTATACAGGAGGTTAACCTACCCCAACCAAGGAAAAGTACAAGGTAAGGGTTTACTTTACAACCTCTTCATTATCCAAGGTTGTTTATACGTAATAATCTACTGGGATCTCTTTATCATCCACATCCATGTTTCTTAAAAATGCATTTCAAAACATTTTTACTATTTACTAGAATATGAGTTAAAGTCATTTATACCCTTTTTGACTTTTATAAGTGGTTTATAAAGGAATCTTTTGGTCGTTTTCAAAACAAGGTCCTTTTTAACCTTTTCGACAGAATTAAGGTAAGAATGTTTTTTTTTTAACTTATACGGCGGGTGCGGCTATTTTCCGCAGTTATAAAATCTTCAAAGCTTCCCTTACAAGCTTATAAGAATATTTTCAAAGAAATTTTTTTATTTTATATGGATTTTAAATGATTTCAAAATAAAAGGAGATATTTCTTTAAAAAGAATTTTGATTTCATCTATGTCAACATCCTTTGATGGATTTTAAGATTATTTATGGTTGATTTATTATGATACAAAACTTCTATATTGTATTGAAGGTTTTGTGATATGTTTGACTGTGGATGTGCTATTTTTATACCATTCATAGTTTATGGTGAAAGTATTGACATTTCGTATGCTAGTTTTAATACGAATGTTTATGTTATGTTTAAACCTTTCATATGGGAATGCATTGGACTTAATATGTGACGGGTGGAGCCCGCTATAGCTCCTCGATGCATCGGTAGGTCTCATGAGACAAACTAGTGTCTTGGCACAAGGCCTTGACAAAATCTTATTTGTAGTCTTGGCACGAGGCCTTGTCTATGTGGTTATGATAGTCTGGCATTATGCATTCCAACATTTTGAAAGTGGTTATTGATTTCTTCATGTGATTATTCGATTAGTAGAATATCCATGTGAGTAACTAAATGGCATTATTTCATTTTTACCTTTACCATTTTATGTTGAAGTTCAAGTTTAAAAGGCTTTTGTTTTAGTAATGCATTGCCTTAAATGTTTATTCCTATTTATGAAAGTTTCCGCTATATTGTTATCCTTACTGGGCATTTGAGCTCACCCCTTTTCTATGTTTTATTTTTCCCAGGATGTGAAGAAGTAAGTTATGAATGACCTGCAGGGATTTTATGAGGGGTTAATAGTGTGGATTGTGGAAACATTATGTTGTTGTATTAGTTTTCATTTTATGATGTAATGTAAAACTTATGAATATATCTAGTGTTTCCAAGGCTACTAAACCAATCGGTCTTTCGAGATTTGATCTTTCTTGTGATCATGCCAATGTTAAGTAATAATGCACCGAATCTGGGTAACTGGGGTCGGGGCGTTACAGTTGGTATCAGAGGAAGTTTAGTACAAACCTTGGAAGCTAGATTTATATAAACTCTGATTAGAGCACGTAGACCTAAGATGAACTTTGAGGATTAGTATAGAAGAACTTCCTAGAATTTTGGTATTGTAGAGATTTTGTGAGTTTTCCAAGAAATACATCCCTGTCTGGATACGAGCAGGTAGAGGCGGCTCTGGCACAGATGTACCTAGGGGTAAAACCCGAAAACACCGCTTTGAGCTAGACTCGAACGGGAACTGGTGCACGACAACGGGCCTTGCTGCACTCTTGGTTACGACACTCCCGAGGGATATGCTTAGGATAACTCTCATTTTCTTTACAAATAATTTTGAAGGGATTATGAGTATATACTTCCTCAAAGAAAACATTCTTATGATTATGGATTATATCCATAAATAGTTCAATTTATGTTAAGTGTTTTATAAGTATGGGATTATGTATTTTGATTCATAAACTGATCTAGTTTATGCCATTGTTTAGAAATGGCGCCTAGTAGAAGAAATGGAAACCGTATCAATGCACTCACTCCATGTAGGGATTGCCCTCCTGCTCAAGATAATTATAGTTGGGCTGGTGATGCAACTGGTGCTGATCAGCTAATCACCATACTGGGACAACTTACTCAGGTTATGAATAATAACCTTACCCGTATGGAGCACCCTGATCCGCAGCGTGGAGGATCAATGTTAGATCGATTCATGAGGCAACAACCACCAACGTTCAATGGGAATACAAATCCCTTAGTAGCTGAGCAATGGATATTTTCCTTAGAGAAAATATTTCAGGCTTTGGGGAGCAGTGAAAGGGAAAAAGTTATCATGGCAGTTTACCGCCTCACTGGAGATGCTGATCAATGGTGGTCATTGATTCAAAATACGAAGGAAGATGATAAAGTATAAAATATGGAATGGAGGGAGTTCAAAGATCTGTTTTTAGAAAAATACTTCCCTCGCGACCATCGAGCAGATATGGAAAGGCAATTTCTGAGTCTGAGACAAAAGGAGGATGAGAATGTCACAAAGTATGAGGCTAAGTTTACAAGGTTAGCGAGGTACGCTGGTGATTATATTCGTAACCCAAGAAGTAAGATTGATCGTTTCTTTGATGGGTTAAAACCATTTCTCCGTCGAGCATTAGTCTCACAATCCTTTTCATCGTACGAAGACATTGTCTCATGTGCTATCAAGACCGAAAAGTAATTCTCTAAGTCTTATGACTTTAAAGCAAAGAAAGAGAAGAAGAGACTTGCTGATCAATCTGGGAATGGATATAAGGGGAAGAAGGGAAAGGTTGAATATCCATCTTGTGGTAAATGCGGGAAGAAACATCCTGGTACTTGCTTGAAGGGAATGGGAGTCTGTTACAAGTGTGGTGAAAAAGGCCACCAACCTCATTATTGCAAAGGGAAGAAGGAAGCTACCAACGTTCAGTGCTACAATTGCAGGGAGATGGGGCATTATGCAAATGCATGTCCTAAGCGTCAGGAGAACTTACCTTAGAAAAGGCCAAGGGATCAAGGCCAGGCTTATGCTATCACTACTGCTGAGGTAGATGCTCCGAAAGACGTGGTGGCAGGTAATTTAATGGTTTCCTCAAGTTTAGAAAATGTATTATTTGATTATGGATCATCGCATTGTTTCATATCTTCCCAGTTTTCTAAGAAAATTAGATATTTCCAATTTGATTTAATAAGGGAGTTGTCAGTTAAAACTCCTAAGGGAAGTATCATTGCAACAAAGTTTTGTGAATCAGTCCCCATTAGAGCACATAAATTTTCTTTATCTGCTGATTTCATCGTCATACCTATGATTGAGTTTGATATAATCCTCGGTATGGACTGGCTTTCGGACTATGATGCGAAGATTTATTGTAAGAAGAAATAGGTTACGATTCTTGATGATAATGATAAGGAGCACCTTATTTTTAGAGCAGAATCGTCACCACCTAATTCTTATTTAGATCTACCCCCAGTAGCTCAACTTAATTCAATTATTGGGGAGGAAGAGAATGAAATAACTGTCGGTGAGGAAAGGAATGTTCAAATAGAGGATGTACCTGTTGTGAAAGAATTTGTAGATGTATTTCCGGAAGATTTACCTGGACATCCTCCATAACGAGAAGTTGAGTTTTCTATTGATTTGATTCCTGGATCAAGGCCTATATCGAAGACCCCTTATAGAATGGCCACTGTAGAGTTAGTCGAACTAAAGAAACAACTAGAGGAATTGAGTAATAAGGGATTTATTCTCCCTAGTGTTTCTCCATGGGGAGCCCCTGTTCTTTTTGTTAAAAAGAAAGATGGATCTATGAGGTTATGTATCGACTACAGGGAGATCAATGCTATAACGATAAAGAACAAGTATCCCCTACCTCGTATTGATGATTTATTTGACCAACTGCATGGAGCTCAATACTTTTCAAAGATTGACCTTCGATCTGGATACCATCAGTTGTGTGTGAAGAAGGAAGACATTCCGAAAACAGCATTTCGAACCAGGTACGGGCATTACGAGTTTACTGTAATGCCGTTTGGATTGACTAATGCACCCTCTATATTCATGGATCTAATTAATAGAGTTTTCAAGGAGTATCTCGATGAATTTGTGGTGGTATTTATTGATGATGTCTTGGTATACTCCAAAACCTACGAAGATCATGAAAATCACTTGCGCATTATCTTGAAGACTCTGAGGAGGCATGAATTATATGGGAAGTTTAGCAAGTGTGAATTCTGGCTTCAGGAGATTTCTTTTCTTGGCCATATTGTCTCTAAAGATGGAATCTCTGTTGATCCTTCTAAGACCAAGGCAATCCAAGAATGGCCAGCTCCTACGAGTATAACTGAGGTACGTAGTTTTATTGGTTTGGCAGGTTATTATCGACGTTTCGTCCAGAATTTTGCCCGATTGGCTAACCAATTAACGAAGATCACACGTAAAGGGGTTAAATTTGTTTGGACAAAAGAGTGTGAAGAATGTTTCGAAGAACTGAAGAGAAGATTATTCAATGCTCCTATATTGACTCTACCATCGGGGAATGATGGGTTCGTTATTTATAGTGATGCATCGAAGAAAGGACTTGGCTGTGTCCTTATGCAGAATGATAGAGTTACTGCCTATGCATCACGATAGTTGAAAATTCATGAACAAAACTATCCTACTCATGATCTCGAGTTAGCAGCAGTGATCTTTGCTTTGAAGATATGGAGGCACTACCTCTATGGTGAAAAATGTGAGATTTATACTGATCACAAGAGTTTGAAGTATATTTTCTCACAAAAAGAACTCAACATGAGGCAAAGGAGATGGCTTGAATTACTCAAGGATTATGATTGTACGATACACTACCACCCAGGAATGGCAAACAAGGTGGCAGATGCTTTGAGTATAAAAGACCATGGAGTTTTGAAAAATATGAGAATTGAAAGGGATCCAATTTTCATGGATCTAGTGAATATGGACATGGGAATAACCAGGGAAGGTGAAACATCAATGCTTTTTCAAATGGTTTCCAAACCATATTTACTAGAAAGGATTAAGAGTTCTCAGACCGATGATGAAGAATTCCAAAAGAAGATTAAAGCTGTGAATGATGGGAGATTGAGAGACTTTGTGTATGAAGATGGAATTTTGAAATTCGGGAAGAGACTTTGTGTTCCCAATATACCTGATCTAAAAAGGGAATTGCTGGATGATGCTCATAGTTCCAATTTCTCTATACACCCTGGGAGCACCAAAATGTATAGAGATTTGAAGGATCATTTTTGGTGGGACAACATGAAGAGGGAGATTGCTGATTTTGTGTCAAGATGTATGTTTTGTCAACAAGTGAAAGCTGGAAGGCAACAGCCTGGAGGAGTCATGCAACCTCTTCCCATACCGGAGTGGAAATGGGACAATGTTACGATGGACTTTGTCATGGGGCTACCAAAGACTCCTAGAAGGAACGATGCAATATGGGTTATTGTTGATCGTCTTACCAAGACAACACATTTTCTTGCTATAAGAGAAGATATACCCCTGGAACGTCTAGCAAGACTATATATTAATGAAGTTGTGAGACTTCATGGAGTACCCCTATCGATTGTTTCTGATCGTGATCCCTGTTTTACTTTAAGATTCTGGAAAAGTCTTCAGAAATCCCTGGATACTGAACTTCATTTGAGCACTGCTTACCACCCTCAGACAGACGGACAATCAGAACGGACTATTCAAACCTTAGAAGACATGTTGAGATCTTGCTCACTTGACTTTCAGGGTATGTGGGATCAATATTTACCTTTGGTAGAATTTTCCTATAACAATAGCTTCCATTCGAGTATTCAGATGGCACCATATGAAGCGTTATACGGAAAGAGATGTCGTACACCAACCTGTTGGGATGACGTTGGTGAAAGAAAACTTGTAGGCCCAGAACTGGTGGAGGAAACGGTGGAAAAGGTGAAAGTAATCCAAAATCACATCAAAGCAGCTCAAAGTAGGCAGAAGAGCTATGCCGATAATCGAAGGAAGGATTTGGAATTTCAAGTCGGTGATCATGTTTTTCTGAAGGTATCTTCGTGGAAGGGAGTCATACGTTTTGGTAAGAAAGGTAAATTGAGTCCCAGGTACATCGGACCTTTCGAAATTCTAGAACGAATTGGGGTTGTAGCTTACCGATTGGCAATGCCGCCAAGTCTCTCCAAAGTTCACGATGTGTTCCACGTATCTCTATTGAGGAAATACATGCCTGATCTGACGCATGTACTCACCTATGAGGAATTAGAACTGGAACCCGATTTGTCTTATTGCGAAGAGCCCGTCAAGATTCTTGATACGAGAGAACAGGTGCTGAGAAACCGGACGACGCGTCTGGTAAAAGTTTTGTGGAGAAACCATAAGATGGAAGAGGCAACGTGGGAACCCGAGGAACTTATGATGAAGAACCACCCGAGTCTTTTTATGCAGTAATACCCTAGAAATTGCGAGGACGCAATTATTTGAAGGAGGGGAGAATGTAACACCCCAAGCTTCTACGGTACGCTTCTCTTTGAATAATGTGATAGCGTGTGTTGTACGCAACACCGAGTTCTAACACACCATAACTAATCAAACTAGCCGTTATGAATAGTAATACCTACTTTTTGAAATTATATATATTTTATATTTGAAAATGGACTTCATTTTTGGATTCGGAATATCGAATTTATCCTAAGGTGAAATTTTGGTACATTTCGGATAACTTTCATATTTTGATGAATAGTGAAAATTACTAAGTTTTAATTAAAAACAACTTTTTTAATCAAAATAATTAATAGTGATAAATTATGAATTTGAGTGGTTTTAAAGTATATTTATAATATATTTTTACCATTTAATATAATGTTGGTCATTGGACATAATTTTACAATTAAACCGAACATAAACGAGTGTCAATCTTTTGATAGTTATTATCTCTTAAAAACACGCTTTTTGTTTTGACAGCGGGAATTAATTTTAAATTAATTTCTGCCACTTCTGTGTTTTGAATTTAGGAAAATGGATTCCATATTTGGAATCAGGTTGTTCAAATTGTGTAAATAGGTAACTTTTATTTTTAAGACATTTTGAATAATTACTGCGGTAAATATTTTATTTACCATGGTTAAGGGTAAATCTGGTAATTAAGGGTTAAAAAATAATATTATAATAATACTAAATTACCCTAAAACGTGTCTTAACCCTATTGGTTGATACATGGTCGACCATGGGAATCTTTGGGTCTATTTTGGGACCCCATGGATCCACTTGTAAGTGATAATGATGCTTTATTTTAATTAAGTTAAAATGAATACAAAAATGACACAAGCATATATCTTTTATGAAAACAATTGTTACATAGGGTTATATATATTGGATTTTAGATTATAAATATTCATTAGAAATATAAAAAGATTTCCTACATAATTATATTTTATTTATAATTTTTAGACATTAAATAATTTATTTTATTTATGACACAATGATGATGCAGTAATTACTATAACAGTGAAAAATTAAAATAATTGATATTATAAATACCCAAATAAATATAATATGAAACTTTTAATGAATTAAACTAATTTTCAAGGATAATATGATATATTAGGATTGATTTAATTGACTTTTTTCGAAGTAATCAATCTGTTATGAGTTTCAAAAAAATCAACTATTGAATAGTGTCAAAATTGACATGAAAGAGTTCTTAAAACAAATATTATATTATTAATTGATATTAAATTCATAAAAATCTAAGGTTCGGAAAAGAGACTTATATCATGATAGGTTCATCATTAATGTACCACTTGGGGGTCTCTTGGATGTATATAGTAAGTTTATTAACCATATTATATAAAAATACAAAGAGACATTGTAAAAGTGAAACTAATTAACTTAGAGTTAATACTTAAAGATAAGGTTAATATAAGTACCCAAACCTGTCTAAATTCTATTGGTTGAGTGGTTTTCGACCTATCCCCACATTAACCTTTGAATAATAAGCTTTGGAGCCATTAGAAACCGAATATGAATTTATTATAAATTAATATTTCTAGCTTTTCCAAAGGTGCCCCTCACCCCTCTTATAAAAGGGCACTCCTCCTTCTCATTTATTCACACCTTCAAAGCCTTTTGGTTCGGCCAAACTCTGCCCAAATACTCTCCCAACATCCCTCACTACAACCTAGAGGCCTTAGTTTGATCCGAAAGCCAACCTAAGGAGCCCTTTTGATCAAATCAAAAGGAAGAACCCGAAGAAGAGGTAATGATTTCACCACCCTTCTCCAAGTTCATTTCTTCTTCCACTTCTTCTTCCTTTGTTCTTACCATTCTAAAATAACAACTCCAGTATCTCACATATACTGTGATGTTATTATAAATATGGTACAACCATATTCAGTATTCTATCCACCCTTTGAATAACATGTCACCATACGTGCGTACGTACGGACTACCGTCTCCACGTCGTGGTGTAATTGTTATTCAATATAATATTATTTGGATGGGTATAATAATGATGTGTAACTCATGTAAATAATAAATATAACATGTTAATGATTCTGTATATAAGATATACCATCCATTTATATATTATTTTAATATCAAAAGAATGATATTGTCGCTCGTGCGTACGTACGGACTACCGTCTCCACGAACGCGATGAGATTCATTCTCCATCGTATCCATTCAAGTATAATTATCATTTGATGATTTAAAAAAGATGTTTAAGGACTTGATATCATTCTGGATATGAATAAGATACAACAAAAATGGCTTATGTAACAAAACATATAAAAGAAAATGAGTAAGTTAATACCCAAAACGACGATAATTCTAAGATATTGTTAACAAATCAATGTTAAAAGATCATATAGGATATCATATTAATATATATGATTCTTGTATAATTTAATAACAATTATTTCACCATTATACAGGAGGTTAACCTACCCCAACCAAGGAAAAGTACAAGGTAAGGGTTTACTTTACAACCTCTTCATTATCCAAGGTTGTTTATACGTAATAATCTACTGGGATCTCTTTATCATCCACATCCATGTTTCTTAAAAATGCATTTCAAAACATTTTTACTATTTACTAGAATATGAGTTAAAGTCATTTATACCCTTTTTGACTTTTATAAGTGGTTTATAAAGGAATCTTTTGGTCGTTTTCAAAACAAGGTCCTTTTTAACCTTTTCGACAGAATTAAGGTAAGAATGTTTTTTTAACTTATACGGCGGGTGCGGCTATTTTCCGCCGTTATAAAATCTTCAAAGCTTCCCTTACAAGATTATAAGAATATTTTCAAAGAAAATGTTTTATTTTATATGGATCTTAAATGATTTCAAAATAAAAGGAGATATTTCTTTAAAAAGAATTTTGATTTCATCTATGTCAACATCCTTTGATGGATTTTAAGATTATTTATGGTTGATTTATTATGATACAAAAATTCTATATTGTATTGAAGGTTTTGTGATATGTTTGACTGTGGATGTGCTATTTTTATACCATTCATAGTTTATGGTGAAAGTATTGACATTTCGTATGCTAGTTTTAATACGAATGTTTATGTTATGTTTAAACCTTTCATATGGGAATGCATTGGACTTAATATGTGACGGGTGGAGCCCGCTATAGCTCCTCGATGCATCGGTAGGTCTCATGAGACAAACTAGTGTCTTGGCACAAGGCCTTGACAAAATCTTATTTGTAGTCTTGGCACAAGGCCTTGGCTATGTGGTTATGATAGTCTGGTATTATGCATTCCAACATTATGAAAGTGGTTATTGATTTCGGCATGTGATTATTCAATTAGTAGAATATCCATGTGAGTAACTAAATGGCATTATTTCATTTTTACCTTTACCATTTTATGTTGAAGTTCATGTTTAAAAGGCTTTTTTTTAGTAATGCATTGCCTTAAATGTTTATTCTTATTTATGAAAGTTTCCGCTATATTGTTATCCTTACTGGGCATTTGAGCTCACCCCTTTTCTATGTTTTATTTTTCCCAGGATGTGAAGAAGTAAGTTATGAATGACCTGCAGGGATTTTATGAGGGGTTAATAGTGTGGATTGTGGAAACATTATGTTGTTTTATTAGTTTTCATTTTATGATGTAATGTAAAACTTATGAATATATCTAGTGTTTCCAAGGCTACTAAACCAATCGGTCTTTCGAGATTTGATCTTTCTTGTGATCATGCCAATGTTAAGTAATAAGGCACCGACTCTAGGTAACTGGGGTCGGGGCGTTACAAAAAAAATTCATGACTAGAATTAATAATTTACACAAAATAATGGAATTAAAAAATGAGGAATAATTTTTAATTGAATTAATTATCTTTTTAGACATTAGAAATTAATTTTTTAGGCTTGGAAATTGAGTATATTGTTTATAAATGAAATATTTTCCTTATTATATATATAGTTTTGGAAAATCTGAACATTTTAATATTTATATTTTCAATATTAAATAATTAATATGTCAAATAAAATGTGATATTTGAAAAAAATATATAATTTTACTATTCATTAGGAAATATAGGGTTTTAAGAAAATTTTCAAAAAGATCTATCTTGGAAAATTTCAACATGTTGATTCCAGAAATATAATCCATTTTAGAAAAATAATTTTTTAGCATAATTATGTTTAATATTTATTTATTAATATAAAAATTATGGTTTTTATGATATATATTGAAATACAATTTATTGCACTTATAATTTGTTAGAGTTTTATGATTTATGTATTCATATTATGGAACTCAAATATTAATATTTAATTATTTTTCATAGTAAATATTATTTATAATTAGTTTTACTATTATATTTTATATGTTACTATTATAATGGTAATATTGTTATTCTAATGATTATATTACTATTCAAATGATCATATTACAATCAAAATGGTCACATTACTATTTAAACAATCATATTTCTATTCTAGTAAACATATTGGGTATATACTTCTTACAAATTCATATTATCTTATTCATTAATCATTAAATTAGTTTTTTATGAAGGTTATCAATATATTTTTTAAAATTCCAATCATATTCCTTGTTTTTTATATTTTCTTTTCGTATTAGTGATGTGTGTGATATTTCTAGGCGACCTTGATTTCATAGATTTACAAATATTACTTTGGTTATTATTAATTTTTATTATCCCATTTTAATATTTATAATATTACGGGATGTATTTATTTTCCATTCATAATGTCCTATACTATTGAGATAAAGCAGTATTGGTTTTTTATTTTATACTATACTATATTCTAGATATATATTGAGAAGAAAAATTTTATGTCAAAAAGTCTGGGCCACTTTATTCTTCCCCCTTTAAAAATTTCACATTAAAATTTCAATTAGTATCCTCGGTTGAGAATAGATATGGGTACATATATTTTAATATGTTCTTAGGCTCCCTCATGGCCTCTTCCTACTTATGGTTTCACTAATGTGCTTTGAAAAGGTGAGTTATCTTATTACATTGAAACATGACTCGACAGTCCAAAATCTTCACTGGTTTATTCTCACAAGAGAGGTCATGCTCCACTTATACCACATCCCAATTTGGTACATGTGTGTGATCAGATATATACTTCCTCATGAGAGATATTTGTAACACATCATAAACATGATCCATGTTTGGTTGAAGCCTAAGGCTATAGGCCTCAACTTCTACTCAATCAAGGAAATCGATGGTGATAATATACCTAGGTTTTATCTTTCTCTTATTTCAAAACATAACAATTTTATACTAGGGTGATATTCAAAGGAATACATTGTCTAGAAATTTAAACTCCAAGTTTCTTTAATGATTGTAAACATAGGTCTTCTATAAACTATGAATTACATTAATGTGTTTCTATCTATAATTTGGGTACATGTTTAAATCTTAGTAGTTTTCGTTTTCCAACTTCATCCAAACATGTTATATTTCTAAAAATCTTATAAGATAAAACATCATATGGGGTCATTTTATTACAATAGGGGAAACAATTTTTATTTGATAATTCAAAAAGGGACGTTATTGATCCCAACCTCATTTAATCTCCATCTGGAAAGATTGACACCTTTATTTGAGTTTTTAAATGGTCTTTTAAAAAGCGGAATTTGTCTATGGTGGATACGCTCTTTTGAATTTCAACTCATTATTCCTGGAATATTGAAGATTACTGATTAACTATAGAGGTAAACATTGTATACTGACTATAAATGATATAATATGGTTCTATATTATTCCTCACAATATTCATACATCTTGTAGTGTTGATTGATAGAAAACTATTCTCAAATAGTGAAGAAGTGAGATTTCAAGGTGAGTCAATCTACAACAACCCATGTGATATTATTTGTTAGATATATTAAGAAGAAAAAATGAAAAGTTCAATGTTGATTTATGTCATTTCAATGTTCAGATGGGTAATGGTTAAATCATCCCCTCTCGTTTTTTGTTGCTCCACATTAACTATAACCCTTGAGATTCAATTATAGCAATATTTTATTTCTAGAAAAAATAGCACAATACACATTGGTTTATTTAATAATGTGATTAAAAACTAAAATATAAAAATTTACAGATGAAATTTTATGAAAAAATTTCATTTTTAATTAATCTTGTTAATTTTTTAAGGATAGTTTTTTTAACTTTATTATAAATAGTTTTTTTGGGTGAATAATGAAAAATACAACTTATACAATAATTGTATCTTTTATTAAATTAGATTTATATAAGAATAACATATAATATAAAGAAGTATTTAGTGTAGAAAAAATATTTATTTATGATGAAATTTAATTCAAATAAAAATATAAACTTGAACATAGAAATATATTTCTATCATTTTATAAATCTAACCAATGTTTTTATCAAAATAAAAAACATTTGGGAAAAACCTAGAGCTTCCCCCACTTCAGCCTCTCCCATTGACCTAGATCTATGCCGCCAGATTCTTCTCCCCCCTCTATACCAGAGGGGGGAGTATTGCACTCGTTGTCCCATGGGAAGGAAGAAATAGAGTATCATGATCCTTGTCCTCCCTTTACTAAAATATTTATCACCCCAAAAGTTTCGGTTCTCCTCTGAAAAGTGATTCAATTGTCGCTTCTCCCAACTGAGATAAATTGTGCTGAGGATCTGTGTAAGTTTACCCTGGTGGCTCGTTTTCATCCTCATCAACCATCAGTGGAAGCATTTTCTCAGTTCATTTCAAAATATTGGGATCTTCATGAGTGTCCGGTTGTTGGGTTACTCGATCGACGACATATCATGGTTCTGTTTGGCTAGGAGGAAGATTCGATCATCACCTGGTCTTGGGCTCCTAGAAGTTTCAGTGACTCTTCATTTAATTTCATCCGTTGGGATTTTGAATTTCATATTCAGCGCGACCCATCGTCGATTGCTACCTGGGTAAGTCTTCCCAGTCTCCCCCTTTCTTTTCAAAATCCTGCGATTCTCTATGTAATTGGAAACATGATTGGATGATTTCGTTGCTCGGATCAACGGACTGGGTCCGTGTCTCACCCATTTTTCCCACGCATATGTGTCGAGGTTGACGTTACGAGACCCCCTGTGATTTGTGTCTGGATAATTGATGAGAAAGAGTTTAGATGGATGAAAGAGGTAGTTTTTGAGTCATGGATGAATTTCTGTGCGAAGTGTAAACGTTTAGGGCACTTGGAGAATGTTTGCCACATGGGAAGGATGGTTTATCACTCACAAGGGATGGGCGAACACAGTGGGGATGGTTGTGAGGTGCGTGGTGCTGTCAAGTCGACTCAGGTGTCTGTGAAGGATGGCCCTATGGACGTTGATGGGGATACCAATCCTGGAGTTCCGTCTGGGCAAGGGGACCATTTAGACTCTGTTTACTCTGAAGGAGAGCTGGATGAAGTGAAACCTGCTGGACATACAGAGAAGGGGATGAGGCAGGTTCCGATTGATGTTGTGCCGGGTCTTGCAAGTGGATTTAAGACAATGTAGGTGCCTCTAAACCCATCACTCCTATAAGTGTTTGACAGACTGAAAGATTATCTTGGAATTGAGTCAAGGTATGTGGCTAGGACTAGTGCATGCAATCCTGTCCTCTCTGAGGAGAATTTTTCCTCTTTGGAGGGTGATCAGGAGAATATGAGCAGTGGTCAAAATAATGCAGGCCGAGCAAGGGAGTGTGCTATCCTGAAGGATGCTGTCATCAGTAGTGCCTGTGCTGCGGAGGAGAGGTTTGTAAAAGAATCATATGTCGATCATGGGTCAAAAAAGCATATTGGTGATGGGAGTGGAGTGGAGGTGTAGTATCCAACTAAGTTTCAGCCCCAATCATGGAAGTAGGGGACTGATATTGAGCTTAGCAGTCGTTTTGTTGGTTTGTCTAAGGATGATGTGGGGTTGGATTGAGATGGGGCTGTGTCTGTGGGTGGAAAAGCCTCGGAGGGGCAGAGTGTTGTGAATTCACATGGTTCTGTTGTACCAGTGCAAGGGAAGAAGGATTGTGTTGATGTTCTTGCACATGACTCCACTGGAATTTGTTTGAAAGAGTTGGGGAATGGGAAAGTCTCTAACACTGAGTGTGTCTTTTTAATCAATGCAGATGGAAGCACATCACAAGAGGCTGTTCCTGGTGATATCTTCATGAAGCAGGGGACAAATGTTGGCTGCGTGCTTACAGGAAACTCACATTATCTTGATATGCTTGATTCAAACATTCAACTTCAACAGGAACAGGGTGTGGAGGAGGGTTACTGTGTAGTACAAATTTCTGGAAAATGGGGAGATTGTCTAGATAGTGACAAAGAAAATGAAGGTGGCATGGTCCAGGCCTCCTACAGTGATGTTGTTCAGGGTGGGAAAAGAAAGGTTTCTGGGAATGCGGAAGTGATGACTGACCCACCACGAAGAAGGCCGTAGAGGATCTATTCTTATTTTCCAAAGCCACTGACTACCAGGTCCTCCATTGGGGGGGAAGGTTGGGTTGAGCGGTCTGCTAAGGAATTTCTCTCTTTGGAGAAGTTGAATCTCACAAGGAAGTACGCCAAGATTTTGCGACATTACGACAACTCGGAGTGGAAATCAGCTACTGCGGATGATGCAATATATCATGGGTATGGTGATGGATCAGAATAATATGTGGTGTACTTATCATTTAACTTTGGTGTACTCGTCTATTGGATTTTCTTTTATTTAATAAATGGTCAGATGCTTGCCTCTGACTGAGTTTCCTTGTAAAAACTATTTTCATTGTTGTCTCTTACTCAAGTATTTACAAGGTTCACATATAATTTGGTTTGATTTTAAATAATAAAAAATATAATATTATTTAATATAATACAATTAATTAATTTTATATCAAGGTTATAAATTATATTTCTTTTAAATAATTTTTATGATTAAATCAAATATTTATCTAATAGTGGGTTTTATCACGTTTTTCCTAATTATATTAAAATGATTTTTTGATACTTCTAAAAACTAAATCTTGTTAAATATATTTAATATTTAAAATAGTAATAATTAATATTATGTATGAATTACAAAATAATTTCTTTTCATAATTTATAGTAAAAATAGTAAATATTTGTTACCACTATTAGTGTTAAAACAAGTTACTAGGGGGTTAAACCGAGAGAAAGTGTATAAATTATAAATAAATTGTATAAAACTAATTTTTTATTTTATTTATCCATTAATATTATTATAGTAAATTATTTGGAAATTTGGACCCGCTTTCAAAAGGAAAAAATACTTTATATTATTAAAATATTTTAAGTATTTCCAAGTGTTTCATTCTACTCACTTATAAAAGGGAACCACTTATACTCTCATCTTAACACCTTTAGAGACACATAGATTTAACAATATATGAAAAAATATTTTTACAAACATCCTTCCCATTACATGGTGTCTCTAGTCTCATCAAATTACCAATAAAGAGGACTTAAATGGTAAAAAAATGTGGTTCTTCGAAGAAGTAGTATAAATTTTTTATGGGTGTTTTCATTTCCCCCCCCCTTCTAACTCAATATTATATTTTATAACAATACTTATATAATAAAATTAATATCATTAATATATTTAAAGTTTATTATTATGTTTTAAAACCTATATTTTTCTATTTTCCATTGCATGGAAAATGATAACATCGGTTGTATGTACATATAGCTTACCATCTCAACATAGTGGTGTAATTTATTTATGATCAAAAAATAAATTGATGGTTATAAATAAGTAAATAATGAATATATATGATATTTTTGAAAAATTTATTGTTCATTAAATATAAAATATTATTTCCATTTTTACCCTTCCACTCATTAAAAAATGATAACATTGCTCGAGCATACATATGTACTACCACGTCCATGAAGCGATGTGATTCATTATTATTGTCCTCATTTAAAGAATAATTTTATAATTTTATATAATGAATATATATTATTTATATCAAGACTAAAATTATAGGGATGATGGAACCATGGGAATTATGCAAGGAGAAAAACTACTAAACCATAGCGTATATGAAAAATGAAACTGTAAACACTTGAAAAAATGATTTTAATAAAGAATTACTAATAAAAATGTGTAGAAATTTCAAAAATTGATCATGTATGATATTATAATTATGTATATGGTTCTATTATAGAAATATAATAAATTTGAATTTCTTATGAATGATTCTAAAATAACATAAAAATAAATATGGACCAGAGGTAAGAGTTTATTTCACAACACTAGTGCATAAAAAAAATTTATGGTGATTATTTTTTATTTTTTACGTTGTATTTCGGCCGACGTTATTATAGGATTTGTTATAAACATTGTTTTTTACGTTGGTTATTTTACAATCGACGTAAAAAACACAAATCCGAAGTGTTTTTCACGTTGTTTGATAAAACACTAACGTGGAAAATGCTTCAGAGTTTTGTTTTATTATGTCGGTTATTTACTAACCGATTTGGTATATAATATTTCACGTTGGTTATTATATAAATGACAGCACAAATCACTTCTCCAATGCATTTATCATGTTGGTTATTTTCATAACAGACGTCATAAACCTGTCTGATAAGCGATTTCCAACGTCAGTTAAATAAGAACTGACTTGAAAACATATCTACTATATCGGTTATTTTATAACCAACATAAAAAACTATAAATTTCCATTTATTAAGTAGGTCATTAAATATTCGACGTAATAACCATTTCCCATGCATTTATTACGTTGGTTTCCAAATAAACGATGTTAAAACTAATCCCAATGAATTTTTTACATCGGATATAAAATAACCAATGGAAAAATAGTTTTTTAATAAAACCAATAAACCACTACTACGCCCTACCAAAAAACATGAAATAGACCAAAAAACATACCAAAAACAGACCGAATGAAGACTAGAACCCCCCCCCACTAGTCATCCCCCACCACCGATCAACCACTTCTATTACCTACCAAAAGAGATAAAACAGGCCAAAAAGTACCAAAAACCCACCAAACCCGACCAAAAATAGACTCGAACCCCCCCACCCCACTGTACAACCCCCACCGCACACCTAGACACCCCCCTCCCCAACCCACTGGACACGCCCAAACCAAAAAAATACAAAAACCCGACCCGAACCCTCCCCACCCCACTGGACAGCCCCCACCACACCCCTGGACACCCCCCACACCCTTGGAATGCCCCCACCCCGTAGACAGCCCCCCAAAACCCTGGACAACCCCCACCCTCTTGGACACCCCCTCCCCTTGGACACCACTCCCACACCCCTCGACAGCCCTCCAACACCACTAGAACCCCCCCCCCCCCCCCACTAGACAACCCCTACCACACCCCTATACACACCCACAACCCTGGACTGCCCCCACCCATGGACATCCCTCACTCCCCTGGAAAACCCCCCACCCTCCTGGACACCCCCACACCCCCGGACATCCCCCACCCCCTGGACAGCCCCCCACACCCCCGGAGAACCCCCCACCCTCTTGGACACCCCACCCCTGTACAGCAGTCCCACACCCCTAGACAGCCCTCCCACACCCCTAGAACATTCCCAGACATCCCCCAAAACACCCCTGGACACCCTCTACAGCCCGGGACTTCCCCCACCCCCTGGACTACCCCGCACACCCCGGGACAACCCCCAGCCTCTTGGACACAATCCACCCCCATAGATAGCACTCCCACACCCCTGGAAATCCCTCCCACACCCCTAGAACCCACCCTCCCATTGGACATCCCCCACCACACCCCTGGACACCCCCACAACCCTAGAATGTCCCCACCCCTAGACAACCCCCACACCCCTGGACAACCCCCACACCCCTGGACAACCCCCACCCTCCTAGACACCCCACACCCCTAGACTACTCCCACCCATGGACACCCTCCCACACCCCTGAGACCCCCCAACCTCATGGACACCCCCACCCCCTGGACAACACTCTCACATCCATAGAAAACCCTCCCTAACACCTAACCCCCCACAATGGACATCCCCCACCACACCACTGGACACCCCCACACCCCTGGACTTCCCCACCCCTGGATCCCCCACACACCTGGACAACCCCCACCCTCCTGGACACCCCCACCCCTGGACAACACTCTCACACCCCTAGACATCCCTCCCACACCCCTAGAACCCCCCCCCCCCCCACTGGACAACCCCCACCAAACCCCTATACCCCCCACAACCCTAACCTTCCCCCACACCCTAGGCATCCCTCCATACCCTTGGACAACCCCCCCACCATCCTGGACACCCCTCACACCCCTGGACTTCCCCCACACCCTTGACAGCCCCACACCCCTGCACAACCCCCACCCTCCTGGACACCCCCACCCCCTAGACAGCACTCCCACACCCCTTGAAATCCCTACCACACCCCTAGAAACCCTCACCCTACTGCACATCTCCCACTACACACCTGAACACCCCCACCACACCCCTGGACATCCCCCACCCCCTGGACAGCCCCCACACCCCTGGATAACCCCCACCCTCCTAGACATCCCCACCCCTAGACAACACTCACACACCCCTGGACAACCCTCCCACACCCATAGAAACCCCCACCCCACTAGACATCCCCCACCACACCCCTGGACACCCCCACACCCTTGGACTTCCTCCACCCCCTGGATAGCCCCACACTCCCATGGACAACCCCCACCCTTCTAGACAACCCCCACCCCCTAAACGGCACTCCCACACACCTGGATAGCCCTATCACACCCCTAGACCCCACCAATTGGGCATCGCACACCACACCCCTGGACACCCCCACACCCCTGGACTACCCCCACCCCCCGGATAGACCCCACACCCCTGGACAACCCCCCACCCTCTTGGGCACCCCACCCCCTGGACAACACTCCCACCCCCCTGGAAAACCCTCCCACACCCATAGAACCCCCACCCCAATGGACAACCCCCACCACACCCGTGGACACCCCCCACACCCCTGGACTACCCCCACTCCCGGGAAAGCCCCTGGACAGCTGGTGTTGGGAGAGGAGGTGTCGCCATCTCTCAAGAGGATGAACACCACTGGAAGGTACTCATCACTCTCATATGAGGAGATTGAGCTCTCAAGATGTTTCATCAATTATTTCTTCCCATGTAAACATAATTCATTCTATCACTTTGATGCCAGTATAACCATGGGGAAACACCATAATGTGTGACTAAAATACCTGGTTCTTGGCGGTGGCAATATCCCGGATCTTTCAGGACTAGAAATGATGCTCCTAAGGCTGCTCATGAGATTCCTGAAATGACATTAACAAAAATCCCAGCCGTGGGAAGAGGGTGCTAGTTCATTTGGTGGAGAGGGACACGGAGAAGACGACTACGATGATCCAAAATATACCCAACAAGTACATGTAAGTAACTGTTTAGTTTCAAAAATTAGATGATTAAACAAATATAGGGTTGTTTGTGTGTTTTTTTGGTGACAGACGAGATATGCTGGTAATGTTTTAGGACAAACATTGCATGGAGGAGACAGAAAAACACACAAAAAGACTTATATTTGTTCAATCAGTTAATTTGGGAAATGTAACGGTCACTTACGTGTACTTGTTGGGTATATTTCAGATCACCACAGTATTTTTCTCCGCATCCCTATCCACCAACTGAACTAGTGCCCTCTTCCCACCACTGGGCTTTTTATTAATGTCATTTCAGGAATCTCATGGGCAGCCTTGGGAGCATCATTTCCAGTCCTGCAAGATCTAGGAGATTTCCACCGTGATGATCCAAGAATTTAAGTCACAGATGATGGTGTTTCCCCTAGTTATACTGGCATCAATGTGACCGAATGAATGATTTTTACAGGGGAAGAAAGCATTGGTGAAACATTTTGAGAGATTAAGCTTCGCATGTGAGAGTGATGAGTATCTTTAGTGGCGTTCAGCCCCCCGAGGGATGGCACCGCCTCCTCTCCCACCTCCTGGATTGCACCCCCCCCCCCCCCATTCCCATGGACACCCTGGACATCCCCACCCAACTGGATAGCCCTCCCACACCCCTGGAAACCCACCTCACACCACATGATACCATCAGACCCCTAGACACCCCCTGGACAGCCCCCCACTCCCCTAGAGATCCCTCTCACCCTCCTAGAAACGCTCCCACCCCTGGACTGCCCCAACACTCATAAACACCCAAGACACCCCCACCCCACCGAAAAACCTTCCCACACCCCTGAATAACCCCACCCCTCTAGACACCCCCACACCCTTGGAACCCCACCCCCCAGACCAGAATCCATACCAGAAAAACCATCATAAGTAGACCAAAACAAGAAGTAGAGAAAAATTAAACATTCACATATATAACATTCAAAACATACAATGTCAACTGTACAAAACTAAGTCTAACCTAAAGTACTACCAAATACACAATTACAATGAAAATATTCAAAATTATATTTTACACTACAAACAACAAAAATTCAATCAAACCTGCAAAATAATTTGACCATTCCACTTGAAAGTTTTTTACATCTTGAGAACTATAGGGTTGAGGGTCATCAAATAGATACAAATTAAAAGGATAGTTGTTAACGTGTATAATGAATAAAGAAAATGAAATATTATTTTAATGTTTAAAAAGAAATCATACCTGGTCAAAGTTCCCAACTATTCCAGTTGTTATTATTTCATTCATAAATCTTAACAAATAATATCCACATTCGATGACTCCTTTTTGTTCATGGAAATTTTGTTTGAATGAGTGTAAATTCAATATATTATTTTAATGTAATAATTCAAAAAGTACAAATTATAAAGGGATATTTACCTTTACATTTACATATTTGATCTTTGCACTCATTTTCTTTGTGTTTTTTCAAAAGTAGACACATCCCCTATTAGGAAATAATACGAATGGGATAAATTTAAAACTCATTATAATATATAAAACTATTGAGAAATTGAAACTTAATTTTCCAACATATTCTTAAAACTTTACTGCATATCGCCATGGATAGATTATATCCAATAAATTGTTTTCTCCCGTGGTCAAAAAACACCTAACATCTAATGATCACTGATAAAATAAAATTTATGGTTAGTGGTCTTTTATATTAAAAGAAAATGAACTCTTTGAGAGATATGTGTTTCATACCTCTCACAAAAAGGCATCATCTAACATTGTGTGATTATATTCGGTTCAAATATTTCAGTAACATAAAACATTATTTATTCCTCATCTAATGCACATGCTTCAGGGGAAATCAAATGCGGGTCCATGAATCCATATACATCAATCTATTCATTCTTCTCACAAATGTTATAAATATCCCTAACACAAAACACACATATGTATACATTTTTAATAAATATAATGCAAGGAAATGGTGTTAAGACTTACATGAAAAAACATTCACCACATTGATGCCCATCTTATCTCTAGTAACAAGCTCCATGATATCAGTTTTCACAATACCCATAGTTATTGCACGTCCACAAACATGAGCATCCATTGGAAACTCATAATGATCCACCAAAAAATTTGAATATCTTGAAAATATGTCAAGACTACTAGAATCTGTACCTGATGTCATAGACATTTGTCTTTGTTGTTTTCTATACAGTATTTCTTTACCTTTGAAGTATTCTTGTAAAAATAAATAGAAAAATATTTTAGATTTTAAATGATAAATCAACTTTAATAAAAAATAAAATAGATGATATAACATACATACCTCTATGGTAATGAGTCACAGAAATCTGGATGGACAAATTAAAAAATAGTCGATACTATGTCCAACTACCTTCACCTCATCTATAGGTAATGGTACTCAAGCTGATCTATCTATAATATCATGTACAGTGACCCTATGATTCTCTACCTCTAATTGTTGATGATGAATTTTATCTCCTATACAATATACAAACCCATATGTAGTTATATGATGTTGAGGATCATCAACATATAACTCGCAATAAGAAGGAAGTTGCGGTGGAGGAGTATGATTAAAAATGGAGTCTGTAGGATGAGGTGGGGGAGTGGGAGAAACTGGCGGATGTGGAGGATAAATAATGGGGTCTGTAGGGGGAGGTGGAGGAGTGGGAGATGCAGTCTGAAATTGTCTTTGCATGTTTGAAAATATAGACTGTACCGATGCTCTAATCCTTTCCTCCATTGTCACATTAATATTATTAAATTCAGCCTCCAAGGATTCGATTTTTTATAAAAATCCTCAATGTGAGAAATTGAAGAACGTGGAAACACTTTTCTTACCAATACACCTGCCGGATATCCTCATACACGACCTGGATGTTCGGGCTTTCCCAATGCTACAGATAAAATATCTTGGCTCCCAGCAGCTGTAAATACCCCAGTTAGCTCTTATCCTCATGAGAATCTTATATTACTTAATTGAAAATTTCTTTAATGATTGAAATTACATGAATAATATATTTAACTTAAATAAATAAAATAGATATATTAAAATCCTCTCAACTGCAATTCTTGAATATTTTGAAAGATATTGCCCTTTTTTCCCATCCGAGCTCTTTTCTAGTTTTCATGTCTAGATGGAGGGGATGGAGGGGCCACCTCTCAAGAGCTTGAAGACTTAGCTCTTAGTTATTGTAATTTTATACCATCATTTGTTCTTCCAATAATGTATACCCTCCACGAGATAAACTATGAGGGTATACATTTTTAGATTGGATCTTCTGGTAAGATTTCCTTTTTTTCTATAAAATTAGATTAAGAAATCATCAACAAAATAGTAATATGATCATTTATATAAGAATGATTATAAAAGTTTACATTGAACATACAATAAATGAATCTTTTATTCTAATTTCAAAAAACTGCCTCCATGTGTCTTCATCTAGGAAATGATATATATGACATGTATTTTCATGACTCTTATGACCAAAAATGAAATCAGATGAGAGGGTTGATTTTAAATCCCTCTATATCCTGGCAGACATCGATAAGCATTTCTTCTTGAGTCCTCCAGTGTTAGGAATATCAAATTTCATCTGATAAAGAAGAGTTTGAACATATTATATATACTAGAAACACGTAAATATTAGGCAATTAATAGCAAAAGATCTCACCAAAATCATCTCCCACAACTGAGAGATTATCGCTTTATCCACACTTCTCCAGTCATCATAAAAAATACTTACTTTTCTCTTACCCCGAGCTGATAGAAAAACCATAAAATATTTTTAATTTGGACCTCTAGGATTATCATCCTCATTAAAATCAACGAGTATCCTCTGATCCTACGTACAGTAAAGTGATAGTTTTGGTAAACGTGTGCACCCACATTTACCAACTCTTGACTCTTTGCCGTAATGGGAGCACATGAGGAAGATTAGGGAACATCAATAAGAGCATGTGAATGTTCCTCCCTAGAGGTATGACCAATATGCTCAGCCCCATAATCATGTGTTTGATTAACTGATTGATCTGTCATTATCCATCAAATCAAAAAAAAAACAAACATTGGTTCACAAATATACAAATTCAAATATTAAAATACTAATGTAAACAAAAAATAGAAAATTGTACTATGTTATGTAATAGTAAACATGGTTAATATGGTAAGCATGTTAAACAATGGAAAAGATGTTAAAGATGTTAAAGATGGTAAACATGGTAAACATGGTAAACTAGGTAAACATGGTAAAATGGTAAAGTAATATTCATTGAACAAAAATAATAGATATATAAATTATGTAATGGTAAACATGATAAAGTAAACTAAACAAAATTAAAACAAAAAAACTTATGCTTATTTGTTTTAATACATGTTTTCATAAAGAAAAAACTTACATTATCTAACATTTTATGAAAATAATAAATGTAAACAAGAAATAAACTAATGTTACCTATAATTTTAAGAATGTACAAATGGATTGTTTTCCCAAATTCCTTCGTCATGATCTTTTCTTATGGCACAAACCATGTCTTCAACATGCTCATCATTATGTTCTGTTAATCATTACATGGAAGTAGGGATCTCACATAAATAAGTATCATCATCAAGTTCATCCTCACCACCTTATTGTTTTTCCCTTTTAAAACAATAGCCCACTGCATATCTGATTGGTCTACTTCATATAAAATTTGTTTTTCATGTCTTTCCATTAGAAAATAATCAGTTGTGTCTTCCAATCTATTTAGATTAACAACTTTCATTCCAAATTCATCATGTATGACACTTCTATAACTGATAAACCATTTATAGTTAAAAATAGGAACATTAATTTTAAAGTAATCAACCTCCCATATTTCTTCAATCACTCCATAATAAGCACTCGATGCAGAAATTGGGTTTTTGTATTTAGCTATCGAATAATACATTGCTTCTGAAAAACCAATAAACCACTATTCTGAAATGCACTTCTGTTGTCCTGAGATTTCGTATGAAATATATTTCCATTAATGTCATAACCGGACCATGTTATCACAATTAAACATGGACCACCCACTACCCATTTTAATGTCTATGATACATCTAATCTACCAATCCAGGTATTTTTAATCCTTGAAAAAAATGTTTTGGTGTGATCATTCAAAATCCACTTTTCTTTCTTCTTGGGATGACATTTTTTAAACTCATTAATATGCAATGTGATATACGGTTGAGAAAACCTATGTTATTCAAGATGTATAATTCTAACTTTATCATCTGTTCAGATGGAAATGATTTGAAATTCAAGCCACCAATACCCTTTCCCTCATTATTAACTCGTTTATAGAAAGATGGAGGTAAACCTATGTGTTGCGCCATAACCATGTATCTCGTACAAAACTCTGTAACCTCTTCAGAAATATACTTTTCAATAATGGAGGCTTTAGGTTGATATGTATTCTTAACATACCCCTTCAATATTTTCATATACCTTTCAAAATGATACATCCAAAAAAGATATATAGGTCCATAAAGCTTTATTTCTCGAACCAAATGAATCATTAAATGCACCATTATATCAAAAAATGTTGGAGGAAAAGACATTTCCAATTGAAAAAGTATAAAAATTGCATCCTTTTCCAAAATTATCAAAGAATTTACAGCAGTCACCTTATTACAAATTGAATAGAAAAAACAACAAAACTTTAGTATAGTATTTTTGACACGGATGGGAAATATTCCACGCAATGAAACTGGTAGAAGTTATTGCATTATGACGTGAAAATAATGAGATTTCATACATATCAGCCTCAATTCCTTCAATGAGACAAAATTTTTTACATTTGAAGAATAAACTTAAGGAACATTGATATCATGAATACAATGAAAAAATCTAATTTTCTCCCTCTTGGATAATGTATGACAGGCAGGGGGAATAAATTTTCATTTTCTATTAAGAGCGGGAGCTAAATCCAAATGTATTCCCATTGATAATAAGTCTAATATTTCATTCAACCCATATTTTTTTCCTTTAATATCTAAAAATGTTCCAATCAAACTATCACATATATTATTCTCCACATGCATTAAATCAATATTATGTTTAACTACATGATATCTCCAATATGGTAGCTCAAAAAATATTGAACTTTTCTTCCAAATATGTCTATCATTACCTGATTTCTTGTATCTTTCCCAATGTCACTTCAAGGTTTTCTACCCACTCAAAATATAGATTAGGGGATAATTTTTTTTGGTAAATATCAAATTCTTGTGAGCCATTGAATGCCTTTTGTAGTCTTCTATAAGTGTGATCCATAGACAAAAACATTAGATGACCCATGTACAATTTTTTCCACCCATGATGAAATTGACAATATGATGTTTATTGTTCAAAAATTGGACATGATTTATGCCCTTAAACACTGTATCCAGGCAAATTTTAATATGTTGGGAAGTCATTTATAGTGGACATATGCACTGCATGCAGTCACTACTAGAAATCTGACTTTTCTCAATGCTTTTATACGAACGGTTTGGCCAAACCGTTGGGAAAGTGTATGGCTTTCCCAACGGTTTTGCCAAACCATTCGGAAAAGTACCCTTTGTGGCAACCTTTGCCAAAAGTTTGGCCAAACCGTTGGGATAGGTATACCCTTTCCCAAAAGTTTGGCCAAACCGTTGGGAAAAGTCCACTTTGTGGACACCTTCCCCAATGGGTTGGCCAAACCATTGGGAAAGGGTATACCTATCCCAACGGTTTGGCCAAACTGTTGGGAAAGGTCCCCCATGGATCAAACTTCACCCAGAATCAAAATCCAGGCTCAAAATCTATTCCAACGGTTGTCAAAACCGTCGGTATAGGTCTATACCAACGGTTTTGACAACCGTTGGTATAGATCCTTTGATTTTTTTTATCAGTTATTCTTACAGAGAACATTATATAAATCAAAATTTAAAATAAATATGAGAATACATATATATATTTATGTAATTATGTTCACAAATTTCTTGTTAGGTTAGTGGTTAAGTCATTCAATGATAAACTAGGGGTCCTGGGATCAAATCCCAGCGAATGTTTTTTTTTTTGAAATACATATACCAACGGTTCCATAACCATTGGTATATATTTTCATATTACTTATACCAACGGTTTCCAAAACCATTGGCAGAGGTCTATATCAACGGTTTTCGGAAAACCATTGGTATATTCATATCCCAATGGCTTACTTGGCTACGGTTCTTCAAACCGTTGGTATAGCCTATACCAACAGTTTCAAACCATTGTTATAGGTTAGTTTTCCAGTAGTGAGTTGAAATTATTCCATTTTATAAGAATCATACATCCTAATACCGTCCTCTCATAGAAGTTTCAAATCATCAATCAATGGTGACAAGAAAACATCAATATCATTGCCTGGTTGCTTTGGACCAGAGATCATTATAATCTACATGACATATTTATGCTTCATACAAAATTGAGGAGAGAGGTTGTAAATTACCAATAAAACAGGCCATGAACTATGTGTGCTACTGATGGTTCGGTATGGATTCATTCCATCTATTCACAACCCTAGTCTGAGATTTCTAATTTCATTTCCAAATATAGGATATTGCTCATCAATTTTCTTCCATTGTGGACAATCAGCTTGATGACGTATTTTTCCATCACATATCCACTCAGCAGCATGCCATCTTAACCTTTATGCATCATTTGAATTAGAAAATAAACGTTTGAAACGACGAATTATAGGAAGATAGCAAAATTCCTTGGAAGGGATCTTTGTAATCTCTACATCTGCCTATGATTTTTCATTCACCTTATACCGCGATGTCCCACATTTAGGACACTCTGATAGAAATTCATATTCCTTCATATATATCATATAGTCATTTAGACAAGCATGTATTTTCTTGTATCCTAATCTCACCAGGAAAAATATTTTCTTGGCCTTATAATGTGAATCTGGAAGATAATTATCTTTTGGAAGAATGTCTTTCATCAGTTATAGCAGCTCTGTAAAACTTATGTCACCACATCCATGTTTTGCCTTCATGTTAATAAATCGTAACCCTGCTGAAGAAACCATAAAATCTATACAACCAGGATACAATGGTTTTTCAGCATCACTATATAGACGTGCGACTAACAGTTTTATCTCAATTTGTTCTTCTGCAATATCGAAAATCATTTCTTCAATTCCATCGGAGTTACCATCTTGCGAATCATCATCATCAGTAGATCTAACATTTCATCCAGTTTCACCAGCCAAATCCATGGGCTGTAACTCATATTAAAACCATGACAAATCAGATGATATTTTATCTCTATACTTTTCAACTTCTTCATATTCAAACATTTCAGGCATGGACAGAAAAAAATGTCACTTCTTGGAATATTTCGTTTAGCAAATTCAAAAAATGCATCAACACCTTACTCATATTCATTACTCATTTGATGTTCCATAATACAACTTCAAATCATTATTACCTATAAAAAATAGCAAAACTATACATCTTTTTAAGATAAGAAAAATATATGTTTATATGAGAAATATCATAATTTAAATGTAAAACAATTTTGAAATATAAATCAAAACTACGCGTATTTAAAAAAATTTTCTTGAAAATAATTTTAAAAAGAAAATATAGTTAGATATAACAGTTTTAAATTCATCTTTGTTCCTTTATTCTTATGGTTCACAAAGAAAACATCCTGGTGAAACTTGATACCAAATTCACCCTTCCATACAAATAAAATAAGAATTATAAATATTAAAATATGTATACATTCACTACATAAAATTAAACATATTTTAATGATAAACCACTGGACACCCCCCCCCCCCACCCCTCTAGAAAGCCCCCCACCCCCAGGACAACACCCAAACCCCCTTCGATAGCACCCCCAACCCTTGGACACCCCTACCACCATGGACAACACCCCCACCCCCTTGGACACCCCCTAGACACCACCACCCCCTTGGACAACCCCCACCCCTGGAAGCCACCCCCACCCGCTTGGACACCCCACTGGACACCACCACCACCTTGGAAATCCCCCACCCCTCTGGACAACCCCCAACCCTCTAGATTGGGCCCACCCCTTGGACAACCCCACCCCTCCTAGACACTACCCCCACCCCTACCCCCTTGGACACCCCTGGACACCCCCAACCCTCTAGAAAACCCCCCATGGACAGCCCCAAACCCTCTAGGCATGACCCACCTCCTTTGAATGTACCCCCACCCCCTTGGACATCCCCCACCCCTCCGACACTCCCACCCCCTCGGACCCCCCCCCCCCCCCCCCCCCACACCCTTGGACCCCCCCCCCACCTCCATGGACACCCTGGACACCCCCAAACCCTCTGAATAGCCCCCTGAACCCTCTGAATAGCCCCCACCACTCTAGACATCCCCCACCCCTGGACATATTCCACCCCTCAAGACCGTCCCCACCCCTCTAGACACCCCTACCCCCTGGACACCCCCTACCCCCATGGACATCCCATTCACCCCCTTAGACACCCCCACCCCCTAGACACTCTTATCCCCTTGGACTGCCCCCTCACCCCCATGGACACCACCACCCCCACCCCATTGGACACCCCCAACCCCCTTGGACAGCCCCCACACCCCCTGGACCACCACCCCACCCCCTTTGGCATCCCTGCACCCCTAGGACACCCCCAACCCCCTTGGACAACCATCACACCCCCTGGACACCACTCCAACAATCTTTGACACCCCCTTGGACACCACCCCCACCCCATGGACACCCCCTGGACACCACCACCACCTTGGTCAGCTCTCCACCCCCTGAACACAACCTACACCCCCTTGGACACCCCCTGGACACCTCCAACCACTTGGACATCCCCCACCTCTCTGGACAACCCCACCACCTGGACAACTCCCACCCCTCTAGACATCCCCCACCCCCTTGGACACCCCCACCCCTACTGGAAGCCATCCCCACCCCTACCCCTCAGACACCCCCTGAACACCCCCAACCCTCTCGACAACCCCCCCCCCCCCGGACAGCCCCCGAAACCCTTTGGACATGCCCCCAAACCCTCTAGACAACCCCCACCCCCTTGGACAGCCCCACACCACCTTCAATACCCCCACCCCCTTGGACCCCCACCCTCACACCCCTGGACTACCCCCACCTCCATGGACACCATGGACACCCCCAACCCTCTGGACAGACCCCTCAAACCCTTTGGACAGACCCACCCCTCTGAACAGCCCCCAACCCTGGACATCCCCCCACCCCCTGGACACCCCTATCCCCTTAGAGAACCCCCTCATCCCCTCACCCCTGGACATCACCACCCCCACCCCCTTGGACACCCCCAACCCCATTGGATATCCCCACGCCCCCTGGACACTACCCCCAACCCCTTGGACACCCCCACCCCACTGGACAACCCACCCAACCCTCCTGGACACCCCAACCCACTTGCAAAGTCCCCCACCCCTTTTCAAACCCCCTGTATGTGCACACACACATGATAGAACACACAAAAACCATAAACTTGCATGATACCACCTCCATAGGTTTATTTTACTAGAAAATAATTTACCATGTTATATATGAACACAATGAAACTTACCATGATAGAAAGAACAAATAAAAATAACATCTCAAAAAATTAATTTTGGGCATCGGGGAAAATAAAAACTAAAAACATGTCGTTTAAGGCTTAATTTAGGGTTTTGAGTTGACCTGATAGATCTGATGATAATAAATATAAATAATGATGTTGGCAAAATGAGTCTAGAGGGAACGACTTTGAAGAATAATTTCTAGGTTTTCTGCAAAATAGAGACGAGTCACAAGTCGCCCGATCGAAGAAAACAGAATGACTGAATACGGGGTCTGATAAATCATTTAAAAGATTTATTACTTTGGTTATTTAATAACTGGCTTGGTAATTTTTTTTAATGTCTATAACATCTATTATTTAATAACCAAAATAGAAAACAATGTATCACATTATTTATAAAATAACTGATTTGATAAATGTCACTTTATCACGTCGGTTCTTTTGATAACTGACGTGATAAATTGATGGGATTATTTTTATCACATCGGTTTTTTATAATCGACGTGATAAAGTTCCCAGATTCTGATTTTCACATTGGTTATACAATAACTGATGCAAAAAATCTAATCTCCATATATTTTACATCGGTTATAAAATAACCAACATAAAAAATGGTTCCTAATTGATATCTCATGTCGGTTATAAAATAAACTTAGTGATATATAGATTATTAAACCTTTGAACATCGGTTATATAGAACCAACGTGATAAATGCCGATGTGTTAAACGTTTTTTCCACTAGTGCAAGTTCATCCTTATTAGGTATTGTTTATGTTCAAGTTTCCCTTGGGAGAATTATATGATCTATCTATATTAAAAACCGGTATTTTTTATTATCCAATATTTATTTATTGGGTCTTAAAGTATTAATTTTATTTTTTTATCATTTGGACACTTAAATTGAAATTTTTTTAAATGAGAACTGATCTTTTTTCCAATTCAATCAACAATCATTTTATTACATATCTATATTTTCTTTCAAATGATCTTAACAATGTTTGTTATATCCTTAAATGATTGATTGGATTTATTTGTAACCTCATTTTACTTTAAATATAATAGTTTAAACTGAATATTCTTTCCATTTTACAAATGAGGCACTTTTTACCAAAGGTGTGAAATATATTTTAATGTAAAAAAAATGAAATCCATCCAGGGCCCAAAAACAACCTACCTCACAATGATGTTTTTTCACTCTTCACTCAAGAGAAATTAAATATGGAGTTATGGTCATACTTGAAAATTTCATGTATCACCATACTCTTGTAAAAATTATACTTTATCCACAGCGTGAAACATGAAAATCAATTCAATCACGAGGGATTTAATTAAAGGTTCAAATTATTCTGTGGATTAGGGTTGGTGAGAAAATGATTGAGTATGTTTCAGGCCAGTAAGAGGAGGATAAACTATTAAGTACAATGCATGATTATTTTAAGTGAAAAAATAAAAAATTCCTCTCTTACCCCCCTTGAAAATGTGAAAATCAACACAAACCCCTATTATGACATAGTACATGAGCTAAAAAATGATTACAATTAATGATATCATCCATGTTCTCATTTTTTGTAATTCCCCAGAAAAGAAAAACTTTTTGTTCATTTTTTCATGGAGGATGATATGAAAATTCAATATGATGAGTGAATGAAAATTCATAAACATTATTTTTGAGAGGGAAATGATTCATCAAAGAACATACAATGATACATTCAAGATCATCAACATTTGTTTATATTTTTTTGATGGATAAATGGATGAAACAAAAATGCATAATGAAATGATGATACATGCCCAATTATATTATTATACACTACCCAAAATATTGACACACACCTCGCACCACAAATAAATGATACACATCCCAATGAACGCACAAGAAATTCCTTCCCCCATACTCAAACATGAAATATACATATAAAAATACTAAAAGTGTAGGTTGGATAGAAAAATTTGGCTTGTAATGTGGCTTAAACGTATAAGGAAATTCATTGAATCTAAGGGCTTATGGAATATAAATGCAATGTTAGGTCTCAAGTGAATATGTGTCTAGGAAAATTAGTGCATCAATCAAATTAAAAAAATTCATCAAATCCAATGATTTGAAAGAGAAAAATAAAAAATTATGGTTCTTAAAGAAAATTCATGTTTTTCTCAAGAAAGTGTGGGTATTAGGAATAATATGCCAATGTGGTTTAGAATAACTCACATGGATAGAAAAATATTTTGAGTCCGTGTTTCATGGTCATGGATTTCAAAAATTAGTTTAACTCATAAAAATGCATGATAATCAAATTCAAGGAAATTGTTTTTCACATCAACAATAATTTAAAATCCATTTAATCAAAAATAATTACAACACTTTCAAAATAAATTGATGTGTGAAAATTAAATAAATATTTATTAAAGCTCAAAAATCCTAAAAATATGAAAAAATTATAACGTACACAAGTATAACTAAGATGGTTGAACCCCCCCCCCCCAACACTTAAATTTTACTACCCATCATTTTATCATAATAAAAAATAAATATAAGGGTAGAAAATAAATGGGAAGGAATGATACAAGCTGACATTATTTTTTAGGTGGATAACATGAGTTAAGATCTTAGCTACTTCTAATAGACCATGTAATCATGAAATAATACAAATAATAAGAAAAAAATATAGAAAGTGGATAGAGGAGAGATCATGGTTTAAAACCCCATGTGGGTGCTAGGATTTCACTTCCCCTAGTCAAGTATTTGAAATAGATTATCTTCAATAAGATGGTGGGTGTGGTTTGTTTGAGATGAACCAAAACTTGTGAATTTTTCCAATTTCCATGAGTAAACACTTAATGTAGAGAACCCCAAAGAGTATAAGAACCTTTTTAACCCTCAAGAAAGAAAAAAGATATAATTAAAGATCAAGAGTAGGAAGGAATAGAAGATATGGGTGATCCTTGTGAACTTCCTTGGTTTCCTCCTCCATATGGTATGAAAATTATTGTTGAGGAAGTAGTCACACAACCACATGTTTTCCAACTCTTCTTCTTCAATCATCGCTACTTGGTTAGTCTTTTTTATAACATCCATGGTCTGATCCATTTGTGATGTATCAAAAATTTCAAAGAAAGGAAGTCAAAAAATAATTTAACTTGAATAATATTAAAACATGTATAATTAATAAAAGAATATTTCCTTTCATGTAATTCTACTTGGTAATTTACCTCTTCAAGCATGATCATTGTATACTCTATCTCAGCAGGTCTATCTTCTTCATTATCTTCCAATGTAACAGAGAGGTTGAATGTTTTTATTGATTCGTTATCAAGGATGGGAAGATCATGTTTAAAGTTATGTTTAACAAAGATATTCCAAGATTCATCAAAAAAATGTTGATCTCCCATCAATGAATCAACTTGCATGTATACTACTGAGACCTCCTCGAGCAATGTTTGAGTGCGGGATTATGTGATTAGTTCCTTTAGGAGTTATTTCGAACTTGCATTAGGGTTGTTAACATAAAATAATTGGTGAAATATCTTCCACCACTCATTCTAGTTCATGTTCTAGTTACTCTTGGTATGTGCATACATATTCAGAAATTAATTTTATTTGGGTCTCTAGGTTTGGCACTATATCACTAGTCCTTGAAATTGAGCATCAAGATCATTAAAAACATTTTCTATCACATGATATTGTTCAACCCATGTATAATGATTTGAATTAAAAGATATAATGAAAAAATAGATTTTTATGTTTTTTTTAAATTGATGAATTTTTTGTTTTTTAAATAAAAGAAAAATTATTTAGAAAATATGACTAAAAATAATGAGTGAAGACCACCTGGATACCTAGAAGTGGTGCTAATTTGATGAATTGTTATCGTGCTCTTTCTAAAAAATATTGATAACTTAACGTAGTATACAGGCTGATCTAGGTCATTCTCCTGAGGAGATTTTGCAGTCAATAAATCACTACTTATAATGTACTTTTCATATATATTTTCCATTTATGAAATAAAACTAAAATAAATTTATGTTTGATAAATGAGGATTTAAGATAAGGAAAAGTTAATATGAAATGCATATTGAAGATAGAATAAATGAATACATAATGATACTAGACAGAAAGGATATCCTCGTAAGATATTATCCAGAATGAACCCTCATTGCCTCTTTGTTAGCTTTAAATATAATTAATGAGAATTATATATTGTATGAATAAAACAAATACTCTTTTACATATAGTTGTGAATATAATTTGCACTAAATGATTGCCTAGAGACCACACACCCACCTCATCAATCAAGGGAGAATGTTGTATAAGAGAAAGCTAATCCTTGGATGGCAAGTGGAGACACAAAGTCACCTTACACAAAAAGATCCCCCTCAGAGTAACTATAAGTAAATAAGAAACATAAAACATTAATTTATAATTACATGGTTTCAACACCAGATTGATCCCCCGAGAAATTCCTCGGGTTAGTTACTCATGATCATGAGTACATGAGATCCCAGTGTAGAAGAACGGGGTGAAAAACAAAAGATAAAAAATAGAATGAGATTAAGAAGAAGAGGAAAATATATTAAAAATAAATAATACTATTAAAATTGAAATAAATTATAAAATAATAGAAAATGTCCACATAGAAGATTCTATATTTTTAGAAGGGGTGTGGATTCATATTAATAGGTATAAGAGGTGAAATAATTTTCCCAAAAGTATCCTCCAAATATTTCTATGTGGATATCTTATTAAATTTCTGAATTTTTAACAGTTTTCTTCATGAAATTTGTTCCATAATACCTCCTTCATTCACCCTCATAATCGAATCAACATTGAGAATAAGATGTAATAGTTATGGCTGTTTCACTCTTAGACATTTAATTATATACATGCGCGACATCAGATTCCACATCTTTACATTCCCATACCATTATGATCCTCTAAAATATGGATTAAAACATTGGAGACTTAAAAAAAGTTGTTTCCCACTTAATTTAGATTCCCCCCACAAAATATGAGACATTATGGACACATGGTTCATATTTTGTGAATTAATTATTTAATAGAACCGTTTCTGCACGGTGAGATGTTTCATATTCCACATCATTAAGCCATTCAACAAATTTAATAATGAGATTATTTTGACTTTAAACTCATAAATGATGAGAATCATTGAATCTTATGTCATCTCCATCTTGAATCACCTCTATTGGAGGTGTTTAGATTGAGTTTTGAATATGTTATAGTGGTGGGATCCACGCTTTCTGCCTAAAAAATCACCTCAATTAAAGTGTTTAGATTGAGTAGTGAATCGGTTATAGTTTTGGGGTTCACACTGTCCGCTCAAATAATTTACCAACATAAATGAAATTTTTGTACCCCAAGATGCTCAAATTAGCTCATGTTCAAGAAGAGAAAGTAAAAGGGAATAAACTAAGGATTCTAAAAAAAGGATCACTCAATTCAGAATCATAGAAACTCTCTTATTTGAAGATTATTTTAAAAAATTTCAAGTTTCTTTCGAAAGAAATTGTTTTCCTAATATTGTTTTTTAAATTTTATATTTTAAACATGTGATTATAAAATGGAATAGAAATTTTCCTCAAGAAATTATCTAGTTATTTTTAGAATTACATTCATCTATTTAAACATACTTTTATGAACAATACACTTAACTAAGGATATACTCTAATGATACCATCAAACATATTTCTCAATATGTATTATGATCATTTTGACCAGGGAAAGTATTAAAATTCACTATTCTATTTCTTTTAAAATGGATATTTGTTTATTTTATAGGAATATTGATTATATTTTATTATTTATTTATATGATGAATGGATTTTATTTATTAAGTGATTGGTGGGTCATGAAATTAAACATCCCCCCGATGCATTGGCAGGTCTCATGAGATAAATTGGGTTGGGGATTTGGACTTGGCCTTACACATTTTTATAATATTCCTTGCCATGAGGCAGTGATAGTATGTTTATTATATCCATCATTATGTATTAAATTATTATGAAATTAGTTATTGATTTCCATGTGATTATTAAAATATTTACTTTATCCAAGGATAAGTTTCAAGCTCATGTGCTTTTTTATGTGGTATTATTTGATCAAATTTTATTCTTTACATACAACTCATTCAATAGTTTTTTATATGATAGATTCTATTGTATACAATACCTTACAGATCATTTGAGCTCACCATTTTTTTAGTCCCTTCCCAGGATGTGAGGAAGTGTACTTCAGTTGATATAAAATGATATGATAGAGGTAGTAATGAAATTCTAAAAGAAGAAACTATATTGTATTTTATTTTTTCAAATATTTAATGATAATTTAATCATGTATGATGTTTTACTATATTACTAAACTATTAGATATCTCAGAATGTGATCAATTGTATCTAGTGACAATATAATATTGTAACCACTAGATCTAGGGTACTAGGGTTAGGGTTGTTACATTTTGTATCATAATAAGTTTAGTAGAACCCATGGGAACTATCTTTATTAAAACATAGATAAGGGAACATAACCCTATGGATGAATTTGAGGAATGTATAATTTTAGGATAATATCATAAATTTTGTTAAGCTATAGATTATGGGTTTTTCCATGAAATTGATATCTAGTAAGATACAAAAAATGTGCTTGGTTTAAGAAAATATATGTCTATGTGTAATAACCCCAAAAAGAGTTGGTTGAGTATATCTCTACCACCATTCTAGTACGTTGTGAATAGGTACTTACTACAAACATCTTTTGACAATTCCAGGGGATATTCATGGGTTAATTAACATTTTCTTAAAAACCATTATGAATGATTTGAAAATAATTTTATGATTTGAAGATATTCCGAATAATACTAAGAGTATTATTATGAGGTTACCTATGTTTAAATTTTCAATTTTTTAGAAGCATTTAAATTGTTTCATAATTATATATTATGAATCATAATGTTATGATCTAATCTAATGTTTGTGATTATTTATGAGTGGAACCTTTGAATAAGGAATGAAAATAGTATCTATTCACTTAATCTTTGTAGTGATTTTGCTCTAGGGAAAATAAATGAGGCTAGATTTGGAGCAGAATAATTCATAACATTATTCGGGAAGCAGACTCAGGTTATAAACAACAAACATGATATTATAGGGAAGGTTTCTAATTAAAAACATGGAATGATGATGTTATACTATTTCATGAGACAATAACCTCCATCATAAAATTGATCCACAAATCCATTAGTAACTAAGAAATTTATATGTTCCATAGATAATATATTTCTCAATTTGGGAAGTAATGAAATGGGTATGATTTTTTATAAAAGTATCTTGTCTCATGGGGGATGTGGATCAATGGTGGTCACTAATTAAAGAAACTATTGATGTGGAGGAAACAATGAAAATGATGGGGAATATTTTAAGGTACTTATCTTAAAAAATATATTTCTTAGGAATAATGAGTGGATATAGAGGTAAAATTCCTCATTCCTTGACAAAACTAAGAGGGAAATATTTCTATGTATGAAGACAATGTTTTGAGGTTATCAAGGAATGTTGTAGAATATGTACATAAATAAATTAGTAATATTGAATATCTTATTTATGGGATAAATCCAATCCATAAATAAGAACTATTCTACCAAAATTTATCATCATATAAGGATATCGTGTCATGTTATATGAAAAGAGAGATAAAATTTTCAAACTCTTATAAATTTTTGAGGAATAAAAGAGATGATGGGGGAAACTGATCACCTCATAAAGTAAATAATTTTTTGGGGAAGAAGAGAATAGTTAATTTAAAATATGTGATACCCATGGAAGGAAATACTATAGTACAATATTGAATGGAATAAGATTTTGTTTCATGTATAGAGGTAAAGGCCATCCAGGTGATGAATTTGAGGGTAAGGGAAAATCTATAAAAGTAGACTGCTTTATTAGTGTAATTTATTTGTAAAGTGATGGGTCACTATGAAAAAAAATGCTCCAAACATCAATGGAAATTACCAAACAAGAGTCTAATGGGATTTGTCCAAGCATATGTAATTACCAGAGCCAAAGATAATGTTCCTAGTGATTTGGTTACATGTAATTTGATCATAACATCAATGGTAGCTAATGGTTTATTTTATTTTTAATCCTCACACTTTTATATATTCTACAATTTTTTAAAAAAAATATTATAGATTTCACTAGAATAATAATAAGGGAGTTACCAATATTGGAACATAAAGGAAAAATTACAGAAACATAGATATATCAGTCAATCACCATTTTGATTCAATGGTGTACCCTACAAAACAATTTTAATATAATTAAAATGGTAGACTTTCATAAAATAATTTGTATGAATTATATTTCAAAGAATAATGTAATAAAATTTTACCCGGAGAAAGAGATTTTGATTTGTGATGAAGATGTGGAATTATTTGTCATTAGAATAGAGACTTCATCATTTTAATAAACACTACATCCACACCAAGTACCTACACATAATTAATCTATGGGTGAAGAGGAGAATAAAAAACTAATGGAAGTTAATGGTAACTTGAGGATAGAAGATGTTCTTATTGTGTATGAATATATTTTTGTGTTTCTTAAATAACTACCTAGATATCCACCTGAGTGTGAAGTTATGTTTTATATTGAACTCATCCCTAATGAAAAATCTATATATAACACTCCATATAGGACGGAAACCATAAATATAATGGATTTAAAGAAACAAATACAATATTTGTGTGATAAGGGATATAGATTCCCAAGTTTTTTACCATAAAGATATCATGTTCTATTTGTGAAAGAGAAGGATGAGATTATGAGATTATACATTGATTATAGGGAAATCAATTACATTAACAATAATAAGAAGTATTTTATACCGCATATTAATGACTCGATTGATCAAATTATAGTAGAAAAAAATTTTAAAAGTTTGATCATCATCATAGGTATCCCTAACTCAGAGAAATAAAGGAATATATTTCAAAGCCCACATTTTATATGAAGTGTGGACAATAAGTGTTTATAGTAATTTCATTTTTATTGACTAATACAACTTATATTTTTATAAATATATGATGAATAGACTGTTCAAGGAAAATTATTATAATTTGTTGTGGTATTTACTGATGATATATTGGTAGAATACAAAAGTTATTAAGAGAATAAGAGTCATTTATGAATCATGACTGAGACTCTTATAGAAAATAATTTAAGTGGGAAATTTAGAATTTGTGAATTTTGGAATTAAGAATTTACATTCTTATATATTATTTCTATAAGAATAGAATATTCATTGATCCTTAAGATAAAATGGATTCCAAAGAATGGCCTATAGAAACAAAGATAATTGAGGTACATAGTTTCCTTATATTAGAAAGTTATTACCAGTGATTTGTTAATTTTTTTTCAAGATTATCAAAATTGAATAATAAGTTAACAAGAAAAGGGGATACATTCTTATTTATAAAGGAATATAAAGAATGATTTAAATAATTAAAGAAGAGGTTTATCAATACAATGGTATTGAAATTACCATCAGGATGTGATGGATTTTGATATAATGTGATTCATAAAATAATGTAATGAAATGTGTCCTTATATAGAATAATAATTTTTATTTCATATGAAAGAATGCAATTAAATAATTATAAACTGATTTATCCAACTCATGATATTTAGTTGGTATATTTAATTTTTTCCTCGATGAAATACATGAATTATCTACATGTTAAGAAATGGGAGATATATACGGATAGAAAGATTGAGAAATACATATTTTTATAAAATGATCTCAACATGAGGAAAAGAAGATGGGAATAGCTACTAAAGGATTATTACGGATGAATACACTACCAAATTAGAAAGGATAATAAAGTAACTGATGTGTTGAGTTGAAAAAAATGATGGAGTTCAAGATTATTCAAGTATTGATAATGATTTTTTATTTATGGACATATTAATTTTTATATAATAATTATTAGTGAGGTGGAAACATAATCCTTTTTCAAATGATATCCAAACAATATTTATTTGGAAAATTTGAAGAGTTCTCAGCCTTTTGATGGAAAATTTTAATGGAAAATTAATGATTAAATTGATAGGGAGTTGGTATATTTCATTTAAGAGAATGGTGTTTTAAAATTTGGAAAGGGGGTATGTGTTTTATATATACTTGACCCAAAGAGAGAATTATTGGAAAAGGTGAATAACTAAAATTTCTCTATACACCATTGTAACACCCATATGAACATAGATTTGAAGGAATATTTTTAGTGGTATAAAATGAAGTGGTAAATTTATAATTATGTTTAATAATTATTGGTTTGTAAAGAGGTGATGTATGTGTGAGAAAATCCTTGAGGAGTTAAGAAATATCCACCTATTCTAATTTGAAAATGGGAAGATATCTCTATAAAATTTAACACTAGACTTTCATAGACTCCAAGAAAGAATGATCCCATATGGGGTATTATTGATAATATTACCAAATATATGCATTTTATCACTATAAGAGAAGGATTAACAATTTATCATCTTTCATGACTCTATATTAATGAAATTTTAAGACATCATAGAGCACCTCATTCAATTGTGTCTCATTTTGAGCCATGATTTACATTGAAATTTTGAAAAAGTCTTTAAAAGTCTCTTGATACAGATCATTTCAAGACCACAACATATCATTACCAAATTGACAGAAAGTCTAAAAGGATGATTCAAAAATTACAATACATGTTGGGGCTATGCTCACTTTACTTTGAAGGTATGTTGGGTCAATATTTACCTTGGTGGAGTTTTCCTATAACAATAGCTTCCATTGAAGTATTTAATGGCTCCATATGAGGAATTCTATGAAAAAGAGATATCGTCCACCAACCTTTTGGGATGAATTAGATTTAAAGGAAGCATGGAGGGCTATAAATTTTTAAGGATACAATGATTACGGTAAAGGATATTAAGATCCCTATTAATATAGATCAATGAAGGGAAGATATATATGTTGATAAAAAAGGAAACATTTAAAATTTCATGAGGGAGATTAGGTTTTATTGAATCTATATCCATTGATGTGTGTTATATGGTTTAATAAGAAAGGAAAAATAATCCCTAGGTATATCATACCTTTTGATATTATCGATATAATTAGATCATTATCTTATCATTTGAAAATTCCATTGAGTCTCACTAAAGTACATGATGTGTTCCATATTTCACTATTAAAAATGTTTATAATATACCCAAAAAAATGTGATCACCTATTAAGAAATAGAATCGGAACCTGATCTACATTACTATATAGATCCCATATATATTATTGACATAAGCAAACAAGTGTTATAGATTTAGATAGATTGAATGTTAAATGTATTTTGGAGAAATCAAATAATAGATAAATAAATGTGGGGACATGAGGAATTTATGATGAAGAAATACCTAAATATTTTCTTATGGTAAAATTATGGAAATTTCAAGGATGTAATTTCTAATGGAGGGAAGAATGTAACACCCATTCTTCAATTATATAAAACTTTTCTTTCTAGAGAAACAAGAGAATAATAAAAATCATTTTATTTATGAATTTTATTAAAAGAAAAATTCTAAAATTTTATAAATTTTATTTTCTAAAATAAATATTATTTTTGAATTAATGTTGTAAAGATTATGTTATGGTTCACTTTTAAGATTTTTTAGAAATAATTGATTTTTGTGTGAATAGGGAAAAAACATTTGCCAAAAATGGTAACTTTTTTATACTATAATAATATAGTAATAAATTTAAAGATCGTAAAACCTTTTATAGAACAAATATATGTTTTATAATTAATATAATTCATATTAATATATCATTTCGATCTTATAAATATGTTCTTAACATTTTTAAAATTTAAGTAATGTTTTTTTCCCAATAAAAACTATATTTTTCTTTTCAATTATTAAATTATTTACATGGTTCCATTATATCATGACATGATTTAAATAAAAATAAAAATATTTTTATTTATCATTATCCGATTAATTGTTTTAGATCGACATTATTCTTAATTTTCTTTATACTCATTATTATTCTTAAAATAATTATTTTTCTAAAAACAGTTTTCATTGTGTTTTTTACACTTTCATTAAAATGAATTTCTTCCATTCATAAATATTGAAAATTTTTACATAGATTCAATATTTTTAATAATAATAATTTGTATTAGTTAATAAGGTTAACATAATTTTTTGACATAATGAATTGTAAAAATTATAATTTTTTTACTGTAGTTTGGGTTAAAATGGGTTTATCGGGGTGGGAGGATGTTAAAAAAATGTATAAGTGTTGATTTTACACTTAAAATTATTTAAAACTCATTTTTGGGATTATTTTGATGCTAACCTCAAGAAATTAAAATATTTTACAATTTGGGTCCACTTTCACAAAAAAATATGTTCTGTTATTAAAATCTTTTGAGTAATTCCAAGTGTGTCCTTTACCTCACTTCTAAAATGGAACCACTTCGATATTATGTGCATATATTAAGCCATTTATCTAAAAACAACCTGAAAATTATCTTCCCAGCCTTCCTTCCCAAAAAATAGAGGCCATGGTCTCATCTAAATACCTACTTAGAAGGCCTAAGGTCTTAGCTAAAGGTGGATTTCAGAAGAAGATGAAATAATTTTAACCGAGTTTTTTAATTTTGTTTCCCCTTATATCATCTTAAAACCTTATATTATAATTATATTATAATAAAATAAGTATAATAAATATACTAATTTTTTTAATTTTTTTTGTAGAACAACCCATATTTTTCCCCTTTCCATCCCATGGGAAGGAAAACATTGTTCTCCTGTATGTACGACACACCGTCTCCATGTAGTGGTGGAATTTTTTTCATCACCACTTTACATGGATTGTTGTAAATATAGATAAAATGAATATAAATGATATTAATTAAATTTTTATTATTATATAAATATAATTTATTACTAACTTTATTACACATATAGATAATAAGAAATGATATCGTTGCTCGTGTGTATGTGTGGACTACCACCTCCATAAACCGATGTGATTCAATTTTCAGTTCTATATTTCTAAGATAATTCAAAATTAGTATATAATTAATATATATTAAATTTTATCATTATTATTAATATTTATATTATAGAATGATAAGAAATATTTATGGAACAAAACTACCGAACCAAAACATACATGAAAAAAGAAATAGTAAACACTCATGAATGTTGATTTTAATGATGAATTATTAAAAAATGAGAATTTAAATGTTATAAGTGGATAATATATGATATTATAATTTTTTTATATATTTTTTCTACAAAAAATTAATAAATTTAAATTTTCTATAGAGGAGGTTTAGATCATTTACAAAGAAAGTCAGACTTATGTAAGAGTTTATTTCACAATGTGATCCTTATTCAGTATTGTTAATGTTTATTTTGGGTAATTATATGATCATTCTATATTAAATCGCATAAAATGTATTCTCATACAGTTATTTATATGTTTATCAACAACTATTTCTTTTTTTGAATTATTTTAGGTCAAAAATTTCAAAAAAATAATTTAAATGAAAACCGACGTTGTTTTTGGATTAGGTTGCTAATATTTTTATTCAATGCCCCTATTTTCTTTAAAAAAAATTCAAGAATATTTTTGGTACATCCAATTATAGATTAAAGTCATTTTTAAACTTGATTTAATATCCATAAAATTTTTTAAAATGAATCTTCTTTTTGTTTTAAAAATGAGGCAATTTTTTATGGAAAGTGTGAATATAATATTTGTTTTAAGGTAAACTGAATGATTATTCCCATAATCTTGAATACTCTTATATTTTATTATAATATTACAATTTTTCATGGTTATTCCTAAATAAAATGTTTTTATTTATAATTTGGGATATTTTAATAGTTTGAATAAGTTATTTTAAAATGAAAAGGGTATCTTTCACTAGGAAATATTTCAGTGATCTTTTAAAATCATTTTCATTTATGTCAATATCATTTTGTGAATATTATAATTAATTAAGGATATTATCTAATGATACCATCCAATATATTTCTATGATGTCTTATAGTCATTTTTATTTGGTAATGTTCTAAAATTTCAAATTATAATACTTCAAAGAGAGACAATTATTTATTATTAAGGCATGTTGAATAAGTTGTATTTTTTTTCATGTGAAGAATGAATTATAATTACTATATGGTGGTTAGGTACTAAAATTACATTGGACATAGATGCATCTATAGGTCTCATTATACAAAACTTCTTGTGAATTTATCTAAGGCCTTACCCATTTATGTATGATAGGGCCCGAGGAAAATTTTAAGATATCTAACATTATGAATTTATTCATTATAAAATATATTATTGATGTACATGATATTATTATAATAGTTATATTATGAAAGGATATGTTCTGAGATTATGTCATAATTTTTTTGGAATCATTAGATCATATTTTATTCCTAAATTATAACTCATTCCTTATTTATTTTTTGATAGCCTCTCATGTATGCACTCCCTTACTGAACATCTAAGCCCATCCTTTTATTTGTCCCATCCCTTGTTGATAGGAAGTGTACTATAAATGATATAAACGGATATTATAGATGGAATAATGATGTTCTCAAAGAAAATAATATGTTGTATTTTATGTTTTCAAATTTAATGTGTGTTTTCAACAATATATTTTTTTCTAAGACTATTAGACTATTCAATCCCTCAAGATCTGATCACTTTTATCTAGTGACAATATAATAATATAAGCATTGGATCAACGATATTAGAGTTGGGGTTGTTACATTAAATTACTAACAATTCATTCAAATTGAGGTGTAATTAACCATTAACTTCCCCATTTGGTACCACCAAAATAGTTCAAGAATATCATACATCTTGAAACTTCAAGGGTGGTTGGAGAATGATGAGAATTGTGCAACATCTAGTTTCTCCTTCTCTTTAATGGGTGATGACGGAACACATATCCTATATCCAAATCAATTGAGTCAAAATTTATCAATGTTTAATTCATAAATCATTTATTTATTTATTTCTCTCACTTTATTTTAAAGCTCTAAACCATCCCTTTACACCTACATGATATTCACTTAAATTGATGGTTATGAGATAATTTGGGTAAGTTAATATGTCTTCCCAATATTTACGATCACAAAATTTTTAATTTGATTATCCGTGAGGGTTGGGTGTTTCTCAATCCTAATCATAGATAGTGTAACTTTTTACTTTTTTAGGAATATTATCTTGCTTATTAGATTCTCCAAGATTGTATTGTATTGAGAAATCATGTTTCTTGATTAACTCAGACCATTTGTATTGATTCATTTCAATATCCATCTATGTGATTATATATTTTAATCATTTTTATATGTATATATGTTAGATTTATCTCCAATGAGGTAATTACTCCAAATATTCAATGAAAATACGACAGCTAAAACTCCAGGTCATGTGTTGGGTAGTTTTTATCATAGATAATCAACTATTTTGATTCATAGGCTATCACTTTATCATTGTCATGATTCCAAACCGAATAATTTCTTTGATGAAGTAATCTATATCACTAAATATTCTAATCTTAAGGATTTTATGAGTACTGGTTTAGTGTCTAGACTCTTCTTAATCTCATTAAGTCTATATTCGCATTATTCTATATATAAACACTTTATCCTTTTATGTGATAACTTAGTTAACGGGATAGGAAATAATAATATATTTATCAAAAGTTTTAGTAGTATCTAGCTAATCCAAGAAAACTATAGATCTCCATATCACTTATGGGCCTTGTCCACTCCTCAATTTATTTATTCATTAATGTTCCATGGAAATCACTTCACTTATGATCAAATGGATAATGGATGTGAATTATAATATTAAAAATTTACACTTGATTAAATTTTGTATAACATGACCTCCCCCAAATATTTTCGGCATAATACTTAGATGTTTCTCATGTTCTTCCTTACTCATAGTGTATGATAGAATATCTTCAATAAATACCAACACAAATATATGATTTTAATCTTCAAAGTCACTATTAATCATGTCAGTAATGATTTTTTTGGAGTTTCCAGGTCTAAATGGAATTACTATGGACTCAAAGTTTTTATATCATCTATAAAAGGATGTCTTTTGAATATATTCTCTCTTCAACTTTACTGATGATATTCAAAATAAAGATCCACTTTTGAGGAGTATTTAGATGTTCAATATTGTTCAAATAATTTCTCAATCCATGGTTTTGGATACTTTTTCATTATATTGATATTGTTGAGCTCTCGATAATCAATTCAAAATATATATTAACCCATTATTCTTATTTATGAAGTGTACTACAACACCCTAAGATGATGAACTTGGGAATATAAACCATTGGTCTAAATGATCTCAGAGTTTCTTATTTAAATAATCCATTTCTATCGAGGTCATACTATAGGGGATATTAGATATATGTGTCACAAATGATAAACATTTTATTGATAACACTACTTCATTATTTTAAGGAATTCCAAACAATTATTTGGGTGAAATATATTAGTATAATGTTTTTTAATGGTTATATCGTAAAGGTGGATTTTTCCATTTATCTAAACCATTTGAGGAGATCTGATTATTTTTTGGGTATCAACACCATACCTTTGAAATATTTTCTAATGGATATTCTTCCATTTCCTTGTATTTTTATATGGTCATGTTGTGGTTTAGGATATGTGAATAGATTTTCTTTTCCAATAAATTGAATTTAACTATATATAATTGGAGCCATTTAATTACCACTACATCTTCTAATTACACTAAATAAATAACTACAAGTTTCACCGAGAGAATCTTCCCAAAGTCACTAACTGGGGAAGAGTCCAAAATTTGGGTAGAAATAATTTCAAAATTAGATATTTTTTATAAATATCTATATTTTTGGTTATCAGGATATTTATTAAATGATTATAGGAAACTTTTAGAATATAAAATAATGTGTAGAAAACTAATTAAATAAACCATTCACTAGTATTGAATGAATATTATATTTTCCTCTCAAATTTCATTTTATATATTTAGGTTCACAATATTTTCTAATAAATAGTTAGAACAAAACATAAGGGAATCAAGAATTTATAAAAAAAAATTCATATTATTAAATTAATCCCAAGTACTCTACTTATGATGTTCCTAAGTTTAGTGTTGGTTTTCACTTACTATCCTAATTCTTAAATTTAATAAACCATTATTTGATAAAAACTATAGTGGCCTGCATTATTCAAACATGATTTTTATATAATTTTTATGATAATCATAAATAATAATAATACAAATCCAAAAATTTGTAGGTTTAATGTCTTAGGAAAAATAGGTTCATACAACATGAATATATATGAAACATTAATCATTTTTAAATCCTTATTTACATTCCTCTTAAAGGATTTCACAATATTACATGTATATTTTATCACAAGTGGAAATACATAAAAAAAATGGAATGTTTAAGGCCTAATAAGGGGAGGAATAATAAAGAGGACCATAGGACATGAATCAATATATTTACATGGCTGAGAATAATAATCATCATAACACCATAAAAAAAGGATTCTCATCATGATAATATAGAAGAAATTTTAATGATGCATGGGAGGTTGAACATGTATAATAATGAAACATTATAACATTTTCAAAAAATATCCACCCATGGAATGTGAACAAAAATAACATCATGTTCACCCATTATATATGGGTACAAACCTCACTACATAGAATGTGAAAAAATGGGATAATCTTGTTCACACATAATAATAACAGGCGATTTAAAATATTTCCTAAAAAATTAGAGGTATGTATAATTTCAATACAACATGGAACATCATAATAAAATCATAATCTTAAATTAAAAAGAGAAAAAAAACATTTCTCAATCATAAAAATTAAATGAGTCTATGAGAAATGAATTATTTTCATAGTGATATCAAAAATAATAATCCAAATAATAAACTAGGATCTTTGAAAAATGATGTTAAAAAAATATTTTGGATACTTAAGGGTTTTATTTAGAAACAAAAGATCACATTTTATGATGAATATAGAAAGAAACATAAAATAAATAAAGGATAGGCTTCAAGAATAGTATTTAATAATAATAATTTAATCAACAATAAGAGTTCATATAAATTAAGTAAACAAATTAATATATCTATATAAATAAAAGTGATTTAAAATTAAAAGATAATTAGAAGATATATTATAACAATAATAGGGAAAATATACATAAGAAGAGGATAAATACTAAACTTTTAATGATGGTTGAGAGTCCCATATCTTTTGGTCTTATTTTGTTTATTCTTGTGTACACATCTTATATATTCAACTTATATATATTAAATCATGAATGATAAAGTTAATTACAATAATTTTTTATATTATTGATAAACTATGATCATTATATTTTATTTTTAAATCCTTTTTTGAGGTTGAAATAGTTTAATGACATGTTTTTCAAATTATCATGTTTAGTTTTAATATCATGTTTTTTATTATTATGTTTACATCAGAAAAATTTCAACTAAATTCATAAAAATATATAAAATCATATTTTTATATATTATAAATAATTTGCTCTAACCATACATGAAGGTGTTGATATTTTAATAAAGGACTATATTACAATAGGTGATAAAACTGAAAATTAACAAGATGTTTGAAAAAGAGGGGGGGAGGGAGTATATATATTTTGAATAAATTAAAATAGTTATAAAATATCATAATAAAAATAATATTTATTATAATTTTAAATTAAATTCATTATAATAGAATAAAATGAAAAGTGATTAGGTGAGAAAAAAGAAAATTGAAATAAAGAGGATAATGATGTTACTTATCCATTGATGCTTATACCTTTCCTAAAGAATTAATCCTATGAGGGATTATAGTTGAATAGAACTAGATTTTATATTAGGATACTAATTGGATTTGAATAATTAAATTGGTTAGAAAAATGTCTATGAAAATTTCCTTGGATGTTATTCTTGAAGGTGGTGAGAGGGGGTATTTATCTTTAATGGGAGGGGTATTTTTGTTCCAAAATATTGAATAGAATATTATTTCAAGTTTGAGACTTGTAATAGTGGACTTATTTGAGTCTATAAATTTAATTTTACTATAAATTGATGTTTTTATTACTTTTAAAAAATTTAGACAATGAATTTATCAATTTATAAAAAATGAAGAAAAAAAGAAAATTGTTTTTAATGGAATAGATTATTTTTTAGAATTTAGAAATTACTTTTTCAGTTTGGAAGTTGAGTTTATTAATTTTAAATAAAATAGTTATATTATTTAAAATATTTTGTTTATAGATAACCATTTTATATTTTATTAAGTCATTAATATGTAAAAACTATAACATATGATATGCAATACATGAAAAAACTCAATTTGTACTATTCTCACAAAAATTATGGTTTTTTAGAAAATTACAAAAACAAATCTTAGAAAATTTTTACATGATGATACCAATAATGAAATTATTTTTCCCAAAAATAAATTTTGAATGAATGCAATTTTAATATTTGACTATTAATATGAATATTGAAAATTTTACGATACAAGTTAAAATATAAATTATTACACCTATATGTTATTTAAGTTTCCTAATATAAGTATTTGTAATATGAAACTCTAATATTAATATTTAATTATATTATTTATAGTAAATATTACTTATAGGTTATTTTATCATTCTATTTTTAAGTTAATATTTTAATGTTTTGATTAATTTTATAATGGTAATGTTTCTATAGAAATAGTCATATTACTATTAAAACTTTCATATTAATATTTCAATTATCATATTGAATATATAAATTGGATAAATACATCATATCTTCCTCATTCAACATTCAATTAATTTTCCCTTTTGAATCTCATCATATTTTACAAAATTCCATTTAAATTCCTAGATTTTTATTTTTTTGGTTATATTACTATTATTCATGGGTGTGGTATTTCTAGATGACCACGACCTGATGTTTTTTTAAATACTAATTATGTTATTTATTTATTTTTATTTTCTCATTTCAATATTTCAAATTGTTTGGCTGTACATATTCCCCATTTTTAATGTTTTATATTATTGAAATGAAGTGTGTTGGGTTTTATGTTTTTTATACTATAACATATATATATATATATATATCATATTGAAAAGCTTTATATTGAAAATTCATGGCCATTACACCTCACTTACTTTTTTTTCTTCCCATTTTTTCAGTCAAACAACATCGGTGATTTTGATAAATGTATTATTTAATTTTACAATTCAATTAGTTTTATTCTTTTTTGTTTGATGTATTTTCAAAAATAAGTATCAATTTTATTAATTTTGTGTTATTTTATTTAAAAAAGTTTGATTTTCTAAATGATGTTAATCTAATCATTAATCCGTAATATGTTTTTTTTAAAAGATTATTTATTTGATTTCTGAAATTTAGTTTTGTCAATTTTAATAATCATATAACAATAATGTTTTTATACATAATTATAAATGATGTTTCAAGTCCTTTAACTCTTAAAAAATAAAAAAGAAATATTTTTTTTAATTATCAATGATTTTTAGTGAATTTTAATTATATGAATATGAGGAATTAAAAATAAAAATAAATTGTATTTTTTATTTCTATTGAATTTTATTAATGATAAAATTAGAAATATTTCTAATTTTACAATTATAATTGATCGAGGATAAAATATTTTGGATAAAAAATGAATCCACAATCCCTTTTTATTGGTATAAAAATCAAAATAGGTTACATAAAAGCTAATAATTTTCCATTTATGCAAGTAAGCTTTCATAATATGATGTATAATGACGTCTAAGTAAGAAAAAAGCCATTTTTATCTGTATTATAAGAAGGAAATATTTACTAGGACCAAATTGATTCAAAATTTAATGTAGTGGTCAAAATATACAGAATGAGAGTTTTTCTAATAAAAAAAGGAGCTTGAAATAAATTAATTTTATGAGAAAAATCATGAACATACAAATATAGCTATATTAGAAGATGATATTCAATGGGCCATGGAGATTTTTGAAGGTGATAAAATCAATCTACACGATCATTCAAAGGTTTCCTATAATATATTTTCAGTTATATATATAAATATATATAGAAGTGTTTCATTTTTTTTAAAATGTTTTTGAATTATTTGTCAAAATGTTACCCAATACAAAATTATTTTACTTTTAAAAATAAAGACATGTCAGAGGGACCATGATATGATTCTTTCAGTGAGGCTGGTTTGTAAAACTTCAATTTTATCTAAATTTAATTCTAATTTCAAAATATCTATTCTCTTTTTAGTGTTGGTTATTAAATAAAAAATTATTTATTCATTACCAAATTTTTAATATGTGTATATAAGGATTCCATGAATCTTCTAGTAGATACAAGGGCCCTGGTAAATGGGTTCATACTTGGGACATTCTTACTGAACTGGAGGTCATATTTGATAATTCATCTAGCGAGAGATGAGAATGGTTTACTGATTCACTTGATTTGGAATATGATACATAACCCACCATTTATTCCCATAATGAAACAAGTGTGTACATCTATTGAAACATAATTTTTTCAAAGAATATGAAAAAATTATGAAGATCCCCTTATACATGTTAAATAATTAAGATCCCCAAGAAGAATTTGAGGGACTTACCCAAACTAGTCTGTTCACACCATTGCGCACAAAAGGACCGTGAAACCTCCCAATGTGGCACTAAATGAAATACCACCCCTATTTTAGATCCCAACATCATGTGCCTATGTTGTGGACCTATGTGGGTACCTACTTCGACTAGGGACCCCTATTTGGCAATAAATATGACCATAAAGATCCTCATTTTCACAATTAGAGAATCAGAAGAATATCCCATGCTCTAGTTGCACAACCCCCTCACCTAGGTCTCTAGAAATTCCTCATGTAGCTCTCCAAAAATAAAGAGAAGAGATAATTAAGACGGATAAGTGAGAAAAAAATCCTCTTTAGGGTCTAAAACATAAACATCTATATGAGGATACCTTCTCTCCAAGTGAAAGATCACCAATGTGGGGCCCCTTCCCAAACAAGTGATCTGCATGAGGCTCATCCAGGGACTCTTGAGGATACCCATGGTGTCATGTATAAAGGCTCGTCTATGTGTTATTTCACATGAGGTCCATTTTTCCAAGGTATATTCAGCTCGCGCATTCCTATACACCCTGGGTTAAAATCCTTTAATTCCTCCCAGTCCCTATGCAAGGCATATTTTCTCTCTAATGTAGGACCTTCTTGATCCCCCCTTAGGTCCACTTCCAAGACACAAATGGAAGGGCTCCTATTATCTCAGATGCCTTGTCAGAGAAGGACTATGTTGAAACCTCCACTGAAGCATATGGACATGAAAACCCATGGATAGAGGAACATCAACTTATCTCCCATTTGTGTATGAATTTCTGTGATCCAAGGTTTCCTATGATTTTCCTACAAGATTTCTAGGTTCCTCGGGGTTAATTTTAGTATTCATTATTATTGTAATTAGGACCCCAAAGATATGGATGTTGTATGAAATTTCTTATTATTGGGTACTAGGGGTATGACCATGTCCTTACCAAGTCATATCAAAGACCTGGTGCCTCCAATTGGAGGAATGGAGGGTAAAGATCACACTTTCCTTTCCATTAAACAGGTAATGAGAACCTCATCTTTTACTGTAGAACCCATTTTTAGTATCCTTCATGGAGTAATCCCCTAGCCTTTCTTCCAGGAAATAACCTAATTTTCTACATCCTCTTCCATACCCACGAGCCAAATCTAGATTGATATTCAGATGTGAGTTTCCTACTTTCCAAAAAAAGAGAATATATGTGCTCTTCAAATCCCTTTATCTTTCCCCTTGGGTTTAGGGTACAATGATAGGAGGGAGCATTCATCAACCCATCCTCTCCCACCAGTGGATAGGGGAATTTTGTGGTTTTTCAGATCTTCTGTTTCCACTTATTTCTTACACTCATGAATGAATCACCATGACTCATGTGGTCTTATAAGATAGTTATGATCTTGAAATCTAGAAAATCATGTGGATGCCTTGGTAGAGATTATTCTTATGAATCTTCCTCTTGTCTTAATTCATAGGGTCACCATTGGAATGGGTCATAATTTTAATGTATCCAACCTCTAATAAAAATGGATTGTGTGGTTTTCTAGATCATCCATTTCCACTTTATCCTCACATAGTGCACAACTCACATGAGTTTATAGGCTGACGGTGGTCATGAAATCCACATGATTCCAAACCTGTGGGCATTATTCCATGTGCATGTTCCAAATAAACCTTAAGGGACTCTTAATTGGTATAAGCCACAAAATATTACTAGTTAATCCTCCTAAACATAATACCCAAAATATAATTTAATGGAATCCACATCAGGTGAAGGCCCAAAACCAACCCTAAAATATCCATGAGTCAAGTCACTTCTCATGACCCCAAATCAATAAGGGAATCATCCCCAGTAATAAGACCCAACATAATCCTCTTAAAGGGCCATAATATCCTATGTGAAAAAAAATCCAAGGCACTATATAAGCTTAGGTACTTACCACTACACCACATAGTCTTTGATTCCCATCCAAATGGGACACATAGGAAGCATCAGTGATGTCAAATCCAACAACCCAAATAAACCCTAATTATATCTAGTACACCTTCCTATTATGGTCCTAAATATACTAGGAATCTATATCCCTTCCTAGTTCCCTGGGCCACTTCATCAAAATCCACACACAAAACATTGACTAGGAACCTTTTTCCTAGAAAGCATTTCTACATGACGCTAAACTAAGTGATTTTTTTCAAATCACATGACCTAAAAAGTTATGACATGTCCCGTTAAGTGGCACCGAAATATGTGGGTTATGATTACTTTCACAAGGATACATAGGAAGAACATCCATGGGTCTGATCCCATGATCAAAACAACTCCCATCTCTATGGATAATGATACACTCTAGAGCATCCCACGGTGTAGATGAAAACTAGCATCATCATAATAATGATCAAACAATATCTAATTAGAAAAAATATGATTCTATTAATAGATAAACTTAGACACATAAATATATATCCATTAATAAAGATCCATGGATACATAGAAACAATTATAAATACGATATGTACTAATAATGGATTGTTAAATCATGGGTGAACCACATCATACTTGGGAATTAATAACGGATTTTTGAACATATATTAAAAATATAAGAGAGTCATAGAGTAGGAAAAAATTCCCCTAAAAAGGGTGTGATGGGCCCGACCTCCCATCCTCTCGACTAATGTGAGTTCTTAAGAACCGTTGGCCAAACTCCCCAATGAGTGTTTTCCTTTGGACAGAAGGTTCCTCACGGATATTGAATAGTTGTGTGTTTTTTATGGAAAAAATAAACTTGTTTGAAACCATTCAAAAGTAAGGATCTTGACGTAAATGATTGAACAACATCCAGCCCCCTACAACCAAACATCATAGTGAACTGATTCCCCATATAGAAAATGGTGAACATGATGTGAATCGTAAACAAAGATGATAGTCTCCCCTTCCGACCGGGACACTTCCACACTCATGAAAGTGGACCATATATAAAAATAAATCATTCATGTGTTTTTTTAAAATGAGATTCTACATTTACGGGGTCTTCTTGTTTGTTTTTTTCATCTATATTCAGGCACTTTCTCTTATAACTCCCATCAATCCAATAGTGTCATACCAACTGTCACTGATGCATGTGCTAACTAATGTTTATGTTGGGTCTTCTTCCAAGAATAGAATATCATCAACAAACTAGAATCTTAAATGCTAGGTATCAAATGAATTGGTCCTAAACAATAATCATCATATTACTATATAAATATAGGAGGCTGCTCGACAGGTCCTCTAGCAAACATGCCATGCCGATCATCTAATCATAGATGATTCGTGGTGTATAAGTAGATGGAACCAATCACCATATTCAACCATTTTGGGAGACTATCCAAAAAACATGACAAATATTCCCTCCCTTATCTTAGGTATTTCATTTAAAAGGCTATAAATGAACTCTTTTGTAAGTCATAAGAGTCCATACAAAGGGATCCTTACAGAAATCAGCACCGAGAACACCACATGATAGTGAACCATCAACATGATGAGGGTGACATCCTTGACATTCCAGTCCCGATAATCTAGAACTAGTAACACAAGATGGCCCACCTAGGGTACTGACCGGAGAATAGGGAGTATGAATACACCTTTTCCCATTTAAGATAATCCCACCAATCAAATTTTCGATCCAATTGCAAGAGAACACATACACCGACGATCCAAATTCAGTTATCCAGAAGACTATATTGGTGGAATTCAAGGAAAGAAATCATTCAAACAGGAATGTAAACCATGAATAAGAACATGCACCTTCCCACACTAATAAATCATGCGAGAAGAATCATCTGGTAAAAACCAAAGAATCCTTCCAACCAAATATGACCCCAATCCATGAGCAAGATCAAATCCCTTCCCACATCCTTGAACATTGTCAACAGACTCTTAGAAAATCACTCAAGGAATCATGCCAACAATTTTTGGTGGAAAATCACAAGCAGGAATACACACCTTCCTACAATAATTAGGAATATTAACAGTTTCATCTAACAACACTCATAGAAGTCAGTCGGAAAGTCTCGATGATGAATATGGGGTAGACCCAACTCACATCCCCATGGATGACTACTGTCAATATTCACTAGTAGGAAATAAAGAACATGAATAGGTAGATATCCCTAATATTGAAATCAAATGGGTGTATATCCTCATTATTGTATCTAATGTTAGAAATCGTATCATAAAAATGGAGGAATAGTAGAAACAGATCCCTACCCACATCCTAAAGACTTTATTGGACATTATAAAATTGACAAAAATATTTCTAAAGGGACAAACACAAATCCATGTCCCTAAAAATGGAGTGTCTCACCAACTTGTCACCAAGGAGTAGACACACTCCTCTTCCCTTGTTGTGGAGGGTCGTGGGGAAAACAATGATGATATATATAAAATTAGATCGAGAATATACATCTATTCTAATAAAAGAAAATTGGTCGATTCTAATTGACACTCTGCCGAAGGCAAAAAAACCCAACCAAAATCTAGAAGCCTACTAGTATATTCTACCAGTAACATAGGATCCATTCAAACAATCTTACATGATTGAAGAGCACTTACCCCTGTAAGTAATCCCAGTAGATCGAAGGAAGTAATCCGAAAATAAGTATCACTAAAGAAAATTAGAAAAATAAGAGCTGATATAAGATCCAACTCTACTTAATGATAGAGTTATTGAAGACCTCATAGAGTTATCTATGGTAGCTAAAGATCATACTCTACCATTACAAAATTAAGGGGGAGGTAGTAGAATTTCCTAAGGTCCACCTAAGAAAATTCAACATGAATTATTTCTTTATGGCTATAATATGATCAATCTTGAAATCCTATCTCTAGATGAGAGTCTTGATAACCATCTATGTGGTCAGAAGTTCAAGGATAAAGAGGGTATTACCTTTACTGTTATCTACCATGGTATTCCACCGCATGATGGAATTATTTATAATGTTCCTCTACACTATATTGTTTCACTTCGTCATAAGGGTCCTGCTCTAGGAAATGTAGTGATAAGAAATCCCTCCTAACGTGAGGCACTTTAGAGATCAAGGCCAGTCAGGTCTACTGCATTGTCATTGACAAGTGAAATCTTTTTTCAAATAGAAGATAGTTTACAATGATGGTAATTCTAAAAACCCCCTTAGATCACCTGCCATCCAATATAGTAGGGTAAATATATATCTATCTTATTTATTATGATAAAGAAGCAGGAAAGAACCCACTATGACTATATCACATAAGGGAGTCTCTAGAAAAAGATAAAGATGACATGCTATAAATGATAAAAAAACTAGCTAAATATGACATACCGATAATGTTATAGAATTTTTCCACCCCTCAATACAACATTCCAGAGGTGTTTTCAGAATATTGTGTGCATGAAATATTCCTCAATATATGAAAACTCTTTTTCACGTGAGATAAAAAGCATTAACCAATGATGAGTATCAAAGTCACATAATGGTAATAGAAGGGATGTAACATCCAATTGACTTGGAAGTTCTCCAGGATATATGACATCCAATGATCGAAAAAATAGTAAGGATCCGTTCAACTTGAATGACTCAGCACATTAGAAATATTGTGAAGATTGATCGCAGATACCCTATCCAATGTTCATATTAGAGGATACGGTGAACCCATAGTGTTACATTTCACTGAACTCCCCAAACTACAAAGCCCACTCAAAGTGTCATCATGAATTTTGATATCTATAGGTCAAGTTTAACAAAAGACCATGTTCACAACTAAAAATTCACTCAAAAAAAACATTCCATTATCAAATCTTACTAATGTCAAACAAGAAGAGAGCAGGCCATTTAGAGACTTTTTATCTAGCATATGAAAATATCAAGAAATCATTCCATTTAAGATAAGTGAGCCATTAAATAGCACAAATGTTAAAAATAGTGCAATTCTCTTCAGAGGGGGGTCACTAAAGTGCATACTAGATGATGCACCCAACCCATGTTCATACAATGCTATGAAAAATTAGAAGTACTTCTACAACAGTAGTGCCCATGGTGGTTATAGAGAAACTAGAGCCCGTATGGATGGGGTTTTTATCCCAACCTTAGAGGTAATCAAACCAGGACCAATGTGTTATTAATATGGAACAAGTACCACTGTAGCCCTCAGGGGTAGGGGATTTTTCACCTTAGTAATCTTCTAATCAGTGGATATTAGTCTTCCCTCGATTAGGGGAAATGTCACAGAGTGAATCCACCTAGTTCATTCCATCACATGACCTGATATAATTATGTGGGAATGTGAATGAATAAACTATCAAGAGATTCCAGTCAGATTAACATACTCTATTTGACTCCTAGAGAATCATCGAAGTAGTGGAATAGACCTCAAAGAGGTCATATAAAAAAGTGGCCTTTCATAGACACTGATAGAATGCCTGTAATACACTACAAATTAATTAATGTTATCAATTCCTCCCGTAAAGATCCTACATAACATGAGGTCATTCCAGAGGAGGATATAGAGGAGAGAGTATCAATTAAAAATATGGCAAAAACTGCAATTATTGAAGGAGGAGTGTGTGCCTGGAACCAAAGTATTTCACTAAATCTAGTAATTGCTTCAAATAATCATCACTACACCCTAAAAAATACTTCAAAAAGGAAAAGGTTAAGGGATAGATTATTCTATAATCACCGTACATAGAGGTTAAACACCTTTCACATGAGGAATTATTTTCTTAACTAAAGGATGAGATGAAAGAGATGAGGAGACTCAATGCATAACTACTATGAGGAAACATTTCTTTTGGATATGTTCTACAAGAATATCCTCAACCAGCACTCCCATCTAGTGCACCTCAGTAATGTGGGTTCATAATAGCAACCAAAGTGTATTTGGAAAATCATTTGAACATGGGATAATAGCCAAAAAATATACTTGGATCCTAAAACACCAATCCTAGAATCCCCTAAGATCGGTGAACAACCAATATAGGTCCAGGAACACCCTTAAAGGAATACCCCTATAAGACACACATGATAAATACCAGTTGTACCACAATATATGGACCTACTCTCCCCTAAAATTATTCAAGATCTAGATTAGTCAAACATTCACTAAGGGGTCAGGATGTCACTTTATTCACCCATGAGTTGATTGGAATCCATGTAAGAACAACTCACACTGGTGAAACTAAATAATTATCCTTACCCTGGATGGGTATATCTTAATATTCCCCACCAGACTTTATGAATCCTAGATTTCCAATTTTTAATGGATTGAGTGACCTAAATTAGTATTTGATGCATTTTTTCTGTCATTGTGATTCCATTATGAGGACCCCTAAATAATATGAGGTACTAAAACTCAGGTTCATCATACAAGAGCTGAAACAACCAGCCTTTTTATGGTACACCTGCTTGTCAGGTCTGTCAATTATATGGTGGGAAGACCTCCGTCTGAATTTTATCTTCCATTTTAGCTTAATGTTTTGAAGAAAATAGTTCTTGATATCTCAAACTACAAAACGGAGAGAATTAAAGGGTCTTGGATTTCATTGATAGTTGTAAAGGATTGACATACTCTTTAAACCTATCGCTACCTTAATAATACTTGTTGGCCATATATATTTCAAATCTTAGTAACGATTTATGCATACCACGAATCCCTTTGATATATGTAGGAGGGTTTCAAGAACTTTATGCAATGTATCAAAGAGTGGAAGACTTTATCGTAGAGACCAAAGCTAATTCCCAAGTAATTCCATAATCTAAAGGAAAGATAACATGGAAAAGAAAGGATACTATTTTTACACTTAATCATTCCCAAGTAACTAATCTAACTCTAAATACCATATTATATCATGCAAATTCACCTCCTAAATTTCAGAAATAATGTATTCCTTGTCATTATTATCAAAGAGAGTGGAGGTGAAAATGGGTTGAGAAGATTGAAATAAGGTCTATTCATTCTGAAATGATCGATTTCCTAACTAATTTATCATGGAATTGGAGAACAACCAGATCAAGTTTCCATAGCATAGGAAGCCCAAGGATATGGTGAAGAATATATCCCAAAATATTTCACCATCCCTCAAGTACTTGGGGACATCATCCAAGAGTGTTTTTCTTCAAATACATCCTCAAAAAATGGTGGAATCTTGATATGTGATGTTGATAGTCCACCTGATCAAGTAGGATGGGTCTCTGCCACTGATCCCTAGGAGGGGAATGAATGGTAGTAATGTAACAACAAAGATTCCAAGAAGTTCAATAATTGGATAATCTAAAATCCTATCAATCAGAAACATTCTATTCTATGAATAGATTTGAAACATTAAATTATTCCTTCAACTATTTCTATTGTAACACAACTAACTACACCAATAGATTGATCCCCTCAAATAAAATCCTCAAAAAAGAAACTTGGATATAAGATTAATAAAAAAACACAATAAGTTGATCTTGTTTAAAATATTATTTTGTCTTTTAATTAAAAAAATTCATACATACAGTCCTAAAAGCACCAGTATTGTCCCACTAAATGGTACAATAGGGGTCAACCTACCACAATGAATCTCCATCAGATGTGGAATTGATGTTTAGTTCCATTATGGTTATTCACTTGATGGATCTATTCCCAAATTACGAACATGATTATGAACTTCAAATCCCTACACTTTATTAGGGAACTGGAGGAAGAAGCTACCAGAGTCGAGGATATTGGGGAAGAAGCGGTCACGTTAGGAGTCACTACCCAAGCCACATCCCTACTCAACTATCTATGTGGGAAAAAATCATAGGATATCTCTCCATAAAGCTCAATAGAAGAATGAATTTGTCGCGACCCGAACCAACGGGTCTCATGCCGTGACTCCCCAAGCCCGCCTCAAATAGGCCAGGGGCTGGAAACTACTGTCGAGTAAGCTTTCAGACACATGGGAGGTATTAGCCTAAGGTACCTATTCACACGCACCCACATACACCTCCATGAAAAAGTGTAGAAATATATATAAAAAATGAAAAGAAAAAGCATGAATACATCTATCATAAACCATAGTGAAACAGAAGTAAAAAAGGGAAAAAACAGGTCACACCAATAGAAAACTGCAAAAGTGTCCAACTTGCTCAGAAGGAGGGGATCGCTATCAAAAGAACCCACCAGTAAGATCCTCAGCACACCTCCGGTAAACACCCTGGTCAGTCTTGCTCACAAATATCCTCCTGCTCTGGGTCCTCCTGGGACTCCGTTGAAAGGCATGTGGTCTACACAAGACAAAAACATGTGCGAGCAAAGCCCGTGCAGGGGTGAGTATAAAAATATTCAGTAGGCACACAATAAACCCCAAACAAAAGAGAGAAACTGAAAGGCAACAGTCAGCTCATCCCAACTAGAGGGAACCCATACAAGAGAGAAACTCTATCTCAAGACCATCCTTGGATAACAAAACTAGTCAACTCAATTCAGGTGTATGACCAAACATACACCATGAAAATCCGCTCAGGTATATGCCCGTACATATATTATGAACATTCTCTCAGGTATACAGCCATACATATACCTGGATCATCCGCATAGATATACATCCACAAATATACCATGAACCTCCAGATATACTTGATACACACACCAAGCCACAAGAGGTACCAACCACATCACCAGAAACGGTTCACAACTAGGAGAACAAACTACACAGGCACTATCATCCAGATGACACTCATCTGAGAGATACACTCCATTGTGTCCCACATAAAAATCCCAGATGCTCACCCGAGAGATCATGCTCGTCATATATCATCACTGAGAAATTCATGCTGAAACAGCAAAAAACACCAAACTTTTCAGATAAGGGATCACTCCTTGGGTCCACTAGGGGATTCCAGAACCCACACTGGTATTTGAAGATCCCGCAGATAGGGGATCACATCCCAGGATCTGCTGGGGGATTCCAAAACCCGATATGGTGCTCTACAGAATCACATCACTCAGATAGGGGATTGTCGTCCATCAAGGCGGTCACGAAGATACCGAAACCCCATCTAGTATAACTCGCGTAGAAGGGGATTGAACTGACGATGCACCAACCCTACCAAAACCACACGCTGAGTAGTAGATCATATAACCAACGATGCCACAACCCTTCTATAAAACACATGATGAGTAGGGGATCGTATACCTGATGATGTCACAACCCTAGTGAGCATGGCCCAATGCATAAGGGATCATATTCCCGATGACGCCAAAAACCCTACAAGGGTTAACCTGCTAGATAGGGGATCGCCACCTGTAGATAAGCAGTCAAAATGATACCACAAACCCGATCTAGGGTAGCAATGCCAGAGGATCCCGCCCCGGGCCCACTGGAGGGATACCACAACTCTAAAAGATTAGATATCCTATCGAGGGGATCACAAACACATACCATGGTTGTGATGCCACACTAACCCTCCTTAGAGGGAAGCAAGGGAGTACCCTCTACCACTGCTGGTCCAAACGTCGCAAACCCGATTGACCCACAACATCACCACACTGCACACCTCTTAGGCCGATACCGAGGCCACCATCGTGGTCTATGTGGAAAAACACACAAGATAAGATATTTACTCACCCTAAATGGACAACCAATGAACAAGGTACTATTCACCATAAGCTGCTCCAGTGGGGTCCACACCACAATCATGAAACTCATCATGGAGATCACACCATTGTGATACCCTCAGAAAAAACCCACGAGATCGACTACTCGATCATCCAAAATGGACACCCAGTGAAAAAGGTACTAATCACTTTAGCCAGCCTAGGTGGGGACCACACCCCAATCCCGAAACTCATCAAGTGGATCACACCATTGTGATCCCCTCAAGAAAAACCCACGAGATCGACTACTCAATCGTCCAAAACGGACACCCTATGAAAAATGTATTATTCACCGTAGCCATCCCAGATGAGGCCCACACCACAATCCCAAAACATTTCAAGCAGATCCCACCATTGCGATCCCCTCATAAAAACACACAAGATCGACTACTCGATCGTCCAAAATGGACACCCGTCGAAAAAGTCATGTTTTTCCGTAAACGTCGGACCCTGGCCTCAGGGAGCCCACACCCTGTTCTCATTCCCAACACCAGGAAACTATTCTGAAATGTCCGATGTACCATCTTCTTCTCAATGCCCTTGAAGACACGTCATTTGGACTCTCCGTGCAAGAGTTATGGTAGATCGAAGTTGAAAATAATAAATTATTATTATTATTCTCAACGTTTCATGGCCCCAGTCCAAAAACCCAACTCAAAAAATTCTCTAATGAATATAAAGTGGTCCGTCTTGATGCGAGATTCGTGTATCCACAAACGGCTCTCAAATCGGACTCCCGTTTTGCGAGTTATAGGGGTTTAAAGAACCCCTGAAAAAACTTGACCGGACCACCGCTTGGATCGCCGGAAACCACCGCTCCTCCACCGAAAACTGCCGCACCGCCGAAAATCTCTGCGCCACCATTGTGCTGCTACTGCTTCACCAGAATCCTCTATGTCTGCCGCCCTCACCACCGGATAACCGGGTTTTCCACAGGAAAACTTCTTGGAGGCACCGGGAGCACCCCGGTGCTCCAAATTCAGATCCGAAACATGTTTCGAAAAGCTCGGGACCCGAACTACACAACCCTTACGAAAAGTTGAAGAAACACAATACAAAAATGGGATTCGGGATTTTGAAACTCAAACCACATACCTTTTAGCGGACCTCTGAAACATCACATGCTCTGTTGCTGCTGCATCAAGACCCAGGAGCATCAGTCGTCAAGATCCGAGACCGAGGACGCTTCGTTTGCTTGATTTGGAGGATCTTTGTTGATGAATGGAGGTGGTAATAGGGTTGTTTTGCATATGGGAGGTGGGAGAAGAGGGGGGTGTTCTTGATTGGCTCCCCTTGATTATTTAATTACATTAATTGATTAAAAAAATCACCCGACCAGACCTCCTGACGCGGAGGAGATTAGGTCACCCTTAGGGTAAACACGCCATTCGGAATCCAACAACGGGCTCAGATGTTTGATCTGAGACTCTGTTAAGAAGTTATTCGTGTCGATGCTCATAAATAAACTTTTACATTTATTTAAGAAAACTCCCCTGGTGGCCTTTTCCACACCACGCCCGCACCAGCAATGTTTACATCCCAACTAGGGTAAACGACACACTCCGGATGCAACCGTGCCCTCAGATTCATATTCTGAGCTACTTTTTAGGAGAAAAAGCACCCCCTCCTTGTTCATAGTATAAAAATACTTAATATTTTTATAATATTACTTCTGGGAACACAGGGCCTCAGAATCACACATCGTCATCACGCCTAGCTCTATAATTATTCGTAAGAAGTTTCCAAAGTTTGAAAGGGCCAAAAAAACGAGTCACTACATCCTCCCCACATTAGGACTTTTCATCCCTGAAAAGACATAAGTACGGGGGAACACAACTTCAATATTCACTGGGTCTCCCACACCAGTGAGTTTTTCAACACACAACCATGACCGGATGCACAAGTCAGAGGGACCCTTCTAAAACACCTCGAAACTATCCGCTTTGGGCGGCACTAACTCACCCACATGTTTATAATCATGTCATAAAATAGTGTCTCAGTGGGGGGGAATGATTCCCCTTTATCGTGCATTCTACGAATGGTGATCAACACCCACATAGGGTCTTACTAAAACCCTAAACAATCCTCAAATAAGAAACATAAAAGAGAGAAAAAAACCTAATAGTGTTGATCAAAACTAATGCAGAAAGTAAATAGGACACAGAGTGTACCTATATCCATTCATGAAGCCTCTGGGTCAACATAATCCAAGGCCTACAGTTGTCCTCACCCTCACCCTCCATCTCCCTGAGCACGGCATGGACCACCTGGGGGTGGTGGTGGTGGCACCTTATATCGCATACCACCTCCTGCAACTGCACCCGCTCCGTCGCCTCGCCCACCGCCCTACGGACCGCCTTACTCGAGACACTGCCTCTACCAATGAGGTATGTCAACCAACTACCTATCAGCTGCACGATGGGTTGGACACTCCCTAGAAATATTTCCTCGGTCATCACAAGCATAGAACTGATTCTCCTGCGGCTGAAAAAAACCGACCTGAGAGCCCTAAGAGCCTTGAGCCTCAGATCATCCATCCTGAGGTTTCCTCCTGAAACGCCGCATACGTCTGGACCCCTGAGTCTATCGTCAGCTACCAGCAAGGGAACTAACTGACGAGGTCTCAGCTCTGGCGTGTCCAGCACTAACAGACGAGATCTGATCAGTCTGAAAGCTCTCCACCACCAAGGCCCATTTCAGCACTCCAGCATAGGTGGCCAGGCAAAAGGAAGCCACACCTGCACGGATATCTCTGCGTAAGACCTGCTCGAAGGCCTGAGCCCTAAATAACGGGTCTAAAACCATATCTAGGGAGTTGCATGATAGGTCGGTAAACCTTGCTAAGTACTCAGACTTGGTCATCCCCCACTGTCGAATCTGCAGAAGCTCCTGGATATGCACTGACCTCAGCGTCACTGGATAGAACTCTTCCTTGAAGAGCCGCTCAAACTCTACCCATGTGAGGGTCTCCTCATTGTGGGACTACATCACTAGGATCCACCATCACCAGGTTGAACCATGCATAAGGTTCTCTGCTAGGATGACCATCTGATCAGGAGGTGTCCTCACCAGGTGGAAAACTCGGGTGACTGCCTCAAGCCAGTCACCAGCTGGCTGGGGATCTCGGTCACACCAAAACCTCAGAGGTCACTGCCAATGGAACTCGTTCAGCGCACCCAGCCTACACGCTATCTCATCCTGCCCTGCTGGCACAACCGGCTACTCGAAAGGTGGTGGCCCCATGGGCGGACCACGTGGAGGTCCAGCCTCAGAACCTACACCCTGCCTGAAGGACTCTACATGGGGGGGATTGTCAACACAACCACGCTATGGAAAACCTACTGGCGGTCGTCGTGGAGGCATCCTAGAATACAATCAAGATGCACAGTGTTCAAAGAGTATATCTAAAGACTTGAATCATGAAGGACAAGGAAAAACCCAAAAACCCGTCCTATATGATGTAAGTACCGTTATTTCCATGCGACTAGTGTACAAATGTCCCGAGTCGAATGGATGTTTATCAAAGTTCTAGTGTATGGATACGTCGACCGCCGCACCAACACTAGAGTTCCTCACCTGAAAGATGAACTTGAAACATCATAATAATGCCGCGATTCAAACCAAACCAAGCTCACAACTAAACCAACAATGGTCAAAGATGCCAAAGGTGGAACCTCCTCTAATACCACTCTGTCGTAACCCAACCCAGAGGGGCTCAATTCCTGACTCCACAAGCATTCCTTCAATAGGCCAGGGGTTGGTGACTAGCAACGAGTAAGCTATCACACACATGGGAGGAATTAGCCTAAGGTACTTGTACACATGTACCCATATACACCTCCATGAAACAATGCAGAGATATATATAAAAACTGAAAAGAAAAAGCATGCATACATCTATCCCAAACGAGAGAGAAATAAAAGTACAAAAGAGAAAAAACAGGGCCTACCAAAAGAAAACTGAAAAAGCGTCCAACCAACTTAGAAGGAGGGGATCACTGTCAAAAGAACCCACTGGTAAGCTCCTTGGAACAGCTCCGGTAAACACCCCGGTCAGTCTCTCTCACAATGCTCTGCCTACTCTGGGTCCTCCTTGGACTCCTTCGTAAGGCCTGTGGCCTGAACAAGACACAAACATGTGCGGGCAAAGCCTGTGCATGGGTGAGTATAAAAATACTTAGTAGGTGTCCCAAAACCCAAAAAAAAAGATAGCAACTAAAATGAAACTGTTAGCTCATCCCTGCCAGAGGGAACCCAGATGAGAGAGAAACTCCATCACAAGACCATCCTCGGATAACACAACTAGTCAACTCAATTCAGGTATATTCCCATACATACACCTTGAACATCCGCTCAGGTATAATCCCACACATATATCATGAACATTAGCTTAGGTATATGCCCATACATATACTATGAGCATCCGCACAAATATACGTCCACACATATACTGTGAACATAAAGATACACTCGACTCACACACAAAGCCACAAGTGGTACCGACCTCATCACCAGAAATGATTTCCAACTCGGAGAACACACTCCATGGGCACTGTCATCCAACTGGAACTCGTCTGAGAGATACTCTCCATCGGGTCCCATAAAAACATCCCAGATGCTCACCTGAGAGATCAAACTCGTCAGATATCATCACTGAGAATGTCACACTGAAACAGAAAAAACACCAAACTACTCAGATCGGAGATCACTCCTAAGGTCCTCTAGGGGATGCTGGAACCCACACTGGTATTTGACGATCTCACAGACAGGGAATCACTCCCAGGATCCACCAGGGGATACAAAAACCTGCTCTGGCACTCTATAGAATCACATCACTCAGATAGAGGATCATCGCCCATCAAGGTGGTCACGTCGATACTGAAACTCCATATGGTATAACTTGCGTAGTAGGGGATCGAACCGACGATGCACCAACCCTACCGAAACCACATGCTAATTAGGGGATCGTATAACCAACGATGTTGAAACCCTACTATAAACCAAATGCTGACTAGGAGATCATATACCTGATGATGTCACAACCCTACTAATCATGACCCAATGTGTTGGGGAAAATATTCTCTATGATTCCACAAACCCTACGAAGGTTAACCTACTAGATAAGGGATTTTCGCCCGTGGATTAGCAGTCACAATGATATCAATAACCCTATATAGGGTAGCTATGCTAGAGGATCATGCCCCGGGCCCACGGGAGGGATGCCACAGCTCTACAAGAATAGAGATCCAATCGAGGGGATCACAAACCCATACCATGGTTGTGATGCCACACGAACCCTCATAGGAGCGAACCAAGGGAGTACCCTCAACCACTGCTCGTCCAAATGTCGCAAACCGGAGCGTCCCACAACATCGCCACAGTGCACACCTCCTAGGCCAATACCAAGGCCACCATTGCAATCTATGTGGGGAAGCACACAGGATAGGCTATTTACTCGCCCGAAACGGACAACCAGTGAAGAAGGTACCATTCACCATATCCTGCCCGTGTGGGGCCCACACCACAATCCCAGAACTCATCAAGAGGATCACACCATTGATATCCCCTTGGAAAAACCCATGAGATCGACTACTCGATTGTCCAAAATGGACACCCAGTAAAAAATGTACTAATCACCATCGCCAGCTCAGGTGGGGCCCACACCACGATCCCGAAACTCATTGAGTGGATCACACCATTGTTATCCCCTCAAAAAAACCCATGGAATCGACTAATCGATCGTCCACAATGGAAACCCTGTGAAAAATTCACTATTCACTGTAGCCAGCCTAGGTGGGGCCCACACCACGATCCCGAAACATGTCAAGCAGATCAGGCCATTGCCATCCCCTCGGAAAAACACAAGGGGTCGACTACTCGATCGCCCAAAACGGATGCCCAGTGGAAAAGTCACTTTCCTCCGTAAACACCGGAACCTGGCCTCATGGGGCCCGCACCCTGTTCTCGGTCCCAACACCAGGAAACTATTTTGAAAAGTCTGCTGTACCATTAGAGTCTCAACACAAATGATGGCACATCATTTCGACCCTTCGTGCAAGAGTTCTGGTAGATTGAAGTTGAAAGTAATAAAATATTATTATTATTTTTAAAGTTTCATGGCCCTGAACTAAAAACTAGTCATAGAAAATTCCCTAAAGAATCTCAAGTGGTCCGTATCGACGCAAGATTTGTGTCACCGCAAACGGCTCTCAAATCGGACTTCCAGTTTGCGAGTTATAGGGGTTTAAATAACCCCTAGAAAAACCTGACCGGACCACCACCTGGCTCACCGGAAACCACCACGCCTCCACTGGAAACCACCGTGCCACCACCGGATTCTACCGCACAGCCGCCGAAAATCGTTGTGCCACCGACACATCACCGGAATCTGCCATGGCCACTGGAATACCTGGTTTTACACTAAAAAACATCTGGGAGCCACTGGGAGCACCCCAGTGCTCCAAATTCAGATCTGAAACATGTTTCGGAATGCTCGGGACCCAAACTACACAACCCTTATGAAAATTTGAAGAAAAACAACACAAAAGCAGGATCTGGGATTTTAAAACTCAAACCTCCTACCTTTTGACAGACTGCTGAAGCTTCGCACGCTCCGCTGCTGCTGCTGCACAACCAAGGAGCGTCCGCCGTCAAGATCTGAGACTGATTGTGCTTTGTTTGCTTTATTTGGAGGCTTATCGGTGAAAAACGTAGGTGATAGGAGGGTTTCGTGCATATGGGAGGTAGGATAAAAGAGGGGGGTGGGCTTGATTGGATCCCCTTGAGTATTTAATTAATTTAATTGATTGAAAGAACTCCCCCGACCAGACCTCCCGGCGAGGAAGAGATTAGGTCGCCCCTAGGGTAAATCTGTCATTCTGAATGCAATGACGGGCTCATATTTTCGATCCAAGATTTCATTCAGAAGATATTCAAGACAACACTCATAAATAAACTTTTCATTTATTTCTGAAAATTCCATTGATGGCTTTTTCCACAGCAGGCCCGCGCCAGCAATGCTTACACCTCGCTTAGGGTAAATGGCACGCTTCGGATGCAATAATACCCTCAGATTCCTATTCTAAGCTACCATTTAGGAGAAAATTCACCCCCAAAATGTGAATAGTATAAAAATACTTAATATTTTTATAAAATTACCTCCTGGAACACCGGGCCTCGAAATTTCACACCGTCATCACGCCTATCTCTGGAATTATTTGTAGAAATTTTCCAAAGCTTGACAGGGCCAACAACCCAAGTCACTATAGAAATCCCCCACCCCACATGTCAGAGTTTGTCCTAAAAAATCATATGGCAAGCTAAAATAGGGAATTCATCATCACCTAATAAACCTTAGCATGTAGGAAGACCTAGTTGACCATTTCCACTAAGAGAAGAATAAGCTTCAACTCATGTTCCATTTGACGATCCATCCACATAAAGTACATCAGTTTTTAAATCTCCAATAAAATAGAATCCCCATTCTCGATAGCGTAGACCTCTAGACCGAAAGTATGATGTTTTGAATCCACTGGACCTAGTGCTAATCGAGTTTTCAATCTTGGATGCTCGGAATCTATCAAATGACCTTTGAAATGAAATCATATAGCCCTTGTCAATACCTCAATAATTTGATGTTGAAGTTGCTGCTACCAATGTGTATCATGTAGAGAATGATAACACAAAACACCACATGGTCTTCTCATTTACATACTAGGATAGGGATACTGCCATAAAGGAACTTGTCAGACCCTTGAATATATCTGGAAGGATAAATGACATCAATATTTGATGAGCCTTCATCGACAATGGCTCATTAGTCAGCCTCATTTCAATCTATAAACTTCATCTACTAGGTATCAATGAATCTCACTTGTCCCCCTCCACATTATTAATAAAAGGATATTAAAAAATTAGATAAATCCATTTAGTGAAGTAAACCTCAGGATCCAGTTTAGGGACCTCGTGTTTGACATATAATTATTGGTTTTTTGGTAGGATACAACCTTCGATGTTTTGCGATAAAGGCATTGGAAACATCAACATGAAATTATCCCCTCATCATACCACCAATGTCTTAAATAGTGAATCAACATCCAAATTAGGACATTTCAAAAGGAAAGGGAAGCTTATAAATCTAGAAATCTTAGTATATTGACACATGATTCTACCAAAAGGAAAGGAAATAGTCCACGACCGACGATGTCACTCTAATAAATACCCCGAATAACTTCAAGATGATTCCAGATAACCCTTTTATCCAGCTCATTGTTGAGTACATACTTCCCATAAATTAAATTTAAGGGGTGGGCCAGAATTCAAGATCATTTTTAGTGACTTATGAAATGTAAGTCATGAAAACTAATACTAAAAACAATGAATAAGTCATCGACCCTCCAAGTCATAATGAAGTCTTGGATGAAAATGCCTTCGTTATATCCCTTGAGCTTCTAAAATTCCATATTTTGTTAGATAGGCTGGATGAAGTCGACATTTTAATAATATAAAATGAATATAATCATTCATAGTTTATAATATTGCCTTTGGAGCTCCAAAAAGTCCTCACACCATTGATTGAGCTACAAATGATTTTGGCATCTTCCAAATATCCAAATGCCAACTCCACCCATAGCATGAGGAAAATTTCTTCAACACCTTCTTCTTAGGGATATGTGGAAGTGGAAAATCTAAAAGAATAATATGTTTATGAAGTTCTTATGGATTCTCAAAGTATTTGAGGTAGGTGTCTCCACCACTGTTGATGGAATGAGAGAAATAAATCTAGGAACAGATGAGGATTTATGAGCCACTTTGAACAGTGCGACCATGAATTATGATGAATATGAGGTATATACATCCATCCCGAAGAAGAACTAGGATATTTTCAACTGGGAATAAATAGATATTATAATAATCGATCTCATGGTGTCCATCCATCACTTGGGTTTTATATATGTTCATTAGGGATCCAAAGAGGTATACATACAGAGACATCCTACTCATGCTTCCAAAAATGGAGGATGAAGTGGAAAAAAACATCAAGATAAAATTCATTGGAGTGGTACAGTACCTGAAATTTATAGAAAAAAATTCACATATGAAGAATAATATTGGGTGAATCATAGTTTCCATAAACTTCAGAGATCTCAACAGGTGGTATTCCAAAGATGACTTCTCGGTTCCAATTACCGAACTCCATATTGATGGAACGGCTGGTTATCAAGCCATCAAATTGTTGGATGGTTGTTCAAGGTATAAATAAATTTGGATAGTCCTAGAAGATAAATAATACACCACCCTTAGAGCCCATCAGGGAGTATTCTGCTATTGAGTAATTCCCCTTGGCTCGAAGAACCCTGGTGCACATACAAACATGCCATGCATCGCATCTTCAACCACTTCCTAGGGATGTTTTTTGAATGCTACATTAAAGATCTATAGGTTAAGTACATATAATTATATAACCACATAGATGACCTAGAAACCGTCTTCAACTGTCTATGACAACATGTCATAAATATGAAACCCTTAAAATGTGATTTTGGGGTAACCTCAGAAAATATTTATAGCTTTGCTGTGTGACATCAAAATATAGAAGTTGACCATAAGAAAAACAAATATCTCCTCAGTATGTCACCTACTATAAACCTTAAATAAGTGGGAGGAATTCAGTGATAATTGGCCTATATCTAAGACTTTATGGCCAAAATTACAAGAATGTGTCTTCCCTTCACCAAACAAATATAGATGGGAGTCCCATACCAGTGAACCAGTGACTATCACAATTTGTTTGATAACATCAGGAAATACCAATTCATTCCCCAAAATTAATGAAACCTATCGAGTTAAATCCTCTCATTCTATATATGATGGACCTCGAGTGATCATTGTGAACATTCCTCATGAAAATGAATGATGTTGGAATTAAATAAGTCTCTATGATCTCATTAAAACTGTGTTCAACAATGAGACTCATTATTCATATATTTATAAGAGCTTCCGAGTATTGATCATTGTAGTTTTAAAATTGAGGCACCACCTCCAGCATCATGAGTTCAATTTTTTCCCTAACAATAACCCACTCAAATACATCCTAATTATTACTATATTTATAGAACATCTGACCTAATGGGTGGTTATTCAGAAATAGTTTGATATACAAATTGTGGCTCAAAAATAATTGAAATACTAGACCCTGGAGAATTTCCATGAAGAAAACCAATCAATAGAAACAAAATCTTTGAATAATAAATTTCCAGAAGAAGATATATTTTCTATTCAATGTGTCCCCCAAATGTGGAAAAATTTATTTTGACAGCATGTCTAGGATCCTAATTGGTAAGAGAATGGAAGACCCTATGATCAACAAAGTCAGGCTAGGCATCATTCATATCTCCCTAGAAAAATAAATCTTTATTTACTCCTTCCTATTATTAGAAGGATATAATAAAAATGAGGTGGAGTATTATGACCTTATCACATCCATGGAACTAGAAATCGAAATACCAGAGGACCATTTAGAAGTGAAAGGTGATTCAGAATTATTTATCAAACACATCAATGAGGATTACGCCATTGGAAAAGAAGAACTAATAACCCAAATTTATTATTTATTTGGGTTAATGGAATAGTTTCTCTTATATCCAATATTGAATCATGACCCAAAATCACATAATTACCAAGAATATTAACTATACAATGTAGATACAACTCTGGAAGATCCTATCGGGATGAAACAGTCATCAACATTTCCCATCGACGGATGACCTCACTTTTTTTCAGGTCAGAATGGAGGAGGTTAATGAAGTTATTCTAATACTTGATCCATATAGTCCTACCACTCGGTGGATTATTACAGTAACGGACTTCACAAAAAATGATGTACTCCCACTCGATATAGCTTTGATATTGAAAATCTGATGGTGAGCATCCGAATTAACTATTTATTATGGGAAAAATCACTATGATGTCCTCCATAATTGAATATTTGATGTATTCCTTCTCAGATGTATTTATGGAGAAGGATCCACAACTATCATAAATGAAGTGTATGCTTGAGCATATACTTCCCATTAGTCTGGGATCAGGATTTTCCACCAAATTTAAATGAATGGATACTACCTCCCCCTGTGACACATGATTTCACATAATTCAACAAGAAATTTCATTCTTATAAAGTACACGCCAACTTCATTCATCGACCCCTAGAGTTCCTACATACATCCAAATAATTATTCTCATTATCCATATGGGGAATTGATTTTGTGGGGGCCATGTCCTCTAGCCAGACCCAACTAGTTGAAGTATATATTAACTTATACCAATTTATTCTCCAAAACGGTTGAGGTAATACCCCTCAAAGAAGTTATGGGGAAAGAAATTTTTTCTTCATTAAATCCAACATAATTACCATATTTGGTGTCCCTAAAACAATATTGATAGACAACGACACCAATTTATATTATGATAATGTTAAAAAGCTATATTAGGAGAACAATATTATATTCCGCCATTCATTTCGCTATCCTACAAAGACTAATGGAACGATAATAGCCTTCAATATGACCCTGTCAAACATACACCATAAAATGGGGGATGAAGATAAAGTTTATTTCCAAACAAGCTCTTGCATTCCTTATGGGCTTACCAGACATGGTCATGTACTTCTAAATGGGAAACCATATACTATATTTATGAGGAATAGAAATAGTCCAACCCATAAATGATCAATTTAAATCACTATTTATTTACATGTATTACTAGCTATACACAATTGAGAAATACTAGAAAATGACTAGATGAATTGGAGCTACTAGATGAAAAAAATATTGCACACCTTACATCACCTAGATGTCTATAAAAATCAGATAGTGTAAGCCTCTAAAAAGAAGGTATGCATTCAATCATTCCTCCAAGGAGAACTAGTATTGGTCCTTTGAACACTGGTAATACCCAGAAGGAAGCCTTTTGAGCTTAAACCAATGTGGTAAGGACTTCACTCCCTAAATAAGGCTTAATCTATTATATCTTATTCATTAATCTCAATGGACGGAGAGATCATTATGCCCCTGACCAATGCAAGGATCCTGATGAAATATTTTGTGTAACCAAATGACCAACATCTTATCTAAAATAAATTAAAATATTTAGTTTGTCATTTTCGCATGACCATTAAAGGAATGATATAAATTCCATGATACGTGATGTTAAAATGTGTGGCATCATCATCCTTATCACTCGATGATAAACTTCATGACTTATGGTCATAGTCATATGACCCAAAACTATAATAAACCATTCATCCTTACCAAATGATATTAAGCAACACAATTAACTTCCGCTTAATTAGACATTAAGAAACCCCTAAAATACCATGAGTTGAGGAAGTCTATGTGGTCCCTTGAATATGGTCCTCCATCTAAGGTTTAAGTCCCAATCACATCCATCTAACCTCTTAGAAGGTCACGATTCCCTCTAGGTTATAAATGAGGAATAAAGGATGGGAATATCCCATGCATAATCCCCACTTACATCACATCCATTCTAAAGTGGAACATGTTCCCACTTTTATATGTATAAGCCCCAACATTGAGATTTACTTATGGCATGAAATAAAACTACATGGTCTATATTATAATTTCATGATGATAAACTAATCGGTAGTTTCTAGAACTACATGTGGATAGATTCACATTCTAGTGAGATATGTAGTGATGCACAGAACTCATGTCTTGTGGCCCACCCATTATTCTAGAAAATATCAAAACCCCATTTTCTCTGTATCCAAACATGATTAGTGTGAAAAACAATTTTTGAGAACTATACATGGTTTGAATCTTGTCATCATAGGATACATAGTGATGCACGTGTCTTATCCCCTGGTGCTGATATAAAATTCTATTCCACACAAGGAGACACATCCTTACTGTAAGATGTTTAAATGCACAACCAACATCTTTGTTTCATGATGATAAACTGTATGATCATTTTAATAACTACCCATATATTGATTATCACCCAAATGAAAAACATGGTGACAACCAGATATCCAATATCATGTCAAATAGTAAAAAATATATATCCCCAACTCCTTGTGTGTAGGTCAGACCTACATAGAGAACCTGCTCACGAGCTATGTGCGACATGATTCTTAATCCAATAAGATACACAATAATGCATGTGTCTTATCACCCGGTGTTTCCACAATATCCCTTTCTATACCAAACAACTTATTCCCTTTATGTGTGACATTAAAATTTATAGTTATTCAAGAACTAAATGTGTCTTTATTATCATTTCACTAAGGTATATAGTGATTCCAAAATTTCCATCTTTGAGACGAGCCAAAAAATTTCGTCTCTTTTACATCAGTTCATATTATTCCTCACCACATTAAGTTAAACTCCATTGGATTTAAAAAACTACATATGGATTGATTGTCTTATTAATGAGATACATAGAGACACATAGAGAATACTTTTAGACTATCCACCATAAAAAATATAAAAGTATCTATCCTTCCCATGTATTGCCTGTATGTGCTGGAAGAAACCTTTTCTACTATTTGTTAATCACACCGAGCGTAGATCATGTGGTCTTAGAAAGTTTGGTAAAAGAATTCCCTTTAGGTGTAATTAATCTCAATTTACATCATGTAAATCATGTCCTGGGCTACACGACCTTTAATGGAACACCAAATATCCTCATCACATGACATTAAACTGCATGATTTCCTCATGAAATATGTCTGGATGGATTCTCATTCCAATGAGATAAGTAGTGACATTCATATATTCAAATATTGACCTATCCACAACATAATAAAAGAAATTCCCCCACTCTATCGTATATGTTTCAGATCTACATGAAATGATAAAATATGGGTTTTCACCCTATACATGTGCCTGTGTAAAAAAAACATTCCCTCCACACAAGAATTAAATAAGTATAGGGGTCATTTAATTGAAAAATATGAATGGATTGATTATTAATCTAAAAATATACACAGTTCCACCCATGTTCTATACTCTGTTCTAGATGCAATCATGTTGAGTCACCTACGACCTTACCTCATGACTTTTAACTGCATTTTTAATGTCCTCACCACATAATTTTAAACTTCATGGTTCCTCAATGACTACGTGTGGCTTGATTCTTATTCCAGTGAGATATATAGTGACACCTAGGAATCATGACCTATTCCTAGTCACGAGGTAAATAAAAATTTCCCCTCTCCTATTTATAAACAAATATCTACCTGGGATATCTTAATTTAGGTCCACTCAGTAATGGGTCCACCAATGAAATAAAGATGGCCCCCATCTATATACGTGTTAGATCTATTTAAGAGACTTCAAATTTCACAGACAATATCTATCCAAACTGATCCTTTATTCTTGGAAATATCCCTCCCACATGTCACACTGTTAATCTTGGACACTTTTAGTTCTTCATAATCATTATACAGCTCCTAGTGATAGAATGTGTGATACTTGAGTACTCCTTTTCCCGACTATATTGTAACATGACCCTGTTGGACTTGTATAAAGTTTCCCAAAAAAGAGATTGTTTGAAAACTAATTCCATTTTTTGACTATACAGTTACACACCCTAGTTGGTTTTATATAAAAAATCCCATATAATGGGTTAGTCAACCAGTGGTTACTTCACCCATGGGAGAAGACTCCTCTTTCATTATAAGATTTGATGACATTTTTTTTGGAACCCCCAATTTTAATTAAGTATTTGGTCATCCATCACACTTTTCCCATTTCATTTTTCCATCATAGAATCCCCCATTACAATGATTTAAAATTATCCCAACACGTCTTAAGTATGCTAGAACATCCTTGGTCTGGTAGGGCACATATCACTAATTGTGCCCAGAATTCCACGATCCTATTCATATGCCCTAAATCTACAGGCATCACACTTTCTATATTTTGGTTAGACCTGCATAGGGAACATATTATCCATATTCTTTGGTAATTTTGACTTGAAATACTCTTTCCATATCTAGGTACTCTCCTCTAACCAAAATAGACATTATATCTGGGGAAATCTGAATCTCTATAAAATTCTTTCAGCCTTGAGAATTAGAATGTTGGAATTCCTGAAAAATCATTTTATTGACACTTGTGTAACACTCCCCAAATGTATTTTTATAAATTCTATAAAAAATTGGTTTTCCATCCAATGGATGCCATTATTTGACTATGCTGTAACATGACCTAGTTGTCTTTTCATAATGTATCCAACAAATGGGTATATCAACCAATATTAACTTCATCCTTAGGAGAATGATTCTCTATTTCCATAAGATCTTTTCTCCATACCACTATTCAGATCCATAGATCCCCAACCTATAACTGACAACTTTAACTCCCTCACACCTAATAGTGATAACACATTCTTAGAAATATTATCTTGAGAAGGGAGAATTATTAACCTTTTATTCATGGATAAAGATCTTAAATTATAACCCCCAAACTTCCATATTATACAAATTTAAACTATATTTCTTAATGTACATACTATTCAACTTTAAATTGAATAGCATAACGTCATATTTATACGATGTTAAATTATAAAACAATTTACTCACCATATGATGTTAAAATCCATGTTCAATGTCTCGGTCATATGACATTAAATTAAATGATTTTTCAACCCTTTTCAGAAGGGGACCTTTCCTCCTAACATTGACCATTTAACAAAATATACCCTCCTTCACATATACAAAATTTGGGTAGGTGCGATTTCCCATTCAGGACCAATGCCAACAAAGATTCTCTATTCATTCCTAAACACCTTCTATTTTAAAATACACCTTTTATATTCTTCAGAAATCCAAATCATCAAAAAATTCTTGTGCCCATAAGTAATAAAATATCAAAATTCCTAAGAGCTGCTTTACTTAACTATAATGTAACATTCTCTAGTTAGGTTTTCATTATTCTCCCATAAAAGGGACTATAAGTGTAAGGTTTACACTATTTGAATAAAACTTAACAAAACCCATTTGAATTTTCATAATGTATCCCAAAAAATGGTATTTTCAACAAGTGGTAACTTTTTTCCTCAGGATACACATCCTATATTATTGAATATCAGGTTCTAGATTTGGGAACTGAAAAATTATGGATCAAAATTTCCCTTTGGGTATCTAAAGAATGTTACATCATTATTGTCCAGAATTCCTTTTTTGGGTAATCATGTCAAATCTTATGGTTAAATATGTTCAACATAAAACACAAATAAACTTATCCTAGATTTCAAGGCATTAAACTACCCAAAAAAAGAGACATAGTTCTCTCTAGATTGATAATATGCAAATGGAATTCTAGAAGAAAAATTGAGCCTCAGCTCGCTAGACCTATAATCCATATTTTTTAGAAAATTAATCAAGAAATGAAAATGAAAAGTCTTAAAAATTGTAAGGTTGACAATCCCCAATGTGTAGCATATGAAACAGAAAATTCTCACTGTAACACCCGAGATTTTTATGAGTAATATTTTGTTTTTATATATCATCAAAGGAATCTTTCACTACATACTATCTTGGCTTACTTTACACACAATCACGACCTTCCTTGATAGCTTGTGTCGTACGCAATACTGAGTTTCACTAAACAACGATATGCTATTAAAATATTATTAAAACTAGCCGTTATGAATAGTAATAACCACTTTTTGAAATTTTATAAATTTTATTTTTCAAAATGGACTTCATTTTTGGATTCATAATACCGAAATTGGCCTAGGGTGAAATTTTGGTATTTTTCTGAAAACATTCAATTTTTGATGAATAGTGAAACCACTAAGTGGTAGGTTAAAAACTGAATTTTGCATAAAACTTAATTTTACCGCTTCTGTGAATAGAATTTTGAAAATCCGACAGACACGGTTGATATCAGTAAGTAAAATGTGGTTCAATGAGATAAAAATAATTTTTTGGTGAATAGTAACTTTTTACTTTTTTTTACCGCGGTTAATAGTAAATAGGGTAACTAAGGGTAAATATGATATTACTATTACCCTAACACATGTCCTAATTCTATTGGATAAGTGTAATTCGACCAAAAACAACCTTATGAATAAAATATGACCATTTAGGCCCACTTGGGTTAGATTAGGACATTTATTATTAATTTATTTAAAGAAGGGTTAAAATAGTTAAAATCAAAGTTTAATAAGTAAATAATTTTTAATATGGGGTTATACATAAGATAAATTCGACAATAAATATTCATTAGAAAGCTAAAAATATTTCCTACATAATGGTATTTTATTTATAATTTTTAGACATTAAATAATTTAATTTAATTATGACACAATGATGATGCAGTAATTATCTTATTTTTGAAATATTGACATAATTGATGTTATAAACACAAAAATAAATGTTATTTGAGAATTTTTATGAATTACACTAATTTTATAGCTTACTATGATATATTAGTGTTGATTTAATCAACTTGGTTTGAACATATAATTCTGTTATGACTTTCACAAATATCATATATCAAATAGTGTCAAAATTGACACAAAATAGTTTTTAAATCAAATATTATATTATTAATTGTTATTTTATTCCTAAAAATCTAAAATTCTGCCAAATGACTTAGATAAGGATATATATATTAATAATAAACAATTTGGGGTTCGTTTGGCATGTTATAGTAAGTGTATTAACCATATAGTGAAAGAAAACAAAAAGACATGGTAAAAGTTAAATTATTTAACTTAGAGTTAAATCTAATTGTTAAGGTTAAAATAATACCCTAAACTTGTCTAAATCCTATTGGTTGATAGGATTTCGACCCATCCCCACTTTAGTTTCGAAATAAGACCCTTTGGAACCATTATAAACCGATTTTGACTTTAATATAAAATAATATTTTGAGATATTCCTAAGGTGCCCCTCTCCTCCCTTATAAAAGGGCACCTCCTCCCCCTCCTCCTCACACCAATTTGAGCACTCAAGCTCGGCCAACCCCTGCCATTTTCTCCTCTCCACTTCCCTAGAATAATCCTAGAGGTCCTGGTCTTCTTCAAAGACCAATCTTAGTTCCCTAAGTGGAGGATTCAAAGAAGCGTTCCAAAGAAGAGGTAATATCCATTACCGATCTTTTCAATTTCTTTCTTCTTCAACTTCTTCTTCTTTAGTTGTTTCATGATAAAGTAATAATATCAGTATTACTTACATACTGATATGTTATTATAAATATGAAACAACCCTAATTCACCTTCTATCCATCCTACGGAAAAATGAAATCACCGCGCGTGTGTACGTACGGAATACCGTCTCCACGCCGTGGTGTAATCTATTTTCCACCATCACTTTACAAGGATGGTTATAATGGTTTAATGAGTAACTATTTATGATTATTATTAAGTAATATTGATACTGAAATAATATATATATATACTCCAATACAATTCCACGATCATAGGAACGATATCATCACTCGTGCGTACGTACGGAATACCGTCTCCACGATGTGATGCGACTCGTTCTACATGATCATCATTACATAGTAATTATATAAATGAATTGAATGAATAAATATGATATATGTTACACTAATACCATTCTGCATATAAGGTATCTATAACCTTAAAATAAGAATAAGAATTTATTCGACAAGACACGCATAAGAACAAAAGGCAATAAAGACCCGAGTAACAAGTAATAATGAAATATTACTAATAAGAAGCTAAGAATATGACCATATATGATATCATATCAATATGTAAGATTCTGGAATAAGTCAATACCATTATTTAAACCATTATACAGGAGCTTCGGACACGTACAAAGCAAATCGAACCTAAGGTAAGTGAAAATACCACAATCTCATTTTTATCCGAGATTGTTTATTCGTAAGTATTTACTGGGGTGTATTTTATCATCCACATCCATCTTCCCTCAATATGTAATATTGTTTCCATCCACTTACAATAGTTTAAATCCAATTTTACCCTTCTGTGAGTTTTTATTAAAGAATATGAAAGGAATCTTTTGTCATTTTTTTTGTACGAGGTACTTTTTGACTTTTCCAACAAAGGTACGAAGAATGATTTTTTTAACTTATACGGCATGTATGGATTTTTAAAACATTATTTCCAAGAAGATTACTTTACAAGTTTTCAAGTTTATTTTTAATCAACTTCTTTTATTTTAAAGTCGTATGACATGTTATGAAAGGAAAAATGTTTTTTGAAGAAGAAAGGATATTTTCCTCAAGAATGGAGTTCAAGTGTTTTATCAAAATTATTTTCCATCTAAGATAATAAAGGGTTCTGTTTTTATCCCTATTATTACATTGATTTGATCATGTTGTGATTGAATTATTTTTATGAATTCCTTTATCTTGTATGAATTGTTTTATGATGTCATGATGTTTAAGATTCCAATTTGTATTACATGGGTTATGCAATGATGTATGATTTATGATTATGTGGAACACATAAGAAAGGATTCATTATAGGATGGGTGGGACCTATATCTCCCTCCAATGCATTGGGTAAAGATTTTATATCTCATGAGATAGACATGGCTGGAACGGAAGGTTATTTCGGTTTAGTGATACAGGACTGAAACGAGGAGTGAACTCGGTTCAGAAAGGGACTTTGTCCACTAAGATAGTCTTGGAAATGTGTCATGACTAAGAAGAAATGATTTTCCATGATTATGTGTGCATGCCACAAAGTTTCAAGTTTCATGTTATGATTATGAGGATCTCATTTTCACTTCTATGATTTGTTCCATGTTAAGATATTATGATCTCTTTTGCAGGTTATGATTATCAAAAAGATATGATATGATTTTTATTTCCATTATTTTCCCTTGCTGAGCATTTGAGCTCACCCTTTTATGTTTTCTTTTCCCCAGGTCAGGAAGATGGATATTAAGTAGAATATGCTAAAAGGGACCCTAGATATGATGAAATAAATGGGAGACATTGTAGAAGATTTATGAACCAGTTGTTTATGTTTCCCAGTTTCTAAAGACACTATACCTATACGGTCCTTTGTGGTTTTGTCATATGTTGTAATAAGTGTGCTTCAATTTTGAAGTATTAACAATGTATGTAAAGTATGGGTCGTTATAGTTGGTATCATAGGAAAGGTATAGTCAACCTTTGGAAACTAGGATGTGAAAGCCTTAGTAAGAACCCTAAGGATAAGTCTAAGCATAGAACACAATATTAGTGTTTTAGAAATGGCCATGAATACCCTAGGATAATACCTTAAGTGTGAAATTTTATTCTTGATTATGTGGTTTTCCTAATTATAATTAGTGTTGCTCACACTATTCTTCTTGGTTTTAGTCAATGGCTGGAACCCGAAGGAACCGTGTTAATGCGGAATGCGATGGGCAATGCAATGATTGTCCCCCTGAGCAACCAAACAATATGGGAGCTGGAATGCAAAATCTTGTAGCCATTCTCACACAACTTTCTCAAGCTATGAATCATGCAGGACTTCCAAACGAGCAAAGGAAGGAGCAACATTCTGTTGAATCCTTTATGAGGCAGCGTCCGCCTTCTTTCAGTGGGTCTACTGATCCATTAGTTGCTGAACAATGGATTAGTACTACTGAAAAGATATTTTCAGTTCTTCAATGTTCTGAACATGATAAAGTCATCCTAGTAGTGTATCGTTTGGAAGGAGATGTTGATCAATGGTGGAATCTTATTAAGAATACGAGGCAAAGGGATGAAATTGAGTCTATGGAATGGGACGAGTTCAATAACTTATTTTTCAATAAGTACTTCCCTCATATTCTCTGAACAAAGATGGAGAAAGAGTTTCTTGAACTAAAGCAGAGGGATGATGAATCTGTTGGTACCTATGAAGCAAATTTTACAAGACTTGCAAGGTACGCTTCTGGTATTATTATCCAACCTGAGAGTAAGATCGATCGATTCTTTAGTGGCTTAAAACCAAGTCTTCGAAGGGTGTTAGCCATAAGGGACTTCAATAGCTACGAGGAAATCGTTCGATGTGCTCTCAAAGTCGAGATGGAGATTGGAGTAACCCATCAGTCACATGGGTTTGATAAGAAGAGGAAGATGGAATTCAAAGGAAAATCTAAAGAGCACACTGAAAAGAAGATGAGCTTTCCCTTATGCTCAAAGTGTGGAAGGAAACATGGAGGGAGTTGTCTTAAAGGGACAAGTAAATGTTTCAAATGTGGAAAGGAAGGTCATCGGGCATTTGAATGCCGTGTTAATGGGAAGAAGATGTCTAATGACGCATACAAAGGAAGGGATACACAGAATGAACCTACTACACTTCAATTTTTCAAGTGCAAGGAGATGGGGCATTATGCCAATCAATGCCCAAATCCAAGGGTTGATGATGATGGTCGACGTCAAAAAAATCTTAAGGCTAAAGACAAAGGAAAGTCACATGCAATTTCTATCAGCGATGTGGAATACGATAACAAAGTGGTGAAAGGTACACTTACCATCCACTCTAAAGTAGAAAATGTTTTATTTGATTCTAGATCCACCCACTCTTTTATTTCTGAAAATTTTTCTAAGGGTATCACCGTATTACCTCAACAATTAGATGTTGAGTTAGCTGTGACAACACCTAATGGCACAACAGTCGCATCAAAAGTTTATAATTCTTCTCTGATCGAAGTTTGTGGGAAAGTGCTTCCTGCAAATCCTGTGATCCTTCCTTTAGTGGAATTTGATGTGATTCTTGGCATGGATTGGATTTCTCTACATGGAGCTCATATCAATTTCCAAATAAGGGAAGTCACATTTCATATTTCATATCAATATACAATCGTCTATCGATGCAAGGATGAACATAACCTTCCAGTGGAAATTCCTTCCATCTTATGGGTATTGATACCACTAAATGAAGGTTATTTACCTCAAATGGTTGGTGAGAAACTTACGATTAAAAATATGCCCATCGTACGGGAGTTTGATGATGTCTTTCCGGAGGAATTACCAGGTCTTCCACCAAATCGTGAAGTTGAGTTTTCAATAGAACTCGTATCGGGTGCTTTGCCTATTTCAAAGACACCTTATAGAATGGCCCCAATTGAGTTGCAGGAATTGAAGAAGCAACTCCAAGAGAATCTTGATAAGGGATTCATACGCCCTAGTGCATCACCTTGGGGAGCACCTATTCTTTTTGTTAAGAAGAAAGATGGATCAATGAGACTCTGCATTGACTATCGAGAACTTAACAAGATCACTATCAAGAACAAATATCCTCTCCCACGCATTGATGACTTATTTGACCAACTACGCGGAGCTCAATACTTTTCCAAGATTGATCTTCATTCATGGCATCATCAATTAAGGTTAAAAAGGGAGGATATACCAAATACGGCTTTCCGTACAAGGTATGGACACTATGAATTTATAGTGATGCCATTTGGTCTTACTAATTCCCCTACTATCTTCATGGATCTAATGAATAGAGACTTTAGAGACTATCTTGATCAATTTGTGGTAGTCTTTATAGACGATATTCTTGTCTATTCAAAGAGCAAGGAAGTGCATGAATATCACTTGAGAATTATATTGAAGACCCTGAGAAAGGAGAAGCTTTATGCCAAATTTACCAAGTGTGAATTTTGGATTCAAAAAGTTGCATTTTTGGGTCACATAATCTCAAAAGAGGGGATATCTGTGGATCCAGAAAAAACAGAGGTTATCGAAAGATGGTCAAGACCAACAACAGTAACTGAGATCCGAAGTTTTCTTGGTTTGGCTGGATATTATCGACATTTTGTAAAGGATTTTTCACGATTATCTAATCCACTCACCAAGTTGACTCCGAAAGGAGTTAAGTTTGTCTGGACGGAAGAATGTGAAGAGAATTTCAAGGAGTTGAAAAGAAGGTTATCCAGTGCACCTGTGCTCACACTGCCTTGTAGTGGAGAAAGGTTTGTGATCTACAGTGATGCATCCAAGAAGGGATTGGGGTATGTTCTTATGCAAAATGATATGGTGATAGCTTATGCCTCACGACAATTGAAAATCCATGAGCAAAATTACCCAACACATGATTTGGAGTTGGCTGCGGTAATCTTTGCATTAAAGATTTGGAGGCATTACCTTTATGGTGAAAGGTGTGATATTTATACTGATCATAAAAGTTTAAAGTATATTTTCACACAAAAGGATCTGAATATGCGTCAAAGAAGATGGTTGGAGCTGATTAAGGATTATGACTGCTCAATCCATTACCACCCTGGGAAAGCAAACAAGGTGGTAGATGCATTAAGTCGACAAGACCATGCTAGTTTATCCATGATGAGGATCACAAAAGATCCAATATTTATGGATTAACAAAGGATGGATCTTGAATTATAATGGAAGGGGAAAAATCTTATCTTTCTCAAATGAATGTTCAACCATTTATACATGTGAAGATTAAAGAGGCACAGAAAGAAGATGTAGAGTTACAAAAGAAGGTGAGAAATGTTCCTGAATTCAACCTTGATTGTGATGGGATAATAAAGTTCAGGAATCGGGTTTGTGTTCCTCCCATCCCCGAATTAAAGAAGGAGCTGCTGGATGAGGCTCATAGTTCATCATTCGCTATTCATCCTGGAAGCACGAAGATGTATAGGGACCTGAAAGAGTACTTCTGGTGGGATGGAATGAAAAGAGATGTTGTTGAATATGTCTCTCGATGCTTGGTTTGTCAACAAGTTAAAGCTGAGAGACAAAAGTCTAAGGGGATGTTACAACCATTACCCATACCCGAATGGAAATGGGAAAACATCACTATGGACTTTTTCACAGGACTTCCTAAAACATCCAAAGGCAATAATGCTATTTGGGTCATAGTTGATCGTCTTACAAAGTCTGCACACTTCATTGCTATTAGAGAGGATTTCTCTCTAGATCAGCTTGCCAGGATATATGTAAAGGAAGTGGTAAGATTGCATGGGGTACCACTTTCTATTATATCTGATCGGGATCCGAGATTTACCTCGAAGTTCTGGCGAAGTCTTCAGCATACTCTGGATACAGAGTTGAGTTTCAACACTGCTTATCATCCCCAGACAGACGGTCAGTCTGAAAGAACAATTCAAACCCTAGAAGATATGTTGAGAGCTTGCTCTATGGATTCCAAAGGAGGTTGGGATCAACACCTACCTTTGGTGGAATTTTTTTATAATAATAGCTTTCACTCCAGTATTCAGATGGCTCCTTATGAATCTCTCTATGGAAAGAAATGCAGGACTCCAACTTGCTGGGATGAAGTTGGGGAAAGAAAGCTATTAGGACCGGATCTCGTTGATGAAATGGCAGAAAAGGTCATATATATTCGACAACACATAAGAGCAGCTCAGAGTCGACAGAAAAGTTATGCTGACAACTGAAGAAAAGACCTAGAGTTTGAAGTGGGTGATAAAGTGTTCTTACGAATATCTCCCTGGAAGAGGGTTATGAGATTTGGAAAGAAGGGGAAGTTGAGCCCCAGATATATCGGTCCTTTCAAAATACTGGATCGTGTTGGGAAGGTAGCTTACCTATTGGCGCTTCCACCGAATCTCTCTCAAGTTCACTATGTGTTCCATGTATCTCTCCTGAGAAAGTACATACCTGATCCTTCACATGTACTCAGCTCAGAAGTTGTACCGCTGGAGCAAGATCTTTCTTATGAAGAACAGCCGATAGAGATTCTGGATCGTAGCGAAAAAGTCCTACGAAACAAGACCACTCGATTGGTGAAAGTTTTATGGAGGAACCACCAATTAGAAGAAGCTACATGGGAGCTTGAGGATATGATGAGGGAGAAGTATCCTCATCAGTTTGTTACAAAGTGACGAATTTCGAGGGCGAAATTCTTTTTAAGGGGGGTAGAATGTAACACCCGAGATTTTTATGAGTAATATTTTGATTTTATATATCATCAAAGGAATCTTTCACTACATACTAGCTTGGCTTACTTTACACGCAATCACGACCTTCCTCGATAGCTTGCGTCGTACGCAATACCGAGTTTCACTAAACAACGATATGCTATTAAAATATTATTAAAACTAGCCGTTATGAATAGTAATAACCACTTTTTGAAATTTTATAAATTTTATTTTTCAAAATGGACTTCATTTTTGGATTCGGAATACCGAAATTGGCCTAGGGTGAAATTTTGGTATTTTTCTGAAAACTTTCAATTTTTGATGAATAGTGAAACCACTAAGTGGTAGGTTAAAAACTGAATTTTGCATAAAACTTAATTTTACCGCTTCTTTGAATGGAATTTTGAAAATCCGACAGACACGGTTGATATCAGTAAGTAAAATGTGGTTCAATGAGATAAAAATAATTTTTTGGTGAATAGTAACTTTTTACTTTTTTTTACCACGGTTAATAGTAAATAGGGTAACTAAGGGTAAATATGATATTACTATTCCCCTAACACATGTCCTAATTATATTGGATAAGTGTAATTCGACCAAAAACAACCTTATGAATAAAATATGACCATTTAGGCCCACTTGGGTTAGATTAGGACATTTATTATTAATTTATTTAAAGAAGGGTTAAAATAGTTAAAATCAAAGTTTAATAAGTAAATCATTTTTAATATGGGGTTATACATAAGATAAATTCGACAATAAATATTCATTAGAAATCTAAAAAGATTTCCTACATAATGGTATTTTATTTATAATTTTTACACATTAAATAATTTAATTTAATTATGACACAACGATGATGCAGTAATTATCTTATTTATGAAATATTGACATAATTGATGTTATAAACACCAAAATAAATGTAATTTGAGACTTTTTATGAATTACACTAATTTTCTAGGTTACTATGAAATATTATTGTTGATTTAATCAACTTGGTTCGAACATATAATTCTGTTATGACTTTCACAAAAATCATATATCAAATAGTGTCAAAATTGACACAAAATAGTTTTTAAATCAAATATTATATTATTAATTGTTATTTTATTCTTAAAATTCTAAGGTTCGGCCAAATGACTTAGATAAGGATATATATATTAATAATAAACAATTTGGGGTTCTTTTGGCATGTTATAGTAAGTGTATTAACCATATAGTGAAAGAAAACAAAAATACATGGTAAAAGTTAAATTATTTAACTTAGAGTTAAATCTAATTGATAAGGTTAAAATAATACCCTAAACTTGTCTAAATCCTATTGTTTGATAGTATTTCGACCCATCCCCACTTTAGCTTCGAAATAAGACCCTTTGGAACCATTATAAACCGATTTTGACTTTAATATAAAATAATATTTTGAGATATTCCTAAGGTGCCCCTCTCCTCCCTTATAAAAGGGCACCTCCTCCCCCTCCTCCTCACACCAATTTGAGCACTCAAGCTCGGCCAACCCCTACCGTTCTCTCCTCTCCACTTCCCTAGAATATTCCTAGAGGTCCTGGTCTTCTTCAAAGACCAATCTTAGTTCCCTAAGTGGAGGATTCAAAGAAGCGTTCCAAAGAAGAGGTAATATCCATTACCGATCTTTTCAATTTCTTTCTTCTTCAACTTCTTCTTCTTTAGTTGTTTCATGATAAAGTAATAACATCAGTATTACTTACATACTGATATGTTATTATAAATATGAAACAACCCTAATTCACCTTCTATCCATCCTACGGAAAAATGAAATCACCGCGCGTGCGTACGTACGGAATACCGTCTCTACGCTGTGGTGTAATCTATTTTCCACCATCACTTTACAAGGATGGGTATAATGGTGTAATGAGTAACTATTTATGATTATTATTAACTAATATTGATACTGAAATAATATATATATATACTCCAATACAATTCCACGATCATAGGAACGATATCATCACTCGTGCGTACGTACGGAATACCGTCTCCACGATGTGATGCGACTCGTTCTACATGATCATCATTACATAGTAATTATATAAATGAATTGAATGAATAAATATGATATATGTTACACTAATACCATTCTTGATATAAGGTATCTATAACCTTAAAAGAAGATTAAGAATTTATTCAACAAAACACGCATAAGAAGAAAAGGCAATAAAGACCCGAGTAACAAGTAACAATGAAATATTACTAATAAGAAGCTAATAATATGACCATATATGATATCATATCAATATGTATGATTCTGTAATAAGCCAATGACATTATTTAAACCATTATACAGGAGCTTCGGACACGTACAAAGCAAATCGGACCTAAGGTAAGGGAAAATACCACAATCTCATTTTTATCCGAGATTGTTTATTCGTAAGTATTTACTGGGGTGTATTTTATCATCCACATCCATGTTCCCTCAATATGTAATATGGTTTCCATCCACTTACAATAGTTTAAATCCAATTTTACCCTTCAGTGAGTTTTTAGTAAAGAATATGAAAGGAATCTTTTGTCGTTTTTTTTGTACGAGGTACTTTTTGACTTTTCCGACAAAGGTACGAAGAATGTTTTTTTTAACTTATACGACATGTATGGATTTTTAAAACATTATTTCCAAGAAGATTTCTTTAAAAGTTTTCAAGTTTATTTTTAATCAACTTCTTTTATTTTAAAGTCTTATGACATGTTATGAAAGGAAAAATGTTTTTTGAAGAAGAAAGGATATTTTCTTCAAGAATGGAGTTCAAGTGTTTTATCAAAATTATTTTCCATATAAGATAATAAAGGGTTTTGTTTTTATCCCTATTATTACATTGATTTGATCATGTTGTGATTGAATTATTTTTATGAATTCCTTTATCTTGTATGAATTGTTTTATGATGTCATGATGTTTAAGATTCCAATTTGTATTACATGGGTTATGCTATGATGTATGATTTATGATTATGTGGCACACATAAGAAAGGATTCATTATAATATGGGTGGGACCTATATCTCCCTCCAATGCATTGGGTAAAGATTTTATATCTCATGAGATAGACATGGCTGGAACGGAAGGTTATTTCGGTTCAGTGATACAGGACTGAAACGAAGAGTGAACTCGGTTCAAAAAGGGACTTTGTCCACTAAGATAGTCTTGGCAATGAGTCATGACTAACAAGAAATGATTTTCCATGATTATGTGTGCATGCCACAAAGTTTCAAGTTTCATGTTATGATTATGGGGATCTCATTTTCACTTCTATGATTTGTTCCATGTTAAGATATTATGATCTCTTTTGCAGGTTATGATTTTCAAAAAGATATGATATGATTTTTATTTCCTTTATTTGCCCTTGCTGAGCATTTGAGCTCACCCTTTTATGTTTTCTTTTCCCCAGGTCAGGAAGATGGATATTAAGTAGAATATGCTAAAAGGGACCCTAGATATGATGAAATAAATGGGAGACACTGTAGAAGATTTATGAACCAGTTGTTTATGTTTCCCAGTTTCTAAAGACACTATACCTATACGGTCCTTTGTGGTTTTGTCATATGTTGTAATAAGTGTGCTTCAATTTTGAAGTATTAACAATGTATGTAAAGTATGGGTCGTTATACTCACTTGCTAAGTGATTTCTATATTGGTATTAGGGAAAAATAATTGCGATGACATAAAAAATACACAAAGCTTTTAAGGTTGTTCATATAACCTTAAAAGAAGTAAAACTATAATTATTAGCCCCCCTGGATTAGGAAAAAATTAGAGCACTCACCCATCCTTTTAATTGTAATTATAACATGATGAAATTCAATCAATTGAGTCATTTTTCAGTGTTGTTTTATGATTAATGTAACAATAGGAATCCTAGAATAAATGATTGAATGTAAAAATCCCTTTCATTTATGATCCAAAACATAGAGTAACTTCTATATTCTAGATCCCCTATTCCAAATTTTACATCTTATTATCATCATAGGCATTGAGAAGTTGACCTGTACCTAGAGAAATTTTCATACCTTGCCAAAGTTTTTCTGTTTGTACAGCAAAAACCTCATTATCTTTATGGAACGTTTCCTGCTCTACATCAACAATATCCCTTCATTAATCCAAATCCCATGCCAAGGATCAGAAATGTTGGACAAACGTTTTTTACGAGATTTAATTCTTCTTCATGGAGCTTCATTTGGAAAGAATACCCATTAATGAGATCTTGATACACCACCACCTTCTTGGAGTGGATGACCTTATTTAGGATTATAGAAACTCTATGTTCCTCAAACTGACCTAAGAGTAATTCCTTGTTTTTATAACATCTTCACTCCTCTTCTATTTTCTGAATGATTGACTTCACATCATCATGGATATCATGGAAATTAAATTCAGCATATCCCAACATGAAATCTAGAACGGAGGTCGACGAAGTCATGATAACATATCTTCAAGAGGAATCTCCTTGATTATCTTCTAGATATCCCACTAAAAAAAGGGTGTGTTGTGTAAAATTACTCATGCATATCCAGAGAAAAATTAGAACCACTCTTAAAGGGAAATATATAATTCTAGATTAGTGCACTCAATGAGACACCATGTTATGATCCCTCCAAAATAGTCTCAACTCTACCTACCAATATTGGTGGAATTGGCATGGAAGACCCTCTATTAGATCCAATCACTAGAGACAATGGAACTAATTAGAATGTGAAACTTCTCATCAATATCAATAGGTCTACAAAAAAAGGAAGTGATGTAACCAAAACATTTTACAAGATTCACCCATTGTTGTATTGGATTTTGGAACTAATTTATCTCCAGTTCCATGGAATCAATTCCTAGTGTAATAGACTCCTTACAAAAAACAATCACGAGAATTTTACAAACAACTGAGATTAGAGGATCTTGATTAACCCCCACATTAAGATTCAAAAACATCAATCCCTCCAAAATAAGAGTAGGATGGACTTGGATTCTATGTTTGTGAATATTCATTGCAACGTTCTCTATATACAAAGCTGTACAAGTTGAGCATCAATGTAAAACACAATGTGAAATAAGGAAATATGGTCAACTATGTATGAGAAATGAACGAAAAATAAAACTCACATCCATCCAATTCCATATGGAAATCCTCAAACTATCTATTCTAACCTATAATATCAATGTCTAGATTAATTAGATCCCCCATTTCATGATATATGGCTTCAAATATCATAGAATCCCCACTAGTAGGGGTATCCAAGACGTATTTCTCATGACGCGAATTGGATCTTCCATCGATCCCCTCTACCTAATTCTAGATAGGAATAGCATCATCAGGCCCAATGTAGTTAGGGTCATCATCATCACCATCATTAGACCAGTTGAGATCCTTTTCAACCCCATATGGAGAAACAATGGGTCCAACATTGACTGATATAAGGTCCCCCAGGGTAGGAAATAGATAGAAATATCACAAGAAGTGGGAAGTCAAAAAACATTTAACCTAAAGGAGTGAATTTAATATTAACATAGGACGCTCCCCTCTTAATTAGAATGTTGGTAGATGCAGCTGCATCTATTGATGATTTGATCGCTAAAATGATAGACTCATTCAAATGGGTCTATTACTCTTAAAGGGATTCCTCTTTGATCCTTGAAAGACAAGTGTGAGATCCATTAATGGTGGAAAGTGTCATAGAGTCTTCAAAAATGAAGTCATGTTGGGAAGAGTGTGTCAAAAAAATAATGATATCGAATGACGACTAAAAGTCTTACTGTAGTTCATTCACTAGTCCAACATTATTCCCCTCCCTTTGTTTCCCTCTTGAGATGGTTAAGGTTCCATATCACGAAATTTGAAAACTGACACTTGAGGTTACGTTGGATCAATTCCCACCACTATATCCTCTTCCATGGACTTCTAACCCAATGATAGTTCTGGGGACCAAAGGGCTTCATCCACTTCCCCAATGGGGGTTCCTATGGCCCCATACTTTCGTGATTCAAATGACCCTTGAATACATTCATCATCATCATCATCATCATCATCATATTCTTCTCTTTTGAGATACAAAATAGAATCCCCCAAAATTAATATTAGTGGACAATAGAGGAATAATGAAATAGAAAGTAAATGGAAGGGGAAAATGAGAAATATGTTAATAGGGTCACGGTAGTAATCCCATTCCACATTTGGAAGAATTGTTACCCCCTCAAGTTATCCTCAGTCAATTATATTAGACACTCACTTTATGATAGTGATATGATAATCAGTTTCAAATATCGAAGCCTCTAACTCTTGAATATTCCTTTGAACCATGGATAAATCACTATTAGGGTTGAGAATATTGGGTTCCCTAATATCAACCAACTCTTGGATTCACATTATGGCTTGTAGAAACATTCATTCATTAATTACTTTGTGAGTTACTCTATTCCATTATCGAATCATATAAGGTCACACACAATTTTTCTATAATGTTTCTAGGTATAAGGAAGACACAACACATTTTGACATTGAAGCCTATTAAAGACTATTTTTTTTCATGGAATAATGTGGTGATAGAACATGAGTCTCCTACCAATGGTGATGAACATACAATCTTGGCATAAGAGGTGTGGTTTTCTCAACCCTATCATACTCGGTTTTCTCCTGAGATTTCCTCAAAGGCTCTAGATCTTTAATATCAGAACCCTTGGTTCAAGGATTTTTCCCATTCATAAAAAAATTATAAATTTTCATAGACTTGACCTGGTAAATTTTTTTTTTCAATACCCATAATTTTATTAAGAGATCCAAACCATGGAATACTTTATCTCTATCATTATTGATGCATTGGAAAAAGGCTGTGTGATCAACATTTTGGATACATCCAATGCCATCAGGATCATGAACTGTTTGGATACCATTATATTCTTCTCAAACCTAAATTTCATATGGGGAATGATGATTTACTATTGAATAATTTTAAATACAAGAGAAAATTTAATAGACCATAAACCTCATAGATGATATTTCATTCAATGAGAGAATCTATTACATAGTCCTTGAAAGATATCATGTAGGATCGTAGTTCATAATTATTTTGATTTCCATCATTGAAAAACGTCCCTATTGGTGGGTTACCATATAGAAAGAATTTTAATTCTACCGACACATTTAGCATATTCTATACGTCTTCCTACATTAGTTTTAGTGGTTGGTTTCAAGAAAAAGACTAAACAATTTAGCAGAATCAATAGTCAAGGACATTAAGATTGATTAGCAATGCATATGAACTGAAATGTACTATAATCCTCCACAAAAATACTTGAAATTACAATATAATTCTTAATAGATATTTCCCATTGCATGTATACAAAAAACACCGATTAATTATCACTAGGACAGAGGTTTCCAACCCTATGCACCTCCCCTATACTTCTTTGAAGGCTATAAAAAATGTCCATGGACTCACACCACCATTGGATTCGTCGACTATAATAAGTTAAATGCATAGAAATATTACAAGGAATAATTCCAGGAGATTATTTGTTTCAACTTTTGGAATGACCTTATAACCGCAACGAGTATTTTGGCCCTTCTCTGGTGTAGTCTAGAACATTCCAGGAGCACTGCGATTCTCTAAAGTGGGTAATCCTGTAGGGATATTGAAAATGTTACCTTATACTATTGGTTTGAGAAAAGCATCCATCTATTTTCTAGGATGGATTTTATCCTTCGGGTGTGGATCTTTTTTATTCAATATATTCACCACCTAAAAAAGATCGTGGGCCAAGGGTGGTAACTTTTCAGCTTCATCCCATATTGTATTTAATGGGATAAAATCATCATACATTTCCATAATAATGGGAGCCTTGGAAATTTGGTAGACATCCCATAGGATAATACCAACCTCACCATGTGTCAAATAGAGTGAATTTTCCTATGGACTCCATCGTCTCAGTAGATTGGGAATAACCATTGAAGTCTTATTGGTGTGTGGTTTCACTGCCCCCAAAAACATATAGATATTAACATATTGTAGATCATTTTTGAATTATGAACAAGTTTAGTCTACCTAATACACCCACATACACTCGGGTTTAAAACCCCCTCTAGAATGAAAATCCCAGTCCCCAATTCAACATTATATCCGATCTGTCTGTGAATCAAAAGGTTGAGTCATAACAATGAGGATTCGATCCCTATACACGTGGCTTCAGATCTAGAGTGAATCTGTTGTAATGCAAGGTAAAAATAGTGGGAAATATTAATTACATAATATAATCACCCTTTAGGTACTATTTTTTTATGTTTAGTTAGTATTATTCACAAATTAGCAATTTGGGAAGTAACTATGAGTCCCAATGATAAAGGCGTCCCTCAAAAGATGATGACCATACAATGGTAGGTAATCACTTCATGTGTACTCATGTTAATATAGTAGAAAATAATTAACTAGATATGGAGGATTGGGCTCAACCATGTCATAGTAATATATCCAAATAACATTGATTATTATTGATGCCCATGTTGTAGCTTGTTCAGTAGAATTCATCACAACAACCATTAAAATCCTACAAAATGCATCATGTTTATCATTAAGATAAAATATTAACTTATAGAAGATAAATTTTTTGAATTAAAATAACTAATAATATTGGTAAAGTAAAGGGTTCGCACAGGCCCTTCGACCATGTTCTATTTACAAGAAAGTCGACCAAGATTCACATTTAGGCCCTTTGACTAGGTGCCACAATCAAACCCCCTGATCAGGTTCTTCTGAAAGACTCATCGACAAGGTTTTCCCTGCATAGCACCATATCTCATGTGGATGTAACATAAGAAATTGTTTAGGATACCTTCTCAAAAATAGATACACAACATGGCTTTGTAGACGACTTAAAAAATGAGAATAAAAGGTTCAAACACCAAATTTGAGAAATCAGAAAAGTGGAAAATGGTATTTATAGACGTCATTGGTCTATTCCACGAGTGTGTGCCATGGAACAACTACACAATCCTTATACATGGACCTAAACTGCTAACTTATTTAGGTATCCTATGTGGAAGAACTGTTCCACCTTCATAATATTTCCGCCCGTTATACCGCATGACTAGTACCTGTTCATTTGATAAGATCCAATCACAAGGTGGGGTATTTTATGAAAATATTTTTTTTTCAAAGTGGATGAAAAGAGTATTAATATACCCTTATACAAGTGAAATAAGTGATGATTCCCAAAAATAATTATACTGACTTACCCACACTGGACTCTTTGCACCCTCTACATAGTATGCTTGCATAACCCCTCTACACGACAATAAAAGATAGGTCACCCCTACATGGGAGACCTTCGCCAAGTGCCTGTTCTGTGGACCATAATGGGGTACCTCATGTTACATGGGTCCCCTATGTTACTATAAATAGTACCCTAGGGATCCTCATTTGAGTAATGGAAAAATCTCAAAAAATCCCCCAAGCTCTGGTTAGGAAGACCCTTCACGTAAGTCTCCTGAAATTCCTCATGAATCTCTCTAAATCTTGAGAGAAGAGATAATTAAAAGGAATAAGTGAGATGAAATTCCATTCAAGGTCTATAAAAGGACAACAGCATGATAAACCATTATCCCCTAGTGAACAATGACCTATGCAAGGCCCCTTCCATAACCAAGGACCTATATAATCCTCATATAGGGACACATGAGGAGGACCATGGTGCATAAGAAAAATCCTTTCACAAGTGCTATTTCCTAGGTGGTCTATTTCAAAAGGAATACCCATCTCACAAAGGCATATACTGCCCCAAAGAGAAGCACCTCCCATCCTCCCCTGCCCTATGTAGGGCACATTTTCTCTCTAAGACAGGACCAACATGATCCCCCCTTTTATTCCTATTCCAAGCCACAAATGATAGGGATCCTCTTCCGTTAGATCCCCTATATGATGGGGACTAAGTTAAAACCACCACAACAGCCTTAGAACATGTAAAACGAAGAAAGAGGCACATCATAATGCCACCCATTTGGGTATACATTCCTATAGTAAGAGGATTTCAGAACTTGTCAAACATTATTTTTAGTATCCTTGAGGTGTATGTGAGTATTTATTGCTAAAGTAATAAGGAAACTAACCCTACAAAAGGTATCAAGGAGTTCACCATCTTGGGAACTAGGGTTAGGACCATGTACTTCCCTTATGGTCTCTAGTACATGTAGCATTCACTTCCAAGAAGAGAGGGTGGGGATCATGATTTCTTTTCCATTCAATAGTGAATGAGATCCTCCTCTCCCATTGGAGAAAAAAATTTAGGTAATCCCTCATAGAGTAAGTCCATATTATTTCTTACAGAACCTATACTTAATTTCTCATTCCAAATCCATACCCACGGGCCATAGCTGGATAGATCACTAGATGTGACTATATCAATTTCTAAATCAAGAGGAGATATGGTAACTTCAAGTCCCTTTCTCTATCCCTTTGGGACTAGGGTACAAAGATGATTGAAAAGCATCGTTCTCTGACCTCTTCTACCACTAGAATAGAGATTGTGTGGTTTTCTAGATCTTCCAATAAATCTTTTTTCTCAAATTCAAGAATTAATCATCATGACTCTTGTGGTATTGGTGGAAAGTATTGATAAAAAAATACACATAGTCAGATTCATGTCTTGGGAGAGAATATTCTTCTAAATATTCTTCTTACCTTCCTTCATAGAGTCACAATAGGTATGGGTCATCAAGTCCAACTATCCAACCTCATTGAAAAGTGGACTGTGTGTTTTCCTAGATTGTTCAATTACTGTGGTTTCTTTCACCGAACAATACTCACGTGATATTAGAGGTTGAGGATGGTTCTGAAATCCACATGATCCCAAACCTTTAGGAATCATTCTAGGTGAATTTCCCAACTAACCCTTAATGGTATCCTACTTTGTATAAGCCCCAACATCTTACTGGGATATGCTCCTCAAGAATAAGCCTTGAAATCCAATTCAAGGGAATCCTACTCAAGTGTAATTCATGAACCAACCCATCAAATATGCATGAGTCATGTAAATTCTCATAGCCCCAAACTCATCAAGGGAATCCCCGTTAAGAATAATCCCCAACATAATCCTCTCAATGGGCCATTCCCCCCTATTAGACAAACCATCCAATGGTATCCATAAGTGTAGGTCCTTACCATTTAACAATTTGGGATTTGATTCCCTTAAAAATGGGATACACAGGAAGCCTCTCTGAGGTGCAAACTTAACACCCAAATCAACCCCAATTCTCTTTGGGCCACCTTCCCATTAGGGTCCTGTCCAACATGGAAATCCATATATCTTCCAGGTAAACTAGTCCACAACAGTATATTCCCCACAAAAAATATTTACTAGGAACCTTTCGCCTAGAATTCCTTTTTTCATGATTCCAAACAACATGGTTTGGTCCTTATCACATGACCTTAAAAGGTATGATGTATACCATTATGTAGCATAAAACTATGTGGGTTCTGATTCCTTTCATAAGGATACCTAGGAATCACATCCATGTGTTCGATCACAAAATAAAAACATCTCTCATCCCCCTCAATGACGACAATCTCCAGAGTGACCTACTGTATGGCTGAAAACATTCTTAATTATAGTAACAATCAAAAATCACTAATTATTACATAAGAGGATACCAATGATATATAATCTCAAATACATAAATATATATCCATTAATGAATAACCATGGATACATATAGATGATTATAAATTTCATACATGATAATATTTTTTTGTTAGTTTAAGGGTGACCCACATTATGCTGGGGAATTAACGATGGATTAATGAAAATATCAAAAATCTATAAGAGAGCCTTAGAGTAGGATATAATTCCCCCTAAAAAGGTGTGTTGAGCCCAACCTCCCATCCTCTCGACCATTGTGGGTTCTTAAGAACCATTGGAAAAAATCACCTATGAGTGTAATTCATTAGAAATTAGGTCCCTTGTGAATATAAAACCATTTGGTGTTTCTATTTCCAAGTATAAACTCATTAGAAACTATTCATAAATAGTGAACTCAGTGTAAATGATTTCACAACATCCAACCCCTTGAAATCAACCATTATAGTGAACTAATTATCCATCACAAACAACATCATTCTCCTAGGATATAGTCCATAGATTGTTGAGGGAGGCTTAAGTAAACTAAAACTGAAAATTTTTATAACACTTTTAGAAAATGATAATTTTTTTGAATAGGATAATTTCATATTTTTGGAAGATGTGATTGGATTGATGTTTTTCCCAAGATTTAATTTTTTTTTTGAAAACGATAAAAGGGAAGGGCGAATAGATATAATTGGGCACCGTTTATTAGTGTTAATGAAATATTATAGTGAGTCCCACCATGAATTAATTATATATAGTGGAGTATTTTGGTTACGTACTGGTCTAGTGAGGTGGCAATGGTGATTTGGATTTCAAATATATTAAATAGTTTAATATTTTTTATTCAAAACAACAAAAAATGTTAAACAAAATTTGAGTTAGGTAATAATTCATGAAATACATTACTATAGGTGATTAAATCAAGACATGATGCGTAACATGTTTTTTTTATGTTAAAATAGATTAATAGAAAGAAAAATAGGATTTTTATGTTGGTTTTTTATGTGTTTAAGGTAATGTTTTTAGGAGATGTTATTGTAAGTTGTAAAAATAAATATTTTTTTAACGTTGTTTATTAAAAAAAAAGAATAAAAATATCATTTTAATGATTTTTATGTCAATTATTGTATGACTAACATAAAATGTGACATTCAAAATCGATTGTAAAAAATTAATTTTGAGAATGTATTTTTTACATCATTTATATAATAACCAACATATTTTTTTTTATTTTTTTTTTAAATTTCAATACTGATTACTCCCTTCAATGAAAATAAAAGATTGTTAAAAGGTAAAAAAATCAGAGAATCAAAATGAAGTCAAGAAAAAAAGTTAAATATTTGGATTAACTATGAAGATTCTTTACGTCTCATCAACATAATTTTATTCAGAGGAATGAACTCAAGAGGCATCTGAAGCTAATTCATGGAAGGAATTTTAGACTCTGGAGGAAGCATTAAATTTTTAATAAGAACTAAAAATGGATTATAGATTTTTTGAAAAAGGAATAATTAATAGGTTAAAGAAGAATAAATTGAATAAATAACCACAATCATAAATAATTAAATAATGTAAAAATTTGTATAAATACCCTAATGACATGGTCGAAATAATAAGTAGTGGAACAATAATTATGACCGAAAGCATTACCAATAAATAAATATGTGTGGAGTGTGAAAATATATAAATAACACTGGATAAGTATACCACGACATCATAATTATTATGAATCATTTGAAAAATTCAAAGGAATGCTGTAAAATAATGGAACATCATTTTGGAATGATCTGAATGTTTCACATTGGTTATGTTTTAATAGATGTGAAAAACTAGTTTTTTATTGTCAAATTTTAACTAACAAATGTTACATTTTTTGTTTTTAACATAGGTTCTTCAAAAATAAATGTTAAAAACTCATTTAGGAAATTTATATTTAACCAAATGTTGAAAACCCCCCTGGAATTATTTAAATGTTGGTTTTTCCATGCTATGAACTTTATAACATTGATTATTTGAAAACCAAATTTAATCCTCCGATGAAAAATAAATTTTTTTGTACTAGTGTACGTAAGGTTATAAATAATTTTTCATTTAAATATTTAAAATTTTATAGTATAACATTCATGTAAATATGTAAATAGTATTTTTATATAAATATTAATAATAGAAAGGTGAGCCTAATTATCTAATGTCATAGTGGATGAGTACTTACCATGAAACTGATCCCAATTTTATTGATGTTATATTATGATATATATTTAGTATAACAATGTATTTATATTTTATAATGGTTAGGTATTTTAGAATTTCATATGGAATAATGGACATTTATATTCATTAAAAGATATCATATGTGTCCCATATCATTTAATTGTGAGAGAAAATGTAATTGGTGCATATAGAGATGCAAGGATGCACATATTATTTATGGTAGATTCTTGGGAGAAAGATATGTATCATAATATGTATTCTTAATTTTAACATATATAGGTAGAGTATGAGAGTATATTTTATTATATATTGACACATATAGTGGAGGTGGTGACGTAGTGTTTTGGACAAAATCATGCACCAGTTTATGATGTAGAAATTATACCATCAGAATGAAAAGGAACAGAAAATTAATTTTTTTAATTTTCTTATAATATATTCTATATATTTTTTAGGCTCTATATGTTTCTAGTGGGCCTCATCACGATTCCATAAGTGATCTAATATAGGTTTCACAGTATACCCAAATTATATAGACTCACTATTCTCATAATTAATTATTCATTTTAGAATCATAATTAAAATTCATTTTATTGTTATGGAAGTGATTTCAATTTAAATACCCATTCCTAACATTGTACTAATAGAGACCAATCCTAGAAAAAAATATGAATTTTTATGAGAAAGGAAGAATATCGTGGAATAATTTGTGAAATTCATGAATGGTATTTAGTTCAAAGAAATATTTACATTGTTCAGAATGATAGAAAAAGATGATTCAAATTAGAAATACATTACAAACTATTGATAGGGAAAAAATAGAAAATTAATTTTTATTGAATTAAAAATAACATATAGTTATCATTTATTAATTTTGGATATATAGGAGTACTGAGAATTCCAAACTAATGTGCGATGTGTTATTAATAAACAAAAAATAGTATTAGAGTAAAAAGTTCCTAAAAATAAGTGATACCTTAAAAACCAAAAAATTACCAATTTGTTACATAAAATCATTACACAATACCATATTATTTTTTTGTGACATTTAGTAAGTGAAATTAAATTAATCCAACATGTGGTGTGTTCAAAATTATTGAAGGTTTATTTTATATATTTTAATGTATAAAAACATGAAAAAATAAAAAACATTGAAATACAAACCTTAGATTATCATACAATAATAAGAAAATTATTTTTAGTTATTTTTTGACATGTATAAATAAAATTGACATCAATTTGATGTGAGGTGTTTTGGTAATGAATGAATGGGCGTTTTATAGATTTTTATGTGTTGGAAAACATGCATCGATGGGTGAAAACATAGAAACTGATTTCAAAATATAATGAAATATGATGAAAATAACCATTTATTAATTTTTTGTAATATAAGAATACACCAAACAAAAATGTTCTATTTATTATTTTCAAAATGAATGAAAAATAATATTTTGATTAAAAATTAGTTAAAAAAGTGATTCAACCAAAACCTAGAAAAATACCATTAGCATTCATAAAATTGTTGCAAAAAATCAATATATTATGTTTTTATTATAATAATAGATATTATATAAATCTTATATAAAGTCATCTTGGAATGATCAAAACATACTTGTTATATATTATAAAATCTAGAAACATGTGGTAAATGAATAAAAAATAATAAAAAACCTCATATTATCATGAAAAATAGTAAAAGACCATGGATTATTTTATAATATGCAAGAATATATGAAACATCAGTTGGATATTCACTATGTTCTAAATGAATGATAGTGAATTTTAAAAGAATGTAATTTCTATAAAAACATGAATCAAATGGTCAAAAACAAGAAAATGACTTTGATTTTTTAAAAATCACAGGATAATGAATTATAATTAATTTTTTACATGTAATAAAAGAGGATGCATCAATTTAAAATGGTTTATTCTTGACATCCATTTTTAATTATTAATTTAAACAGGAAATCATGTTTAGAAATTAAATGTACTCTTAAAAATAATAAACACTACATGGGCATAATATAGCCCATGTCTGATATCAAACACACAAGGACTAGTGATCCATAAAATGAAACCTTAATTCAAGATTTACTAATTAAGATGTGAGAAATTCTGAATTAAACAAAAAAATTCAAGAAGCAGTAAAAAATTGTGAACATGCCATGTATTTATAAATTTGGACTCAAGAAATAGATTAGATTTTAGTTCTTTAATGTAATTGTTCTATTGTATTCATAATTCGATCTATGGAGACCCTTGGTAATTGAATTAACTCTATTTCCATTAAAATTTCGTTTTTCATATGGAAATGTATTCTTATTCAATTAATATTAAGGTTATCCAAAACCAAATTTAACCATATCACATAAACTCTATCTATAGTAAAGAAATAAATTAAGAACTATCATTGCCTTAAATTGAAATTCATTAATTAATAAAAAATTAAAATTCCTAGAGAGAAATTAAATGATATAGAAGAAAATATGAATATGTAACTAAACCAGAATCAAAATAAAAAACAAAATAATTTAACCATTCAATCACCCTTCATTATAAAACCTAGAACAAAGTGTTTATCCCCCCATTCTTTCACATGAACCCATGATTTCATTCAGTTAGACATGGGAGAGTAGAAGAAAAAAAAAGAAATTTTACTTCTATGCAAAACCTTCAAGCTTCTGGGATCTCCATCAAGTGATTGATTTGAATATGAGATGAGAGATGATATAGTTCCCAATCCACGATCTCATTTTATAGAAAATAATTCCCCAAAATGAATTATTTATATATCTTATATTTCTTTTCTTATTTTAGCATCACAATCCCCTTCAAAATAGTCCTCAAATTCATGTTGGATATGATATGTATATCTTTAAAAAATATATTCATGTTTCCAGATGGGTGGGGAAAAGAAACATTCCAAATTTTAGTACTTAAAAAAACATGCTCTATGGGTCCTCGTAACACCATTGAAAATATCTACCTCTAATAATGAGAACAACATGAAATTATACTTCATGAACCCCAATTCTATATATTTTTACATGAAAAAATTTCTATGATGCCAATTTAAACTAATTAGTGTGTCTCTGTTTTCTATGGAGTTTATTCATCACAATGTAATGAAAATCGTTTATGTCTTAAAACTTCTTCATCACAATGAAATCCTCATCACATGAAAAATTATGTTTCATCTATTTTTTCATCCCCAATTTTCCATGAATATAAGGCCCCAGCCTTAAACCTTACTTAATCTTGAGTTATTACAAGATTACACATTGAGGATCTTTTCAGGTTTAGAGTTTTAGAGAATTAGATCATGAAACTTGCATTACATTCCACATTTAAACAAAGTGGTTATATAAAAGACAGTATTCATTCTTCCCATCAACAGAAACATATTTAAAATAAAACGTGGATTCTTTCTTGACACATCCTTGACACTATCATCACATCATGTACCCTTCCCTTGACATGTGAAAAACATTTCAAAAACTCTGGATGAGCATAAAAAGATCAGTAAGGGATATAAAAATATGGAAAGGAAACATGAGTACATGTGTACATAAGAATGAAATCATACTTTACCTATAAAACATAGGCATATCAAATCATGAATAAATTATAGAAATCATAAGACATAAAAGGTAACTTGAGGCATTCATAACATTCTTACGTAGGTAGTAACCCTCTTGGTTATGTTTTGGAATACCCATCACAGTATATTCCCTAAATCTCTTCGGAGAAACCACAATGTTTCACTCCTTCGCGTTACCCAATGCATTGGAGAGCTATATCGGGCTCACCCGCCTTAGTTTATCATGGAACCACCTGTTTTCATAACAATGCCCAAGAACCATAACATAAATGTTTCACATAAAACATGCATAAATGAAACATAACATTTCCACATTTCAATCACAATATAACATTTTAGTATATTGAAATAATGAATCCATTCAAAAAGAAACCATTTCCAAAACCATTTAAAACATTTAATAAAGAGACTTTTGAATCAAAGTGTCCCATACCACCTTGAAGCTTAAAATTTTAAACCATTAATATCCATATAAATAAATCCTTAAAACCATTTTGAAAACATGGATATTAATAAGAACAAATAATTAAAACATTTAAAACGATATTTTGGTTAAAGGGGTTTTACCAAAATTAGAGACACTTTAATACAATAATTGAGGAATAACATTTAGTCAGAACTTTATAAGATCATGAGAATAAATGGATTCATGATATAATACTCCAAAGGACAGTATATACACCATATAAGAGTGAATTGGTGCATAACAACAATGAACCCTCAATAGAAATGTCAAATGTGATGAAATCCCTTATAGAGAAGGTATCCTTAAATTAAGGACAAATCAATCTAAAAAATATGTGTGAAAAATATAATTACACCCAATATAAGTGGATATTAAGTGTAAAACAATAAAAGTTCATTCACACATATTCAATGGATGACATATTCAATGACTACATGTTGAACCAAAAGAAATCGAAATTGGGTTAAAAAGTTCCCTTGACAGCCTAACGGCTTCACATCAAAATGAGTTGAGGAGAGATAAAAAGTGTATCTCATCACTTGGACATAAAATTTATATCAATAAGGATATATGAGAACATATCCCAACATAACAATATGTAAATTAAAAGACCCAACAAAAGAAGTCTTTTAAATAAGAGGAGGGTGAAAGGTTCCCTTACCGACTTGGGTATCTTTTAAAACATACACCCCATGAAAGAAGGAAAATAGATCATCGATGTAAATACTCATAAAAGAAATTATATTAAACAAAGAGTATAATAATGGGTAGTACATACACCACTCAATGGAATTTGTGGAAAATGTAGCATAAATCTCACGGGAATAAAAGTGAGGTGAAAAATCCCTTACGAAAACTCGGCAGCCTAACGGCGCCACATAAAACTTCCGAATATGGATTGATGAGATAAAATAGGGTATCTCATCACATTAAAATAAAATGTACAGCAAGATTAATATAAAATAACATCCCCCAGCATTACAAAGAGGATCTTAAAAGAAGTGACATAAAGGAGAGTACTTTAAAAGAAAGAGAGAGGTTAGATCTCTTACGAAAATTCGGCAGCCTATCGGCGCCACTTAAAACTTCCAAAATTGTTTGATGAGAGAGAATAGGGTCTCTCATCAGATGAACATAAAAATTAAAGTAAGATTAATATAAAATAACATCCCAATAACAATAAATATGAGATTTAAAAGGAATGACATAAAAGAGTGTACTTAAAAAAAAGAGGAGTAGGATCCCTTACCTCGGGTCCGACTTGACTCGATCGTTCTTTAATCTCCTTAATAATAAACTTGAGTTAATTTATACTTCATTAAGAACCTTTTTCAAGTTAATTATTACTTTTATATCACTTATTACCATGTCATAAACATTATGTAATCATTTAAGTTAATAATATTTGTTTTGCCGATATTTGGTTCTTAAGTCGAAAGTGGTCTTCTTACAATTACATGTTGTTCGTGTGGCCAAATGTTTATTATATCCAAAATTGTATTCATGATGTAGATATCATATATTTCATATATATCCAGTACATGAATTCATTTATAACATTACATAATCATTTAGAGGTAAGAAATGAAATGCGCCGTTCATGGAGACGGTAAGCCGTACGTACGCATGAACGCTACTTTCATTTCTATTTCATATTTTATAGAATGGAATAATAATGATATAAAGGTATATTATAATTCCAGTATAATATCATATATAATATCATAGTTCCATCCTTTATACATCCCACATATGTTATTTAACGAATCAAATCACTTTGAGGGGGCGGTAGTCCGCACTTCCTTAAATGAAGATATCGCGTTTACCCATAATGGAAACCATTAAGGTATGCCAAAAATGAAAAAAAACGAATCTTAAGGAAAACATAAACATATTATATATCATATATAAGAATAGTGACATCTTAATGGCCACCTTTGAAGGTGTTAAATGAGTATTGAACAATCATCGTTTCGGGAGGCAGAATTTCGCCATCCATGGAAACCGTATGTTCTTTAACCATTTGATGTAGTTGTGTGAGAGTGTAGCTCAAATAAATCTTATAACAACATCCTAGTATATTGAAGATACTGTTGTTGTTACAAAAGAAGTAAATAAAAATAGTTTAGGGGGTTGGAGAAGCAAAATAAAACAAATGAACATGAGAGAATGAATTACCTTTAAAAGTGTAACTCCTTTTGATTTGAGCCTAAAGGCTTCCTATGAAAGGATTATGCCCAAAGAGAATCCTCTAGGATGAGGAGAGGGATTTGGAGAGAGTAAATGGTCAGAGGTTGGATGAGCCAAATGCTTGAGGAGTGTGTGAAATGAGGTAGAGGTGGGGGCCTTTTATAAGAGGAGAGGAGGGGCACTTTTGGAAAGTAAGACATATTACTTTATTTGAAAATGTGTTTCGGTTTTAAAAGATCCCACATTGATATAATTCTTGGATAAGGTGATAAGGGTTCGAAATACACCCATCAAATATGTTTTTGACATGTTTAGGTCATAGAGTTTACATTATCTTCTCATTTTATTTAAATCGTCAGATAATGATGTCATCGCTGCATCATTATGATGTCATAAATTATTTAATTTATATAATGTCTAAAAATTATACGAAAATTACTATGATGTAGGAAATCTTTTTATATTTCCAATGACTATTTATAATAAAAAATCTTACTTGTATAACCCCACTTAAAAATTGTTTTAGTAAAACATATCATGTTTGTGTCATTTTTACTTTTACATTAAATAAAAAGTTATTTTTGTCATTTCCCAACCAAAGTAGCTCCATGGGGTCCCCAAGTTGACCCATGGCTTGTCTTGGTCGGCCATTACACATCCAATGAGGTTAAGACATGTGTCAAGTTCATTTCATATTATTAAAACATTATTTTTACCTTAAACTACACTAATTACCTCTATTTGCGATTAAAAACTTAATAAGTTACTATTCACCAAAAAATTATTTTTATCCCATTGAACCACATTTTACTTCTTAATGACAAACATGTATGTCGGATTTTTGAAATTCAAAACACAAAGATGGAAAAATTTAATTTAAAAGGAAAAATCAGTTTTTATAAGTACCACTTAGTGGTTTCACTATTCATCAAAAATTGATGTTTTTCAGAAAAATCCCAAAAATTCACCCTAAGATATATTTGATATTCCGAATTCAAAAATGAAGTCTATTTTACAAAATTCAAAACATATAAGTCACATTAATTAATTTAATAATTAATTCCCGCTGTCATAGAAAATAGCGTGTTTTTATGAAACAATAAGTATCAAAAGATTGACACTGGTTTAAGTCTGTTTTCAAAGTGAAATTAATTCCAACGACCAATATTGGATTTAATGGTAAAAATATATTATAATTTCACTTTAAAAACAATTCAAAAGATAATCTAATCATATAAATAAATTAGATTAAAAAGAGGTTTTGAATTAAAATACAACATTTTACACTATTCATTAAAAAAATGAACTTTATCGGAAAGATACCAAAAATTTACACAAAGTAAATTTTGATGTCTCGATTCTTAATAAGAGTTTTATTTGGTCCAAAAGAATGTTTAAGAGTGAACAAAACTATATTTAATGATGGTTCAACATCAAAAGGTGATAAGTGAACCTTTAGTGAAAACTAGGGCATATACGCCTAAAATTGAATTCTTTCCGTATTTTAAGCCTCTATCCTTTATTGGATAAATGTAAAAACATTTAAAAACATATATAATCATATTTTAGTTATTTCTATCCATTCCTTCCATTACAATGGCTACATGTTAACTACCATTTAAAATAATATTATTTTATTATTAGAGTGCAACGTAAGATTCCCAAGAAACTCGTTGTTGCGTGTTGGGTACGCCATCGAGCATAGCATCCCCTTTAAAGTCATATTAATATTTTATTCAGATATATGGATAAATATGAAAATGTCATATTCTTTATTTACCTGGGGTGTTACATCCTTCCCCCCTTTTGGGAATTGCGTCCTCGCAATTTTTAAAATTGAGCTTGGAAACATCCTTGAACGTCACACATCGGAACAAGAGTCGGTAAAACAATCACTTTAAAATAAAGGAAGATAAATACAGAGGTCACCTGAGTTAACCCATACTAGGATTCCATGTAGAAAAACATGGACATGGAAGAAAAAGAAAAGGGTCATGTTCTGATGGAGAGTGATAGAAAACATGTTTAGGAGAAAGTTGACCACAAGAAAATCACAAACTTGTGATGGGTTAAACAGTATTCGATTCCCCAGTAGGAAAAGTTAATAGACAACATTTTTTTAAGTTACTTTTTATTGAGGAATTTATTCATAAGGAAACATAATCACTTATCATGTTGACTTTCAACTTTTACTAGATTCCTTAATCAAACTAATATTTTTTCCAAAAGACGAGTATTTAGGGAGACTTGTTCGCATTAAGAGTACTATAATCAACTTCTAGAGAATTACCTAATCCACAAAAGAGAACAATATACATCCCATGTCTTTAGGCTTTAACCAAAATCAAAACCAAAAAGGTTAGTAAAAGGTCAGATAATCCAGAAAAGGATAACCCATTAAAAAGAAAATCCATGCTTAATCTCCAAAATTTGTCCAACAAAACCCAAAGTTCAACGAGGACCATCCGATAAACAATTTGTCCATAAAATTATTCAAAGTAAACCAATCTATGATTGAAACCCAAATATTTGAAGGATTTATTCACATAGTATTCCATGTTAAATCATAACATTTATCTCCAAACAACATCAGTTACTCCTAAAGTCTCGTATTGAAAAGTAATTAACCTAATCACATATCCTCCATGATAGGTTAATCATTTTCATAAATAATCCTAAATCAACTTACTCTTAATTAATAAAATCATATAACTAAAAAGAATCTGTCAAACTAACCAGGGATTTCATGTAGTCCAGTGGTAGGCGATAAATACTAGTCGCACTTTGGTTGTGGGTTCGATTCCCACGGCTTTGTCCGACTCGACGGGTTGTCACACGGTCTGCATGTTGTCCTTTTTCCAAAACTATATAATTCTTAAAAAATTCCCCAAAAATGGATAAAATCGTCAAAAATAACCATAACATAATTTAACCTCAATTTTATCTCATGCCTTTCACTTCAATCAGAAAAATATAGTAACCCATAATTACCTCAAAAGTAAGGATCATATAAACCCAAATGGTTCTTTATAACTATGTCCACAAAAGAAAAGATAACTATTACTTGAATAAAAGTTTCCTATATTAAACATCAGGGTTACACATAATATAAAAAGTCTTCTAATGTAACCCCATAATCAAAAGAGACTTAATACTCTTAAGAATTTCACCATAATTCTTGAAGACCTTATATGTTGACATCTTACTCATTCAACATTCTTCATGATCCATTATCCATTCTTTTCCAACTTATTCCGAAATACCTCTTTCCTACAAACAAAATCATGAATCATATCCTAGGATTCCAAAATAGGAAAACAATAGTCATGAAATAGTACACACCTTTGATTGGTCATTGTCAGTTTCTTCATCCTCAATCAGAATGGAATTAGGTATTGGTAAAAGAATATTGGTACTCTCTCGGTGACCCCATTCACGAAACTTCTTCATAGGACATGTGTTTGCATAATGACCATGCACACCACATTTAAAACATTCAATTGATCCCTCAGAAAAAACTTCTTTCCCTTTCCTCGAGTCAACTGGATACTTCCTTTTTCCATGGAAGGTTCTTGCTTTATGACCTTCATTTCCACATCTATAGCATATTTCTGTCCCTTTGAAACATTTTCCTAGGTGTTTCTTTCCACATCTTTGACACATAGGTTTTTGAACACACTTACCTTTATGATTATTACCTGTACATCCGTAGGTATTTGTTTCTTGCATATATGATGCCTTAGAGAAATCTCCAAGGTTTAGGTGGTCAATCATGACTCCAGATAGTTGGTTGAGGATAATCACAAGAGTTCTCATTACAGCTCCCATATCATTCAGTTTCTTGCTCAAAAAACTATCACAGTTTCCTTCACATCCACTTTTACTTTGGTGCCTGCTAGATCCAGCCATTTACTAAAACCAAAAAGGTCAGTGTGAGTATATCAACAAAACCATCATGTACTAATGAGTAAGATAAACACTAAGATATACTTACTTGTTCACTTTATCTAAAACTAGGACTCTTTCTGAAATCCTAACCATTATGGTAATGTCACTTATGCTTAAAGAATACCCTAACCTCTAAAGTTATCTAAACCGACCTTTGATACCAACTATAAGGCCCCAGCCTTAAACCTTACTTAATCTTGAGTTATTAAAAGATTACACATTGAGGATCTTTTCAGGTTTAGAGTTTTAGAGAATTAGATCATGAAACTTGCATTACATTCCACATTTAGACAAAGTGGTTAGATAAAAGACAGTATTCATTCTTCCCATCAACGGAAACATATTTAAAATAAAACGTGGATTCTTTCTTGACACATCCTTGACACTATCATCACATCATGTACCCTTCCCTTGACCTGTGAAAAACATTTCAAAAACTTGGGATGAGCATAAAAAGCTCAGTAAGGGATATAAAAATATGGAAAGGAAACATGAGTACATGTGTACATAAGAATGAAATCATACTTTACCCATAAAACATAGGCATATCAAATCATTAATAAATCATAGAAATCATAAGACATAAAAGGTAACTTGAGGAATTCATAACATTCTTACTTAGGGAGTAACCCTCTTGGTTACGTTTTGGAATACCCATCACAGTATATTCCCTAAATCTCTTCGGAGAAACCTCAATGTTTCACTCCTTCGCGTTACCTAATGCATTGGAGAGCTATATCGGGCTCACCCGCCCTTAGTTTATCACGGAACCACCTGTTTTCATAACAATGCCCAAGAACCATAACATAAATGTATCACATAAAACATGCATAAAGGAAACATAACTTTTGCACATTTCAATTACAATATAACATTTTAGTATATTGAAATAATGAATCCATTCAAAAAGAAACCATTTCCAAAACCATTTAAAACATTTAATAAAGAGACTTTTGAATCAAAGTGTTCCATACCACCTTGAAGAATAAAATTTTAAACCATTAATATCCATATAAATAAATCCTTAAAACCATTTTGAAAACATGGATATTAATAAGAACAAATAATTAAAACATTTAAAACGATATTTTGGTTAAAGGGGTTTTACCAAAATTAGAGACACTTGAATACAATAATTGAGGAATAACATTTAGTCAGAACTTTATAATATCATGAGAATAAATGGATTCATGATATAATACTCCAAAGGACAGTATATACACCATATAAGAGTGAATTGGTGCATAACAACAATGAACCCTCAATAGAAATGTCAAATGTGATGAAATCCCTTATAGAGAAGGTGTCCTTAAATTAAGGACAAATCAATCTCAAAAATATGTGTGAAAAATATAAGTACACCCAATATAAGTGGATATTAAGTGTAAAACAATAAAATTTAATTCACACATATTCAATGGATGACATATTCAATGACTACATGTTGAACCCAAAGAAATCGAAATTGGGTTAAAAAGTTCCCTTGACATTCTAACAGCATCACATCAAAATGAGTTGATGAGAGATAAAAAGTATATCTCATCACTTGGACATAAAATTTAAATCAATAAGGATATATGAGAACATATCCCAACATAACAATATGTAAATTAAAATTCCCAACAAAAGAAGTCTTTTAAAAAAGAGGAGGGTGAAAGGTTCCCTTACCGACTTGGGTATCTTTTAAAACATACACCTCATGAAAGAAGGACAATAGATCATCGATGTAAATACTCATAAACGAAAGTATATTACACAAAGAGTAGAATAATGGGAATTACATACACCACTCAATAGAATTTGTGGAAAATGTAGCATAAATCTCACAGGAATAAAAGTGAGGTGAAAAATCCCTTACGAAAACTCGGCAGCCCAACGGCGCCACATAAAACTTCCGAATATGGATTGATGAGATAAAATAGGGTATCTCATAACATTACAATAAAATTTACAGAAAGAGGAATATAAAATAACATCCCCCAACATTACAAAGAGGAGCTTAAAAGAAGTGACATAAAGGAGAGTACTTTAAAAGAAAGAGAGAGGTTATATCTCTTACGCAAATTTGGCAGCCTATCGGCGCCACTTAAAACTTCCAAAATGGTTTGATGAGAAAGAATAGGGTATCTCATCACATGAACATAAAAATTAAAGTAATATTAATATAAAATAACATCCCAATAACAATAAATATGAGCTTTAAAAGGAATGACATAAAAGAGCGTACTTAAAAAAAAGGAGTAGGATCCCTTACCTCGGGTCCGACTTGACTCGATCGTTCTTTAGTCTCCTGAATAATAAACTTGAGTTAATTTCTACTTCCTTAAGAACCTTTTTCAAGTTCATTATTCCTTTTATATCACTTATTACCATGTCATAAACATTATGTAATCATTTAAGTTAATAATATTTGTTTTGCTGATATTTGGTTCTTAAGTCGAAAGTGGACTTCTTACAATTACATGTTGTTCGTGTGGCCAAATGTTTATTATATCCAGAATTGTATTCATGATGTAGATATCATATATGTCATATATATATCCAGTACATTCATGCATTTATAACATTACATAATCATTTAGAGGTAAGAAATGAAATACGCTGTTCATGGAGACGGTAAGCCGTACGTACGCATGAACGCTACTTTCATTTCTATTCCGTATTTTATAGAATGGAATAATAATGATATAAAGGTATATTATAATTCCAGTATAATATCATATATAATATCATAGTTACATCCTTTATACGGCCCACATATGGTATTTAACGAATCAAACCACTTTGAGGGGGTGGTAGTCCGCACTTCCTTAAATGAAGATATCGCGTTTACCCATAATGGAAACCATAAAGGTATGCCCAAAATGAAAAAAAACAGAAGCTTAAGGAAAAAATAAACATATTATATATCATATATAAAAATAGTGACATCATAATGGCCACCTTTGAAGGTGTTAAATGAGTATTGAACAATCATCGTTTCGGGAGGCAGAATTTCGCCATCCACGGAAACCGTATGTTCTTTAACCATTTGATGTAGTTTTGTGAGAGTTTAGCTCGAATAAATCTTATAAAAACATCCTAGTATATTTAATATACTAGTTTTGTTACAAAAGAAGTAAATAAAAAGATTTTAGGGGGTTGGAGAAGCAAAATAAAGCAAATGAACATGAGAAAATGAATTACCTTTAAAAGTGTAACTCCTTTTGATTTGAGCCTAAAGGATTCCTTTGAAAAGATTCTGCCCAAAGTGAATACTCTAGGATGAGGAGAGGTATGTGGAGAGAGTAAATGGTCAGGGTTTGGCCGAGAAAAAGGCTTGAGGATTGTGTGAAATGAGGTAGAGGTGGGGGGCTTTTATAAGAGGAGAGGAGGGGCACTTTTGGAAAGTAAGAAATATTACTTTATTTGAAAAAGTGTTTCGGTTTTAAAAGGTCCCACATTGATATAATTCGTGGATAAGGTGATAAGGATACGAAATCCACCCATCCAATAATTTTTTGACATGTGTAGGTCATAGAGTTTACATTATCTTCTCATTTTATTTAAATCGTCAGATAATGATGTCATCGCTGCATCATTATGATGTCATAAATAATTTACTTTATATAATGTCTAAAAATTATAAAAAAATTACTATGATGTAGGAAATCTTTTTATCTTTCCAATGAATATTTATAATTAAAAATATGACTTGTATAACTCCACTTAACAATTGTTTTAGTAAAACATATCATGTTTGTGTCATTTTTACTTTTACATTAAATAAAAAGTTATTTATGTCATTTCCCAACCAAAGTGGCTCCATGGGGTCCCCAAGTTGACACATGGCTTGTCTTGGTCGGCCATTACACATAAAATGAGTTTAGGACATGTGTCAAGTTCATTTCATATTATTAAAACATTATTTTTACCTTAAACTACACTAATTACCTCTAATCGCGATTAAAAACTTAATAAGTTACTATTCACCAAAAAATTATTTTTATCCCATTGAACCACATTTTACTTCTTAATTACAACCATGTATGTCGGATTTTTGAAATTCAAAATACAAAGATGGAAAATTTTAATTTAAATGGAAAAATCAGTTTTTATAAGTACCACTTAGTGGTTTCACTATTCATCAAAAATTGATGTTTTTAAGAAAAATCCCAAAAATTGACCCTAAGCTATATTTGATATTCAGAATTCAAAAATGAAGTCTATATTAAAAAATTCAAAACATATAAGTCACATTAATTAATTTAATAATTAATTCCCGCTGTCAGAGCAAATAGCGTGTTTTTATGAAACAATAAGTATCAAAAGATTGACACTGGTTTAAGTCTGTTTTCAATGTGAAATTAATTCCAACGACCACTATTGGATTTAATGGTAAAAATATATTCTAATTTCACTTTAAAAACAATTCAAAAGATAATCTAATCATATAAATAAATTATCTTAAAAAGAGGTTTTGAATTAAAATACAACATTTTACACTATTCATTAAAAAAATGAACTTTATCGGAAAGATACCAAAATTTTACACAAAGTAAATTTTGATGTCCCGATTCTTAATAAGAGTTTTATTTGGTCCAAAAGAATGTTTAAGAGTGAACAAAACTATATTTAATGATGGTTCAACATCAAAAGGTGATAAGTGAACATTTAGTGAAAACTATGGCATATACGCCTAAAATTGAATTCTTTCTGTATTTTAAGCCTCTATACTTTATTGGATAAATGTAAAAACATTTAAAAACATATATAATCATATTTTAGTTATTTCTATCCATTCCCGCCATTACAACGGCTACATTTTAACTACCATTTAAAATAATATTATTTTATTATTAGAGTGCAACGTAAGATTTCCAAGAAACTCGTTGTTGCGTGTTGGGTATGCCATCGAGCATAGCATCCCCTTTAAAGTCATATTAATATTTTATTCACATATATGGATAAATATGAAAATTTCATATTCTTTATTTACCTAGGGTGTTACAATGAAGATACATTTTAGGTGTTTTTATAATTTATTATATACCTTCCTAGTGACAACCCAATGGAATCCTATTATGCCATGATATCTGTATTCTTCCTTTAATATATGAAAAAAACACTTCTAATGACTAATTAATGATTAATACTACCATAAAACATTGAAAATGAAACAAATAAAGCAATAATAAATCATTTATAAATCGAATTATTAATGAAAAATCATATATACATTTAAGATATCAAATTACCCTATATTTGAACTCTTACTTGCCAGCAAAAATAGATCTATATATTCTTATAATAAATTTCTATCATATCCATGATTCAAAAAAAATATTTAATGAAACCAAAAAAGATGAATGTGGAATAAATATTCAAGCATCACATAAATAACATCTTTTCAACTAACCAATTTTCATGAAGTCCATAAATCCATTTATTTACCTATCATCATAAACTTATGATACATTTTTAATTAATCTCACATACCCCAACATATTATATTATTCATGCACATTTATGATGTATTGTACTAGAAAAATTATTTCTCTCCCCACTCAAGATCATTTAATTGGATTTATGATCAATATAAATTATATTCACATTATATATATTCATTTAAGTTATCTAAATCATCACTTTTGAAATAAAACAAACCAAAATCACGAGGGTGTTAATTGATGTTTTAATGTGTCTGAGGTTAAGGGTGTATGGGTATTTAATTTAAAAAATTCAACATTAAGGATAAATAATTTGGTAGAACTCTTATGTAAAATTCATGATGTATAATAAAATATTATTGAAAAAAATTCCATTAATACGAAACCAAAGAAAACACCCACCAAATCCTTCATCCTTCTCATAAGATCGAAAATCATGCAAATAATAAATATGAAGTATTTAACCTCTTTTAAATATATTTTTTCTTTGTTTTTTTATTTTACATTGGTTAACCAAGAAATCACAATGCAATATAATTTATAATTGTTGTTCCCATATAAAAAACTATAAACCCCCACAATTTATCTTTACAATACATAACATCACCATAAACATCATGAAACAACCCTTACTCCACATTTATTCCATTGTAAATCTAAAAAAAATCTTTGAGTCTGATAAGAATGATAAATAGGATACTAATTTAGATTTCTATAAAATAAATTCATGGTCTCTAAGTCTTACAAAAGTTAAAACATATGGTGGGTCGGAAAAAGTAAAATGGATAAAATAATAATCAACTTATAGAATCAATAATATAAATGTAGTTCAAAATATTCATTCTTCAATAAGATTAATATTTATGTTTTAGAAGTGATTCATATCCCAACAATCTCTCAATAAAGATGGAATAATAAAGAATATGTAAATGCGGTTTATAATACTTATCATGAATTGGAATTAAAATATTGGGTAATCAATCAGGGAATTATTATTAATAAAAATCAATCAATTGATATAAAACACAAAAAATCACATCATAACTGAGTTTTAGAAATTTCATTTATATAGATCAACTAATATTCCAAAATGATTATTAATAAAAAATTTATTCTCACTATTATCTTTACATATCCAGTATGTATTTTTACTCATTAAATCATATCGAAAACTATATTTAAAACTTTGTATGATTATGTTCCTAAAAAATCTTCATATCATAATAGGGAAAGAAATTTAAGTTTCATTCAAAATTTCTGAAGAAATATATGAAAAATACAAGTTATTTGAAAAGATAAATAATTCAAAACAAAAATCCTCCATCATTTGAAGATAATTCCTTTTTTCATTAATGTTTTCATATAATAACTTGTTTCATTCTCTGTAAATCTCATAAAACATAAAAATCAAAATAAACATATGAAAGTGAGAGATGAATTCTATTAATGATAAAGAATACAAGTCCGATTTAATTGTACATCCTAAAAAAAGTTCTTAAGTGTATTGTTTTATGAAAGGAATAAAAACCTCATGTTTCCTCATGTAATTTATTTAATTAAAATCTTATTGATACACATGATCTCACAATGTCATGTAACATAATAAAGAAAATAAGTTACCTGATTCTTATCAATGAATAGTTTATGATGACATTCCTCAACATATATAGGACTTTTTAATTTATAGAAAATAATATTTACTATCCCTTAAGGTTTAAATTGTCCATCTATCACGGGAAAATACACTAATTTTTACTCAATCATAAAAAAATAATATGTTAATTCATAAACTAATGATACTTGTTATCCATCTTTGGTATCTTTTTTCATAGAATCCTTTCCAAATCAAAAAACCTTTTAATAAAAAATATTTTCTAATTATTTTTCAATATTTCCTCCCTTTGCATTCATCCTCACAACAACTCCTTATTATCTTTCATCAATGGAAGCAACATACCCACTCAAAACATCATTATCATCATCTTCATCATTAGTATTGTTCATATCCTTGTAAATATTAAAATTAATTTTCCCACAAAAAACTATCAAAGATAACTCCCCACTTCTACCCATATCTATAAATGTACTTCTATGAATAATATGTTTTTTTCTCTTCATCTGTCTCAAGAACCTGGGAATATATTGGAAATTAAAATTTATCCCCTATAACCAGAAAATCCTCTACCAAATCCTTCAATTTTCTCATTATAATATACACCAATTTAAGAGTAATATTGGTTGTATCGTCGCCTCTAATACCGAGTTATTAAATGTTTAGTAAGAAATAATGTTTAAATGCATACCTAAATCAAAAAAATATTTTCCAAACTCATAAGATATAATATTAATATGAATTAAGAAACTACAATTATCTTTTTTCATCTTCATTAAACTCCTTAACACCAGAAATGAACATTATCGCACAAGTGGTGTTGTTAAAAAAAATTAGACTCTTCTTATTTCAAACCCACACCTTCATGATAATTTCATATTTTATAATTATCTATGATTATTCTCTAAATAGAATGTTAAGAAGTTATTTTAAAATTTCAAGAATATTACCCCTTTGATCCTCAGTTCACCATTTCTTTATCCTTTTTAGAATGATAGTGTTAGTTGGTAGGTTTGTGGATAATATTCTACAACTTCTCTCTCATCATTATTTCCCTTTTTTACATTTTTCCACTTCTTTACTTTCATTTTCTTGTTTCTTATTAGGTTTTATCCTCATAGTTTCACCCCTTCTTATATGGGGTTTTTTCACATAAGTACCAAATCCTTCACTTATTCACATGGTTTAATCTCTATAACACTAATAAATAATCATATAGGTCACTCCTAGAAATGTATTTAAATTTACACAACTTTCAACTGTAGATTCCCCATGGAAACCTTTTTATATTTAGAATCCACTTTGAACTCATTTATGGAATCCTTATAATTTTTTTAAGAATATTGAAAAGGTTTCCACCAATGAATGGATTTGAATCTTAAGACATGATCCCTATTTTTTTAGAAACTTGATGATATTTTTTATGATATTTTAATTTTGGGTGGCCTGTATCCTTGAAAAATATGTTGATCAATAAAATTAGTGCAGTTAAAATATTTAGTGTATATATATATTTTCCATATATAAATAATTATAGTAAAGATATTTGTTATATAATTTCTTCCTCCAACAGTGTTTACGATGTATTATCCTTGAGATTAGCATACTTCATTATGATTCCATTGAAATATATTTCTAGACATATCATTAAATAAATCAAAACACTCTTTCCATAGTTTATACATCAACAATCCTTTAATTGGAACTTCAATTATCAACCTATCACCTTGAGAGAAGTTATTATAATTTTTTATAAATTAACCATTTTTCTTGATGACTACGAGGATACTTTCTTAACATCTCTTGGAATATAACCTATGCAATACAATTTATCTTTGATTCACGAAGTTTTAAATTTAAGTTGTTTAATGAAACATTCATTGTTTCTAATTGGGTAAATAATAGTTTTAGGAAGAATCATTCAATCTCATACCATGCTGTTATGAAATACAATGCCAACCATTATATCCACTCTTTTCTAAGGTTACATAGTGATAACATGAAAGGATTAATTATTAATATATATCTAGAATCATAGTTACATAATAAAGTATAAAAAAGATATAGGATAATTCCCATGTGTTCATTTAGATCTACATTTATCAGCCTATCAAATTGAAGAAAGTTTGTGATAATTTGAATGATTTTAATAATTATCCTAAAGTGTTTTACTGTAACGGGATATTCTAAGAAATTTATTTGTACCCTTTTACATGTAAGTATATCACACTCAATGAGTGTTATATGCTTTGTTTCTCTCTGTTACACAATTCAATCCACCTCTTATTGTAGATGAAATCCAATTTTTTTTCTATCTTTTTCTTCCTCAAGAAATTTATAATATTGATATCATACTAAAGACATTGTTACCCTTTTACCTGAGTTGAGTATTAGTGCATTAAAAATAATTTATCATAAAATTAAAATCAACAACACTAAACATAACAAAAATAATGAAAATTAAAAAAGAGAGAGGGGTATGAAAAATCCTTTTTCAAATATACCTAATCCAGGATTATAGTAAGTTCTTGTCCTCAAGAAATGAAATGAAAAAAATTGAAACCCTACGAGTATTGTTAATTCCAATGTGATTTTAATTTTATAAATTATATATACTCTCCCTTAAAACTAACCCTTATAAGATGCAATATTACTCATGTTCAAGGACAAACCCATATAGACCAGTGATCCCTAATATGAAACATCAATTTGAATGTTAAGAGTTAAGATGTAAGAAATTTGAATAAACAAACTATATCAAGAAAATATATAGGAATGCTTGTGTACCATTGTTTTTATAAATCTGGGATCATTAGATATTTTAGATTCAAGTAATTTTAAATTGTGATTATTATTTCTTTATAATTAGATATAAGAAAAACCTTAGACCTGGAATTAACGTTATAACCATTAAATTACTTTTTATTATAGAAAATTACACCAGATATTTTAATAAGTAGGTGATCCAAAACAATATTTAAATGTTTCATATAAACTAAGACCATGGTAAATAATGAGTATATGAAATAACTATCAAATACATATAAATTCATTAATAAATAAAATGGAATTCTAAATGAATAATGAAAAGATATATAAGTAATGTTGAATGTATAATACAATAAGAAACAACATAAAATATAAAAACAATACAATTATTTAATCCCCCATTTTTAGATATATTGACATAAAGTGTTTTCCCCGTCATGATTTAACATGAACCAAATATTTGATCCATGTTAGACATAGAATAGTTTTAAAAAACCTAAATTGTAATTCTTTAAAAAACTATAAAGCTATCATAATCTCATGTGAGTGATTTATACAATGATAATATTTGAAATGATTCAATCCCCAAGATGTTGTCTCCTTATACTGAAATAAATCAACCAAAATATCTCTATAGTATCTCAAATATATCTTTCCTAACTTAAGTATCACAATCCACTTCAATATAGTTATTTAAAATCATATAGGATATGCCATGTATCTCCCTTAATAAAATCATCATGTTTCCAAAAGGGTGGGTAAATTAAACATTCCAAAATTCTACACGTTTAGAAATTATGTCATAAGGTTTATCATCACACCATAAAGAACATATCTACGATCGATCAATCCAAAACATAAAAAAATCTCATTTATGGATCCAAATTTAATATCTATTCCTATAAAAGATTGCTTCCTGATGCTCAATTTTTTACAATAAGAAACACTTTGTGTAATTTTTTTACCTTTGGTTCTTTTCTATCCTAGTGTATACAAAACTAGTTGGGCCACAAAGCATCACTTCTACGACAAAATCCTCATCCCATTTAAAAATGTGTGTCATTTTTTGTGATTCCATAACTGGATATACTACAATACATTATTTATGCCATAATTTATTCTAGCCCCTCTGATAAATATATAAAAAATTCCATTAACTATGGTTTTTAGCACTAGTTTTCAAAGTCGTTACTCAATGTTTCATCTTTCTTTTTTACACGGGTTTCAGTAAACCACTATTAATTCTAATTTCTTAAAAATATATAATTAAATTTTGTGTGAGAATTCTAAAAACCAAAACTCAAATTAATGATAATAAATAATAAATAATTTTTATTTAATTATTATTTTTTAATAATAATATTAATTTATTATTTATACTAATTTATTATTTAAAATTTAAAATTTTAATTAATTATAAAGAGTTAATAAATAATTATTAATTTTTATTTAGATGAAAACTAAATTAATTATTAATTTTTAATTATAAATCATTAATCATTTATATATTTATATATTGAGAAACAAACACAAACACAAACACACACACACACATGTCATAATCTTGGCCAACACGTTCTTATGTAGCTTATTTTCTAAGAGAATGTGAAAATTAGTTTGGTGTAAAATGACAATAAATTTTAATCCAGGTGTTAATTTATATCTCATAACCTATAAAATTGAATCTTTTGAAATTAATAAACTATGAAATTAGAAAATAATTTGCTAAAAATTAATAATATAAAAATTATTGATGTTCAAAGAGTTTTTGAAAAAAATCCTCTTTAAACAACCATATCATTTTATCAGGGTGACTATTTTGGATCCACATCATGTAAAATACAATCCTACAATATGATCTATGTCATTTTGACCAAGGGAGACCTTGATCTTAATTTTTCATAGTAAAAAGGTCCATAAGTCCTCCAAAACTATGTTTTTTGTTGAGATACTTAAATGTTTGTACTTTTGATAGTATTTCATCTTCATTTAAGATGATGTTATTGTGATTTTTATGTGTATATATATATATAATGAGTATAGATTTATATGTATTTATTTGTATTTATGTGCATGCATATTTATATATATTTTGTGGGTAATAATATATATATATATATAATATTTAATTATGTGTGTATATATATATATGTATTTATACTTATATATATTTATATAAAATTATATTTAATTATATGTGTGTTTGTGTTTATACATAGGTAGGAAATTTTAGTCACATCTATATATATATCTGTAGATATTTATATCTATTTACGTATATATATATATATATGTATATTTATATATATTTATATACATTTATATATAATATGATGATATATATATACATCTCTGTGTGTGCGTTTATATACATCCATGTAAATCTATATCTATTTATATATGCTTTAGGATATGTATATATATATATATATATATATATATATTATTTTTATAAATTTATATATAAATGTATTTATGTAAATTTATATGTAATTCTGTTTTGATATGTGTATATGTATTTATAAATTATGAATAAATATATACATGAAAATTCATTTATATATATACTTATATCTGACATAGTGAGAGTTTATTGAACATGGGTGTTTATTCCATGTCTACTGTTATCTTCCTCCATTGTACCTTTCATTGTTTCCCAAAAAATTGGATAGAGAAATTGGTTTCGACCTCATACTATTATAATTTTTTAATTTTTAATAATTTTTTAATTATTAATTATTAATTATTTATTTATGATTGATGATTGATGATTTAATTTTTTTAAATAATAAATTAATTATTGATTTTTGATTTTTTGTTAATTATTAATTATTAATTATCAAAAATTAATGATCAATTATTAATTATGAATTATGAATTATGACATATGATATATGAATATATTTATTATTTGTTTTCATTTAATATTTATTTATTTTTAATTAATTAATTATTTGTTACTATTGATTTATTAATTTAATTATTTAAAACTTATTTATAACATATTATTATTTTTATTAATCATTATTTACTTTCTATGTATTATTTATTATTATTTGTTATTTATTTCTTCATTAATAATTTATTATTTACTAGTTAAGATTTATTATCTAGTATTTACTTATTAGTTTTTAATTATTAGGTTTTATGTATTATGTATTATTTTATGAATTCATAAAATAATATATAATTAAAATATTATATAATAAATAATAAATAATAAATAATAAATAATAAATATTAAATATTAAATATTAAATAACAATTATATATATGTATGCATATGTGATTACATATATATATATATATATATATATATATATATATTAATGACTACTTAGTATCCACTTGAAGAGTTTGATGGAGTGGTAAAGTCTTTGTAGAATAAACTATAGTTAATAGGTTCAAATATCAGTATAGACATATATATGCTTAATTTATAGGATATATAATAATTATATAATATGTAAATAAATAAAAATCAATAAGTTATATGTATGAGGTAAGAAGTAATAAATAATAGACAATAAATCACAAATCAAATACTCATTTGACACTAAACAAATTGCTGTTAAATGGATTTTTTGGCATACTGTATTAATGATATAATGAAATCATGTTGTTATTTGATATATATATTCCTCCTTTAATATCTTTTAAAACTTCTCCAATATATCATCAAAGATGAAAAATTCCATAAAATAATTAGAAACCCATAAATTATTCGTGATTATGTCATTTATTAGTCAATCTATTACGGGAAAATGATAAATTTGAGCCATCAACGGGTTGAATTATTAAAAAATTATTTTATGGGTAAAAAGTTGTTAAAAAAAATTATTTAAAATATATATAAAAAAACTATGGAAATTGATACGTGTGTTATGGTAGCCGAACTAATGATTTTTGTCACCTTGTAAATCCTCAAGTGTGTGTAGAGGTTGATGCATTAAAAATGTCTTTATATTTCATTGGCACTATACTAAGTGAAGTCCTATGTTGTAGATATCTTTTCATTTATGAATGATGGATTAAATTTATTTTTTCTTTAAGTGAATGAGTTATTCAATAGAGTATTGTAGTCATGGTTTTAGAAAGCATAATACATAGAAGGGTGTGAGCATAGGTGGTAGCAGCAATCATGAGACTAGAATAGTGGATGGTTCGTCTGGTATGGGGAAAGTTTGTGCAAGGTGGATCATGTGATGTTAATAAACCAATGACATACATCATTATCTTGTTGAGGAAGGAGCTAGGTGATCCCCTTCTTTATGTGGAAACTTCACTGGTGAAAATAAGTTTAGAGGTGGAGAAAACTGCTGGTGGTTTTCACCCTTCTCTTGAGGGTCCTCATGGTGGCAGTGGCCATACCACTGATGTGGAACCGAAAATGGTGGATATGGGATGTTCCAAGACACCTATGGGTGCTTCAAATGCTGATGTGGTGTTCTTTTGGAATGGTATCAGAGATAGATTTTAGGAATAGGTTCTTAAATAAACTAGAGAAGTTATTCATTTATGTTCCAACATTATGGATCAAGTTTTAGGGGTCATACCTTGATTAGGAAAAGTCCTTGAAAGGAATTGGTAGGTTTTGTGATGGAAATCCATTTTGAATAAATTTCCAATGATGATATGGTTCAGGATTTTTAAAAATATTTGATCAAAAAATCCATGGATGAGAAGAAAGTTTCTAGGAATGAGTCCTACGATGAGTGTTCTAGCCGATTTTCTAGTGATAAAGAGGATGAGGTTTATGTTAGTAGGTATCCAAGATCAGGGAGAAGTATGAGCCTGGGAGAAAACTTTAATGATATAAAATAATTCCTCATATTTACCACTACTAACAGAGACTAGATTCTTGAAGAAGTCTAAATCCATGTATATGAACATCGACACCCACATCTCCTCCACAACTACTTATCAACAACCGATATATGATGTTGTTCCTGAACAATCTTTGGAATTTTATATGAACATTGAAGAGGAAATGGTTGAATCTATTCTGTCATGTAATGATACTAATGAAGAGGGAAAAATGATGGGAAGAGCATTAAGGGTGACTACAAATGAGAAGAAGTGCTCTTGGATCGATAAGAAGGAACTGATTTTTATAAAGGGATTCAACAATTGAAAGATTAGCATAGAGGAGTATATTCAGTCATGTGACAAGTTGGAATTCTAGTTTGAAGATCTTTTGAAGGATAAACCAGACACTCAAGTAAACACTAACTCGTGGAAATTGTTTAAGGAGATTAAATCTGGTAGGCTCAAATTTTTCTTCAATGGATCAATTATTTCCTTTTGTGCTTGAACTAATGGTTTATCACTTTTTCCTTAAAAGTTTTTTATAATAAAATATAATTTTTCAGTCAGTTATAAGAGAATGACTATTTATTGTGACATATAGAAACAAATGACAGGGTAATAAAACAAGTGGTGGGATTAAAATTATAAAAAATGAATATTTTATATATTTAAAATTCATTAAAAATGGGAATCTATTGGATCTGGAAGGTTGTATGTAGAGATTTTTCACAATTACAATTGGTTTTGTTGAAATGAAAAGAATAAATTTATTATAATACACGGTGACTTGGTTGAAAATATGATTTTTATGATACACATGAAAACAAAATTTAGATGTTTATGTGTTTGAAGATGCAAAATAAAGCCCTACATGGCCTTGGGGTTGGGAGTTAGTGTTATTTTAAAAGTTGATTTAATTGAAATAAAAAGGTTATTGAATTTCTAATGTTCTAAAAGTTATCATAGATGAGGCCTAGAATCTTTTTCTAGTACATTATTCTATATAATTTTGAAATTTATTCTATAAGTGGATGTGAAGGTTCCTATGTTCCATTTTTTTTGAAAAACATTCATCAATTTATTCTAAAGGATTTATTTTTTGAATTTATTTTAGGAAGAATAGTCTATATGTTATCTTAATTTTGAAGGGGCTATGAAATATATCAATTTTAGAAGGTTTTATATGAATTAGTGGAATGTTTCATAATATGTTTTTAATTTTTTATCTATGTAAGATTAATTTAACATATCTATTGGTTATGTAACATTAATCTTGATCACCTTCTAATCGTGTTATAATAACTTTACATGATTCTTAATGGTTGTATCATATTAACATAAAAATATATGATATTAAATTGATGTTACCATAGCAAGTAAAATAATGAATTGGATAGGAATAGGAAGGATCAATAATAAATAAAGAGCTCTCGTGTAAGATAAACTCACATGTGATTAACTCAATTATTTTCAATGGTGTGTATAAATATTTATCGATTACTCGAGGTTAAACCAATAGCTAACTCCTCATGTAAGATTCACTTGAATGATTATATTTCTATATTGGATTAATCGATAATTCATAAGGTATTGTGCTATGAAGATATTGAAGTAAATATAAAAATAATTTCTTCATGGGATTTATGATGTATTTAGTGGAGAATTATGTGAGAAATAAATGCAGAACATTAATGGGAATTATTTAAATTTTATCATGTCATGGGAGATATGGAAACTTCATTAAGAAACTTAATAAAGTTATAATGGATATGAACATATACAAATTTCTATGCCAAATAAGATGCTCATGACTTATTATTTCATTTAGAATAATGAAGATGATATAATATAGGTTGAGGTAGAAATGTGGTTCTTAGACTTGAGAACAATTTGATGTGATTTTTTTGTGGAATATTTATAATCACATCACAATATAGTTGGTTACATTGTGACATGTATGTGAGTTTATAAGACCTATAGGATCATACTGTGAAATTAATATTAGTTTAATTATGTGATATGATATTTTTTTATCGATATAATTATTTAATGAGCATCATGGTTTAAATAAAGATATCATACCATGAAAAATCTAAGAAAATCAAAGACTACATCATCGTGATAATGTCACAGTATGAACAAGTGGTTTCTAGAATATCTAGAATATTTGTTTAGTGTTTAAAATGAGTATATAGAGAATGATCTCTTGAAGGATGGCTTGAATTTAAATTAAAATTTCCAAAAAAATAAATTTTTTAGGACACCTGTAATGATCATGGTGATTTTTATGAAGTCAGATTAATATGAACTTTAAAAGTAGAGAGTTAATCACACTACAGTTCATAAAAAACATACTATAACTTGGAAAAAGTGGAATATCGAAGCATATTTGATAAAACTAGTTCATAAGAGAATAAGGGAACAAGTCCATAGTGACTGACCATTTTTATATGTAGTTTATTTAATAGAGAAGTCTTATGGAGGAAATAAGGTGTTCCTTTTCTATACCTAGATATAAAAGAGTTAAAAGTGAAATAAGATTACTGTAGTGTTGAATTATCCTAATCAAGTAGAATTGTTTTTATTGAGTGATTATGTAAAATAAAATACAATAGGGGGGGTATGAATTATAGTTTATAAAAAATACATTTTTTGTCCTTTATAAATATTATATTAATTTATTTTTGAATTATTGGTCAAATAAAAATTATGTGCAATATAATTATTAACTATATGAAATAAATTTATTATTTAATAAATAATGTGATTGGAATTTTTATTATTGTAAATGATATTAATAACATTATGTAAATTAAAAAAGGAAACATGGAGTTTTATTTATCAATCCAAATACTCCTTTAATGGGAATTATTAAAACAATGATTATAAACCAAGGTGTAAAGCTGATATTTCAACTTGATCCATGGGGTTCATGACTTTAAACCTGTAATAGGGTATCCCCAATTCTATACATATATGAGGTTCTATCTTCTTATCTATGGAAATTTTCAACTAGACCATTCGGTAGTAGATCACGCCCACACTCCTGAATCACAAGAGCTTTATCATCCTAGCGACGAAAGCCTTTGATACAGATGAATGTAAATTACTCCATCTTCTTATCTGTGGAATCCCTCAACCATGCATGACTAAAAAAAGAATCAATATAATGATAATTTCTTAGATATTTATAATCAAAAATTTATAATGATACTACTTAATGTGAATAGTATTTTTTGAATATGATATAATGAAAAATAATTATAAATCATTCAAACCAAAAACAAATTTTAGAATAAATAATTTAAATGATTATTCATGTACTTCTATTTCATAATGTGAGGCTTAGTAGTCATTATAGAAACACTCCAATGGTTGAATTCAGAAAAACATAGATTTAATTATAAATTTATAGATATCATCTTATTTATCTATTGATGAGTACAATATTTTTCTTCGCCCATTGATGATTTAAATAAACATTGTTTTAGTTCTTAAAAATCTAATAGATGTAATATACCATGAATATTCAGAATTTTAAATAAATAGTTTTATTTCTACATTATTCCATTTACCAATCTTTTATTCCACATAGGCATAAAAAATTTAACAAAAACTTATGCTATATCATTTTCATATAAAGTTTCTTGTGATTTCCAAAAAAAGGAAGAGAGACATTGAAAAAATATATCTCCCTTTTTATAGAAAACAAGACACATAAGGAAATTTAAGAAGATGAACTAAAATTAAAAATAAATCTCAAAATATTATTCAAGAAAGATCATTCTCCTCCACATTGGTTTGAAATAAAAATTAAATATACCCACTTTTGAAAAATTTTGATTTGAAAAATTGAGATAGATGAATATACAAGATAAATAACAAACAACTGATTTTTTTAAATATCTCCCCCTATGTGATTTTAAAAAATAAATACATTAGAAATAAAAATAAAATCAGAAAATAAAATATTTAATTATATTTGATAATTTAAAAATCATATGTTTTTTTTCTTCCAAAACTTATGTAGCTCTTCAGATCTTCAAGAAAATTCATTTTAGAATGGTTGATGTAATGGAATTTTTCTACATCAATTCCATTTTTACCATGATTACATATATGATAAGCTCTTCTTATAATTTCAGTTCGTGTAGAAATTCACTTTCTCCACTAGTCTTAAGATTATTATCTGTAATCACTATATAATAGTACACATGTTTATACATTATCAGTCTCTGAATTTATCCTTCTTCATCTAAGCTTTGAAATATTGATCCAATGACATCAAACGCTCTTACTACTTTTTTAAGGGAAAAATTATTTTTCATTGATGGCCTTATAATTTTTTTCAGATAATTCTAATTAGAAACATTTTATTATAGAAAATATAATATAGAAATACTAAACAAGAAAAATACTTGATATTACATTATTTATTTGGGAATTTAATATTTCTATCAACCAAGATTTTTTCTTTTGATGTACGAGTGGTTCTCAAAGACTTTAACAAAAGTGAAAAGTTAAAACATATTCCATAAAAATCATTTTAATAATTAGATTTAAAATTAATCTCATAAGTAAAATAAAAGGATTTCTTTTGTTGAGATGTAATAAAAACTCCCCTATAAAAAGTTATTGTTCAAATTTATTTATTTTGAATATCCCCCATATATTAAATAATAATTAAAAGGGATCAGTAAAAGATATATATGGAATGAATTAACCTTATCAATGTTATCTTATATAAATAATTGATAATATTATTCTATCAATGATGGTATATGGAAAAGTCTAGAAAAAACTAATTTTTTTTACAAAATATAATGGTAAACTATAAATATTTTTAAAACTCATAAGGAAGAAAAAAATAAGTATGGAATAAAGATATTTTTTACACACATTTTTTTTTCTAGATTAGTTTTAATTTTAATAATATAGATTAAACAAAAGTTTAGTTAAATACTAGTTAATTTTTTTATTACATTATTATTTTAGTAAATTTGAATTTATGAGTAGTATAAGGTTTTGTAAAACTATCATCAAGTTAAATTTACATTCTGTTAAAATTGAAAAACTTATTTCCTTTTTTGTGGCCTATAAGTAAATGATATCATATATCTATGTAATTTTATCATGAGTGATGTGTTGGATTTAAATATAAAGTAATAGAACTTGTATTTTCATAATGAATTGGAGTTAGAGGCCAAAATCCTGGAGTTTATGTTTCATCTAAATCAAATTAGAGAAGAAACATATGGATGCACTTTTTTTAACATCCTAATATTTTATAGTATGTCTATTTTTTTTAAAAAAATAATCTCTTCAATAGCTTATGTTTTATGAATAACTAAGTCTAAAGGAATTCCAAAATATTATTATTTTAACATGACCGTTATAAAATAGACGTTAAATTGGAATGTGTGAATAAAATTATCATTATTATGAAATATATATCAATTTATTGTAAAATAAAAATTTAGTTTTTCGTTGGAAATAAATCCATAATTTTTTTGTAATGTCATTTTATTCCTTAAATATATATTTTCTTTCAAAAAATAATTTTTATTGTTTTCATTTAGAAAATAAATATAATTAATTTTTAAAACTAATATAAAATTTATTTAATAAAATAAACATTGTTTTTGGATTCCTCATGTCATAATTACCTTTTTATGAATTTTTTATATTTTTTTGAAAAGCTTAATTTTACAGTGAATAGTAAAAAATAAATATATTTATAAAACACTCATTTTAATTATATTTAAAAGCCATTTTTTAATCCAAATTATCTCAAATATATCAAGTAATTTTTATTTTGATTAAATCCTATTAATTACATTTATATAATATTTATACCATATTTTTTTATAATTACTTTTTGTCTTAAAAGAACATTTTTCCAAAATAACTATTTTCATTGCATTTTGATTATTTAATTTTAAATGAAATTTTAAAAATTTTGTGTTTTGAAGGATTCATAATGGTTTATATATTTTTAATCCATCAGTTAAAATTAGGTTATAATTTCATGTTCATTTTTAGTAACGAAAAAGTAATCATGGTACAAAAAATATTTAACACAGTATTGATAAAATAATGAAGTGGGTTAATGTTAATAGGTAAAAGATTAAAATACCAAAATAATATAATATTTAAGCGGTGTTTTATGTTTTTATCGACATTAAATAGATATTAAAACATTAATTATAAACCAAATTCTTTGGAATTGATTCCACCCAATGGTGGTTGGATTTAAATATAAAATGATCATTATTTAATCAGTTAAAACAACCCCTCCTTAGGTATAAATACCACTCCTCACCACCCAATTTCTCCTCACAAGCCTTGATGATTTTAAATTCCATACCAAACCCTCACCTACCCACTCTTTCCATGTAAAAGTAGTTCTAGTCTCACCCAAAGGCCAATTCCAAGTTCATTAAGTAGTCTCTCAAGGAGATGACATTCAAGTGGTAACTTTCTCAAACAACCTCTCTTAGTTTATTTTATTCATAAACCTTATATTCAACTCATTATACAATAAAATAATTAAAAATATAATATCAATTATATTATATAATTTTATAATTCTAACGTAATATCTTATGTCCATCCCTTTTCTTGTCTCCATTTATTCAATGAAATGAAACCATTGTCTAAAATATGGTAGTTAACCATTTCCAAGGATACTGATTTTTTTTCCATTACCACATTCAAGGATTTTTATAAAAGGATAATTATAGTTAAATCATATATTAATTGGTATATTATAACCTATTTCGGGTTATGTAACAAATATAAAGACATAATATTAAATAAAACTAAACTAGATCATGATGGTCCGAAAAATCTCCAAAATCTGTAAAATATTTATCATTTACGTTTTATAAAATGAATCATCCTAATACCAAAAAATAAAAATAATATATGGGACCATTTTAACTTATGTAATTTAATTTATACCATTTCATTTAACTTATGGAGTTTTATTTCCATTTCAAATGAAAATCAATAATTATACACAAATAAACCGATCATGAAACCATGAAAAGAACACACCCTAAAAAAATAAAATAAATGAAATATTAATAATGAAAATGGTGTAAGATGTTATAAAATTTTATATAAGGTAATATAAATATGAATTTGGTTATATAATTACTTAATAACATTATAAAAAAAGAGTACATATGAGGTTAAAGTATAAAAAACTAAAGGGAAGCGTGAGGTAAGGGTTTCTCGCCTCACCTTTACTTCTATTAGATATATGCCTTATTTATCACTTATTTATTTTTTGGTGTATATAATGTACATTGATATATAATATCATGAAAATAATTGTATTCATGGTATTCTATGTTTCAATTGATAATTATTACTTTTATGGGGAATACAATTTGTCGCATTATAATGTCGAAAGGGATTTTATAACTCTATTAACATTCCTTGGGTTAAACATCTACTTAATTGACTATTCCATGTTAAGATAACATTAGAGATTAATTTTTATAATATTATGATGTATTTTTACTTTTTTATGTGGATTTATAGCTAATACACTAAATAAATTCATTTTATTAATGTCAACTTAAATTATATGATATTTATAAGGGAATTTTCATAAAAAATTATATTTTTAATGTTTCCATTAAAAAATATTCTTAATGTCCTATATTTTAAAAATTATTTCTAATTTTTTTACTATTATCTTAGGATTTGTTTTGTAATTTCTAATCATGATTTATTTTTAACAATTTTTTTGAAAGGATTATTTCTATCATATTCTAAATAATTTTCCTTGTTACTTTTCTAACAAAAATATGTTAGAAATATTTTTTTAACTTATATTATGTTGGAGGAATTTCCTAAAATCATGATAAATTAATGATTTTACGTTTCCTTTACAATATTACATTTTTATTTTCAAATAAAATGTTTTCTTTTACAATTTAATGGATATTTAATTTTTTTTTTTTTGAAAAACGGTAATGATATTTTTTCAAAATTATTTCATGTAATATTCACACATTAATTTCTATATAAGGTAAAATTATTTGACATTACTTATGATTTACTAGGGATATTATTCAAGGATAATATCATTAATAATTTTGTACTTGGTTTGCATTTATGATGGCATGGTTTTTATGAATCCTTTTTTTTCCACGAGTTATTCTATGATGAAATGTTTACAAAAAATAATTTATTTTCATCATTTTTTATTTGATTTATGTTATTATAGAAAAAATATGTATTCTTTAATTATGTGATTGGTGGGACCTATATCTCCGTCAAATTCTTTAGGTAATGATTTTCATGTCATGAGGTAGATAGAACTGGAACAGGGAGTGAACGTGGTTCTGTAAGATATGTTTGGAATGAGGATTGAACACGGTTCAGTAAGACAGGATGAGAACAAGAAGTGAAACCGATTCAATAAGGTGATTATCCTCTAGGATAGTCTTAGTAGTGAGCCATTAATACTATTATGGTTTGGGAAGTGAACCCATTCTACTATAATATTCTTGGAAAATATCTTTGACTACTAAGGGAATGATTTTCTATGCTTATGTGTATGCCAAAATTCCTTGTATTATATTATAATCTCATGGATTATATTATATTATTTTTTATTATTCAATTATTTTGAAAATATATGATTTATTCCATGAATCATGATTATGATCTTTTATATTAAGTGCATAATTTTTAAAAGTTATGTTCAGGTTATTATACCGATATGGTAATGTTAACATTGATATCTCTGTTGTTTACCCATATTTTGAATCTAAGACCACTGTTTCCTTATGGTTATTTTCACAAGGATATTAGAAAAGTTTTTATGTAGGATATATATGTGATGGGTTCTAGATGTGAAAAAATTTTGGGAGATAATATGGATTTTCATGGGATTGTTTTTTTTCTAAGACATGTAAGTGTTTTTCCTAATTCTCAAAAATTCTTAACCTAATATGAACTTGGTATGAAAGTTACCTACCATTTCATTTTGACATTGTATCTTTTTATGGAAGAAAAATTGTGTCTCAAATATCAATATCAAAGACAAAAATATAATGTTTATGTTTTAAGCACTGAATATGAAAGTGCAGATTCTAGGTTGTTATATTTGGTTTTAGAGCAGGGTTTAAATAAAATTGGATATAAGGATGGCTTCATGAGATATTATACTAATAATTATACAAAAAAACATGGGAATATAAGAAAATAAGTTCATAGTATTATACAACCCTATTTAGGTTTAAGTTTTTGAAATTTTATGGTGACTAATGATATTTTTTGAGACATTTATTTTTTAGATAATTATTACTTATTATATTTTTGGATTAAAAATGAATAATATGTGATAAAATTTTAGGATAAAACATTTCATCAGTGTCAAATATATTATAGTTATTTTTAGGATGTTTCTTACTTTTCTAGGAATTTAATGAGCATAATTGTTTTTAGAACAAGGAAAACCTAGAGGTCAGGTGACGACCCATATCATCCAGTATGGTTGTCAGGTTTGAATCTACAAACGAAGGCCTACAAGGGTGAAACACCTTCCACTGGCCCACATGATTTATGATTTATGATTTACTATGACATTATTGTGTTTAATTATGTTGATTTTAGGAACCTTATTTGATTATGGTAAATAAATTTTTTTTGTTATTTTATTTTAGGAATAAATGATTATTTATATTTTGAAGGAATACATGATTTTAGGGTGGTTAAATTAGGGATTCATCTCATTTATTTAAATTCTTAGAATATCATGGAGATTATATGTTTAGGGTAGGCACATTTTGGTATGAAACCTCAATATTAATTCATGTTATTTAGAGATTAGTATATAAATATGAATATTAATATGTAATCGAATCTTATGATTTGTGGGTTTCAATATTAAGATGTAATATTTTTCATGAATTTTAAGTTTAATTATTCGTTGAATGATATAAGTTAAATTTTGGGAATTAAAATTTTATTTTGGGCGATTAAAGTAGATTTGACCACATAAAGGATTATTTTTTTTATAATTATCTTATCTGGAACTAACCATATTGGTTTTTTTCATGTCTAAATACATGAGGAATTTATTGTATTTATTTAATGGATTTTTTGTTTAATAGAATTTTATTTTTGTTTTTTAGGGATGAAAAAATGAATACTCATCAATTAGAGAAAAAAATTAGTTTTTATTGTAAATTGATTAAAATATCCAACCATACATTCCAAGTAAGTATATTTCCTTACATTTTTACTATAGGTAGTTTAATTATTCTTTAAATATAGGAAACAGATTTTGGAACAAAAATGTTTTCAATTTACTTTTCCTATGTAGGAATAAATCACTTTTTAACCCATCATTGTTTTAATATTTTATTTATGGTTAATCTTCTAATGACTATTTTCTCTATCATTCTACATTAGAAATTGATAGTTAGAATTATCTTCAATATACATATTTTCACTTTCTAGTAATGTTATCCAAATTATTTTCTATGTTTTTTGGTGACCTTAACCTTTTACTTTCCCACTTTTTAATAGAAAGTTTTATTGAACCATTTTATAATATGGGTTTTCAACAAATGAATTTACAAATACCCACCTTGGATTTTAAAATTGTAATTTCAAATTGCAAGGTTGAATTTTTTTTGAATGTTTTTATCATATCAGAACAATAGAATATTGATTTTCTCTTATATCTAATCTCTCTTGATTCCATGATGTGTTCCATGTATCTCTCCAGGGGAATCACATAAATCATTCCTAAAATGTAATACACATAGAGGTTGTACAACTAGAGGAAGATATTTTTATGAGGACAAATCTATAGAAATTATGGTTCATTAAGATAATGTTTTATTAAACAAGACCACTCACCAAGTAATTTTTTTAGATAAACCACAAATTTGAGGAAGCTATATGGAACTTGAGGATATGATGAGGCAAAAGTATCTACATATATTTTTATTCAAGAATTAATTTTTGGGTTAAATACACTTTAAGGAGTAAGACTATAACAACCTAATATTATAGAGTATATCTCTTTTTAAATAAATTTAATCTCTTCAATTGTGCAGGTTGCACAAAACACCGAGCCTAAATGAACTCAAAAACATTATTATTTTAAAATAACTATAACACACTAGCTACTAAATCAGAAAGTTTAAATAATATTAACTATATTTTGAAATATATATAAATATCACATTCAATACAAATTTATTTATTCTTAGGAAATAAAAACAGATTTTTTTGTAAAGTTTTTCAATTTTTTATAAGATAAAATAAATATAATTACACTATAAAAAATTTAAAGAAATTATATGATAAAGAAACAAAATTTTTGTTTTCATCATGTAAGAAATATCTTAGGAATAACTTTTTAGAATATTCTAAAAAGATAAATGTTTTAGTGAATAGTAAAAAATACCAATTTTTATAAGAATGTCATTTTATTAATATTTTAAAGTCATACTTTCATTTTTAAATTATCTAAAATTAAATTAATATTATTTTAGTTATATAAAATCTAATTAATTACATTTAAAAAATGTCACAACTGATTTTTGGATAAGTACAATTTTGGCGTAGAAATACATTTTTGCAAAAAAAAATGTTTTTTGTTTCATTTTGACGTTTTAGTTTTAAATTTTTCAGTTGAAACATCTATGGTTTGAATTTTTTTTAAAACATATTTCATATTTATAATAAGTAGTTCCAAATTATATTATAATTTTATTTTTCTTTTTCAGCATAAAAGAGTTATTGTGGTAAAAAATCATTACAGTAGTAAATGTAAAATAATGTACCTAGTTGAAGTTAAAATGTAACAAATTAAAATATTTCAAAAATAAAACAATACATGGGTGTTTGTGGGATTATTGACCGTAACTAAATTTCAATAAATTAATTATCATCCAAATTTGATGGAATTAATTTCACCGGAATGTGATTCCCTTTAAATATAAAATAATCATTATTTAATGACTTAAAACAACCCCTCCTAAAGTGTAAATACAACTCCTAACCACCCCATTTATCATAAAAAATCCTTGAATATGTTAAAATATTTACCAAAATTCCTCCTAAATACTCTAATCACTTCCAAGTGCATATGGTCTCACCCAAAACCAATTCCACGTTACTTAAGTGGTCTTTTAAGGAGGTAATATTCAAGAGGTAACTTTATCAAACAAACAATCTTAATTATTTAATTCTTGTATCACATATGCACCTAATTAATTCATAAATGAATAATAATTCTAGTATCATTTATATTTTCTAATTTTATATTTATAATGTAAAATATTCTATCAACCCCATTTCTAATATCCTATAATTCAAAGAAATGAAACCATTTTTCAAATTATGGCAGTTGACCTTCTTCACGGATAATTATTTTTGTTTTGCATTACCAACTTGATGGATAGTAATACAAGTATTATTATGGTTAATTAGATTGAAATAGTCATATTATAACCTATTTAATTTTCTAGAACTAATATATAGACATTATATAAAATAAAATGAAATGACATTGTGATAGTCAGAAAAACCACCAAAATAATCTAAAAATTTATCATTATTGTTTTTATCAAATGAATCATCCTAATAGAATAAATAAAAATGATATATAAGAAAATTTAAAATTATGTATGTTTATAAATACCATTTCAATTTAATTCTTTTTTTTCACATCCATTTTACTAGAATATCCATAATTATAAACAAATGAACCGGCCATGAATCCAAGAAACAAACGCACCTGTAACAATGAAAATAATGAAACATTATTAATTAAGGGGGAGTAAGATGTTATAAAATATTCATATATGGTATTATAAATATGAATATATTTCGTTAATTAATTAATAAAATTATTTAAAACTATATATATGAGTTTAAAGTAGAAAAAACAAAAGGGAAGCATGAGGTAAGGGTTTCTCATCTCACTTTTACTTCTGTGATATATATGCATTATTCAACACTTATTTATTTTGTGTGGTGAATCTAATGACCTTTGATAAATAATATCATGAATATAATTTCTTCATGGTATTAAATGTTTCATTTGACAATTATTAATTTTATGGCGAATAAAATTTTACTTATAATAATTTGAAAAGGTATTTCTTAACTCAATTTCCATTTATGTGGTTAAACATATTCTTCATTGATTACGCCATGTTAATATTAAGTGTGAGATTTTTTTTAATATCAAAGGATTTATTTAATACTGTTTTATGTGGATTTATACATGATACACATAGTCAATTCATTTTATTAATTGACACTATAATGATATATCATTTATAAGGGATGTTTGTTCAATAATTTTCCTTTTACGATTTCCCTTAAAATTATAATTTTCATTGTAATTATTTATTTTATAAAAATATTACCAAAAATGTTTTCAATATAATATTTTTATTGTTTAAATACATTTCTTATCATGTCTTAATTTTTAAAAAATGGGTTTAAAGGATCATATTGTTTTTAATTTTCTAAATAAGGTTCTTTGTGACTTTTATGACAAAATTTTGAAAGAATGTATTTTTGACATATAGAACATGATTATATTTTCCTACCACTATGACACATTATTGAGTGGGTGTTTACTTTATAATATTACATGATTATTTTAAATTAAATTATTTTTTTATAACTTCACGCGTCTTAGAAAAAAATCATTCAAAAATGGAAATTGTATTTTTTTAAGTATTACCTCAAGGGATATTTCAAAATTAGTGTCCATATAAGGTAACATTATTTTATGTTACATATGATTTACCAGGAATATTTTTCATGGATACTATCCTTATTATTTTTAAGGTTGTTTTATGTCTATTATTAAATGATATTTATGAAACTATTTTACTTCCACTGGTTATGTTATAATGAAATGTTTATGAAACCAAATTTTTTCCAAGGGTTCTAATATGATTTATTATCTTCTAAAAAAATATGGTTTCATTATGTGATTGGGTGGACCTATATCTCCCTCAAATGAATTGAGTTATGATTTATATCTCATGATATAGATAGGGTTAGAATGGTGAGTGATCCCAATTCTATAAGACAGGACTGGAATAAGGATTGAACTTAGTTTCGTAATATAGTGTTGGAATGGGAGTTGAAATCGGTTCAGTAAGGGACTTTTTCCACTATGATAGTCTTTAGAGTGAACCATGAATCCTATTTTGGTTTGAAAAGTGAACCCCTACCTCTATGATAGTACTGTTATAGATACTTGAATACTAAGGAAATGATTTTCCATGATTATGTGTATGCCACTATTATATGTATTATGTTATTCATTCATATATTATTTTCATTGATTATATCATGATTCATTCCCTTATTAATATCTATGATATATTTTATTACTCATGATTATGATCATGGATATATAGGGTATAATTTTCAAATGTTAGGATCATTTTATTATACCCTTATGATCATGTTATATTTCATATCAACCTTGTTTACCCTTACTAAGAATATAATACCACCCTTTTCGTACGATTATTTTCCCTAGGTCATTAAAAATGGTTTTAATTAGGGTATGTATAAGAAGTGCGCTAGATTATTAACAAATGATGGGAGATGATATGAATTCTTATCAGCCAGTTGTTTATTTTTCAATGATATGTAATAGATTATCCTAATTATATAAACCTATACACCTAAATGTTCCTTAGGTTTGTATGTTACCCAATAAATACTTTTGACGTTGTATGTATTGATGGCAAAATAATGGGTCACATTTATCAGTATCAAATCCAGAAATATAATGTTTATATTTTTAACACTAAATCACGATGTTTGGATTCTGTTTTGTGTCATATATATTATACTTATGTAGTGAAAATATATACATAATTATGAATCTTTATGGATCATGTGAATAAATCATCCCAAAAAAATGACATGTTCTAGAAGTTTCTTTTCTATCTAACCTACAAACCCTAAAATACTTATCTGAAAATAGTTATAACAAACTCATTTCCCAAAGAATAAAATAATTATAGTTCTAATATAACTCTACGGTGTCCAAAAATACATTTCACCCCTTTAAAATGATATTATTTTGGATTATATTAAATTGATACACATAAAATTACTAAAAAATAATTTCTGGAAATCTTGTACCAAGATATAGTAACTTACCATCATACTTATCAAATGTTTTCGATCTACTGATTTAATTATTTCATCAAGGTCATGTTTGATATATGTATTTACTAGATAACTTGTGTTTGAAACATTTTTAAAAAAAATGTTCCAGTATATATTTATTATATTTAGGTTGAATAAAATATTTCTATTTTGTTATTGAAAAAATCTCAAAAACCAAGGAAAAAGTTTTGTTCTATGATCATTTTTATTTCATACTAATTTTTAATTAACCTTTAAAAAAATATCTAAAATAGTTATTCCAGTGAAAATAAATATTTCCATAAACATATATTTGAACAACAATAGTGTTTTTTAATTTTTTTGAAAGTCCTGGAATAATACTTTAATAATTTATTTTGAAGAAAATATCAAGTATGTTTATCATACCAAACTCCTAGGGATTGTTAAAGTCAATATAGTGACTTAGTATATTTAAATACATTTTTTGGAAATTTAATATCTTTAAAAATATGACCTTTAAACATAAAATCTATCTTGAACATAACTGTTAAATAATGGTCTTCTTACATTAATTTGAAATAATAGAAAATTAGCATAACATCAAAATTCCAATAATACCTTGATAGATTTTCATCTAGCTACTGGTGAAAATGTTTCACAATATTATATGTTTTATTCTTGAAATTATCCTTTTATAAAACACATTTCTTTATCTCTAACAATAGTTCCATTTTCATCACAATTTTTTTAATTAACTAATTTACTTCCATTATCAATATATTTTTAATGAATTCAACTAGGGTGAAAACCTGATTCTACTAATAAAAGTTAATATATTCTCTCATAGCCCATATCAAAGTTTCATTATCTAATGGAACATTTACTATTTTATGTTCAAATTTAGATTTAAAGTAATGATGTTAAAAAAAATTCTTACGGAAAATATATTTTTGACCGATTGGATTACATATCAAATATTATAATTGGAAGGATGAATCATTATTATTGAAAACATTTTGGGTAATGTGGTAAGAAAATATTTAATTAAAAATGTACATCATCTGTCGACGAAATTTATGTATATTGATATTTTGATAGTCCAACTTCTAGAGGATTTAAAATTGATAGTTTCAAAATTTATTTTGGTAAGGTAAGAAAAGGATTTCTGAAAGCAACAATAAAATTATGAATTTTTGATGGTTTAATAAAAATAAAGGGGTTATATTCATCAAATTTTTCATGCACTATAAACTCAAAATAATTAATTATTTTATAAAAAACTCTATAAGCATTACTAGTAATATAATAACCCATAAAAATTCCTACATTGTTTGTTTGATCAAATTTATATAACTTATCTTTTGTATTTCAGTTGTATAGTTTACACCCAAAAAAATTATAGTAATATTGTTTTAGATTTATTCCATTCCCTAACAAATAAATATTTTTATTTAGAAATGTCCGAGTAAAATACAATTTATAGAATACTAATTAATACTAATAACCTTACCCAAAAATACAAAAAAAAACTCAGTTATAAAAGATCAATGAATTTCCAAATAATTTATATTTCTTTGATCATGTATACAATTTTACTGCAGTGTCCTTGCTGCATAAAAGTAATGAACAATACGTTCATTACTATAGCTTTTTTGAAAATCTATCTTAACACACACACCACTAGGATCACACTAGAAAGTATTAAAGGAAGTTTTTTATCATTTTTAACAGAAAAAATTACCTTAAAATTATTTTGAGCATTAAATTATTGAATGAGAAAATTAACCCAAGAAAAACTAGTGTAATCATTAACCCAGACATATATTTAATAATTTTCCCCAATACATCCTATTTTTATAGGATCAAATACATCTATGTTTTATAATTATAAATCCTTTGTAATTGATACTTTACTTGTAGATTTAATACATGGCATATATTTTATTTTGAAATAATAAGGATCATGAACTATTGTTGAATTAAACTTTTGTTTTGGTAAAACAAAATTTCCTTTTATAGAAATTTTAGTTAATGTCCATAAGATTCATTATATAAATATCCAAATTCATAAAAAAGATATGTCTTTAGTTGGACTTAAACATAAAAAATTATGATGATCTAAATATTCAAGTTTGAGTGTGTAAATTTTTTCATTCTTATAGACAGATAAAATAAAATCCTTAACAAAACTTTGAATAATATATTTATCATTTTTGAGATTCAAAAGATATCTCTCATCACATAACTAAAATTTACTGTTATGGTTGATCTTATGTCCTAAAATATATAAAATATATGAAATCAAATTTTTTTCCATGAAAAAAAACATCTCAGACTCAGATGATTATACCATATGAATTGTCGCCAAAAGTGAATCATCCACTATTCAATTTATTTAAATTTAGAAATTTAGACTTTTCACTAGTCATATATCTTGAAAAGATACTTTTCATGTACCATTTTTCTTACTTATAATACTCTTACTCATTTCCCAAAAAAACATAAAATAACATTCGTATTACCCACACATGATTGGGTCCAATTACATAAGTAAATAAAACATTAGGAAACCATATCCACCCAAATATTTTATGTTATATAACTACAATTTTTTATGAAATAAAATATTTATGGAAACCAAAATCTTAAGAAAATTTAAATCACAATTCATACTCCATTTAATTTATTTTTATCATTTAATACAAAAGGAATACATTTAGTTGAAAACATTTTTATTTAAATCAAGGTTTATCAATAGTACAAGTATTTCAATTTGAAAATTTTCAGGGTCATATTTAACCATAAAATTAATAATTTTATTAATATACGTATTTTTATAAAATATTTTCTCTAAATAATATTCATATTTAAGTGAAAAAATAGAATTTTGATTATCTAAATTTTTATCATCGGATTTCTAATTAACAAAATTCTGATCTACATAATTCATACAAGAATTAGGTTTTGAATCTAATTAAACTGGATGTTTTGAATTATTGGATGTTAATTTAAAAATTATATTATTATATTTAATATGTTTATAATAAGTAAACTCATAGTTTAATTTTGTTTTTTTATTATCATTATTTATAATATTTACATATCTATCAATTTTAGATATCATAGGTAATGTTTCTTCATCTTGTGATTAATTGACCTTTTCAACATCTGATGTATTATCCTTTTCATCTTCCAATTTTGTTTAATAATCTTCTATAATAGTATAAGAAAATTTATAATATAATATTTATGTTTTAAGGTATTCGACAATTACTTTTTCCTTAAATCATTTTTGATTTAATAGATCATTTTAATGGAAACCAATTATTTTATAATTTCCATTACACAACCTTTTGATTAAAAATTTGAAGATGAGTCTACTTCAATATAAATCCAAGAGTCTAAATACAACAAGATTTTCATTCAATTTCTTTTGGAATAGAAGATCAAATTTCTATTTTATTCAATTTTTGAAAAATTACGTATGATATGAATTTCCTACTTATATTCCTTGAAAATAACTTTTGAAGATTCATTATTGTCTTTTCTTTATTTTCTATATTTCTTAATATAATTCCAAAACTTTTAATTAATGAAAAAAAATATTCATTCATCTTGATATTTGGGAATATTAATTATTAATGTCAACTGAATCAGATTTATCTGAATTATTACATTTCCTCTTTGAAAAGAGTGTGAGGATTGTTATTAAATATACCAAAATTAGGGTTACCTTAAGTAAAATAGAATTATACTCCAATATTTCATATCTCGTTTTCAATATATTATCTATGTATACTCTCATATTGAATTAATGTTCTTGTTAATTCATCTATACATAACTTTTTCAAATGGTTATTGTCATCAATTACTTTTTCATGGAATTCTATTCATTAAAATATATAAATAATCATTTTATATGAGTTGATCTTATGGTAACACATTTCACCCAAATATTGTTAAATGTTTACTATATTAATGAGGAATTGATGCATTTGTGTTACTAATTATCAAGGGGAAAAAGTCAAATTCTTGATAAATAACTCATAGCATGTATTTACGCATTTCTACGACATTGGAAGTTCAAAAATTTGGAATCTCCAACTTCTTCTAAATAAATTTTTTGTTTGACAAGTTAAAATATGTTTATATATTTCCCTAGACATAATATATAACAATATTTTACAAATATTATTGTTTACCTACAATTAATTTTTTCTTCCTGAAATAATTGAACAATCTCAATCATCAAAACTTTATAGTTTCCCATCGGCATGATAATATTATCAAATCTATTATCATTGATATATGAATTCATATGATTCTTCCAGTAATTATAATTAACTCCACAAAAGATATAATTTTAAGCCAAATTTATTTTTTGAGTGTTTAATCTAGAACTCATTCCATTAAAAAAACCCTTCCAATTCCAACATGGTTTCTGTATGTAAATTGAGTAAAAAATATGACAAAAAAATTATAAATGATGTAAATATTTTTAGTAAATCATAGAATCAAGGATGTGAAATTCAGGTATACCAAATACTTTTTCATTGGTTGATGGAAAAATTTAAAAAAGGTGGGGGTAAATTTTAGCAAAAACAATTTTCATCCTCTATATGTTTTATTTTAAAAAATGTTTTTTATTTATTGATAAATTAAAAAATTGTAGTAATTTAATTTATAAAATTATAAAATATTGTTAGTAAAAGATAAATAAAGTGATCAATATTTTAACTATTATCAATAAAATAATTAACATAGTGAAAATTCAAATGAAAACTGGGATTTTTCATTATAATAAAAAATACACATTTTGAAGGATATTATTAAAACTACACTTTTGAACCAAAGTGTAATTTGAATTTATTGAAAATATTGTTTTTGAATTTTAAACTTTTCAATAGAATTCCTAGTTTTACACCTATTGGATGGTCTATCTTTTTATACATGGAAGTCCTCGAGTAAAGATATATGTAGAAACTCACTCTCAGACATCAGAAGTACATTTGCTCAATGTTCCTTGAAAAAAGTACCTTAATCTATATGATCATAAATTCATCTTTCTTCATTTCCCTAGAATTCCTAGAAAATGTGGGATTTGAATAAGAATAATTGTAGTAGAAATATGTAATCAATTTAATAATCCAGTAATGCAATGATTGTTATTAATAAAAACACTCCAAAATATGGTTATTACACCAATCCAAAGTGCTCACAGTAACAATAGATTTTAATTCTTGAGAAAAATATAAATGTTCATAATAATCAATACGTATCACTATTAATGTACTTTTGATACTCAAAGACATGAATGTATTTATAGGAATATTTTTTACAAATACCAGAGTTCAAATTACAGAAAACATGAAGTCATTTGTAACTTTATTGAAAACATTTTCTTTATCAACTATTGAGTTCCACATCATTCTTCATCCACTGATTAGTTAGATCAATATCTCAATACTATTTATAAATCTGATGGATGTGCTCATTCATGAAACTAAAAATAAATTAATTTTCATTAAAATGATTCAGTTATCTAATAATTTTTCTACCATAAGTTGATTAAACAATTTCTAAACTATATAAACATGACATATTTATGAAATATATCTCTTTAAAAAATTTATTTTCTTTGATGGCTTATATTACAAGAAACAGTGAGTTTAAAAAAATTTCACAACATTATTAAAACATTATGTTCCCATTATCATTAAGTCGTTGTATTGGAGTTTATGAATATTAATAACTAAATTATTAAAAATATATGATCTTCACATTTATAAAATAAACTCATTAGTTATAAAATTATTATAATTAAAAACAAAAAAAAATTATAGTAAAAGGAATGTTTTTTTTTTGAAAATTATTTTTATGCGTGCAAAATATTTTTATTAAAAAATTAAAATTAATCAAAATTGGTTAATGATTTTAATAATATATATATATTATTTACATGATAAAATTTTTAAAAATTGAAAAAAATATATTTCTAGTCATAGGATTAGAGTAAATTCTGTTTTATGCTTAGAAATGCTTTTCCTAAATAGAAGTTTTTATCAAATTTTGCAAACATACTTTATAATTAAATTATAAAATTTATATGTATTGAGTAAAGGTAAAATTAATTACATATTTGTAATCATTGGGATAAAATTTTGTAAATAGGTGTTTTTTGGTCAAAATGAATTGTAACTGTGGTAAAATTTACCACCTCTCAAATGTGTAAATCAGGCGACTCTAGATTAAAATTAACTAACAAGGGAATAATTATTCATCGTATTAGTTATTGGATTATGGTAATTCTACCTTGGACACATTGGGTTCCTAATGTAGTTGTTTCATGGACACATGTCCCTAAAAATGAATTTTTTATTATTTAAACCAAATAAATTTACAAAATGTCACTATGTTTTTAAAATCTTGTATGTGTCCACATAGGTAAAAAAGTACATCGTGGAAGAATTGAAGTCTATATATTAATATTATTAAAAATATTTTTCATGGTATAAATTTATTTTTAATATTTAGTAATTATATAATGGCGTTAATTTCATTTGAAACACCGATTCAATATTTCTCTATTTAGTAAAACATATAATAAAAGATTTTGAAAATATATAAAGTGATATAATATGAATGAGTAAATGTTTCCCAAAAACTTTATAGATCTATATTATTTAGTTGATATGTTTTAATGAATTATAATTGAATTATAGCATTGTATTTATATATTTAATGCGATGTTAAATGAATATTTTTATAATTGACAATAATGATATTTTATCAAAAAAATATATTATTAAATTATTTAAAATTTATATAAATATTATAATAAGAAAATATGGATATTATATTTTCCAAATTTCATAATGTTTTAATTTATTAGAAAATTTTCACCTTATAAGTTAAAATTACTTCCCTTTATATTTCAAATGTTGTTGCCATAGTTGAAATAAAAACAGGTTAACTATGCATTAATCAAAAATATAATGTTAAAAATTACAGCAAAACATATCTAAATTATATTTATATGGTATTAAAATTATATACAAAATTATCTTCTAATCCATTTCAATTTCTTGGAATTTTATTGACAATTAATTCATTATTATTTAATATTCTGTGAAATATGAAATGTGCCTCTAACCTCAATTATAAAAGGGAAAATACTCTATCACTTATTTACTCAACATTAAACCATATATCTGAACAAAAATATAATAAATTATCTTCTTAACTTTCTTATACACAATATAGAGGTTCTGGTATTCCCCCAAGACCAACCCTAGACCCTCTTAGTGTAGAACTAAAGGAGTTGTTTCGAAGAAGTGGTAATCACCATTAACGATCACTTTATTTTACAATAATCTACCCAATATAAATATTTCATATTAAAAAATAATAAATTTCATTTTAAAAATATACTTAAATTTTATTATAATTATTAAAAAACCATTATATTATCTCTTTAAAATTAAATGAGACTTGAAAGCATCGCTCGTGTGGACATATGTCTAACTGTCTCTATGTAGAGATACAATCCATTTTTCGTCACCATATTTTTGGGATGAGTATTATTATGAGTTTAATTAATATATATGACACTGAAGACAAAATTATTATTATGTAATGATAATATCATGTATACATTCTTACCATCCAATCCGTTGGGAAATAATAACGTCGCTCGGACGTACGTCTGGACTTCCAACTACACGAAGTGATGTGATTCAATTTTCATTTATATTTTACTTAGATGATAATACAGATGAATTTTATGAATATATAGTATACATAATATATAAAAAATATTTTGGAAATGTGGGTTATTATTTACATGTCTTTCATTCCATCTATAAAAAAAATGAAAATAACATTCATGCATATGTATGGCCTACCATCTCCATGAACATTGTAACTCATTGTTATATTTATAAAATTTATGGATGAATCTAAATATTTATATAATTAATATATATTATATTTATATTCCAATTAATTTTATTTATAATATAGAACCATGATAAATTTACAAGGACCCAAACTACTGAATTGAAATTCTCATGGTAAACGTAACACTTGGGAGTCGGAAATAATGATTTTAATAAGGATTTAATTATAAAAGGGGGTGTTGAAATGATAAAAAGAAAGAATATATAATATTATAATTATGAACATGGAAATTTTGTATAATTATATTCAATTTAAATTTATTTTACTGGTGGTTATAGTTATTTCCAATTAAGAAGAACTCGAGGTAAGAGTTTTATGTCACAATTTCATTGTTTATCATGATTGATTATGACTATGCATCCGATCATGAAATAATTTGATATAACTATGAATAAACATAGTAATTTTATTCTAATAAAGTTATTTATTTTAAAATAATATTTTTCTTTCATTTTATTTATTTTATTTACCTAAGTAACCAAGAGTATTTTTAGGGAAAATATTTTTTATTCCTCTCTTCGGTCAAAAAATATTTCTATTTCATATCTATATTTTCTAAACTTGTTTTAAAACATATTTTTAAAATTATCTGATGATTTATTATATTCTTTTTTACTCATGTTTTAATTTTTAAAATTTTTTTTGAATGGAATCTTTTTATAATTTTCTTGATGATCTACATTTTTGATTTCACAAATAATGTATGGAAGGAATGTTTTTTAACATTTATGTAATGAAGAGAATTTGTCACCATCATTGACACCAAATGTTTTAATGTTTACTTTTAATGTTACCTTTTTTATTTTAAATTAATTTTTCAGTAATATATCTAAATTTTTTTGATTTTAATTAAGTGATTTAAAAATGGAAATGTTATTTTCCATATGAATATTTTAATGAAATTTTATATCATCAATGAGAAAATCATTAAAAGTTTCTTATATTTTACTAGTAATATGATCCAAGTATACCATTCTTATTATTTCTATGCATTGTTTATTTTTATAGTGAAATAATTTTAATGATACCTTTTTCTTTTCGATGGGTTATTCAATGATTAAATATTTATGAAACCCATTTATTCATAGGGTTGGAAATGATGAATGAATTTTTATATTTTGTATCAAATAATTATAATTTTCATTATGTAATGTTTGGGAACTATATATCCTTAAATTTCATTAGGAAATGATTAATATCTCATGAGATAAATAGGACTTTAATGAGAGTTAACCTAGTTTATTATGTAACTTTGTCTACTATGATAGTCTTGGGAGTGACCATTGACTACTACGATTGTTTAATGTGTGAAACCATTCCACTATTATAGTATTATAAATAATAACTAACTACTAAGGAAATTATTTTTGATACTTATGTATAAGTGAAAATTACATGTCTTATAAAAATGTTATACTCGCATGACTCGTGTCGTTTTATTCTTTTACGATTCTTGTATTAAAAACTTCCATTATTTATACCACAAGTCAAGATTATGATATATGATATTCAGGGTATTGTTCTAAACTATTAAGATCATGTTCTCATATAATTTTTTTATTATAATGCTTATATAATCATTGATATCTCCCTTGTTTACCCTTAGAGAGATCTGAGCTCACCCGTTCACATGTTTCATTTCCCATGTAATAAAGAAAGGTTCTATATATAATACCTCTAAAAGGGGTGATAGTTATTCATATATAAGTGGGTGTCATTGTAGAACATTTATGAACCAATTTTTTCTATTTACCTATTTCCAAAGATACTATAACAAAACTATTATGGTTGAATCAAAATGTTATGTAACAAATTTTTTTCTTTTAATTTAAAATGTATATATGAAAATGATGTGTTGATATTTTTGTTACCAGAGAAAGGTTTAGTTATAATTTTCAAAATTATATGAGAAATATTTAGTACAAACCCTATTGATAGGTGTAAGTTTAGGATAAAATCCTAATGTTTTGGAAATGATCATAAATGAATTGGTTTAAACTAAATATTTCATAGAAGAAGTTTTCATGAATTGGAAATACTATAAATGATTTTTCATAATAATTTTCCTTTTATAATTATGGTTTTTTAGATTATTATTTTTGATTTTTTTAAATTGATGGAACTTGAATGAATCATATAAATAATGAATGTGATGGATAATTCAATGATTTTACTTCAAAAAAACCAAATATTATGAGTATTAGAATACGGAATATTACTGATATAATCACACAACCTTCTAAAGTGATGAATCATCTTGATCTTCCAAATGATAAAACAATGGAACAAATTTCTAATGATTCCTTCATGAGAAAACATCCACATTATTTTAGTTTTTTTCATATGGAAGAGTTTCTATGAAATGGATTAGTACCATATAAAAGATATTTTTTGTTCTCCAGAGTTTAGAAGATGAAAAAAAAAATTTGGTCTATTTATCATATGGAAGGTGAAGAATATAAATTTGGGACTCTTATCAAGAACACAATATAACATGATGAAATTTACTCCATAAAGAGGGATTAATTTAAATGACTATTTTTAATAAGTAAATTCCTCCTATTCTTTTTATGGAAATGGAGAAATAATTTCTTGAGTAAAAATCGAAGGATGATGATTTTTTTGGTACCTATATATCAAATTTTAATAGTCTTGTAAGGTAAAATTTTGGTATTATCTTCTAACCTTAATGTAAGGTTGATCGATGATTCAGTGGAATAAAAAAAGTGTTCAAATGGTGTTATCTATAATGTACATCCGCATCTATGAAGTAATCATTCAATGTGATATCAAGGTGGAGATGGAAATTGTAGTTACCAATTAATAGCAGGATTTGGATTTGAAAATAAAAGTGTAATAGAGATAAGAATTTTAGACTCCCTTGATGATCAATGTTTGGAATGAAACAATGGGTAAATTCTCTCAAGGGAACTATTAAATGTATTAATTGTATAGAATAATGTAATTTGGAATTGAATGTTAATGTGATGGGAAGAAGTTAAATAATGATTCGAATAGATAAAAATCACCGCAAAATAAACAACCCAAATTATATTGTTTAAAATTTAAGTACTATTGGAATTATAATGACCAGTGTCCAAATCCAGAGGTTGATGATGATGATCAATGTCAACAACCTCATAGATCTAGAGAAAAATGGAAATATCATTCCATCAACATTATTAATGAGGGTTATGATAATGATGTTGTTAAAGATACACTTAAAATCCACTCTAGAAATATTACTGTATTATTTGATAATGGATTTACCCACTATTTTATATCTAAATAATTTTCTAATGAAATCACATAACCACCAAAAAAAATTTATGTTGATTTAACATTAAAATACCCCAACAGTATGATTATTTCATCCCATGATTATTAGTCTTCTCTAGTTGAAGTTTTCAAGAATGAATTTCCTCCAAATATCGTTATTCTTACTCTAGTTTAATTCAAAGGTATATTTTACATGTATTGGATTTCTTTACATAAATCCAATATTAATTACTGATGAAGGGAATTTTTATTTGATATTCTGAATAAACCTATGATTTCCTATCAATATGAGGATAAAATGAACATATGATGGAAATGAAATATATCACTTGGGTTATGATTACAATTAAAAAAATGGTAATTTATCTAACATATTTTTGGAAAATATCAATTTATATAATTCAACTATTGTAAAGGAGTTTGTTTATGTAATTTTAGAAGAGATTTCAGGTAATTCACCCACTCGGAGAGTTGATTTTTCAATATAACTCATACCTGCCGCTTGTCATATTTCTATGAATTATATATTGAATAGAACTTATTGATTACCAATAATTAAATTAGGAACACTATGATAATATTTAAAAGGGATTAATTTGGACAACTTCATCACCTTTGGTTGCACCTGTTCTACTTATTAAGAATAAGGATGGATCAATGGGAATCTACATTGATTATTAGGAACATAAAGTGAGGAATATCAATAACAATTATCCTTTACACTGTATTGATGAATTTTTTAATATACTGTGAGGAGAATAATAATTTTCTAATATTGATACTAATTATGTATATCATCTATTTAGGATGAATAATGATGATATACCTAATAAAAAATTCTATATAAGGTATCGACACTACGAATTTATAGTGATTTTGTTCGGTCTTACTAATTCCCCAGACTTATTCATGAATTTAATTATTAGAGTTCTTAGAAATTACCTTGATAATTTTTTGATAGTATCCATAGATTATATTATTATGTATTCAAATAGTAAATAATATCATGATGATCATTTGAGAATATTGCAGAGGCCCTAAAAAAGAATAAAATTTATAAAAAAATATACCAAGATTGAATTTTGGATTTAGAATGTTTCATTATTGGGTCATATAATCTCAAGTGAGGTAATATCATTAGAACATTAAATGATATATTATTATATCCCATGATTGTCCAAGATGAAAATTTCGAATGGATTTTGAATTATCATTTACTAGATGGGTTGAATTTTGAATTGAAACATGTAATGGAATTATGAGACATTTGGTTCCCCCAAAGTGTTTTTTTGATATAATGAATGAGGATTATGGTTATCACAGGTGTTTGGATGAGTATCAGAGGATTCAAGATATTTTTATGGAGTATTAGGGTTTTATTTCCATACAATATAGTTTGGTGTGCACGGTTTAGGAGAAAACATGTGATACATTGATTATTAGGAGGTTTTTTGTTCATTTTGAACTGATCATGGTTATGTTACATGGAAAAATATTTGTTAAGGAAAAAATATAAGGTGTTTAAGGAGAACACATGTGAGTATGATGAGGTCTTAGACATGCATCATCGCCTACAAAGTGTTTCAGAAAAACTGTGGTCCTTATTAAAGTGGGGTGTGGCATTCTTGGAACATGGGTTAGCCAACCATGCATCCAAATGTTGTAAGAGATTTGAATTAAATAGTTCAAAATATATGGCGTGCACAAGGTGTTTAAAAACATGTGTCTAATCCTTTTAGTTTCCAATATTTTATTAAATGAGGTATTATATTAAGAAAACCCCTAGGGGTGTTCATCCACTCCCACATCTTTCTCCCAAATGTTTGTGCGCACACAACATGGTTTTCAAAAACATATTAATACATATTATTCTCCTCAATTATGGAGTTTTTAATTTCGGTTATTCAGTTTTTATGGTGATATTTATATTCCCCTTCTTCCATTCCTCTCTTTCTATGGTTCTTCTAAATTTTAGATGTTTGGGTTTAGGGATTTGATTCTAATTACACCAGAGTATGGTGGAATCATCCAAGGATGATATACCATTTTGTAACACCTAAAAATTATAAAATAATAACATTATATTGAATTATGTTTGTAACACACAACTCCAAGCTTAAATAACCCATGAAATATATTTATTTGAATTGAATATCTTCAATATCTTGTAAATCATGCTACCCCGAGTTGAAATGAACCATAATATAGTATATCATTATAACATAAGCATTAAATTAGTGGGTATGGATATTAATAACTAAAATTCTAAAATAATTTTTTTCTATTGAATATAAATAAAATAATAAATATTTAAAAGAAAATAAAATACATTCTAAAAAACTGTAATTTTTTCTAAAAGATGGGTTAGTCATGCTTTGCACACATAATTTAATATTAATATAAACAATTTTAGAAAATTCATTTTATAAAATTGAATTAATTTTTTAAATAGTAATAAAAATATTATCTTAGGGTGATTTTGTTTTATTTTTCTAAGATGTTTCATTTTTTGATTAACAGTGAAAAATATTAGAGTTTAATTAAAAAACTTATTTTAGTTTAAATTATTTGTAATTTAAAACTGTATTAATAATTGGTTTTAATGTAAAATTAGTTTAGTTATATATCTATTTATCCAAATTAGGTAATTTTAATAAATTTTATATTGAATCTTTATACAAAAAGATTATAAACTTTTGAAAATTTTCTCTTTAACAACCCATTTTCTTATTACGTCTGCAAAATTAATATAAAATTAAAATTTTCAAATTCTAGGAATTTAATTTGTAAAAGTGGATTAAATATTTTGAATAAAAATAATTTATATTATTAATAAGTTCAACATAATTTTTGAACAAAATTAATAGTGAAAACAATAAAACATTATTACTGTGGTTATGGTAAAAATGAGTTTACCACGGGTAAAACTAAAAATATGAGGCATAAAAATGACCCAGAACATGTAAAAATTATATTTTATGGACATATTTACATATTATACTTACATATTTAGAATATAGGGTCATTTGGAATCTTTATTCCTTTTAATGACTTGATAAGTTTCTGGAATTTTTTGGAAAATTCGCAAGTTACTTCCATGTGGGTTCCCTTTCCCCACATATAAAAGGGCACTCCCTCCCATCAATTATTCACACATACCAAGTCCTTTGTCTTGACAAAATCATAAAAAGTTTTATCTTAAAAATAATTATTCACATTCTAGATTATTTTTTCCTCCCAAAAGATCATCCCTACGGTCCTTGAGAGGAGATCCAAAGAATGTAACTCTTAGAAATGGTAATGATATTAACAAAGCTCTTTCATTTTATTTAGTCATTTTCCACATTAAATTACATATTAAAACTTCCAATATAATAACAACCATATTTACCACATATTTATATGTTATTATGTTGATGTAATAATAATTATCCATCTCCACATCTATCAAATTGGAAATGAAATCATCGATCGTGTGTACAACAAACTACATCCTCGGGAGACGATGTAGTTAAATTTCCAAAACCACCATTAATGGATAGATATAATGAATGATTTACAACATTTTATTATATCAATGATATTGTTATACTTATTAAATTTTAAAATAAAAAATAACATTTTTCATTCCATTCTGTTTCAAATACGATAATTACACACATGTGTACGGAGGACTACTACCTCACGAAGCGATGTAATTCTTTTTTCACACAAACAATACATGGAATATAAAAATGATAAAAAAATATTATATGTGATTATGTTTATTAAATATAATTAATATATCACAAACTTCCTTACCCTTTCACCCATCAGGGGAATGATATCAACCCTCGTACGTATGTACAACCTACTGTCTTCACGAAGCGATGTTCTTCATTTTCTATGAACAAATTTTAAGAGTGGTTATAAATTTATATATAATGAGTAAATATTATATATATTAAATTATTATAATTATGTAGATATATTACATATATTATATGTACATGAATATTAATATTCATTACTAAAATTGCGTGAGAAAACATAGAAATTAACACCCAAAACGATAACAATAATGGAATATTATTTATAGAAATGTGGTAAAATGTTAAAATTGAATCGCATATGTTATTATAAATAGAAGTATGGTTATTTTATAAATTAAAAAAATGTTTAGAAACATTATATGCGTGTTAAAATATTTTTTTAAAAAGAAATGTGACATAAGAGACTTCATCTCAATTTCCCTTTATTAAGGCATATTGTAATGTTATCAACCTAATATAATTTATATGGTGTATATACTAATCATATGGAATATTATATCATGATTCATTCATAATTCATGGTATTTTATTCTTCATTTTGTATTATTTCATCCAAAGGGATTTGACTTGAAAATTACCTAGTGGTAAATAATTTCATAACGAAACTTATTTTAATTGGGTTATATTATTTCTTCATTGTATTTAATATCATATGATTGTTAGTGTACTGAATTTTTACTGAATAATTTTTCATATCCAATTATTTTATGTGGATTTAAATATAACACACATAATCTATTCATTGGTTAATTAGAACCTCAATATTATTATCTCTTCAAGGTTTTATTTCACGATATAATTTTAATTGGGACTGTAAATATTTGAATTTAAATTGAAGGAAATTAATTATTCACTGTTTAATAATCCCTTTAATTTTTTCTACACTTTGTATTAATGAATTTCTTCATATAATAGTACCATTTTAAACTGTATGGTTTTTAGAATTATTGAGACATTTCTTTATGAAACAATGAAATCATTTGTCTCTTCGGCTGAAAATATATTTTTCTTCCAAAACCATGTTTTCTAAAAATGTTTTAAAAAATGTTTTTAACCATTTAAAAATGAATTATTAAAGAAAATTTTAACCATTACTACTTTTTAATTTTTTTTAAAGGAATATACATTTCATTTTCAAAATAGTCCACATTTTGATTTTTCTAAAAAATTGAAATGAATCATTGTTTTTATATTTAATACATGTATAGAATTTCCACCCATCATGAGAACTCAATGTTTTAAAGATTAATTTTTATGTTTAAAAGGTTATATTCAATGGAAAAAAATTTCAGAAAGTTTTTTGAACTTTTTTGTAATAAAATGTTATTTTCAAAATGAAAAGGATATTTTCCTCAAGAATGCTTTTAAATATATTATTATCGTCTTTCTATTCGTTAATAATAAAATTTATTCTTAAAAAATGGGTATGTGATGGATTGATAATACCAATATTATTTATATAGATGGTTTATTATCATTTTGACCCTTTAAATTATTGTAATTAATTTTCGGGATTCATATTTGTAGTAATTAACTTTCCCTTAAAATATCCTCATACATGTGACTAATGGAAGTTAAAATCCCCCAAAATATCCATTTTATTTATCATGGATATTTTTATTAACTAGACAATATATAATTTATATATATTGTGTTCTATATTGAAATCTATTTGTTTACCCAAGTACATATTGATAAGTCTGCATTCCATACTCTATATTGATATTTGAAGAAAAAGAACGTTGTTCATGAATTAAATTAATTATTCGATATATGAGGAATTATTTTGACATGTAAATATTGGATGGGAATAGTTATATATTTTCCCTTGATGCATTGATAGTCTTATGAGATGAAGCAGTTTGGCCAACCTTTGTTCAATGGGTTTATAGTGAATACCTACCCGTCAGTTTTAAACGATTTTGAAGAATGATATTGATGATATCGGTATCATGATTCATGAAATCATGATTCCCAATAAATAATCATTAAATTCTTAGAGAATTTATTTATTTTTATCCATGTTATTTTTTCAATGATATTGTTTCTAGATGCATTTCATTATCATTTTAATGAATTTTTAGTAAGTTTGAGGTGAATCCCCATTTTGTGTATAAAAAATATAAGAAAACCAAATTTGATTAAAGGGAATGTGTTTTATGTTATTTACCATTACGTATTGATTATACTATGTATTATCATCATATAAAAGTTGTTTTAATGGTATTTCTTTTCATTTATTTACCTTTCCATGTTGATTATTTTTATTATGTCATGAAAACTTCAACTGTACTTAACCCCTACTAAGCATATGTGATCACCATTATTTTTTTTCATTTCATAATAATCTATGATGCGTACTTTGATTAACATGAATGTATATTGTAGAATTAAAAATGATATTTCTAAATAAAATAATTTTTTAATATGGGTTTTAAAATTTAATTCAAGACTGATTTATGCATTTATTATATTAAGTTTAATAACGTATTCAGTCATTTGAGATGTGATTCATTGTATATTATTAAAATGAAATAAAGAATAAACTGGTTCTGGGCTGATTGGGTTAGGGTATCTACAGTTGCATGTAAATTAATTTTAGTATAAACCATGGGAATTAGATTTGTGAAAACATATATTAGGGATAGTGACCCTATAATGGACATTGAGGATAAGTATATAAGAACATAATAAAGTTGTGGTAAGGTAAATATTATCTGGTTTTCCATGAAATACATCCCTTTATGGATGTTAAAATTCAATATGGTTCTTGAATAGATGTACTTAAGTTTAATAAATCGAAAAAGGTTGCATTGGGATTAAACAAATTGTCACCTGGTACATGAAATTGTGCCCTAATATATACCATGATTGGAACTCCAGGGGGAATTCATAAGATGATTAAAATTTTATTTACAAACCATTATGATTTATTTTTAAATATGATGAAAATTAATGACCTAAGTTACACATAACTGTTTTTATATTAAAATATAGTGTTATGATTTTAACATCCTATTTAGGATTTTACTATTTTCTCGCTATGATTATTGTTGCTCAGACTATAATTTTTGGTTTTATTCAATAAATGGTTCCTGAAGGCATGATATTTACATTGAATATAAATGATGAATTAGTAAAATTTAGAAACTAGATGGGTTGAGTATAGGAGTGAAGTATAGCATGATTATTACTTATTGGTTTTCTATAAATATAATTAACAACATATACCTTCACCAACTCCTAGACACACTAAATAATATAAGGATGATGTTTGATAAGATCTTGAGTTATAGATACAATGGAAAAAAGAAGTATTGAGTTCCATAATTTGAGAAACATCAATGGAGAAACCTAGGATGTTGTATTAATGGATTAGGAAAAACATTATGTGTATAAAATAAGGGTATAAAGTAAAGAATTTATGAGAAAAAATGAAGAGTATGATTTAAGGAAATAAATATTCTCACAGGGATCAATTTATGGTACAATAACATAAATTTTGGGAACTTTAGAATTATTTGAGTCAATATACTCTTATAAAGGATAACACCTAGAATAATGAAGAACCAATGTCCAAATAAAACAGATGAAGTATTTATGTATCATGATTCAAGAATTAAATTATAGAAGTTTTTACCAATGGTGATTTGGTTATATGAATCATGAAACATACAAATATTATGTTAAAGTTTATAAGTATATTATTATTCATTAACTTAAGAGTTATGGATGTGATCTTGGGATTATTTATTTGGGATTGATTATAAATTCAATGTCGTAAACCTCACTTTTTAGGTTTTATGAGATGGGAATATACCAAGATTGAAGATATTTTGGGAGAAATTTAGGAAAAGTATATGTTTAAATGGAAAATTAATTTGATGAAAATTTCCTTTACATTTTATAGAGATAATTATAAAGGTATTTATAACCTTTAGGGTCAATATGATCCTTAATTACATTATAATAATAGTTAAATAAGATTATTATACTTTAAAAAAACAGTATGTTTTATTGAAAACCGTAGGAAAAGTGTTAGTTATTGAATAATTTTATTTCAAATATTTCCATCATATTTTTTTGGAAATTTCATAAGAATTTTATTAAGATAGTTTTAGATAAAGGACAACCCTCATGTCGGGTGACTATCCATCATGTATGGAAAGGCTGTGAGGATTGAACCCATAATATAAGTTCATTAAGGGTTTAACACCTACCAGTATCTTACATGATATCTTGGTTAATATGTAATTTGTTAAATTATTTGAAAAAAAATTAATAATGAACTAGTGGTGTTTGTTTTTGAGGTTTAGAGATTAATGTATTATATTGAATATCTTGTGATAACCATATGTTTTTTAAAAAAAGTTAGAGATGTAAGGAGAGGCGTTTCACTCTTTTATGGATATTATTATTGGTTAAAATTGAATTTTAGTACTCCAGGCATAAAAAATTCATGTTTTCTATTTCTTGGATTACATAATAAATTTTAAATTTATTGTAGCACAAGAAAGGATGAAAATATTCTTATGAAATAGAAAAACATATCAAGTAAGTTTATTTCCTTATATTATTATATAGTAACAGAATTAATCCAATTTAGGAAAAGGATATTGAGAAAATATTTTTATCTTATTTCATTCATATCCAATAAATCAAATGGTATTTTATATCATCACATTTTTACAGGTTTCAAGTCATTAACTTTACATTGATCATTCACTTTTTTTTATTAATGAACTCTATCACTATCTATAATTATTAATCAATTTATTCATTGCCCATATATTAACCTTTAACTAATTTTATCCTAATTTCAACCCTATATATATGGTATTCCATATTAATATTGGACACCCCTTTCTATCTTATTAATAGGATTTTTTATTACACCTTTTATGATGTGTATTTTTCTAAAATAGTATTTCCAAATTCGAAAACCTTGATTACTATGACCAAGCTTAAATTCCTAGGATGTGATTAATTTAAGGTGGGATCATTTTAACACCTCAAAATTCTCCAATAATAAAATTTATTTAGATAGTGTATTTAAAATTAAACAACATTCTTAAACAACCCATGAAATATTTGTTTAAATCTAATCTCTTTGAAATCTTCTGAAGCACACAACCTAGAGTCAAAATGAATTGTAATATATTATACCATTATAAAGTTACTAATAAATTAGTGGATATGTTTATTAATAACTAAATTATTAAAATTATGGTTCTCTATTTATTTTTAATAATATATGGATCATTTAAAATAAAAAAAAATGTTTTCTAAAAAACATTATTTATTCGAAAAGACCGTTTAGTCATGATGTAAAAACATAACTAAAAATAAAAAGATTAAAATTTTATAATATTTATTTTATAAAATGTACTTAATATTTTAAATAATAATATAAAAATTATCTTATTTTTACGTTTTTTTATTTTTCTGAATTTTTTCTCTTTTTGTATAATAGTGAAAAATAGTGAATTTTAATTAACAATAACTTTTTTGAAAATTATTTACTAAATTATTTTATGTTTTTAATTGGGTTTAAAGTAAAATTATATGATTTATATATTTATTAATAAAATTTATGCAGTTTAAATCATTTTATGGTTGAATTTTTATATTAAAACATTATTAACTTTTAAACAATTTCTTTTTGAAACCCAACTTTTTTATCGTGACTACATGATGAATTTTAAATTAAAATTTTCATATTCTATGAATTGAATTTTGAAAATTGAATTCCATATTTGGAATCATAATAATTTATATTAAATAATATGTACAATTTAATTTTTTACCAAAAGTAATAGAGAAAATGCTAAAAATTAATTACTGTAGGAAAGGTAAAATGGGTTTACCATGGGTTAAACTAAGACGATAAGGGTGAAAAATGGACCCAAACATGTATAAATACTAGTTTACAACAATATTTACATTATATAATTAAAAATTTATAATATAGGGTAATTTTTATGAATTTTGGATGTGAATGAATTTATCATTCTGGATTGTTTTGGGAAATTTTCAATTAATTTCCAAGAGGGGATCCTTTCACCACTAATTAAAGGGATATCTCTACCTTCATGAATTAAAAACATCAAATCCACTTGGATTAAAAAAAACTTCCACATTTTATCCAAAAAATCATTAGTCACATTCTATAGATTCTGTTTCTCCCAAAATACCATCCCTTGTGTCTTTGAGAGGAGATCCAAAGAAGGCTTCTCTTAGAGAAGATAAATATTTTAACATCGATCTTTCATTTTATTTCTTCATTCTCAACAATAAATTATTTATTAAAACATAAAATACAATAAAACTAGTATCTAACATATAATTATATGTTATTATTTTTATGTAATAATTATTATCCATCTCCACATCCAACAAATGGTAAAAGAAATCATCAATCATGTGTTTGGTGGACCACCGCCTCGCTAATTGATGTAAATAATTTTACATAACCACCCTTAATAGATATACATAATGATGTATTTGACACAGTTTTATGATATTTATTATATTATTATACTTATTGAAATTTAAAATTACATAAAACTTTTTTCCATTCTATCCCCATTCAAATATGATAACAACACTTGTGTGTACGGAGGACTACTGCCACATGAAGCACTGCGATTTAGTTTTCACTTATTCTATAAATTAAATTTAATAAGTATTAAATTAAATAATAAATGTGATATATAATAGAATATATTTATTATTTGAAATTAATATACCACCCACTTCCTCAACCTTTCACCTGTCAGGGGAATGATATGTTTTTCATTCGAATGTACGACCTACCATTTCCATAGAGTGATTCAATTCATTTTACATGTCCAAATTTTTATAGTACTTTTAATAATGTATGTACTAATTAAATATTATATTTATAAAATTATTCTCATTTTGGAAATGAATTACTTATATGCTATTTAAAATAATTGTTACTTTCATTATAAAACATGGATGAGAAAACAAGGCCACTAACACCTAAAATAATGAAAATAAAGGAATATTATTAATCAATGGGTTTAAAAAAGAATTAATAGGTTAATATATGATATTATAGATATTATTTCCATTATTTTAAAAATTAATAACATGATTCAAACCATTATAAGTGAGTTTAAATAAGGTTCTATCAAAAGGAATTGTGATATAAGGGACTTCATCTCAATTTCTCTTCATCGAGACATATTGTAATGTTATGCAACTTATTTATTTTATATGGTGTATATACTACCTATTTGAAATGAAATATCATTATTCATTCTTAATTAATGTTATTTTATGTCTCAATTTTAGTTATTTCATCCAACGTTATTTTAATTGAAATTTACCAAGTGGTAAATAAATTCATAACTTAATTTCTTTTCATTGGGTTATATTAAATCTTCATTGTCATTGATATCATATTATTATATATTTATTGAGTTTTAAAAATATTATGTTTTATATCCACTTATATTATATTGATTTATATTGGACACACATAATTTATTCATCGGTCAATTATCCTTTTAAATTTATTCCCTTTGGAAGGGTTTATTCCCCAATCACATTTTAATCGGGATTATTTATATTAGAATTTCCATTAATGGAAATTATTTTATCCCTATTTAAAAAACCAATTAATTTTAGTATGATATTATTATTCATGAATATTTTCATGTAATAGATCTATTTTTCCATGATTTTTTACTTAAAATAATTCTGAAAATGTTTTTAATAAAATCCAAATTCATTTTTATTTTCAATCAGAAATCGGTTTTGTTTGAAATTGATGGTTTTTGAGACTCGTTTGAATTTTTTTAACCTTTTACGATTATGTTATTAAAGTATTTTTTACTCATTTTTTATTTTTAAAAAACTTTTTTAATTGAATCTTCATGTATTTTTTAAAATAAGGATCATTTGGATTTTTATAAAAAAGTGAAAATTATTATTCTTTTAACATGTTCCGAATCTATGGAATTTCCAGCCATCATGAAAACTCATTATTTTAAAGTATAATTTATATGTTTCATAGGTTAGTTTGAAATTAAATTATTTTCAATTTTTTTGTGAACTTTTTGTTCTAAAACATGATTTTCAAATTGAAAGCGATATTTTCCTCAAGGATGATTTTAAAGAACTTTTTATTGTATTTTTATTCATAAATGAGGAAACGATGTATTCTTACTCAAATGGGAATAATTTAGATTGATACTATATTATTATATCTATTTATGGTTTATGATCATTTAGACCAAGGAAAGTGTTGACATAACCTTTCTTGATCCATTTGTTCATAATTAACTTTCCTTTGAAATATTCACTAATCTGTGATCATTGGACATTAATCTTCCCCAAAATATCCTTATTTTTTATCATGGATATGTTTATTTATTAAAAAATATAACATTTATACATATGGTGTTCAACATTGAAATGTATTTCTTTTAATAGTGAAATATAGATAAATCTGTATTCTTTACTCAACATTGAAATTTGATTATAAGGCACATTATTCATGAATAAAATTTGTTATTTGATATATGAGGAATGCTTTAGACATGCAGATACAAGTTGGACCAAGTTATATATATCACTTATATTCATTATTATTCTAATGGGATGAACAAGTTGGATACCCTTAGTTAAATGATCTTTTGGCGTATACATACCCATCACTTTATAACTATCTTCATGAAATATATTAATGGTAAAGGTTTCATGATTCATGTTCTCATGATATCCAATAATTATAAATTTTCATTCATTGACAATTTAGTTATTTTTATCCATGAGTTTTTTAAAATGATATTATCTCTGGATGCATTTAATTCTTAGTTTGTTGATTAAATGAAATTTGGTTTTAGTTATTTTGATTTCCATATTTATTATCCATTATCTTATCATTATAGTTAAGATTTTTTAATAGAATGTGTGTTAAACTTTTCACCTTTCCTTGTTGATAATGATTATTCATTAATGATAGTTTCTACTGCACTTATCCCTTAATTAGCATTTGAAATCACTCTTATTTTTTTTAATTTACTATGAATATATTATGTGTACTATGATTGATATTAAAGGATATTTTAGAGGGAATAATGATTATAAAAAATGAAAATTGTGTTGTAATTTGTGTTTTTAAATGCAATTCATGACATAAGAATGTATCTAGTTTAACAAGACTACTAAACTATTCAATCCTTCAGGATGTGATTCATTATATCATATTCCAATGAAATAAACCATACACATGTTTTGAGATACTGGGGTAAGGGTCTCAAAAAAAAATTTAGCTTGGGTAGAGGAGATCCCATGATGGATTCGTCATGTTGTTGAATGTAATTTTGTTATGGTATGTGCTTTTGGTCAATTTTTATAGGTTTAACCAAATTAATTTTCTAATGAAGGGTTGAAATGGTATTTCCTCTTAGGTATTTTCCCTATAATGGTGTCAAGAGTCCTTTATAAACCTTACGTTGTAGTTTCTTAGATTTTTGAAAGAGTAGATCAACTCGGTGAGTTATATGACATTATTACACGTTTGATTTTTATTAATTAATTAATTATAATTTTTATAATGAATTAAAAGTTTATTTTTAGAGTTATTTTAGAGAATGAGTGGTTCTAGAGATCTTGATTGGATTCTAATGAGTTTATATAAGGCTTGGATGGGCCTTAGAAAGCTCTCCCTACTTTGGAAATGTTTTGGAATGATTCTTTAAAGAGGTTTGTAGTGTAATACTTCTACCCATAGTATTATCAAATTATTTACAAGTGTCTGTGGTATATTCCCTGGATACCATGTGTGGTGTGTTTTATTTCATTTTATAAGAAAATTGTTTGGAATTTAAATTGGTTCCATAGTCCTCCCTCAGATCATGTTAAACCTGTTAGTGTTTATAAGAGCTAACATATGACCTCCCATGGGGTTTCCAATTCCTTGGAAATGATAAGTTTTGTTATAAGGGGTAAATCAGGTGGGTCGTGATCATAACATGGTTAATCTTATTGTTTTTTATTAAAAAAATGGTTATAAATATAATGTTTATAATTTGATAATAAATGGATATGACTTGTAAGAGTATAAAATCTTTTGTTTTAATACATTAATATTTTTTTAAATAACTATGAATCTTTTGAAATGGTTTGAACAATATGCATTGGGTTCTCACCAATTTTGGGGGTGTCAATGGGGTAAAATTTGTTTTCAAATGGTAATTATTTTAACTTGAGGTGTTGAACACCAATTGGTTATATAAAAATGGTTATATATATGGATTTCAATGTTGATTGGAAATCAATGTGTGGTTTCCCCCTTTGTGGAGACACATTGATGGATATTTTTCAATGTTCTATAAAAGAGTGGGTTTGAAGATATTTTTGCATTAATGGCATGGATGGACCTCAAGAAATGATAATGGATTGAAAAAGTGTTTGATTTTTTATTTTTAAATGTTTTAAGATCATGATATAGAACCATGTAATTTGGGAAATGAGGGAATGCTTTAGGTCCCAGACTGATTCTGTTGGTATATGTAGCATACTATTTAGACTAGGTTATAGAATGAGGCTATATGAATTGATAGTACGATTTGTGTTTAAATTTACATACTGATTCTCTAAGAACATTAGAATAATAGATTGGAATATATCATGGATTGAGTCTCTATATCAATGATTTAAGGTGGTTGACTTATGCTCTAGGAACTACTTTTTGAATGTATGAGTAGGTGATCGATTGAAACTTTGGGCACTATTGTTTTAATGTATGAGTATGTTACAGAATAAGGATATGAAAACTATTGTGATGATGTATAATTATTTTATTGTATCTGATGATTCATATTGGCATAAATTATTTTGATTGTGATTTGGGTGATGGATTGAGGTTCCACGCCATGTTGAAATTGAATTTTATGCCTCCTTGAGATAGATGATAAATGAAAAACCTCATTTTACTTTTTCGTAGTATGTTTCTCCCTATGTTTTGTGATTTAGACAACCAGCTTAGTCTGATCAAATATTGTTCATCCCTGATGTCACTATAGAACTCAAGGGCAATGATTACTAGATGAGTTGTTATTTTCCTTAGCATGTATCATCTTTTATATATAATATATTTATTCCACTATTTATCTACATAACTTGATGCTCTGAATGATATTTTATTGTCACACCAGTACCAGTGGCCTACTAAGTTGTACTCACTCCCTGATTCGGCCACTAACTCACATCGGTACTTGAGAAGCTCTCACATGTTTATTACATGTATAGGTTTGGAATGAGGCCCGTGTTGTGTCTTTCATTGTCGGGTAGGATGGATTTAGAAGTTTCACAAGTTGCGATGAGTTTTGTTTCATTTTTTCTTTAGGTAAATGTGTATTTATTTTATCAATTTAGTTTATATATAAAGAAGTCTATTTGGAGGTCAGTGTTGTATGTATGGAATGGTTGTTTGGTCCTCCCATCATTTTATTTTTATACTATAGCATGTGTCACGTACGTAACCTATTCTAGGGTTATTTTAAATTTATTTTCCACTCATGATTTGTTTTGGTGGTTTCCAAAGGTTTTATTGAGAATAGGTGAGTTTTCATGAATTGGGCCAAACTACGAGCCCAATTCCAGATTTAAAAATAAATTTTGTTTCATTTATAACTTTTTCAATTTTTAATATTTTTGACTCATTCAAACTCCTAATTGTTCGCCCCTGATATATTAACCCCAAATTTAAATTTGGGGCCTTTATAAATCCATAAGCATGTGGGAGTTTTGTTTTTATTTGAGAATTGGGCCAACCCGAAGGCCCATTTTCCAGTTTTAAATTGTTTCATTAATTTATTAATATATTATTCATTAAAATGGATTTTTCGGTGATTCCACCTCCCTATCGACCCCAAGAAGCCAAGGCGCGACCCCATGCCCTCCTCCCACAATTTGGAGCTCGATAGAGTCGCTAAAATAGTCGAAACTTTCTGGCTTTCAGAAATCGTCCAGATTTTGGAGAGGTAAATTGATCCTTTCATAACTCCTTCTATTCTTAATATTTTCCCTCCATTCCAATTACTAAATGACCTAATAATTCTTGAGAGACCATTCCCTGAGTTTTGGCCGTTTTAAATTTCAGATACTAGTGTTTTGGGGAGATTCATTATAGATTTCTCAAGTAAGTTTGTCCATTTCTTTTCCCCTTTCAAATTGATTAGGGTTTCATTCTATTTTTTTAGGGGTTCCTCCCTTTTTATTGAATTGAACAATGACCAGTGGGTAGGGGTTCGAACCTAAGGTTTAACCTTGGGTTTTATTGGTCCAATTTTCTATTTTTAGGTTTGATCTACCCTTCTTGAGGTGCAGCGGTGGTGCGTTTGTGTTTTCGCACAAAGGATTCAATGGTTTCATTTGATTTGGTAGGTGATTCCAATGTTGATGCAATCTTTGTGTATTAGAATACTGTATTTATCATATTTTCAGATTTATATAATTTTATTATTGCTACAAAAATTGGTTCTAATGATGTTTCCATTGAAATTGAATTTAAAATGCCAATTTGGTGTGAAATTGGGGGTTTTCCAAAGAAGTGTTTTGTTTGTTTATTTGGGGATGCCCTATAAATACTTAGTTGTTTTTATTGATCTGTAATAAGGCATAAAATACTGTTTATAATGTTTATACCCTTTGTTAATTGCTGCAAAAAATGAGTTTTAATTGTGCTTCTAAAGAAAGTGAAGTTTTGGTTGCACTTTTGTGTGAAAATGAAGGTTTTACAAAGAGAACACTTCTTGTTTAACATGAGGATGCCCAAAAATTGATTTGTTGTTTTAATTGATATTTATTGGGCTGCCTTTACTATTTTGGTAACTTACAATTGTGAACATCATGTACAAGTGGGTTTCTTAAGGGGTTTTGTGTGCAAAACTACACAAGATTTTGTGAAATTGATTTATTCAAATTCAAAGAGTTTGTTCTGTGTTTTAAGTGGTAGAAAATGAGATAGATACTGTATTTGGTGTATGTGACCAGTAGTGGTGTTTTACCTTAAAATGGATGTGTGTTAAATCCTGAAATTGTTTGAGCACAAAGGGGGAAGCCCGGGTACCTAGGTGGGGCGGATTTGTACTAGTACGGCTAGTGGACCGGATGGGTTTTGTCCCTGTTTCACTTAGCATTTGGATAACGACAACTCTAACTAAACTATGTGGATGATGATTGGGGACCACTAGGTTATGGGTATGTTCCCTACTAGTGGCTCATGCACGAGAAAGTATTTTACTATGGTTACATTACACTGAGGTACGAGGTACATGGGGCCTGAGACTATCTAGTGCCTAGGGGTGTTCCCGGCTTTGTTTCTCAGTGGATTTGTGGTATTTGCCCTTGTTTTTGGGTGTATTTGGAATTATAATGCAGTATCTAATATTCCTATTTAAATGTGTTAACATTATGAAAGTTTTATCTTGAAAAAAATGTTTTCAATTAAAAGTTTCATTTTGTGGAATTTTTCACCGCTTTTAATTGCATATTAAAACTGCTTGCTTTTTCACCTTGTATTGCATGCACCTTGGAATCATAGGGTGGTATCCTATTGGGCTTAGGCTCACACCCTACTTACACCCCTTGGGTGTAAGTAGACCTTTTTTTTGACCCAGGTAAAGGAAAGGCTAAGGGTGATGGCGGTTCAGGGTGTTAGTCCTCATCCTTGGGGCGGAGTAGTGGAGACGACTTGGGGGTGATGACCCCTTGTCATGTGGAGTCCATGGGTCTGTTTTGTTTCTGTTCCATTGTGTCCTTGGACCTTTTGTATTGACTCTAAACCTATGTATTCAGTTCTGGTTTTTGTTTAAACATCATTTGGTGTAAATTTTCAGATTCAGTTTATTGATTGTTTTTAATGGTTTATGATTTCATATTCGGGTAAATCGTTCCCAAACCTAAATAAATGATACCCGGGCACTTGTGCCAGCCCGTGGGGATAGGGAATGCCCTTCGGGTCATGTCACGGGCTGGGTTTGGTGCCGGTTTTGGCGGCGACCAGATTTGGTTCGTGACAAAATGGTATCAGAGGAGGTTCATGTTAACTCTTTGGGTCATGTTATTTCGGGAAGAGTCAGGATATCATGGAGTTAGGATTGTAGGGACTTGGTATTATAGTTATGGGTAGTGTGCTTGATCACCACACCACATGATAGGATTCAAGTTTCCTAGGGAAGTCAGGATTTATCTAAGTCCTTTGGTTTTCTTGTTTTAATGATGGTTAGGGGAAATGAAAAGAGGGTTGGGTTAATGGTCTCCGTAAGCTCGCAGGGCCTGGCAAGCCATGTGAAGATGGGGATATTCCCTAAAACACTCTCTGTGACAGTGAAGTGATTGGAATATGGCTGCCAACCATATTTCCATGTCACCCATTGAAACTAGTTTCCTCTCGGATTGTTTTGTGCTTTAGTTTTGAAATCCTGGCACATTGGTTTTCTGGTGACTTGGTTTTAATAAGCGTAAAGTTTTTATGAAATGATTTTCAAATAAAGAAAGAATGGTTCGGTTTATGAAATTGAGGAATTTAATTTTCAGAATTGTTTTGAAATGTAAAATGGTGTTCTTACACCTCTTTTGAAAGAAGGAACTATATTAAAGTTGGTTTTGAAAAGTCTTTCCAATAGAGTTTTCTAAATAATAAAACAGTGTTTTAATGGGATGAGATGTTTTGATATTGATATGAATATCTTGAATGTGGGTACTTTTCCAAATTGTTGTGTCTTTATGAAATGTTTTGTAAGATGTGAATTGGGATTTTGATCTCATTCTTAGCAGTTTTGAGAAAAAGATTGGGTTGGTTGAGCATTTTGTTTTTGAAAAGTGGAAGGAATTTTTGTTTTACCCTTTGGTATTTCCATGAGTGACCACATGCATGGGGTTATATGGGATGATGGATGGTTTATGGCATGACTGGATGAGTGCTGGGATGGTTATGAGGAGGGTGCCTGGTGTGACACAAAAACATGCATGTGTGAGGCCCATGGGGTACCAATGGTGGATACTCTTACTGCAAAACCGTTTGTTTTCAAAGAAATAGTTTTAAAGGAAAACATGATGTATTGATGAATAGTTTGGTATAGTTTTTATTATGCGTTTTTGATAATGTTGATGTTGTGGGATGTTTTGAGTCCAAGAACCCCTCCTGTTTGAACTGTGTTTTGGGTTTGTGTTTGGTCGGTGAGCTGTGTTGTAGGGACGATTAGTGGTCTCTTTTGAAAAATGTTTTGGGATGCCTCTACGGTGGTTCCCTTCATGTGTTTGGATCTGGTTTGAGGCATGTTTTGACTAATGGACCATATTTGTTGGGTCCTTGGGTTCTCTCATTGGATAAGGTATGCCCCCATTAAGGGTTAATGCACAGCTAAAGTGAAATCCATATTGTTTCGCCATTGAAAAATCCTCCAGTTGATTAATATAAGGAATATTTTATCGATCATTGTTGATTGAGTCTACACCCATTCATTTCGTTGATTTTTGGATCCTCTTGTAGTGGTAAAGTTATTGTGGAAGGTTGAAAGAAACAATAGTTTCTAATGTTTCATGATTCATCGAAGGTGGAAGTGTTCTTTTGTTGTAAGTGTGGATGAGTGTATCGATGGTGTGTAAGAGGACCTTTGGGTTCTTCAAAGTTTCTTTGATGCATTAATTCATGTTAAACCACCGGTGTGGGAAATATGTTCACGATAGGATATTGTGGCCACTTTCTAGAATTGTGTGTTGTTTGGGGATGTTGTATAAGGTCCCTCTCCATGAATTGTTTATATCAGTTGAAATGGTCATGTTTGGTGATGCCTTATGATGTCATGAACTCAATTGACTGTATAGGTGAAAGTAGTGAAATCCTCTGAGAGTCCCTGTTATGTTGGGCAAATGTCTCCCTTGGAAAAACTTCAAAATCATCTATTTTAGAGGAATGTGAGTGTAGGTGTTCTTTACTTCTATTGTTTCTCACCTGAAGAAACAAGTTGTGATGTGTGTGTATCTTCTCATCCCTTGTTTCAGTGAAATATCGGGATAAGGTAAAGTGAGTTTGGAATGTGTTATGTCTAGAAAACTTATTTGGGACTGCGGTGTAGTTTTTGGTGGCACCGAAAAGAAGAATTCTCATTCAGTGGGTTTCCAAATATTAACTACGAGGCCGAAGATGCTTCAATCATTTGAGCTCCAGCCATAGGTCTCGGAGAGAAGCTGGCTCGTAGTCAGGGAAAATCCCAGGTCCATTTAAAACCTTGTACAAAGTCCTATCCTTAGTATGAAAGATGGGAATAGTTCAAACCTATGGTTTCATCATGGTTGAGAACATAGTTTGTGCACGTTTAGTAGTGGTCGTGTGCTAGGAAGCCATGTAGAAAGAATTATATTCATAGTTAGTGCACAGTTTCCCAAACCATGCATACTAATTCTGCGCCCTTCCTAAATCTTTGATTTCTTTTTGGGTCTTTCTGTGTCGGCCCATGCTGGTCGGTTAAGATGGTCAGTTCTTATGGTGGGGAGACCCACTATTATTCTCATGAATATTCCTTCATAAAAATTTAATGGAAGTATATCCATTTTTCTAGAGAGTATGTTTGGGCCTCCCACTATTAGTGTCTTGATTCTGTCTCAGGAAAACAATTTAAGTTGTCTCTTATGGTGGGGAGCCCATTTGTGTCTCTTCATACGAGTAACTCATATTTTTTTTTCTTTGGACTTGTCTGGGAAGTAGGTATTATCATTCGAAGATATCTAACTACCTACATATTCATTGGGTAAACATTGATATTGGATAGTTTCCAATGGTTTAGTTATAGTAGGGAAGTGTAACCTTGTTCAATGTTGTTGTTTTTTTGGGTAAATTGATTGAGTATTGTTCAGATTGTATTTGAGGAGTTTTCATTTGGGATAAATCCTGAATGTACTTTATTGTTTTAGGAAAGTGGTGTAATTTTGGTTTGTGATAGTATTCCTTCCATCATTGATCACTGTAGGTGTTTTGACCTTTGGGGGTGAAACCTGGCAAGGGTGTACCTATTGGTTTCTCAGTTGGGTTTGATTGTTGCTTTGACCTTGCTGTGACTTTCCGGGGCGGAAAGATTTAAAGGTGGGGAGAATTGTCACGTACGTAACCTATTCTAGGGTTATTTTAAATTTATTTTCCACTCATGATTTGTTTTGGTGGTTTCCAAAGGTTTTATTGAGAATAGGTGAGTTTTCATGAATTGGGCCAAACTGCGAGCCCAATTCCAGATTTAAAAATAAATTTTGTTTCATTTATAACTTTTTCAATTTTTAATATTTTTGACTCATTCAAACTCCTAATTGTTCTCTACTGATATAGTAACCCCAAATTTAAATTTGGGGCCTTTATAAATCCATAAGCATGTGGGATTTTTGTTTTTATTTGAGAATTGGGCCAACCCGAAGGCCCATTTTCCATTTCTAAATTGTTTCATTAATTTATTAATATCTTATTCATTAAAATGGATTTTTCGGTGATTCCACCTCTCTATCGACCACAAGAAGCCCAGGCGCGACCCCATGCCCTCCTCCCACAATTTGGAGCTCTATAGAGTCGCGAAAATAGTCGAAACTTTCTGGCTTTCAGAAATCGTCCAGATTTTGGAGAGGTAAATTGATCCTTTCATAACTCCTTCTATTCTTAATATTTTCCCTCCATTACAATTTCTAAATGACCTAATAATTCTTTTGAGACCATCCCCTGAGTTTTGGCCGTTTTAAATTTCAGATACTAGTGTTTTGGGGAGATTCATTCTAGATTTCTCAAGTAAGTTTGTCCATTTCTTTTCCCCTTTCAAATTGATTTGGGTTTCATTCTATTTTTTTAGGGTTTCCTCCATTTTTATTGAAGTTAACAATGAAAAGTGGGTAGGGGTTCGAACCTAAGGTTTAACCTTGGGTTTTATTGGTCCAATTTTCTATTTTTAGGTTTGATCTACCCTTCTTGAGGTGCGGCGGTGGTGTGTTTGTGTTTTCGCACAAAGGATTCAATGGTTTCATTTGATTTGGTAGGTGATTCCAATGTTGATGAAATCTTTGTGTATTAGCATACTGTATTTATCATATTTTCAGATTTATATAATTTTATTATTGCTACAAAAATTGGTTCTAATGATGTTTCCATTGAAATTGAATTTAAAATGCCAATTTGGTGTGAAATTGGGGGTTTTCCAAAGAAGTGTTTTGTTTGTTTATTTGGGGATGCCCTATAAATACTTATTTGTTTTTATTGATCTGTAATAAGGCATAAAATACTGTTTATAATGTTTATCCCCTTTGGTAATTGTTGCAAAAAATGAGTTTTAATTGTGCTTGTAAAGAAAGTGAAGTTTTGGTTGCACTTTTGTGTGAAAATGAAGGTTTTACAAAGAGAACACTTCTTGTTTAACATGAGGATGCCCAAAAATTGATTTGTTGTTTTAATTGATATTTATTGGGCTGCCTTTACTATTTTGGTAACTTACAATTGTGAACATCATGTACAAGTGGGTTTCTTAAGGGGTTTTGTGTGCAAAACTACACAAGATTTTGTGAAATTGATTTATTCAAATTCAAAGAGTTTGTTGTGTGTTTTAAGTGGTAGAAAATGAGATAGATACTTTATTTGGTGTATGTGACCAGTAGTGGTGTTTTACATTAAAATGGATGTGTGTTAAATCCTGAAATTGTTTGAGCACAAAGGGGGAAGCCCGGGTACCTAGGTGGGGCGGATTTGTACTAGTACGGCTAGTGGACCGGATGGGTTTTGTCCCTGTTTCACTTAGCATTTGGATAACGACAACTCTAACTAAACTATGTGGATGATGATTGGGGACCACTAGGTTATGGGTATGTTCCCTACTAGTGGCTCGTTCACGAGAAAGTATTTTACTATGGTTACATTACACTGAGGTACGAGGTACATGGGGCCTGAGACTATCTAGTGCCTAGGGGTGTTCCCGGCTTTGTTGCTCAGTGGATTTGTGGTATTTGCCCTTGTTTTTGGGTGTCTTTGGAATTATAATGAAGTATCTAATATTCCTATTTAAATGTGTTAACATTCTGAAAGTTTTATCTTGAAAAAAATGTTTTCAATTAAAAGTTTCATTTTGTGGAATTTTTCACCGCTTTTAATTGCATATTAAAACTGCTTGCTTTTTCACCTTGTATTGCATGCACCTTGGAATCATAGGGTGGTATCCTATTGGGCTTAGGCTCACACCCTACTTACACCCCTTGGGTGTAAGTAGACCTTTTTTTTGACCCAGTTAAAGGAAAGGCTAAGGGTGATGGCGGTTCAGGGTGTTAGTCCTCATCCTTGGGGCGGAGTAGTGGAGACGACTTGGGGGTGATGACCCCTTGTCATGTGGAGTCCATGGGGCTGTTTTTTTTCTGTTCCATTGTGTCCTTGGACCTTTTGTATTGACTCTAAACCTATGTATTCTGTTCTGGTTTTTGTTTAAACATCATTTGGTGTAAATTTTCAGATTCAGTTTATTGATTGTTTTTAATGGTTTATGATTTCATATTCGGGTAAATCGTTCCCAAACCTAAATAAATGATACCCGGGCACTTGTGCCAGCCCGTGGGGATAGGGAACGCCCTTCGGGTCATGTCACGGGCTGGGTTTGGTGCCGGTTTTGGCGGCGACCAGATTTGGTTCGTGACAGCATGACCAGTTTTAGTTAATTTATTATTTATGTGTACTATAATGTGTATGATGTTGGGTTATTTACATCTATATGTGCACTCAGCTATGGGAGTTATATTCTTTTCATAGTCCCACTTTAAACCAATGTTTCTAATTGTCATCCTCTGGCATATGAGGAGGCTTTCTTGAGGTTAAGTGTTGATCTGACTGAGGACACTATTTTAGCAGATCTAGAGTTGTGTAATCACAAATTTGTATGAAGTGAATATAATTTCATATTATTAAATACACCTATCCCAGTAGGATGTCTCGGTTACTAGGGCATATATTACTATTTTGGTTTTTAAGGTTATAGTTTCATATTATTTTTTCTCCGAGTGACGCACATGTTATTTTTATTGATTACTTATGGTATATTTATTTCTTTGGACACATTGAAAAGAAGCCTATGGATTTATTTTTTACTATTGGAATGTATATGAAAGGGTTGTATCATGAACCATGTTTGGAATATAGTATCCACCTGATATGGGTCTACTAGTCAAGGATTTTTTGGTATCCCATCATATTTTAGGATATTGGGATCTACAATGAGATAATTGATGGTGAAGATACTGTTATGGTCCTCATTTATAGTCCGTATAGTGACCCTAGTGGGTTAGTGTTGTGTAGATGTATAAGTATTGGACCATTTTGGTTAGTTTTATTGAGAGTATGGTAGTATGTATGGGTCCTCAAGGGAAATTTATTATGTTTAAGTTCTCTTAGTGGAAGGTCTCCAAAGTTGTGGTTGGTTTATTGATATATTATAATTTTATGATGTGAGACCCTATAGGTGGGTGTTTTGACATGTTAATGTCCTGTGATGTTTGGATGGAAGCATGATGAAACCCTATATGTTGTGGCCTTTTGTGAGTTGGTGTAAACCTAGGTGGATGGAATTAGTTATTTTAGTGATTATTGACCAGTAAGGCCAAGTGGGAGATCCTATTTACCTTCTTGACATAACCCCGATTATGGAGTTATGGTCATCTAACTTTTAAGGGTGACTAATGAGAGTGGTAATTTGAGTTGCAAGTGATTTGGGTGAATTAGGACTGATTAGATGTTTTATGATTTTAATAATGGTGCAAGGAAGGTACATTATGGTATGGGGTATAGGTAGGTTGGATGATTTTTTGTTTAAGAAGGATCAATTTCATGCTTGTGTTTCATCCCTATGTTCGGTTTCAGAAGGGGTATGATCATTCGGGTGACCAACCTAGCTAATGGTTTTGTAGGCGGGTTGTTCTTAATGGTTATGAGTTTTAATATGATCATAAGAGGTTATTATGGATATGTGGTTTCATGTGTTTAATATTTCATTAGGTGATGATCATATAAGTGAGGTAGACCTCGTATACTCGAAATGAAAGATACACAGAGTTTTCTAGTTTCCTGAAGAAGACAATAACTTGGAGTGTTGATGTTTCTATAATGAATTTTATTTAAATACATGACTAGTTATGAGCCTATATTAATCAAATTTAGAAAAATCTATAATAACATGGAGAAATAGAAAATTCTTTTAGTGAAAATGTCCAATGATTCACCGAAATTGAGTTGGTGGGAATTTTGTTTTGTTTAAGTGAGTCACCTTTCGTTTAGAGAAGAACCATGGGTACTCTATTTTTTGAAGAAATGGGCATGCAGGTAGCCATGTCCAGTGGATAGGGCTCAATTAATATCTTTCATGAGAGGTGACTCTTTATAGTTGGGTATGTGTTTCGAGGTTTTATTACACAATGTCATGTAAAAAGAAGAAGTGGAATACTAAAAAACTGAGAAAATGCATACGGATTGTTTGGATGCTTTAGGAAAATGATCCATGAGTCAACTTTGACGTTTAAGAATCAACCAAACCTCATTCTGATGCACGGTGTGACCGGTATGACTAAAAGTGTCTATTACTAGTTTAAAATTTACATTTTAGCTCAGAACGCATCAGTCATTGAAACCCAAGTAAATGATTCCCATTTGTCTTCATAATTTAGGACATCAATTTGTAAAAACTTTGTGATGTGTTTAAAGTATTCTCAAATCAAAATTATGAATGATGCAACCAATTTGACTCATAAATCATTTTTATAGTTTGAAATATTAATAAAATGATATACTGGAAACTGAGCGAATGAATTTTGATTGTTTTTATACATTATAACAATGATCCACAAGTAATTTTTGACATGGATGAATCATCCAAACCTCAATATGATGTATGATGTGACTATTATAAATCAAAATGTGTTTTTATTTAAAACTGACATTAATTTAAGTAAAAAAATAAAAAGTGACATACTAAAAAGAAAGAAAACTCATTTTGATTGTTTTGATAGTTTAGGAAAAATATCCATGAGTCATTTGTGATGTGTAGGAATCAACTGCATCCCAATCCAATGAATAGTGTGACTGGTATGAAAAAAATTGTATGTTATCAGTTTAAAATAGACATTTTTTGCTCAAAATGTGTCGCACACTGAAATCTAACTAAACACCCTCCAATTTTCTTCATAATTTTGGTCACTAATGAATAAGTCAATTGTGACATGTATGAAGTATTCTGACATTAAACTGATTCATGATGCAACCTGTATGAATCAAAATGTATGTTTTTGGTTGGAAATGAAATTTTAGTAAATAAGGACAACTGAAAACAAAAACTACAACACAACAACACAATAACACAACCCAAAAGAAGTCATCATGGGGGACCAAAAATGTGTTGGCTGAGTGCATCACCTTTAAAAATACTCCCACATTTTGGGGTACTGATCCCATACTTGTAAGTACAATTATATTTCCATCCTAAGTATTCCTCGAGGGAAGAAAGTTGGAAACATTATTACGTTCATGCCATGGGTGACTCACCTACACATGGTCCCTCTAGATAAGATTAATGTGCCGTATGATATAAATATTTCTCCATTGGATACCATATTACCTATAAATGGAGTTGTATATTATTAGTGATTCCATATCCACTACTTCAATATTTATATTTCTGGCCACACAATGCTCCAGGCCACTGATAATTTCCCTGGCCTCTTAGATAAGGGAGTCATTGTGCCCATAATAGAATGATGGGGAAAGTATCACTAATCCCCTTCCATCTAGGATCACACCTTCACCTTGAGAAAATCCATTAAAGAAAAAACCATCTATATTCAATTTCAAAATGGTTCAGGGAAGGTTCCACATCACCCACCTAACCTATCATAACACCTGTGAAGACAATGAGATGATATATTAGATGGAGCACAATGTTCTCACTAATGGAACTTTACTCTAGTATATCCAGAGTAGGCCGAGCTCAACCACCATACCGTGCAACCTTGCAATTTCGGTGATCTATGAACTCCTCACGCCCGCATAAAGATATTTATTTCTTGACTACTAAATGTACCAAAACCCCACTACCTAATCTCCTCTCTCATTTTCTGGTGTCCTCATTGGGCACCTCTCATGCTAGATCGAAGGATGGAACTCCTATATTTAATTTTTTAGTAGATGCATTATAGATGGATTCTTTTCTTCTTATATGGAAATTAGTGGATTGATTTCGAATGGAAATTCCCTCATTTGTTTTTTGGGATCGTTGTTCATAGTTAGGGTTTGGAGTAGTTTTCCAGCATTTCAAAGCTGAATAGAAAATATTTTTTCACTATTCTATATTTGCATGAAAATTTCATCAAGGCCAAACATATGAATCCTTCTTCAGTTAATTGGTGGAGTTTCTAAATCCCCTGATGGTCCATAGGGGCTCATCATGGTCAAGACTCTCAGTTGGGGGATGTTTGAATTAATATCCCTAAGTTACCCCTTCCCTTACAAAACATTGCTTTCCTAGAAATGATAAGGAACCTCCTATATGAGTTTTATGTAGGGATGATCTGAAATTATAGCTTCAAGAATCCTCCATGGCTCAAATCTTTGTTACAATGGACATATCTTTTCCCCCATTTCCATAGATTAGTCTTCAGGTAGAAGATGACTTGGGGTGGAATCAATATCTTTTCTACCCACCGACTTCCTAGTACTATACCTCCTTTCAGCTTCATGGATACACAGTGAACACATGTAGGAAGATATCGAATAATCCCTCATCATGGATTAAGTACATTGTGATGTGTATGAAGTACTGTCAACTCAAACCGACACACTATGTTATTAATATGACTCAAAATGCATGTGTTCAATTTGAAATTATATTTTAGTAAACAAGAACAAATGACATACTTAAAACTGGGCAAATGCATAGATTTTATTTGATAAATTGGAAAAAACAACCATGAGACATTTATGACGTGTAGGAATCAACCACACCTCAATCCGACGAATGATGTGACTAATATAAATCCAAATATATCATTTAAATTTGAAATTAATTTTTTAAAACGAATAAGGGAAATACTCAAAACCAAGAAAACACATTCTAATTTTATTTATAATTTAGGAAAATGATCCATAACTCATTTGTGATGTATAGGAATCAACCCCACCTCAATACAATGCACAATGTGACTGGTATAACTCCAAATGTGTCTTTTTTATTAAACATTAACATTTTATTTAGGTATTATTTCATATCAATGTTTAATTTATTTATATATATTAATAATATTATTATATTTTTTTATTATATAGGTGGAATCTTTTCCTTAATTTGGGATGATTTTTTTGGCAACTAATACCATGGGCGATCATTTTTGAGAGAGGGTCACGGATGTCAAAGGATGAAACATTAATGGGTTAGTAATTTTTTGTTGGATAATTGTAAATGTAATTATATCAAACATTGTTTGAAATGTTTATATAATTATTTTCCAAACCTTTGTGTGTTCTTATTTGTTCTTATTTGCGTTGTTTTATACATGTGATGTTTTGTGCAAGTGTTGTATGAACTGTAATATAAAAAACACATCACATGAAGTTATGCCTTTATCAATTCTATTTGAGAGTTGATAAAATACACTTTTATCAGTGCAAATTAAGGATCTGATAAAGCGGTCCTTTATCCATTCTAAAATACCCATTATAAAGGGGGAAACATTATCTGTTTTTTAGCACGGATTAAATAAACAAGTTATTAGCGCTTTTTTAGTGCTGTTAAAGGTGAATTTCTTTATCTTCATTGTGATTAACAATGCTTTTATAGCTCTTCTAAACAAGGTTTCTAGAGCTTTTAAAAGAACTATCTCTATTAGTGTATATTGACCATTAGGGATGATGTATGGATATCCTTGGGTGAAATTACGATTCCCATATTATATTTTATTGATTCCTTTTCTTAAATTACATGTGATGCCTTTTATTGAAGATTATGAATAATTGACTGATTTCATAGGGGAACATACTCCTAGCCAAAACACAAGATTAGGGTTAGTCCACACTTCATACCTTTATCATAATGACCCATATGCACACCTAGTAATATTTGTACAAGCTTACTTGGTTAAGGCATCTGAATTAGGATGAAGTAGGTAGTGTCAGTTGGGTATCTAGTGGAAACCCATACCATCATATTTTAATTATTTATTATCCTTGAATTTAATATTATTGGCCTAGAATTCATTTTTTATTTCATGAACTAGATTGATATAAACACTTTATGAAGTGGCCTACTAAGCATATCTCACACCATGCTAGAGAGACCTTTAGTACCAGAGAAGAATTTATGATTGAAGGTATAGATAAAAAAAATCAACTAGATTTTGATGCTTTATTGACTTTTATAGTATGGAGTATGGGATCAGAGGATTCATCCTATGCTTGTGATTCTAGAAGTAGATATATTGTAGTAGTTTTGTATTTTGATAGAATGTGGTATATTCCTATATCCCTGATTCCCCATGTAATCATTTTTTATAGTTACATGATTTCATGATCATAATTTTTGTATCTATTTGTTTGATAAAGTTACTATTGTTTGTTTATTGATATTTGATTTATTATTATTATTACACTACTATGTTATTCTTATTACTACTTCCACTATGACGGGTTACTAGTCCTATTTTTGTAGTGTCAGTTTCTACTATTTCCTATTTTCTTTATACTGTTGTGCTCCACTCTGATCTGTGAGGGCGTAGCCTCCCAAAAAACACACCTCATGCATATATTTCTCATTGGGAGCCTCTAGAATAAGTGGAGGCACACATTAGGTCTTGTGGCCCACTATCCTGGGGAACTACTATATAGCACTTAGGGTGAGATACTACAAGGTGGTATTAGATGATTCTTTTCCATATGTCTTACTATTTGGATATTATATAGGTTACTAAGAGTATTGGGATTTGGTAAAGATCATGTTTTAGGGATTAGTTGACCCATGTAAAGGGGAAGCCCAAATTACATTAGATCGGTAAATGTTGTTACTGGTTGAGCTCGTAAATTTTTTTATTGATTTCAGTGTTGGGTGAAAAACTTATTTTGTGCCATTACTATAGTAGATATTGTTATGATGGTATTTCTTCTATATGGGCTTCAGTATATGAGGTATTATTGAATCATGCATCATACTAGGAACCAACTAAATTAAATTTCATGCATTATTCCATGCCATATCTACCTTCTATAGTGCATTTCATGTACTGCATGGTTTTTTGTGGTGCTTTTTCTATTACATGTTAAAATGTTCCAGTGTTTCTAAAGGATGAAATAATTAGTTAAACTAAAGTTATAAAATAAATCCAAATGGAGTTTCCCCATATAAATTGTTGATGACAGGTTAATTACCCAATTATGCCATATTATTTGATTTTGTTGACAGATTACAACTAGAATTAATGAAGCGAGTACGTAAATATATTAATGATGGTAGTTAATTTAATAGAATCAAAATACATGACATGTTACATCATGATACCAAGAATACTTGCCAGATCATAGTTACAAGATCCACTAAATTTAGTTTATAAAAAGTATGGTACTTTTTAAATTTGGAATTTATGTCACATATATATGGATTGAGATATGAATATCTAAATAAATAATAATAAACATTAATAAATTATTATTTTTAAATAAAAAGGCAATCATTAGATGAATATTCAAAAGTAATGTAATGAGTGTTTTTCTCTATACCTTTCCCTTAACACTCCATATACTGAAAGCTCAACTATTTTATATGATACCATGACCCAAAACAGACTCTAGTAGTGAGAAGCATCCTATGTATCTATGATCTTTATGCGACCTTTTCTTATCACCAACACCTAGATCTTGGTGTAGGAAAATGAGTATGTCCCACTTATAAGAAGTTATGATGAATATTCCTTCCTTTATCTCTATTATTATATACTATTATATCTTGTCTGAGGATTGAATTGGGCAATGGTAGAGTGATACCACTATAATGTACTCATGTCATCTGCCATGAATGTTGGGAAGAGCATATTCTGAAGGTGGTGGGAGCTTAAAAACAAGTGATATATCATGTAGTTCCACATGAGGAAACTCTAGTTGTTTTTCAATAGGTGCCAATACTTAGTTCCATAATATCATCATCTATTTTTCTCATTTTGTATAGGGTTCTTCCCATGTTTCACCTTCTACGGAAGAACAGAGTCCATATTTTTTGCCGATGCATCCTCCCACCTTTTTAGGGATAGAATAAATTAGGCAACTGAGCCTTGTCTAGAATCAATAGTATCAATAGTTGACCACCTTGAGATGCCTCTATAGTATAGGGTCTATCTCCGTACCCACATGCTATGTGACTCCACCAAGCATTGGTGGGATTTCATTTCTTTGGTTGAGATTCATCGTGGTATGGTTTGGGTATACTTCTAGATAGAATTCTAATATCACTTTATTCCTCATACATTAAGAGAGGAATTCTACAGGGAGTTTATGTTTCTTCAATAGGGCTTCATGAAGGTGTCAGTGTAATGATACAACTTCACCGATCATAATCATTTTTTCACTAACTCTGAATGATGATGAGATGATGGCCATGAGGTTATTTTAAGACATCATTATTTAAGTTATCTGATCATAGGTAAATGACATTAAGTTGACATAAAAGTTAGAGATAGTGAACCTGGACCCCATTATAAAATAGAATTTGAGAGATTCTAGCAATATTAGCCATGGAATTTCAATTTTGAGGTTGGACGATGGTTTTTCTGGTAGCAGGAAGTGTTGTTTTAAGGGCGCATGTGAGGGAAATACCATATAGGTGGAACGCACTAATATCTTTGTGGAGTTTCACCTATTTAGAAGGCCATGGAATAAAAATACCTCGTACACAAGCAACCCGATCGTGTGTCGATCTTGTTGTAAGATGTGTTCAATGATTTTTTAGATATTTTTTTGTAGTGTAATGTGAACCGGGATATGTATCAAAATCTATTTTGAGTGCATGATCAATGACCACATGTTAGGCTGGGATTTGGTCCTCTACCCACCATTTAGGACAATGAGGTGGTAGTGGTAGAGGTAGTCTGGACTTAAGGTTCAACGTTAGTAGAGAGGATCTTCATAGACTAGTCAAGAAACATCTCAGGGTCACAATTCATGCCTTATCTTTGCTATGAATCCAACACTTGAGGAGAATATTTCAGGGAATTATATTGTATGATGTTCTATTTTGGTATCCCCTAATTTATTTTCTTCCATTTTGGATCCATGTGCATTACAATCCTTTATATCTTTTGCAACTATGGAAAATATAGGCCTAAAAATAATGTATTCAAGTAGTCCAATGAAACCCAATACCCCACTAGGGTTTAGATCAGAGGTAATAAACATGTGAAAGAATTAACCTGTTGAGTTAGGAGGGTACCATTTCATATGGAGTTTCATCATCCCTAAGATGACTAAATTTTACACCATTATTGGTATAGACTGTCTTGTGCCTTATTGATACCATGATGATTTATATCGTTGATAGGTGTTGTTCAAATCACCTGATGGCAGCACAAATGTTCATATAGGATAATGGGATATCTAGGAATGTAATGATGGAACTCAGTGCATTGGGATGTGTAAAGTGACACCCCAGACAGTGAGTCTCTTTTTGAGATATTAGGGAATGCATCTTGTGTAATTCAATCCTATTGTCGATTGTTTCAGGGAGATATTCCCTGTTGTATTCTATATATTACCTCTAATGAGATAGGTGGAGTTCTCCATCTAGTTCATTCTAGGTGAAAAAATAATGTCCATTTCTCCCAAAAGGATGGAACCTATAAAGCTCTAGGAAATCAAGAAGTATCCTAGTGACCTATAGGCTAAGGGTTTTATTTTACCAAACAAATTACCTTGGGGTTTAACTATCATTTTCACTATGATGTTTTATGGTACCATTAGGTTGTTTATGTATTACGACCATAATAACAAGTTTATGGTGAAGAACTTGTATCCAGTTCCTAGTATAGAATACCCCTTCAACCATATCTATGGAGTGATAGTTTTATCCGAGATTTATTTTCTGGATACCATCATGTTTATGGGAGGCCATTAAACATACCACATACAAAATTACGAAGTATTTATGTCTTGTAAAAGTATTGGGTTATGTCATTCAGCCTATGTAATAAAGCAATAGTCTTTATGGAACATATGAATAGGGGTTTCCCTCAGTACCTAGATTCATTTGTGGTAGTCTTCATTAAGAATATCTACGTGTATTCTCACACCAGACACAACCATTCCAACAATATCGGGATCAAGATGAATAATCTAAGATATAACTATCTATATGTAAAACTTATCAACTGAAACTTCTGTATTAGTACAGTTCAGTTCATGGTTCATCTCATTTCAGAGGAAGGAATATCTGTTGACTGAGAGAAGGTGAGATCCATGGATTCATTGGAAAATCCCAAAAGATTGTTTGAAATAAGTGGTTTATTGGGGATGGTTAACTATTATATGTTATTCATTTATGATTTTTATAACATAGAAGTTCCTATTATAGGAGTGACTAAGATTAATGTGAAATTAGTTTTTTTGGATGATTGTGAGACATATTTTTAGGAATTGTATGAGAGACTGACATCTATACCAATCTTGATTCTTCCATTGGTAGGTAGAGGATATTCAATTTACTGTGATGCTTCATAGATTAGTTGGGGGGGCATGTATCATGTTGGTTTATCAGTTTGAAGCACACAGGTCCCTCTATTTGAGGCATAATGAGTTAAATTACCATATGCATGACCTCAATCAAGTAGATGTGGTTCATGAACTACACTCTTAGAGGAATTATTTATTGGGTGTGGTATTTGTCATTATCAAGGATAGAAAAGACTCTAATATATATCCACACTACAAGACATGAATATGAGGTTGCAGTGGTGGGTAGAACACCTGTATTCATTAAACATTGAGATTTATTATGCTCCCTATACAGGTAATTTCGTGGATAATAACTTTAAATGGAAGACTCATAATTAAGCCATCAAAGAGGCCCTCAATGAGTGGAAGTTGATGGTTTTGTTTTTTGATATGACCATGGAGGTTGAACAACAACACATGCATGATATTTTATAATCCCTAACTATTCCATCATCTCTTATGGAGTGGGTGTGGTTGAGAATGATTTTTGATCATGAGGGCCTCATCCAGAGCGAATGTTTTTCAACTGAGAACCCACATCCTGGTTAGACTGTTTATGTCAACGGGATCCTACTCTTCTATGGGTGTGTATGGGTGTCCTATCATATATGGGAAGAGTTGATGCCAGAATATGATTCCACTATTTGGGAAGTTCATCCTTGGATTAACAATAAGTACAATGAAATCCATAAATGGTATTGGAGGATAGGTATGAGAAAGAAAGTGGTGGGTTTTAGGATGAGGTTTTCCACCTGTCTATAAGTAAGTTTGGAGCACCATAAACCTTCTGGGATTTTACAAACCCTATCCATTCCCAAGTAGAAATGGAATAAAATCACCATGGACTTTATGAAATGGTTACTGAGATCCTCTCAAAGAAGTTATGCGGTAAGTTTGATCTTTTAAAATATGACCAAGGTTTCACTCATCCTAATGATAAAAGATACATTCTTTGTTGATAATCTTGGTAGGATATATATTCAAGAGATAGTGTGACTTCATGGGGTTCCTCTTCCTATCATAACTGATTGATACAACACTTTTACATCCCATTTTTTTGTATGCGGTTCCAAAGGCACTGGTTTTATAGGTTCTTTTGAGTATAGTGTATGACCCTAAAATCAATGGGTAGTCCAAGAAATAAATAAGGGAGTTAAAAGACATGATCTGGGAATATTTCCTTGCATTTTGAGGTTCTTGGAAAAAAATATATCTATTTTCGAGTTTTTATACAATAAAAATGATCATGTAATGTTTCAGAAGGCTCAGTATGATTATCTTTATGGCAGGTCATGGAGTTCACCTCTATGAAAGTTTGTGGAATGTGAGTAAGCAATAATAATTCCTTGTCTCTTTCAAGAGACTTCAAATAAAATTCAACTGATTTAGATCCAAATGTAAACAGTTTATTCCAAGCATCATTATTATACTGACATTCACCATTGACCTATAGATTTTGAGGTGGTTTATCAGGTATTCATATGGGTATCATCAAGATTGGGCATATACGATTCTGGAGATAAGGTTATTTGTTACCTTGATATGTTGAAACATTCAAGATGGTAGGGAGAGTTGGTGGAGTACACAATCAGTTTCAGTTAACACAGATGTACCACTCCATGCACGATGTCTACACCTATCACCACATCATCATTATCTTGTTGACCCATCTCATTCATTTGAACCTGAGGATATTCAGTTGTAGTTGAATGCATCCTTTGAAGAGCATCCAATATGTATCATTGATCGGACCAGGAAGGCTCTCTGATGTAGGTTAGTTAAACTATTTTGTGTTCTATTTTAGCACATGCATGTACCGGATAAGACCTATAAGTGGGAGGCCAATGTAGGTGTATAGTGAAAATTTTTATTCTCATATGATGTTCTACCACTCTTGGAAGGGAAAATCGGGGACGAGTTGTCCTAAGGAGGTGATTTTGAAACATCCTAGTTTTTCTTAAAGGAGTGAACTAATTTTTTTCATCATTAATTAATTTTTGGACTTATTAATGTTTTAAATGAATTCATGGAGGATACAATGGTGTACCGGGCATGCTCAGATGCTAGTTCGCTGAAAATTGGAGAAGTGGACTAGGCCACATAGTTAGGAGAAACCATGCAACCCATCCTTCGTAGATTCCCAAACTATTTAGGATGAGACTGTGGGCTTCTAAGGGCTTCACGGTTTTTTTGAAACCAAGAAAACATAGGTGAAAACCCATATGAGGTTGTAGAAATTCTTGATAGAGTTTATTTGCATGACCAATGCATGGTTAGCCGAACTATTTTCCCGACCCATGTGATGGGTCTCTTTAAGCATTGTGCAGTGTTTTCATGGGGAATAGTTTTTCTGACAGTACATCCAAGACACACAACCTATTAAATGAGGGGAAATTTAAAAAAAAATTCCTTATATGTTTTAAAACCATAATTTATTTATCCTCCATCATTTTATCCTCTACAAGCCATGTGAAGCCTTTTTTTCTCCACTACTATCGATATTGATACATCTTCTATCCAAATGTCAAATCATTCTCTACTGGGTGTGTTGAAAATATTTATGTAAGCTCTCCACTCCTCTTACATCCATTATTCATTTCCCTTCTTATTTGTTACACTATTTGGGTGCAACATCATTTGTTCTATTTTTAGGGATTTTGATAGTTTCAATAATATCATCCATTATAGTTTCATTCGAGGGATAAAAATAGAGGAATTAACATCAACGAACATAATGTAGGTGGTATTGATTCTTTACTGAAGTTTTGTCATATTCTATATGGTTAAATATTGTTCCACACACATGAACCTTCCATTAATGACACTATTCTCATAAATAAAAATAAATTGAATTCTTTTCCATGTTTGTTATGATACGATTTAGTGGAAAATAAGAACTTAGTTGATCTTCTTAACCTAAGATGCCCAGATGGGCGTGTGTCTCCCATAAAGGCATTATTCCCTTTAACTCCTTTTATTTCAACACCCCTTTGAGGCATATTTTTCTTGTAGTATATGCCTTGAATTGATGAATTTAATTAAGATTAATTATGGGCCCTGATTTAGGCCATTAATCTTGATTATTTATGTCTGTACCATGTGACTTATTCTTTAAGCATAATTTTATTTCCCTACACCTATTTCCTTATTTATTATGCCAAAATTTTATGTATTGGATAAAATTATTAGGCTAGCTTATTCATCATGTGGTATTGAAATTATTTTTGATGACATGGGATCTTGGTTGTTATTCCCTTTCTTCTTATGTTCTTAGAGAGAACAAGGGTCCCAATATATGAACCCCATTGATAATATCGATGTTCTATGTATATAGATATGTTGGATACACGAGGATAGACCATTATTTATCCTTGGATGTGCTCTCTGATAAAATTATTATACTCATGAATGACATTGGTTCTCTAGTGGAAGCACCATGGATAGGATTTTTGGAAGGATGGATATACAATTCCATTAGTGACACTCGATTCCCTATGTGAGATACCTCAGATTGGCTCAGATGTTATGCTTACACGATGACATGTGCGATACGAGGGATGACTTTTACGAGTCACCTTAGATGGGGTCTATGGTATTGGGTACTTTGGAGGATCCAAAAACACCCCTTGGGATTCATATATGGATTACCAAGTATGGTCATAGGATGAACGTATTTGATTTGGTGGATTTATTCGCTTGAATTACATGTGATGACTTTTTATTGACATTTAACAATGCTTGATTGTTCTCAAAAGGACACATCTATCATTAAAAAACATATGATTGAGGTCTGTCCCTAAGTTATAACTTTTTTATGATGACCCATATGCACATATTTTCATATTTTTACAGGATTCCTTGGTTCCGACAACAACATTTGGATGAAGTAAGTAGTGGTGGTCAGGTATTCAGGGGAAACAGAAACATTCATATTTTATTTATTTATATGGATTTTATTAACAATTAATGACACAATGTTAATTTTATGTTCCCTGAACTGGATTTATCTATACACTATTGGGGGTGTCATACAAATTGTATCCCACACCTTTCACGGTTTTCCTCTGGTTACAAAGAAGACTATTTAATTTCAAGTATAGTTAAATAGAATTAGACAACTTCTGATGATTGATTTACTTTTCTATGATAGAGTATGAGAGAAAATGACTGATCATATGCTCATGATGCTAGTAGTAGCTACATTTTTTCCTTTTTTATATTTTAATAGCATGAGAAATATTCATATATATTTTTTCCTCCATGTAATCAATTTTTTTAGATACATGAGAGCATGATAAAAATATTTGGTATCTATTTTTTTGATCATATTTCTCCTATTTTTTTATATTGGATTTATTATTATTATTATTCTGTTATTTTTTTTATTATTACTGATTTCGCTAAGGTGGGTTTCTGGTCAAATTTTTATAGTGTCTTCATATGATGCTTCTTATTTCTTATATACTAATGTGCTCTACATTCATCTATAAGGGAATATTCTCCGTAAAGACACACCCAAGGCTATGGATGCTAGTCAGTATCCTCTAACATATGGTGAGACATTCATGAGGTATTGTGTCCTACTTTCCCTGGTCATCGTTAAGTGGAACTTGGGTTATGATGCTAGTGGTTTCTTGGAGTTTTGATAAGATGTGATCAAACTAATTATTTTTTTCAAAATTATTCCATTATGTGTTTGATTAATTAGATAATTATAATTTTTATAATTAATTGTTTTTCTTTAGAATGAGGTTAGATCCTAGTTGGTTACATAACGCTTTGTTGATGATGATGAGTTTAATTAAAAGACATGGATGGGATTTTTAAAGTCCTCCATTCCTTAGAAGGAGTTTTGAAAGCTTTTTCAATGAGTTAGTTGTTCTAATCATTTTACCCAAAGTATTATTATATTATTTATAAGTGTATATGGTTTGTTCCTTAAAGACCTTGTGTGGTGTCTTTTCTTCCTTGGTGTTAGTATATGGTCTAGGATTTATGTAGGAAACTTATACCTTCCACAGATCCCATGAGATCTTTTTGTTTTTAAAAGACTTGACCTATTTCCTCTCATGTGGTGCGACATTCCTTGGAAATGAAAAGATGGTTTTTATAGGGGTAAAGTATGTGGGTTTAAATCTTAACCCAGTTATAATCATTGGTTGTTATAAATAAATGGTTAAAAATATAATGGGTAGATCTCAGTAACAAATAGTTATGAATTGTAAGCGGATAAAATGTTTTTTTTTCAAGCATTAATATTTTATGAAATTACTATAAAGATATTGAAATGGTTTAAACCATTTATATTGGGCTCTAACCTGGTTTTGTTGCGTTAATGGGGAAAATGTTGTTCTGAAATGGTTCTTGATTTAAAATGAGGGGTTAAACTCCATGTGGTTTCATAAAAAGTGGTTTATAAATGGATTTAAATGTTTATTATAAATGGGTCTATTGTTTCCCTAATTGGGGAGATGCCTTGATAAGTTTTTAAAATGTTTAATAAAAAGAGTTAGTTTGACCTTGTTCAAGTGCTAAATACCCAAAGAGACCTCAATGAATGATAATAGTTTGAAAAAAGGTTTTTTTGTAATTTTTTGAATGTTGTATGATCAAGATGTTGAACTGTGGTTTTTAGGAAATGGTGGAATAGTTTAGGAGATGGACTGATGCTCTAGGCATAGGTAGCATACTATTTTGACTAAGGTTTCATACTGATGGTATAGGATCTAATTATATTCTCTATTTTTTATGTTCCAGAATAATTCTATGGAAATATTGGTATACCAAATATGAATTTATTTTTGGATGAAACTCTATATTAATGGTTTAAGGCTATGAAATGATGTTCAAAGCACTATTTTTCTAATGTATGAGTATGTGATAGACTATGGCTACTGGAACTATTATTATAATGTATCATCAAAATGTTTGACCCGACACTCTCTATTCGTATCGATTGTTTGGTGTGTAGTATGGGTTCAGGAATGAGGTTCAATCTATAGTTGACATTGATGTTTATGATTCATTAAGATATATGATATATTAAAATCCACCTTTTTATTATTCTCATTATGTTTCACCATATGTTTTATGACAATGATGACCAAATTATGTCGATGTAGGTTTAATTAGCCCAACCATCACTTTAAACCCCGAGGGCTAGTGGGTACTAGACAATCTATTGTTATTAGAATACTTATTTTTAATCATACCCTTATCTGGCCTATACTATACATCAGTACCCAATAGTCTCTCAAAATATTATTATAGGTATAATTTTGGGATGATCAATGCGTTGAGTCGTTTATGATCAAGAAGTATGGATTAGATGATTTCAATAGTTGTTATTTGGTTCATCTCAGTGTTTTTATAGGTCCGGGTGTAGTTATATTCAATAATTTATTTTATATATGTTTTTGGTTTAGTGGAAAACAGATATTTTATGTATGACATGGATGTTTGGGACTTCCAATGTTTTCTTTTTATATGATAGAATTAATTATTTCAGTATATTAATTATATTTATGTACACTGATGTGTACAATGTAGGGTTATTTAATTACGGTCCTTCCCTCAGATATGGGTGTATAGTCTCCATATATTCCCATTTAATACCATTTCTTCTAGTTTATATTCACATGCATACGAGGATGTGTGCTTGAGGTCCTATGATGAACTAGACCTATGCACTTGTTTAATAGATCCATGGGTGGGGTGTTATACCGATGTTATTAAACATTAGACTAGACCAACCACTGTGACTGTGAATCATATTTATCTTGGTTTGGAATGATATAATTGGATTTTTGTGGAAATCTTTTAATGGCTATCCAATCGATACACAAAGTTATCTCTAAAGAGATCCAATAGTATTTGGATGGTTGAATGTATGGAAAGTTTTTTGGAACTGAAGATTAGTATAGTTACCACACATTTCTTACATGTACTTGTAGTGGATAAGGGTTTTAATATATAGTGATCCATCAAAGAAGTGACAAGGATGTGTCCTCATGAATAATGATATGGTTATAACTTATGCATCATAGTAATTCAAGGTCCATGATAAAATTTTCCCAACTCATGATTTGGTGTTATAATAATTAATTTTTTCATTAAATATATGGAGTTAATATCTTTATAGAGAAAGGTGTGAAATATATATTGATCAAAAAAATATTTAAGTATATTTTCACTCAAAAAGTGTCGAACATTCACCAAAGAAGAAGGTTGGAGAAGATTAAAGATTATGTCTCCATAATCTATTACCAACTAGAGTAAGTGAACTAGGTGGAAGACACTACGAGTTACCAGGATCATGTTAGATTATATATGATAAGGATCATAATAGATCCAATATTTCTTTACATGGAAAGAATATATCATGATATATTTATATAAGGATAGCAATATTATAATTATAAAATGATTGTGCAATAATCTATCCAAGTGAAGATTAAATATTTGTAGAATGAGGATCTAGCGATGAAAAAGAAGGTGAGAAATATACTAGAGTTAAAATTTATTATGATGGAATGAAAATGTTGAGGAACCATGTAAGTTTTAATTCTACACTAGATTTGATGATGGAGCTAATGGATAAATATAATAGTTCTTCATAATCTATTCATCTTGGAAGTATGAAGATGTATAGAGATGTGAGTGATTATTACTGGTGGGATTGTATGATCAGATATATTGAATAATATGTTTCTTGGTAGTTGGTTTTTCAACAAGTTAATACTGAGAGATATATGTTTAAGGGGATGTTACAACCATTACGCATACCAGAATGGAAATTATAAACCATCACCATAGATTTTATAGTTAGACTCCCCAAAAAATCCAAAGGGAGTAATCCTATTTGGGTTATAGTCGATCATCATGGGAAGTTAGAACACTTCATTTACATTACATTATATTTAACACTGGATTAAAATAATCGATTATATATTAAGATACTGATAATATGATATGGTGTAACACTATTAATTTTATTTTATCAGGATATTCGGTTTTCCAAAATGTTTTGTTGAAGTATTTCGCATGCTATGGATAAAGAGTTATGTTTCAAGACTTCTTATCATACTTAGATAGATGGCCAGTATAAGAGAAAAATAAAAACAGTAGAATTTATTTTGATATCTCGGTATATGTATTTCAAATGTGGTTGGGAAAAACACCTTCATATGGTAGAATTTTCTTAAAACAATACCTTTCACAACAATATTCAGATGGAATGTTTTGAAGCCCTCTATGGTAGGATGTTATGAACTCTAATGTGTTGGTATAAGGTTATAGATATAATGTTATTTAGAGAATATATATATATAATAAAATGGTATATAATGATAGACATATTCAATATAACATAAGAAACAATAAGATTCGAAAAAAATAAACGCTGAAAATCATCATAAATATCAAGTGGTTTATGTTGTTGATAAGGTATTCCTATGAATGTCACCATAGAAGAGGGTGATATGATTTGGAAATAAGAAAAAGATAAAACCTAGGTATATCTGCACTATTCAAATTCTTGATCGTATCAAGATATAAACTTATTAATTGATTCATCCATTTAATTTGTCTCAAGTTCATGATATGTTCTATGTATCACTCAGGAGGAAGTATATATCTGATCTTTTACATGTATTGAACTCATAGGTCATACCACTAGAGTATAACATTTCTTATGAAGAACAATCGGTATAGATTCTAGATCATAAACAGAAAATTCATTGAAACAAGACCACTAACCTGGTTATGGTTTTGGGTTGAAACTACTAATTTAACGAAGCTATGATGGAACCGAAGGATGTGACTTGGAATAAGTATCCTCATCTACTTTATCAAAATGGGGAATTATGAGGTAAAATTTGATTTTATGAGGGGTTGAATGTATCACCCTACGATTATTCTGAAATATTTCCCTTTAAATAATTTAATTTCATTGATACCTGATGTTACACAAAATGAAAAGTTTAGACGAATAACCTTACATTATTAAAATATTATGTGTTCATTATATCCTAGGCTTTGGACTGGATGTTATGAATAATAATAACTAAATGATAAAAATATATTTTCCACATATTTAAAAAATAGATCCATTAGTATTAGAATGATTATAATTATAAACAATAAATAATTTAAAAATAAAAGTGGTGTTTTTTTTAAAAACAATATTTATCCATACATCATATTTTTATTAAAAAGTTAAATTAATACAAATTAGTGAATTATTTTAATGAAATTTATATATTATTTACAATATAAAATGTTATAAATATTCAACAAATATTTTTTAAGAATAATAAAAGAATAAATCCAGTTTCATTCTTAAAAATATATTTTTATAATAATAAGTATTTGTCACGTTTTTCAAACATATATTAAAATAAATTTCCTATATTTATAGGTATTTATTTTTTAAAAATTAATTAAAAATATACAATCAAGGGGTTTAAATTTGGTAAATAGGCCCCTTTTATTTTTTTTCTCAATGAATAGTAATTGAGGTAATATTTATCACCTTGGAAAAGGGTAAATTAGGTTAACCTAGATTTACGATAAGTTATAATTCTTTAAATATTAATCTAAATTCTTATTGGGTGAATTGAAATAGACCCTTAACAACTTAGGTTATAAATTCAGTTTTGTAATGGACACTTTTCCATGTAAGATACTTATATAATATTGAAATCAATGAAAGTTACAAAATGTCATTCTCTTTGTTTTTAATATCTCTTATGTGTCCACATAGGGGAAAAAGTATGTTATGAATGAATCTATTTGTCTATTTTTATCTTAATAAAAAATTTAATTATTTAGGTTTATTTTTAATTATTCATAATTATATAATGGCATTAACATCTTATACAACACCAATACAATATTTATCTATTTAATAAAAGAATATAATAATTTTTTTACAAAATATTAAAAGTGATTTTGATTGGGATAATATGTCCCACACGTTTTTCAGATCTATATGAAATATTTGTGAGGATTGGAATAATTATATTTAAATTCCACATTTTTCATGAGGTACTTATGTTCACGAAAAATGAATAGTTTCAAAAATTAAAATATTGATATTTTATCAAATAAGTATTTTATTAGATTACATAAAAAGTGTCAATATTTTTAAATAAGAGAAAGTGGATATGATATGGTCCAAAATTTAATAACTTGTCTATTTATGTGATAATTTTTTCCTTACATTTGAATATTACAATCCATTAATATTGATATTGTTATAAAGATAATTAAAATTCAAATAGGTTAACCACGTGATAAGGCTAATGCTATGTTTTGAAAGTAAAAAAAACATGCCTATATTATATTGGTTAATGGTATTACAACACAATACTAACATATCTTCTATTACAATTTCATTTGGATTAATTTGGATTGATATCAAATTTATTATAATTTAATCTTTTTAGAAATTCCAAATGTGACTCTCACCCCAACCTCACTTATTTACACCATTTTAAGACTTAAAATATACAAAAATCTGCTAATTTCCCCTATTTACTTCCCTATGAACATTATATAGTGGATGGTATTCCCAAAAGTCTAACCCTAGAGCCCTTTAGAAGAGATATAAAAGAGTCATTTCGAAGAAGAGGTAAACACCGTGGTTGGTCCCTTTCTTTTTTACACTTCATTACCTAATCTAAATATATGGTATTTATGATAAAATATTATATTAAGAATTAAAAATATTACAAAATATTATTATGACTTTGAGAGCACCATTATACACAATATTTTATATCAAATGATAAGTGAAAGTATCGCACGAACCTATGTACGACGTAACGTCTCCACGTAGTGATATAATAAAAAATTTCATCACTATATATTATGAATGGGTATTATGATGGATTTAAATTTAATATATTATATTAATGACACAATTATATATATTTTTTATGATAATATCATGTATACCTTTTTTCAATATAATATTTTTGGAAACAATAACATCACTCATGCATGTGTGTGGATTACCCACTCCACGATGCAGTTTAATGATTTTTTCACTACTATTTTACTTGGATGGAATTGAGAATGAATTTGACGAATATATATTATATATTTTATATAATAATTATTCTTAAATAGTGAATTATTGTTTTCCTTTCTTCATTCCATCTATCGAAAAAATTAAACACTGCTCATTTGTATGTATGACCTACCACCTCCATGAATGAGGCAATTAATTTTTCTATTTATAACTTTCATAGATCACTATAAATATGTATTAAATGAATTTATATTATATTTATATCATAATTAATATTATATAGATGATATTACCAAGATAAATTTAAAATGACTGGAACTACTGAACTGAAATACTCATGATAACCAAAACCATTAACACCTATAAATAATGATTTTAAAGAGGAATTATTGATAAAGGCATGTTTAAATATTATAAAAATAATAATAAATGATATTATAAGTATTAAATTACTATTTAATATAATAATAATAAATTTAAATTTATTATACATTAGGATATAGTGCTTTTGATGCAATTCAAACTCGAGGTAAGAGTTTTTGGTCACCTACTCATTGTTTATTAGGATTTATTATAGATCTACATATAATGATGAAATTTTATTTTAAAACTATTAATAAATTTTTATATTTACTTATCTTATGTTTATTCATTTTTAATAATTTTTTTATTTTCATTTCACTCATTTTATGTACTCAAGAAAACAAAAATAAGTTTCTAAAGATAATCAACTTCATTTATCTCTTTGGTTTATTTTTTATTTATATCTATGTTTTATAAAAATGATTTTAATAATTTTTTTAGTATTATAATAAGATTATTTAATTTCAATTTTACTTTTTTTCTAATTTCTAAAAAATCATTTGAATTAAATCTTATTTTCATTTCCATAACAAGGCACATTTCGACTTTTCCAAAAAAGTATGGAATATATGGTTTATAATTAATATAGTATGAAACTAAATTTTCCACTATCAATGCCACTAAATTATTTGAGTATTTATTTATAATTTATCATGTATATATTCAATGATGTTTTTCATAATATTTTTGAAATTTTTATATATTAATGATGTGATTTCAAAATGGAAAGTTTATTTTTATGAACAACGTTTTTTCAATTATTAAATTAATTAATGAAAACAATATTCAATGTTGCTTATTATTTACTAAGAATATGATCCATGTTTACCATCCTTATTATTTCTATATATGGTTTATGTTTATGATTTCATGATGTTTATGAAATCCAATTTTTTTACATGTTTTATGCTATGATGAAATATTTATTAAAACTATTTCATTTCATAGGTTTTGATTTTATTATTTAATTTTAGATATTGTGGCACACATATATATGATTTTCATTATCTGAAAAGTGGGAACTATATATGCCTCCATTTCATTAGGTTAATATAGATATATCATGAGATAAAAAAGAATAGAATTTTAGTTAACCTAGTTCAGTAAAGGACTTTGTCCTCAATGATAGTCTTGGTAGTAAACCATGACTACTAAGATAGGGTTTTGATTGAACCCATTCAATAATGATAATCATGGAAAATATATTTTAATACTATGGAAATGATTTTCTATGATTATATATATTCCAAAATTCAATTTATTTTTTATAATTTTATTCTATTTTGGATCATGTTTTTGGATTCCATTTTTTTGATGTCTTATAAAATTCCATTCTTTAGGCCATGGGTCATGATTTTGAACTATGATATACAGGTTATGGGTTTCAATTGCTAATATCATGTTTTCATTCTCTTTTTCCCATTTTGTGGATACATAATTATTAAAATGTTTATTGTTTACCCTTATTGAGAATTGGAAAGCACCATTGCTTGTTTTTACTTTGCCAGTTTAAGATGAATGGTTTTATGTATGATAGATATAAGAAGGGAAATAGTTATGAAGATCCATAATGGGGTTGATGTAGAACCTTTATAATCGAGTTTTTTTATGTTTCAATGTTTATATATATTAAAGACCTAAATAATTATAGCATGGATTTTAAAATTATGCGAAGAATATTCATATATTGAGATGTAATATCTATGTATGAAAAGTATGGGTTTCTATAATAACCAATTAAAAAACATAAGATAAATAATTTTCATATAATGTGTAATATGATTTAAAGAATAATGAAAATAACAGAGTCATTGACTAAAAAAAGGTATACAGTTATTTTTAAGACATAGTCTCAAAACTCACATCGAGGAATTGATCTCACCTAACATTGAAGAAGGAGAGCATAGAAAAGTAGATCCTTATAGAGTATCTATTTAGATATGATGACGCAATAATAATCCACTATTGAGTTGGGATAGACCATCATGTCTATAAAGAGGCCATTTCCTTCACTAAATTTTAGCATGATGGAGAATAATAGAGAGTTTACCTAGGATTATTAGTATATCTTTCCCAAAAATATTTAATTTTAGTGTAATATGGAATAGTGTGACCATGAGCTAAAAAAATATGTTCAAAAAGTGAGTTTAGTAGATTCTGATAGACTGAATCGTTTTCATGATTATGATCTTTTGATTATCCATTAGAGGCGAACCAAGATTTATTTTGTTCTTTACATAGTTATATTTATGAATCAATGTCTCTTATGTATTGTGATCGATGATAGAGGAAAATATATTTAATGTAGTCGTGATTACATTTGAACTAGATCTGAATGAACAAGGGGAATAAAATAAGATAATTATTTTAAATTAGTTTTAACACTTATTAAACCCCCTCTTAAGGTGCAATAGGTTAACTGGGACCCAACAAGTGATACTAGAGAAAAATGGTTCAACATTAATTTAAATTTATAATTTTTATTATATTTATTTTGGGCGTGTATTGGATGATGAGTCCTCCATATTTTGGAGAGAAAAATTTTGATGGTTGGAAAAATGATATTATTATCTTTTTATAAGCTTTTGGAAATTAGGTTTGGAGTAATTATTCAGATATTCATATTTAAAATAATAAAGTTACAGATTTTTTATTATAGGGACATTGAAGATCTTTACTAAATTGTTATCAAATGAAGTATAAAATAAAAACTCTCACTATTATACAACATTAAAGATGTAGAGAAAACTGGATGTATTATAGAGGGAAAAAATTGAATTGATTGAGATTTAGGAATAAACCTAAAAAACATGATTAACAATACCTTATGAAAAAGGAAAAGATAGAAAAATAAATAAGATGTAACTCCTGAGAATACAAGCACAATAATTTTGGTGATAAATTCTAATTACATTGTTTAATTTTATTCTAATAATTTTATTGGATGATCCTTTCAAATATTTAAATTGTGATTGACCCTTATAGCTTATTATAAGTGTGTATTCTAATGATGACATGGAATTGAAAATAAGTATCTAGTATTATGAATGTTCATACAGGGATATATTCAAGATCCAATCCCAATATGAGAAGGTTTTTTAAATATAAATCACTCATAAAGAAGAATAAAAATTAAAATATGATATGACACAGGATAATAAAAGGATAACGAGAAGAAGGTATTCTTAAAAATTGATTTCATGAATATAGGTTTAAAATGATGGGATAAAGTGACTTACTAGAATAAATTTAACCTGTTTTTGTTAATAAATGGATACATATCAAGGGATAACAATAAAAATTATAACCCTTAAATAAAAACATCAATAGAGGATACGATCTGAATTATAAGTGGGATTAACATTGAATAATACATCTTAACTATGGATGGAGAAATATGAGAAGATCAAGAATATTGAATTAAATATCATAAGCTTAAATGGAAAAATAGAGAGTGGTGATTACGTATAAGTCATCTTTAAAAAGTGGAGTATGAAAATATAAATATAGGTAAATTATGAATGAAAAGAACCTTCATGATAAATATTTTTACAGATACTCATTTAAGAAGGTAACTATAATTTTCAACTTCTGTTGAAGAACAAGAAACACCAATATTTTCCATTTAGAATTATATGGGATAAAAGGAAGTAGAAAAACGTCTACATCAACATCTATACCGAGAAATAAGTACACATGTTATATATTTATTGGGTTATGTTTTATACAATAATACCTTTAAAATGTATAAAGATGTTTTCTCAAAAAATCTTCTAAAATATTTTTTAGTAAATCGACTATTACTTTGAAAAAATGGAAGATAAATTTCCCAAAAAATATAAAATTTTGAAAAAAAGATTTACTACATTTTAGGAAAATGGAGTAGGAAAATATAAGGTATACCAATAACCAATAAAAGTATAATCACAATAAAATTCAGGGAAAGAAATAATAAATATATATAAGAAGAAAAGTAGATACTCTATATCTGTGAAATGTAAATGGATATGTGTATAAATATTAACCAAGGGATAATATGTTTAAATGGATAATTATGACCATTAAAGAGGATAGAGATGAATAAATCCTTAATGGTCTTATAAATCATACCAGTAGGAAATATGTTAATTCCAGTGGATGATCCCACAAATTGTAAAGGGACCATTATGAAATATTCAACATTATTGAATTAATGGAAGAATCGTGGACAAGTGGGATTAATCTCACAAATGAAATGGATCCTAGGAAAAGGCTAATGAATATTAATAAAGGGATAATAAAAATAAATTTTTTATATGTGTTAGTTCAATAATAACAACTAGCAATGCCTCGATGCATGTTAAAAGAAAGAGTGGGTTTATAAAGACAAAAAACCACCACAAACACAAGGATGTTCTAGAATTACCTCTCTCCCCTAGTATTTAAGTGTTTTTAAATGTTATTTTATGTAATGTATATTTAATGGGTAGATATGTATCATGGGTTGTGATTGGTTTCAAATATGATAAATAAAAAAAGTTGAGTCCTAGGTATTAGAGTTCAAAAATGGAATTGACCTTAGCAAAAAAAATGATGTCAAGGACTATAAAAATCAATATGTGATGTATAGAAAAATTATATTTATGTGATGAATATGAAATTGCATTGTATAATGATGAATTTCAAACAATGTAGATCGTGATATGAAATTAATGTTATGTGAAGGACTTATATAAAACATGTAGTGGTGTTATACAAACATTGATGATCATCAAATGAAATAAATCCATACATATAATGATACCAAACCACTAAAAGAGTTAGAATATATCTCAAGAGAATAAATAAAAATATTCATGGAATTCATGCTTATTTTTTCTTTCACTAACTAAGGGGTATTACTTGATTTTTTTTCATGATCGTAAAAGATGCTAGAAATATGGGTCCATAACCAATAAGTAGTTTCATTTTATTTAATCTTATCTCATACTTGATGTTAAGAACTGAAGCCATACTTGGGGAGTGGGCGATGATAAATCAAAGTACTTAAATCCATATTTGAAAATAGATAATAATTGTTTAGAAAATATTTACATGGATATCAAATGGTGTGAAATGATTATCATGAAAAAGTATTTTAAATTGATCTAACATGTATGAATGAAAAAAATTATGATTCATTTATTATTTAACAATGATTTTGTGTAACTATGTTTGAGATCATGGGATTTTAATTTGGAAGAAGTTATAAGATGGATTTTTATTACTAAAAGTTGGTACGGTAGCAAGTGAATGAAATAAAAAAAAATTGAACTTTTTGACATGGAATCTTCTTTCCCACACGAATTGTTATTTCATTAGTCTTAAAGGATTTCTCATTGAATCATTTAATAAGTTAATCAATGTAATATTGGAATTAAATATAGTTGGATAGAGGATGTATTTTATATATTAAATTCTATATATCCTTTAATTTTTTATTCAACTAGTATAATCAATGTTGATATTAAAATCTTGAAGTCCACAAGTTGTAAAATTTCAGAAGCTTCAATCAAAAAGTTGTTAGTGGATATTAATGGTTTAATGGTGTAAAATAGAGATAATAGTTCAAGATATATGGATGATATATATGTTCCAAGAACAACACAATATTTTGATGGTAAAATATCAAATAGATAATAAAGCCAAGAATTATGGATATCAACTAGTGGTATTAGGTGGGTTGTGAAGGGGTTACTATTTTTTCTTGCTATTTTAAAATCCCAATATTAAATGGGATGAGAAAGAGTTGAATGAAAAATAGTAAGAACAACCTCTCCAAATCAGGTTTTTAGATTTCTAGATGAATAAAATTTACCCAATAAAATATTTATTGAGAATATAATAACAATATAGATATATATATATATATATATATATATTGAAAATGTCTGAGTAGAGATGAGAAGAGTTACCCCTATGGAATTATTTGAAAAAGGGGATAAAATGAAAACAAATATTTGGAAAAGAAAACTATTTTCATATTATTAGCAAAGAGAGATTTTTTATAATACACCAAAAACATTTACATTGCTGTGGATTTTTTTTGTTAAAATGTAAAAGAAGGATTTAGGGTAGAATTTTCAACACAATACAAATTTGGAGAATTTTAAAATCATGATGTTGCATGTTAGATTTATTGACAATGAAAATTAGATCTATTGACAAGTAAAGAGTGATGTTTTTAGATTACATGGTTACTTTGATGAAAAAGAAGATAATAATCATAAAATTTAAAAAAAATTAAATGTTGGAGTGTTTAAGGATGCATAACAGTGACATATATGGATGTGGTGTATATAGTTATATTTTTAACAAATTTTAATTAAATGTGAATTTAAAGGATATCGTATAAATATATGTTATAGAATTTTTGGTAGAAAGGGAGTTTAATATTTTTCAGAAGTTGGTAAACTAATATGTAATATTAGTCATGTATCTTTGTAGGATATGTAATAGTAAGATAAAAAATCCTAGTTCTAATTTCAGAATAACTCTAATTAGTTATGAATATATACATAAAATTAACATAGAATTTTGTGATGTTAAACAGAAGTACCCTCAACCCACTTAAGAATGAAATGAATAGGAATAAGATAATAATTAATATAGGGATCCCACATCAGATTAACTAGAAATCAATTAACTCAAGGAGTTTTAAAGCTACATATAAATAATTTTTAGCTTACATGAGATTTAAAATGAATGTTCATTATTTTCATCAGATTTAATTAATATATAATATTTCGTTATAGGATTAAAGTATAATTACGAATGTGTTTTTTGATAAATATATTCCAGGAAATTCATCAAAAATTATTCAACATATTTTTGGATGGTTTTAATGGATAAGTATGTGAGAAATAAGTGGATAATTTGAAGGGTAATTTTTTAGAGATGTTCACATAGTGGTAAGGATGGTAATTCAATGAAGAAGATTAGGTTAATATATATAGATCTACCAATATGTATATACCCCTTCCATATAGTATGATCATACTATATAAGGTGATATAGAAGAAAGAAGAGGCTAAACTAAATGTTGGGATCATACCATCATTATTATCGATGAGAAAAATGCGAGACACTGTTTTTTGGAAGATGCATGGATAGAAAAACAGTATATATTATTACACAAGGTCATGTAAAAGAGTTAATAATGCTTTGGGGACCATGATATGATATTCATAGTAGTTTAAATGTGAGATATCATGTAGAGGTTTATGATTTGATTATTAGATTAGCATAAAAATACAATTAAATATTTCATGATGGGATTAGACTGAGAAGGTTGTATAATAAACCATTGTATCAAAGCCATAACATGAATATTTGTTTCCTAAAATATCTTGAAGATTTCGTTAGAGTTAAAAAATAATACATGGATGAATAATTTCATAGGGTTAATAGAATTTAAATTCATGTTTAGACCATACTAAATCATGTGGTACACCTAGCATGATTGTAGATAATTTTTTGAAGAGGATGATAAATCTTAGCATTCAGATAACATAGTTGGAGGCATGCATGTTTATAATTTTTTTAAATAATTAGTAGTAATTTATGGAGTTTGAATATATCTGGCATATCTAGTTCAGAGGAGAAAAATGAAATATATCAATAGAGTGATTCCATTTGTATAACTATTTTATTAAAAATTTAATTATGGAGGAAATAAAAAATAATTAAATTGAAATACTAGGCTATAGAAAAAAATATAACAAACTAATATAATCATAGTGTAAATTTTTCTTCATATATGATAAGAGTTTATATTATATTTTAAAATACATAGACTCAAACCTCACATCAAGGAGTTGATATCAATTGAAATTAAAGAAGTAATTTTTTATAATGTAAATATTACTAAAAAATATATTTGGATGTAATGATTAAATAAGAATCCAATGATGATCACAAATAGTGAGTCACATCAATAAATTGATTGTATAATTTATATAAGTAGTATGTGGAGTAGAATGAGGAGTGGCCCAAGGATCGAAAATGTGTCTTTCATAATCCTTGTAACGGTAGTAAACATTAGCATAAAGAGGCTATGGCCGAAACACAAGCTTCAAAAAATAGGGAGTATATTTGATTCTAGTACACCGAAAAAAATTTGTGTGTTTTCTCCTTAGATTATCCTATAGTGGTGAGCAATTTAACATATCTATTTAAAATAGATACATAAAATCCTACCATTTTTTTGATATTTAATTTGATTAACAAGATGTAATGAGGATTTTAATGTTTTACTATTAACTTAGTAACAATATCCTAATGGACTTTGGGACTATAATAATATAATGATTTTAATTCAATATGCACCCAGATTCACTCCCTTATCATGGTTCTCTCAAACATCAAGGTTTAAACAACATAAATGTGTGATAAAATATAAAACAAATTTTCAGAAGGATTAAATAATAGAAAAATTACCACATATTAATTTTTAAATTTTAGGAATATACCACAAATTAATACAACACATAGTGTGATGAGAATGCCAAAAAACTATTTTGAGTAAATATTGATTTAAAAAGTGATACGGATAACACATAGAAAATGATTATATATTATCATGAAATAATATAAATATTGAATTTATTTTATTGTAAAATAAAGGAATATAGAATACATTAATCTAAAATATAGTGTGCTCAGAATGACTGAATGTTCCTTTTAATAATTTAAACTCCCAAAATAAATATGTAAAATGATCAAAATATTAAAAACAACCTTATATTTTCTTTTTGAAATTATATAACAACAATATCCAATTAATTAATGACATTTAAGAATAAATGACACTTAAATACAATGTGTTGTGTGATTGGAATGACCTATGGTGAGTTTTATATAGATTTAAATTTCATTGAAAATGTACATCAAAAGATCAATACCTAAAACCTGACATAAAACATTCATTAAATCATTATAAATAAAGTTATAGTTAATTTCAAACATTTAGATAAAAATTTAATTCATATTACTTTTATTTATGGTGTTCTATAAATGAATAAAAAAGTGATTTTTGAGTAAAATTTATTTAAAAACAAATGATACAGTCAAAATGTTGAAAAATATCATTGGATTTCATAAAATCCTAAGAAAATTACCATCAACTATGTTGTGACATATAGGAATAAAATTAAAATAAATACAATTTTTTATACGATTTGAATGAAAAGAAGTGTGTTTTTATACATTTTAAAGTCGAAATACTTATATCAACTTGTCTAAACTAATATAATAACATTGAATTTTCAAAACATAAAAATAAAATGACCATTGATTATTTTATAATATGTGCAGAAATATTTCATCTGAATTTGATTATTAGTGTTCTTCAAATTACCAAAAGTGTATTTTTATGATTTAAAAGTCCTTAAAAACCTCTGTTAAAGGGATAATCCAAGAAAATGACCCTAAATTATCACATAAGAATTTGAAAAATAACTATTAATTTTTTTAATATAGTAATAGACGACACATTAATCTGAAAATTTGTGTGACCAGAATGATCAAATTGGATGTTTTAATGAATGAGTTGGTTAAAACGAATTCATATGATAAAAACCAAGAAATTTACTATATATTATTATAAAAAAAGTATGGAAATGGCCCTAAAATTTTTAATGGTTTGTATAAATAGACCGCACATCAATCTAATGTGTTTTGTGCTTTTAATTGTTGAATCTATGTTTTTATAAATTTAAAAGTCTATGCATGTGAGTAAAATTACAAAAAACCTAGTGAGTGATCGAGGATATTCATAAAATCTTATACAAAGGTTCATTAATTATTTTATGGAATATAGGAATTTAAGAATCCTCATCATGAAATAAGGTGTGATTAGAAAGGCCAAAAAAGTAGTTTAAGCATAATATGTGATTAAATAAAAAGTGATATAGCCCAAACCTAAAAAACATAAAATTATTTTGAAATCATTGGATAATGAATGATTATTAATTGATGACATGTAGGAATAAATGAAATTCTAATAGGATGTATGGTGATGTTGTAATGACCAAAAAATACTATTTCTTATAAAAATTCATTTCAAATAAGTTATATTTTTAAAATACAGAGAATGAAATAAAATTTTCATGAAATCATGGGACAATGGAATGTGGTTATTTTATAGCATATAGGAATAAAATTAACATCAAAAGATAAAATAGTAATTTTTATAATATTTAATTTAATTTTTATTATACAAAAATGTTACTTTTTAAGTAAAAGGGTACTTTATATAGTTAAACAATAAAATTTGATATTTTTTAATATTTTTTCCTATTTTTTTTATTATGATAAAATATATTTTAATTCTATTTGGATTTTTGTTCTATGATAATGGATAGATATTGAAGAATGGTTTGATCATGGTTTGTTTTTATAAGATTTTAAAATTATTAACTGAATTTTTTACAGTTCCTATATACAATAAATTAATAAAAATATAAAATTATTAAATTATAAAATACCTGTCGGTGTTTTTTTAATTTTTTGGTATTTTGGATGAAAAGTAAATTTATTAAAAAATTAATTTTATATAATGATTGCTAAAATTGTAAACTATAGATTTCCTTAGAATCTATTAATTACATTTTATGTAAGCATCTATTTGATCATATTATGACTTTTCCAAAAAACCAAAATTGGTGAATAAATGGTACCAAAATCCGTATTTGGGGATACATCAAGATCATGAAATAACCATTCTAACAAATTTTTTGATACCTGGCCACTAATGGTTTTTGATTCAGTTAAATTAACGTGTTCTATTAGTAAAAAAATTTTAAAAAATAAAATTATTTTAAGTTATTTATCTTCTGCTCAACCTACACATTTTATAGTATCCCCGACCTAGTACTCCCTCACATGATGATGTTAGGTTGGTTATGTGACCTTTGGTGCACCTCCCCATACACTAAAGGCATCTTACTTGTAGTGAGGGTCAAAATAATATAGAAGGGGATAAAATACCCTCTATTATATATTAATATTAATTGTGGGAATAACAAGACACGTACCAGAAAAAACAATAAAAATATTATATTGACCAACAATCATCCAAGATGAAAGAAGAGATAAATTAAATAATCCAGATGATAATAATAAATCATGTCATGTTTGGCTGAAATATATCTAAATGACATGATGAAATTCAAATAAATAACAGACAAAAAAGACCAAATAGAAAGACTCTAAATTCCATTACACGATCCCCATGGTGGCATGTCTTTAAGCTCCAACCCATCCAAGAAAACAATAGTCATCAGCAAGGTCCCTTATAATTTTTTAGACTTGCATCCATGAAATCAATACAGGTACTAAATGGTGGCCATCCACGGTGTGTGTATAACTTAGTTTGTCGACACGACCATGTCTAAAAATATCTACTCTATGATATATAGTGTATTATATAAGGAAATAATTAGTGTTTTAATTTATTTATTAAATACAACATATGAAATAAAACTGCTAACCCTTATGTTTTTCTGGTGAAACTCAGGGCTAGTCAAACCTTCTCCAACACCCTGCCAAATATCTCTTTTCAGGAAATGATCTTCCTTTATCATAAAAAATAACATAATTGTTTGAAGGATCTTCTTTCAAGGATGAATAAAAAACATGTTATGAATATACACACTCTTCCCATATGATATCAAGAATCTCTTTCTCAGGCATCAATTGACTGTATATCTAGTCCTTAAGAAACTAATATAATCATATTACCCTCTATTATGAATCAAGTACCTGTTTTTCTAACCCTCAAATAGTACAAAAATCATGCACCCAGCCCTAAGGAATCAAAAAAGACACCGGGTTGTATCAGTATAAACTCAAAAAAAACACCAAGCATCCCAACCTCATGAATCAATCACAATAGTGTCGCGTAAAAAAAATATATGCAAGAAAAAAGGCCAATAAAACACATATATGATCATCCACTATAATAAACAATGATTTATTTATGAAATTATCATTTATCAAGAAAAATATATTTCATTAATTCTCGTTCCCAATTATCATCATAATTATATCAAACCTATTTCATCCAGATGTTGGTCAAAATATTTTTAGGATACCAATCAATAAATTATAACAATGGTTATTCTATCTCAAGAAACTACTATATTACACATATTATTCCAATTCATAAATTAATCTAGAAATCAATCAAATTACCAAACCATCTCAGGGCTCCAATGTCAAACTGGCCAAGTTTGAACAAGGTGTAGGGATGGTGCACCTATCATTGGAAACATGTTTTATTCTCAAGGAAAATGGACCGAACTATATCCAATGTAAGGATTATAAAAATTCTTATCATAAAAAGGATTTATCCCTATTATTTTGGTCACAAACGAGGGTTACTAGTGCAATCGTACCTATTTCACAAACTAAGAATGATTGAAATATTCTTTTGTAATAAGATTTGGACCGACCACCTAAAAATTATTTATGATGTTGAAAAAAAATCAGAGAAGTGGTAGAAATTAGATTACTGCTCCCTTGTAAAAAATATTAATAAATTCATTTATTAAAGGATCTATAAGTAAAAGAACCAACATAAGGAATAACTTTGATCTCATGATTCAGAATTCCACGATCCAAAGATATCTTACTTCTATGTCTTTGGGGATATATAAATAATTTATTGTAGGATATAGTTCAAGTGAAAAGTGTTGTGCAATCAAAAAAATCATGATGATGGAGGGTTTACATTAGGTCTGGATCCAACTAATTCACAATGTGAATAGGAATCACAACATGGATTCCTCAATTAAAAAATATATTGAAAAAATGAAAATTTTGAATTAAAAAAATAAAGAATAAAATGATTTGACATCATGAATCCATTACATGATGTGAATTCACGATTCAATGTTTTCCCAAAACAAGTTCTTGACTTAAATAGTTTGAAGAATAAATGAAAATTTTGTATTAAAAAAATAAAGAATAAAATGATTTGACATCATGAATCCATTACATGATGTGAATTCACGATTCAATGTTTTCCCAAAACAAGTTCTTGACTTAAATAGTTTAAAGAATTTCCCTAAACTATTCATGTGTTGTATGGGTTTCAAATTTTGTCCTCATACATTTCATGTCATTAATATAATTCAATAAATGAATTAGTTCTATAGATAGAACTAACAAATTCTCCTGTTGTACTTCAATTATTCTTATTCAATCCAACCAAGATTTAATTTACATGGATTTAATAAAAATTATTATAATAATGGGAAACATACCTAGATAATATGGGATCTTGTAACCCCCCAACAATATAAAAGATCGTCCCAGAGATACTCTAATATTCTCTATGGGGGTCCGCAAAAAAATTCTATCCACTACAAATTCATATCATATTCCATCTCCCAAATATTCGCTTGAAAACTCCTATATGACCACCACAATCATATTATGGTAGTAGTATTTCCCTGATGATTCTTTCCACTGTAGTTTAGGATACATATTGGATACTTGTTTAATGAATAATTAATATCATTCATGATCACATCAATGTTTATCATGTTAGAAGGGTTAGGATAATATCTTCAAATCTATTACATTGAAACACATCAAACAAGGTTTTATAGAACTATGGAAGGGACAAACGGTACACACCATAGACAAAACGTTCTAGAATCATTAATATCCTAAGAAAACATGGCACTAACATCCCTTTCTCCATGATACAATTTTTTCCAACCTTGGCGACACACATAGAAAATTTCGATGACTAACCTCAAACTCTGGATGTCACCTCCTATGGTTGGTGAATTTTTTTTGTTGGATCTATAGAGTCTTCAACTACTTTCAAATCAAATCAACCTGACCAGATGTCTCCTTCATGGGACTAGGTTTATAGAGTTCAAACTCAATAGCCTGTAACCATCAAATATGAGAATGACATGGACATGAATAAAAAGCCTCAACGTGAACCATTAGGATGAATTACTGGAAGATGTTATTATATACAGACTTTATGTGTGACATATTCTACTAACAACCACCATGGTAATATAGAACATTGTCTTAGAATATATCCTCCTAAATCTAATTTATTCATTCAAATTTGTTGTCGGTTTAAGGGTGATAGGATTAAATCACAAGGAATTGTGATCTAAGTGCCTTCAAAATACCCTTCCAAAAGTGATATATGAAATGTAGATCTTAATAAAAAATGATACTTCTCAGAATAACATGCTATTGAACTATATCGTGAACATAATTACTACCTTGATTATTCATGGTTAAGGTCTCCCTAACAGCAATTAAGTGGTCCAAATTTATTAGTCTATCCATGATCACCCATTAAAACTCATTCAGGAAAGGTCTCTAAGCTAATATTATCATCAAATAAATATTGACATTATCCCACTTCCACTTCAGAATATATTGAAGATTTAATATCCCTTAAAGGCTTGGATTCTCATCTCTCACCTTCAGACAGGTGAAGAATATCACCTTTAAACATACTATTTCATTCTTTATTCTTGGATACTATTGATGTTTACAGAGCTGAAGAAATGTATTTATTAGAATAAGATGTTCCAACCATCTATTATCATGATACCCATTCGTTAGCTCATCACATATGCCCATATGAATCCAGACTCATCATGGAATAGAAGAAAATAAACACAAATATGGGAATATCCTACTCCTTGATGCACTCCATATAAGCTGTCCCTTAGATCTAATCCCTCTTAATTTGATAATTGATCTTCTATAATGTAGTCTAAAATCATATGTATATTTTTTTTTAAGTCAGAGCTAATCATCACATGGAATATTGAACATCTATATGCATGCCCACAATGAGTTATAATTCTAGATAAGTGATATTAGACAATATATTCCTTACCTAACATAGGTATTGTGAGGATCAATGATTATTTTAGTATTTCCTTTATCACATAAAAATATATCTCACAAGTATCTGACCAAAAAAACATCACCCCTTTGTTTTTCATCAATAACAGTAGCATTTCCATATGAGGGATGTCATAGATAAAAGACCAATAATATTCTTCTAAACCTATAAATATATTAATCTCAACGATATTGTTTTTCTTCTCCCAAGATACCACATATGGAACCTTCTATGGGATTACTACCACTACAGCCTCTAAGATAACATGGCCTAATAAGGTCACTCCATCAATCTAGAAAGTGTATTTAGATATCTTGGTGTATGTAAAATGATCTCTCAAGGTACTCAAGATGATGTTAAGATGTTGGGAATTATTTTTGTTTACTTGGAGTACACTAATATTATTTTAATAAAACCACCAAAAAATAATATAGGAAGGGATACAATATTGGGTTCATCTAAACCCTGAATACTGCTGGTGTGTTCACCAGTCCAAAAGTAATAATCACGAACTCATATAATCCAAATATTCTTCTAAAATAAGTTTGAGGTATGTCACATAGAATCACCCATAACTGATGGAACCCTGACCTCAATTTGATCTTGGAAAAATATTCTAAAACCATTAATATAATCAAAATGATTATTTTTGTGTATAAGTGGGTATATTTTATTTACTATTATCATTTTTAGTATCAAATAATCTATATATAAGAATAAGGTCCCATTATCCTTCTTAGTGAAAATCACATGAGAACCCCATAGAGATAGACAAGACTATTAGAATCCATTTCTTCAAAATTTAACCACACCAAGCTCTGCTAGTGATATTATATATAGTTTAATAGAAACTAGTTATACTCTCATAACTAACTCGATCGTGAACTCGGTATCCCTTTTGGGTGGTAAGATATATAAATTTTTTGGAAAGATATCCTAAAAATGATAAAATACTAGAGGAAAAATATCAAATTTCACACCACCGTAATCCCAAACATGGATTTATACCATCACTATAAGATAATATAATCTTCAATAAATTAGTCCTATATGACTAGCCTAAATATCCCACTCACCCATGTGATAACGGATTATCCCTTATAAGGATATGATGGTATATTTATTATCGATATAGTTTATATGATCTTGGTATAGAACTATATATTCCACAAAAATTCTCCTATAATACATTCATTTCTAGTATAAAAGATATAGAAACAAATCAAAGCCACTAATTTCAATAGAAACCCCCAGGAAACATTTGATATTCTATGAATCGACTCACAACGGTGTGTCGATGGTAATAATACCCTCCAAGATAACAATAATAAATATCAAACCCTTAGAAAATTGATAATATAAAATTTAATGTGATTCCCCTTTATCAGAAAAAATTGAAGAAATGATGGATGACATAAGAATAATACATTTACTATTAAAGGTGTTGTATCAAAGCAAACTAGAGTAGACCCAGTAACATATAACTTACTCACCCATATTTCATGGGATACAATATGAATCCTATGTTCTATTATCTCGTAATAGTAATATATATTTTATCTAACTCCCCAAAACTAGTTATCCAGAGTTGGTGCATTATTAAATAACATTGGCATGATCACAAAAGATCAAGTCTCAAAAGACTTATTAGTTTAGTAGCATTATAAGTACTAGATACATTCATAAGGTTTACATTAAATCATAAAATAGAAAAATAAAACAACATTGTTTCCATAGAAAACCCCGAGATCCCATAAACTATCCTTGCAGGTCAGTCATAATATACTTCTTTGCATCCTCGAAAAAATAAAACATAGAAAGGGGTGAGGTCAGATGCTCAGTAAGGATAACAATATTGCAGAAACATTCATAAATAAGTATAAAAAATTAAGGAAATGTATAAGACTATAACAAAATCCTTTTAAACTTGAAATTCAACATAAAATGGAAGTGATAAAATAATATAATGTCATTTACTTATTCATATGGATATTCTACTAGTCGAATAATCACATGAAATATCAATATACAAATTCATAATGATGAAATGCATAATGCCAGACATCATAACCACACAGTCAAGGCCTTGTTCCAAGACTAAAAATATGATTTTTTCAAGGCCTTGTACCAAGACAGTAGTTTTTCTCATGAAACCAACTGATGCATCAAGGAACTATAGCGGGATCCACCTGTCACATACTAAGTCCAATGCATTCCTCATATGAAAAGGTTTAAACATAACATAAACATTCGTATTAAAACCAGCATATGAAATGTAAATACTTTATCCATAAACCTTGATTGGTGTAAAAATAACACATACATAGTCAAACATATCACAAAATCTTCAATACAATATGGAACTTTCGTATCATAATAAATCAACTTCACATAATCTTAAAATCCCTCAAAGGATGCTGACATAGATGAAATAAAAACATTTTTGGAGAAATATATATTTCTATTATGAAATCATTTAAGTGTAAAATAATTATTAAGAAAAAATTTATTTGGAAAATATTCTTATAATCTTTTAAGGGAAGCTTTGATGATGTTATAACTGCAGAAATAGCCGCACCCGCCGTATAATTTTAAAAAAAATACATTCTTACCTAAATTTTGTCGAAAAGGTTATGAAGGACCTTGTTTGGAAAATGACAGAAAGATTAATTTATAAAAATATTATAAAAAGTAAAACAAGCATATAAATGACTTTTACCCATAGTATATAAAATAGTAAGAAGGTTTTGAAATAAATTTTTGAGAAACATGAATGATGATGATAAAGAGGTCCAAGTAGATACTTATGTACAAACAACTGTGGATAATAAAGAGATTGTGAAATTAACCCTTGCCTTATTATTTTTCTTGGTTGAGGGTCGGTTAACCTCATGTATAATGGTGAAATAATTGTTATTTAATTATAAAAGAACCATATAAATTAATATGATATCATATATGATCTTCTAATATTACTTTGTTAATGATATTTTAGTAGTATCATCGTTTCAGGTGTTAACTGATTCGTTTTCCATTATATACTTTGTTATGTAAGTAATGTTTGTTGTGGATATGATGTATCTTATTAATATTCATAATGATATTACATACTTAAACATTATTTTTAATCATCAAATTAAAATTAGTCTTGAATAGATTCGATGGGGAACGGATCTCATCGCGTTCGTGGAGACGATAATCTTTATGTATGCATGAGCGACAATATAATACTTTTGACAATAAAATAATATATAATTGGATGATATGTCATATATAAAGAATCATTATCATTTCATATTTATTATTTACATCAATTACACATCATTATTATACCCATCCAAATAATAATGTATTGATTAACAATTACACCACGACATGGAGACAGTAAGTCGTTCGTACGCACGTATGGTGACATGTCATTCAAAGGATGGATAGAATAATTAATATTTTTGTACCATATTTATAACAACATAATAGTATATATAATATAATAGAGTTAAAATTTTACAATGGAAACAACAATGAAAGAGAAAGTTGAAGAAGAAAGGAACATGAAAGAGGTGATGAAATATTTACCTCTTCTTCGAGTTCTTCCTTTTGATTTGATAAATAGGGATACATAAGTTGGATTTTTGATTAAAGGAAGGCCTCTTGGATGATGGTAGGACAATTGAGAGGGTATTTGGGTCAGGTTTGGGCGAGCCAAAAGGCTTTGAAGGTGTGAATTTTGGAGAAGGCGGAGTGCCCTTTTATAAGAGGGGTGAGGGGCACCTTAGGAAAAGATAGAAAATTATTTTATTATAAAATAATTTTCGGTTTTTAATGGCTCCAAAATAAATTATTTAAAGTATTAGGTGGGTATGGGTCGAAAAACACTCAACCAATAAGTTTTGGACAGGTTTGGGTCACTATATTAAATTTATCACTTAGATTTTACTCTTAGTTAAATAGTTTGACATTTACCACGTCTCTCTGTATTTTTTTATTATATGGTTAATAAAATTACTATAATCTTCCAATATAACCTCAAGTGGTTCATTAATGATACATATAATATTATTTATGAGCTTTGGATAAACATTATATTTTTCAGAAGAGAATATCAATTAATAATATAATATTTGTTTTAAAAACTATTTTATGTCAATTTTGACACTATTTGGGATTTTGTTTTTACAAAATTGAAAACAACAATATTACTTCAAACAAACTTCATATAACCAAACTTAACATGTCATATTAAACTAGAAAATTAGTGTAATTCGTAAAATTTCTCGAATTACATTTATGTAGAAATTTATAATATCATTAATTTTAATATTTCATTAAATATGTAATTACTGCATCATCATTGTGTCATAAATAAATTAAATTATTTAACATATAAAAATTATAAATAAAAAACCATTAGGTAGGAAATCATTTTATCTTTCTAATTAATATTTATAGTCGAATTTATCTTATATGTAACTCTATATTAAAAATGGATTAGTTATTAAACTTTGAATTTAAAACTTTTAACTCTTCTTTGAATTAAATAGTAATAAATGTCCTAATATAATACAAGTGGACAAAAGAATAACAATATTGAAGCTAGAAACGGGGAGAAAAAGAAGTGTGTGGAAACTCAAAAGGAAATGAAATAGGTTGAACACATTTCTTCTAAAGAACCATAGAAACATCTCGAGCTTGTTCTTCAATCAAATGAAGAAATGAATGGTGAGACCATGGAGCTTAAGGCTTCAGAGAAGGAGAAGGAGAAAATATTAGAGAGGGAACTTCGTATTAATGCCAATAAAGTTCAAACATCTTGGATCAACAAACTAGACTGGGTCTTAGCTCGCAGCTTCAATGAAAAGAAGATTAATGTTGAAGAATACATACAATCATGGGACAAGCTCAACACTCATTTTTGAGGATCATGTCAGATATGAGCCAGATTCATAGGTCCGTGATTTTCAATGGGGCTTATATCAGGTAAGTAATTCCTCTAATTTTAGCCTCGTTTTAAATGACCATGTGACCTCCTTTTGGGTTTAACTGCTTTCGGCCTGAACATGTTTGATTTCCCCCTTGGACTTCTTTATGGTTTGAATTTTGTTGGGGTTTACACATTTCCCTTAAATGTGCTATTAGAAAATAAAAAATATGGATTGTTGGTGGTGTTAGGGTAATAATAATAATATAATTTTTCCCTTAATTACAATATTTACTTTTAACCGTGGTAAATAAAAGAAAAAAGTTACTATTAACCAAAAATTATTTCCATATGATTGAACCACATTTTAAATACTGATATCAACCATGTTTCATAGATTTTTGAAATTAAAATCACAAAAGTGGTAAAATTATGTTTTATGTAAATTTTCAAATGCTCCTAGGAGGTGGGTAAAAGATGGGAAAATGTTCAATAAAATTTGTATATATCTAAACTTATTATAAAATGACTCCAATGAATTACATTAAACTTATATAGGTATTATCTATCAATTTTGACATTAAATAAATTTTAATAAAATAAATAATTATTTAAATAATAAGTCTGTTTTAAACTATAACTTAGTGTTTTTCACTATTTATCAAAAATTGAAAGTTTTTAGAAAAAATCCAAAAATTCACCATAAGCTAATTTCAATATTATAAATCCAAAAATGAAGTCTATTTTGAAAGATAAAATTTATAAAATTTTAAAAAGTGGGTATTACTTTTCATAATGCATAGTTTGATTGGTTGTGGTGTGTTAAAACTCAAAGCTGCGTACAACACAAGTTATTGTATTATTCAAAGAGAAGCATAACATGGATTCTAGGGGTGTTAGATTCTCACCTCCTTCAAATATTTTGGCCCCAAAATTTCTAGAGTATTACTGCGTAAAAAGACTTGGGTGGTTCTTCATCATAAGTTCCTCTGGTTCCCACATTTCCTCCCCCATCTTATGGTTTCTCCATAGAACTTTTACAAGACGAGTCATCTGGTTTTTCAGCACTTGTTCTCTTGAATCAGGAACCATGATAGGCTCTTCACAACAAGAATGATCAGGTTCCAATTATAATTCCTTATAGGTGAGCACATGCGTTGGGTTAGGGATTTGTTTCTCAATAGTGATACATTGAACACATCGTGAACTTTGGAGAGACTTGGAGGCATTGACAAACGATAAGCTACAACCCCAATTCGTTCTAGAATTTCAAAAGGTATGATGTACCTGGGACACAATTTACCCTTCTTACCAAATAGTATAATTCTGTTCCATGGATATACCTTCATGAAAACATGATCTCCTACATGAAATTCAAAATCATTCTTTTGGTTATCAGCATAGTTGTTCTGCCTACTTTGAGATGCTTTTATGTGGGTTTGGATTACCTTCACCTTTTCCATCGTTTCCTCTAAAAGAACATGGCCTACGAGTTTTCTTTCACCAACATCATCCCAATATCTTGGTGTGAGACATCTCTTTTTGTGTAATGCTTCATATGGTGCCATCTGAATACTTGGGTAGAAGCTATTGTTATTAGAAAATTCTACCAGAGGTAAATATTGATCCCATATACCTTGAAAGTCAAGTGAGGAAGATCTCAACATGTCTTATAAGGTTTGAATAGTTCGTTCTGATTGTCCATCAGTTTGGGGGTGGTAGGCAGTCATCAAACAAAGTTCAGTATCCATGGCTTTTTGAAGACTTTTCCATAATCTTGATGTAAAATGGGGATCATGATCAGAAACAATCAATTGGGGTACTCCATGAAGTCTCAAAACTTCATTAATATATATTACTTCTAGATAATCATGTGGTAAATCATCTCGTATAGCAAGAAAATGTTCCGACTTGGTATAACGATCAACAATGACCCATATTGCATCATTCCTTCTAGGATTATTTGGTAATCCCATGACAAAGTCCATGTAATATTATACCATTTCCACTCTAGTATTGTAAGAGGTTGCATGACTCCTCCAGGTTGTTGCCTTCCAGCTTTAACTTTTTGACAAAAAATACATCTTGACATAAAATCATCAATCTCCCTCTTCATGTTGTCTACAAAATATGTTCCTTCAAATCTATATACATATCGGTGCTCATGAGGTGTATAGAGAAATTGGAACTATGAGAATCATCCAACAATTCCCTTTTTAGATAAGGTATATTAGGAATACAATCTCTTCCCAAATTTCAAAATCCCATCTTCATATTGGAAGTCGATCAATCTTCCATTGTTCCAAACATTAATCTTCTTTTGAAAGTCTTCATCATCGGTCTGAGATCTATTTATCCTTTCTAGTAAATATGGATTGGAAACCATTTGAAAACGTATTGATGTTTCACCTTCCATGGTGATTCCAATATCCATCTTTACTTGATCCATGTATATATGATCCTTTATAACTCTCATATTTTTGAAAAATCCATGATACTTTCTACTCAAAGCATCTACCACCTTATTTGCCTTCCCCATGTGGTAGTGTATAGTGAAATCATAATACTTGTGTAGTTTAAGCCATCTCCTTTGCCTCGTGTTGAGTTCTTTCTTTTAAGAATATACTTCAAACTCTTGTGGTCAGTATATACCTCAAATTTTTCACCATAGAGATAATGTCTCTATATCATCAAAGAGAATATTACAAGTGCTAACTCAAGATCATGAGTATGATAGTTTTGATCATGAATTTTTAGTTGTCATGATGCATAGGCAATAACCCTATAATTTTGCATAAGTACACAACCATTTTCTTTCTTTGAAGCATCACTCTAAATAATAAACCCATCATTCCCCAATGGTAGAGTAATTATAATAACATTGACTAATCGTCTCTTCAGTTCTTCAAAACATTCTTCACACTCTTTTTTCCAAAAAAAATTAACCCCTTTTCATGTGAGCTTTGTTAATGGGTTAGCCAACTAGGAAAAATTCTAGATCGAATGTCGATAATAACATACTAAACCAATAAAACTACATTCCTCGGTTATACTCGTTGGTTCTGGCCATTCTTGGATTGCTCTTGTCTTAGAAGGATGAATAGATATTCCATCCTTAAGGACAATATGGCCCTGAAAATAATTCTCTTGATGCCAGAATTCACACTTTCTAAAATTCCCATATAATTCATATCTTCTAAGAGACTTCGGAATAATGTGCAAGTAATTTTCAGGATCCTTGTATCATTTTGAGTATACCATGATATCATTAATAAATACCACTAAAATGTCATCAAGATATTCCTTGAAAACTATACTAATTATATCCATGAAGAAAAGAGGCTGCATTAGTCAATCCAAAAGGCAATACTATAAACTTGTAATGCCCGTACCGTGTTTGAAATGCTATTTTCGGAATGTCTTCCTTTTTCAAACACAAATGATGATATCCAGATCAAAGGTCAATCATTGAAAAGTATTGAGCTCCATGAATTTGGTCAAATAAATCCTCAATGAGAGGTATAAGATACTTGTTCTTTATAGTTATAGCATTGATTTCCTTATAGTCAATGCACAACCTCATATATCCATCTTTCTTCTTAACAAAAAGGATAGAGGCTCCCCATGGAGAAACACTAGGGGTAAAAAAATCCCTTATTACTCAATTATTCTAGTTGTTTCTTTAGTTCCACTAATTCCATAGTGTCTATTCTTTAAGGGGTCTTCCATATTTACCTTGAACTATGAATTAAATCAATGGAAAACTAAATTTCTCGTTCTGGAGGATGTCCAGGTAAATCCTCTGGAAATACATCAATATACTCTTGCAAAATAGGTATGTCCTCTATTTGTACATTCTTTTCCTCACCCACAGTTATTTCATTCTCTTCATCCCCAATAATTGAATTTAGTTGAGCTACTCAGGGAGGATCTAGATAAGAATTAGGTGGTGACGTTTCTACTCTAAAGATAAGGAACTCTTTATCATTATAAAATATTTTAACCTCCTTCTTATTACAATAAATTTTGGCATTTGGGTCCGAAAGAAAATCTATACCAATGATTATATCAAATTCAATCATGGGTATGAAGAACAGATCAGCAGATAAAGAACATTTATATGCCCTAATGGGGAATGATTCAAAAAACATTGTTGCAATGATACTTCCCATATGAGTTTTGATTGACAACAAACTTGTTAAATCAAATTGGAAATATCTAATTTTCTTAGAAAACTGGGAATATATGAAACAATGTAATGATCTAGAATCAAATAAAGCATTTTCTAAACTTGAGGAAACCATTAAATTACCTGCCACCACATCTTTCGGAGATTCAACCTCATGAGTAGTGATAACAAAATATTAGCCTTGATCCCTTGGCCTTTTCTGAGGAAAGTTCCCCTGACTCTTAGGAAATTCATTCACATAATAACCCATTTCCCTACAATTGTAGAATTCAACATCGACATCCTCTTTCTTCTCCTTTCAATCACATGCTTTGTGGCCTTTTTCACCACACTTGTTACAGACTCCCATTCCATTATGGAAAGTGCCATGGTGTTTCTTCCCATATTTACTACAGGATGGATATTAAAATTTTCCCTTCTTCCCCATATTTCCATTTCTAGAGTTTTCAACAGATCTCTTCTTATCTTTCTTTTCTTTATAGTCATAAGACTTAGAGAATTATTTTTCTGTCTTGATATCACATGAGACAATATCTTCGTATGATGATTAGGATTACGAGACTAATGCTCGATAGAGAAATGTTTTTAACCCATAAAAGAAATGATCATTCTTACTCTTTAGGTTACGTATATAATCTACAACATGCCTCACAAAACATGTAAATTTAGCTTCATACTTTGCGGCGTTCTCATACTCCTATTGACTTAGACTAAGAAATTGTCTTTCCATATCCGCTCAATGGTTATGAGGAAATTATTTTTCTAATAAAATATCTTTAAACTCCCTCCATTCGATATTTGATACATCATCATCTTCCTTTGTGTTTTGAATCAATGACCACCATTGATCAGCATCTCTACTGAGGCGGTAAACAGCCATGACAACTTTTTCCCTTTCGCTACTCCCCAAGGTGTGAAATATTTTCTCTAAGGAATATATCTATTGCTCAGCTACTAGTGTATTTTTACCTCTATTGAATGTTGAAGGTTGTTATCTCATGAAGTGATCTATCATTGATCCCCCACGCTGTGGATCAGGGTGCTCCATATGGGTAAGGTTGTTATTCATAACCTGAGTGAGTTGTCCCAGTATGGTGATTAGCTGATCAGCACCAGTTTCTTCACCAGCTACACTATAATTATCTTGAGTAGAAGGGAAATCCCTACATGGAGTGATGGAATTGATAAAGTTCCCATTCCTTCCAATAGGTTCCATTTCTAAACAATGGCATAAACTAGATTAGTTTATGAATCACAATACATGAATCCAAACTTGTAAAATACTTAACATAAATTGAACAGTTTATAGATATAATCCATAATCATAAAAATGTTTTCTTTGAGAAATTATATACTCATAAACCCTTCATAATGGTTTGTAAATAAAATGATAATTATCCTAAGCATATCCCCCAGGAGTGTGGTAACCAAGAGTGCAGTAAGGACCATTTTCGTGCACCAGTTCCCATTCGAGTCTAGCTAAAAGTGGTGTTTTCATGTTTTACACTTAGGTAAATCTGTGCTAGAGTTTCCTCTACCTGGTCATATCCAGAAAGGGTTTTTTTTCTTGGAAAAATCAGAAAATATCTACAATACCAAAATTCTAGGAAGTTCTTCCATACTAATCCTCAATGTCTATCTTAGGGTAATGTGGTCTAATCAGAGTCTTCTAAATCTGGATTCCATGGTTTGTACTAAAAGTCCTCTAATAATAGCTGTAATGCCCCCACACTAGTTTCCCAAAGTCAGTTAATTATTACATAACATTGGAATTATTGCAAAAGATCAATTCTCGAATGACCGATTAGTTTAGTAGCCTTCGAAGTACCAGATACATTCATAAGGTTTACATTACATCATAAAATAGAAAACTACAACAAAATTGTTTCCATAGACAACACTAAGATCCCATAGACTATCCCTACAGGTCAGTCATAATATACTTTTTCTCATCCTAGGAAAAATAAAACATAGAAAGGGGTCATCTAAGATGCTTAGTAATGGTAAGAATAGAGCGGAAACTTTCATAAATAAGTATAAATTTTTAAGGCAATGTATAGGGCTAAAAAACCATTTAAACTTGACATTCAGCATAATATGGAAAATATAAAATCAAATAAGGCCATTTACTTATTCACATGGATATTCTCGTAGTCTAACAATCACATGCAATATCAATAGCCACTTTTATAATGATGGAATTCATAATTCCAGACTGCATAACCACATAGTCAAGGCCTTGTGCGAAGACTAAAAATAAGATTTTTTCAAGGCCTTATGCCAAGAACCAAGTTAGTCTCATTATACATACTGATTCATCAAGGAGATATATTAGGCTCCACCCATTACATACTAAGTACAATGCATTCCTCATATGAAAAGGTTTAAACATAGCATAAACATTTGTATTAAAACGAGCACACGAAATGTCAATACTTTATCCATAAACCACGAATGACGTAAAAATAACACATCCATAGTCAAAAATATCACAAAAACTTCAATTTTATATGGATTTTTTGTATCATAATAAATAAACTTCACATAAGCTTAAAATCCATCAAAGGAGGTAGACATAGATGAAAAAAACCTTTTTAGAGAAATATATATTTCTATTTTGAAATAATTTAAGAGTTAAATAATTATAAAGAAAACATTTACTTTGAAAATATTCTTATAAGCTTGTAAGGGAAGCTTTGATGATATTATAATGGAGGAAAATAGCCGCACCCTCCGTATAAGTTAAAAAAAGACATTCTTACCTTAATTGTTTCAAAAAGGTTGTAAAGGACCTTATTTGGAAAATGACGAAATGATTCCCTTATAAAAATATTATAAAAATTAAAATAAGGGTATAAATGACATAAAACCATAGTCTATAAAATAGTAAGAATTTTTTGAAATAAATTTTTAAGAAACATGTATGTGGATGATAAAGAGGTCCCAGTAGATACTTACGTAAAAACAACCTCGTATAATAAAGAGATTGTGAAATTAACCCTTACCTTGTCCTTTTACTTGGTAAATGGTAGGTTAACCTCATGTATAATGGTGAAATAATTGTTATTAAATTATAAAATAACCATATAAATTAATATGATATCATATATGATCTTCTAATATTTCTTTGTTAATGTTATTTCAGTAGTATCGTCGTTTCGGGTGTTAACTAATTCATTTTCCTTTATATGCTTTGTTACGTAATTAATGTTTTTTGGGGATATTATGTATCTTACTAATATTTTTAATGATATTCAGTCTCTAATCATTATTTTTAATTATAAAATGAAAATTAGTCTGGAATGGATATGCTGGTGAATGAATCTCATTGCGTTCGTGGAGACGGTAATCCATACGTACGCACGAGCGACAATATCATTATTTTGATATTAAAATGATATAAAATTGGATGGTATATCCTATATAGAAAATAATTATCATATTATATTTATTATTTAAATCAATTACACATCATTATTATACCTGTCAAAATAATAATGAATTGAATGACATTTACACCACGACATGGAGACGGTAAGCAATTCGTACGCACGAATGGTGACATGTCATTAAAAGGATGGATATAACAATGAATATGATTGAACCATATTTATAATAACATCGCAATATATAGATGATACTGGAGTTATTATTTTATAATGGAAACAAAAAATAAATAGGAAGTAGAAGAGGAATGGAACTTGAAAGAGGTGATAAATATTTACCTCTTATTTGGTTTCTTCATTTTGATTTGATAAAAAGGGCTGATTAGGTTGGATTTATGACTAAATGAAGGCCTCTAGGATGAATGTAGGATAGTTGAGAGGGTATTTGGGCAGGTTTTGGATGAGACAAAAGGATATGAATGTGTGAATTTTGGGGAAGGGGGAGTTCTCTTTTATAAGAGCGGTGAGGGGCACCTTAGGAAAAGCTAGAAATATTATTTTATAATAAAACCAATTTCGGTTTTTAAAGCCACAAAAATGAATTATTTAAAGGATGATATGGGGATGGGTAGAAAAAAACTAAACTAATAGGATTTAGACAAGTTTGGGTCAATATATTAACTTTATCATTTAGATTTAACTCTTAGTAAAATAGTTTGACATCTACCATGGCTATTTTTATTTTTATATTATATGGTTAATAAACATACTATAAAAATCCAACAGAACCTAAAGTGGTACATTAATGACATATATAATATTATTTAAGACCTTTTTCCAAACCTTAGATTTTTTGGAATAGAATATCAATTAATAACATAATATTTGTTTTAAAAACCCTTTTATGTCAATTTTGACACTATTTGGTATTTTGTTTTTTCTAAATTCATAACAGAATTTTTACTTCAAAAAAAATTTATCTAACCAACCCTAACATATCATATTAACCTAAAAAATTAGTGGAATTCATAAAAATATCAAAATACATTTATTTGGATATTTATAATATCAATTATTTTAATATTTTATTAATTAGGTAATTACTGAAACATCATTGTGTCATAAATAAATTAAATCATTTAATGTATAAAAATTATAAATAAAATAACATTATGTATGAAATATTTTTATCTTTAAAATTAATATTTATATTATAATTTATCTTATGTTTAACCATATATTAAAATTTTTTGTGTTATTAGACATTGAATTTAACACTTTTAACTCTTCTTTGAAATAAATAATAATAAATGTCCTAATCTAATCCAATTTCCCCAAAGAGGATAATATTTTATTTATAAGTATGTTATTGGTCGAATTATACTTATCCAATTGAATTAATACATGTGTTAGGGTAATAATAATATCATTTTTACCCATAATTGCCCAATTTACTTTTAACCGTGGTAAATAAAATTTAAAAGTTACTATTCACCAAAAATTATTTACATCTTATTAAACCACATTTTACTTACTTTTATAAACTGAGTTTCTCAGATTTTTGAAATAAAACTCACAGAAGCGGTAAAATTATTTTTTATGCAAATTTACAAATGCTACTAGGAGGTGTGTAAAAGATGGTTAAAAGTTCAATAAAATTTTTATATTTCTAAAGTTATTATAAAACGAATCCAATGAATTACATTAAACACATATAGGTATTATGTATATATTTTGACCAAAAATATATTTTAATAAAATAAATAATTAGTTTATTAAAAATTCAGTTTTAAACTATAACTTAGTGTTTTTTTACTATTCATCAAAAATTAAATGTTTTCAGAAAAATACCAAAAATTCATCCTAAGATAATTTTGATATTATGAATCCAAAATTGAAGTAAATTTTTGAAGATAAGATTTATAATATTTCAAAAAGTGGGTATTACTATTCATAACAACTAGTTTGATTGGTTGTGGTGTGTTAGAACTTGAAGCTGCGTACAACACACGCTACTGTATTATTCAAAGAGAAGCGTACTGTGGAAGATTGGGGTGTTACATTTTATGATGGGGTAACATATAAACTACCTCGATAAGAACATAAAATGAATCTATATCTACTGATATAATGAGGATTAGGTAAGTAGCTTCCTAGATCTGGTACATTTCATAATCCATTTCAAATGAACTACCCCTGAGAGTTCCTAAAAAACATATAAACTTGAACCAAACTTCCACAGGAACATCACTCCACTATGTGTTAGGACACTAAATCACTTTTGGACCGAATTTACACAATAAAAAATATGTACTGAGAACAGATATATAGGTGTAAGTCCACTTCTCTATACATTTTTTCAACTACAGACTTGATAGAAATTATAATAGCTAAACTTAACGACACCAGAAGTAGAACCCACCATTCTCTCTACTAGAACTACCTCACCATAACTTAGGGCCTCTATCAGATTCCCTATAGTGATGAGAGGTTGATTCATTATTTTCATAAGGCTATTAAGTGAATGATTTTCACCTATGAACTTATCTTATTTTTAAAACCATCCTGGAAATGTCTCACCCTGGAAACCTCATCAGCTACAAAAGATGGAGAAAATAACTACAGGTCTATGAAATTTTGAACGTATTCCATTTTTGAAATTCCATACTATGTCAGATTCGTGAACTCACAAACATTATCATCCTTTAATGTCTCTATATAGAAGTGTTTCAAGTTCATCACCACAAGATCCATCTTGTATTAATCAAAGTGTTGCTTGACCAGCTCAAGAATATTCCACAAATTTTTGGCTGGTCATCAAAGCATGTAAGTAGTAAGCTTCTCCCTCCTATCCGTGAGTTTCTCAAGTTAATTAAAGATCATTTAGGGTGAATAAATCTAGGACATATCTTCTCGAGGGGCCCTATCCCTAATGACTATATAGTGATTTATCAGTTAAAACTCTATCTTTAGATCAGACATTGAATGTATGGTGTGAATAGTCTCTATCTTGGTGGATCACATGACCCTCATGAATCTTTTATAAAGCTAATATTACATTTTATTCTCCAAATCCATAGGTTGTTCGAGGTAAGGTTCATTATGAGTGGGACGATTACCACTCTCATGATTCTCAATTTGAATTCATGTAGATTCTTTTTCTATAACTAAAAAATCCTATAAAAATGGATTAATAATTTAATTATCATAATATAATAGTTCCTTTTATTTATTTATTTATATCATGTATAATAGGACATGTATTTCAAAGTTCATATGGGCATATATATCACATGCTATAAACATGTCCCTTTTTTGAACAATGCATGTCCATATATATCTTAATATTCCTATAATAATTATTTTTTACACATCGTGTTCAATAATAGTACACAAGATAAAATATAAATAAATAAGAACATCAAAAATTAAGTGAATCAGCCAATGTAAAATAACATCAAAACTGTAATAAAAAAATAATTACAAATAATCCCATCATAGGGAAATCAGTTTTCTTCAACACATGGGTCATATACAACACAGAATGAGATCATTATGAATTGTCAAAAAATCCTAGTATCTTTAATACCATTCACAAGTAGCTACAAAAATAATGGAAACTTTTTCCATTAATACCACTTTGCAATATCACCCACACAACACTCCCTCACATGACAAAGTTGGGTGGGTTACGTGACTTCGAGCAGACCTCTCTGAATACTAATGGTTTCCAACAAGAAACATGGATATAATGAATCCAGTGGGGAGAATACAACCCATGTTATAGAGTAGTATAAATACATTAAAATATATTTAGAGTACCAGAAAACAACATTAGAAACATTATAACGACCAACGCACAACGATGATGAAAGAAGCGGGAAATAAAATAATCCAAATGGTAATAAAAACCATGTCATGATAGGATGAAAGATTTATTAATGAAATTATAAAATTAAAAAAAAGGACAAATAATAACCAAAAGAAATGATCCAAATCACTAGGCATGTTCCCCATGTCAATCAATCTTCAGGATCCTACTCATCTAACTAAAAACAACCCTCATCAAGCTCCCGTTCCATTATTTATTCTTGCATACATGAAATCTATTCGATTACCAAATTATTTCCCTTAGAGGGTGTGGGTTATAATTATCAGGTCACCATCACCATGTATTATAAAATCATGTCTCGGAAATATAGCCCATGAAATAAACCAAAAAGTAAATTATTAATGCATTCAATTAATATTACACACAAAATAAACCAATTAACCATCATGTTTTGGGGTGAAACCCAAGGCCAATCAAATCTACTTAGAAACCTACCAGATATCTCTATCTAGAGAAGTATCCTGTTTCATTAATAAGAATCAGCCAATCAGTGGAATATTCTCCTCCTAATAATGAATCACACAAAACATCTCAAGAACATAAGGACTCCACCCATAGGAAATCCAGAATCATTCCCTCTTGAATCTACAAATAATGAATCTAGTTATTAGACATACTGTATAAAATATAATCAACCCTAATTCATTTTGTACCAATTTTCCTAACCCAAATGTGGTACAAAATTTATCCTCCTATCCTTCATGCATAAACATATTCGTGAGTTGTATCAAGACAAACTCAACATGCCACTATGCATCCCAACCTTAGGCATCAATCACAGCAGTTTCACATAAAAAAACTATACACAAGAAAAATAAATGGTTAATAAAACACATAATAAGTATATATTCATAATAAAAAATAATAAATTAATCAAATCATCATTTTTCTATCCAAATATCTTTCATCAATTCGAGTTCCCAATTCTTATCATAATTATATCAATCTTGTTTCATCATAATATTTCCTATATATTTATTAGAATGTTGATCAATCCATTTTAACCAAGGTGATTCTATATAAAGAAACCACAATAATACATGTGTTATCTTAATTAAAAAATTAATCTAGAAATTAAAAAATTAAAAAATCATCTTAGAGATCTAATGTTAAATCTACCAAGTTTGATCAAGGTCTTGGGATGACACACCTATCACTGGTCTCATGTCATGGTTTTAATTCCAATAGACCCAATGAGATCCAAATAATGGGTTAGACATAGTATTATCAACCAAAATGGATTTATATATATTATTTAGGTCACAAACATAGGTTACCGGTGTAATCACACCTATTTCCCATACTAAGAAATATTAAAACATACTTTTGGGATACGATTTATATCACTCAACTAAAAATAAATTAATATATAGAAAAAAACCCACCCACTACAATGAAAATGGATTCCTCTTTATCTTCATTGAGAATTAGAATCTTCTTAAACAACATATCAAGAACTTGATGAATAAAGGGAAGGCTTACCTTCAATCTCGTGGTCCAGAATGCCATGATCCAAAGCGGTCATACTTAAGTGTCAAAGGGGATCCAAAAATCATTGATGGTAGGATAAATTAGATAGGAAAGGGTTAATTGATCACAAAAACTACAACACTAGAGAGTTTATTTTAGGGTCAGATGTGAATACATCATTATTTGAATAAGATTCATGTAAGAAATTTCTTAATTCAAGAATACACTGAGAAACCCATCACCTCATATTTTAAAAAATCTTGATGAAATTGATTTTATGTCATGAATACTTTACATGTCACGATTTCAAAATTCATGGATTTCCCATAAATAGTTCACAACATGAATGATTTTATGGAGTACGATCAAACATTCAACCCTTGTATAGTTTTAACATGTATGCCTTAAAATTTTCAAATCACAAATATAATTCATGATGTGAATTATTTCTATAGGCATAATTCAGAACTCCTCTTGCTGGTCTACAATAATACTTATTCCACTAGATTCATATTTGATTTACAAGGTTTTAAACCAAAATCAAACAAACTCAATGAGATACATACCTGGAAAAGACGGGATATTACACATAAAATAAGAACACCATCATGTTTTTCTGTTATTTTAATAGAAAATGAAATAATCTAAATAAAATATAAATGTATATATTAAAAATTAAATAAATTATCTAGGATATATATTTAGCTAAACCATAGGAAGAAATAAAAATTCCCCTAAGAATATATAATACACATTCAACCTCTATGGACTCATATAAACCATATAGAAAAAAATGATTCATAAAATACATTGTGCATAATCAGATGAGGGGAAATAAAATAACACATACATATTCATAAATCATTCCATGAAATTGGATATTAACTAATATATTAATTAGGTTATGAAAACCATAAGTTATCCTTTCATTTTAAATCATCTAAATCATGAATGAAAAGCAAAAACAATATTATCTATCAGATTATATTACTATTAATAGTAAAAAACACTCAATTAATATAATCATCCACACTATATTCTTTGAAATTTATCCGTTGGTTGTATGATGTTTCATGGAAGAAAAACATCCAAATGATTAACAAATGTTACATTATATAATGTGAATAATTGTTTCAAAAATGAATCACCAAGCGATAATGATGGAATGGAAAATAGTAAATCTCATCTAGAATACTAAAAAAGGAGATGATGAGAAATTAATAAAGGGTAATAAATCTTGGAATTATATAAAAATTTTAAAAACATTCATGACACTTGACATAAAGTGGTTTGGTGATTATAACATGAAATGAAAAAGTTAAATATATAGTTAAAAGTAACACATGTAAGAATCATAGATAGAAAAATTAAAAGATATTATTTTAACATGATAAATAATGTTTAATATACCAATGGTTTTGACATTGAATCACATAAAGAATTGGGTTTAGAATATACATGATATGAGATATGTCTCTGTAGTTCTGAAAAGAAATAATTTAAAACGTCAGGTTGAGTAAGGAAAAGGTAACACTGTAGAAAAAAGGCTGTTGATGAGTAAAATAAATATAATCATAATAAAATAAAAAATAACTTTTCAAAATTAATTTTTTCTGTTAAATAAAAAAATGTAAAATAAATTTTATTCAAAATCATAGATTTTTTACACATATCTTTTCATTTTAAAATGAAATTGAAAATGCAATGATGGTATTCTAGAAACCTAAATTATTGTTCTAATATAATGTTAACAAAAATATAAATATTTCTTTAAATTTAAAAGAATAATCTTAATAAATATATTAATTGGATTAACTTCATAATATATCATTTTGTAATGAAAAATATTAATTTCATAGTAAACATATAAATTTTTATGAGATAATGAAATATCATTAATTAGTATTTTTTTTAAAAAATCTTCTTTAATTTATTATATTATCTATTTAAATTCTTATTCAGAGGTAAATAATGTAATAATTGATTAAAAATAAGATGTATTAGGATATACCATAATATAATCTATATTGGGAAAATAAATGATTAAATATAATGAAAAATTACAATATCATATATAATTTTTTTTCTCATCATCATCTTAAAACCATTAAAAAACTCTTTTGAACGCATATGCAAAACATTTTCAGATATTGAACTAACTCTTTCTTTAAAAAACCCATTTTACAAAGTAACTAATGAAGACATAAGGTAGGAATGGTTTATTATTTAAGAAAAAATGTAATCTTACTATTAAATACAAATATCAAATAATGGTTTTGGTGGTGGGAAATGTTGTTGGCATCATATACGTTAAAATATAACATTTATTGTTTCTTTTTGTAATGAAAGTCAAAAAAATTAATATAAAATATGTAAAAAATTTCCTTTTGAAAACGTGTTTAATAAAATTAAAATAGAAATATAGTTTCATTTATAATTCATCTCTATACATTAAAATTGATGAATAAAATAATTTTACAAAAGTATATTTGGAGAAAATTATTTTGAAACCAAATCATTAAAACATTTAAATTTATGTTTTATGTTAATATATCCCTTAACCCGAGTCCAAACCACTATGTACATTAATTATATTCTATAATAATAAAATAATTTTAATCATTTTCATGATTAATAAAACTTTTCAAGTATATCATTAATTTTATTTTCTTCATTTCTATGTTACACATAAATACTCAATCCATTAAGTCCACATGAGATGTTTTGATGATATTCAACTCATATGTCCAAAATGAATTTGATAAGTCGAATATAGTGAAATAGGTCATTATTAAATCACCTATAGAATAATAATAATGATATAATTTTCATTTTTACATATTAATTATACTTCTAGATCAATCCATGAAATACAACTATGAACAATGGATTATGTTAAAATAAAATACACAATCTGTAATACGTACTCATGCGTAACATTTCTGTTTTTCAAAAACCATGACGGAATGAAGGTAAGTATTAATTTACCTTTAAATAATGATCATAATATCAAAAATATCATATTATTTCTTCAAATACACTTATATATACCAGCCACGTTATGTTGCGACGAAAAATAAATCACATCACTTCATGGAGGTGGTAATACACACATATAAAAAAATGATACTATCATTTTTAAATGGAAAGAAATGTAAGAAAATATATGATAAATTTTATTTAAATAATTATAAGTATGATATAAATATCTTATAAATAATTTAAATCCATCATTTTAACGAGTTGTGAGAGGCACTGATGGAAAATGAAAATCAATAATTTATATAGGTGGTAGTCCACACTTATGTACGAATGATGTTTTCATTCCCCATTTCACGAAAAATGAGAAGAAAAAGTATTTTGACATTGAAATAACAAAATGTTATTATATATTATATAATGATGTTATTTTTTCATTATGTTTTAAGATTACCTGAAATAGGTACAAGACTAAGTAAAATGGAAATCCACAATTAAGAGTTATACCTCATCATTAGGAAACATCCTTTCTCTTACACCTGAAGCTATATAGGTTGTCCTTTTGATGATGAAATAGCATATAGGCTATATATATGATGGTTTTTAAAGGAATTCTGTTGGTATTATCTTAACTAGTATTATCAAATGGTGTGATAATGAAAGGATATGAGGTTCCCTTTTAAAAGTGAGGGGAAGGGAACTCTTGGAATTTATTAATGTTTTAAATTAATAGATATTAATTTTCATGAATAAATAGAAAAAATTGGTAAATTTAAAATATATTATCTTCTTGTTCCCAAATCATATCATAAAACAAAATTTACAATATTTTACATGTTATTTGTACCCTTATCTCTCTGTTTTAACCCTCATAATCTATTTTGATGATTACCATGACATCACATATTTTTGCACAATAATATTCATGAAATTTACTATAAGAGAACAAGGATTAATTATAAATACCTTAGTTTATATTATAAACCATATAAAATTAATTCTCTAAATATAATAATTTTAGGAATTTTAAATCATTTAATAAAACATTGGTTATTTGAAAATACCTTTAATATCATTTTTAGAACTGTTCATTTAATTTGAATTTAATGAAATTATGATAGTAATTTAATTAAAATTTAAACCTTTAAAAATCCATAATATTATGTATTGATCTATAAAATTCATGGTACACTATAACTCAAGAAAAAAATATTACTTTCTGTGTTTTTAAAATCATTTACTTGATTTTACTTCTACTTGGAAAAAGACTTTGTCGGAATGATATAATAATTTAATGTAATTATTTCATCACGAAATATTGAAAATAAATTAATAGTTTGAAAAATAATTTATATTTCAAAAAACCATTTTTAACTAAGCACGAACCTAGTATATCCCGATGAAAAAATATTATATAGATAAAATGTGAATATTTTAGACATTATTTAAAAAATTATTATGGACATTATGAAAGGAAAGTAATAAGAAATTGAAAACATTTTCAAACATTGATAGTCTTAGTCAGTAAAAAGTTATCATATAAAATAAATTCTAGTATTATGGAGATTTTTAGACTTCATCACATTATTTTATAACCACTGTTACCTGATTTACCTTCACCAAGGTGATAAATATTTAATATGGTTACTATTTATAAGGAAAAAAATGAACCAATTTACAAAATTTCAACCTCATAATTCAAAATATGGAATAAAATTTTGAATTTTTAATTTATATAATAGAAAATAATTAATCTAAGTTAAAAACACAAAAGATAATGAAAAATAGTTTTTAGAAAAACATTTTTTTTAGATAGAAAACAATCTTAAACTATAATTAGGTATAATAAATATTCCTATGTAAATAATTATAATATTTAAAAGTAATTGAAATTTTTCTTACTTTAGGAAAAAATTATAAATTTGAGCTAGTTTATTTAAAGAAAATAAATAATAGTTTCACAAAAATATTGGTATATTTTACTATTCAATGTAAAATAAGTCTTTAAAAAAACAAAACATTCACCATTAGTTAACATTGAAATTAAAAATTCAAAATTGATTTTGAATTTTTCAAATTAAAGTCCTAAAATCTAGATATTATGATTATAAAATAAACATTATAATTGTTGAAAAATAATTTAATAATAATAAAACTATATAGATTTTGATAGAAAAGTTATTCAATATTCTAATAATGAATATAACTACATAAAATATATTTAATGAATATTAATAAGGGATGAAATTATTTAATTAATTTACCTTGGTTATTAAATTCTTCCCCTAATTTTGAAATTGCAACATCTCAATTTTATTCATGACTAAAACATGTGGGTATATTTTTTATTTAAAGAATTTTATGATTCCCATGTTTCTTCATTAAGAATATAGTTTTTTTTTAAAACCATAACTTTTTGAATTGCCTTATTTTACAACAAATTCAGTCTATATTGAAGAATATACACCCTCTATTATTCATAAGAGATTTTTTATTCCAACTAAATTACTTTAGGGATCAATATTTTAGATGTATATAGAACTTATTTTTATACAAATGAAATAATAAATATTTCATGTACCTAATATAAAATAAGATGAAATACCACTTGGTAGGAAATCAATCAAAAAAATTCAAATATTTAATCTGGTCTAATGAACTATGGAATTCATTTACCCTTTTAAACAGAATACTTAAAAATTTTATATAGAGATACAATAATAAAAACCAGATCACTTACCTCGAAAGAATGTTCATTCCTCCAATTTAACTTATAACTTCGATTTCTACTCTGATCCATCCTTATTTGTTATTAAATCAAGTTTACATTCTCAAAAATTTATTCTACCGTATCTGCCCCAAAAATATATTTTCTCTAACTTCATCCCAACAATATGGAGTCCAACTTCACTTTCCATATATTTCCTCAAAAGGATCCATCCATATATTAGAGATAGAACTGTTGTTGTAGGAAAATTCCACTAATGAATGAATTGAATCCCAAATTCCATATTAATACATTAATCAAGAATAAATAATGAATTATAAGGTATGAATAATTCAACTGATTTTTTATTTATATTGAGGATGAAAAGAAGTAATGAAATTTAATTTAGTACCCAACAACATCTGAAGGACTTCCCAAAAATTAGATGTATACCTAAGATCATGATCAAATACAATGGTGAGTGGAACTCCATGTTACCTATCTATATCCTTGAGGTAAAACTATGAAATCTTATCTATGTACATAGTATCTATAATGGTAATAGAATGTGTTGTTATCATTAGTAGATAAAAAATAACCCAATTTTCCCTATTTCAATGAGATTCATTTTATAGTCCCACCATGAAACCCACATATGTATGTTCCCATTTCAACTCTTAATCTATAAAATGAAGAATCATCCCTTTTAATAATTTTTTTGTTGAATTTATCCTTCTGAAGAGTAAACCATTTCAGGTTAAAAATTGTAATATATTTGTTCATACCATCCCAATATTAATACTCTCTAAGGTCTCTGCAAATATTATTATTTCATGGATCAATAGGGGTTGGGGTGTGAGACTTCCTCAATAATTCTTATTTTTACTCGGAGATAGTTGGAACATACCCCCTTTTACCATATTTCAATACCCATTTCTTTGTAATGTTAAATGAAGTTATCTTGCCATTATTTACTAGGTCCCCATTTCCTTATAAATAACGGTCTTCTTTCGAATCATTCTTAATTTTGTCTAAAAATGTTTACTACAATAATACCAGAAACAAAATAGATGAATTTCCTACTTACAAAATTTATAGTCCATCATTCATAAACACTTTTACCGAAGGTTAATTTAATAAATATAACATCGTTAATGATTAATTATCTAATTTACTCAAACAATAAATAATTTTTTTACTTTCTAGGATGGTAATAAAATGAAAAATCAAAATTTAAAATTAGTTGCAACCATATTTTATGCTTAATGCTTAAATATTTCTGAGGGAATATGCAAATCAAACATTGATGATCAGTGTATACATCACACTTTAATCGATATAAATGATTCCTCTAAAAATTTTTAAAAAAATTCACATAAAGTAATTCAAGATCTTATTTCAGCTAATTTAAATGATGATGTTTTAATTCATATGAAGCATAAGAAATTACCTGATCATTTTTCATTAGCACAAAACCAAGAACTTTCTATGAGGCATCAATGTAGATGAAAAATTAACCATTTCTTGAGGGGAGGGAAAACTGGTGTGTTCAGTAATATTATTTCTTATTCATAGAAACAATAATCACACTCTTTCATAAATATGAATTTAAATCTGTTTGATGTTAACATAGTTAGTGTTCTACAAAACCAGGGAAATTTCTCCAGAAACCAAATGTTGTATCCAACTAATCCAAAACAAATAAAAATACCTATTCAATTTTTATAACTTATCCATTCTTCAACAAATTTTTTTTAGTAGTATCAATAACTATGTCATATTTAGAAACAATATGCATGTTTAAAGAAATTTATTTCAAATACAATTCACACTTACTAAAATAATCATATATATTATTTAATTTTGTGGTTCTAAAAACAATCCTTAGTTATATTTCATGATTATAAATAGTTTTATAATATACCAACATATCATCAATAAGAAAAACTATAATCTTATCTATGTATTGATTAAAATCACTATTCATATGATCAATGAATAGAGGTACTACCTTAGATAACCAAAAGTGAATAACTAAAAATTCATAATTCCCAAATCTAGTTTCAAATGATATATATATATAATATCATTCTCCTTTACCTTTAACTAATGGTACCCAGAGCTAATATTGATCTTTTGAAAATACTACTCTCCCTTTAGCTAATTAAAGAATCATTAATATGAGGAAAATGATACTTTTTATTAATGAAGATGTTATTAATGTATCTATAATCAATGAAAAGTCTCATTTAACAATCAATAATCTTAACAAATAATATATAATCATCCCATGGTTATGTTCTTGGACTAATGAATCCTTTATCAAGAATTTATTGCAATTTATTTTTCAATACCAAAAGTTATACTTAATCCATTCACTACGGGATTTTTAAATGGGTGTGCCTTTACACATTAAGTTAATAGTAAACTCATCCACTGAATCAATAATAACAATAGGAGATTAACTAAGAGAAATATTCATATATTAATTATGTACTAGAATGTAACTGGCCCAAAAAATTTCTTTCTTCTCAACTGCATGAGGTAGATAATTTTTACTACATCACTAATCAATTTCTCATCTTCTTGATATGTTATCAATGGTATGAAATCAATAAATATAACATTATTTACTCTAAAATATATCTTATCATGATATACTAAAATATAATCTCTACCCAAAATAATATAAATCTCTATTGTTGGTAGTTTAACGTGATTTATAGGAAAGGCCATCCGACATATAATAATAGAAATATTCATATAAATATTTGTTACATTTATTTTCGTCTTGGATGTTTCAACACATGTTTTTTATTCCTATAATGTGGTTATATCCCTATTATTCAAAAAATTTAACAAAAATGAAGGAATATGAAGATCCAGAGTTAAATAGGGCATCAACAAAATTTTAATAATCAATTAATGTACCTGTAACTAGTTTCCATAGATGGACCAATATCATCAATCATAGTATAAAATTATTTGAAAAAAACCTATTTTTATACAATCTTGATGATTTCCACTATAAGTTTCTATCTTTGGGCACATATTATAATAATAACCCAACTCATTTCAACTAAAATATCTCACTATTGGTTGGGTATCTATAACCACATTCTTAGATTTTTCAGGACTATTTTATTTACTGTTATGATCCCTATGACCAAACATACCACACTGATAATAATTTTTACACCAACTCAAAAATTCAATTAATTGTTTTTACCAAACATGGAACTATTGGGGTCTTAACTCTGGATTTCTTAGTTGAATTCTTCTCTATTTCTTAAAACTGTGATCACTTCTTACTCATTTCATGTAGAGGGTCATAAGATCCAAAAAAACCCATACCACATTTTTCAACAAAAAACAATGTTCGGATAAATTGTAAATTCCATTGAAGAAAATGATCCTTTTATAATTAGATTTAATCATGAGTAAAATTTATTAATTTTACTATCAAGGACTAGAATAAAATTCTGTGTGTATCTAGAAGATTTTGTAAATATATATTTACATGATGCTACTGAATCGTTATCTTTTTTCTTCAATTTCATGAATTATTTTTCCATAAAAAGACAATCGTATTATAAAAATATTTATATTTGAAATAATATTAAATTCCTCCATCCCAAGGAATCAATGTCTTATCATTGTCTAAAATTCATAACCATTAGCCACCACTGGTTTTCTTCACCTTAAAAATGTTATATAACAAGAACCACATTTTAATAGTCTATATTACCCATGAATTTGCATATATTCTACATATATTTAACTCATTAGTCATCCATCACAGGATTAGATAATCCACTAAATTCTAGTGGGTGTTGTTTCATGAAATGATCCAAAATAGACTTGTTCCTCTCTAATGAATGCGGTAGCTATATCACATGGATACCACCATCATATATAGTTTGTGTCAACTTATCCATCGCAGTAATAGACTACTCTATTCGAATTCCAACAATTTCAGGTTTCATATATGGATGGATATTTTCCTCTTGGTACATTTATGATTCAAATTCCCTATCTACTCTATTGAAAACCACTCTGAAAAAAATAATATTTATATGAAGAAACATTGTATTCTTCAAATGATATATCATGATAACCCTCAATTATAATTAGATTTTTGAAATATATAAACATTATCTTAATCTATAATGTTATCTAAAAATTTAATTTTTTTCAAAATATTGGTACATTGGTTTAAAATATTAGATAATCTCAGGTTTTTAGTTAATAATTAACTTTTTTACATTCCAAGGATCTTTATGGTTTATTGTTTTATAGAATTAAGTCACAAATATTATATAAAAAATACGTACATTAAAAATTGGGCACTTATACTTAGTAAATATTTTTCCTAGTGTATAATTCTTCTGAAATTTAACACAATTTCTTTTCATGAAAAATATTCATGGAATTCAACATTACACCTTCTTTGTTCTTACACATCCTTAAACCCTGTGAATTTGTCTTAAATCTGGGATGTGAACAAAACTAAAATAACCAGAACAAAGAGAATATTGGTTTTTCTTTTAAAAAATCATGGATTATTCTACAAGAATAAAAACATAAAATAACATTTACAGTGATAAGAAACTCTATTGGTGCTATATACATTAAATTAGATCATTTTTTCCTTTGAAAATGAAGTCAACATATTCTTTATAAGATACATAAAAGGATTATTTTTGAAATTTTTTTAAGAAATTAAAATGGTAGATAAAATTCCTTTTAAAAATAATTTATAACCATATAGTTACATGAATAAAATAAATTTATGAACCTCAGAATGGAATAAAATGATTTAAAAATTATGTATTTTAAAATTTTATATTGAGGTTTTATGTAAATTATCACTTACCTCGAGTTAGACTCATCACATAAAATATTTATCTTCGTAAATATTTATACTATGTTAATTATTTTATTTCATAATAACCTTTTACAATTTTAGTACAACTTTTATTTTATTTATTAAAATTTTATAAGATATTTTTTAGTTAATTAAGTTCACATTAGATTTTTTAGATGATATTAAGTTCACATGTCCAAAATGACTTTTGTAAGTTGCCTATGGTAAACAATATAATTATTCAATCATATATAATGTAATAAAAATGACATATTTATCATTTTTTCCTTAATTATACTTCCAAAACGAACCATGTGAATGATTAAAAAATGAACTATATTATAATCATGGTGACTGTTGTTTGTAAGTACTGATGAGTAACATTTACGTTTTTCTATGAAAATGAAGGAAGGATATTAAGTGTTATTTTATCCGTAAATAATGATTCTCATATAATAAAAAACATATTTTATATTTAAATACATTTATATATACCAACCATGTGATGTGGTGATGAAAATAGTATCACAATTTTTTAGGTAGGTGGTAATTCACATGTACACACAAAAAATGTTATCAATTATAAATGGATTGGAAGGAATGAAAATAGATGATATATTATATTTAAATATTTTTAAAAAATTCATTAATATCATATATATTGTTTTAATACATCATTATAACCACACATGATAGGTAGTGATGGATAATGAAACGCACCGTGTCTCCGAGGGGGTACTTCATACCTATACACACCCAATATTTTTATTCCAAAATTGATAGAATAAGAGGTGAAAAAGGTTATACGATAGTTATAAGTAAATTTTATTATATAAATTCTACCAATGTTATTAAATCATCATGTTTTATTAGTATTTGAATGACGTATAAAAATATGTAAAATTAGAATAAAAACCATTACAACATCCCTAATATGTTATATTTATCTATATTAATGGTGAGAAACTATAAATCACCACAAAATTATTTTTAAAGAATCATTTAATTTATTTTTCTACTGCTTTCACAAAAAATAGTATCTCCATTGTTTAAGAATTTAAGGTAATTATTTCATTAATAAAATTACAAATATACTACCATGAAAAAATAAATCATTTATATTACAAATAAACCTATACAATGGAACATAACCTATTATTATTCCCAGGTTTTTTTATAGATATAAAAACAAAGAGACCAACAATTTTGTTTTATTCTTTATTGGAAATTATATTAACGTCATTACCAAATGAAATTCTTAATAAATTTCAAAATTTCGAAAAAATGACGGTAATAGACATAAAAATAATTTAAAATAAATTAAAGTCATGTTTTAGGTGTTTTAGGCCTTGTACCTTTTTCTAAACAATAAATTTCCAATTTACCCTTACTGAGGTGAGAAATAATTACTCAAATTACTATTCATAATGAAAAAACAAAAAACAAAAATAAAAATTTTGGACCTCCTCAATCAAAATTCAGAATCAAATTTTCACGAATCAATTTATATAAGGGGAAATGATTAATTTAAGTAAAAAATTCAATACACAACGAAAATAGTTAAAAAATGAATTTTTAAGACCAGAAATGAACTTATACCAAAATAAAAAGTAATTATGATTCCTACATAATTAACTAGATTATTTATAATTAATTTTTTTTACTTTATGATCAAATTGTACTTTTTTATTTCTATATATAATGAAAATAAAAGATCGTTTTACAAAAAATTATATATTTTTCAGTATTTATTGAAAGATTAATTTTTTAGGAAGAAAAATTTCATTCTATGATATCATTGGTATGATGATTTAAAAAATATGGGTAATTTTTTGTATTAAAATTCTAAAATTTAGTAATTTGGATATCTAATAAGCCATTATAATACATGAAAATGATTTTAATAAGAAGAAAATTGTTTCCTTTTTTGACTGATAAATTATTTAATATTCTTATAATGAATGTAACTATATAAAATATAATTTATGAACATTTATAAGGATTAAAATTGATCATTAACCTTAAATTGTTTCTTAATTAATTTTCTCATTGTTTTTGGACATGCGAGGAGTGACGGGATCCTTTTATAATTGAGGGAAGTTAGACACATGTTAATATTCAATGTTTAAAAATAATATTAATGCATCATTGAAAGAAAATATGTATTAAATGGAAAAATTTCTTAGATAAGATAATTTTTATCAAAATACACTAATCCAATAATATTATAGATACTATTTCAAGACATTATATTAGAAATTTTAAACTTTTACATCATGTATCCCTCTACCAGGATGACTTCCCTTTTACCATGGTAACTAAATTTTAAGGCTAAATTGAATTGGAAATTATTAATAATTTTGAAAACTATTATCTCTAATATCAAAATATTTTTATAATATTAATTTTCTTGGAGTGTTAAATATAATTTTTAATATAAATATGAATAATGAAATGAAAAATAGTATTTAGAAAAATTCATTCTTTTTTATAAAATTGAATTTACAATAAAATCAGTAATCAAATTTATCCTTATCGAATTTATTTCTTTATTTTTGAAAAGTGGGTTTTATGTGACTTATAAAAAAATAAAAATTCTAATGTTACCATGAAATTACATGTTTACTAAAAAGGATTGAAATAGTTCTTTTATTTGAATAAAACATTACTTTAATTCAATCATGTCAAAAATAGCTTTTTTAAATTGAAAAAATAATTTTTAAATTCATTTTTTTAATTAATAAATATACAATTATTATGTTAAAATTAATTACAAAATTTAAATCCATTTTTATATCTAAAAAATATCATAATGTTGATAGTATTTGTAGAAAGAGTATTTGTAACTATTCATCTAAAAATAAAAAATTTCTAAAATAAATCAATATATTCCCCTTTGGATATTTTTTATATTAATAAATAAAGATAATATTATATAATTAAAATTATAAATTTTTTAAATTTTTCATTTAAATGGATATTTAACAATATAGTGTGAAACCACATTCATTGAAAAAGTACCCTTTTCAAATTTAAATGTTATTAATCATATTTTATATTAGGTTATATTTTATTGATTTTTAAAATAATATTTAAAAAACAATTATTTGAAACATTATCATAAAAATCATTTAAATTTAATCAATTTAAATTATTAAGATATATTTCCTAACACTTTACAAATATCTCTTTGAAAAATTTCCATTTTTTGCAGTGAAATATTTTAGCCATATCAAATTATTTATTTATACCATACTCTTTAAATTTTGACAATATATATATATATTAAAAATATATATTTAAAATAAATTATAATAATAATAAATAAATAAATTATTATATTTTTATTTAATTAATGATTCAACACCTCTAATAAATTTCATAATTATATCCCATATTGTATTATCATAGTGTATTGTTATAAATTATATAGTGATTTTTTTTGTTCTGTGTTTTTTATAAAATAATCTATTAAACAAAGTGTCATTTAAAAGAAAATTAATTCTCAAATATCATAGTTCTACATTATCTTTTACAATTAAATTACACCCACACAATATTATCATATGTCAGATAAATAGGGGGATGTAACTTATTTTGAATCAATTTTAGGGGAATAAAGAGAATTTAAAAACCATTTATTTAAAAGGATCACTAATAAGGGAACTTTAAAATATTGGAATAAATAGGATATTTAGTGTAATAGATAAACATACATAACTCTTAATAAATACCTTTTGGTATATTTGAATTCTTTTATAGAAAGTAAATCATTCACATTTCCTTTGGAAAATAACTATAATGACTATGTTAAGGATATGAATCATATAATTTCATAAATATTTCTTAAACTACACATTTACCATTATGAGACTCATACCTATGAATGTGTTTCATCAAATGTACGTTGATAGCCGATTAATAATTTCTATAAAAGTCTTGGTAAATTTATCATATATTTAGTTGAGTATAAGGAATTATTTTACGAGAGTGATAGTGAATATGTGAAAATATAATTTATTTATTTCCATACCATAAGAATATTTTCATTAGTTGGTTGTGTTTTTTGATCAGTTGTCACTTACGAATAATTTCTAATTCCAATTATGAATGAGTAAGAAGAAGTTTTCATTCCCAAAGAACAAAAACCAACTTCTAACAAATCAAGAGATCCATAAAGAGATATCAATACATTCCTCCAAATTCAATGTTATTACTAAATACCGAATTGTTATTATATGTATTAATTAGAAATTATATTATTAAATATTAATTGAATATGTAAAAAATCAACAACAACACACAAATTTTATATTAAATCACTCCTTAAATAAATATGCCTAAAACTATTCAAAATATTCCTTATGGCACTAGAAACCCAAAAATCAGAAAGATATGATCACATATTCTATGAAAATAAACTAAATTTTTGTATCTAAATATCATTAATCACCCATAATCATAAATACTAAAAATTTATATACACTAATTATATATTGCTCAAATTATAATTTCCAACAACAAAATAAATCATTATGAAATTACAAAAAACAAAATTTAGTAAACTTCGCAAAAAAAATAATAATCATAAATCAACTTTTCATTATATCATGTACTAACCTTAATGTTTATTAATAACTCAATATTACATTCTTCAGTAAATATATATAAAAATATTAGGTTGTCACAAAATCACTTTTCCATGTTATCAATACCATTTAACAAATGTTTCCTAAGGATAACTCAATTATTATTCCTCAAATTATATCAACAACTTTGACATAAAATCCCATATTATCATACTATTTTCTATTCATTTAAATCCTATAATGGTCAAAAAATATGATAACCCTTTATCCTAATTAACCATAATTAACCCTACACCAAATAATTTATTAAACCTAAAGGTTATATATACATTGTAGATTATTAACCCAAATATAGAATAATATTATTCTTAATTTTTATTTAAACTAAATCAAATGTAAAACCCAATGTCAACATATTAGATAATCATATTTTAAAACACAATAAAATTCTCTTAAAATATCTTTAATAACCCTTAATTACAATCAATTATGGCCTCATAAAAGGTATCTAAACATTTTGAAGTATGATTATACCTTCATATATCAAATTTTAAATAAGATATCACTACCTAATTACTCTAGGGACCCTATATATAGACACTTAAATCACTTAACTTTATTCATAATCTATTAATAAATCATTTTCATATTATTCATTTATAATTCCTTCCCACAATCAAAAATAATAATCATGTTCTAATACTCATATATCGTAACATAGGGATATTTTATACTTAAACATAAGAAAAAATATAAAAATAATTCATAACTTTTATATTTTACTTTGAGTTTCTTCATCTTCAGCAATAATAATATTCAAAATATCTAACCATTTACTTTTATGATATTAGTGATCCACCTCTCAAAATATTTCATCGGTCATACAGTTTCATGATTACAATACTACCGACATTTAAAACATTCAATTATTTAGGGTTCCCTAAGAAGAAATTTATTCCCCTATACAATGTTAGTTAAACTCCTCATTTTCTATTATAGTTTATTTATATATTCCCACATTTTCCACATATAAAGCATATTTTTATTCACTTGAGACATTTACCTGGGTTACTCTTCCCATATTATTGTAATGTAGGAAGTCAATTATTTCTCGTCCATAGTATTTAACAATTTTACATCCATGAAAATCCAATGTTTATCTTATTTTATTTAGTTTAAAATTCATCTATGTTTATATTTTTAATCAAAATTTGAGACAGATGATTAAAAATATCAATAATATTTTCCACTGAGACTCTTATCTATTTTTGTTTCATGTTTGGATAACCACTACATTGTCCTATAAACCCATTATTACATCGTTCATGATGGTTACATCTATTTATTAAAATATAAATTATTAATATGAGTATATAAAATCAAAATAAATTATATTTTGTATATAATAGATACTAATATATCCTTAACCCTGTCACATTCTATTCAACTATTGTTATTCAGACAAAAGTAATAATAATTATCATTCACTTATTTAACATTAATGTAATAGAATAAATCTATTTTGAGATAAAAAATAACATATAAACCCCTAATATTTTATAAAGAATTATAATTATGCCTGTAACACCCTGAAATTTTAAAATATGAACATTATATTTGACATCGGGTTTGGTACTTAATGCCATGAAAAGAAAGGAACATAACATCTTAAAAAATTAAGATATATTTACTATTTTATAAAAATTAAATATATTATATATGTTTAAATTCATTAAATACTGAGTTATATTACATTACATGGAAAAACTTATTTCTTCAATAACATGTGTTACATGAAAGGCCATGTTTTTCCATTAATATTATTTATTTTATTAAAAAGAAGAAAGAAAAATACAAGGTTCAAGCAAAAGAGGCCGAGACCTAAGGGGGTCGGAATTAGTGAAGGCCAAGGAAATCCCCTCTAATGATATTCACCCCCTACGGTTTTAGGAAGTTCATGTCAAAGAAATAAGAGACACCATAACCTTGGCCCGTAATGGTAGAAAGGAAATTAGCCTCCATGTTGCCTTCACACCATGTATGTCTCAGGAAACTGTTGTTGGAGATCAGGCCACGACACTTCCGAATGACATAAGTGATCGACCATGGTGGATTAAAGGCATCAAGCCGAGAGTTCCGTAGGACCATGGAGTCAGTTTCCGCATCTGCAATAGTGGTGCTGCCCTGGTGACAGAGAGAGAGAGGACTGTGAGGAAGGCAAGAGCCTCTACTTGAAGAGCCGAGAAGAGGATGAAGAATGAAGTGAATTCCAAAAGGACCAGGCCTCCGGAGTTTCGGACCATCTCGACACATCTCATGACCCCTGAGGAGCAGGAGCCATCGGTATTGAGTTTTAGGGCATGCACCGAAGGGAGCTAGCGAACCCACTTTCCTCTCAAAATGTCCCACTGAACAAGAGTTTGGGCATGCAGTTGCAAGATGTGGAATGAAGGAGCGTCCTTCCAGGTCTCAGAGTTCCTGACCAAATCCAAGAGGAGACTCTGAGTCCTTGAAATAATGGACATTCTAGAAGACCTAACCCCCTCTTCCTTGCATTATTTTTAGCCTGCCAGAGGCACCAACATCCTGCATGGAGGATGAGGGTTCTAGCCTGTCACACCGGTCCTCTTTCCCCAGAGTTATGAAACCAACGGTCCAGAAAAGCGGTGTATGAGGAATATGGGGAGAAGGGAGCACTGAAAATACCAAATAATGACTAGACCTCATGTGCCCATTACCCCTCGAAAAACCGGTGATCAATACTCTCTTCCTGGTGATTTTTGCAGCACAGACATCATGTGGCTACAAGGATGCTGCATTTCCTGACGTTCTCATCAGTAGGGATATCCTTATGCCGAATCTTCCAAAAAAAGGAAATTGAACTTTGATGGTGTAGAGACCCGAAGCCTGACGTACATAGACTTTACATTACTTTTGCGGAATACTTGTTACATAACAAAAACACACACACAAGGATCGTAATAGTTTAGTGTCTTTGGAAACTCGGAATATAATCTTCTAATCCTGGTGAAAGATCTTCAACATCTCCCATAAAGATCTTCCTTTTTTTTATACCTAAAACCTTTCTTTATATCCTGGGGAAAAGTAAACATAAAAGGGTGAGCTCAAATGCTCAGTAAGGGTAAACAAAATAAATGTCATTCACATCATATACATAAGAACATAACTTTTGGAAATCTTAACCTGCAAAAGAAATCATAATTTCATAACATGGGATAAATCATAGTAGTGAAAGGTAAACCCCAATAATCATAACTTAAAACATGAAACTTTGTGGCATACACACATAATCATAAATAATCATTTCTTGTTAGTCAAGACTCATTTCCAATACTATCTTAGTGGACAAAGTCCCTTTCTGAACCGAGTCACCCTCGTTTCAGTCCTGTTTCACTGAACCGGTATAACCTACCATTCCAGCCATGTCTATCTCATGAGATATAAAATCTTTACCCAATGCATTGGAGGGATGTATAGGTCCCACCCATCTCATAATGATACCATTCTTATGTGTGCCACAAAATCATAAATCATACATCATTGCATAACCCATGTAATAAAAATGGGATTCTTAAACAACATGACATCATAAAACCATTCATATAAGATAAATGAATTCATAAACATAATTCCATCACAACATAGTCAAATCAATGTAAAATTATGGATAGAAACATAACCCTTTATTATCTTATATGAAAAATAATTTTGATAAAACACTTGAAATGAATTCTTGAGGAAAATATCCTTTCTTCTTCAAAATCAATTTCTTTTCACAAAACATCATGCAATTTTAAAAGAAAGAGATTTTATTGAAAATAGTCATGAAATCCTTTGGAGGAAGCTAAATTAAAATAAGGCTTTATAAAACCGCAAAAATCTGTTTGTGCTGTTTAAGTTAAAAAAAACATTCTTCTCATACTTTTGTTGGAAAAGTCAAAAAGTACCTCGTACGAAAAACGACAAAATATTCCTTTCATATATTTTACTAAAAACACACCGAAGGGTAAAATTGGATATAAACTATTGTATAAGGATATACATATTGAGGAAACATGGATCTGGATGATAAAATACACCCCAGTAAATACCAAAGTATAAACAATCTCGGATAAAAATGAGATTGTGATATTTCCCTTACCTTAGGTCCGATTTGCTTTGTACATGTCCGAAGATCCTGTATAATGGTTTAAATAATGTTATTGACTTATTACAGAATTATACATATTGATATGATATCATATATGGTCATATTCTTAGCTTCTTATTAGTAATATTTCATTGTTACTTGTTACTCGGGTCTTTATTGCCTTTTGTTCTTATGCGTGTTTTGCCGAATAAATTCTTATTCATCTTTTAAGGTTATAGATACCTTATATCCAGAATGGTATTAGTGTAACATATATCATATTTATTAATTCAATTCATTTATATAATTACTATGTAATGATGATCATGTAGAACGAGTCGCATCACATCGTGGAGACGGTATTCCGTACGTACGCACGAGCGATGATATTGTTCCCATGATCGTGGAATTGTATTTAAGTGTATTTATACTATTTCAGTATCAATATAACTTTATAATAATTATATATAGTTACTCATTACACCATTATACCCATCCTTGTAAGGTGATGGTGGAAAATAGATTACACCACGGCGTGGAGACGGTATTCCGTACGTACGCACGCGCGGTGATTTCATTTTTCCGTAGGATGGATAGAAGGTAAATTAGGGTTGTTTAATATTTATAATAACATATCAGTATGTAAGTAATACTGATGTTATTACTTTATCATTAAACAACTAAAGAAGAAGAAGTTGAAGAAGAAATAAATTGAAAATATCGGTAATGGATATTACCTCTTCTTTGAAACGCCTCTTTGAATCCTCCACTTAGGGAACTAAGATTGGTCTTTTAAGAAAACCAGGACCTCTAGGATTATTCTAGGGAAGTGGAGAAGGGATTTTTGCAGGGGTTGGCCGAGCTTGAGTGCTCAAATTGGTGTGAGTAGGAGGGGGAGGAGGTGCCCTTTTATAAGGGAGGAGAGGGGCACCTTAGGAATATCTCAAAATATTATTTTATATTAAAGTCAAAATCGGTTTATAATGGTTCCAAAGGGTCTTATTTCTAAGGTAAAGTGGGTATGGGTCTAAATCCTATCAAACAATAGGATTTATACAAGTTTAGGTTATTATTTTAACCTTATCAATTAGATTTAACTCTATGTTAAATAATTTAACTTTTACCGTGTCTTTTTGTTTTCTTACACTATATGGTTAATACACTTACTATAACATGCCAAACGAACCCCAAATTGTTTATTATTAATATATATATCCTTATCTAAGTAATTTGGCAGAACCGTATATTTTTAGGAATAAAATAACAATTAATAATATAATATTTGTTTTAAAAACTATTTTATGTCAATTTTGACACTATTTAGTAATTGATTTTTGTGAAACTCATAACAGAATGATAAGTTCAAACATAGTTAATTAAATCAATAATAACATGTCATATTAACCTAGAAAATTATTGTAATTCATAAAAAGTCTCAAATTATATTTATTTGGGTATTTATAACATCAATTATGTCAATATTTCATTAATAAGATAATTACTGCATCATCATTGTGTCATAAATAAATTAAGTTATTTAATGTCTAAAAATTACAAATAAAATACCATTATGTAGGAAATCTTTGTATCTTTCTAATGAATATTTATAGTCGAATGTATCTTATTTATAACCCCATATTAAAAATGTTTTAGTAAATAAACTTTGATTTTAACTCTTTTAACCCTTCTTTAAATAAATTAATAATAAATGTCCTAATCTAATCCAAGTGGGCCTAAATGGTCATATTTTATTCCTGAGCTTTTTTTTGGTCGAATTACACTTATCCAATAGAATTTGGACATGTGTTAGGGTAATAATAATATCATTTTTACCCTTAATTACCCTATTTACTTTTAACCGTGGTAAAAAAAAGTCAAAAGTTACTATTCACCAAAAATTATTTTCATCTCATTGAACCACATTTTAGCCCTTGATATTAACCGTGTCTCTCGTATTTTCAAAATTCCACTCACAGAAGCGGGAAAATTAAGTTTTATGAAAAATTCAGTTTTTTTAACTACCACTTAGTGGTTTCAGTATTCATCAAAAAATGAAAGTTTCCAGAAAAATACCAAAAATTAGGCCTAAGCTATATTTGATATTATGAATTCAAAAATGATGTCTATTTTATCAAATTCAAAACATATCAGTTACATTAATTAATTTAAAAAATTAATTCTCGTCGTCAAAACAAATAGCGTGTTTTTAAGAGATAATAACTATCAAAAGATTGACACTTGTTTATGTCTGGTTTAAATGTGAAATTGCATCCAATGACCAAAATTGTATTAAATTGTAAAACTATATTTTAAATATACTTTAAAACCACTCAAATTAATAATTTATCACTATTAATTATTTCTATTAAAAAAGTTGTTTTTAATTAAAATATAGTAATTTTCACTATTCATCAGAATATGAAAGTTATCCAAAAAGTACCAAAATTTTACCCTAAGCTAATTTTAATATTCCGAATCCAAAAATGAAGTCCATTTTGAAAAATAAAAGTTACAAAATTTCAAAAAGTGGTTATTACTATTCATAACGGCTGGTTTTAATAATATTTAATAGCATATCGTTGTTTAGTGAAACTCGGTATTGCGTACTACACACGCTATCAAGGATAGTCGTGATTGCGTGTAATGAAAGGCAAGTCAAGGATGCGTTTTGTGCAAGATCCTTTTGGTGTAGCGTACAACACAAGACATTAATGAAATTAAAAATAATATTTTTCATAAAATCTCGGGGTGTTACATTTTACCCCCCTTAAAATGAATTTCACCCTTGAAATTCGTCGGGGTTATAAATGGTTTACTACTTGAAAGTTTCTTTAATAGAAACCCACATCTTAAAAAGGAATACCAAAACCAATCTTTAAAAACAAAAGTATGAAACGTAACAGTTACCCAAATAAACTAATCACTGGGTTTCCACATAGGTGAAAATATGGATATGGAAGAAAAATCTAACCATCATGTTCTGAGGGAGAGTGGTAGAGAACATGGCTATAGAAAAGCCAACAATCACAAATCCACAAATTTGTGACGATCTAAGGTACAACCTGATTAATCAGATATAAGAGCACTAGGACAACATTTTTCGTTTTCAAGATCGTTTCCCTAAAGTTGAAGAATTTGAATTAGAATAAATACTTACTTTATTTTGGTACAATCTCACTATTGTTCGTGCCATGAACAATTTCTATTTCATCTCTTAAATAAATGAAGTTGAATTTGTTATTCCGGAAGTGTTAGCAGATCATGTGATAGAATGACGGGTCATTCCATCTATCTCAAACAAAAGGTTAGAAAAGTTATCAAAAAATACATAAGTCCATATATAGTGAGATTAATCATATATGGTTCATAAAATGGACTTATACTTCATATATCATAATTCTTAATAAAATAAAACTAGTTTCTACTAAACAGGGACTTCCTGTAGGCCAGTGGTAGGCGATAAAGGCCAGTCACACTTCGGTTGTGGGTTCGATTCCCACAGCCTTGTCCGACGCGATGGGCTATCGCCCGTCCTGCAGGTTGTCCTTTTTCTAAAACTATATTACTATAACATCCCATCAATAATATTGAAAAAACTTTTATCCTTAAACAATACTAACTTATGTCCAACATAATCCATTCCAATCTTTAGGCTTATCCATAATACTGCAGTCCACTCTCATAACATAGTGAAAACGATTACCAGAGATTTCATACCATCGTTGATCCCCATATATCATAAGATATGTTTTGTTGGTCACATTCCAAACATTAAAAGTCCTTAATCATGTATTCTCTTGAATACCTTATTGAAAACATGAATGCAGTCAAAATTCAATATACTCAAACCATGATATCACTTAGTCCTTATATCGATCATGAGCTCATGAATACTGTTAAACATTTCATTTTCTCATTTTCCCTTCATTATGTGCATATCATCTTATTTCCAAAAAAATATCTCAATCGCTTTGAATACCACATTAGACCAACACATAAATATTCTAATACTTTATGATACCACATTATTTTGGAATCCCATTACATAAACACTTAATCATTCCACCACATCGTTGTCATATTCAACATCGCCAATAGTGATCGCATGTGAATTCCCTTTTTCCTTTGCCTTAAGCGGTTTCTCATGTCGATTATCACTAACCCTTGGACTAGGGCATTTATTAGCATAATGCCCCATTTCCTTGCACTTGAAGCATTGAAGTGTTGGTGGTGCGTTCTCTGCAGTGTTATCTTTATTCACATCATTAGAATCCCTTTTTCTATTACTTCGACACTCAACTGCTCGATGGCCTTCTTTTCCACACATAAAACATTCTCTAGTCCCTTTAAGACAATCTCCACCATGCTTCTTTCCACACTTTGTGCATAAGGAAACATTCATCTTATTTTCACCATTATTCTGAGATTTCTCCTTGAACTCCATCTTTCGTTTCTTGTCAAAACCATGAGATGGATATGTAACACCAACTTCCATTTCTACCTTGATAACACAACGCACAATTTCTTCATAGCTACTGAAGTCTTTTATAGCTAATGCCCTTCGAAGACTTGGTTTTAAGCCGCTGAAAAATCGATCAACTTTACTTTCAGGTTGGATGATAATGCCAGATGCATACCTTGTAAGTCTTGTAAAATTCGCTTTGTATATACCAACAGATTCATCATCCTTCTGCTTCAGCTCAAGAAACTCCTTTTCCATATTTGTTCGAAGAATACGAGGGAAGTACTTACTGAAAAAGAAGTTCTTGAACTCGTCCCATTCCATGGAATCAATTTCATCTCTTGGCCTCGTATTCTTGATAAGATTACACCATTGATCAGCTTCACCTTCCAAACGATATACTGCTAAGATGACTTTATCATGTTCAGAACATTGAAGAACTGAAAATATCTTTTCAGTGGTACTGATCCATTGTTCAGCAACAAGTGGATCGGAAGTCCCACTGAAAGAAGGTGGACGTTGCCTCATGAAGGACTCAATAGAATATTGTTCCCTTCTCTGCTCATTTGGAATTCCAGAATGATTCATAGCTTGTGTAAGTATAGCAATAAGATTTTTCACTCCATATCCCATAACATTTGTTTGTTCAGGAGGACAATCATTGCATTGTCCATTGCATTGATCAACACGGTTCTTTCGGGTCCCAGCCATCGTCTAAAACCCAAAAAGAATAGTATGAGAGGCAAAAATCATGCTAGGGAAAACAACATTATAAAGGGGGAGTATCCTCAATATATAACTTCTTAGGTTAAATTCTATGATCGTTACTGTAGTTCTAGGACTGTATCTTATATGTATAATTCTCCTTAGGGACATCACTAGACATACCTTAGAAATATCTCTAGGGAGCTCACTAACGTTTTCTCATCCTAGTTTCCAAAGGTTGACTAAACCTTTCCTCTGATACCAACTGTAGAGACTCGAAGCCTGACGTACATAGACTTTACATTACTTTTGCGGAATACTTATTACATAACAAAAACACACACACAAGGATCGTAATAGTTTAGTGTCTTTGGAAACTCGGAATATAATCTTCTAATCCTGGTGAAAGATCTTCAACATCTCCCATAAAGATCTTCCTTTTTTTTATACCTAAAACCTTTCTTTATATCCTGGGGAAAAGTTAACATAAAAGGGTGAACTCAAATGCTCAGTAAGGGTAAACAAAATAAATTTCATTCACATCATATACATAAGAACATAACTTTTGGAAATCTTAACCTGCAAAAGAAATCATAATTTCATAACATGGGATAAATCATAGTAGTGAAAGGTAAACCCCAATAATCATAACTTAAAACATGAAACTTTGTGGCATACACACATAATCATAAAGAATCATTTCTTGTTAGTCAAGACTCATTGCCAAGACTATCTTAGTGGACAAAGTCCCTTTCTGAACCGAGTCACCCTCATTTCAGTCCTGTTTCACTGAACCGGTATAACCTACCATTCCAGCCATATCTATCTCATGAGATATAAAATCTTTACCCAATGCATTGGAGAGATTTATAGGTACCACCCATCTCATAATTATACCATTCTTATGTGTGCCACAAAATCATAAATCATACATCATTGCATAACCCATGTAATAAAAATGGGATTCTTAAACAACATGACATCATAAAACCCTTCATATAAGATAAAGGAATTCATAAACATAATTCCATCACAACATAGTCAAATCAATGTAAAAATATGGATATAAACAGAACCCTTTATTATCTTAGATGGAAAATAATTTTGATAAAACACTTGTAATGAATTCTTGAGGAAAATATCCTTTCTTCTTCAAAATCAATTTCTTTTCACAAAACATCATGCAATTTTAAAAGAAAGATATTTTATTGAAAATAGTCATGAAATCTTTTGGAGGAAGCTACATGAAAATAAGGCTTTATAAAACCGTAAAAATCCGTTCGTGTCGTTTAAGTTAAAAAAACATTCTTCTCGTACTTTTGTTGGAAAAGTCAAAAAGTACCTCGTACGAAAAACGACAAAAGATTCCTTTTATATCTTTTACTAAAAACACACCGAAGGGTAAAATTAGATATAAACTATTGTATAAGGATATACATATTGAGGAAACATGGATGTGGATGATAAAATACACCCCAGTAAATACCAAAGTATAAATAATCTCGGATAAAAATGAGATTGTGATATTTCCCTTACCTTAGGTCCAATTTGCTTTGTATGTGTCTGAAGCTCCTGTATAATGGTTTAAATAATGTTATTGACGTATTACAGAATCATACATATTGATATGATATCATATATGGTCATATTCTTATCTTCTTATTAGTAATATTTCATTGTTACTTGTTACTCGGGTCTTTATTTCCTTTTGTTCTTATGCGTGTTTTGCCGAATAAATTCTTATTCTTGTTTTAAGGTTATAGATACCTTATATCCAGAATGGTATTAGTGTAAAATATATCATATTTATTCATTCAATTCAATTAAATAATTACTATGTAATGATGATCATGTAGAACGAGTCGCATCACATCGTGGAGACGGTATTCCGTACGTACGCACGAGCGATGATATTGTTCCCATGATCGTGGAATTGTATTTAAGTGTATTTATACTATTTCAGTATCAATATAACTTTATAATAATTATATATAGTTTCTCATTACACCATTATACCCATCCTTGTAAGGTGATGGTGGAAAATAGATTACACCACGGCGTGGAGACGGTATTCCATACGTACGCACGCGCGGTGATTTCATTTTTCCGTAGGATGGATAGAAGGTGAATTAGGGTTGTTTCATATTTATAATAACATATCAGTATGTAAGTAATACTGATGTTATTACTTTATCATGAAACAACTAAAGAAGAAGAAGTTGAAGAAGAAAGAAATTGAAAAGATCGGTAATGGATATTACCTCTTCTTTGAAACGCCTCTTTGAATCCTCCACTTAGGGAACTAATATTGGTCTTTTAAGAAGACCAGGACCTTTAGGATTATTCTAGGGAAGTGTAGAAGGTATTTTGGTAGGGTTTGGCAGATCTTGAGTGCTCAAATTGGTGTGAGGAGGAGGGGGAGGAGGTTCCCTTTTATAAGGGAGGAGAGGGGCACCATAGAAATATCTCAAAATATTATTTTATATTAAAGTCAAAATCGGTTTATAATGGTTCAAAAGGGTCTTATTTCGAAGGTAAAGTGGGGATGGGTCGAAATACTATCAACCAATAGGATTTAGACAAGTTTAGGTTATTATGTTAACCTTATCAATTAGATTTAACTCTAAGATAAATAATTTAACTTTTACCGTGTCTTTTTGTTTTCTTACACTATATGGTTAATACACGTACTATAATATGTCAAACTAACCCCAAATTGTTTATTATTAATATATATATCCTTATGTAAGTCATTTGGCCGAACCTTAGATTTTTAGGAATAAAATAACAATTAATAATATAATATTTGTTTTAAAAACTATTTTATGTCAATTTTGACACTATTTAGTAATTGATTTTTTTGAAACTCATAACAGAATGATAAGTTCGAAAAAAGTTAATTAAATCAATAATAACATGTCATATTAACCTATAAAATTAGTTTAATTCATAAAAAGTCTCAAAGTATATTTATTTGGGTATTTATAACATCAATTATGTCAATATTTCATTAATAAGATAACTACTGCATCATCGTTGTGCCATAAATAAATTAAATTATTTAATGTATAAAAATTTCAAATAAAATACCATTATGTAGGAAATCTTTTTAGATTTCTAATGAATATTTATAGTTGAATGTATCTTATGTATAACCCCATATTAAAAATGTTTTAGTAAATAAACTTTGATTTTAACTCTTTTAACCCTTCTTTAAATAAATTAATAATAAATGTCCTAATCTAATCCAAGTGGGCCTAAATGGTCATATTTTATTCCTAATCTTGTTTTTGGTCGAATTACACTTATACAATAGAATTTGGACATGTTTTAGGGTAATAATAATATCATTTTTACCCTTAATTACCCTATTTACTTTTAACCGTGGTAAAAAAGACAAAAGTTACTATTCACCAAAAATTATTTTCATCTCATTGAACCACATTTTAGTCCTTGATATTAACCGTGTCTCTCGAATTTTCGAAATTCCACTCACAGAAGCGGGAAAATTAAGTTTTATGAAAAATTCAGTTTTTTTAACTACCACTTAGTGGTTTCACTATTCATCAAAAAATGAAAGTTTCCAGAAAAATACCAAAAATTAGGCCTAAGCTATATTTGATATTATGAATTCAAAAATGATGTCTATTTTATCAAATTCAAAACATATCAGTTACATTAATTAATTTAAAAAATTAATTCCCGTCGTCAAAACAAATAGCGTGTTTTTAAGAGATAATAACTATCAAAAGATTGACACTTGTTTATGTCTGGTTTAAATGTGAAATTACATCCAATGACCAAAATTATATTAAATTGTAAAAATATATTCTAAATACACTTTAAAACCACTCAAATTAATAATTTATCACTATTAATTATTTCTATTAAAAAAGTTGTTTTTAATTAAAATTTAGTAATTTTCACTATTTATCAGAATATGAAAGTTATCCGAAAAGTACCAAAATTTTACCCTAAGCTAATTTTAATATTCTGAATCCAAAAATGAAGTCCATTTTGAAAAATAAAAGTTACAAAATTTCAAAAAGTGGTTATTACTATTCATAACGGCTAGTTTTAATAATATTTAATAGCATATCGTTGTTTAGTGAAACTCGGTATTGCGTACTACACACGCTATCAAGGAAGGTCGTGATTGCGTGTAATGAAAGGAAAGTCAAGGATGCGTGTTGTGCAAGATACTTTTGGTGTAGCATACAATACAAGACATTAATGAAATTAAAAAGAATATTTTTCATAAAATCTCGGGGTGTTACATTCTACCCCCCTTAAAATGAATTTCGCCCTCGAAATTCGTCGGGGTTTTAAATGGTTTACTACTTGAAAGTTTCTTTAATAGAAACCCACATCGTAAAAAGGAATACCAAAACCAATCTTTAAAAACAAAATTATGAAATGTAACGGTTACCCAAATAAACTAATCACTGGGTTTCCACATAGGTGAAAATATGGATATGGAAGAAAAATCTAACCATCATGTTCTGAGGGAGAGTGGTAGAGAACATGGCTATGGAAAAGCCAAAAATCACAAATCCATAAATTTTTTACGATCTAAGGTACCATCTGATTAATCAGATATAAGAGCACTAGGACAACATTTTTGGTTTTCAAGATCGTTTCCCTAAAGTTGAAGAATTTGAATAAGAATAAATACTTACTTTATTTTGGTACAATATCACTGTTGTTCATTCCTTGAACAATTTCTATTTCATCTCTTAAATAAATGAAGTTTAATTTTTTATTTCGGAAGTGTTAGCAGATCATGTGATAGAATGAAGGGTCATTCCATCTGTCTCAAACAAAAGGTTAGAAAAGTTATCAAAAAATACATAAGTCCATCTATAGTGAGATTAATCATATATGGTTCCTAAAATGGACTTATACTTCATATATCGTACTACTTAATAAAATAAAACTAGTTTCTACTAAACAGGGACTTCCTATAGGCTAGTGGTAGGCGATAAAGGTCAGTCGCACTTCGGTTGTGGGTTCGATTCCCACAGCCTTGTCCGACGCGATGGGTTGTCGCCCGTCCTGTAGGTTGTCCTTTTTCTAAAACTATATTACTATAACATCCCATAAATAATATCGAAAAAACTTCTATCCTTAAACAATACTAACTTATGTCCAACATAATCCATTCCAATCTTTAGGCTTATCCATAATACTGCAGTCCACTCTCATAACATAGTGAAAACGATTACCAGAGATTTAATACCATCGTTGATCCCCATATATCATAAGATATGTTTTGTTGGTCACATTTCAAACATTCAAAGTCCTTAATCATGTATTCTCTTGAATACCTTAGTGAAAACATGAATGCAGTCAAAATTCTATATACTCAAACCATGATATCACTTAGTCCTTATATCAATCATGAGCTCATGGATACTGTTAAACATTTCATTTTCTCGTTTTCCCTTCATTATGCACATATCATCTTATTTCCAAAAAAATATCTCAATCATTTTGAATACCACATTAGACCAACACATAAATATTCTAATACTTTATGATACCACATTATTTTGGAATCCCATTACATAAACACTTAATCATTCCACCACATCGTTTCCATATTCAACATCGCCAATAGTGATCACATGTGACTGCCCTTTGTCCTTTGCCTTAAGCGGTTGCTCATGTTGATCATCACTAACCCTTAGATTAGGGAATTTATTAGCATAATGCCCCATTTCCTTGCACTTGAATCATTGAAGTGTTGGTGGTGCGTTCTCTGTAGTGTTTTCTTTATTCACATCATTAGAATCCCTTTTTCCATTACTTCGACACTCAGCTGCTCGATGACCTTCTTTTCCATACATAAAACATTTTCTAGTCCCTTTGAGACAATCTCCACCATGATTCTTTCCACACTTTGTGCATAAGGAAACATTCATCTTCTTTTCACCTTTATTCTGAGATTTCTCCTTGAACTCCATATTTCGTTTCTTGTCAAAAACATGAGATGGATATGTAACACCAACATCCATTTCTACCATGATAACACAACGCACAATTTCTTCATAGCTAATGAAGTCTCTTATAGCTAATTCCCTTCGAAGACTTGGTTTTAAGCCGCTGAAAAATCGATCACTTTACTTTCAGGTTGGATGATAATGACAAATGCATACCTTGCAAGTCTTGTAAAATTCGCTTTGTATATACCGACAGATTCATCATCCTTCTGCTTCAGCTCAAGAAACTCCTTTTCCATCTTTTTTCGAAGAATACGAGGGAAGTACTTACTGAAAAACAATTTCTTGAACTCGTCCCATTCCATGGACTCAATTTCATCTCTTGGCCCCGTATTCTTGATAAGATTCCACCATTGATCAGCTTCACCTTCCAAACGATATACTGCTAAGATGAATTTATCATGTTCAGAACATTGAAGAACTGAAAATATCTTTTCAGTGGTACTGATCCATTGTTCAGCAACAAGTGGATCGGAAGTCCCACTGAAAGAAGGTGGACGTTGCCGCATGAAAGACTCAATAGAATATTGTTCCCTTCTCTGCTCATTTGGAAGTCCATAATGATTCATAGCTTGTGTAAGTATAGCAATAAGATTTTGCACTCCATCTCCCATAACATTTGTTTGTTCAGGAGGACAATCATTGCATTGTCCATTTCATTGATCAACACGGTTCTTTCGGGTTCCAACCATCGTCTAAAACCCAAAAAGAATAGTGTGAGAGGCAAAAATCATGCTAGGGAAGACAACATTATAAAGGGGGAGTATCCTCAATATCTAACTTCTTAGGTTAAATTCTATGATCGTTACTGTAGTTCTAGGACTGTATCTTATACGTATAATTATCCTTAGGGACATCCATAGACATACCTTAGAAATATCTCTAGGGATCTCACTAACGTTTTCTCATCCTAGTTTCCAAAGGTTGACTAAACCTTTCCTCTGATACCAACTGTAGAGACCCGAAGCCTGACGTACATAGACTTTACATTACTTTTTCGAAATACTTATTACATAACAAAAACACACACACAAGGATCGTAAAAGTTTAGTGTCTTTGGAAACTCGGAATATAATCTTCTAATCCTGGTGAAAGATCTTCAACATATCCCATAAAGATCTTCCTTTTTTTTATACCTAAAATCTTTCTTTATATCCTGGGGAAAAGTAAACATAAAAGGGTGAGCTCAAATGCTCAGTAAGGGTAAACTAAATAAATTTCATTCACATCATATACTTAATAACATAAATTTTGGAAATCTTAACCTGCAAAAGAAATCATAATTTCATAACATGGGATAAATCATAGTAGTGAATGGTAAACCCCAATAATCATAACATAAAACATGAAACTTTGTGGAATACACACATAATCATAAAGAATCATTTCTTGTTAGTCAAGACTCATTGCCAAGACTATCTTAGTGGACAAAGTCCCTTTCTGAACCAAGTCACCCTCGTTTCAGTCCTGTTTCACTGAACCGGTATAACCTACCATTCCAGCCATGTCTATCTCATGAGATATAAAATCTTTACCCAATGCATTGGAGGGATGTATAGGTCTCACCCATCTCATAATGATACCATTCTTATGTGTGCCACAAAATCATAAATCATACATCATTGCATAACCCATGTAATAAAAATGGGATTCTTAAACAACATGACATCATAAAACCATTCATATAAGATAAAGGATTTCATAAACATAATTCCATCACAACATAGTAAAATCAATGTAAAAATATGGATAGAAACAGAACCCTTTATTATCTTATATGGAAAATAATTTTGATAAAACACTTGAAATGAATTCTTGAGGAAAATATCATTTCTTCTTCAAAATCAATTTCTTTTCACAAAACATCATGCAATTTTAAAAGAAAGAGATTTTATTGAAAATAGTCATGAAATATTTTGGATGAAGCTACATGAAAATAAGTCTTTATAAAACTGTAAAAATCCGTTCGTGTCGTTTAAGATAAAAAAACATTCTTCTCGTACTTTTGTTGGAAAAGTCAAAAAGTACCTCGTACGAAAAACGACAAAAGATTCCTTTCATATCTTTTACTAAAAACACACCGAAGGGTAAAATTGGATATAAAATATTGTATAAGGATATACATATTGAGGAAACATGGATGTGGATGATAAAATACACCCCAGTAAATACCAAAGTATAAACAATCTCGGATAAAAATGAGATTGTGATATTTCCCTTACCTTAGGTCCGATTTGCTTTGTACGTGTCTGAAGCTCCTGTATAATGGTTTAAATAATGTTATTGACGTATTACAGAATCATACATATTGATATGATATCATATATGGTCATATTCTTAGCTTCTTATTAGTAATATTTCATTATTACTTGTTACTCGGGTCTTTATTGCCTTTTGTTCTTATGCGTGTTTTGCCGAATAAATTCGTATTCTTCTTTTAAGGATATAGATACCTTATATCCAGAATGGTATTAGTGTAACATATATCATATTTATTCATTCAATTCATTTATATAATTACTATGTAATGATGATCATGTAGAACGAGTCGCATCACATCGTGGAGACGGTATTCCGTACGTACGCACGAGCGATGATATTGTTCCCATGATCGTGGAATTGTATTTAAGTATATTTATACTATTTCAGTATCAATATAACTTTATAATAATTATATATATTTACTCATTACGCCATTATACCCATCCTTGTAAGGTGATGGTGGAAAATAGATTACACCACGGCGTGAAGACGGTATTCCGTACGTACGCACGCGCGGTGATTTCATTTTTCCGTAGGATGGATAGAAGGTGAATTAGGGTTGTTTCATATTTATAATAACATATCATTATGTAATTAATACTGATGTTATTACTTTATCATGAAACAACTAAAGAAGAAGAAGTTGACGAAGAATGAAATTGAAAAGATCGGTAATGGATATTACCTCTTCTTTGAAACGCCTCTTTGAATCCTCCACTTAGGGAACTAAGATTGGTCTTTGAAGAAGAGAAGGACCTCTAGGATTATTCTAGGGAAGTGGAGAAGGGATTTTGGCAGGGGTTGGCCAAGCTTGAGTGCTCAAATTGGTGTGAGGAGGAGGGGGAGGAGGTGCCCTTTTATAAGGGAGGAGAGGGGCACCTTAGGAATATCTCAAAATATTATTTTATATTAAAGTCAAAATCGGTTTATAATGGTTCCAAAGGGTCTTATATCGAAGGTAAAGTGGGGATGGGTAGAAATCCTATCAACCAATATGATTTAGACAAGTTTAGGTTATTATTTTAACCTTATCAATTAGATTTAACTCTAAGTTAAATAATTTATCTTTTACCATGTCTTTTTGTTTTCTTACACTATATGGTTAATACACTTACTATAACATGCCAAACGAACCCCAAATTGTTTATTATTAATATATATATCCTTAATTAAGTCATTTGGCCGAACCTTAGATTTTTTAGAATAAAATAACAATTAATAATATAATATTTGTTTTAAAAACTATTTTATGTCAATTTTGACACTATTTAGTAATTGATTTTTGTGAAACTCATAACAGAATGATAAGTTCGAACAAAGTTAATTAAATCAATAATAACATGTCATATTAACCTAGAAAATTAGTGGAATTCATAAAAAGTCTCAAATTATATTTATTTGGGTATTTATAACATCAATTATGTCAATATTTCATTAATAAGATAATTACTGCATCATCGTTGTGTCATAAATAAATTAAATTATTTAATGTATAAAAATTACAAATAAAATACCATTATGTAGGAAATCTTTTTATCTTTCTAATGAATATTTATAGTCGAATGTATCTTATGTATAACCCCATATTAAAAATGTTTTAGTAAATAAACATTGATTTTAACTCTTTTAACCCTTCTTTAAATAAATTAATAATAAATGTCCTAATCTAATCCAAGTGGGCCTAAATGGTCATATTTTATTTCTAAGCTTGTTTTTGGTCGAATTACACTTATGCAATAGAATTTGGACATGTGTTAGGGTAATAATAATATCATTTTTACCCTTAATTACCCTATTTACTTTTAACCGTGGTAAAAAAAAAGTCAAAAGTTACTATTCACCAAAAAATATTTTCATCTCATTGAACCACATTTTAGTCCTTGATATTAACCGTGTCTCTCGGATTTTCGAAATTCCACTCACAAAAGCGGGAAAATTAAGTTTTATGAAAAATTCAGTTTTTTTAACTATCACTTAGTGGTTTCACTATTCATCTAAAAATGAAAGTTTCTAGAAAAATACCAAAAATTAGGCCTAAGCTATATTTGATATTATGAATTCAAAAATGATGTCTATTTTATCAAATTCAAAACATATCAGTTACATTAATTAATTTAAAAAATTAATTCCCGTCGTCAAAATAAATAGCGTGTTTTTAAGAGATAATAACTATCAAAAGATTGACACTTGTTTATGTCTGGTTTAAATGTGAAATTACATCCAATGACCAAAATTGTATTAAATTGTAAAAATATATTCTAAATATACTTTAAAACCACTCAAATTAATAATTTATCACTATTAATTATTTCTATTAAAAAAGTTGTTTTTAATTAAAATTTAGTAATTTTCACTATTCATCAGAATATGAAAGTTATCTGAAAAGTAACAAAATTTTACCCTAAGCTAATTTTAATATTCCGAATCCAAAAATGAAGTCCATTTTGAAAAATAAAAGTTAAAAAATTTCAAAAAGTGGTTATTACTATTCATAACGGCTAGTTTTAATAATATTTAATAGCTTATCGTTGTTTAGTGAAACTTGGTATTACGTACTACACACGCTATCAAGGAAGGTCGTGATTGCATGTAATGAAAGGCAAGTCAAGGATGCGTGTTGTGCAAGCTCCTTTTGGTGTAGCGTAGAACACAAGACATTAATGAAATTAAAAAGAATATTTTTCATAAAATCTCGGGGTGTTACAGATGGAATTTGTTTAATCCACAGGAGCTCATTCCATCGGTCCACCTGAACCTGGGTATCCAATGTCCGATAGAAAACGCAACCCGAGAAATCCACTGAATTGGTAAGCGTGAAAACACACCTATCAGGATTCGTGGAGGTTTCAATGAGATGGAAGGATCAATGTTGTTCTTTTTCAAGGATCTCCTTAATAAAATCGGGGTACCTGCTGGCTTCCTTAAAACATAATTGTGGAGTCTGGACAACATGGAAAACCAAGGCACGCCCCCAACTAGTTTTGATGCTAGAAGGAAACTGTGCCCTCCCCAATGTTCCAGCGGGCCAGAGGTTGCAGAGCAGAGAGGATGGGGAGAAGCGACGAGAGGAAGGAGGACATGTTTCATGTCACCGTCGGCGGGTTGCACTCAATAGCCCTGCTGCTTATCTTACCCCAAAGATTTTAATGCTCAATAATGTCCCAGGCCAGGCTTACATACCTACAAAACTGAGTGTCCGCCATGCTTCGAACGTTGATCCCACCTTCCCGAATGGGCTTGGGCATCTTATCCCAAGCCACCCAGTAATGCTTCCCTTCCCCGCGGGCATCCCAAATAAAGCTCGCAAGGATCCTGTCAATATTCCTAATGACACCTTTCAGACCCTTGATCCCCAAAAAAGTGTGCACTGGGGGGGCCAGAATGACACTGTTGACGAGAGCAATGTGGCCCCAAATGGATATGAAGTTATTATTTCAATTAGGCACTCTATCTGCTATCTTGGCAATAACCAGATCAAAATCTCTGATCCGAAGCCAGTTAGAGGAGATCGAGGCACCTAGATAGGACATGGGAAGGCATCCACGCTGAATGGCCAGGGTGTTGCAGATCCAGGCCGCTCGGCTAGGAGGGCACTGTTTGGAGAGGAAGATTTCACTTTTTGACTTATTGATGACTTGACCACTCCACTACCTATAGATCTCAAACACTTTAATCAGGCCACGAATCGACTTCCTGTTGGTATTAAGGAAGATCAAAGTATCGTCTGCATACATGAGATGAGAAACTGATGGGAGGTTCCCCATTCTGTTGTAAGGTTGCACCTCCCCCATGTTAAGGCTTCTATGAATGAGATGGATAAGGAATATTTGGGAGAGAATGAAGAGGTTGGGGGAGATAGGATCGCCCTGCCTCAAGCCACGAGTCGCATTGCAGAAACCATGGGACTTGCCCATGAAATTTCCTGCCAGCCAGGAGGAGCTGAAACATCAGAAGATGAGGTCGATGAAAGTAGGGGATAATCCCATACCTACCAACATGTTGTTGATATAACACCATTCGATGCAATCATAGGTTTTGCACATATCCAGTTTAATAACCAGATTAGATCCATGAGTCTTGATATTGAGATCCCACAACATCTCCTGGGCCAACACAACAACACCCTGAATGGACCGGCCCTTCACGAAGCCATGTTGCTCCTCAAATACCCATTGAGGATAGTGAAAAACCTTACTAGAATTGATGATACTAGTAATAATTTTAAATGTTATGTTAGACAAACTAACTGGGAGAAAATGGAGGATGGAGGATGGGTTCTTAATCGTGGACAGGAGGACAAGAATAGTGGTCGTCACGACCCTTGGGATAATACCTCATGGAAGAAGTCTTGAATGGATTTGGAGAGATCAACCTTAAAAACCTCCCAGGATTCCATATAAAAAGAGCCAGGGAAACCATCAGGACCGAGTGCACTTTTAGGTTTGAGGTTCAAGATGGCCTTGTGAATTTCTGCTTCTTCAGGCACAGTCACTAGAATGTCATTATCCTGGGGGGACATGGTCTTTGGAATATCAACTAGGGCCTCTGTCACGCCTCTAGGATATCCATTGGACATGTTAGGATTTGGACCTGCAAGAAGGTCCTTGAAAAAGTTGAGCTCCAGGTTTCCCACAACATCTCTGTCATTCGAGAAGGACCCGTCCTCCATCAAGATGTTGAGAGCAACTGAGCGTTTGCTCTCCTTGATACACGGGTGGAAATACGCAGTGTTCTTATCCCCCTCTTCCAGCCAATGGATCCTCGTGGATTCCCTTGCCGTTTTCTCCTGACGAAGAATCAGGTCTGAGAGGGAGTCTTTCCTGGATGATAGAGCAGAGAACACCCGGTCATCTCATGCCTCCTCAAGAGAGGTTTCTAGACGTTCCACTTCCAGCATCACATTATCCATGTCAAAATCATCCAGCGGAATATTATTAACCTAGGATTGATGACGGGTCTTAAGCCTCTGAAATTTAGAATGAAGCGATATCCACTGACCTCAATGGACGGGATCAGACCAGGAATCACTGATAGTTTGGTGATAGCCAAGCTGACCTCTCCAATGCTGAGAAAATCTGAAGGAGTCCCTATTATCCTGCAACATGGAAAACGTAACAAGAAGTGAAGAGTGATCTGAAATGCCTCGCACTAGATGGGACACCTTAGTATTAGGGAAAAAAGAAACTACATGCAAGTTTTCCAGACACCGATCCAACCTGCTCTGGGGCCGGTTGGTTCTTTGTTGGTTATTACACCACGTGAAGGGATCCCCAGTGAAGCCAAAGTCCAAGAGGCTTTTTCCTGCCATAAAGAGGCGGAAATCCATACTTTCCTGTTTGGGGAAAGGGACCCTTCCCTTTTTTCCTCTGGATCCACAATAATGTTAAAATCATTGCCCAAAATCCCAAGGGAGTTTCCAGGGTCGAAATTATTGAGGTCATTTTAAAGAACCACTCTGCGCTGGGCATCACAGCTTCCATAGTCAAAAGAGGCAAAGAAAAAACCTCCATCAAGAGTAACCTTGGTTGTGATGAACTGATCACCCACCTGAACAAGATCCACTTGCTCGTTCTTTTTCCAGAAGATCCAAATATGGTTGTTCAAGGGATCAACATGCATAAAAGCATGCATTCTGAGTTCGTGGGAGAAATCTGAGATTTTGGATAAATCCTGCTTGTGTTCCATGACACCAACTAGAATAGCCTTGTGCTTCCGAATCTTAGCAACCAAGAAATCCGTCTTCACCCGGGCACCAAGAACACACGTGTTCCAGATGATCAAAGGGATCATTGGGAGAATTGTGACCCGGCTCTTGCCCCGACACATCTAGCGTTCAACTGGTAGGAGGGGGAGTACGTCCTTTGAATTCTTAATAGTAATCGGGTGCGCATGCCCTTTCTTTTGGAAGGAGATGGAAAAGCTGGAGCAGAACTTACCAAGGGGAGGGGATGGTCCAATTCACAGCCTTCAACCCGGGACTGGGGGGAGAATCCACTATCTCCATTCTGCGAACAGGGGAGAAGGCTTTGGCTGGGGAGGCGAAACCAGGGGCACTTCTGGACATGGAATTAGGAGTAGGAGGTAATGGAAGCTGGAGAGCTCATCTTACACCAATGGGAGAAGGAGGGGGATGTAGGGAAAGCCAGGGGGCAGCTGCGAGAGAGGCATAGACGGCAAGAGGCACAGAAAATGGCCAAGCATGTGGACTAGATCAAGCACTCTGGGAGCTACCATCAGGTTGAGAAACTGAGGAACAATCGGCCCTATGGGGGGATGACTCTACTCCACTTGAAATGGACCAAAGGCCCCATCGCCGCTTTTAGCACCGAGGTTTAGGCCTCTGGGGAAGGAGAAGATCAGACCATAGGTGCTGTAAAAGAGACTCCGACTTCATCTGAAGGTACAAACTGAGGTGATAAAGGGGGAGGAGGGAACTCAGGTTCCAAGGGCCGGTTTGGGGTCACCCGGGTAGGACCACGATGTACAACATGAGCATTCTTCCTACACACCTATATTGAGTGGCCCTGCAGGAGGCAAGAGGAGCAGAACAGAGGATAGACAGGGTACAAAATGACTTGGGGCCAGGAGAAGGATCCCTTCACCATGATCACGATCTTTTCCAGGGGAGGATGGGAGATATCCAGCTCCACACAGATATGGGCCTCAGATGAAAAAGAGCAACACCGGGTTCTGTCATCCGAGCAGAGGAACCTCCCCAGAGAATTACCTATAAACCTAAGGAAACCTTCATTCTGAAGTGGGAAGGGGACGCTAGGGGGACAAAGCTGCACCACTGCCATGGGGATCTACTTTCCCTTGTGCACGTCCAACGACCACCGAGAGAGGTTAAAACGCCACCTTCCCATGATTCGTGGAGCTCGGCACCAGGCATGGACGAAATCCTCCCCCGATCCAAAGACCAAGCAGAAAACATGACGGTGGATTTCCAAAACCGTCACCGGAACAGACAGATCCCAGGAGCGCACAAAACGTTTAAAGGCCTCTAGCGAGGGTTTGGTCGTGCCAAACCGCGCCACCAAAGTCCACATGAGCCAGGACTCAGCATGGGCGTAGGCATCCGCCGAGACCTCCACCTCCAAACAGGAGCCATCACGCGAGACGACCGGAGAGGGAAAGGATATCTCCAGGAAAAGAGGGCCAGGGGGACCAGGAGACGGGCTGCATAGGGCATCCTTGAAGGATGATCACCACCGGCGAACCTCACAGGAGTGGCCAGCATCGGATAGAGGGGGCCGATCGGCCAGGACAACAGGGATCGGTCCCGGGGCCAGGGGCACCGGACAAGAAGGAGCCACGACGAGGCCCGCCCACGGAACTGCAATGGGTGAAAAAATTTGAAAATAAGGAGGCGCGGGGGCGTGTTCTCTTTGGCTGGGCAACGCGAATCCATCCCATATTTTTCCAAACAAAAATGTTATATTAATATTATTACTTAATATGTTAGTTATCACCTAGAGATTGTAATGGATGATATATATAGGATTTAATAGATTATTAATATATATATATATATTACAGACATTTATTGGTTATAAATGGATTATAAATAATTATAATAATCATTTAAATGAAAAATAAATATTTTCAGATAAACTGTATTTTCCTAAAAGATTGTCTAATCACACTTGAACAACATAATTTAAAATTATAATTTAACATTTTTAAAATATTCATTAGAAAAATTAAACGTCAGTTTTCAATAATTAACATTAAAATTATTTTAGGAAATTTTTTTATGATTTTTATGAGAAGTTATATTTTTAATGAATAGTAGAAATCTCTGGATCTTAATTGAATATTTCCATTATGTCTAAGTAATTTATAATTTTTTTTATATTTTATTTGGTTTTAATTTCTAAATAGTTAAATTTTACATATATTAATCATGTTTATTAAAATCTAATAATTCTCATATTGAATTTCGATATAAAAAATAGTAATTTTTTGAACATTTTCACTTTTAAAACTTTCATTCTCATCGCGTATGCGAGATTAATTTTAAATAAAAATATACCTATTTGGAGATTTCAATTTTGATAAATGAATTAAATAATTATAATAATTATAATTTATATGATCTAATATGGTAAACATAATTTTTTACCATAATTAGTAGTGAAAATAGATTAATTATTTACAATGATTATGGTATAAACGAGTTCACTTAGTTGTTAAACATAGAATATAAGGTATAAGAAAGACCCAAAACATTTCCAAAACACATTTTATAGGACATTTTAGAACTTATCAATTATAGTATCAATAATGGACCATTATTGGGTCACAATGATATGAAAAAAACATGGGTGGAATTCATTATTTCATTACAATTACAACTATGCCACTCACCCAACTGAAAAAAGGGAACCCCCTCTCCCCTCCACTTTGCAGATTAAAACTACACTGGATCTGAAAATTCCTACCAAAATCACATAAAAATTGCCATCCTATAATCCTAGAATACATATCATGGGTATTAATAAAACATTAAAATGATTTATTGAATAACTGGAGGATACCTAAAGAAGCTTTAATGTTCTTTATCGGATGACTTCATTTTATTTCCTTATCCACCTTCTTAAATTATTTTCAAAACGTGATGATATAAAAATGTAAGTATAAATCATATAATGATATGTTTTTATTTTAATATTGTGACCTAAGAACACAAAAAATTCAACAAATGTTTTATGAAATCTTATATCGTGGGTACGGAGGACTATCGCCTCGCGAACCAGTGTCATTCATTGTTTTCCATTACAATCTATCATGGTTGAGTATAATGATAGATATAAAGTATATATAATATTTAAAACATATTTAGAACGATTTTATTATTATAACACATATATATTTTCACCTTCTTTTCAATAGGAGTCATGATAACGTCGCCCGTGTGTACGACAGACTACTTCCTTGCGAAGCGATGTGACTCATCTTTTAGTAATGCTTCACATGAAAGGTGATAATGATAAACGTAATTATTACATGTGATATAAATGACATAATTATTATATTATTGAAACATTTATCATTATTTAAATATTATATATTTCATTTTATTTCTTTCCTTTTCACTCACGTAATGATGATTACATTGTTTGTGCACATGTCGACTACCACCTTCATGAAGCGATGCGACTCTTTTTTCAACACCAAAACACACAGAAAAAATATATAAGTATATAACATAATATTAATGATATTATTATCAGTGCGTAATCGAAAAAATTTATTACCTCCCTCCCATAACGACTAGTGAGAAATATAAACATTACCGAGGTGTACGTATGACTTACTGTCTCCATGATCGCATCAGAATTAATTTCTCATATACATCATTCATGATTGGTTTTAAAGGTAATGTTGATGTAAAAATATGGAAATTGTTTCATAATTATTATTATGGAAATGATAGAACTATATAATATGGGAAAATAATATGGACTCCTATAATAAAACAAAAATGATATAATAAGGAAATTAACACTCAAAAAAGTTAAAATAATGAAATAATGTTAATAAAATTGTAATAATAAGTTATCAAAGGATAATAAATGATATCAAAAATATTAATATTTTTTCTATAAAAAGTTAATAACACATTTAAAACCACTATACTAGATTCAAATGAATGTCCAACCAAAAGGAAGCTTAAGGTAATAGATTTCTTCTCAACATCAATTCATTGAGGCATATTATAATGTAATTCACATAATTACATTTATATGGTTTATATACTACCCCATGAACGTTTCAATTTTAATTCTTTCATAAAATGGGTTTTTAATTAAAATTTACCAAGTAATAAACAATATCGTAACTCAATTTCATTTCATTGGGATATATTACTTCCTTATAGTCGTTAATATTCCATGATTATGTGTATAAAATATTTTCAATATATATTTTTTTGTTTATAATTTATGTATTTCTATTTATAGTTGATACACATAATTTATTCATTTACAAATGTTCACTTTGAAGTTATGACCATTTTAACGGTTTATTATACAATATCATTCCAATCAAGATTTTTTATTATTGTATTTAATTAATTTAAATTATATAATAATGGTTTCCTAAAACCATTATTTTTCTTCTTATCTTGTTATTAATGATCATTTTTAAGTGATTGTACCATTGTCTACCTTTTTTCTCTTAAAATTATTTAGAAAATGATCTAATAAAATTTTACATCATTTCTCTCTTCAATCAAAAATCTATTTTCTTACAAAACCAGGTTTTCTAAAAAAGTTTAAATTATTTTTCAATTAAATATTTATAAATGATTTATTAAAATATTTTTTTATCCATTTTGTATGTTTACCCAAAAAAATCAAATATATATTATTTTTTCATTCTGAAAAATACAATTTTATTACATCTTTACTATGAAAAAAGATTGTTCTTTGGATAATGTATAAAATTACGCACCAATATGGAAATATTTTTTTGTAAAGATTTCATAACATGTGTAGGAGGATGTTTTAAAATAATTGTTTTTTGAGTATTATTATCAAAGAAAAGGGTTTATAAAGTTTTTTTGAAATGAAAAGGCTATTTTCATCAAGAAATTTTTTTATGATTTTTATGGAATTTAATTCATTAATGATTTTTTTTAAAATATAATAGAATGGGGATATCTTGTATTGATACTGTCTATATGTTCTCTCTGGATGGTTTTTGGTCAGTAAACTAATAAATGTATTGACATTCACTCCCTTGATTCATTTTTTTGTAGTCAATAACTTTCCATTTAAATGTTCACTTTACTATAATAATTGGACAATAAATTTCCACTAAATATCCATATTAGTTATCATGAATACGTTTATTTCTAAACCCATATATCATTTTTAGATATGGTGTACTAATTTGAATATTATGTTTTATCTAGGGAAATATTGAAAAATCCGTATTATTTACACAACAACAATATTTGATAAAGATCATTGATTATGAATTAATTAGATTATTCAATATAAGAGGAATTATTTGGAATGGTACGACACATGTGGGTTCTGGTTATAGATAACACCTCAATACATCGATAGTCTCAAGAGAATAATTAGTTGGAAAACCATAGTTAAGTGGGTTTTTTCCAGTTTGTTTTAAACCTTCTTATGAAAGGTTTTGATAGTAAAGGTTCTATGTATCTAGGAAACATGGCATCTAATAATTAATCATTTCCTTTATTTAGTATTCAATTATTTTATCTAGGATATTTTCACTATAAATCTATCCTTGGGTGCATTTCATTCTTAGTAATTTAAATGTAATGTATTTTTTGTTATTTAACATTACATATTGTGTAAACACATCATTCTCATTTTATAGATTACAAGACTTGTGTATTCAATTTTTTACATTTCAATATTTATTATTTTGATTGATTCATTATTTCTTCCACTATGCATATCTCGTACTAGGTATTTGAGATCAAAATTATTTTACTACCTTTCCCCACGATTCCATGAATATTACTATGATTGAGATGCATGGATATTCTTGAGGAAATAATGTTTTTCTAAAAAAACACTATGATATTATTTTTTATCCAACATAACATGAGACTCATGTATCTATCTTATTTACCAAAACTACTAAACTATTTGGTCCTTTAGGATGCAATTACTTGTTTCTTATAAAAATATAATGTTAGGAGAAATTTTATCCAGTCTACTTTGTTCAGGTATTTATAGTTGGTATCAAATAATGTTTAGTACACACCTTGGAAACATGATTTTGGATAACATAGATTAGGGATCATAACCCTAAGATAGACATTGATGATATGCATAGAAGAACATCATAATGTTTTGGTAAGATATATATTATATGGTATTTCCTGTATATTAATACATACAAATATGTATACTATAAGTAGATGTGTTTCTAAAAATGATATACCTATATTTAATAACTCTGAAAAGGGTGTGTCCGACTTTACTAAAGTGTTAACAAGTATACGATAATGGGAATTATTGTACACATTGTTTGACATTCACATGGGATATTCTTAGGATAATTCACATTTTCTTTACAAACCATTATGAAACATTTGAATATATGATAATAATGAATTTCCTAGGGTAATACTATAGTTTCATAGACTGAAAGTAAAATTTCACAATATAGACATAATATAAATCGTTATATGGTTTTCTCATTGTGATTATTATTTCTCAAACATTGGTTGTTTGTTTTTGTCAATGACTGGATCCCAAAATAATCATTCTAAAATTGATTATGAAGAAAAAGGTGGTGAAAATGATAAACCAAATGGGATTTTGATAGGATTGGATGTCATCATGTTTATTCCAAATATATTTTCATGAAACATTCTTAGCAACATTTACATTAACTATCTCTTAGACTCAGAAAATATGAGAAGGAAAATGTTTTCTAAAATAATGATCAGTGTAATACATGGAAAAAAGAATCCTCAATTTCTATTATGTATGAAATGTGGGCGAATACACCAAGTAAAATGTCTCAATGGAATGGGGAATTGACTTGTGTGTGGAAAATAAGGGCATAAAAAAATAATTTCCAAGGAAAAATTAAGTGTACAAAGGAACAAAATAAATCTTATCCAAAGGATCCATTTATAGATAATCATCTTAAATGTGAGGATCATTTAAATTACCTGATTAAATGAACTCTTGTAATGGTTAACCCCTATACCATGGAAAGACTTACATTAAAATAATATGGATAAATTAATTAATTATTTTCATTCCATAATTAAATTGTTGAAACATTTTAATGGTGGTACTTTTGTTATAAGAATCATACAACATCTAAACATTATATTAAATATTAGAATAAATTTTTTATTCATTAACATAAGAGTTATGGATACCATCATCGGCTAAAGATTTTAAGATTGATATTAATGTGAAATTATTAAACACCATGTTTAGGTCATATGTGGTAGTAATTCCACAATATTAAGTATATTTATAGAGAATTTATGTAAACAATATATTTTAGTGGGAATGTTTTTTGAATAATAATTCCATTACATTTTATAGACATAAATATAAATGTATTGATAAAATTTAGGGTTAATATTATCGTTAATGAATTTCTAATAACAGTCAAATAAGATTCATAGAAGTTTGAAAAAAAGATTTTATTGAAAAAAATAGTAAATAATATATTTAATGATTAATTTTATTTCATGGTTGTTCATCACATTTTTGTGAACGTTTTTGGAATTATATTAATAGTGTTTATAAAAAGGGAAAACCACATGTATGGTGAAACCCCATCCCATCTGAGAAGAAGGTCAATGTTGAACCCATGACCGAAGGATGATAAGCATTTCATGCCTACCACTTGCCTTCATGATGTTATAACTAATACTTCATTGTTTTTAGTTAAAAAATTTGTTGAATAAATATTAATGATGAACCAATAGTGTCACTTTTAAGGTTTATAAACTAATGTATTAACCATATTTGTTTTGAGAAATAGTTAGAGGTAAATGTAAAGACCTATTTTATAGATCGTTAAATATGTTAAATATGAATTATAGTGCTTTGGGAATAAAAAAAACATTTTTTGATATTTATTTCTTAGAATAATGGACGAATTAGAAATTTATCGAATCACGACCAATGGATGAAATTATTCAAATAAAATAAAGATGTACTAAGTATGTATATTTCCATATATTATCAAATAATAAAATAATTGAACAACTTTACAAAAAGTTTTTTCATATAAAATACTATCATATTACCATCATCTTAGATGATATCAATGACCTTGTCACACCTATTAGATTTATAGAGTTGTGGACATAAAATTACCATTGATCATTAAAATTAATGCGATCAATAAAGTCAATAAATTTCTATAATTATTCATGTATTTCTTCAATGTCTATACAATCACATCAAACCAATGTTCTCATACATATAAACTTATTTATATTTTATTACATGTGACCTTTTTTACTTCCAAACTAGTCTTATTAAGAGGATATTTTATTGAACCTTTTACAATAACAGTATGTAAAAAATGGTATATCCAAATTCAAAACCCTTTATTACCGGGATCATGTTGAAATTTGAAGGACAAAATTTATTTAAGGTGGGGAGAATGTAAGAACAAAAAATTATAAAATATGAACAACATATTCGATAGTGTTTGTGACACGCAACACCAATAATAGAATATAATATTACATCATAATACTTCATGATATATTTAACATTTTAAAAAAATTTATTATATTATGTAAGTTGAAATGAATTAGATACTGAGTTATCCTTCATTACACGCAACAACAAGTTTCATAAATAACATATGTTACATGAAAGACTTTGTTTTACTGAACAACAATATATAATTAATATTATTATTTAATATGATAGTTATCACATAGCTGTATAAATATCATGTATTAAAAGGATTGACTAACTTAACAAAATATAAATTTTCCATGTACTTATTTGTTATCTACGGATTGTAAATAATAATAATAATTATTTAAATGAAAAGGAAATGTATTTGGAGAAATTGTATTTTCCTAAAAGATATTTTAGCTTCACCTAGAGCATATAATTTCAAATTAATTTTTAACTCTTTTGGTTTTTTAAAAATTAAATTTAATTTTTGAAATTAAATATATATTATATATGTAATTTTTTTATTTTTCTATAATTATCATATTCTGATTAATGGCGAAAAATATTGGATTTTAATGGAAAAATTCATTTTCATTTAAATAATTTATAATGGAATTTTTTATTTTGAAATAGGTTTAAAGTAAAAAATAGATTCATTATAAAAATAGTAATCCAATTTAGGTCATTGGAATCATTTTCATATTTAATTATTATATATAAAAATTGTAATATTTTTAACATTTTCTCTTAAAAACCTACATTCTCATCATATTCCGAGGATTGATTCAATATAAAATTATTAAAAATATGTTTTTTAAATTATGAAAAATGGATTCCATATTGGGAATAATAATGATTTAAATTTTTCAGAAAATATCCACTTATTTTTTTAACATTATTATAATTTAAGAAAATTAAAATTAATTACAGTGATTAATGTAAAAACAAGTTTACTTATTGCATAAACATAGAATATAAGGTATAATAATGAACTGAAAAATGTGAAAATACAATTTTATCTAATTATTTAAACCATATAATTTATATTATAGATAATTAGATATTATTGGTTCCATATTATATGTAAAAAATTGTGAAATCAAAATTTTATAAAAATTACATGTGTGCCACTCTTCCAACATATAAAAGGCTACCTCCTCTACTCTCTACTTCACATATTCAAAACACTTATTTATTTGAATAAAACATCCCATTTAAATTCCAAAATTCAAGATTACTATACATGAATTCTTATATTAGGGAAAATACATCCTCTTAAGGATTTATTGAAATCCTTAGGAGGATAACTGAAGAAGAGATAGTATTCTATAACGAGTGCCTTTATTTTATTTCCTTATAAAACTTATTAAATTATTTTCAAACCAAGATGATATAAAAAAATCAGATAACATATAATTAGATGTTTTTAAGCTAATTTTAGGACCTAAAACCACACACAGCTCAATATAATGGCTTACAAAATCATCATTCAAGTGTACAATGGACTACCTCCTCGCAAACCAGGGTCACTCGTTTTTCCACTACCACATATGAAGGTTGGGTATGCTGATGGATATGAAGTATTTATATAATATTTTTAACATATTTAAAAATATTCTGTCCCTTGATCACATATTACTTTTTACCTTTGATTTCATAGGATACACAATAATGTCGCTCGTGTGGATGACAGACTACAACACTGTGAGGCGATGGGATTTGTATTTCACTAACATTTATCATGGAAGGAGATACATATGAAGTAAATGATTATATTTCATATAAATGAAATAATAATTATATTAATTAAATTTTTATAAATTTGTAAATATAATATAAATAATTTACTTTCTTTCCATTTCACTAATGAAAAAATGATAACATCTTTCGTATACGTGTGGACTACCACCTTCACAAAGCCACGTGACTATTTTAATCACAAAAGGGGATTAATTATATAATTATATTATAATATATTAATTATATTGTGATCATTTTGTAAAGGTAAAATATTACCTACCCCTTTTCTATAATAACTGGTGAAAATGGAAAAGTTACTCATGTGTACGTACAGCCTATCATCTCAATGATCGTAAAATACTTCATTTTTCATAACCATCATTCATGATTGGTTTTAAAAGTAATATTTATGGTAAAATATGATAATTAATTCAACATTATTATTCTTGATATTATGTCATTATATAATATGGGAATGAAGTTGAACTACCATAACATAGAACGCATGGGAAACATGTCAATAAACACCCAAAAAATGAAAATAATATAACATTATTATTGAACATGTAATAATATATAATAAAATGATCATATATGATATTATAAATATTAATATGGTTGTGGAATAATTTAATAACTTGTTTTAAACAACTATATTGGATGTTAAAACATTTTATACCAAAAGGATTCATATGAAAAGGGATTTAAACTCAATTGAAATTCATTAATGAATATTATAAGGCTAGGAACCTAATTAGTTTAATATGGTGTATATAATGCCACATGAAAAGTAACATCATGAATAATTAATTATTCATGATATTTTATGTTTCAATTATAATTATTTCATCTAAGGGAATTTTAATTAATTGTTACCAAGTGGTAATGATTTTCATAACACAATTTATTTTGATTGGGTTATATTATATCCATATTTTCATTAATATTATATGCATATGTGTATAATTACTTTTGAATATTTTTTTATTTAAAAAATTTTACATGGATTTTCATTTGATTCAAAAAATCAATTCATTGATTAATTCTCACTTCAACATTATTATAAATTTAAGTGTTTATTTTATAATCTCAATATAATTGAGATTGATTATTCTTAAATATACAATATAGAAAATTATAGGATAATTGTTTAATAAAACCATTAATTTTCATATTCTATTTATTTTGTTGATATATTTTGAGTGATATAACAATTTTATACTCTTTTTCTCTTCAAATTATTGAGACATTTTTTTAATAAAATATAACTAACTTCTGTCTTAGGTGGGAAATAATTTATTTACAAAACTATGTTTTTAAAAATGGTTGAAATTTATTTATTTATCTTTTTAAAAAAGAATTATTAAATTATAATTTTATGAATAAGTTATTTTTATAAAACGTTTTCAATGGGAGCTTTTTGTTTATTTCTTAACAAGGAACCTTTCTATCATTTTTACCATGAAAAAAGAATTTTATTTATGGCATGTACAAAAGTTCCTACCGACATGACCTTCATTTAATTGAAGCTTACTTTTAATGTTAATGAGGATATTTTTCAAAAAATGTTTTTAATGTTATTTTCAATGAAAATGATTCTCAAAGAAAATTATTCTGATCATCTGTTTCAAAATGGAAATGATATTTTACTCAAGAATCTTTTTAAATATCTTTTATTGAATTTATATTCAACAACTACAAAAACTATTATTCTACATATACCCCACTAGGGATTTATTATGTTGACATAACCCTTCTTCTTACCATAGATGGTTTATGATATTTTTGATTAAGGAATGTGTTGAAATTAACTCCCTCTATTTATTTTAGTAGTCAATAACTTTTCCTTGGAATTCTAATATTCCCATGATCAATGAAATTATATTTACCATTAATAACCATATTACTTATCATGGATATGTTTACTGAATAAATAAATATATATTTTCAGAACATAGTGTACTAAATTGAAATTTATTTTATATTTGGGAAAATATTGATAAACATGCATTCTTTACTCAATACAAATATTTGATAAGGAACATTTTTTTGAATTAAATCAATTATTTGATACATGAGTAATGCTCTAGACATTTATGACACGAGTTCGGCCAGTTTATGGATATCCCCTTGACGCATTGTTAGTATCATCAGATGATTTTGTTGGTTATCCTTATTTATGTTGGTTTTTACCGAGTATGTTTTAAATTACCTTGTAAATTGTCTTGAAGTTAAAGAAACCATGTACTGGGGAAACCTAAGGTCAAATAATTTAGAATTTCATTCATTAAGTATTTTTTATTTCTATCAAGAATATTTTCACTATGAAATTATCTATAGATTCATTTCAATATCCATAATTTACAAGGAATTTATTTTCACATAATTACCTTATCATATTTTTTACACACTTCTCATATAATTTATTACATGGAATGTATTTCTAGTTATTTACATTTACATATTTATTATTCTCATTAATCCATTATTTCTTCACAATAATTTACCCTTATCGATAATATGATATCATCATTATTTTTCCCCTGGATTCCATGAAGTTTACAGTGATTGATATGTAGGGATACAATATAGGGAATACAGTTATTCTTTAAAAAAATTATGTTGTACTTTTTTATTTCAATGTATTACAAGGATCATGTATGTATCAAGTTCACCAAAACAACTAACCTATCATGTTTTTTTGGATGTCATTCCACGTATCTTATACCAATTAAATGATATAAATAACATTATTCGGGATATAGGGTGGAAGTCCATACAATGCCTATTTAAAAATATCCTAACCCCTAATTATATCTATTAATTATCTCTTATACGAACTATAAGATCCCATACCTTAAACAACCCATAATTATGATTTTAAAAATAATAATTTTACATTAATAAATTCTCATGAAATTTTTGGATTAATATTTTATATAAACAAGATATTTGTTTAAAATAATGAATAACTTCAATAAAATGTATACCTTTTCCAGAAAAATGGGTTCTGATTTTTATACTCATGTTTGATTATGACAATTTTTCATTATTCAATATGCATCCCAAATACAAAAATTATTAACATTTCTATAGTTTCTGTTAATATTTATGCCTTATTAAATTCATTTTAAAACCTGGTATGAATATAGAAATCATAGTAAGGGAAATAAAAATATTGAAAATCAGTAAGTCTATTGAATAACATGAAAACCAGAGTAAAAATTTACCTTTTCAAATAATAAAATGACAATATCAATATTTGTATTTAAATATATGTGAACATAGTAATTTAACAAAAAAAACCTTTCAAATCATTTAAATTATACAAAAAATGGGAAATTATTTTATGAAAACGTATTCATCTCCCATGCCTACTCATATTTCACTTATAATGGAATTACTATATCAATTAATTTCAATCATCACTTCCCTATAGAATAAATCACTACCCAATTCATTGAATTCATATACCCTAGGAACAAATAATATCATATATAATTTTTTTAACTATTACATGAAAAAAATAAAAGATTTTAATTTTTATCATAATAAATTTTAAACTAATAATCAAATTCACTTTTAATGATCTCATAAAAGTATGAATATATAAAATTTTCTTTAAAAAAATATTTTTAAAATTTTTCCTAAAATAATGTCAATTGAAATGACATTGTAAAAAAATGAAAACCTAAAGAGTAAATTTTATAACTAATAATGATAATCATATTGGGGAATGAAATTCATGTTATAAAAATTAAAAAACATTATTTTCACACATTTATATGAATGTAAATAAACCCATATGGAAATAATTAATATAATTACATTTCAATACATATTATATAAAAAAAATTATAGAAATAAGTTAATATAAGGAAGAATTAATCTTTATTAAAAAATTATTGAAATAACATGGATATAAAAGAGAAATTTTGAATGAAAAAAATTACAACAATTAAAATATGGTTTTAATGAAAAATTACTTACCATGATCCCCGATAAGACACATAAATCAATTACACTCTTGAATAAAAGATACCTATTATTTGTTAAAATTTATAAAATAACTTTTGATGTTTAATTATTTATTATTAAAATATTTAGTTTTTTATTATCATATTTTAAAGGTTACTAAATCAGTTAAATTCACATTGGATGGTTTGGGGTCGTGTGGTACAAAAATGATTTGGTGTGTTGAATAAGGTAATAGGGGAATATAATTATTTCTATATACATTATATAGTATTTATAATATAATGAAAATAATTTATATCCATTAAATAATTTTTTATAACCATCCATGTAAATTGGTGGTGAAAAATGAAACACATCATTCAGGGAGGTTATAGTCCGTACATATGCATGAGTGAAATTTTCAATTTCAATGGATGAATGGTAAATAAATTAGATAATGGTTTATTTTTATAGAATTAAAATCATCTAATAAATATTATAATTAATAATTAAATCAAAAATTATAAATTTACATGTGAGGGGGTGATGAAAAATGAAATGTGTTATTCAAGGAGGTGGTAGTCTGAATGTACGCACAAGTGACATCTTTATTTCCTATTAGATGTAAATAAAGTAGAAAATAGTTTTTACGTTAACATAATAACATTTTATAATTCGAATGAAACATGTTAAAGTATATTAGTATGTTTGAAATAAAATTTATGGAGGTTAAATTAGAAAGAAATAAGAATTAAATTAGATAAAAGCACAATATATTCCTTGGATATACTCATTTTTATTACACCTTAATCATTATTAGGATAGTATTTTCTATATAGAAGTACTAATAGGTGGCGTGAAATAGTGTTGGGGATGGAGTTTTGAATATTCTCATCAGGATAATTTTCTCAATTTCTTTGTATAAGTGATGGGTGAATATATCCTTTTATATGCGAGGAGAGTTATAGTATTGTGAATATTCATTGTTTTAAAATATAGTTATGATACAAATCAACGAAAATTGGTATAAAATGGTAATAATTCTAGGATTAGATGAGTTTTTCCGACCTAAACTCAACCCAAAAGATTATTGGTAATAATTTGGGAACCGATCACATAATTTTAAAGATTCTACCTCATTGAACCCTCTACTGAGGAGGCTTTCTTTTTACCATTGGTAACCTAGTTTTATTACCTAAAAAATAGATGTTATTTAAAAATTTATTTATTCTAATTAAAAAATAAGAAAGTATTTTTTTATGATTCAATTTATATAACTGTTAAATATTACCTTCAATATAAATACAATGAATTGATAAATGGTTTCAAGAAAATTGAATTTTCTAAAAAAATGATTTTATACTAAAATAATGTATAGAATGCATTCGAAGGAAATTTATTAGTTTATGATTAAAAAATGTAGAGTAATGCAACCATGAAAATAATAAAATTCCAAATATAACCATATAAATAATTATTTAAGAAAATGGATGAAAAATAGTTCTTTTACTAAAATAAAGCATTATTTAGGGTCAAAAAACCCAAACATAGGTGTTTTACATTGAATTTTTTTTAATTGAAATTTTTAATTATTTAATATGTATTTTTCTATTTAAACGTTTTACAATATTTTATGTCATAATAATATCATAATAATATACATAATTTGATAGTATTTATAAAAATGGTATTTTTATCTATTCTACTAAAGAGTCAACTATTTTGGAAAAATAATTAAAATTTAATTGAATATAATTTTGAAATATTGAAAATCCAATTAAATTTATAAATATATAACTAAAATTACGAAATTTTAATTTTTATCTATAAAATTAAAATAAAAAATATATGAATATTACATATATATAGAAAAATGAAATTTTTAAACTCTAAGAGTTCTTAATCTTATATCATATCAATTTATATTTAAAAATGTTTAATTTTATATTTCATACAATGAAATATTATATATTATTATATTAATATTTTAAAATTTAGGAATTTATTTAGTATAATAAAATAAAAAATACATTAAAAACAATTCTTTGAAAAATACCCCTTTTTAACATTGATTAATTTTAATCCTATCACCATAATTATTTTCCCACTAATCATAAAATTCAACGAATTTATTTGTTTCAAAAAATATTTAAAAAAAGGAATAGAATAAATTAATTATCATATTTTATTTTCACTACGGTTTTACACTTTTTAATTTCTTAATTTTATTCCATATTGAATTCTCAAAATTTACAGACATAAAATATATTGGGATTCAATTTAGATTAGTGTTATATGTGATATAATATATTAAACATAGTATTATTTAATGTTAATTAAATTATAAAATCTTAGGGTGCTACAAATGAAGGTCAAAATTTAAATCACATTCTCCTCCTATGATTAAAGCATTCACTGACACAACGTAATGTTTCAACATTAGTGGTGGGTTCAAAACGAGGAAAATGATTCACCGAACAAAAAATGAAATCGCACACAGATATATAATAAGTCACACAAAAAAACACACAAATAACATATTCTCCCACCCAAATACTCGCACACACATTAAAAAAATATTAAAGAAAACACATAGACACATACACATGGACACACATACATCCACACAGACATGTATGCACACATGCACAAACATTCACATATGCGCATACACAAATAATACCAAACCCACATAGATAAAAATAATGAAAACTATATATTACTATATTATATATAATGATTATATGTATAAAATTTTCCAAATAATTTCTAATAATCTTACATTATAGGTTCCCTGATCACAACGCTTATTTCATTAAAATCGACCTCACGATGTAAATTCATACAAATAAACATAATTTGTAGATGATTAATTTATTTATAGAAAAAATAATGATTCAAAAATAATGAAATACAAAAAATTACTAAATACTTTAATATATTAACATGAATAGTTCTATTCATCTATAATTTCATCATATGTTCTAGTTTGATATTTATATTTATTAACCCTGAATCATTTTCCATGAACATTCCACGTCTCAAATTTCAAATCTTCAATCCACAATTTTTTTTTTAATTTTTCTAAAAACTCAGGTAATAATAAATGATAATTATAACGGAAATAATAGAAAAATAATCATCAAAATAAGAATTTATGTATGGTGGTTCGCATAGAAAATTAAAATTACTTTAATTTCCTCATATTTATACATTTTCATGTTGAAATGTAAAAAGTCACTCTAAATGATGATCGTACTAAAATTTCATATGATTGTAACACTCTATAGTGTTCCCATGAATTTTTATAATACTAAATAACTCATAGAAATAGAAATCTCCACTTACAAATAGGCCTAAATTCAGGATCCTGGATAACTAATTTATTCTCACAGAATGATTATTCTTCCCAACATAGATTTGTCCATAGTTAGTGAATTATGTATGGTCATAGCCATACCTCTTGTTTTGGGAAACATAGAAGATAAAATTTACTCACTCTATCATTTTTTTAAAATTAAATGTGATAAATACCATATGCACATTTTTCGTAATCTAAATAGGCCAATCTAACCTAATGGAAATCTTACTCCTCTCACAGTTCTTTTTAAGACACATCATAGAGAAACAATATGGAAAAAATGATCTCCATCCTTTAACATTAGTAGTATCACCCTCTAGTTCACATAGTATTTTTATATTCCTTGAACTATATTTAATCACTTATATATCTCCTTTACATTTTCCATGGTCTATTAGACTAAATAAAAATTGGTCATCATTATCTCACCAAACATTCTCTAATAAAATAGACATATGTATACTCTCTCATATAATCCCTAAAATTGTTACGTACCAATGGATTATTGATAGTTATTAATATATATATATATATATATAAACATCATTATCTCTATGTGGTTGATCCATAAACCAATAAAATCAAGCACCCAAAGCCAGTTCCATATATACAAACTCTTTAATAGTTTGTTCAATCTATATCTATATATAATTTCGGAAATGCTATGATCAATTGTATCTGAGTCCCAAATTCAATTGCGAAACTCCTACAAAATAAACATGTGAATAAAAATACCAATTATATTGAGTATTGGGTGACACTATAATGAACTATCCTAGGTCAACCCAACCTATCACTAGATCTATCCCACCATAAGGCCTGAGTTTCATTCTCAATTTTGTATTGAAGGAAAATATGTTTAGGGTATTAAAAGTGACCGTTTTTTAAGGATTACACCCTCAAAATACAAATAGAAAAAACATGGATTCTATATGATATTTATACATGACAGATCCTAATGTTGGATATCCACACCGTAAAATTAAACTATTTCAAAATTAGATAGAAGGAAACCATAACATAAGAAGCATAAAATATAACCATAACTCTTAAAATTACACCATAAGAAAGAAATAAAATGAAAGGAAACATCCATATAAAAAACCATATAAAAATGTTTGGGTAGGGTGATTCAATGTAGCCTAAAACAAAAAGGTCTCCAAAATGATCCACATGACCACTACACTCCTTTTGAACCAAATCAACATCATCCATGGAATAATAAGGATGATGAATCTCTATTAGATCCACTAATGTGCATGGTTCCCTTTCTTTATAAATTTATCCTTCAAAACCAAGTCTGTGTACACCAAATTGAATATTCAAGGTTTGAGACCAAAGCCCAGTCATATTTTTCTATGAATATAATGAAAATCTTTTACAATGCATAGAATGTGTTCTAGTTTTTTAAACCAATTTTTAATCATTTTCTAGATGAAAAATATCCCAATTTTTTTTTTGGTTTTATAAAATGGCGACAAGTTATAAAGCTCTTGGGAAAAGGGGATAATGAAAATAAATTGCGGGATGTATGAAATATGAGATATCATAACCTCAAACATGAAAATAAAAAATATTATGAAAAACAAAAACACTATGGTCTTGACCTATGAATTTCAGGTAAATTAGATGAGACCTAGGAACTCAAGCTAGCATAAAAGATCATATTTATCCATCATTGAGAACTCAGTTTTCTTTTCCAGATACTAATCCATCCTATTGGAAAACTCAGTCTATCTATACCACTAAACATAGGTAGTTCACTATCTATAGTAGGGGTTCCATCCTCCTAGGTTTCCAACTCACCTAAGGTCTCACATGTGATTCCAATAACAATAAAACACCTAATTCACTCATGTAGTTATATATACAAAGAAACACTAATACTATGTTAAATAACATTTGAAATAAATTTAAAAGCATCATTTGAATACACTTATGTTCATTAAAAATTTTCATCAATCATTTTTAAAGAAATTATTGATTTCCAATGAAATCCATTTTAAAATGCCTTTAACTCTTATACAAATCATGGATCTTAATTAATGACATTAAAATATCCCTAAAATATCATCACCAACATATTTAATAAAAAATTTATAAAGGAAAACCAATAATTAAAATAATACTCTGTTATAGAACCATTTGATAGAGACAACAACTTTAAATAGAAAAAAACATGTCTTTTGAATGATTTTAAATGAGTCTAATAATAATTATTAAAATATATAGAAGTAATTGAAAACCCATGTATGTGGACTTCCATGCAAGGTAATATGAAAATCTGTATAAATCTTAAATTTATAATACTATAGAACACAAGTTACTTAAACCAAATATCAACATAAACAGCTTTATCTTCATATGCATTTGATGAAGATCACAAAGTGGAAAACAAATGTATCCCACCACTTTAGTGTACCATAGGATGATATTTATATTATATTGTTTGTATGGGATTTATACTACCTCCAAATCATACTAGAACCTCAAATATGAAGGATATAAATAAACTAGAGCATCAAGATAAGGAGTATTATCCAATAACGAGGAAGCATAAACACACACACAAATATATGGAAGTAGGATTTACAATGACCGCAAGTACACTCTTCGATAATGGAAGCATTGCCTTATGCATTATAACACTTGAGGTTATTCCCTAGGATAATATATGCATTATATATGAATAAATTTACTCCAATGAATTTCATCTTGTGAAATAGTTGATTATATGATAGCAACATATAAGATCAAAATGGCCAAATGATAACTATTATCATAGGAAGTATAAATGATATTCTATTTTCTATAAGGAAATCCCATTTTTCAGGCAAGCCATGACATATATATATAAGTACTTAAAGAATATATCTATTAATCTCTCAATTTTACTAGATCCTAACAGACTTTGTACCATTACACCTTATATTATATCATATATAATAACTTTTGAAACCATATCCAAAACTCATTTTTTTTATTTTCAAAAACACATTTTGAAATAATTCATTAACATCACCTTGTTTCACATCAGATTGAATAACACCTATCTAAAACACTTTTGGATTAAAACTAAAACACTTTTAGATTGTATATCTGAGTAAAACTCAATCCGCATTCATTCATACACAATGTGTAACCTTACATAAATTTAAATCACTAGAAAAAAATATTTTTATATAAATAAATAAATAATTATATATATATAATAAAATAGTTCCCCCTAGAAAATAAACAATTATAATATATCTATAATGGTATATGACATGTTATCAATTAAAAATAATGTATATACATACCATTTTTGACTACTATACATCATAGGAAAGCATTCATTATCATATTTTTCCCCTTTTACAAGAAATCATATAACTATGGGTCATAGAACATGTCAATATGATATAGCCAACTCATCTTTTCTTGAACCTCAAAGAGTAGACTGAATTGATTGATTAATATATCACATGTCATTCATACTTCTATAAAATCACATCACATGTCCCATATATACATAGATATATGTAATATCTAGGTGAGGAATCCCATAGTCGTTTTCTATATCAATCAACGGACCAGATTTAATAGTAATCATCTAAGAGGAAAAATTCAATCTTGATTAATATCTAACGAAAGACATGATCAACAACATACCAAACCACCCCCGTATTAGATATGTCAATATATAGACTTGCGTAAGTATGGTATCTAAGTATAAACATCCCCATGATGGGTATCTCTCAAAAAATAGATATTGGGGAGTCAAATATGATCCATGCACCCATAGTATATTAAATAAGTCTTTGTATTATAATTCATATGGTATACCTAGTAGGTCATCCAGTTCACAAAAATAATCATATTTTTTGTGCCTCATGATCATATTCTATATCTCTATAGAATAATCCAACATATGCTCACCAAAAAATTTCATCATAACCTATAATACATTATAATAAACATTAGTTAGGGATAAACTCAATGTTTTAATTTTTTGAGTTCAATTATCATTTCACTACGTGAAATGAATATCGATATATACATTATGTATCTATCATTAATGAATAATAGAATATTGATTTACTTTTATAACGGTACATTTTAAAATATTGAACACTTTATGAATATTAAAAAAAACCAAAATATGAACTAGTTAAACATTCAAAATAAGAAAAACTAAAAGACCAGGATTATGTTGGCTAAACATTCAAGGTTCTATTAACAGATTTCACAATATGTATTCTACATCAAATTTCTATGTGAACATATGATAAACCACTCGCATAAAACTATTCAGTGAGAATCATCTATAATGTAATACAATTTAAAAAATGGTGTGATTTTGGAATAATATTCCTATCTAATTAACATCATGAATATATTAAACGTGTTAACTTCTCAACATTAAATGTTATGATTTAAATTTATATTTTCTACTTAGAGATCATTCTCTATTCATTATCATCTTATTTGGAACCCTATTACAATAAAATTATTCCTTAAAATAATGAAAGTACTAAAATTATTGTTTACCTCCTATCCCAAACTCTTTGAAGATAAATTTTAAAATCACATTAATAGAATATATAAATGTTACTACTAAATTTCTCATTACCACCAAATCCTAAACTCTTTTAGGATAAAAAATATTATTCACTTTTCATTTTTAATGGTACAATCCTTCATGAAATAGTACCTTTCATTTTTCAAAATAAAAAATTATAACTCTTTAAATTTTTTAATCATTATATATTTTATGCTACTTTATGATAATGGGTGAAAAACACTTTAACATAAAATTGTATTATAGTGAAATAATGTTTCTAAATTGTAACTAAATATAACAATTTAAATTTGTCTTTACCATCATGTATAATAAATATTTTGATATAAAAAGTGTAAAACACTTCCTAATATGGTTGATTTTATCATTTATTTGTTATTTTTTAACATATCTAAGTCCAAACATACTCCCACTAGCCTCAGGGACTCTATATTCATTCCATGATATCTTGATAAGATACAATATCCATTTTTTGTTAGGAAATAACTTTTTTTTATGAATATTTAACTTATAAAATATTTTTTAATATCCTAAATGACATTCTATATGTATTGATCAGTTTAATTTGAAAAGAATAACATATTAAAAAAACCACTGATAGGTGGAAGAACAAATTCTTACATAATTTTGATATTTATATGGATAAACACTTTTATATTGGATATTTTTTAATCTATATATTCTTCTCAAATATTATTATAGAAACTGATAAATCATAAACCATTTAATAAAAAGTCTTTATTAAAAAATTATTCCCTTACCACATAAGAGAAATTAAATAAAGATATAAATCTCATAATAATGATTAATTTGATCATTATAAAATACATTACACTCATATGTATCAACTATTTTATTCATGATGTAAAGTACAATATCAGACAGTTCTTACTGTGATTTTGAACTCTAATAAATTTATAAAACATATAAAATATGCATTCTATCTCATATACATATCAAAATGAAAGAATTAATTTCTATAACTTCCTTACCTAACATGGAAATTCCATGTAGTTTCATAAACTCCTTCAAGTATTCTGAATCTCATAATATGAAATTATTATCACTAAATGTTGGAAACCCCAGGATTGAATGACCTTTAATGAAGATTCATTGGTAAATTTTTTTCAAATAATTTTTTTTCATATGCTGTTTATTTTTACCCACTTATACTGTCCGAATAGTACTTGAATGTAGAAATTTTCTGCCCAATTCATTCATTATCCACTCATTGATAATATTTTGTAATTTGTTTTTTAATTTAATCCTATTATTGAAACATTTATATAGAAGATAATATGATAAGTTACTTAACAATAATAACAACTTTTTAATCTATTCCCTTTTAACCCTGAATGAATACCTCTTTTCTTCCATATAAATGCAAAAATAATTCTTCAAAAAATTTAAAAATTAGTTTGCATGAAAAATATTATTCTATCACAAATAATTTTTATTAATAATGATTCTTTGAACACCAATATGGATTAATAGCCCATCTTATGTAACAATCCTTATGATTAGCATACATTAATCTTCTCATTTCAAGGAATCATCAAATATTTTAGGATGATGATAATAATTAGGATATTATCTATAAAAAAATATTTATCAAATGAGTATTATGATTTATTAACCACTTAATAAAGAATTTTATAAAATGAGACCCCAGTAAAATGATGCACACTATTATATAATCATCATATTCATTAGTAATAAAATATCCATATTTCACCAGGACATACACTAGTAATCATATAGATAAGACATGATTATTTTTGGTATGTAATCATCCAAATTAAATAATATATAAATCGGGGTTGTATTATCAAACAACCCTTATTTAAAATCCATTATATGGAAGAAATCAAATCTCTTCATCTGGAATCCTAATCATTACAACTTCCCATCTAGTGAATCCTAATGAAAACACCATATATAATGCTAAAAAGGATAATCAAGGGATACTCGGGATGAGATTGAAAATACCCAAAAAATAATACAATGTTACTAAAAACTTTATTTAATTACACAATATAATTCAGGTGTACTCATAATGATCTCAATAATAAGCAGTTGAATGATCAAGATCTTGATAATAGAGGAGTTGGAAGGAATCTTATAGTTGGTATTTGATGGAGTTTTTTAGTCTCACAATATTATCTCATGTTCTTATCTATTATGTGTGCATTATTTTAGTAATTTATTTCAGAATTCAATTCCCTATACGAAACTAGAATGTTAAAAACATATTGATATAACTATTTAGATAAGACAAAATTTTGAGTTACTTACCCAAAAATAGATGTCAAACAAATCTATACATATTTAGATGCATCATTTTAATAATTTCATGACCACTTCCTATTACGTAATAGATTTATATGATATTTAAAATCTCCATAAGTGTAATATTGTAGTGATTGATATCCAATCCCACTAACCATCCTATAAAAGGAATAATCCTCCTTATAGGTAGGTAGTTCAACCCTATGTCCCTATACCAGGGATAAATTATGAAGGTGAGAATCCAATTCATAATAACTCTGACACATAATATAAAAAAACTATATTTAGATACTATATTTAATCTAATAACCTCAATTTCATACCATGGACTAGGTAGATAATAAAATAAATTCATTATCGTAACCATCATGTAATTCAAGGCTCTACCTTTGAAGCAGTTTTAAGAAATAATACAATATTAACATTTCTTAGAAAAATATCTAAACATTAATATAGTAGGGAACACACTTTAAATAAATGAAAAATTAAAAAATTAAAAAATGAGATAAATATTTGAAAACAATTTAGAAATAAGATTAAATTATATACTCTTTTATAATATTAAGCTTTAACATTATAGAAATTAAATAATTTTGAAAACAAACATTTTATACTCATTTCAATAATTTTTAATACAAAATTATTATATTAATGAATTAACTATTTTTTATTTACCATTATATGGAATTATAATTATATATATATTCTATTTTTTTAAATATAATCAATTTAGAAGTCAATTTCTATTATTTAAACATTTTTCATAATCTAATATCATATAATTAATGACCATTTAAAAATTTATCAAATCAATACTCAAAAAACATTTTTATGTGCCTTAAATAATATCAAAATCAACCCACATTTTTTATTTTGAATAATGTTATATAATTAAATATGATAAATTCAAATGTAAATAAAAAAACATTTAATATTTTGGTAATTTTTGATAATTTCTAACCCATTATAAATCATTTTATATGATTTAAAAATAAATAGTTTTATGTCTATGTCATAAGAATTTGTATATAATTTCTAAAAGGTATTTTAAATATTAAAATTTTATATTTGGAAAATATTTAATGATAAATCTCTAATAATCATTTTTTAATTAATTAAATAAAAATTATAGTTAATTACATAGTTTATTAATTCCTTGTATATTAGATATTCCAAAAATAATATTATTTTTATTTATAAAAAATTTATAAACCATTAAAATCATTTAATATCTTAAAAAATTAGAAAATTAATCTACTTAATATTACATAAGAACCCATTCTTACGTAAGGTTATGCTTCTTTACCCATTACATAGACACTTTGCATAAGGTTAAATTGATTATGGAGCCCTTTCATGAGGGTAGAATTCCACAATATCTACCCAGTACAACCACATAATGGTAAACTACATTTTACAACTATAAAGACCCATCTACAAAAGGGTACAACGATATAAACTGTACACAAACTATCTTCTACAATGGTAAAGAAGATATTATCTTTACATGGTCTTCTAGAACCATTGCATAAGGTTTTTAAATGTTTGTATGTGGATCACATAAGCGTATAACCATTACAAATAATGGTTAAAAAATGTCTACCAGAACGAGAATTTAGGATAACCTTCTTACCCTAATGTACCATCATTTCAAGTAAGGGTAAGCGTAGGCGACACTTACATAGACCGATCTACATAAGGGTAAATTTGTATAACCCTTATGTATCCTAGATGCATAATAGTAAGGACCTCATTACATTTATATATCCTAGTGGTGTAAGTGTAAGAATCATGTTACAATTATGAATCCCAGCACATAAGGGTAAACACTATTTAAATGAAACCGAATATCTAAAAAATGGAATTGCTCTGTTATTTCGATTCAGTTATTAATTTCATCATATTTTTCAAAAAAATTAAACATGGGCCTCTCAAATAACCCTAAACGTTTATACATGAGTATAATTACAACTATTAAAACATCTCTAAGAGATTTAAAACCCATGTATGAGTTTCTATATGTAAGATAATATGAAACTGTTTATAAAACTAAAATGAATAATACTATAAAACATGTAACCATACAACGAATATCGACTACTACATATTCATCTTTAAATGTGTTAGGTGAAGGTGACATAAGAAAAAAAAATCATTCCACCTTAGTAGTGTAACCATAGGATGATCTAAATCATCCAACAATCTGATGGGATTTATTCTATATCCACATAATGCTAGTGACTCAGACACAACAGAGATGAATAAAAGAGAGCATCAGGATAAGTATTACGAGATGAACAATGAGGAATCACATAGATGCCATCATATGAATGTAGTATTTATAAATTTATAGGTAAATTCTAGAGATTAAAAGAATTAACTCTTGTGTTATAAGACCCGAGTTAATTCCCTTTTCTAGTTTATGCATTGTAAATGAATTCATTTATTACAAAGCATTTAAAATTTTGAAACAATAAATTAAATTATAGCCACATAGAAGATCAAACTATCCCAAAAATAACTATTATTATAGGTAGTATAAAAGATCTTACCCCTTCCATATGAAAGTAAAAACATTTCATGCAAGCCGTTATATATATATATATATCACACAAACACACACACACACACACACACACACACACATATATATATATAAGGAATTAGGGAATATATCCATCATCAAATTCATGAATAATGAGTTAAAAAGGGAAGAGAGGGTTGTCAAAAACCTCAAACTATAATAAAATCATCAAAAACCACCCCATGAACCCTATTTTCATCCATCTATAGTATTTATGGTTATGGGTTACATGAATAAATGGAAAGAATAATGGATGGAGGGAATATGATAGGAATAATTCATGATGAATCAAGCCTATACAAAGAAAAAACCATAAAATGGATAAATCAACAATGATCAATGGTGTAAGCCTTCCACAAAAAGTGAGGGGTTATCGTGCAACATGAAGGAATATGGGAAGAAATAGGGTTAAAAATCATATGAAAAATACAGTTATTTTTCCATATTATCATCATTTGGGCAGGAAAAAAGGTTTTCTGAAGATTTTTCCATCCTTTTGAATCACATCATATTTATAAAAAGGGATTTATTATCTTCCTTAACAGTCTAAATGATTTTAAAACCTGTCCGTTGATGGTAAGAAATAACACATTATCCTAAAACCCTATTTCAAAATGACCATGTGGATACTCAACCCTAACTTTATGCTGACCACACACCCTAGATTTTTTTCCATAAACAATAATTTTGGCCTCTGAATACTTAAAACTACATGGAATAATAAAATATTAAGTATTAATAAAATAAATGCATACGAGTGACCCAATGGGTTTCAAAGAATCTCCATGAAATCAATTAATTTTATCGATATGAAGATTCTGTAATCTATTTATTATACTATTCTCATAGATAAGTTTGAAATAATCATCCTTTATTTATAGATATATGATCACCAAATTTACATTATGAATTCTTATAGAACATGTAATTAAAATAATGAAATCAACTAATATTTTATATAACATTATCTATCTAATCCTCATTTGTAGGATTAACCCTCTAGGTACCTGATGGTGATTCTTTACCTATTGATTGATAAGGAATGTTGATAACCAATATTATCACCAAAGTTCTTGTAAAATAAATTTTAGTGTATCATAAATGGAAAATGTGCACGTGTTTTAAACCATCATTATAATTTTTCTAGAACTAGTTCCCACTTTTCGATGAAATTTTTTTATACCTGCCTTTAGAAAATCCATCGATAGAATCACCAAAAAATTAATGTTAATGTAAAACAAGATAATACATTTCCATAAGATATGTCTCATTCAATTGATGAATAAGTATGAGGGGAACCATAATCATAATTATTTATGATGCATATTTATTCTTAATCATGTCACGATATAATGTCATAAACTTGTCCATCATCTATTACTCCCTTGTATAGTTTATTCAAAAATGAGTCCCAGTCATCTATGACAGATATTCCATAACAAAATTAAAATGTTTAAGGAAATATAAAATCTCATTATCATATTATTGTTGGAAATAAATCCATCTATGATTCCTTAGAACCAAATACACATGATAAATTTTAAATATTAAACTCTTTATGTTTGTATCGGGTGAAAATATTGCCCAAAAAATAATGACTATAGGTCATCAAGGTGAATAATACCACTATAAGCACTATATCAGGAGTCACATAATGCTTCTCAAATGTTATCAGTTTTGTATATCCATAATAAAATTTTATTTTTTACACATCAAGATACACTCTTATATAATATGATATATTTCATAGAATAACATGTAATTCAGAATTTCATTAGATAGTCTAATCATTGGTGTATTATTCATTATATCCTAAAAGGATACATGTTATAAAGGATTTCATATAAAATATTATATAATTTTTGTAAGGGTATTCAAATTAGTAGAAACAAAAAATAATTTCGTAACAAAACTCATTTAATACTTTCCTAATTCATGGAAGCTATACACCTCAAAGGAATTCCTTGGTGGATCTAGAGCAAGAATAGTTTTACATTCACAAGGTTCACCTTCACACTTCCATTAGTGATAAAGAAATATTAAATGTAGACCAATAAAATATAAAATCAGAACTCTTTTATTTTATAATAAAAATAGTTATCCTATTGTAACTCAAAAATAATTCTTATGTGCTCAATATGATCTTCCTTTTTCTTAGAGTAAAATTGAATTTCATCAAAGTAGAAAAAAATGAATCAATACAGGAAGGGTTGTAGGACATGGTTCATGTGGTCTATGTATACTAATTTTGTATTCAACATTGAAACTGGCATAGTCAAAAAATTATTATACCCATAATACAAATGAAAAGTCTTTTTCAGGGTATCCTCAATATAAACTTGAATTTGGGGATAACTATACCTTTTTTCATTCTTAATGAACCATAATAATTATTTTAAAGTGATGAAATATTGCATTGATCCTTCATGGAATATATTTTTTATACACATAAACCATATTTAGCTGAATGTAATCAATATAAAGTATCAATATTGTCACCACCTTCCTAGTGATCTATGAAAGAGATGATGATGGTGATACACTAAATCCAATGAAGCCTTTTTTCAAGAGATCATCCAACTAAACTCTAACCTCCATAAGCTATATTAGTGATATCATATAAACTCACAATTTCATCATAGATGTAAATGTGTGAGGATAAATATCAAATCAATTTTCCAATCTGCAAAGAAGCCTGTGAATATCATTCATGAAGGTATACATATAATATACTACCCATAATAGTAGGTATTAACACATGAATTAATTTCCAATTAGGAAAGATTATGAGATAAAACATGATCATATAAAAATATATTCTTCCCGGATTTCCCATCACACCATATAATAACAATCATTTTTAAAAATGAAATCATTCCCACCATCATTTTGGTCTATATCCTGTTATTGATAATTGTTGAGCCAATATTGAATTACTAAAAAAATATTATTTATAGCCAATAATTTTATCAGGGATATAGACCATCATGATAATGTAAACTACAAAATTTTCCTCATCAAATGTTATCCCACATATATGAGAGTTATTGAAAATTTTATCAACACTACTATTGGGGGGTTTTTAAACAAAATTCACTAGTCCAAATCTACACTAGATTCTATAGATCATAGATAACAGTCATAATAACAAGGTGTGTATGGGGATCTATTGTCTATAAATACTTAATGAAATTTATAAATTTAATATCATACCTTATAATATTTCTTTCTATTTATGATTGGATTCTCCTATAACATGAAGTTGGCCATTTCTGTATCATGCAACTCTTAGTTTGCAAGTAACCTCCTGAGTGGATTGTGGGTTTCACAGAAGTAGTTTTAATAAATGGAGATAATTTTATCCCACTCCATTCTCCACCAAATGCACTATAAAATAATCTCCAAGATACTATATCAAAAAGTTCTCTCCAGTGTATCCAATCATTGTAAAAACACTTTCATGATAACTCATACCCTGTTTATCTCGGTGATCTGAAAAGAGAATCCTTAGAAGGAAACATCTAATCCCTATGGAATAGTAAACCATATAAATAAAATATATTTCAAATATATTAATAAGGATAATATGAAAAAATATAAATTATAATCCTATATATGATACATTTCATTTCCCAAAAAAACTTATATATAATCCTAATGACTACTTTTTATCAACAAAGCTTAATAAAGCTGTCTAATCATGATGGGTCTATACATTTTTTATCTAATGATATCCTTTAAGAAATATATATATATATATATATTATGATTTAATATTTAGTAAAATCAATATAATAGGGTAAAAATTGATAAATTATCCCATCTTTAATTTTTATTTAGATCCCTTTAAATAATTATAATGATATTTGGACTACAGGAGATAATGTTTCTCGCGTAAACATAGGAATTTTTATGAACAAGTAAGTGATATAAACAAACTATATGATATAAATTTAATATTATAAAATATTATTGATCTCTATAATATATATTATCTAATAAAAAATTATTCCCAAATAGACACACAAATTTATCCCAAGAAATAATAACATCTTGTAGACTCTTTAATGTCAAATCCACTAGTATTTTTAAACATTTTGCAATGAGAATCATGACCAAAACAATTCTATGATCCCTAGGATTCATAAAAAAGTAAAATAAAATATTAAAAAACACTAAGGTACACCCAAATATTTTTTATGAAGTAGTTTTTTCCGATTAAATTTAATTTCCTCAATAGCTTGCACCAAACTCAACAATAAGTTTAAAATGACCCCAATAAACTATTAAAATATTATTTATAGTGAAAGTTATCCCAAAGTAGTTGGATTAGAATCTACAGATAATAATAAATTAATTATTAAAAATTTATTCTTATATATTTATAAAATTAACTCATTGGCTATCTATTTTTCATTAAATAAAATAAAAATCATTTGAACGATGGAGAAATATTTTTTAGAAAAAACTACTTTTTTGTTTGAAATGTTAATATATCTTAATCAATTAAATTATTAACTATTGGAATATAATTTTAAATAAATATATACATTATATATTGAATAAAATTTTCTAATATTCATTTTATATTATTCCTAAGAATGGGGGAAGAATATATCATGTTTATGAAAAAAAATTATTTTTCTAAGAATTGGAATTCATCTCATTTATCTTTCTTATTTCAAAACTAATTTATGTCAATTATCGAAATTGAATTTGATAAGATGGATTTGATATTTATAAGAAAGTGGTTTAAATATGGTAAATAGTTTTCGATTATTTTTTGTTAATATGAATAGTAACCATTGTAAAATTTATCAGCTCGGTAAATGTTAAATCTAGTTAATTAAGGTAAACAAATAAGAGATTAAGAATATTTTCATAATAATTTTTATTATATGAATTTAATTATTCCATTATCATATTGGTCAATAAATATATATTTTTTAATTGAAAATATTCCAAGAAAACAAAATATTTAATATTTTAAGCAAATAAAGTTACAAAATGTCACTCACACGGATTTGAATAAATTTTATATAATTATATATCTTGGGAAAAGAAATTTATGAATGAATAAAAATATCTTTTATGAGAATAATTAAATTATTTTAAAGATATAATTTTATTTCTAATTTTTATAAATTTTATATTTCCCATAAATTATTGTGTAACTCTAAAACAATATTTATTTAGTTATCATGAAAAATAAAACATATGAATTTAAAAATATTAAATGTAATTTAATTGGAATGAGACTGTAATTTTACATGTTTTTGAATCGTATAAATTATAATTTAATTTTGAAATTTTTATTTTTTGGAGGATAAAAATGTTAAATTGAACATTGGGATAAAATTACCATTTTTTGAACACATAAAAGTGTTATTTCTAGATGGATTTTATGGCCCAATAGTTGTCTTTGATGTTTCATTAGTTTTGAGAGTGTTGATATTGGAATTTTTTTTTTATAAAAACCAAATCGAGGTTCATTGTTATTACTAACGATCCCCCCCCAAACATGAGGGTACTGGAGGGTGTCCCATAGTTTATAAAAAACTGCACCCAAGGCCGCATGACCATGTGAGGCATCTATAAAAAAATACCGAGCCAAACCACACATGAAATTCACGATTAGAAAAATTGTCCACCAAGCCTAAATTATTAGTAGAACTTAATAAGGGGAGAACAAGGATGGCGAACTGTTTAGCTAAAACATGTGGCCAAACCACATTCCTCATTAAAATGGCTGAAATTACACTTTTTCCATTCTTTCTTTTAAGACCTAAAACCTATTTTCTCCTCACACTCATGCATAATAGGTCCCCATGTATGGAGATGTACTATCTTCCACCTAGGAATGGACGATTTTCTTTAATTAAAACTCATAATGAAGCTCCTATAATCACACTTAGTCACCCTTGGTTAGTATATGATTCCAATTTCTTATATTATTCATTTTTCAAGCCCTATTTAATTCTATTTTAATATGATATCATATCCCAATTTTCAGTTTGTTTTATTATTTCTTCATTTCCTTGAAAACTAGCACAAATCAATTCTATATAATGTATGAGTGAAAAATCCTAAGAATGAGGTAGATGTTTTATGGATTTTACATCAATGTGTCATCTATTTATAAAATATTCTATTGTGTTGCACATGGGGTTTTCTATATGCGCCGTCTTAATCATAAAATTAATTTTCTAAATGGTAATGCCAAAAAATTAAATATCTGCTTCTTATTTAATTTCTAGTTTGTAGGTTTTTTACCTTTATTCAAACCTCCCATTATCAGTGAATTTTTTTATTCCCTAGACCAATTATTTGTCTTTTAGATTACAAAACCATTTGGCATGATGTTTTAAATGATTATATAGAAATTATCAACCTATATTTTAATCACCCTTGAGGTGTTTTTGTTTGACCCACATATAAGAGCTGTTCAGATTGATTTAAAATTGTTGGAATGAAAAACGAGCCCCCTATTATGATAAAACCTCCAAGGAGGTGTGTTTTTTATCTAATAAAAGAGGAAATATAGTGGAGATATTTAATTTCATAAAGTACATGATCACATAAATGGACCATAAGTTATATATAAATGGAATTGACCTTTTCACAACCTTCATATATAATTAAATAAAATGGAAGAAATAATATAATTGAATTGTGATATGGAATGATTATGAACACGGCCTTTGTAATTACTTATGTATAAAATTTAATTTAATGATATTGATGAGTCGTTTCTTGGAATGGATTTATATATCTTATAGACTACGCTTAACTGTTTAAGTGTACATGAATAATTACTGTATTACTCATGATACCTGGGCATGGAGTCCCTTATAAAATGTGGTACTCAGGCATGGAATCCCTTATTCTGGTTCTTTTTCACGGCATCCCTTATTTTGATACCCAGACATTTCACCCAAAATAAATTGTAATTCATGGGATAGACATCCCCTATTATGATAATCAGGAATGAAATCCATTATTTCAATACACTGATATTGAATACACTATAAAATGGTGATCCTTAAGAATTAATTCCCTTATTTTGATACTTTGTAATGACATACCCCATTATACACTATGATTGTTTTATGACTACAAATGGAAAAATGAGTCACAACTTTGGTCCCTCCAAGCACTACATTTCTATATATATGGATATATATGTTACTATTTATAAAGGGATTATATATACAAAAATATGTTTTTACACTAATATATATATGGAGACACATCATGATTGATATGCTGGTTCAGGATGAAGCAGGTACTCTCGGTTGGGTGTCCATTGAGGAACCTAGGTCTGATTTGTCTTTATTCAATTGTTTATAACATTATTTAATTTACATGGGAATGATATATTTTATACTCATATTCTGTATAACATAAGAAAAAATTGGTGGTATCCTACCAAATATATCTCACACACTATTTGGTCCACAGTTTGGTACCCAGACAGAACACAAGGTTGCAGGTCCATGACATGGATTATGTTATGTGTTGTCACTCATGTACATGGGTGAAAAGGATCACAAAACTAATCAAGGGATAAGGAATATCTAGGAGATATAATATCAGGATTTTGATATTTTTTATAGTTCATGTTAATTTATTTCATGATGTATTTCATTGGTTTGTATATTTTATCTCTACCTAGTCATGAATTCTCCTACTATATATCATTTTTAGGTTATATGATTATTACCAATACCTTTCATTTATACTAATTCCTCTGTTAATTTACTTATTAAGTATGACATATCCACTTTGACCATGAGGGTATAATCTACACACCATAACATTATTGGACCCCTGATTCCTATCGTAAGCCTATGGAATACGAGGCGGTGCACTTGAGGACATGTGTCCGAATAGATTGGGGAACCAGATTAGTTTCTCTTATGCTTAGATGTCACAATGTGGTATTAGAGCCTATTTTACATTTTCCATAATATTTTGGTCTTGTAGAATGAATTTTAGGAATCTGCGAGCACAAAATAAATAACCATGTCTTGGTGTGATCAACCCAAACACAGAGAAAAGACCTAGTCGATAAGGATGTGACTATTGTTCATGATATTAGTTATTGAATTTGATTATTATTTCACCATTAGTGACTAGGATTCTTTTTGATGCTTACTAATTTATGGGATTTATATCATTTTACCTTTGTACTGGTATGAAAAGGAAGTATTGTTACATGAATTACTATATGTGCATAGGGATTCAAATGCCATGAATTTCCATTCCATTTAGGTTTCATTTATAGACTTCATGATACATTTTGGATCTTCCTTGTATTATTTAGTAGAATGATTACATGTATACCATGATTATGTAATTATTTATAATTATTTTCTTATATAACATCCTTATATAGTTTCTATTTGATATATCTATAATCTTTCTTAGAATGTGATATCATGAATTGTTATAATTATGACATATGATTGGTTACTAATGTGTCTTCATCATCCTGAATGGTGTATTTTGGCATAGCTTCATGGTGTCACCTTAATAAACTAATCATGACATGTTTGAGATAGGGGCCATCTGTTTTATGGGATAGAATGTTTCAGGTTATGATTTAATGGGACCGATACAAATTTATAATATGTTTTGGAATTTATAAATTGGGAATGGTAAACTAGTTAATCAAACCATTATAAATAGACTTGATATATTTAGAAATAAAAGGAAAAAACGATGTGTAGTTACTATAATTCCAATTATAACACTAAAGGCTAGTACATTTGTAACTTGTGAATGGTAATTCATCTAACTGAACCATGATTCTTATATATGTATGTTGGATTTTAATTTATATTAATAAAATGGTTTCTCTGAAATGAAGTGTGAATCTCTATTATAATTTTGTGTACCTTTATAAATTGGGAATGATGATCCTTATGATTATGTTACTAATGGGATAACACTAACCAAATTGGGTTAAATTAATCAATAGATGGACCAAGGATGGAATAATGTGACCATTATAGGATTTTTTTTATGTCTTAGTACTTAACCCCATGGGGGTATACTCATGCTACATAGTGGTGGATATTTATATTGTATATAACCACTTATATTATGTTACATATAAATGTATAGATACATCTTAATAAACTAGTTCTCTTTAATAGAAAAAATACTACTGTATACTATTTAACTTTATTATTATGAGGATTTCATTAATTAAAATTCTAATTACATCCTACAGAGTGTTTTTCCTCTATATCTAGGAATTTAGTTTTTCTTTAACTAAGAAAAGTAAGAGAAAAATAATGGGAAAAATAAATTGATAAAAGAAATTTATAAGATAAATTGTCTAAATTGTGATAGTATTTCAGCTAATAAATAATTCCTCAAAAGTAGATTGATATAAATTTCCAATGTTCACTTATGGTATCTGCTAAATCAAAATCCAAGTATCATTTTATTTCATATATGGTTCTTGATATTAATTAAATTAATCATTAATATTTTGGAAAACATTAATTTTGAATTACTGAAATGGATTAAATGAATCATTGATGTGGTGTTCTAGGATTTGACCATTATTTAAGGATATTTTAAATATTTAATTGAGATGCATTTAATGGGTGTTTGTATATAACCCGTGGATCTCTTTTCTATTTTGTTATATTATTATAGAGTTAGGTTTTTAATCCTAGTAACCATTTTGGAATGGATTATTTTTAGGATTGATGCTTTAATTTTTTAATAAGGGGTTTTCCTAGGGTAGGTATTACCATCAAAAAATTAAAACCTTGATAAATTCTTGTAACGAATTTCAGATGCGAGGTTTTTTTTCAGGTTCCAATTATTTCGAGTCGCAATATTAGTGATGAGATGGCACATCACCAAATAGAGAAGTTGTCATTTGTTAGTTTTATCCTTGTTAAGGGTGTGAGCATTGTGTAATTCTTAGATTCTATGGGTCAGACATGCCTGAGAAATAATCAACCACATAGTAGATCATTTGACCCTTATTCATCCTTAATTATGGGTGGCTCTAGAGGCCATCAACTAGATTAATAGTCATATGGGAAAAATAAATATTCAGATAAATATTTTGTGTGGTCTACTGGATAATGAGATTAATTGGGATTTTATGAATATTGATAGTTTCAAATCATGTTCTACTATGTTTATTAAATTTTGGGGTAGTACAATTTGATACATTTGGTACCCATAATGTTGGTAAAATAGGAACCAACTAATATGAGTTTAGTGGAAATTATTAAATACATGAGATGTTACGCTATGTTCTTGGGTAAAATTTGATATAGAGTGACCCAAGGATTAGTGAAAATTAAGTTGTCCTAGTATAGGGGGATGACATTATATGAGGATTAGGTGTTGTAATAATTCTAATCAGTTTAGTTTTGGATTATATTCCTGGAACTAATGAAGTGTTTAAGCAGATATTTGGAGAGAATTACATTTAAATATACAGTAAATTTGATCTTGAGAACCTTACAAAGATGGTTTTCCTCTCCTTTTGATTTGGTTCTTTTTAAGAGCATTTTAAAAGAATATATTAACTATATTCAGTGTTGGATGTAATGTGTTCTACAGTAGAAGTTCCCATTCTTATTAAACGTAGACTAGGAAAAATTTATGTAAAGGAGCATAGAATAAAATATGTTTTAGTGCATATTTATAATTAGAGAGAGAAATTGAAAAGGGCCCTTTTGGGCATGGTCAAATTGACATGTGGATGTCCGTGACACTGGAAGGATTGAGTTATAGTTCTTAAAACAATAATCAAGATAAAACCCAATTATGGGTGTGGATCATGTTTGGATTTTATATTTAGAAATAACATTCATGAGAAACACAATAATGCATTGATTTTGATGAATATCAGTGCTTAAAGGATTGAATATCAATAATAATATTTTATCTGTACACAAGATTTGAAGATGAAATTAGTTTTCTTGGACTACAGTGGGTTTTTTTGAAACAATCAGTGAATTCCTCGATAGTGAAGGAATCATGGTTTATTAGAGATGATGCATTATTATGTAGAATTTATCTTATAAAAGGAAGTTGAAAAAAGGTGGTATAACTGTTCTTCTAAGCCATTGTTGGATATGTTTTTTTGTAAACCATTTTGATTCCTTAATCCTAGATATGATGAGAGTTTATAAGGTCTTATTAGTGATAATGGTATCTTATTAGTGTAAACATGATTTAGAAACAATTGTGTCCCCTATCTTTAAGTCATACATAGTACACTAAGAGAGAATTCATTATCCACTAATGTAAATGCAAAATTAAATACGATGTTGGTGATATAAATAAAATATTTCTAATTTTCACTCTAGAAGAATGGATAATACTAGAGGCATGAGAGGTCCTGACTGATTCTAATATTCCTCTTTAGGAAGGACTTGGATGGAATCATGGACACAAGTCGATTTCTTTACTTGATTTCCAGTTGAGATTCCACTTTTGTGCCCAGTTAGTGTATTGATACGTGGATGTCTCGACTATGTAGCATCATCTCACTTAAAAACTCCTAATAATGGGAAACCTTGGATGATTTCTATAGAATCTATTAGTTGATTTTGAGGTTACTCCTGACCTATAGTTAGGCTGAGAATCCATGTTTTGAGTGTGAATATCTGAATATAATGGTTAAAGTATACACCTATGTTAATGATGAGGCACGATAATATAAATTTCTAGTTTGGTATAATAAATCATCAGAATCCAATTACAGGACTTAGTGAGTGGGATAGGAATAAAAGTGTGTTTGTCTTGGAGTAATGGATTTATAATTAGGGTTGGGGTACAACATTAATTAATGTTGATTGTTTTTGGAGATATCCATCCCCTAGAAGATCGAATTTTCTTTCTCTTATTTTTTTAATAGATCCTATGAGGATCTAGTTTAGGAATGTTGTTCAGATGAGGTGAGTGTAATGAAATGGTCAACCATGAATTTTTATGGAAATTCAAGAACAACTATACTAAATGTGATCAGTTTAGGATCAACAATTTTATCATGTTTTTAAGCATACCCATGTGCATCATTAGAATACAAAGGGCATGGTTAAATAGGTAATTTCTATGATGGTGGTATCATGAATGATAATTTGACATTAAATCTAGAACCTATGGCAAAGAGCATGATGGGACCGTTGGTAAAAGAGATAGTGATGTGACCACGTCTCAAAATAGATAGCACCAGGTAATCCATGTAAAGATTTTTTAGTTTTGGGTAAGAGCGATGGTTTGAGTATCAATGGCTTGTTTACCATATGATTAATGTAATACCTGGAGGTGCATTGGGAATTTGGAAACATTATGTTACTATTTAAAAGGTTATTCATGACCAATGTGGTGTATATTTTCTTTTTCCAATGGATTCATACAGACAATATGTTTTTTGTTGGGGAGATTGTAAGAGATCATGTTTTAGAATAGTGTAACATTTAAATGAATTTTTATAATTTCATTTGTTGATGGCCCCCAAGTTAATTTGAAATTTGTGAAGAAATTAAAATAATTGTAACACATATAAGTGTTATTTATAAATGGTGTTTAAGGATTCAGGGATTTCTATAGTCTTCCATTGAGTTTTGTGAGTTCCATGATTTATTATAATCTTTTTTGGAAACATAAATTGTGGAACCTTGTTAGCGCATCATTACTAATAACCATTCACCTCATCCATGCATTTCCTAGAGGGAATACCATGGGGTTTAAAAGCATGAAACCGAGGAAACAAAAAAAAGAGAGGAATCTATATAAAATTGGAGAGATAAACTATAATGGTTGTGCATGGGTATACAACCCGTGTGCTTATCCCACACGGTTAGTGCCACTTAGGCGATGGGTGAACGCAGTTGGTGAACAGTTTGGAAAAAACCTACTACCAGACCACATGCCTCATTAAAATGGATGAAATTAACCTTTCACCCATGTTTTACTTTAGGCTTAAAACTATATTTTATCCAGCCATCCATGCACAACATAAACCAATGTTTGGAACTCTCCTTTCCCCTTCTAGGCCTAGATGGTTCTCCTTAGATCATACACAGAATTTGGGACCATCTGTCATGTTTGATCACCATCAGTTAGTATACAATTCTTTATTCCTAGTTTATTAATTTATCATTCCATATTGAAATTAATTTTAATTCAAATCCATATGCCCTATTTTTAGGTAGTTTGTTCATTTCATCATTTTCCATCGAATTGAATCAAATAAATGTTAGATAATGGATGATTAAAGAATCCTAAGTATGAGGTATTACATATTTTGATTTTACCTTAATGTTTCTTGAATTTTTAAATTTCACCATTTTGATGTGCACCACATTTTCCATATATTTCAAATTAAAAATATCAATAAATTTGTAAATAGATTTTATTTAAATTAAATAGTCATTACATGTTTGATTTCTCAATTATAGGTTCTTCACCTAAACTCAAACCACCCCTTCTGGGTGAGTTTCATGTTATTTCATTACCTATCATTTTTTAAGAAGATTAACATGCCCATTTTGGGTGATACTTTAAATTCATATATTAAAATTCTCTTACTACACTTTTATAAACCTTGAGGTGTGTTTGTTGACCCCTCATGTAAGTAACTCCAAGATTTAATTAAATAAGTTGGAATGAAAATTGTGCCCTGTTTTTTAATAAACCACCTCTGAGGTATGATGTATTATATAATAGTAGGGGAAATCTAATAGAGATATTTAATTTCAAAAAGGTAATGATCATTTACATGGTCACTAAACAACTTACAAATGGTAGGGAACTATTCATGGGCTTATGAGAAACCTATTAAAGAAATGGCCTAAATGATATAATTTAATTATGGTATAGAATATTTTTGGAAATTAATTTTCATGTTACATATATTTAAAATTTAATTGATTAATCAAGATGAGTTGTATCTTGTCATTAATATATATATTTCATGACATATTTTTAACTATTTAAATTCACATTTCTAATTAATATATTTCTCATGATACATAGACATGGAGTCCCTGATAAATTTTGATACATGCGCATGAAATCATTAATTATGATACTCAAGAATGGAATCCATTATTGTGATACACAGACATTGTGTACATTATAAATTGTAATACTCAGGGTTGGCATCCATTATTGTGATATTTGGGCATGATGTCCCTTTTTATGAAACTTGGTTATGGAATCCACTATAACTAATGAAAATAATTATTGATGTTTTTTATTATGATAATAAATCATGTTATCACCCATTATACTCTGTCAGAATCTTTTCACAGTGCATGGATTCTTTAGTTACACCTCAAGTACTACCTAGAACTACATATCCATATATATTTCTATATATGTTACTATGTATATAGTAAAAATATAAGTATACATATTTTTTTACACAAAAACAAAAATATAGATATATAAATTCAGAGACACATCATCTGAGATATTCAGGCTATAGTTCACATAGGTATTGTTGGATGATTGTCCTTTGATGAACCAAAATCTGATTAGTCTATATTATTTTTATTGATTTAATTGATTATAATATACCATCCTTTTCTGAAGATACCTTTTAAACATTTTAGGTTTTATTTTACCTTGTTTTGGATATATAGTGATTGAGGCTGGTTTGGGTGTGTTCAGGTGAAATTTAGATGTTTTTGGAGGGGTTTTGGGAAGTTCAAGGTAGGCTCATGATTTTCCCAAACCATGTTCCAACCTCAGAAAACCATTCAACCATGATATAGTGGGGTTTTTATTATTGAAACACTATTTTCCAAACCATGAACCCTCTTCGAAGAAAACTTGGACCCCTATAGAGAGGTAAATGGTTAAGGAACGTAGTTTGGAAAACAATAATCCCCTTCATAGGAAAAGTATACACATGATTTATTTCACAAAAAAAATATATTATATTTCCTTGAACCCCCGGTAATAACCCCTTGTCACATAGACTCAGCCCTTACATAATTTCTTTGACTTTCGAATCTCTTGGGAGTATTTCTAGGCTACTCGAACCCATTTATTGATTAATCAAAGATCTTTTCGAAGGATTGTGTCTCTGTTTGTAAGTGTTTTTTCCCAATTGGTTATCTCTATCTTCTATCTCTCTTTCCTAGGGAATAGGGATATGTTTTATATATTTTAGTTGGTTTATATCTAGTTTTTGATACATGTTAATCGTTTTAACCTTTATATTAGGTTTTGGTACTAGATATTCTACGATGATGTGATTTTGATCATTCCACTTCAATTTGGGAATTGTTTTGGTGAGTGTTCGTTATAGACATTTTGAAAGGTGGTCTAATTTTCAATTCCCATACAATTTATTATATCTGTGTGAATGTAATTGTAGAATTTAAATTTCCATGTTGGGAAATTGTATCTTGAACTGAATTAATTAATTGGTCAATAGATTAACATGATTATGGAATTGGGGGAATAATGTGATTATTAAATTGGTTGATTAATGGGATATATAATTGAGTTAAAATGGGAATACAAGTGTTGGTTGTCCTAACTATGAAGGTTCAATGGATTATATGATAAAATTTTGATAAATGGTTCAATGGTTAATTGATCATATTATTAATTGTTATCAAGGTGAAGAACCATGATTGAATTGATAATTGGAATGGCGCAATATGATGAGGAAATTTTATAAGAAGTTTAATAATGTTTAATATTTTTTTATATATATTGTGATGTATGTGATAAAGTGTGTGGGACAATGAAAGATTCTATAAATAACTATATGTGAGAATGAGTGTGGGATAAGGGATTGTGATCTAAATACCTATATTTAAAATGAGGTATGGGATCTTGAATGATACCCCAAATTCCCATAGGGTGTAAGACCTGACGTTTTCTAGGCCCATGATATGATCATTAGACTAGGGTACTAGGTGCCTATGATATGAAACTGGAATTGAATGCACAATGAAATCTATAAATGACTGGATTATGATTACCTATGATATATGATTCTGAATTAGTAATGGGACAAAGTAGGTTTTGATTGTTCATGTGTCATTACGAAAGTGGTGATTTTACGTTTTCAAATAAATAATAATTTATTGTGGAATCTATTTACTTTATTAGTTCACATCATTCTTTAAACAACTGTATAAACTATTATGGACTGGATATTGTTTTAGACACCGTTGTTTATTGCCTACAGAGTTTTACTCAAACCCTACATGAGATTCTTGATTAGTATCTAAGTAGACATCATGTTTAGAGGGATGGATAACTGAAAGATCCCCATGTCAGATTGAAGAGTACGGTTGTAGATTTGAAGAGGGAACATACAATATTGTTGGGACCCACAAGGGTTTTGTTGACATATATTTATTTTCATTTATAATTTTTTAATTAAAACATATGTGGAATAAAATATCTACTATTTTGGTTTGGAGATTTTTTTTTATTTTTGTTTCACATGTGATACTAGCCTATATTGGTTCATCTATTATTATAGTTGTTGGTTATTATATTTTCTAAATTGTTTATTTATTTCAATTATTTTTCTACTTTGATAAATAGGGTATAGTCTCACTAGGTTATATATTATACCCTCACTACTAGTTAGTATCTTCTAGCATACGGGGTGGAGAGCCTAAGGGCATGTGACCAACTACCTCTGGGCACTGACATGTGGAACCTGTTTCAGGACATTTCAATGTGTTTTGAAAAAAGTTTAATTTTATTTTTATTTTGTCTTACTATATGGGAAATGTATAAGGGAGATTAGGATGAGTCAAGCCTTGGTCATGATCCCATGCGTGGGAGTAAATAAACCACATGTAGGTGAAAAACATGTAATAAGGGTGGGATTCTTATTATTGAATTTTGGTATTATTGTTGGATGTTATTTCACCTAATGTTATTCACTTGTTCTTTGACAATATACTTTTATGAAATTTTAATCATTACCCAATATGAAATTAAAGATGAGAACATATGCATCATTATAGGCACTCAATATTTGTTGTGACATGCATCATTTTAGGCATGCAAGAAAAATTAGGGGTTGTGGGAGTAGTTTAAATGGAAATGATTTTCTTTCATGAATAATTTAAATCAAAGAGGTTTCTAATATGATATTAAAAATATTAAATGATTCTAAATGTGTTGAAATAATGTTCATAATTTTAATATAATTTCACAATTGATTTATGATAATTTTAACACTATGTCATCCATGACCTAGGTGGTAGATGGTTGAGGGCAGTGATATTTCCTCGGTTTTGACCATGTGGTGGGGTATGCGGGATTACATGTTATGGATTTATGTAAATCTATTTTTTTAAATGATTAATTGTTGTGTTATGTGTCCTAAGACGTGTGTTAGGTATTGTAGAGTTATTCCTCTATGATAATGTTTGTTTATAGGATTATATAAGAACGTAGATGGAAATGTGTGTCTAGTAGTGGAACATGAGCCTTCGACAGTTCTAGGTGGGTAAAATGAAGAGAAGTTCAATGAAAACATTTCTTTATTTATGAATTTTAGTGAAAGAGACCCATGGTAGGGTTTTTAGAAAATATCTGACATGAAATATGAGTTTTAGTTTCAACAGCCTCAGACTTTCACTAGAGATGGTAGATTTTAGGAATCTGAGTTCTATATTTGTTATACCCAGACTATCCTTGACATCCTGGAGTCTTTTGATGAGAATAAAGTTAAACTAGTATCTTTTATGTTACACAGTCAAGCAAAGAATTGATGGAACATCTAGAAAAGTGACAGAAAGATGTTGAATATATAGTAGAAGGGATTTTAGGAGAAGTTCCTGAAGATCTTTTTCCATGATGTTCTCACGTATGAGAGGGATGATGAGTCTATGAAGTTGACATGGTGGAGTATGTTTGTGATGGATGATCCTAGCCATTTCATTGATTTGTAGCTTTTTTTCAAAATTTTAAGGCGATTAGGTGACTGTAGTGAAGATTTTCCAAGATGAGATTAAATGTGATGTTAACTCTTAGGGAAAATTTTTAAGGCTGAATATGTTTTTAGAGGGGGAGAATCAGGATATTATATCTAAGGGGAACCTGAAAGTGGTTTCCAGTGGAGGAAAGGTGGTTACTACTAGACATCAAAGAGGTACGTATTTTGATATTAAGAAGTGTCACAATTAGAATATTAACTAGATAAGTGAAAAGTTGTGTGGCTAGGTGGAAGGATTGGTTACTCAAGAAATTACTTGATTACTCTACCACCCGTGTGGTAGGACAAGTTTCTTTCACGGACAGTTCCCCCATCCACCTATAGAATCCTGAGCTTGTGAAAGGATTGGACATCTATAATGGTTCTTTATGAACCCAAGATTTAATGGTAATGGAAGAGGTTCCAAGAAGAGTGAAAGTACATGAAGGGTGACTTCAATCCTTTATCAGCATGGTAGTTGGATTTCTACTGGCCCTGGTGGCTGGGGTTTTGGATGTGGTATGTCAAGAGAAGAGATCTATCTCAATATAGTGGTGCATCTCAGGGGAATCAAAATAAAACATAAAGAACATGGGAATGATAGTTTCATGTAGTTTAACCCACATATGCGGATAATGAGGCTAGAAAATTGATAGTTAGAGGTAATATTCTTTTAGATTCTATGATTTGGAGTGCCTAAATTGATACATCAGCCTCTTAATATTTTTATCTATTCAACTTTTGAACTGTTTAATTATGATAATAGTGTTTGTGAGTTGGGTTATGACAATAGATACACATTTTAGATTATATTAGAGAGACAAATGTTTTTGCAAGGGGTGTTCTCTTAATTTTGAGGAGTATCATTATCTATGGGATTTTTAAAAACTTTATATGATGGGCCTTTAATTAATTTTGGGTATGATGTTTTTTAGAATACTGAGCCCATATTTATTATCACTACAGGATAGTTACCTTTACATCTCTCGAGGTTGACTTTTATGCTCATCATGTAGAGTGGGATATCCAAAAAAGCTATACAGGGCTAGTTTATCAGTAATTGGGAGAGTTTACCACCCAGGTTTCAAGTGTTTTTATAGATTAATATGGTGTAAATCATGATGTATTTCCAACAGTAGTGGGATAGTTCTAGGACATGTTTTCTGAGGACATATTTGGGCTACCTCTTGAGAGGATGTTGAGTTTGAAATTGAGTTCATACCTGGAGCTAAGTCAATTTCTATTCCAACTTATTTAATTGAAACAAAATAGATTTAGTAAACTAAAACTCATCTGGAAGAGTTAATTGATATGGGGTTTATCTATCATAGTATATTTCATTGGGGTTATCATGTATTGTTATCAAATAAATATTATGGGATGTTACATATTTGTGTTTATTAATGGAAGTTTAAGTATATGATAAAGAATAACTGCTATCCTCTTCCAAGTATCATTGATTTATTTGAAAAGTTGAGGCGTGACTATGTTTCTTAAAAGATTGAGTTGAGATCAACGTATCATCAAACGAGAGTTAGAACTCTTGATATACCACATACAACATTCATACAAAGTTATGACCTATATAAGTACATAATGTTATCATTCGGGATGAAGAAAACTCCAATAGTGTTTATGGAGTCCATGAATTGATTCCTTCACCTATACCAGGATTAGTTTGTGTTTTTGGGGAATGTCATCTTAGTGTACTCCAAGAATCCTGAAAATAATTCCCAACATCTTGAAATTTTCATGAGTACACCAAGGGATAATCTACTACACACTAAGCTATCTAAGTATCAATTCTAGATCGGCAAGGTAAATTTCATGCTACAAATCATCTCAAAGTAATGTGTGTTAGTGGACCTAGAGAAGGTGAAGGTAATTGTTTCTTGGGAACATTTAAAGAATGTTTCTAATGTCCATAGATTTATTTAATTATTGGTTTATTATTGGAGGTTCATCAATGTCTTTTCCCACTAGTGAGAAACACTTTCAGGCTTGACCATGAAGGTAATACTATTTGAATGGTCTTGAGCATGTGATAATACTTTCCAGGAGTTGAATAAGCTTTTGAAAACTACACCAATTAGAATGTTACCAGATCTAGGTCAGAAGTATAGTCTATTTTATGATGTTTCTCGGATTGGAATTGGACCAGTTTTTATGTAGAGGGATTTAGTCTTAGAATATAGATCACAATAGTTGAGTCCATAAGAATAGAATTACCATATGCATAACATCATGTTTTCTATAGTGGTTAATTCCTTAAATTGCGTGAAGCGTTATCGATTGGGTGAAAAGTGAACTCTGTATACCCAATAGATGTTCGTAAGTTATTTCTTTTAAAAATGATATTTAAATCAATGGAAATGGAGTCGGGTTGAGTATACGGAATCATTGGATTTTGGGATATCATATATGCTTGAGAATAGAAACAGTGTTGCTGAGACTACGAGTACGAAGACACAAATGCAGGTAGTTAAAGTGTATAGTCATAGGTGGGAGATGATGACCTTGCTGGATGAGATTCATATTGTGATTCGAGAAGGCCAGGTGTAGATGAACCTCATATTAGTATCCATTGAGTCTACACTTTTGAGTTAGATCAGGGAGAGAATGTATGAGGATCTAGTGTGATTGGCCTTGAGGGAATGCCTTGATGGTGAGGATTATCCTTTTGATTGGACTTTAGATGAGAATGAAATCATCTATGTCTAGAACCATGAAATTGTATATATGAGTGAGATACAGGAGATGCTGCATGAGTTTCATTCCTTGAAGTGGGAGGTGTATCTGATTTTGGAAAAAATGTACCAGGAAATATTTCGATAGTATTAGTGGCTGATCATGAAAAAGAGTATTATAGGGGTTGTGATATAATTATACACCTATAAACAGTTATAGTCCATGAATCCATGAACTAGTGTTTCACTACAACCATTTCTCATTCCAAAATAGAAGTGGGATGAGGTTATCATGGATTTCTTAGTGATTTATACAAGGAAATATCCTAAGAATGATGCTATATGGGTGATTGTGTATTGATTGATGAAATTATACATTTTTCCTATCCAGGAGACTTTATCAGTGGATCAGTTGGGGGAGTTGTATGTTTGTGAGACAGTCCATCTACACAAGGTTCCACGGAGTATCATTTTTATACTATGACTCACGTTTCAATTGAAACTCATGGATGGTCCTATATAAATAATTTGGTAAGAATATATTTATTTGTACTATTTTCCACCCATATATTATTCGGATGTTATAGTGCAAAATAAACTTTTTGGAGGATATGTTATAGTCACACATCTTAGAATTTGGTTTATATTGCGAGAATCACCTAGAAGTCATTTAGTTATTCTATAACAACAGTTATATGAAGACTATTCAGATTCAACCATATAAGGCACTTTATGGATGGCCTTGAAGAGCACCTATATTCTTGATGAACACATGTGAGTCATAATTTTTTGAACTGAGTCTCATGTGGGTGACATCAATTCATGTTTAGTTCATTCTGAAACATAAGGAAATAACATGAGGGAATAAGTCATATGTTGACTGACATCGACGACCCCTTGAGTTTAAATTATGTGATTGTGTATTCCTTCAGGTGTTGGTTCACTATAGGATTTGGAGATAGGTATTTTGGGCTTCCAGGTTAGTTTGAGCATTTGAGGTTGTGGAGATAATCGGGCTGGTGGTGTACCAATTGACTCTTCTATAGAGTTCTAGTTCTATGGATGATATTTTTCATGTTTCAAAACATTAGTGGTATCACCCTGTCCCTACTCATGTGAACAATGTTAGTGATATTGAATTTGAGGTCGATGTGTTATTTGAAGAGGATATGGTTCATATTATGGATCATAGTGGGAATTTATTTCAGGGAAATAACATGCTAATAGTTCGTGTATTTTGGAAACATCGTCATTTTTAAGAGTATTCACGGGACATAGAAAAATATATGTGGTATCATTTTACTGTCTTTTTTACTTCATAATCATAGAGATTCCTAGGAGTATAGCTCGAGGATGAGCTGTTATATGGTGGGGAGATTTTAAGATCTTGAAATTTTCAAGAGGTACCTAATAAAAATTTTCAGGTACTCTTTTACCTCAATTTGGATATACATCAGAAGAGGCTTTTCTGAGGTTTGTTCAGGTGAAATTTGGATGTTTTTAGAGGGGTTTGGGTAGTGAATGGATGGTGTATGATATTCCCAATCTATTCATCAGCCCTAGAAAACCATACACCCTTGAGAAAGTGGACTTTAAATAGATGGCATACATTTTGTTGAAAAATGAACCCACATAGTATATAACTCATGCACCCCAAAAGAGAAGTACATAGTAAAGTTTCACTGTTTGAAAAAAATTCACCCATTTCTAGGAAACCAGGCATGCAATATTTATTTCTCCAAAAAAAATATTAGAAATTTCAATCCCCTTGGTGTTAACCCTTATTTTCCTCGAATAGAACATAATCTATTTATTATGATTTTAGAATATTGTAGGTGGATTCTAAGGCTCCTTGAACCCTTTTCATGATGAATTTAAGAAATGTTCAGAGGATTTTCTCTCCAATGGAATGTTTTCTCTTCCTTGATTGATTATCTCTACCACTCATCTATATTTATTGATGAAGAGGGAGAGGTTTTCCTCTATTATAGAGGGTTTATATCAGGGATTTGATGTTTTTTAATCTGTTTGATCTTAACCTAAGGTTTTCATCCTAGGACCTCCCCACTATGGTTATTTTGAACATTCATATACAATTAGGGAACTTCCGGTTTGTCTAACATCCCTTAATGACCTTGAGGTAGGTGTTGTAATTTCTAATTACTATAGTCTTGCTAATAATTAGGTTTATTAAAGTTTGTAATATCAATTTCCTTGTTTGGAAATTTTTTCATGAATTCAATTAATTAATTGATTAATTATTTAATGATATTATATAATTGGTGGAATAACATGATTATGAAATTAGATGATTAGTGGTATATAGAATTGAGTGATAATAATAATAAAAGGGTTCGTTGGCCTAACCCTGAAGGGTTAATGGATTATAAGATAAAATTTTCATAAATGGTATAGTGGGTAATTTTTCATATTATTCCTTGTGAATAAGGTGAATAACCATTACTGAATTGAAAATTGAAATGGTATACCATGATGAGAATTTTTGATAAGTTGGTAAAGAATGATTATCCATGTTTACATATATTTTGATATATGTTATAATGAGTGTGGGACAAGGAATGATGCTCTAAATACCCATATGTGATAACCTATATGGGACAATGATTGATGCTCCATATACCCATATGGAAAATGCGGTGTGGGACAAACACTGGTGCTCCAAATGCCCACTAGGTTCTAGACATGACATTCTAGGACCATGATACTGTCATTAGATTGGGGTTCCAAGTGGATATTATATGAATATAGAAATTAATACATTTTTAAATCCACAAAAGAATTTATTTTTATTCAATATGATATATTGTTCAGAATCCGGCACATTCCAAGGAAGGTATTGATGTTTCAGGTTTCATTGTGTTTCATAGGAATTAATGAAAAAAATAAAATAATTTAATGTGGAAAATATTTAATTTATTATTAAAAATAATTATTTGTAAAATAGGATACACTTTTATTCAATGGATATTGTTTTAGATGCTATTGGTGGTGGCCTACTGAGTTGAAATCAAACCCATCTCGGATGGCTGATCGTTACCTGGATAGACTATGTGTTTTTAGGATTTGATATGGGATAGATCCCTCAGTTAGATAGCTGAGTTGTGTTGGACGATAATGAGGAAAATATAAATTTTTTCAATACCTACTTGGGAGTTTTCAATAGGTTTTTATTTTATTTTTGAATATAAAATGGACACATAAATGGGTTGAGATATATACTATTTTGGTTTGGATATTGTTTTCCTATTTTTTTACCATGTGATACTGGTCTATATTGGTTATGGAATTATTATGGTTATTGGTTATTCTATTTTGGATATTGTTTAATTATTTATTCTTTTATGTTAATTTGATAAAGGGGGTAAAGTCTTCCCATGTTATATATTAGACCCTCCCTACTAGTTGGTAGCCTCTGGAGTACGAGGTTGCATGCCTAAGGTCATGTGCCCAACTGGCTTAGGGCACCGACATGTGGCACCCAGGTCAGGATTAAACATTGATATAACTCCACAATACTATATATTTTAATCAAATATGGGTAAAATGATACACAATTGTGGGTGTCCAGTTGAGTTGATCTCACACTATATTTAGGCTGCTTTTTGGAACCTAGAAGAACCTCATGGTTGTAAGTACATTTCATGTTTTTTGTTTTGTGTTATTATTCATGAACATGAGAGCTTTAGAGAATATTACTAAGATAGACCTTATAATTATCTTATAGATAAAAATTTGTGTTTTATTGTTTTAATTATTCATGTTTATGTATTTATTACCGTATATATATTTCCTGTACATTGTATCTCTACATAGTCATTCATGCTTATAGTATTTGGAATTCCGCAGTTATCTTAATATTTTCACTAACATTAATTTATACACAATCCACAATTTATTTATTATGTACCACTAATCCACTTTGATAATGAGAATATATTCTCCTATCCAGGTCATCATTGGACCCTCTTGTATAGATGGTTGCCTCTGGCATACGGGGAGGCACGCTTGGGGCTTTGTCAGTGAACAGCTCGGGGTAACATATTTGTGTCTCCCAATTTAGGACATTATAGATTTAATGTTTATTATGAATTTTTTAAAAATATTAATGATATTAGGGTGTTTTTAAATCATTATATTCTAATTCACCCTTTTTAATGATGTATCTAAAGAAAAATTAAATCTATATTATAAAAAATTGCATTAATGATATATTATAATACATTATATGTTATTAAAATATATAAAAATAATAAAAATACTGGATTCCAAAAAATGAAATGGATATAGTTTAAAAATCAACCATGGTCCATTTATGGAACTTTTATCATTTTATAGTAATATTATTAACCCTTAAAAGGTTAGAAAACTTAAACATTTTGGTAATTTTCAAAAGGATTAATAAAGGGTTAAAACATAATGATATGTTTAAAAATATGATCCAAACATATTAAATTTTTATTATATGAGATAAATTAAATTCATCCTCATATTATATATTAATATTATCAATTTAAATCCATTTTTACCTCAAAATTAATTTATACTAATTAAATACATTATGAAATTTCAAGGGATCTCATCACCTTATTTTTTAAAGTACTCCCTTCCTTTAACTTTTTCACACAATACTGAGACTTCTATATCAACCAATATCTTGCATGTTATCTTTTATCCCCCCTAGAAACATTATTTAGGTTTTTTTATTCCCAAAAGTTCAACCACATAGACCTTTATAGGATATCTAAAGAAGTTATTTTAAAGAAAAAGTGAACCCTTTAACCCATCAATTTCTTATTAATTATTATTTTACACACTATTAATATATTATATACTAAATAAAATAAAATATTCAGAATAATAAATTTACTAAAATTTTATTATTATTCATAAACTACATTTATTCACCCTATACCCATCAAATGGGATGGGAAAATATCCCTCGTGCATAGAAACGACTCAACGTCTCTACATAGAGACACATCTAATTTCTCATCACCAACTATAATGGATGTAATATATTTTTATATTTGATAATTATGAAATTATTATACTTCTAGAATTATAATAGAATATTTAATTTTTACCTTCTAATCCATTATAAATCGATAATTCCAATCACGCATATATGTGGACGACCACCTCCATGAATCGATGTGATTCATTTTTCATTTTTGTTTTACATCTGTGGTAATGACGATGTATTTTTTGAATATATATAATATATATTATATAAAAATGAACATTTAAAGGTGATTTATTATATAAATTTGTTTCATTCCATTCATTTAGAAATTGGAATCAATATTCATGCATATATACAGCCTACCGGTTCCATAAATGATGTAATCCATTATCTATCACTGAAATTAATTGATTACTTAACATACATAACTAATATATATATATATATATTATATTTATATCATGGTTAAAATTTGGGTGATTATAGAACCATGATCAATTTAAAAGGAAAAAAATACAAAATCAAAACATACATGAAAAACAATGATGTTATTACCTAAAATTTGTTTTTAAACAGATATTGTGAATAAATGTGTAATAAAAGGCCACAAGTAAAAAATATATGGTATGATATATATAAGTATTTTTATATAATATATTTATAATGAACCTATATTTATTCTATATGAGGTTCAAACATGTACGAATGAAGTCGGACCATAGGTAATTATTTTATGTTATAATTTCCATGTTTATCTGGGAAGTTTATGATTATGTTATGATAATGAAATACAATTATATAACTCTAAATAAAATCTTTAATTGAATATCCTAATGTAATTTCTTAAAAATACATGTATCTTTCAATTTCTTCACATTAAGAACTTAGGAGAGAAAAATATTTTGTTATGAAAAATCACCTTTATTTATCTTTTTATTCGAAAAAACATTTCTACCATATCCTTGTTTTTTAATATATTTTAAATAAGGACTTCAATATTCACGAATCATTTCTTACAATCATTTAAAATAACGATTTAATATTTGAAAATGGGTTCAAAATAAATCATCATGTCATTTTCAGAAAGTTATACTTTCTAACATTTAAAAAAATGTGAAAGTAATGTTCTTTATTGTACGTCATGAATGGTATTTCCCACAGTCATGATCACATAATCTGTTGAATCATAATTTACAAGATTCCATGGTTATATTTTAAAAAAAATCTTTTGATAATATTTTAAACAATTTTATATTTTAACGAAGTGATTTCAAAATGGAAGGTATATTTTTATTAACAATGTTTTAATGATAATTTAATAGTATTTATATTACATAATGAAAACAACCCTTTGTGTATATTATGATTTACTAGGGATATTATTCAATGATACCATATTTATACTTTCTATGTATGGGTTCTGTTTATGGGGAAAATATGTTTGTGAAAACCATTCCATTAACATAGATTATATTATGAGGAACTGTTTATGAAACCCATTTATTTTAAATGGGTTATTCTATGATGAATGTTTTATAAAAAAATATTTTCATAGGTTATGTAAGGGTTAATGTTTTATGATCATGTCGCACAACTATTTATTAGTTTCATTATGTAATGGGTAGTAACTATATCTCTCTCTAATGCATTGGATAAATATTTATATATCCTATAGTAAACAAGATTTCAATTGTTTGTGAACCCATTTCATTAAGAAAATTTATCCACTATGATAGTATTGGGAGTGAAAATATACAAATAAAATCAATTAGGGAGTTAATCCAATTCACTATGATATTCATGGAACCAATCGTTGACTACTATGAAATTATTTTCAAAGAATATGTGTATGAAACAAACATATATCTTTTTCTAATTTAATGTTCTCATGAGTCATGTTATTTTATTGAATTTTTATTCATGACTTATGAACTACCATTATTTATTCCATGAGTGAATATTATGACTTATTATATGCAGTGTATGATTTTCAAATGAAAGGATCATGTACTCATACCCTTATGTTCATTCTATGTTCATGTGATCAATGGTATATCCCTTGTTTTCCATTAATAAGCCTTCGAGATCATCCATTATATTGTTTATTTTCCCAAGGTTATAAACAAAGGTAACAAGTATGATATTTTTAATAATGTTAATAGGATTCAAGTACTTAGTGAGAGATAATTTATATTTTTTATGAACTGGTTCTTTAAGATTCCTTTTTTTAAGGCACTAGAACTATAAAATTATAGCATGGATCATTATATGCTGTGATGAATTATAATCTATTAAAATTTGTCATCTATGTAAGAGAACTATGGGTTTTCATATTTATTAACAAAGAAATGATTATTTAACCATTTAAAACCATGTTGACATTAATTTAGTGTGAACCATGTGGATATGTCAAAGTTTTTGATTTAATCCTAATGTTTGAGTTAAAATGATTAATGACCTGTGTTAAAAAAGGTGTCAAAGAATAAGGTTTCCTAATTTATAAATATTATATTTTTTTCATTATTATGTAGTCTCCTAAAATTATTATAATTGCTAAAATGATATTTTTTGTTTTATTCAATGGATGTAAATTGAAGGAATTATGTTAATGCTAGATGTCATGGACAATGAAATTATTATCCTCTTAAGGAACTGAATTTTATGGGAGCTTGAATGAAAAATCCCATTCATATCCTCAAAAAACATTCTCAAGCTATGAATCTTGATGAGGATCCAAAAATTAAATGGAGTGAAGAACAATATATTGATTACTTCAAGAAGAAACACACACCTTATTTTAGTGGATGTACTTATCCACTAACTATTGAGAAATGGATCTGTACCAATAAAATGATACATTACATTCTCTAGTGTTCTGAGCATTAAAATTTTTATCTAGATATTTATTGTTTGGAAGGAGAAGCATATCAGTGGGGGACTTTTATCAAGAACATGGAGATATAATATGAAATTAACTATATGTAGTGGGATGAGTTTATTATCTTATTTATTGATAAGTAACTTCCAAGAATTATTCATATTAAATTGGAGAAGTAATTACTTGAACAAAAATAGGATAAGGATGAATATTTTGGTACCCATGTGGAAAATTTTACAAGGATTGTGAGGTAAGATTTTGTTATTATCACCCAACATACATTTATGGTTATTATATTTATCAATGGATTAATACCAAATATCAGATGAGATTTATTCGTAATGTACATCAATAACTATGAAAAAATTGTTCAATGTTCTATAAAGGTGGAAATAGAGAATGGAGTTACTATTCAAATTCATGGGATTGATAAGAAAACAAAAATAAAAATTGAATGGAATTATAAAAACCATTGAGAGAAGAAGATGATATTTCTTTTATGCTTGATGTGTGGAAGGAATAATGGATGAAATTTTCCTAAGGGAACTGATAAAGGTTTTATTTGCAGAAAGTATGTCCATCAAGAAATATAATGTCAATGTGATGGGAAGAAGATATTTAATGGCAAGAAACAAGAGAATGAACCACATAATGTACAACCCACAAAACCGTGTTTCATATAACGACCCATACTTTACATACATTGTTAATACTTCAAAATTGAAGCACACTTATTACAACATATGACAAAACCACAAAGGACCGTATAGGTATAGTGTCTTTAGAAACTGGGAAACATAAACAACTGGTTCATAAATATTCTACAGTATCTCCCATTTATTTCATCATATCTAGGGTCCCTTTTAGCATATTCTACTTAATATCCATCTTCCTGACCTGGGGAAAAGAAAACATAAAAGGGTGAGCTCAAATGCTCAGCAAGGGAAAATAAAGGAAATAAAAATCATATCATATCTTTTTGAAAATCATAACCTGCAAAAGAGATCATAATATCTTAACATGGAATAAATCATAGAAGTGAAAATGAGATCCCCATAATCATAACATAAAACTTGAAACTTTGTGTCATGCACACATAATCATGGGAAATCATTTCTTGTTAGTCATGACTCATTGCCAAGACTATCTTAGTGGACAAAGTCCCTTTCTGAACCGAGTCACCCTCGATCCAGTCCTGTTTCACTGAACCGGTATAACCTACCGTTCCAGCCATGTCTATCTCATGAGATATAAAATCTTTACCCAATGCATTGGAGGGAGATATAGGTCCCACCCATCTTATAATTAATCCTTTCTTATGTGTGCCACATAATCATAAAACCTACATCATCGCATAACACATGTAACAAAAATGGGATTCTTGAAACATCATGACATCATAAATCAATTCATATAAGATAAAAGAATTCATAAAAATAATTCCATCACAACATGATCAAATAAATGTAATAATAGGGATAAAAACATAACCCTTTATTATCTTAGATTGAAAATAATTTTGATAAAACACTTGAACTCCATTCTTGAGGAAAATATCCTTTCTTCTTTAAAATCATTTTCTTTTCACAAAATTCCATGCAATTTTTAAAAGATAAGGGTTTTGTTGAAAATAATCATGCAATCTTGTAGAGGAATCTTCTTGAAAATGAGGTGTTATGAAACCGTAAAAATCCTTTCACGCTGTATAAGTTAAAAATAACATTCTCCTCGTACTTTTGTCGGAAAAGTCAAAAAGTACCTTGTACGAAAAACGACAAAAGATTCCTTTCATATCTTTTACTAAAAACTCACCGAAGGGTAAAAATGGATTTAAACAATTGTAGGTGGATGGAAATAATATTACATATTGATGAAACATGGATGTGGATGATAAAATACACCCCAGTAAATACTTACGAATAAACAATCTCGGATAAAAATGAGATTGTGATATTTCCCTTACCTTAGGTCCGATTAGCTTTGTACGTGTCCGAAGCTCCTGTATAATGTTTTAAATAATTTTATTGACTTATTCCAAAATCATAAATATTGATATGATATCATATATGGTCATATTCTTAGCTTCTTGTTAGTAATATTTCATTGTTACTTGTTACTCGGGTCTTTATTGCCTTTTGTTCTTATGCGTGTTTTGCCGAATACATTCTTATTCTTCTTTTAAGGTTATAGATACCTTATATCCAGAATGGTATTAGTGTAACATATATCATATTTATTCATTCAATTCATTTATATAATTACTATGTAACGATGATCATGTAGAATGAGTCGCATCACATCGTGGAGACGGTATTCCGTACGTACGCACGAGTGATGATATCGTTCCTATGATCGTGGAACTGTATTGGAGTATATATATATTATTTCAGTATCAATATTACTTTATAATAATCATAAATAGTTACTCATTACACCATTATACCCATCCTTGTAATGTGATGGTGGAAAAATAGATTACACCACGGCCTGGAGACGGTATTCCGTACGTACGCACGCGCAGTGATTTCATTTTTCCGTAGGATGGATAGAAGGTGAATTAGGGTTGTTTCATATTTATAATAACATATCAGTATGTAAGTAATACTGATGTTATTACTTTATCATGAAACAACTAAAGAATAAGAAGTTGAAGAAGAAAGAAATTGAAAAGATCGGTAATGGATATTACCTCTTCTTTGGAACGCCTCTTTGAATCCTCCACTTAGGGAACTAAGATTGGTCTTTGAAGAAGCCCAGGACCTCTAGGATTATTATAGGGAAGTGGAGAGGAGAAAATGGAAGGGGTTGTCCGAGCTTGAGTGCTCAAATTGGTGTGATGAGGAGGGGGAGGAGGTGCCCTTTTATAAGGGAGGAGAGGGGCACCTTAGGAATATCTCAAAATATTATTTTATATTAAAGTCAAAATCGGTTTATAATGGCTCCAAAGGGTCTTATTTCGAAGATAAGGTGGGTATGGGTCGAAATACTATCAACCAATAGGATTTAGACAAGTTTATGGTATTATTTTAACCTTATCAATTAGATTTAACTCTAAGTTAAATAATTTAACTTTTACCGTTTCTTTTTATTTTCTTTCACTATATGGTTAATACACTTACTATAACATGCCAAAAGAACCCAAAATTGTTTATTATTAATATATATATCCTTATCTAAGTCATTTGGCAGAACATTAGATTTTTAGGAATACAATAACAATTAATAATATAATATTTGATTTAAAAACTATTTTGTGTCAATTTTGACACTATTTGATATATGATTTTTTTGAAAGTCATAACAGAATTATATGTTCAAAACAAGTTGATTAAATCATCATTAATATATCATAGTAACCTAGAAAATTAGTATAATTCATAAAAAGTCTTAAATTACATTTATTTTGGTGTTTATAACATCAATTATGTCAATATTTCATTAATAAGATAATTACTGCATCATCATTGTGTCATAAATAAATTAAATTATTTAATGTCTAAAAATTACAAATAAAATACCATCCTGTAGGAAATAGTTTTATCTTTCTAATGAATATTTAAAATCGAATTTATCTTATGTATAACCCCATATTAAAAATTATTTACTTATTAAACTTTGATTTTAACTATTTTAACCCTTCTTTAAATAAATTAATAATAAATGTCCTAATCTAATCCAAGTGGGCCTAAATGGTCATATTTTATTTATAAGGTTGTTTTTGGTCGAATTACACTTATACAATATAATTAGGACATGTGTTAGGGTAATAATAATATCATATTTACCCTTAGTTACCCTATTTACTATTAATCGCGGTAAAAAAAAGTAAAAAGTTACTATTCACCAAAAAATTATTTTTATCTCATTGAACCACATTTTACTTACTGATATCAACCGTGTCTGTCGGATTTTCGAAATTCCATTCACAGAATCGGTAAAATTAAGTTTTATGAAAAATTCAGTTTTTAACCTACCACTTAGTGGTTTCACTATTCATCAAAAATTGAAAGTTTTCAGAAAAATACCAAAATTTCACCCTAGGATAATTTCGATATTTTGAGTCCAAAAATGAAGTCCATTTTGAAAAATAAAATTTATAAAATTTCAAGAAGTGGTTATTACTATTCATAACGGCTAGTTTTAATAGCATATTGTTGTTTAGTGAAACTCGGTATTGCGTACGACGCAAGCTATTGAGGAAGGTCACGATTGCGTGTAAAGAAAGCCAAGCAAGTGTTGTGTAGAAAAATATTCCTTTGATGATTCATATAACATAAAAGTCTCGGGTGTTACATTCTACCCCCCTTAAAAAGAATTTCGCCCTCGAAATTCGTCACTTTGTAACAAACAGATGAGGATACTTCTCCCTCATCATATCCTCAAGCTCCCAAGTAGCTTCTTCAAGTTGGTGGTTCCTCCATAAAACTTTCACCAAGCGAGTGGTCTTGTTTCGTAGGACTTTTTCGCTACGATCCAGAATCTCTATCGGCTGTTCTTCATAAGAAAGATCTTGCTCCAGCGGTACAACTTCTGAGCTGAGTACATGTGAAGGATCTGGTATGTACTTTCTCAGGAGAGATACATGGAACACATCGTGAACTTGAGAGAGATTCGGTGGAAGCGCCAATCGGTAAGCTACATTCCCAACACGATCCAGTATTTCGAAAGGACCAATATATCTAGGGCTCAACTTCCCCTTCTTTCCAAATCTCATAACCCTCTTCCAGGGAGATATTCGTAAGAACACTTTATCACCCACTTCAAACTCTAGGTCTTTTCTTCGGTTGTCAGCATAACTTTTCTGTCGACTCTGAGCTGCGCTTATGTGTTGTTGAATAGATCTGACCTTTTCTGCCATTTCATCAACGAGATCAGGTCCTAATAGCTTTCTTTCCCCAACTTCATCCCAGCAAGTTGGAGTCCTGCATTTCTTTCCATAGAGAGCTTCATAAGGAGCCATCTGAATACTGGAGTGAAAGCTATTATTATAAGAAAATTCCACCAAAGGTAGGTGTTGATCCCAACCTCCTTTGAAATCCATAGAGCAAGCTCTCAACATATCTTCTAGGGTTTGAATTGTTCTCTCAGACTGACCGTCTGTCTGGGGATGATAAGCAGTGCTGAAACTCAACTCTGTATGCAGAGTATGCTGAAGACTTCGCCAGAACTTTGAGGTAAATCTCAGATCCCGATCAGATATAATAGAAAGTGGTACTCCATGCAATCTTACCACTTCCTTTACATGTATCCTGGCAAGCTGATCTAGAGAGAAATCCTCTCTAATAGGAATGAAGTGTGCAGACTTTGTAAGACGATCAACTATGACCCAGATAGTATTATTGCCTTTGGATGTTTTAGGAAGTCCTGTGACAAAGTCCATAGTGATGTTTTCCCATTTCCATTCGGGTATGGGTAATGGTTGTAACATCCCCTTATACTTTTGTCTCTCAGCTTTAACTTGTTGACAAACCAAGCATCGAGAGACATATTCAGCAACATCTCTTTTCATGCCATCCCACCAGAAGTACTCTTTCAGCTCCCTATACATCTTCGTGCTTCCAGGATGAATAGAGAATGAAGAACTATGAGCCTCATCCAGCAGCTCCTTCTTTAATTCGGGGATGGAAGGAACACAAACCCGATTCCTGAACTTTATTATCCCATCACAATCAAGGTTGAATTCAGGAACATTTCTCACCTTCTTTTGTAACTCGACATCTTCTTTCTGTGCCTCTTTAATCTTCACATGTATAGATGGTTGAACATTCATTTGAGAAAGATAAGATTTTTCCCCTTCCATTATAATTCCAAGATCCATCCTTTGTAAATCCATAAATATTGGATCTTTTGTGATCCTCATCATGGATAAACTAGCATGGTCTTGTCGACTTAATGCATCTTCCACCTTGTTTGCTTTCCCAGGGTGGTAATGGATTGAGCAGTCATAATCCTTAATCAGCTCCAACCATCTTCTTTGGCGCATATTCAGCTCCTTTTGTGTGAAAATATACTTTAAACTTTTATGATCAGTATAAATATCACACCTTTCACCATAAAGGTAATGCCTCCAAATCTTTAATGCAAAGATTACCGCAGCCAACTCCAAATCATGTGTTGGGTAATTTTTCTCATGAATTTTCAACTGTCATGAGGCATAAGCTATTACCATATCATTTTGCATAAGAACACACCCCAATCCCTTCTTGGATGCATCACTGTAGATCACAAACCTTTCTCCACTACAAGGCAGTGTGAGCATAGGTGCACTGGATAACCTTCTTTTCAACTCCTTGAAATTCTCTTCACATTCCTTTGTCCAGACAAACTTAACTCCTTTCCGAGTCAACTTGGTGAGTGGATTAGATAATCGTGAAAAATCTTTTACAAAACGTCGATAATATCCATCCAAACCAAGAAAACTTCGGATCTCAGTTACTGTTGTTGGTCTCGACCATCTTTCGATAACCTCTATTTTTGCTGGATCCACAGATATCCCCTCTTTTGAGATTATGTGACCCAAAAATGCAACTTTTTGAAGACAAAATTCACACTTGGTAAATTTGGCATAAAGCTTCTCCTTTCTCAGGGTCTTCAATATAATTCTCAAGTGATCTTCATGCTCTTCCTTGCTCTTTGAATAGACAAGAATATCGTCTATAAAGACTACCACAAATTGATCAAGATAGTCTCTAAAGACTCTATTCATTAGATCCATGAAGATAGCAGGGGCATTAGTAAGACCAAATGGCATCACTATAAATTCATAGTGTCCATACCTTGTACGGAAAGCCGTCTTTGGTATATCCTCCCTTTTGACCCTTAATTGATGATACCCTGAACGAAGATCAATCTTGGAAAAGTATTGAGATCCGCGTTGTTGGTCAAATAAGTCATCAATGCATGGGAGAGGATATTTGTTCTTGATAGTGATCTTGTTAAGTTCTCGATAATCAATGCAGAGTCTCATTGATCCATCTTTCTTCTTAACAAATAGAACAGGTGCTCCCCAAGGTGACGCACTAGGGCGTATGAATCCCTTATCAAGATTCTCTTGGAGTTTCTTCTTCAATTCCTGCAACTCAATTGGGGCCATTCTATAAGGTGTCTTTGAAATAGGCAAAGCACCCGGTACGAGTTCCATTGAAAACTCAACTTCACGATTTGGTGGAAGACCCGGTAATTCCTCCGGAAAGACATCATCAAACTCCCGTACAATGGGAATATTCTTAATCATGAGTTTCTCACCAACCATTTGAGATAAATAACCTTCATTTAGTGGAATCAAGACCCATAAGATGGAAGGAATTTCCACTGGAAGGTTATGTTCATCCTTGCATTGATAGACGATCGTAGATTGATCTGGAATATGAAATGTGACTTCCCTTCTTTGGCAATTGATATGAGCTCCATGTAGAGAAAGCCAATCCATGCCAAGAATCACATCAAATTCCACTAAAGGAAGGATCACAAGATTTGCAGGAAGCACTTTCCCACAAACTTCGATCGGAGAAGAATTATAAACTTTTGATGCGACTGTTGTGCCATTAGGTGTTGTCACAGCTAACTCAACATCTAATTGTTGAGGTAATACGGTGATACCCTTAGAAAATTCTTTAGAAATAAAAGAGTGGGTGGATCCAGAATCAAATAAAACATTTGCTACTTTAGAGTGGATGGTAAGTGTACCTTTCACCACTTCGTTATCGTACTCCACATCGCTGATAGAAATTGCATGTGACTTTCCTTTGTCTTTAGCCTTAAGATTTTGTTGACGTCGACCATCATCATCAACCCTTGGATTTGGGCATTGATTGGCATAATTCCCCATCTCCTTGCACTTGAAACATTGAAGTGTAGTAGGTTCATTCTGTGTATCCCTTCCTTTTTTTGCGTCATTAGACATCTTCTTCCCATTATCACGACATTCAAATGCCTGATGACCTTCCTTTCCACATTTAAAACATTTACTTGTCCCTTTAAGACAACTCCCTCCATGTTTCTTTCCACACTTTGAGCATAAGGAAAAGCTGATCTTCTTTTCCGTGTGCTCTTTAGATTTTTCTTTGAATTCTATCTTCCTCTTCTTATCAAACCCATGTGACTGATGGGTTATTCCAATCTCCATCTCGACTTTGAGAGCACATCGAACGATTTCCTCGTAGCTATTGAAGTCCCTTATGGCTAACGCCCTTCGAAGACTTGGTTTTAAGCCACTAAAGAATCGATCGATCTTACTCTCAGGTTGGATAATAATACCAGAAGCGTACCTTGCAAGTCTTGTAAAATTTGCTTCATAGGTACCAACAGATTCATCATCCCTTTGCTTCAGTTCAAGAAACTCTTTCTCCATCTTTGTTCGGAGAATACGAGGGAAGTACTTATTGAAAAATAAGTTCTTGAACTCGTCCCATTCCATAGACTCAATTTCATCCCTTTGCCTCGTATTCTTAATAAGATTCCACCATTGATCAACATCTCTTTCCAAATGATACACTGCTAGGATGACTTTATCATGTTCAGAACATTGAAGAACTGAAAATATCTTTTCAGTAGTACTAATCCATTGTTCAGCAACTAATGGATCAGTAGACCCACTGAAAGAAGGTGGACGCTGCCTCATGAAGGATTCAACAGAATGGTGCTCCTTCCTTTTCTCGTTTGGAAGTCCTGCATGATTCATATCTTGAGAAAGTTGTGTGAGCATGGCTACAAGATTTTTCATTCTAGCTCCCATATCGTTTGGTTGCTCAGGGGGACAATCATTGCATTGCCCATCGCATTCCGCATTAACACGGTTCCTTCGGGTTCCGGCCATTGACTAAAACCAAGAAGAATAGTGTGAGCAACACTAATTATAATAGGAAAACCACATAATTCAAGAATAAAATTTTCATGCTTAAGGTCTTATCCTAGGTTATTCAAGGCCATTTCTAAAACACTAAGATTGTGTTCTATGCTTAGATTTATCCTTAGGGTTCTTACTAAGGCTTTCACATCCTAGTTTCCAAAGGTTGACTATAACCTTCCTCTGATACCAACTATAACGACCCATACTTTACATACATTGTTAATACTTCAAAATTGAAGCACACTTATTACAACATATGACAAAACCACAAAGGACCGTATAGGTATAGTGTCTTTAGAAACTGGGAAACATAAACAACTGGTTCATAAATCTTCTACAGTATCTCCCATTTAATTCATCATATCTAGGGTCCCTTTTAGCATATTCTACTTAATATCCATCTTCCTGACCTGGGGAAAAGAAAACATAAAAGGGTGAGATCAAATGCTCAGCAAGGAAAAATAAAGGAAATAAAAATCATATCATATCTTTTTGAAAATCATAACCTGCAAAAGAGATCATAATATCTTAACATGGAATAAATCATAGAAGTGAAAATGAGATCCCCATAATCATAACATAAAACTTGAAACTTTGTGGCATGCACACATAATCATGGGAAATCATTTCTTGTTATTCATGACTCATTGCCAAGACTATCTTAGTGGACAAAGTCCCTTTCTGAACCGAGTCACCCTCGTTCCAGTCCTGCTTCACTGAACCGGTATAACCTACCGTTCCAGCCATGTCTATCTCATGAGATATAAAATCTTTACCCAATGCATTGGAGGGAGATATAGGTCCCACCCATCTTATAATGAATCCTTTCTTATATGTGCCACATAATCATAAAACATACATCCTCGCATAACACATGTAACAAAAATGGGATTCTTGAAACATTATGACATCATAAATCAATTCATATAAGATAAAGGAATTCATAAAAATAATTCCATCACAACATGATCAAATCAATGTAATAATAGGGATAAAAACAGAACCCTTTATTATCTTAGATGGAAAATAATTTTGATAAAACACTTGAACTCCATTCTTGAGGAAAATATCCTTTCTTCTTTAAAATCATTTTCTTTTCACAAAATTCCATGCAATTTTTAAAAGATAAGGGTTTTGTTGAAAATAATCATGCAATATTGTAGAGGAATATTCTTGAAAATGAGGTGTTATGAAACCGTAAAAATCCTTTCACACTGTATAAGTTAAAAATAACATTCTCCTCGTACTTTTGTCGGAAAAGTCAAAAAGTACCTTGTACGAAAAACGACAAAAGATTCCTTTCATATCTTTTACTAAAAACTCACCGAAGGGTAAAAATGGATTTAAACAATTTTAGGTGGATGGAAATAATATTACATATTGATGAAACATGGATGTGGATGATAAAATACACCCCAGTAAATACTTACGAATAAACAATCTCGGATAAAAATGAGATTGTGATATTTCCCTTACCTTAGGTCCGATTAGCTTTGTACGTGTCCGAAGCTCCTGTATAATGGTTTAAATAATGTTATTGACTTATTCCAGAATCATACATATTGATATGATATCATATATGGTCATATTCTTAGCTTCTTGTTAGTAATATTTCATTGTTACTTGTTACTCGGGTCTTTATTGCCTTTTGTTCTTATGCGTGTTTTGCCGAATACATTCTTATTCTTCTTTTAAGGTTATAGATACCTTATATCCAGAATGGTATTAGTGTAACATATATCATATTTATTCATTCAATTCATTTATATAATTACTATGTAACGATGATCATGTAGAATGAGTCGCATCACATCGTGGAGATGGTATTCCGTACGTACGCACGAGTGATGATATCGTTCCTATGATCGTGGAACTGTATTGGAGTATATATATATTCTTTCAGTATCAATATTACTTTATAATAATCATAAATAGTTACTCATTACACCATTATACCCATCCTTGTAAAGTGATGGTGGAAAAATAGATTACACCACGGCGTGGAGACGGTATTCCGTACGTACGCACGCGCGGTGATTTCATTTTTCCGTAGGATGGATAGAAGGTGAATTAGGGTTGTTTCATATTTATAATAACATATAAGTATGTAAGTAATACTTATGTTATTACTTTATCATGAAACAACTAAAGAAGAAGAAGTTGAAGAAGAAAGAAATTGAAAAGATCGGTAATGGATATTACCTCTTCTTTGGAACGCCTCTTTGAATCCTCCACTTAGGGAACTAAGATTGGTCTTTGAAGAAGACCAGGACATCTAGGATTATTCTAGGGAAGTGGAGAGGAGAAAATGTCAGGGGTTGTCCGAGCTTGAGTGCTCAAATTGGTGTGAGGAGGAGGGGGAGGAGGTGCCCTTTTATAAGGGAGGAGAGGGGCACCTTAGGAATATCTCAAAATATTATTTTATATTAAAGTCAAAATCGGTTTATAATGGCTCCAAAGGGTCTTATTTCGAATATAAGGTGGGGATGGGTCGAAATCCTATCAACCAATAGGATTTAGACAAGTTTAGGTTATTATTTTAACCTTATCAATTAGATTTAACTCTAAGTTAAATAATTTAACTTTTACCGTGTCTTTTTATTTTCTTTCACTATATGGTTAATACACTTACTATAACATGTCAAAAGAACCCCAAATTGTTTATTATTAATATATATATCCTTATCTAAGTCATTTGGCCGAACCTTAGATTTTTAGGAATACAATAACAATTAATAATATAATATTTTATTTAAAAACTATTTTGTGTCATTTTTGACACTATTTGATATATGATTTTTGTGAAAGTCATAACAGAATTATAAGTTCGAACCAAGTTGATTAAATCATCATTAATATATCATAGTAACCTATAAAATTAGTATAATTCATAAAAAGTCGTAAATTACATTTATTTTTGTGTTTATAACATCAATTATGTCAATATTTCATTAATAAGATAATTACTGCATCATCATTGTGTCATAAATAAATTAAATTATTTAATGTCTAAAAATTACCAATAAAATACCATCATGTAGGAAATCTTTTTATATTTCTAATGAATATTTAAAATCGAATTTATCTTATGTATAACCCTATATTAAAAATGATTTACTTATTAAACTTTGATTTTAACTATTTTAACCCTTCTTTAAATAAATTAATAATAAATGTCCTAATCTAATCCAAGTGGGCCTAAATGGTCATATTTTATTCATAAGGTTGTTTTTGGTCGAATTACACTTATCAAATAGAATTAGGACATGTGTTAGGGTAATAATAATATCATATTTACCCTTAGTTACCCTGTTACTATTAACCGTGGTAAAAAAAAGTAAAAAGTTACTATTCACCAAAAAATTATTTTTATCTCATTGAACCACATTTTACTTACTGATATCAACCGTGTCTGTCGGATTTTCGAAATTCCATTCACAGAAGTGGTAAAATTAAGTTTTATGAAAAATTCAGTTTTTAACCTACCACTTAGTGGTTTCACTATTCATCAAAAATTGAAAGTTTTCAGAAAAATACCAAAATTTCACCCTAGGCTAATTTCGATATTCTGAGTCCAAAAATGAAGTCCATTTTGAGAAATAAAATTTATAAAATTTCAAAAAGTGGTTATTACTATTCATAACGGCTAGTTTTAATAGCATATTGTTGTTTAGTGAAACTCGGTATTGCGTACGACGCAAGCTATCGAGGAAGGTCGCGATTGCGTGTAAAGCAAGCCAAGAAAGTGTTGTGTAGAAAAAGATTCCTTTGATGATTCATATAACATAAAAGTCTCGGGTGTTACATTTCAAATGAAAGGAGTATTGGAATTATGACAAATAGTTACCAAATATGATGTTTAATGATGATGATCAATGTCAGTGACTACCTAATTCCTGAGATAATGGGGAATCTCATGTGATCACTACTTCTGATGAGGTGACCGATAAAGATGTGGTGAAAGATAAACTTACCATACAAATTTAGACATCTAATGTCTTATTTGATTATAGATATACCTAATATTTTATATCAAAAATAAATTTCTAATGGAATCAGTATACCAATCAACGATTAGATGTTGAATTTGAAGTAAAAAACTCAGAATGGTGTGGTGATAACATCTCAAGTTGATGATTCTTATATAGTTAATTTTTATGGAATGTTCTTCTCCAAAATCATGTTATTCTTCCTCTAGTTGAGATAAATTTGATTTTGGGTATGGAATAAGTATACCTACTTAAAGACAACATCAATTTCCATGTAATGGAAGTTAGATTTTATATTTTAAACTATTCTATTATCATTTATCTATGTGATGATAAATATAAACATCGGATGTGAATCAGATTAATTGTATTGGATTGGATTCTTATTTAGAAGGATTTTTTATCTCAAATGGTTGCGGAGAAAATAAATATCAATGATATTCCTATTGTAACAGAGTTTTTTGATGTCATTTTGAATTAATTTTCTTATCTTTCACCGAATCATGAATTTATGTTCATGATAAACCTCATAACAAATTCTATTACTATTTAAAACACTTCATATAAAATGTATTTGATTAAGCTATAGGAACTGAAGATGTTTCTCCAAGATAATCTTAAAAAGTGATTTATTTATCCAAGTGAATTACCATAGTGTTGTTGAGTTCTTTTTGTTATAGTGAGAGTTATTGAGTTCTCTATATATTTATGTACCATATAGAAGATATGGGTTTGTAATAAATAGTGATGCATCAAATAATTGATTGGGATGAGTCCTCATGTATAATGATATGGTGATTGATTATACCCCATCCTAATTAATGGATTATGAAAAAATTATCCAATTCATGATTTGGTGTTAACTTTAGTAATGTTTTCATTTGAGAAATATAGTAATTATATTTATAGAGAAATGTGATATATATAATGATAATAAAAGTTTGAAGTATATTTTCACATATAAATAGTTGAATGCATTCCCAATAAGATTGCAGGGGCTTATTATATTTTTTGGCTGCTCAATAAATTAGCACCCTAGGAAAGAGAAAATATTGGATGATGCTCTGAGCCAAATAAATAATGGAAACTAATCTATAATGAGGATCATAATGGATGCAATTTTCTATTATTTTTAAATTATTGATCTTGAAATCCAGATGGAATGGGGAAATCATTTCATTCATAAATGATCGTTCAACCATCAATCAAAGTGAAGATTATAGAGGATAATAAATAAAATATGGAGCTAAAAATTGTGGTTGAAAATATTCATTTGTTTAACATTTCTTTTAATGGGGTGATAAATCTAATGAACCACGTATATCTTCTATCCATAATAGATTTAAAGAAGGATACATGGATGAGTCTCATAATTCATCATTCCTAATTTATCATGAATGTAAAAATATATATGAGGACCTGAAAGAGTTGTTCTAGTGTGAAAATATAAAGAGATATTTTTTCAGTATATATCTTCATTATTTGTATAAAATAAATTTAAGGATGAGATAAAAAATTCTATTGGGGTGTTAAAACCATTATATATACCCAAATAGAAATAGGAAAACTTCACCATGGATTTTTTCATTGGACTCCCCAAAACATCAATAGGGAACAAAACTATTTTAGTTGTAGGAAATCACCATATAAAGTCATCACATTTCATTTCCATTAGAGAATATTTTTCTCTAGATCAACATTCTAGGATATAAATTTAGGAATTTTTATAGTTTCTTTGAGTACCATATTCTATTGTATCTCATCGTGATCTGAGGTCTACTTCCATGTTTTATCAAATTATTCAACACTGTCTTGATATATAGCTATATTTTAGATATTCATATCATCAACAGACATATTTTTAACTCAAGAGTAAAATTAAAACTCTATAAGACATGTTGTTTAATTCATTTATGGTATTCAATGGTGTTTTGGATCAACACCTTTCTTTTCTGGAATTTTATTACAACAATTGATTTCACATGAGTATAGAGATGGGTCCTTAGGAATCCCCTATGATAATAATTGTGGAAATATGAAATGTTGGAATTAAGTTGGAATAAGAGAGATATTGGGACCTAATAAGACTATAAGAAATAGAATAGAATATTAGATCTATTTAACAACACATAAGGGAAGATCATAATTGATAAAGAAGTTATGCTAACAATATAAAGAATGATATAGAGTATTGATATTTGTGAGAGGGTATTAATATAAATTTATCCCTCGATGAGGGTGATGATATTTCTAAATATGAAATTGTTGATCCCTAGGTATATATATATCATCGAAGTTAATGTTTGTATCAGGATGTTTGATGATTGATTAACACTACCCCCAAATACCTCCAGGTTCATGATGTATTCCTTGTATCTCCCTTGAGGAAGTACATACCTGATCCTTTATATGTAATAAATTCATATATTAAACAATTAAATAAATATATGTATATTGTATAATACCTGGTCAAGAATATAGATTATAGAGATTAAGTACATTCAAACTATACCACTCATCTATTCAATGTTTTTTTTAGAAAAATCACCAATTTGAAGAATCTATTTGGGAACCTGAGTATATAATGAAACATATATATCATCATATTTTTTATTAGTGTTACTAATTTAAAGGGTTTAAATCATTTTAAGGGGTCTATAATGAAAAACCCAAATTTTTGTAGGAAATAAATTTTTCAAAAAAATTACTTTCTTTGATATATTATGTTACGCAAGACACTGAGTTTAAACACACCGTGATACACTATTAAATTATTATTTAAGGGGACAGTAATAAGATAGTCATTGTATTGGTGGTTATGAATATAAATATCTAAATTATGAAAACATTATTTTTACATATTTATAAAATTAACCCATTTGTTATCAATTAATTATAAATGAAAATATGAATAATTTGAATGAAAAACAAATATTTTTATGAAAAAACAGTTTTTATGAATGTAATTTAATTTTATATTTTTAAATTAATTTAATAAATATCCGTAAATAATTTTAATTCAATGTATAAATTAAATATTAAATCAAATATTTTAATAATAATTAAATAGTTTTCATATGAATGGAACTAGAATAAATCAAATATTATGCTTAACATGTTTTTTTAAAAAAATAGTTTTCATCACGTATTGAAACCTTATCTTAAAATTAATTTGATCCAGTTATAGAAATATTAAATGATAAAATAGATTATATATTTAAAATAAATAGGGTAAAATTATGTAAATAGATCCATTTTATTTTACTTCAATATGAATAGTAACCATGGAAAACTATTTCATGTTGGTGAAGTGTAATTCAGGATAATATAAGTTAAAAATAATTGAAAAGAACATAATTTTTCATCCAAATTATTATATGATGAATTAATTTAAACCCTTATAACATTAAGATAAAAATATATTGGTTTAATGAACATTAATCTATGAAAATAAAATATTTTATATTTGAAGTAGTGAAAGTTACCAAATGCCGCTCTCCTAGTTTTAAAAATATTTTATATGTCCACATAGAGAAAAAAAATTATGAATGAATATAATTATCTATTTTGAGCTTAATGAAATAATATTTATAAGACTAATTTATATTTAGTTATTATAAAATATATAATTACCTTAAAGTTTTTTGAAACCCTAATAATATATTTATTTAATTAACAGAAAAATAAAATAAAGGATTTTGAAAATATTAAAACTGATATAATTTGGAACATGGGCCTTATCATAGTTGGTAAGGACTCTGTAAGTGCATCCAGGTGACCTGGGATCAAATCTACGCGGAGGCATAATTTTCAAGGGTATATAGCATGTACTATAGCGGGAACTGTGCAGTACTGTAGCAAGAACTGTTGCGGGAAATGTAGCAGGTACTATTTAGCACTGTAGCAGCCGAGAATATGACACTGTTTGGGCGTTTAGGCCATCAATTTGTTCCTCAAGTCCTTTAAGGCCTTCGGACACCCAGACCTTTGGGTTAGTAAGGCCTTCAGGCGATCCCAAGGCCTTCGGGCCACCTTATTTGCTGATGAAAACCATACAACCTATAAGGAACAAACTCTACAAGGAGGTTGGGCAAAAGAGATTTCAACAGAGTAAAAGATAAACAGATTGCATGAATGAGAGGGTATGACACTTGCAATTGGGACAAGCTTGTGCATTCACAAGAATTCCTAGCCGAACAGCCATGCGAAGGTGGAGAGATGATTTCATGATAAAGATACTAGGGAAGAGTAGTTCCAAGTAGTTAGTCTTGGTTGTTTGTAATGTCTGAAGACTATGGGAAATTAATTCTTATAGGGCCTATGGGCCATGAAATACTTATGCCTATAGGCTTAGTAAGGGTTGCACCTCACCCCTTGAAAGGTGGATTATCAAAAATCAATAAAAAATGAAGGCCTTCGGGCCATTGGATGGATGAATATAATTTGAATTTTTTAATGGTTCACAAAAATTTTATAGATATAGAAGAAATATTAAAGGTTTTGAATAATTATATTTAAATTAACCTTTTTTTGATTTATCTAAAGACAAATTAGATGAATGGTGTTAAAAATGACATTAATAATATTTTATAATACATATTATTTAACTAAGTGATATTAAAATAATCAAAAACTTATATTTCTCACAATTAATGGGGTATGGTATCAAACATTCATATTGGTACATTTATGGTTCATTTACCCATTTTATTGTAACACTGTCAACCCTTAAAGGGTAAAATAGTTTAACATTTTTCCTATTGTCAAAAGGGTTAATGAAGGGATAAAATTAAAATAATAGTGTAAAATGTGATCTAAATGTTTAAAATGTTTATTTTTTAGAGGATTTATTCTTATCATCATCTAATATTTGAATCTTAAAAACTTATAGTCAATTTTAATTAAGAATTAATATAATATAATTTATTATTTTAAGATTTTAAAAGTGTGCCACTCCCCTAAATTATAACATAGAACCACTAAATTCACTAATTCAGAATACATTGAGTCTTATAGATCAACTAAAATCTACCATTATATATTCTGAACCCCCATAGGCACAATATAGTGGGTTTTCCCCAAATACTAACCCAAGAGCCCTCAAGATGATATATAAAGGACTTATTTCCAAGAATAGGTATTACCCTTAACAATCATATTCATTTTATTTATCATTTTACCTCATTTGAATCTATTATATTCTTCATAAGATTATAAATTATATATTATAAATACACTAAATTTTCATTATAATTATTAATATACCTTTATTCACCCTTTGTCCATCAGATGGGAAGTGAAAATACCACTTATGCATATGCACGACTAACTATCTCCACACAAAGACACAATTCATTTCTCACCACTATCGTTAATATATGGGTATTATGATGGTATTAATGTTTATATATGAAAATAATGACATAATTATACTTATCTAATTATAATACCATATTTACCTTCATAACATAAAAACCATTACAAATTGATAACATCGATCGTGTGTATGTGGACTGCGACCCCCACGAAGAAATGTGATCAGTTTTTCTTTTCGATTTTACTTGGGTGACAATAAGGTTGGATTCAATTAATATATAATATATATGATATCATAACTAATCTTTAAGGGTGAGTCATTATTTAACTTTTTTTCCTTCCTCTATCAAGAAAATGGAAATTACATTCATACATTTGTACAACGTACCATCTCTATAAACGGTGTAATCCGTTTTCAATACCCATATTTAGTGGACTAATATAAATAGTTATGTAATTAATATATGTGATATTTATATCATGGAAAATACTATTTAAATTATGAAACCATTTTCAATGTAAAATTATTGAAAATATAAAATCAAAACATATAAGAAAAACAAAGCAGTTATTTCCTGAAATGGGATTTTACAAGGAATTGATAATAAACGGCTAAAAATGGTCGTCAGTAAATAATATATTGTATGAAATATATTATTATGGTTATGAAATATATTTATAATAAGAATATATTTATTATAAATGATTTTTGAACATGTATGAAAGAATTCATACCTGAGGTAAGTGTTTTATGTCACAATCTCAATATTTATCTGGATTGTTTATGATTTAGTTATAATGATGAAATATTATGATATAATTCTCATAAAACACATGAATTTTCATTTAATAGCGCTTTTATTTAAAATAAATGTTTTTATTTCATTTTTATCACATTAGTTATTTAAGAGACAATTTGTTTTAAGAAAAATCTATATATTTTTTTCATTCAAAAAAAAATTTTACTTCTATATCCCTATTTTCTAAAAATGTTTTAAAAAGGTTTTAAATATTATCTTATTATTAATTATGTTAATTTTTTCATATGTTCAAATTTTTTGAAAATAGTTCCAATGGATTATTCTTTTTCATTTTTCAATAGTGTTACTTTTTTATATTTTACAACAATGTGAAAGGAATATATATAACATATACCATATGAACAGAAATCCACACCATCATGGATGAATTTTTTTTTGAATATGAATTTAAAATTTTTCATATTTATTTTCAATAAAAATTCATTCCATAATATTTTAATGTTTTTATATCTTAATGAATTGTTTTCAGAATGGAAAGGTAATTTTTCTCATTAATTTTTAAGGATCTTTAAATTATATTTTTATTTATCAATGAAAAACAAGATAATGTATCTTATAATTTAATGGGCATATGATCCAAGGATATAATTCTCATTTTTTATCTATATGGTTTATGTATTTGATGATAAGATTTTTATGAAACCTCTTTCATATACATTGGTTATACTTTGATGAATTGAATATGAAACCAGTTTCATTCCATGGGTTTTGTTATGCTACAAGTTTTATGAAACCTACATGTTTTCATGGGTTATAATATATTGAATGATTTTTAATCTTATGGAACATATATTTACGACATTACATAAGTGATGGGAGGGACCAATATCTATCTTCAATTAATTAGGTAAAAATTGATATCTCATGAGATAAACATGACTAAAATGGGGAGTGAACATAGTTTAGTAACTAACTCTGTCTTCTATGTATGTCTTGGGAATAATCCTTAACTACTACAATGTTTTGGGTAGTGACCCATTACACTATGATATAATTGTGAATTATCCTTGACTAATGATAAAATTATTTTCTATGTTTATGATTATGACAAAAAGATATGTATTATTACTATATTATTCTCTCATGGATTATTTTAATTGGTTCCTTCTTGAATTATGTATTATTAACTGTCAAGATTTATTCCATGACATAAAATTATGATCATTGATATACAAGGAATGATTTTGAAATGTTATACTCATATTCTCATACACTTATTCTTGTTTTATTCTCAAGGGATCATTGATATCTCCCTTTTTAACCACTATTGGGAATCTTATCTCACTCATTATTTTGATTCCATTCCCTAGGGTTTATAGAAAAGTAGTTAGTATGTTATGTCTAAGAAATGTTCTAGTCCGGAAGAAAATAGTGGGTGAAAATGTAGATATTTTATAAACCAAATTTTTATGTGTCATTGTTTCCACCGAAACTAGAAAGTTATAAAATTTTCATGGATCATTTTTTTATGTAATGAATATTTATCAATTAAAATTTTACATATTTTTATGAAAATTATAGGCTATTATACTTTATCGGTTTCTCCATTTATTATCCAAGATCACTATTAAAACTGGGATGAATTTTCAATTGGTACTTAGAAATTTCTATTTAATGATAATTCATCATCCCCTCAATGTTTTTTTATCCTATACTATTTGAGATGTCCTAATTGGAACTAGCACATGGGACAACGAAATAAATTTTTGGTTCCGACCCATAGGGTAAACAACTTGGTGATTAAGTACTTTTTGAACCTAATTCTTTCTATTTACTTCTTATGTATATTATTAAACATTGTAAAAAAGATTCATATGATCAAAATATAATTATTATTGTAGGGTAAAATTATTATTTTGGAAATTTAAATGAAATTTTACCTTGCTATCTACCCAAAAATAACTTCTCTCTCATAAGAAATTGTTCAGTCTATCCATTTTTAACCACTCTATGATATATGTATCAATATAACTATATCTTATATATATTGATCTATGTAATAATGTTATTTTTTATAAAATTATATTCCTTTGATTTTAAGGAATTTTATAACCCGTAATTTGTTTATTTTTCTAGGCCTAGTACGCTTCACTCAACTTCCTGAATAATATTACCTTATTTTCCCAAAAAATGACATTAAATGTTCATAATCCCAAACATTAGTCACAAGAGAATCCACCATAATACCATTTTTAAATTACCCAAATCCATTAGAACCCTTACTATGTTATTGAAAAGGATAAGTTGGCCACCCAATGACAATTTGTAATAGTATATAGGATAATTCCTAGAACCGAAATTGTGTACACATTTATTGAAAGGTATTTCTGAAGAAAGATACAATAATAAAAAATTAATATTCTACTTGAAAAAACATATGTAATAAATATATAAATCATAAATTATAAAATATATTTATCTAGTATATAAAATTCCATTGAACATGTAAAAACTAAATGGATAAAAATATTATTTATTTACAATGTAAAAACTCCATAATCATATAAAAATGAAAAAAGTCAGAATAAAATCTTCTAATGAAAACATATGCGTCTTCTAGGATGGTAAACTACGAAAACATCATGCCCCCATGTCATCCAAAAATTTTATGATATAAGAATAACCAAATGTATTTCACCATAGCATTCCCTTATTTTAATGAGAATAATAATCTACCATGACATCTCATTTGTAAAGAAACTCCATAATCTATGATCACGTTTTTATGAAAATTAAATTAAATAAAATGATATTATATAGTGATTTTATAAACAATGATTATATTTTAATGTTATATTTGCCAATAATTTTCCATAAATACCCAGGTAACACCCATAACAAAACTCACAAAATGAGTTACTCTAAAAATAATGTTTCTTTCAAAGGTACTAAGAAAAGAGTACCCATATATGTACACATTTAAATTAAAGAATGTATTTGAATTTTTAGGGGATAAAAAATCATCATGAAAACTATAAAATAGAAAAAATTCATTAACCACATCATAAAAGATCACTCACAACTAAAATTGGTATTATTCATAGTAATAGAAAAAACAAGTTTTAATGGATGGAAAGATACATAAAGAAGATCATTGTGTTGTATATCATATTACCAGAACTCTTTGATAATTTTTGTTGTTGAAGGGAATTGGTTACTAAATCATAGAGTAAGGGCATTATCAAGAGAAATTTTAGAATACGGTAAATTTTAGTTTATTATATATTATTAAAAAATATTCCAATGAATAAAAATTCAATTCATTATTAATCACCATTATCCATAAGAGAAATTAATTTTCTATTAGAGATCATATAGTTAATCATTTTAGAAAAATAATTATAAAGAATCATATATTGGGAATAAATCACACACATCACCTTAATTTTAAGGAAATTATTATTGGTTAATACCACCATGTAAATAACCACTCACTCCAATAACTACCTAAATATAGTAGAGAATATGATTATATCTTCATTGTATTTCCATATCATAATTCATTGTAAATATCAAATTATCATCAGGGTAGTCCACTACCTTATAGAACCAACTGGAATATCCCTTTAGTCCATAATATTCAAAATACAACATTTTTCAATACTTTTACATGCACATTTATAAAATAATGTCTAGACAAAAACCCATAGAGGAAACCAAAAAGACCCATAGTAATATTCCACTATAATCAATCTAATAAAATGAAAAAAATTATTCTTTTAATTTTCCTAGCCCAAGTCATCATCAATAAGGTCATAAAATAATCATAATTCAAAATATGAGACTTATAATATTTTAATTTCATATAAATATGATAATATAATGATATATATTAAAAAAAAAATGAAATTTTCCATGAATGGCCCACATACAAAAATCGAATGAGTCTAGTAAGAGAATATATTGGAATGGATATATGCCAATCTTGTTACCATTTCATGGGTTTTTTTATTATTAGAACATGAAAAAATACCAAATACTAATTTAGACACATTGGAAAATGTATGACACCTGTGACCATGGGTCTATCATAATAGTCCATCCTACTTAACATGTACCATTAGATTTAGACCTCGCCTCTATCCCCTCCGTTAACCTGGTTAGCCCACTTAATGGGATGGGCTATTTATTTCCATGGGTGGCTATCATACAATTCCTACCACAATTTAAAACAATCATAGTGTTGGTCCCATATTATTAGTGGAAAATCCAATAATGACAAATCAATTACATTGAATTAAAAAATTTCTTGATTATGCGATAATTGTGTGACCATTGATAAACCCCATTATATATTCATCTATTGAGAGATACATGATTGAGGTATGCACTCTAAAATATTATCCACATAATTTCCATTGATATTAACTCCCATTTCAAAATTTTAGTTCCTATAATATCCACTTATAAACCCACTAGCACAATTATGTGTATTACTTCAGAGTGATTATAAATATTATTTTCAAATTATGTATAGGTATGCATGTCAGGTGAAATTATTAATTAAATACATGAATATATCTCCCACTTCCTATATACCTCATATTATTTATCTTCATCAACTACCCCTCCATTAATGGTAACTATTAAAACTATGTTAGCCACCTAAACTAGATTTTACTACCCCCAATCATCAGTGTGACTTAACGAGACTAAATCAGTGGAAGACATGAAGGGTTCTTGAGGATTTACTAGAAATAAAATAATAATAACATATTTTATATATTATTACTGTTAAGAAATATATATAATAAAAGATATACATTTTAATTATTGGAACCATTATCTAAATGCATAAATAATTAGATGATGAATGTTAAAAAATCAAAATTTGGGGGGACTACCATTGTTTCTTTTATATATATGGAATTTATATCATCTCAAAAATAATTTTAATCACTTAAATATGAGATTGGGCCATCTATTTATAGATAAAAAGATACTCTAAGGGGAATGGTCTCAAAATTTTCCATCTTCACCACATACTAAAACACATTATCCTAAAAATATTATACTAGATAATTTTCATCATGCGATTCATTTTAAATGTTATTTAAATTTATTTAGTTATAAATCATTATTTATATAATTTAATTTCCTGAAATTTAAATTCCATTAACCTGTGAACATTCATTTCAGGCGTCTAAGTTTTTAAATAATGGAAAAAACAACAATAGTATCTTTAGGAATTGAAAAATACCAAAACTAACAAATGTAAATTTATACGATTATTATATTTATTATATAAATTATCTCAAAAATAGTTTTTATTGAGAAACACTAGAATTTTTGAGGGGTGGTTAGTCACCTTATCACACAGTACCTCAATGTGATTTGAAATAAAAATACCACATAGGTTATTGGTGTAACAGAACCTCAATAAATGCAATGTAATTTATAATGGGACACATTATTGTAACTTTTAAAAATGTAATTTTAAGAATATTATCATGTGAAAAAATTAAATAAGTGATTGGTTATACCACCCCTTATATGATGCATCCAGGGTTCCCCATTCTCCCTCCCTTAATTTTCCTTACACTCTTCTTTATTTTAGATGTCTGATGTTTAGTTTCCAAATGATGTTACATATATAGCATGGAGATTATATGTGAATGGTATTATTAATAAAACATTTTTTTTTTATTTTTGAATGGATTTTTTGATGGGTTGATGAATGATGGTTCTGGGGATTTTGTTTTAGTCCTGTAAATAATACACAGAATTTAGTGGTTTTATCAGATAAAAACATGATGACTCTTTTATTCAAATATGGTTGGTAGCACTAACCCATTGTAAACATTTATTCTTGTTTTATCAGTTTACTGCATGTGTTGTGACGGAATATGAATCCAAAAACCCAAAAAAGATTCTAATAGACTGGGAAATGTGATAAAAATAATGTATTAGAGTTGTAATCATGTTCAGGGTTTTCTATACAATGACTTTGTTGATATTTTTTTACATAAATAATTTTTATTTGAGAATAAATGTTGATAACATGGGAAATATGATAGTTCAAAATTATTAATGGGTTTTATCTTAGTTTCCTATAATATATAATTATAAATTTTTATTTTATAATAAAGATAAAATTTTGTATTTATAATTTAAATATGTTTTGACATAAAATATCCCCATGTAAATTTTTATTGAGAATATATTACTGATAAAAATGTTTATATATATTAATCATTATATGATTATATGTTTCCTTACACATAGGTTTTGTGTAAATACATTTAATATAATATATTGATATATTTGATTAAAATTGAAATAAATAAATTTGAATTTATTTATATGCTTATAAAAATATCATGTTACTTATAGACAATAATAGTTGTATTTTTATATTAAATAGAATATTATTTATATTAAAATTATGAATTTACTCATTTATAATATTTTTACCATACCATGATAGTTTTTTAATAACTATAATATATATTTTTTGAGATATATATCACTAACATAGGAAATTTGATAAGGTCGTAATTGGTTTTGGAAATGACTGGAAAAGCATAAAAAATTTAGATATTTTCACAGGTGACATATTATTTTTATAATAATATGATAATTAATGTTGATAATTATATTTGACATATTCCTACATCCATCAGGGAAGTATTGATGATCCTTTGACATTACCCTTAAAAATGATGATCAATTGTGCGAGATACATTTTTTTGGGGATAAACAACTAACCATTGACACAAAACCCTTAATAATGATGATTTGATGTTTACGTAGCATATAATAAATAGGATATGATTATAATGAATTTTTATTATAATATTTTAATTAATAAATATATCTTTTAAAGTAGGTATACAGTTTCTCATTATGGCCCTGCTTGAAAACAATCCCAATAAGTTTATCTGAATATGGAATATTATCCAAATTTTTTCGGGTTATATAAAAGTCCACATGTTTATGTATGCCAATTGTTGTTTTAGTTATATGTTTATCTTCTACTAATGAGACTGGGAAATTATAACATTAATTTATTCATGATATTTTAATTTTTATTAATTTTTTATAAATGTTCAGTTTTTAGGGTATAGTTTTATATCCCACTTATGAATTTAGAAAAATCTTATATAATAAAATATTTTTTAGAATTTAAATTTCAACTGGTGAATCACTACTTCTTATGTTTAGGTTTATTTTAAAGGAGTCTTATGGTTTCCATGATTTTTATTAAAATATGATAATATATAAAGTAAAAACCATTCACTCATTAATTTTATTATATGTTTTTCATTATAACACATAATAGGTTTTATGAAATTTGACCACAAATATATTTATAAAATATATTGTTATCCATAAGATATTTTATGAATTTCATGTGAAGGAAATGATGCCTAAAATTGTTTTTTTAACAACTTAAAGTGCTTGTTATTATTTCTCATTAGAGGGGAACATGAGTGGATAAAATATTTCCAGTGAAAATATCATTCATGTAATATCAGTGTTATCATTATTTTCTTATGTAGGAGTGGATCACATACTTTATATTAAGGATAAAAAATATTGTAATAAATTATCCACCACCACCATCACATGAAAGAGTTAATTATATCCTTCTTGAAAGTATTATCACTGATGAACAACAATCTTATCCACCTTTAAAGAAAACCTCTATCCCATTTTCTATGGGATTTGAATCCCATCCAAAGGAAAATTCCAGTAGAGGGAAAATTGTGTTATTTAGGTAACTTTTTTAAAAAATTCACCATGAATATTCACATTATAAAAATGTAGTATAAATTTCACCCAACAATGAACTAAATTAAATACATTACTTTGTAGTAACTGGAGTGTATAATTTTTTTAGTGAGTGTGTAGAGATAATTTCAATGGGATACTATCACCATAGCAATGTAAATAATTTTTCATCATAGTGGATGTCCAATATAGAATATCCCTACTTGTGAAGATACCTACTCGGGTGTTGTCCTATATTGGGTGGGAGGAAAAATAATTTAGATTGGAATTGATCCATTTCCCATTGTATTAAAGACTTGATAGACTAGTAAAATATATATAAATGAATGGTACCCTATTAGAATATTTTTTGGCATATTTATTTAGTGGTTCTAGGGTTATATAAATATTATGATTAAAAGTTGGCGGTTACCTAGATTGAATACACTAGATTAGGTAGTATGGTTATACTCAAGGCATTATATTATCAAATGTAATCATAGTGGTCGGTATGAGGATATGAATTGTTGGAACATGAGAGTTCAACTATTAAATGCATGGTCAACATTTATTTTAAAAGTATGAGGTTACTCGGGCCATTCTTGATTTTTGGAAAGGTTAATATTCCCTCCACAAATGTTATTTAAAATTTAAAATTATTTTATATATCTTTTCACAATAGAGATATAACATCATCAAGTCTTTTGGATCGTGGATAGGTAAATAGTCATTCATGTAACGTTTGTTCTTTTGTATAACTGAATTGTAAGGAATGATTGATTTATTATTTTTAAAATGGGAATTAAATTACCTATTTTATTTTATCCAAAATTCACTAATAAATTTAAAATATTTTATAAAATTATTATTAGTATAGTCTTAATTACTAATTAAAATGGTGAATTCTTATACTAATAAATTTGGTAGCATTCAATTAATAGAATTTTATTTTTCACAATTAGATCTGTATTAATAATACTGATATATAAATATATAAAAATATTTATTATAATGAGTGATATATTTGTAATCAAGGTAATATCATTTAAAAATATATAATTATTAAATTTTTTACTTGTTAATAAATTTAATATATGCCCATTGAAATGAGTTGACTAATTAGATGAACTCAAGGAATAATTATTATTTATTAGTATTAAGGTATTATTTAAACATAATATTTAATAAATTCACTAAAACATCATGTATTGAAAATTGAATGATTTTTTAGAATACAAGATTTTATCAAAGTATTCTACCAGTGATGTTGTTTATTTTATAGTAATTGAAAATAAACTTATTTGGGAAAAATATTTTAGTTGGAACATATTTATGTAAGGTATCATGAAATAAACTATTTAAAGTAGGACAATTATTTTATTGATAATTTATTTTCTTTTATTTTTTAAATCTATGAATGCTTTTTATATAATGTAGTGCAATTGGAAAAAAATTATTACATGAATTAAGATAATGAATATATACTATTAATTTATGATAAATTTTAAATATATTTACTTCTAGATTAATTATATATGTTATTATTTAGTTTACCATTTGTATTTCTTTGATAGTTATATGATTTGAAAGTATTCTTGAAATACACTTAAAATTAAGTTCATGTGACTTATCATAAATTAATTATGAATTTTGATGTTTATATGTAATATAACTGATCTAATTCAAATATAATATGACTAAATAGGGTTCCCACACACCACAAGAATATATAATTCTATTTAATAATATTTTTACTATTTACAAGGGTCAAAATAAAATAAGTGGCTAAACTATACCCGCATGTATAAATAACCATAAAACTTTGTAGAAGAAAAATAAAAAAAGTATCCAATCCCATATAAAAAATTAAAAGATAGGTATCATAATTGAATTTATTCTAAAAATAAATATCAAACATAATTTAATATCTTAATGAAATATTTTACCTTTCCTAAATGTCACACGAAATGTAAAAGATCTAATGTGTGAAGTCATCTGAAAAAGGCCCCAAAATTAGGAAAATATGAGGGAGGTATCTAAAAAATAGTTCCGAGTCCAATGTTATTCCTATATTATTTCATAGATCATGTTTTTTCAATATATTCATTTACATAATTAAGTCACATTCCATTAACATAGTGAAAAAATATGATGTCTCCTAATGACCCAGACACTTAAACAAAGAGTTATCGAAACTGAATAGAACACCACCAATGGTTTCCCTATGAATGTACAATTAATAAATCTGAATTCTAGATAAGGAATGATCATAAAGAAAATTACTAAATAAAATATCATCTCATGTAACGATAAATATCCAATCTGTGTGTGACCATTCCAACATCAACCAGTACCAATATTGGATTATATACCTATAGTTTGAACACACATCGACGATGGATAACTGTCAATCCATGTATCAAAATCAAGGAAAACGATCTATTAACATCAAGATTTAATATGTGAACTATGTATCACCATAATAATCCATATCGATTAATTATACTTAACTAGTATAATTTTAATGGTGAATGAGACATTTCCTCATGAACGAGACATCACTAATTTAATGAGGATAATCTACAAAAACTACCCTTCATTAGGAGGATGATAAACAAATATTACACAATTTCAGTGGATGATAAAACACCAATAAAACACACCATGAGTTGATTATCTACCACTAGAATCAACTCCATGGTTCTATAAAGCAACACAATCATTTATATCATCAAGAATGATAAACCACTAACACAGGTCTCCAATTTCAGGTGGAACCCCTAATAAAAACATATTTGGAATTATATACAACCAATATTAGTGGCTATGTTGAATATAAACCCTGAAAAATACATACATAGGTTAATTTTATACCAAAACATGAATAATTATGTGTAATGAGCACCACTATTAAAAGTCTCAAAGTAGATGATATACTAAAAATAAATCTATTTAGAAGGATGACGCACCACATAAATAGAATTATTGGGTTGATTATGAAAAACTTACATTGAAGAATTAGGTGGAGTAGAGAACCCAAACTAAACTCACATGGTGTATAAGATAATAAAATATTATTAATTGTAGATGGTGTAACACCTTCTGGTTACCTTGGTGAATGAGTGATCACATTTTAAAAGTAACATTGCATTTGAAATATTTAACTCATGAAGGAACATTCTCTTATTAAAATAATCTGATCGAAGTTTGAAACATAGGATTTTCATCAAATACACATAAATATTATTATTTTAGTTCCAATTATGGGATAGCTAATACTTCACAAAATACACTTACAATAAATTCTAAATCATAGGGAGTCATCCAAGGTCCAAAGTCATAGTTTTTCATTCTTACTAACATGTTAAATAGTCATTGGATACTATGTGGTCGATACACACCACCCAAGTGACCCATCATGGATCTGAGAAGTTTAATTTGTAACATATATAGTGAATTATTAATTTTAAATCAATTTATAGGGATTCTATAGGTAGTGTGGATTCATGTATTTCGTACGATGTATGCCACATTAGTTAATAGCAATGACAATAAAAGGGAACAAATACTAAGATCTAGTAGTGTCTTACTCATTTAAAACCAATTTATGATTTATCTTTAGATGGTAAAAATCAAAAATCCTGGGAGAAACCAAACATTTGGTATTATCAAATGATTATGTGAAAATACTAGGAGGGATAACTAGAAATGAAAGATGTAGAGTGTGATACTCATCCTCAACACTCCTTGGAAATAGACAAATGTACAATTCAACCAAAAATTATGAAGAAATAGAATATAAGGAATAATAAATATTAAAAATAGCGAGGAAATATTTCATGCCTTCTCATAATTTATGTAAAGGAAATTGATATTTTAAATCAATTAAACTAATTTAGCTAAATCAAATTAAAATGAAAAATAAAATTGATCACCACTGGAACTCCATTGGGCCTCCACCAGTACTCTGATGGAATATCTGGGATCTAGTTCACCCCTAGGGGAATAATAATAGTAGTGGAAGAATCCACTCCATTCCCCACCAAAACATCGATGGACCCTAATAGAACATACAACTGGAATTATTCTACTTTTTTATTTCAAACACAAAATCATTTCCTCAAAACAAAAGACTCGGACTCCTCTGACACCATTAACATCCAAATTGATCAGAATACACTAGTTTCAATTGAAAATATATTAACTAAATTCCATAAACTAAATTAAGTGTTATATCCCACCCTCTATATAAAAAATATTGTATAAGTTTCATTATTATGCACCATTGATCCCCATTAATGGAAACATGTTTCTTTATAACTCTCATATTAGTTTCTTACTCAAGGATCTCCACCTAGATGGATGTATACTACCAATATAACCGTATTTGAATGAATTAATCCATATTTATAGTCTAAAAATTCAAATACGTGATATAAAAACAATTAGGAAGGCTAGTACCAAGACCTATGGGATACATGTTCGAAACCTAGAACTTCATTGATCTATATGATATGAAGGTGAAAGTTATGAACCCTATAACTTCATTGAAAAAACCATAGAACTTAGGTTGATATACCCTTAAACCCATCATGTAATGGTATTGTAACACCATAGGTTTTTTAAATAACTCAATGCTTGGTATCATAGGTAACACACAACAATGAACATTATGAAAATTAAGATATACATTAAAAATATTATAATTAAAATATGAACATTACAATATATACATTGAATTGGAGTGTATTAATTGTATTTACTTCATTATTAAATTAATATAATGGTTATACTCAATTGAAATTTATTTACTCATGATTATAAAATAGGAAATCAATTTTTAGTAATGTCATTTTATTCTTCAAAAATATGTTTTCTTCAAAAATTATTTATATTTTTATTTGTGAGAAAACATTATAATTTTTTATAGAAAATTTAAAAAAATTATTTTATAAATATGTTTTAATTTTTGAAACTATAATTTATTAATATTAGAAGACTATGGTTTTGGTCTTTTTATAAAAAAATTGATTTTCTAGTGAATATAGTAAATTATTGATTTTCATTCAAAAATTTATTTTTATTTTAATTAAATTAAAAGTTATATTTTTAATTTAAAATATCTTCAATGTAACATTAGTCCAATTATATTATTAATAAAACAATTATGTTCATTTTAATAAATTTCAAGTTTTAATTTGGTATAAAACCAATTTTCTACATAAAATAGATTTTTATAAAAAAGCTATTTTTCATTACATTTTCATGTAAATATTAAATTAAAATTTTAGACTTATAGATATTTAATATTTAATAATGGATTTTATATTTAGAATTAGTAGATACAAATTTTGATAAAATTTCCCTTTTATTTGTCATCATTATTAAATGAAACCTTAGTAGATTTTTGTCACCATATTAAGAGTAAATTGTGTAATTAAAGAAAAAAATAAATTTATAAGGACTAAAAAATGACCATAACACTTTAATATATATTATGTTATTAGTTTTTTAATCTATGTTCATTAAAGGATTTAAAATACAGAAATAATTTTCTATATTTCATTTATTTTGACAATTAAATTTGTTTTTGTAATGAAATGTAAAAAATGTAATTCTCTTTGTTTTATTATCACTACATTTTTAACATAGGGATAAAATGATGATATTTTCAATTTTAAAATGATATTTTAAAGATAAATTGTTTTTTATTATATTAATTTTTTTTAGTATTTAATATGGAAATAATTACCTTAAATTATTATGCAGCACCGATGCTATATTTATTAAATTATTTAAAAAATAAATGAATGATTTTGAAAAATTTAAAAGTAATATTATTTGAATGAATTGTTATTTTAATTAATTTTATAGATACATATAAAATATTATATATGTTTTAAAAGATTATATTGAATTTTTTTCATGTGGTTTTCAAAGTCGAATTAAATAAATAGTTCAAAAAATCACATTAATGATACATTAAGATAAATAATGTTTTATTAAATGATTTAAAATTCATAAAAATCTCATATTCTTCAAATTTATTGGGATATAGTTTAGAATATAAACCATGAAAAAATTATGGGTCATTCTTTCTTTTTTTTTTGATTTCCCCTTAAAGAGTAAAAAAATTAATATCATGGTAATTTTTTAAAAGATTAAAAGATGGTTAAAAGAAATATATATGGGTAAAAACATAATATAAATATGTCTAAATATCATTGGGTGAGATTATTTAGACTCGTCCTCATACTATATTATAAACATATTACTTTGGATCCTTTTTACTATGAAAAATAATTTATATTATTTTTTTAAAATTCCAAGAGTGCCCTCCCATCACTTATAAAAGGGCCCCACCTCCCCAAATTTATTCAAACATGAATAACCATTTAGAACCTAAAAAACCTAAAATATTCAATTATTAAAATAAATTTCCTAATTCTTGATGTCTTAGCTTTGAAAAAACACAATCCTTTGATAGATTAAGGAATAAATAAAGGAGGTTGTTCATATAAGAGGTATACTTTTTTACTAAGTGTTTTATTTTTGTAGTTATTTTAACACTTCAAATTATTATTAAATAAATATGAGATAACTAATTTGGTATCTAGAATTTAATGAGATGTTATTATGTTAATGAAATAATATATATTCATATTATCTTTCATCTAATGGGAAAAGAAAGAGTCGTTCATGTGTATGGATGACTACTACCTAATAGACTAATGTAATTTGTTTTCCATCACTGATTATCATTGTAAGTTATAAATATATATTTAATATATATATATATATATTAATTAAATTATTATGATTTTTAAATTAATATATCGTAATATTTTTAATAATTTTATTCCTTGAAAAATAATAATGCTGTTCGTCCAAACTTGTGGTCTACCACCCCAATGAAGCGATGAGATTAATTTTTCAACACTAAATCCCATTGATAGAATATATAGGTAAATTTTTAGAAATATGATTTCATTTAAGATATAATAATATTTCAATAATGATAAAATAATACTCACCTTCTTTCCACGAAGATCATTGAAAAACGGAAATGCGACCTTTGCGTATATACAACCAACCATCTCCATGATAATATGAAATTTAATTTTTCATAATAATAATTCATGATTGGTTTTAAAGGTATTATTAACATATGAAAATAAAATTTATGTCATTATTATTATTATGGATATGTTTCAATAATGACCTGATTGACTATAGTCAACCAACCAAATCCTTTTTTGACATATGAGCTTAATATCATCAAAACATATTACATAAAATTAAATGATTATGTAATTGAATATAATAAGGTAATAATTAAATAAAATGGATAATTTACTTTAAAATGATATTAAAAAAGTAAATAATTAAGAAATTTATATTATTCTAGATGAAAAGGAATGTACTTTGTGAGTTAGTCTTGCGGTAAGAGACATTGTACATTAAAAAGTCATTTTAATGTTTTATTTTAAAAATCATTCCTTTCTATGTACATGTTATTAAAAAAAATTTATGGATTTATTTATATCGAAATAAAATAATAATAAGTTAAAATTTATTTTTATTTTTACTTTCATGCAATGGTTTTCAAATGGAATCATTTTATGATGTTTTTTTACATTCATTATAAAAGGAAAATACAAAGGATCTATTTTAAAGTATATGACATTAAAAACCTTTCCCACTACTATAGCCATTATTTTATATTCAGATTCCATTATAATCCTTTACATTTTATTCCTAGAAACATCCGATCACCATGTTATCTATATTTAAGAAAATGGTATTAAATGGAGTGGATATTTCCATATTTTCAAATCTTTTTCTTGTGGGTGAAATGAATATTTTTATAAGTAAAACATCTTTTACATGTTATTATTTTATTATAGTTTATGGTAATGTTTTTATTAATCGGTTATTCTATTATAAACCAAGGATGAGTGTATCTATTATAAAACAATTATGGGTGGACTTGTTATAAACCAAGGATGAGTTATTCCGTTATAAACCATTGATTTCTGGTTCTTTTATAACCCATGGATAGGTGGTCACATGATAAAAAAAATGGGTGGGTCCATTGTATCCCAATAATTAACGAGGTAATGAATATTATCTATGAAGAAAATGATGGATGTTGATCATATTGGTAATTCCATTTTATGTGTGACATTGAAAATGAATTGTCATGGTACATACATGATTTATCAATGAATTATGTTATTTTTTTAAAAAAATTATTATGATTTTACATTTTATTATAATAAGTTTATGTTTTGAATTAGGTATTTTATAATTATTAAGAGAGGAATTAATAAATGTTTTAAAATATTTTCAGGATTTTTGATTGATTTCATGTAAAACTTTATGAGATTTATTATTCAATTAAATTTTCTTATTAAATGGCTCATGAAACTATTTTGGTAGCATAATTGAATTATTGGGAAAGAAAATGTGTATTTTAATATTAATGCGAATTTTGAAAAAGAAAAATTATAATGCGATTTTATGGACTAATGGTTTTTTATTTCTTTTTATACGTACCCTATTATGATTTTGATGCCCATTCCACATTTGAAAATATTTTTGGTATTATTTCAGGATATGTAGGGACAAGGATGAGGCCAAGATGAAAATTATAAATATTTGTCTTAAAAAGTAAAAAATTTATATCATAAAAGTATTATTTTTTTGTAAAAAATGGATACTAAGAAGATGTTTCCAACATATACTATATAGATTTTTTAAAAAATAATTATGACTAAACTCACTAAAACTATAATTTTTAAGGATAATAATGTTTCAGAGAAATAATTCTATACTTCAAATGAAGATTGTATATTGATTAAGGTAGGGTTATTATATTTTTTATTAATGGAAAGGTAAATATAAATTTAGTGATTATGATGTCTCCATTTGAGGTTAACTTACAAGTTATATATAATATTATGGATTTATATGATTATGTTGGATCTTATGTTTTTTGAAATAAACACCCATTTTGAGTTCTAAAGTGATGATATTTTAAGGCGAATAAAGTTATTTTGGGAGGAAATTTATTATGTTTAGGTATATGTAACACTTAAGTTTAACATGAAGGATTATTTTGAATGAATTTTATTACATTTTTTGGAATACAACCTGATAGTTATGAGATAACCTTTGAAGTTAAATCATTATTTAATATTGGCGATGTAAATGATATTTTGGGGGATTTCCATCACATTTTTGAGAATTTTATTGTAATTATTTTGAAATATTTTTAGAATAAAGAATCCATATAGGTTAGGTGAAAAACTATTTCGTCTAGGAAGGCCCTAGTTCTTAAACCCATTACCGAAGGGAGACAAGGGTGGAACACAAACCATTGGACTACAATATGTCTTGGTTAGTATGAATTTTGTTCATAAAATATTTCAAAAGTAATTACTGTTTATATTTTGGGGACATATTTTCTATAATATAGATAACCATGGAATTGAAAATTGATTTGGTGATTAGGCGATTAATGTTGTTTTAAGGGAATATAACTGTATTTTTGGGTAACATTACATGAATAAGGTAAATAGAATATGAATGGAAATTATTCAAGGAATCATGGATAATTTAAATCCTATAATATTATATGTTTTTACATTAGATTTATAGGGATCCATGTTATTTATGGAAATTATTATCATAAATACAATATTACATGATTTGAGAAGATAATTTTTTAGTATGATATATTAAAAGTTATTGATGGTATTTGGTGATAAATGTTAAATTAATCTCAAGAGAATATTTGATAAAATAAATTTTATATTTGGGTTTCAACTTTAGTCAATAAAATTTATAATAATAATATTGATAAATATTTATTGAATGATAAAAGTGGAAATTTGGTTTTTTTATTGATGATTTGAAGATTAATGTTCTATTTCACCATACAAATATTTATTCATATGGGGAATTATCATACATTATAATAATCATTTTTCATTTGGTTAATGTATAAATATAGGATTAATATATTTTTATACCTTCCTGGTGTGTGATATATAAGAAGCTTATTATAGTGCTTCAGGTATTAAAAAATCATAATGAATACTCATCATTTGGAGGAAATCATGATACTGTGGTGGAAATTTATTAATAGATAAAATATTAATTATATAGTAAGTATATTTCCTTATGATCTTAGTATATATAGAAATTTAATTCTATAAATATAGGAAAAGGATCATGAAATAGAAAATATATCCTATTACCTTTATTTCAATTGAATTGATGGTATTTTTCACACCTCTTTGATTTATGGTTTTGTGGTTGTCGACATTCTCAAGATCATTCACTTTATAGTGATTAATAATATATTTCCCTCTCTTTAATTATTTGGAAATTTAATCTTAGTCTTTGTCTATACTTTATCTTCCCACTAGTTCTATCCTATTTAGAAACCTGGTTACATGTTATTTTATATGACCTTCATACATCCCTTTCCATTTTTTCTTGATGATGTTTTATTATCCATTTTATCAATGTTAATTTTATAAAAATGTATTTTCAAATTTCAAACCCTTTATTACTAATATAATGTTAAATTACCTAGGATTAAATTTATTAAAGGGGGTATAAAGAAATTCTGATTTTATTAAAAGAATACTATGCCTGTTAGCTTTCTTAACACACAACAACATTCATTAAGGGAATTGTGATACACTATAAAAATATTTGTATTCACGTGCTACAATTATAACCTATCTATTGAATTAGTGTGTTTGAATATTATTTTTTGGGAAAAAATCCCATAAGGTATCATTGAAGCATTTTTGAGGTGATTGTGTTTGTTGAAAAAGTGGATATCTCTGTGGTGATTGTTGATAAAGAGAAACAATGACATAAAAATTTGTTGACAAAGAGGATTTAATGGAATAATGTTGAGTTCAATAGCTATGGTCAATGATCCATGTTTGATTCAAGAAGTTCAACAAAGGAATGGATGATCTTGAGGTAGTACAAAAAGAACAGATACAAGGTCGCGCTGTTTTCCAGTGTTCACCAAATTTTTGGGCCTGAAAGTCGACAAATGGGGAAAAGTGGTTTTGGAAAAGAGACTTGCGTGTAGTGTACTTGATGGAGAGGGAACCTTCACACCTAGTGTTTTTAAATATCATAACATGGAAAAATGGCAAAGTGATAAGGGTCGCACAGGTTTTGGGTTGGTCTCGCAAGTGACATGTGCACCAAGAAAGGAACTGTGCGCTAGTGCCTATGAGGATTGGAAACTTGCACGCCCAGTGTTTTTCAAGATCCGAACATCAAAATATGGAAATGTAAATAGGGTTCTGCAGGTATTGGTGTGGTCGTGCAAGTGAGTGGCACGAAGGAGACTTGGGAGGATAGATCTGCGCGACGAAAACTGCGCACCGAGGGGAGACTTGTGCGCCGTCCCGTAGGGTGTCAAAATGACTATAAATACAGGTCGACCCCTCCTTATTCTTAACGTAGTTCAACACTTAGAAAAATCAGAGCTCCCATCACGCTGGTGTGGTGGTTGTGCAGGTGGTGTTTGGTCGCGTAGGTAGACTTGCGCACCCGTGTTTCAAGTTGCGCGCTGGTTGGTAGTTGTGTGCCAATATTGGCTTGAGTGTAAAAGGGATTGAGTCACGCAGGTTTGGATTTGTAGAATATTGTCTAGCGTAGGTGGTAGAGGCGGACCTGTATGCCAGTTGTGACATGTGTGCCGATACTTGCGCGTCAGGTTATACCTGCATGCCAAGTAAGGTTGATTCCTCGACAGTGTTTTCAGGCTGCGTGGAATCTGGAAGTTTGCCCAATACCTTCGGTGCAAAGAGAGATTCATCTATGGGTGAAATTTGGACTTCATCAGAGCATCCACATACAACAGAGGATGTATTCATTAGAGATAATAAAGAGACCTACACTTCTATAAACTGTGAGTGGATCCTCTCTAGAGCAGTGAGAAAAAGAAGAGGAAGAAGGTGATCCTCTCCACCGGCAGTGAGCCAGAGAGAGAGAAACAGGGAGTGACGCTTGGGAAAGCAGTGAGCTGACCCAAAAATTTGTAAAGGCAGTGAGCATGGGACAAAGTGACTGTGTCCAAACCTTGTAATCAACAGTTAGTGAAGTTTAGTGGAATTTGGTACTACCGAAAACTTGTCAGCATTTTCTCCTTGAACAGAGCCCTTAGAGGTGAACCAGGTAAAAATTATTATGTCCTGTGCATACTTTAATTTTTGTTTATATTGAGCAATGGGAAATATAGAGAAGATTGTTTTGCTTAATAGCAAAACAAGATGAGAACGAGATTTATTTTTAAATTACTCATACCCTGATTCACCCCCCTATCAGGGTACTTAGCCTTGTGGACCTAACATTATTAACCCCATAAAAAAACATATATAATGGTATTACTCAATAAAAATTAATTGATTAATGATTATGAAATATGAAAACATTTTTTTATTAAAGTCATTTTATTCGTCAAAAATATTTTTTCTTAAAAAATTTGGTTTATTGATATTTGTGAGCATATATTATAAATAATTTATGAAAAAATAAATTAATTCTATAGAAATGGTATCATTTTAGATATCAGAATGAAAAAATTATATTTGAGTTACTTTTTTGGATTTTTTTGAAAATTATGATTTTCTAGTGAATATTGGAAAATATTAATTTTATTTAAAACAATATTTTTTTATCAAGAATTTATAAATTTCAATCTTTTTAAAATATTAAAATTGAAACTAGTAATATTATATTATTTATAATCCAATGATGTTCATTTAAATCAATATTATGGTTTAATTTGGTGTTTTTTTTATACAAAAGAGGTATTTATCTGAAAAAATATTTTTCAGTAGGTTTCATATTTTAATATATAATTTAACCACCCACTTCTAGAAATTGAATATTAAATAATTAATTCTGTTTTTTTATTCATTAATTTTAATTATTTAAATAGTACCCTTTTATTTTTGGTAATTATTAATACTTACCTTAATAAAATTTTATCGCCACATTAAAGGTAAATAAAGTAATTAAGATTACAAATAAATTGATAAGTACTAAAAAATGACACCAACCATTTAATCTATCCTATTTTTTGAGTGGAGTTCATCCATGTCTATAAAATATTCTGAAATATGGAAAAATGATTATATATATATTTTCTTTTAACAACTATAATATTTTTTTGTAATGAAATCTAAAAAATGTCATTCTCTTTGTTTTATTTTCCAATTTTTTTAAATAGGGATAAATATAGGGTATCTATATTTATAAATTATTATTTTAAATCTATATTTTATTTTTATCATAGTAATTTATGTCTAATTTAAAATTATTAAATAATTACCTTAAATTCTTACATAATGTCGACATAGTTTTATTCAATTAACAGAAAAATAAATAAAATGATTTTAAACATATGAAAAGTAATATTATTTGATGGAATTATTGTTATATATGAAATTTTTAGATAAATATAATATTTTATTTATTTTTTAAATGTCTTGATTAAAATTATTTTCCATCCATGATAATATCAAAGTTAAATAAATTTAATAGTTCCAAAACGTTATTAATGATATTTAATGATAAATAATGTTTTATTAAATAATTTTAAATTCATAAAAATATTAACTGCATCCAAGTGTTTGGTCTGTGGTCTAAAATAAAAACCATGGAAAATTATGGGTAATTTTTTCCACTAAAGTAGGGTTATAGACCATAAAATAGTTAAAAACATTAAAATCATGAAAATTGTCAAAAATGTTAACCAGGGTTTAAAAAAATAGATAAGGGTAAAATATAATCTAAACATTTATAAATTTTATTAGCTGAGGGGATTTTGAGTCAAAAAAATTTTATATTTTAATTATACATTTTTGAGCGTTTTTTCTATGAAATTTAATTTATATAAATTTAATATTTTATATAATTTCAAGAGTTCCCCTACCCTCACACATAAAAGGGCCCTTCCTATCATAATTTATTCACATATAAATTAAGATTTTGTTCATAAAATAATTAACCAAATCCATTTAACCAATTCTTTCACAGGTTTTTGAGGTCTTAGTTTTGGAATAATACCAACCTTATAGATTGAAAAAAATAATGCAAATGATGTCATCCAAAAAAATAATCTAAAAATTTATAATTATTATTAGGTGAAGGAATTTAGAGTAAAAAATAATTTTATATTTTAATTATACAAGTTTTAAACCTTTTTTCTATGAAAATTAATATTTATTAATTTAATATTTTATATAATTCCAAGCTTTCCCCTCCCCTCACACATAACAAGGCCCTTACTATCTTCTTTTATTCACATGTAAATAACTATTTTGTTCATAAAATAATTATCCAAATATATTTAAACAATTCCCTCACAGGTACTAGAGATCTTAGTTTGGGCATAACACCATCCTTAGAGATTTAATGAAATAAAGAAAAGGATGTTGTCTGAAAAAGAGGAATATATTTTAACTGAAATTTTATGTTGTTTTTCTTCTTATAAATCCAAAATAAATTATTCAAAAATGATGAAATAATAAAATAATTATCTTCTATATAATGATATTTTGTTATGTTAATGGATGTACCTATATCCATATTCTCTTCTATCCAATGGGAAATGAAATTTGTCATTTGTGTGTAGGACCCCTACCTCCTCGCGAACAGGTGAAATTCATTTTCCATAAATTCCTCTCATATATTATTAAAATTATTTATTTTGTGTATATATTAGATATTCATGAAATTATTATCATTATTTAAAATTTATATATCATTTATTTCTAACCATCCAATTAATTGAAAATTGATAATGTTGTTTGTGTGTACCTATAACCTACCGTCTTTACAAAGTGATGTGAATAATTTTTCATCAACACATCACATTAATGATATATATATATATGTATATTAAAGATATTATATTTTAATTAAAATATATATAACTTTTTGATCTTATAAAATAGTACTAACCTTCTTTCCATAATGACCATTGAAAAATAGAACTGTTACTAATGCATATGTACGACATACTATCTCTATGATTGTAACATAGGGAATTTTTCATAATCATAATTCATGATTTTTTTTAAATAATCATTTAAGTATAAAAACGATAATTTTTTCATGATTATTATTAAGGGGATGATGTAATAATGACCTCATAGAGCATATTTAGACTACCAAAGTAATTATGGACATATGATCTGAATATCTTGAAGAATTATGACATGAAATTAAATGATTAAGTAATCAAATATGTCATTGTAATAAATAAAATAAAATGAATAATAATCATCAAAAATTTATTATTAAATTTAATAATAAATATTATTTTATATTCATTAAGATAAGGATCATACATGAGGAGTTGGAATCGATTTTAGTGGCACTAAATGTTGAAGATATCATTTTAATGTTTTAACGATTTATTTTTTAAATATTTATATTCCATTTTCATATTCCTAAAATGATTTTTTGGATGTTTTAATGTGGAATATAAATAATTATAAATTTTATTTTATGTATCCTATTTAATATCATTCAATGGTTTCCAAAAGAAATCTTTTTATGAAATGTTTTGACTTTATTTTCAAAAGAAAAAATGGAATATTATATTTTAACATGGACAGTGTTAAAAGATATTTCCACCACTGAAAACATTATTTTATATTTGTATACCTTTATAACCATCCATGTTTTTAATGAAATAATCTCATTCCCTGTGTTATATGAATTTTTTTAAAAATGTTTTAAATGAAATGAATATTTTGATATCTATAAAAAAATTTTGGGGTATGTAGAAAATTTTTCTATGTATGAAATATTTCAAATACAATGATTATGTTATGGTTATTGTAAATGGTTTATATTAATGGGTGGTTTTTTTATAAACTGTAGATTGGGGTTAGCATTATTAACCAAGTATGTTTGGTTGTTTTATATATAAAGAGCATACAGTTCTATTATAAATGAAGTATGGGTGGTTTTATTATAAAAAAGGAAGGAAGGTTAAAATATAAACCAAAGATGGAAGGGTACAATATATAACTACAATTGAATAGGTAATTATTATGTTCCCTCAAGATTTATGATAGAAGTTAATCGTATGGGATATTCCATTTGGAAGAGTGATATGGAAAATGATTCCCCATGTTAATTACATTATTTTTATATGGTATTTATGAATTTTTATATACATATTATGATTGGAAAAGTTAATCTAATAATAATGTGTTTAAATTAAAATATTTTTTACTTATTATGGGTGAAATTTATAACTTTCTTTAAAACATATTTAATGTTCGATGGCTTCAAATAAAACATTATGAGTTCGATTTTTTCCCATTGATATTATTTATGAACTATTTTATGAAAATAATTGGGAAGAATAATTAATTTAATGTGTAATAAAGTTTTTATATTGAGATCAAATTATATTTAAAATAGAAATTTTTTATTAAAATTTATAAACATATAAGTTTTTTTCTTTATTTTTGGTCCTTACTAAGATATTTGTTTCTTAGCCCATGATTTAAAATGTTTTTGAAAGGGTTTAAGGATGAGTAGGGTCAAGTATGTGCATAATATAAAATATTTGAATATGTTTCATTAAATTAATACTTATTACATATTAAATGTTTTTTTTCTGAGAAAGTGGAAATAAGGGGATGTTTCCAGTATATATTGTATTGATCTTTTATTTAATAATTATAAAATAATTATCTAAAAATTTATAATGTGAATATCTTCAAATGAAATTGAATGATTTAAAGATATAAAAATAAATATTCATTAATATTTAATTATTCTTATTTATAATCATGGATGATATAAATTCCAACACTCACACATCATTAAACAACCAGTTTATAAGTAGTTGAAATTTACTCCAAAATTCTCTTTGGTCACATAGGATGATAGGAAATGATTACAAGTAGAAAGTCCAATAGATTTAACAATAATACCCCAAACCAAAAATGATATAAGTGAACACACTAAAACATTTTATAAATGAGAACTATAACAACATTGAGATCATGATCATGTAACGACTTGAAAATTTTGAATGAAATATTTTTCTCTAAAATGTGTGTGTTATATTATATTTTTACAAAAACCCATGATTATTTTAATGAAGTTAATATAATGGGAAATGCGAACATCTATTTTTGACAGTTATATAACCACTGATCAATTATAATCACTACTTAGTATGAACTTTTGAATGTATATACTCTTGATAATAATTTTAATGTTATAATTAGTGTTTATAAGTAAAATTTTGACAATGAAAAATTGTTACAAAATGAATAGTCGATGGCCTCAACCATTAGATTCATTCTATTTGTGTAACATTTATCTAGACATGGGAGGGAGGTGTCATCACTGGGGTTCTCCCTTGACTAATTCGAAGATGAGATTAAACATGTGAAGCTTGAATGAAATATCCTTCAAGATCTGTTTATGTTAGTTAGGATTACCACTGAGTCGATGTTAGCCGAGGCACCCCATGACAGTACCACAATCACACACCTTAATCATACGGCATACTCAGGTGTAATAAGGGGTTACATGTCACAACATTAGTTTTTAATTTTTTTTGTATGAATTAAATTTTTATTTGAGTATTTCTGTTTTATGAATACCTTCCATTAATAAAATTGAGTTAGAATTTGATAAATTATATTTTTAGTCAATATTGTACATTTCAAAGAATAAATAAAAATTATAATAATCTAAGAGATTATGAATAGTTTTTATTTCAATTATATAGTATTCTTAAAACATACTTAGTTAAATTGAAACTGTAAAATAAACTTATTTTTTTCAAGTGTTAGAAATTTTACAATACATTTTTCTATGCATTTTCTATCCACAATTATTTTTAAAAAATAAGGTTTTTTATATTTAAAATTTTAATTTTTCATACATATAGAATTATTATTATAAAATAAAAATCAATTCTGAAATCATCATGTCTAAATTAGTTTAGGGTATCTTTATGAGAATTTTCAAAAATAAGTTGTTGTTTGGTGAATAATAAAAGTAAAGTTTTGAGTTGTCAGTAAGTTTAATGACTTAAAAATTATTTTATAATGATTTAATAATTATTTTACCATAATAGAATAATATAAAAATTTGATTTTATGAATATTAAATATTATAATATATGTTAATAAATATTAAAAATATTATTTACCTTCCAAAATCTAAAATGGAAACTTTAACTTTAAAAAATTATTATTTTGTAAAAACAATAATTTACATTAGAAAAATAAGTAATATAAAATTATTTAATAGTATTTTGAGTTAAAATAAGATATTATTTTTCCAATTTGTCTAATACTGTGGGAAAATATCATGGTCAAGCGCGTGGTGTTGCATTTAACCCTACATAGGTGTCTATGGAAATTGTTAAGAAAAATCCTCATTTTTTCTATAAATACCCATGAAGTTAACCTTTATAATTAATTATTAACTACAAATCCTAGAAAATATGATATTTATTACCTCCCAAGGAGTCCACCTAATCTTCATTCACGACACTAAGGCATCAATATTTTAGTTTCCGGAGTTACTCTTCAAAGTAAGGGAAATATCATCTTCTCTTTTTATTTAAACAACCCTTCCTTCGTAGTACGTATTGAAAATTTCAAAACAATGTTATTATGTACATTTAATTCTATAAATTTAATATATTAATAATTTTTTATTAATTTTTACCCTTTTCCCCTCTCTTTTTACCAATTTCTAAAACTATGTTTCATACCCATTATGTTGCTGAATTTTCTTCCAAAATTTCTCTATTTTTCTAATGAAATTCTATAATTTAATTTTTTTAATTCCAAAAAATATTAAATTTCTAGGGGTATTCACCTAGATTTAAAAATGATCTATTTTATTTTGGAGGTAACATACATGAATCACTACTTTCTGTGTGTGTTTGTTAATAATGACATAATAACCTTGTCTTGAGTAATTTTCCTTAAAACAATATGATTTTGATATAAAAAAAATTTATTTTATTCCCATCTATTTTTTGACACTCCCAAGGGATATTTTTGTTTAATTAGATGGTTTTTACGAACCATTATCAAAGATATATAGAAAATTCAATTTTTGTTGTTGAATAAAATACTTATGTTTTGGGAATAAATTTTATTTAGAATTATAATTTTGTTAAATGAAACAAATTTATAACTATGTTTTTATTGATTTATGAAATAGAGGGAAATATGGGGAACCATGTAAATGGTGAGCACAATGGACCAGGCACTAATGACCCTTTGATAGATTTCGGAATGGAAAACATCATGAGAATGGTGAATCTAATTACTCATGTTATGAAAAATAACATGAATCATGTAGAGAGACTAGATTCAACTCCAAGGGAATAACATTATGTTGAGTCATTGATGCATCAATGAACTTTTTCATTAAGTGGATCTACCTAAACTTTTATTTCTGAACAATGGATAAGCATTATATAAATGCTTTTTTTGTACTCTATTGTTCAGAATCAGATAAAGTCACCCTAGATTTGTACCTAACACATGGAGAAGTTGATCAATGGTAGGAACAAGTTAAAAACATGATGCAAAGAAGGGAAATTGAAGGTATGGAGTGGGAAGTTTTTAGGGGAACTTTTTTTCAAAAACTATTCCCCTCATTTTATTTGAATGAAAATGTAGAAGGAATTCTTAGAGCTGAAGTATAAGGAAAATGAATCTATGGGAAGATATGAGATGAACCTTACGTTGAATTATCACTATGCCTCTAGGTTTTTCTAGGATACTAATGAAAAAGTTGATAGATTATTCCGTGGGATAAGTCCCATTCAAAAAATTAATATAGAAAATCAAAACTATTATAGATATGAAGGGATATTGAGATGTTCTATGAAGTTTTAACTATAGTTCATTGAGGCACAATGGTCTCAAAAATTGAATGAAAATAAGTCATCAATGAAGCCAAGATTAGGGAGTAGAATTGATCAATGGAGAGGATGAAAGAATGGGAAACATTCTACATGAAACAAAAGTGGTAAGAAGCATTCAAGGAACTGCTTGATCAGGAGTGGGAAATGTTACAAGGGTGGAAGAGATGGACATATTGCTCAGAGATTTATTTTTGAGGTGAATCCCCAACATATCAACACTAATGAAAATGGGACGATAGTACAGGACCTGCCAGAATTCCAATGCTTCAACTATCGATAGCTTGGGTACTCCACCAATTACTGATAAAATGTAAATTTAATAGAGGGGAATCCCAATCAACCACAACATAAAACAAGTTATCAATGTTGGGATATTTCTGTCACAAAAACTGAAGTTGAATCTCCAAATGATGTGGTCGATGGTACTATATTTGTTATCTCAAATCTAGAAAGTACATTATTTGATTCTTATTCTATGGATTCCATTATTTCCTCCAAGATTACAAATAATATAGAATCAATAACTGAGCTACTAGAAGTAGTGTTTTAATTTAAGAATATCGGATGGATTATCCTTGAAAAAACAGTGTATAGAAACAATGATATTCACATTGGTGAGCACAATGTCATCGAAAATATAGTAGTCATTACCATGATGGAAAAAGCCATTATAATAGAGATGGACTGTCTCTCAATGTATAATGACAATAAAAATTATTTAAGTAAAAACATCACATCAATCTTCAATAGATAACATATAATTATCTTTAAGGGAGATATACCTTAGCCTGAGATTTTTCTAGAAGCACATATTACAGATTTCTGTATGAAAATGATTAGTGAAGATGAAGAAGGAGACAAAAGTAAATGAATAGAAAATGTCCCCATCATTTAGGAATAACTTGACAAATTTACTGAAGAATTACCTAGACCACTTCTATAATGAGAGGTCGAGTTCTCCATTGATGTCATTCCAGGTTCCAGGGTGATTTCAAAGACCCAATATAGAATGGGAAATGTGGAGCTGGAGGAATTAAGGAACCCAATACAAAATATTTGGGAGAAGGGAATTATCTGACTATGTGTCGTTGGGGAGAACATGTTCTCTTTGTAAATAAGATTAATGGATCAATATGGCTACTTTTTGATTATATATAAATTATTAGGATCGCGATGAAGCTCAACTACCCTTCCCCAAGAATTGATGATTTCTTCGACCAACATTATGGGGATCAATTCTTCTCTAATATTGATATTCAATCTAGATATCATCAATAGAGGATGCAGAAATAAGATATTCGAATGATTACAATTTGATCAAGATTAGGGATTTATGATTTCTTTGTTATGGCCTTTGGATTGACTATCTATCCTCTTATATTTATATATTTTTATAATATAATGTTTAAAGACTACCTTGATAACATTTTTGTAGATTATATTGATGATATTATGATATACTATAAAATTATTGGGGAGCATGAAGATCATCTAAGGGTTATCACTACTAGAAATTCCATCATTTCTAGTGGATTTAAACAGTTGGGATATCTACTAAAACCGTTGGGATAATATTTCCCAACGATTTCACAACCTGCTAGTATGTGAGGCATGGTAGTAGCTCTATACCAACGGTTCCTATAGAACCATTGGAATATATGGTCTGAAATTAATCTATACCAATGGTTCTACTTAAACCGTTGGTATATATATGTACCAACTATTGATGAACTGTTTGTACTGGTGGGTATACCAATGGTGTTCAGACTGTTAGTATACATTTTATTCCAACCCAGAGTATACCAATGGTTTTAGAACCATTGTAATACCTGTATACTAATGGGTTCAGAACCGCTGGCATACTCTGTCATACTCTATCATGTATACCAATGGTTCGGAAACCGTTGGAATACTCTGTCTAGAATAATTTATATACCAACGGTTTGCAAAACCATTGGTATAAATATTATATCCTCAAGATTTGACAACCTTCATGTAAACAGACTGTATCCTGCATGTGAACAGTCTGCATGTAAATAGCAGGCATGTAAACCCCTGATTCTAAAGATGTAAACCCCAACCTATAAAACTATAAACCTTCACCTCTCCAATATATTTCCAAACCTGTAAATCCCAACCTGTAAAACTGGAAACATGCACCTCTCCAAGATACAAAGTAGTTGTCAAAATGATCTTTATGTTAAATATAAAGTGTTAATAGTTTAAAGATAAATGTTTGAAAAAGGTTTGATAAATGTCTAGAAGACAATAGTTGGAGAGATTAAAAATCCAATAGTAATTTTGGAGATATATCAAAGAAACTGGTTGGTTAATAGAGATTGAAAATCCAAATTAAATTTAGTAGATATATTAAATAAGTTGGTTGGTTAATAGTAACTAGGCGATCATCAAATTCAATGGAAAATTCTTTCCTTTATTCGTTCCGTTCTAGTAGAAAAATTCAGGTTTCTCATCCTATTAATCTAATAATGTCTGATAATTCTTACAAGCCTCATTTCCTTCTTCTTGAATCACTGAAGATTTCTCCTTTTTAAAATTCCCATCCTTCTTGGGATTTTTGTTAACAACCCTTTTCCACTCCACGAATCAACATCATCTGAAGGCCCTTCAGCTAAATCTAAGAATCTGTTCTGAAGGGGAACTCCCTTGGAAATGGCTCTGCCGAAATCACCCTCCTTCTAGGCCTCCGCTTCTTCCATGTTATGTGAAGCTGCATGGTATGCCTCATTTTTCCCAAGATCCAAGCCAAAAATTCCATATCTATATATCAGAGATGAAGGACCAAATCGCTAACCCACTGGTCGACCTCAAGCCACACATAACTTGCAGAAGGTTTAGAAACACCCAAAGTGATGTAGTTGGAGGATATCAATTCTAGTGAAATTCATAGGACCTTCGAAAGAAATGTATTGAGTGTTTTTGGTGAGTTCAAAACCACCGAGAGAAATAGACGCCGCAGAAAGTGTGACAAACATATTTCTCCCCAACGATTTCAGTTGTCTTCAAATCATCCCAAAATCGGGACGAATTTGGTTAATAGACTAACTAGAAGTCAAATACATTACTTTTTAAGGTTGTATAAATACCGAGAAACTATGGTCATCAGAATATGAAGAAAATTGGATGATAGAAAGAATAGAACACCTTAACGAATTGAAAATGTCTTCAAAATTGATTCCATAAGATTGATTCCAGTAGAATGTAAGGTTAAATTAAACTTATGAAGAGAGTTTAAATAAACAAATATGGAAAAACAAGGTGAATTAATCACCGGAAGAAATTATGAAATGTTAAATTGAAAATAATTTGCAAGAAATAAGAATAAAATATGGTGTTTAAGGCTCTGGATGCATATGAGAAAATAAAAGGAATAAATGTGTGATTACTTTAGAAGTAAAATTAGTCTTAGATAAATGCATCAAAATATGAGATACGTCATGTAGGAAGTGTGCGATTTTGGGTGTGTGACATCATGATGGATTATTTAGACCATTGAAAGTAGTACATGAATGGTGAAACCTGATATGGGTTTTCGAATGTAGGGTGGCTTTGGTTTTGAGGAAGAGAACATGAGTGCTTATGGTTTAGCCTTGTGTTTGTATTCTAGAGGGATAGACATGTGTGGGTGCTTAGCCCATGTAATGTATATTAAAATTGGTGGTCCATATACTTATAAATTTGATCATGAGAATAATAGGTGCTCAAGGAAATGTGGGTTGATTTGGTTTTATGTGCAAAATTTCTCTTTGGGTGGAGACTGTGCATTGGATATTTGGTCTTGGTAGGAAGCACATAGTGGTGCCTGGTTTTCATTAAATGAGAATTTCATAGAGTGTTGGTGTTTTTCTAGTGCATGTGGTTACTAGGGGTAGGACCAGATAGAGGGCGTATGCTGAGTATCTTGAGTAGGGAAGAAAACTATGAGTATGCGGATGAATGATTTTGATGTGATGTTATTATCATGGGTAGGGATGCCCAAGACGTTTAATTGACTTTGACATGTCCATGGAGTGATTGGAGACATTTGAAATAGATGAATGTTGGTGGTATTCATCGATAAAATCATAGTATACAATTATTTAGGGATGATCCTTCCAAAAACAATAATATCTTCATTAGAATAATTAAGGGAAATGGTTATATGTCTAGATACCATACTGTCTTTTGGATAGATATGAAATATCTTAGGGGTTATGATCATGGGGAGTTTTTGTAAATCCACATGGTGGAAACTACACCGTTGACTATTTATGGGTGAGGTCCTCATAGTGGATCAAATATTGAATAATACCTTGGGTTTCATTCAAGGACGTATGGAATGAGTGACATTTGTTGTTTCATTTGGTTGTGCGGGTTTAGGAAATATAGAAATGTATAATTCTATCTTTACTAGTGGTTGGAGAGTTTGAAAAAGTGGTTGAGGGTTTTTGGGTGAGTTGATGATAATGAAACTTTTATGGTGGAGAGTGATGTATTTGTTGCAAAGATATAATCCTTGTTCTAGAAGGCTCATAGGATTGTGGAACTGGCTTTGGATTGGTTGGGGTGGCATTGTGATTGGATGGTTGGGGTGGCATTGTGATTCTAGTCAGGAATACTTTATTTGTGAAATTCATTTTTATAGGGTGTTTAAGTTGAAAATCATTTAGGGTATATGATTGAGCCGATAGTGTGGGTTCTTAAGGATTCACGATACATCTATTCTGTGGTTTTGGAAATGATAGGTGTGTTTAGAGTTTGATATGTGTCTAACCTTTTGGGGGAGTGATCTCTAAAAGGGAATCATGTATTTACAAAGAGCTCCTAAAAGAGATAAGCTATGAATTTAGCTATGTGCCGGGTTGTCAAAATCTGGAATTTTTTTACAGAAAACTGAAAATATAAAATATGTTTATAAAATTGGGAATTTGTGAATTGTTTTTGTAACCCTTGAAATACTCTAAAAGTTTTTAGAGCATGGTTATAGGAAATCTGAAATTGTTTTAAAAAATCATGAACTTGTGAACTGTTTTTATATCCTATGAACTGCTCTAAAACTTTTTTGATCATGGTTGCAGAAAATCTAAAATATGTTTACAAAATAAAAAAATGTGTTAACTATTTCTTTAACCTCTGAACTGCTCCAAAAGTATTCTAATCATGGTTGCATGAATATTTAATTTACTGGTTGATTGAATGATTTTGAAATTGAACAAGTATTGATTCCCTAATCATGTTTTATGATATTTCAAAGTGGTATCAATAGATTTAAATTTTGTGATGGTATGAATGTAAATCACAATATTTGAGTGGTGTTAGCCACACTGTGCTTTAGATCAAGGTGGGGTTGACCCATAGACTTCACATATGACCCATGTATCGTTCTCATAATGTTTCTTCTGAATCCTAATGTGTTTGGTCATTTTTTCGTATGTCACTTGTTGTTTTCACTTAAGATGATGTCCGTTTTAAAAAAAGAGAGACACTTTGAGTGGGGTCGGCCACACCGTGCCTCTAATTGAGGTGGGGTTGACTCGTACACATCAAAAATGACCCATGGATCGTTATCCTATAGTATCAACAAAATCCAAATGTGTTTGGTCGGTTTTCCGTATGCCAGTTGTTGTTTTCACATAAAATCTTGTCCATTTCAAATAAATGTGAGACAGTTTGAGTGGTGTCGGCCACACCATCTCTCATATTGAGGCTGGGTTGACTCATAAAAGTTACATATGACCCATGGATCGTTTTCCTAAAGATTCTACAGAATTAGAATGCTTTTTTTGGGTTTTCGTATGTCAGTTGTTGTATTCATTTAAAATGATGTCATTTTGAAATAAAAGAGAGACAAATTGAGTGGTGTCATCCACACCACGCCTCGGATTGAGGTGGGGTTGACTCGTACACATCACATATGACCCATGTATCGTTTTACAAAATTTTCAAAAGAATCCGAATGCATTTGGTCGGTTTTATGTATGTCAATTGTTGTTTTCACTTTAAATGATGTTCATTTTAAACTAAAGAGAGACACTTTGAGTGTTGTCGACCACATTGTGCTTCGTATTGAGGCAAGGATGACTCTTACACGTCACATATAACCCTTGGATCGTTTTATTAAAGTTATAACAGAATCCAAATGCGTTTGGTCTATTTTCTGTATGTCAGTTGTTGTTTTCACTTAAAATGATGTCCATTTTAAACAAAAGAGAGACTCTTTGAGCGGTGTCGACCACACCGTGCCTCATATTGAGGCGGGTTTGACTCGTACATGTCACAAATGATCAATGGATCGTTTTCCTAAACTATCATCACAATCAGAATGCATTTGGTCATTTTTCCATATGCCAGTTGTTATTTTCACTTTAAATCATGTCCATTTCAAAAAAAAGTGAGACGGTTTGAGTGGTGTCGGACACACCGACCCTCAGATTTAGGTGGGGTTGAGTCGTACAAGTCACATATGACCCATGTATCATTTTCCAAAAGTTTTAATAGAATCCGAACACCATTGGTTGGTTTTTTGTATGTCAGTTGCTGTATTTACTTAAAATGATGTCTTTTTGAAACAAAAGAGAGACACTTTGAGTGGTTTCGGCCACAACACGCCTCAGATAGATGTGGGGTTGACTAGTACATGTCACAAATGACCCATGGTTCGTTTTACTAATGTATCAACACAATATGAATGCGATTGGTCAGTTATTCATATTCCAGTTTTTTTTACTTAAAAGAGTTTCAATTTTAAACAAAATAAAGACAATTTGAGCGGTACTGGCCACACTGTGCCTCAGATTGAGGTGGGGTTGACTCATATACATAGAAAATGACCCATGAATCATTGTTTTGAAGTATCAACATAATCCGATTTCTTTTGGTCAGCTTTCGGTATGCCAGTTGTTATTTTCAATTAAAATGTTGTCCATTTCAAATAAAAGTGAAACACTTTTAGTAGAACCAGCCACACCGTGCCTTAGATTGAGGCGGGGTTGACTCATACACGTGAAAAATGACTCATGGATCATTGTTCTAAAGTATCAACACAATACTAATCCATTAGGTCAGTTTTCTATATGTTATTTGTTGTTTTCATTTAAAATTTTGTCCATTTCAAATAAAAGTGAGACACTTTGAGTGGTACCGACCACACCATGCCTCGGTTTGAGGCGGGGTTGACTCGTACATGTCACATGGGCATTTTGAGTGTTGTAAAGTGCGGATTAAAGATCCAGGTGAGTCTAATACTCTTTTTTTCATCCTCTTTTAGATTAGGGGTTTCACTCTTCTCTCATCTTCTTCTGAATCTCTAAAACCATATTTTCTGTTGCGATTTATGGTGAATCTTGAAGAGAGCATAAATTGGGATACGAGATCTAGGGAGGAGGGTTGGGAGGTCTGTCCGGCGGGCTGTCCAGGGTCATGGGAGGAGAGTGGGGGTAGTTTGGGGTGCTGTTTGGGGTCCAGGGAGGAGGGTGGGGGGGATGTACGGGGTCCAGGATGGAGGGTGGGTAATGTATCTAGAACTATATCTAGGTAACATACATTGAATTTTTACAGGACTTTGAACCGCCGTGGGGTGTCATCAGGGATCAGGGCCAAATCACGGCATTACCGCGGCGTGACCACGGCGTGTCTCCAGTATGACTGCGTCGTGACAGCGACGTTACCGCGGCGTGACCGCGGCGTGTGGGACCGGTCCAGCGACCTCCATGGGGAAACATCTTTCAGCCAAGAGTGAAGGGAGCAGGAGGATACGAGGCAACATTCCATCCTTCAACTCCCTCCCCACTAACTATGGGTGGGTAATGTATCTAAAACTTCATCTAGGCATCATACATCGAATTTCGGCAGGATAGTGAACTGCCACGGGGTGTCATCCTAGAGTAGGGCCAAATCACGACATTACCGTGGAGTGACCGCAGCATGTTGGCCCTGTCCGGCAAAATATGTGGGTCAGCAACTTCTATCCAGAACTGAAGGGAGCGGGAGGAAGCGGGGAAATATTTCAGTCATCGCCTCCCTCCCCATTAACTTTGTGAGAGTAATGTATCTAAAACTATATCTAGGTATCATACATCGAATTTCGACAGGACTTCCAACTACCGTGAGGTGCCGTTCTAGGGCAGGGACAAATCACGGTGTGACCGCGGCATGACCGCAGCGTGACTGCCGCGTGACCGCTATGTGTTGGACCGGTCCGACAACATCTGTGGGGAAGAATCTTCCATCCAGGAGTGAAGGGAGTGGGAGGAAGCAGGGAAACATTCTGGCCATCGCCTCCCTCCCAATTAACTATGGGTGGGTAATGTATCCAAAACTCTATCTAGGTATCATACATCGAATTCCGACAGGACTGCGAACCGCCGCGGGGTGTTATCCTGGAGTAGGGAAAAATCACGGCGTGACAGTGGCGTGACCGCGGCGTGTTGCCCTGTTCTAGAAACATCCGCAAGGTAGCATCTTCTGGCTAGGATTCAAAATAAATCTTATGTAATTGTCCTTCACATTATAGAAACCTTATTTTATAAAAATAGACTCTTGATTTGGGATTGTGGTATGATAATGATATATATTTTATATTCATTTTTTCTAAAAGTGGGTTTATTTAAAAAACATGACATTATTTATCAAATGAAATAATTATATTATAGAAAACTTATTCATGATATAAAATTCAATATAATTAAGCTGAATTATGAAATAAGATAAATTCAATTTAAAGAATTCTTAAATTAAAGAGGCTACGAGGGGGACTCTACCTCAAGGTGGAACCAAGCCGTCCACTTCAGCTCTTGGTGCTTTCTAACTAAAACTTTTTGCTCCCCCATTGGTTATACCCACCTTCACACACATGCAAGGACACCAAGCCCCTATGCACACACCTGCATGGCCATGACCATGTGCAAGGTGATCCTTACACATATTCTTATATGCATATTCCGGTCTCTACTCACATGCGTATGCATGTTTATATATATACATGGGAAAACCAAGCCCCATACGTGTATAATCATTTCCATGGTAGACTATACACGTAACGGGGGGAACCCACTTACATATACTTACATACCTATGCACTCACAGGCGATTCACCCTTGACTTGGTGACTCAAATCCAACAAGGAGGGATAAACGCACTACACAAAGGATACTAAGAACCTTAAAATAGATAAAGGACCCTACATAACCAGTGAAGAACCAACCAATAGTATTAAAGTGTTACCTCAATTGGTGAGAACCAAATCCACCCGAACCAACACAAAACGATCGAATCCCTATGAAAAACATAATATGTAGTCAAAATCATTAAAATCCCCAAAATATATGAGGTGTAAGACATGTATTAATCATATAATCTTACCTCGGATCAAAGATAGTGGACTAAAATAATCTGATCCCCATCTAGCCTCCTTCATAGAATATAACTACTCTCTTTCCATAGAAACCAGTAAAAGACCTTAGTGGCCAATGCGATAATTTAAATAAAATAAAAAACTAAACTAAAACATACATGTCTCCTGTGACAATACATGTCACCGCCCAACATATAAGAACCACAATGCCTCATGGGTCAAATCATGTTCCTGCAAGAAAGGGCGAAACAAATCCATGTTTCAAAATGATACTTCTAAAAAGTAAAGTCCTATTAATTAAAAATTAATCTTGCTATAAATGTTATATAATTAGTTTGTCTCAAGTTTCACTTAGTTTGGTTTTGTTCAAAACAAGTTTGTTTGGGAAATTACAAGGATACACTATTACTAAAGGATCAAGATAGGTTGTGGTGTAAAGTTATTGTGGAATGGAAGGATGAAAACATTATTAGAAGTTATTCCAACTAATCTTAAATGACCAAAACTTCTTAGATGAGCTTAAATAAGATAGATATTAATATATCTTAGATATTGATTAGGAAAATTTGTTAGTGATTGAATTTTAATCAACATTCACTAATCTGGTAAGTATACGTCAAATCATATTATTAATATAAGGCTTAAGGCATGAAAATTTTTGATTAAGCTATGACTAATGATGTGATCATGGACCAGTCTTATGATTTTTCTCACCAATATATTTGTGGTTAGTATGATGTCTTTAAAAAACATAGGTTTTAAATGATCATGTAAGAAGAGTTATTTAATTCCTCAATCAGGTTGAGGGAATGCATCATTTAAGATTTAGAAGATGAAGTATAAGCTCCTACATGGGTGATCAACCATTACATAAAATAATTGATTCTTTAAATAAGAATTATTATGTATATAAAGACAGTGTTAAGAGCCTCGATAGAACCTTAAACACTAAATTGATTATTCGATCATAGATTTCCAAGGGAGTGATTATAACTATGTTCCATGGGAGTCATGGAGTCTAAGGACGGAAAATGAATGTAAATAAATTAACATAGTAGACCTATAGATATGGTGTTCACAAGATTCCTATGTTTAGATAAAAATTCTTTAGTGATTTTATGGAAATGAAATCACCCTGTCACTTCGTCTCTAAGTGGATATGATATCAATTGGGATATGAGTGGTCTAACATATGTTTTATAATTTGGATGATATGTGTATGCACTAGATGAAGGTTTAGATCAAGTAAAATATTATTAAGAGGATTGGACTTATGGTGAAAGATGTGGAAATTGTACGTCTAGTATTTAATGAGCTTAAACAAGCTAGATATTGAGATATGTCGTGTGATATGCCTCTCAAAATAGGGAAAATCCATTAAAAATAATCACATTGAAGAAGAGAAATGATCTCATAAAACAGTTTAATGTAGAACACATTGTATCAACAGAAAGGAAACAAGAAAGAAATCTAAATAAAGAAGATCACCCCTAAATAATATTGGGATATTGATTATAATACACATGTCTTATAGATATTGTGTTTCACGTAAGAAAATGTGGAATCAAAAAACATTGATTCATTGCACAGGTGAACTCAATCATGTATTGTTGAATCACCCTCCTTTGGATAATTTTTTAAAGGAATGAATCATCAAAAGAGAAAAAATAAATCATATAGAACATTGGAAATGACTAGTATATATCCTGATTGAATCATATAAATACTAATAATAACTCATAATTAACCTGAATTCAAACTTACAGAGAGTTAGAATTGATGGTTACACAACAGAAGGGTGATTCGCGAGCGACCATGAGCGGGGAGCAGCGAGCAGCGAGTGGAAGTTGGGATGGGAGGAGGAGAACTCAAGGGGGATGAGAGAAGTGACAGTGACCGGAGAAGCGAACCGGCCCTATAGGTTGTGGATAACTATGTCTTGAATGGGTATTCATGAATACCGATGAGCGGGGAGCGGTGAGTGGCGAGTGGCATAATGTGATCGGCAAGCGGTGAGTGGTGAGCGGTGGTCAGGATGGGAGCACTAGAGAGGGGTGGTCAGTATGGGAGGGGCGGTGAGGATGGGAGGAGTATGTGAGTGGTGCCGAGGGTTTGGATAAGTGCAACTTAGGTATATGAGAAGTACTCTGATGGCGAAGTGATTTTAGATAGTTATATCCCAACGGTTGACATGAACCATTAGCATAGGGTCTTTTTCCCAACTGTTTGTCAAACCCATTGGGAAAAACGCATTGGTATAGGTGGAATTTCTACCATTGAGTTCAACTAAAGATATGAAGTATGAAATTCTTGTGTGGGTATTTGGTGTTGTTAGACAGATTTTCATTATAATGCCAAAATCTTGGTGTGATTTAGCTTAGGATAGAACCTGGTTAGTGGGGCTGGGTTATAATACATGATTTTGATGAGGTTATTGACCAGATTATTAAGAATATAATGTAGATGGGTTCGACATGGTGTGATTTTGTGACTAGGAAAATCATAAGGTGAATAATCCACTTTGTCTAGTTGGATGATGAGATGTGCATCGAGGCATGGGATAATCACCGAGAGATAAATCCAGACTATGTGACTAAGAGGATAGACTAGGATAGGTTTGATAGGATTGGGTGAGTGGCCAACCCATGCAAGGATGATATGATGTATGGAGACACTTCGATACCTTGGGGTTATTTATTCTATCTCATGGAGACAGTTGGGGTTATTTCATGACTCCAACATACTCCAGAAATGTTCCCACACAATGTTTTAGAAAAACAATTCCATCTCATGGAAGACCTCAAGGATCATCTATATTCCAATGTTTCCTCACACTCACACCTCATGGTATTACAATATACAAGTGATCTACATCAACTAGTCAAGATAGAATCACTACCCTCCGTCCGTAGAAATAAGTAAAATACCTAAGTGGGCAATGAGACAAAGTAAATAAAATAAAAACTAAAAAAACATACCTGTATCCTGTGAATATACATGTCACTGCCCAATATATAAGAACCACACCTCCCCATGGGTCCAATCATGTTCCTGAAAGCAAGGAGGAAATAGTTCCATTTAATAATCAATTCATTTTTTATTATGTTCTTTATATAGCACTTCATTGGAAACACCATACTAGTACACTTAGCCATTGAATATGCACCTATTCTACATTAGTTGAGTTGAAGATTGTGCACATAACCCTCTTCAATATGGAAAGAACCTCATAGGGACCACAATCAATGTTTATTAGTTTATCCTACTCTTGAACCTGGTTGGTCACCAGTCCAGAACTAGATGGTCTAGTTGGTCATGACGGTGCAAACCATTTCATTATACTATACTAAGAATAAAGTTGTTGGTATCTTTTCTACTAGAAATGGGAATTTCTCAAGGCTTGACTTCCAATTGACTTCAGTTCCTAAGTTAATAGACCCTTAAATATTAGTAGATGTCAAGGGGTGTCTCCAATGGGTTTCTTGTGGTGTGTGGTGCTATCTATGATTTCTGCGGTGCTTCCCGAATGTGGGAAATGTGTATTGCATGGTCAATTTAATAAACAAAATGGTAAATTGAAAAATACACCCATAGTTAATGGAGATATACCCACCTTTGATATATAATACCATCTAAATAACTAACTCATAAATCTGAGACTAACATTTTACGTTAGCAATTCCAATTAACTAATATATGAAGCACCAAATTATGTTTTATGAACCAATAAATTAAAGGGAAAGAAACTCCTCACCAATTGAAGATATTTTTGTTGGTATAAGATCTTTTAATCAAGTCTAATAGAAGCCCTAATATATGTATCATTATTTTATTCATCTAGAATGTGTTCTAGATAAATTTTCTAATTTGGGAATTATTGAAATATTGATTGAAAACACACAGATGAATATAAAATGGTCGATGAAAATGGATGAGTTAAGTCCTAATGTTATATCAAAAAGATTATATTTATCAACATGAGTGGTTTTTAAATAAATGTATAAAAAAACCATGTATTTCATAATTAAAAAAATGACCATGAGATTATGGTCATAAGAAAACCTACCTCGAATGAACAACAAATGACCAAAAATGAATCTCCTATGACGGTGGATAGCCAAACAACCAATATGAAACTACGATGAACCCTAAACACCAAAGAAACCACAAAAATTGGTTCAGCCCCTTAAACCTAGGTTTGTTGATTACAAAAATTACAATAGGGAAGAAGAAACCCAAAAGGAAACCAAGAAAAATAATTGGAGAAATGTGAGTTTACTGGAAATTTATCCACACACATATATACATAATGCAATGGAATTGCTAAAATACATGCATGCCCGCCCAAAATCAATCCACCCAACGGTCTAATTTTCCCAGATCGATCGATCCCCCTAACTTAACTGGTAATATTTATATGAAAAACATGATGAACAAGATAATAGAGTAATTAATTTGAGATGAAAAGGAAAGATCAGATTGTGAGCAGGGATTCGATGGAAGGGCCTACAAGTGTAACACTGTAGGAGCAGGGATTCGATGGAGGGGAAGTGATTCAAAAGACAGAACCTTTTCTCTATCAGTGAATCAATTATAAAATAGTAACACTAAAATAGACATATATGATCACCAAATGTGTTGATTTTATATATTAAAATTAGGAAAATCAAGTGATAGACTAAATTAGTGATGCGTTGAATGAAATTACTATATACCTGCTTTTGATGTTGGTGGTGGAACATGATGAACAAAAGATATGAAAACCTAGAGGAGTTCTACGTCAGCGTGACACAATAGAAGCTCATCCCGGTTATAGAAGAGGGAAACACTACTGAAGATCAATGTGATGGGAGTAGAGGGGAATAAATTAAACCCTAGGTATGCGAGGTGTGTCAGGTTGAAACTGATTAAAAACCTTCAAATTTGAAATTTAAAAATAAACATTATCTCACCTGATGGAAGCACCGAGTCTACCCAGGTGAGCAATTTCACTCCGAGTCTATGCGTTTGAAGCTGCATCAAATCGATTCTTCAGTCATCAAAGGGGATAAGTCTATGCGCAAACTCGTATGATTGTACGAGTTCCCTCGCGAATTCAACTACAATGGAGGAGAGAGTTCATGGGATGAGTGTGATGGATAATCTGAGGAAGAAGAGGGTTGCATGGGAGAGACACTCACTGGATAATCGCAATGATTAATCGGGGGAGAATAGGGTTGCGGAGAAGAAGAGGGTTGTGGGGGCGAGGAGTGTTTGGGGGAAGTGGCACGCAGGGATGAGCCCGACATGATTGATTTTTGAGGAAGGTATACCTACAGTTTATTTAAAACCGTAGGGATAAACTTGCCTACCACATATATACCAACGGTTTTCTTAAACAATTGGTATAAATGCGTTGGTAACAACCTATTTTCCAGTAGAGTATATTGCGAACTATGAAGAAGGAGAGGTATTTTGATAGTTCAAATTTTTTTCAATTTTCGTTGCAATAATTATAATTTTTTGGGAACATTGTAACCAAACAAGGACTCTCAATTTAACATACCAAGTAAAATGTTGTATATTAGTTCCCTTATCCTATAAAATTAATTGATATTCATAGATTTCAATGATCAGCGGGATATTATAAGAGGGTTTTAAATAACTTTTCATCGATTTATAATACACTATCATTGTAAACATGAAAAGGGGTCATGTTATTCTGGACAAAAGTGTGTGAATAATGTTTCTTAGAGCATATAAATAGATTGGTTACTGTACCCATGTTAACTCTACCATCTATTAGAGAATTAATTATAGTTAGTGATGCATCTTTGAAAGGTATTGGGTGTTTCCTCATGCAAAATTTTGTGGTGGTTTCTTATACATCTCAATAGTTAATGCCTCGTGGGTATAATTATCCAATGCATGACATGGAGTGGGATGAATTTTTTTCTCTGAATATGCAGTGGGATTATATTTATGGCAAGAAATATGACATTCACATAGAACAAAAAAGAATGAAGTATATTTTCACACAAAACGAATTTAACATGAAATAGAAGACGTTGTTGGAACTTCTCAAAGACTATGATTTCTAAATTCATTATCATCCCAGTAGAGAAAAAAATTCTGTTGATGCATTAAGTAGGAAAAACCCAGTTATTCTAGCTATGATGTTGATCAAGGAGAACCTTTGAACAAAGACATAGTATAGCAAGACACGAGAATCGTACGATATTGTACATCATAAAACCTATCCCAAATTGTAACACCCCATGTAAATAAAGAATATGACATTTTCATATTTATCCATATATGTGAATAAAATATTAATATGACTTTAAATGGGATGCTATGCTCGATGGCGTACCCAACACGCAACAACGAGTTTCTTGGGAATCTTACGTTGCACTCTAATAATAAAATAATATTATTTTAAATGGTAGTTAACATGTAGCCGTTGTAATGGCGGGAATGGATAGAAATAACTAAAATATGATTATATATGTTTTTAAATGTTTTTACATTTATCCAATAAAGGATAGAGGCTTAAAATACGGAAAGAATTCAATTTTAGGCGTATATGCCCTAGTTTTCACTAAAGGTTCACTTATCACCTTTTGATGTTGAACCATCATTAAATATAGTTTTGTTCACTCTTAAACATTCTTTTGGACCAAATAAAACTCTTATTAAGAATCGGGACATCAAAATTTACTTTGTGTAAATTTTTGGTATCTTTCCGATAAAGTTCATTTTTTAATGAATAGTGTAAAATGTTGTATTTTAATTCAAAACCAATTTTTAATCTAATTTATTTATATGATTAGATTATCTTTTGAATTGTTTTTAAAGTGAAATTAGAATATATTTTTACCATTAAATCCAATAGCGGCCGTTGGAATTGATTTCACTTTGAAAATAGACTTAAACCAGTGTCAATCTTTTGATACTTATTGTTTCATAAAAACACGCTATTTGCTCTGACAGCGGGAATTAATTATTAAATTAATTTATGTGACTTATATGTTTTGAATTTTGTAAAATAGACTTCATTTTTGAATTCGGAATATCAAATATAGCTTAGGGTGAATTTTTGGGATTTTTCTGAAAAACATCAATTTTTGATGAATAGTGAAACCACTAAGTGGTACTTATAAAAACTGATTTTTCCGTTTAAATTAAATTTTGACATCTTTGTGTTTTGAATTTCAAAAATCCGACATACATGGTTGTCATTAAGAAGTAAAATGTGGTTCAATGGGATAAAAATAATTTTTTGGTGAATAGTAACTTATTAAGTTTTTAATCGCGATTAGAGGTAATTAGTGTAGTTTAAGGTAAAAATAATGTTTTAATACTATGAAATGAACTTGACACATGTCCTAACCTCATTGGATGTGTAATGGCCGACCAAGAAAAGCCATGGGTTAACTTGGGGACCCCATGGAGCCACTTTGGTTGGGAAATGACATAAATAACTTTTTATTTAATGTAAAAGTAAAAATGACACAAACATGATATGTTTTAATAAAACAATTTTTAAGTGGGGTTATACAAGTAAGATTTTTTATTATAAATACTCATTGGAAATATAAGGAGATTTACTACATCATAGTAATTTTTGTATAATTTTATACTTTATATAAATTAAATTATTTATGACATCATAATGATGCAGCGATGACATCATTATCTGACGATTTAAATAAAATGAGAAGATAATGTAAACTCTATGACCTACACATGTCAAAAACTTATTGGATGGGTGGGTTTCGAACCCTTATCACCGTATCCACGAATTATATCAATGTTGGACCTTTTAAAACCGAAACACTGTTTCAAATAAAGTAATATTTCTTACTTTCCAAAAGTGCCCCTCCTCTCCTCTTATAAAAGGCCCCCACCTCTACCTCATTTCACACACTCCTAAAGCCTTTGGCTCTGCCAAACCATGCCCATTTACTCTCTCCACATCCCTCTACTCATCCTAGAGGATTCCCTTTGGGCAGAATCCTTTCAAAGGAAGCCTTTAGGCTCAAATCAAAAGGAGTTACACTTTTAAAGGTAATTCATTCTCTCATGTTCATTTGTTTTATTCTGCTTCCCCAACCCCATAAAATCTTTTTATTTACTTATTTTGTAACAACACCAGTATATTCAATATACTAGGATGTTGTTATAAGATTTATTCGAGCTACACTCTCACACAACTACATCAAATGGTTAAAGAACATACGGTTTCCGTGGATGGCGAAATTCTGCCACCCGAAACGATGATTGTTCAATACTCATTTAACACCTTCAAAGGTGGCCATTATGATGTCACTATTTTTATATATGATATATTATATGTTTATGTTTTCCTTAATCTTATATTTTTTTTTCATTTTGGGCATACCTTTATGGTTTCCATTATGGGTAAACGCGATATCTTCATTTAAGGAACTGCGGACTACCGCCCCCTCAAAGTGATTTGATTCGTTAAATACCATATGTGGGACGTATAAAAAATGTAACTATGATATTATATATGATATTATACTGGAATTATAATATACCTTTATATCATTATTATTCCATTCTATAAAATGCGAAATAGAAATGAAAGTAGCGTTCATGCGTACGTACGGCTTACCGTCTCCATGAACGGCACATTTCATTTCTTACCTCTAAATGATTATGTAATGTTATAAATGCATGCATGTACTGGATATATATGACATATATGATATCTACATCATGAATACAATTCTGGATATAATAAACATTTGGCCACACGAACAACATGTAATTGTAAGAAGTCCACTTTCGACTTAAGAACCAAATATCGGCAAAACAAATATTATTAACTTAAATGATTACATAATGTTTATGACATGGTAATAAGTGATATAAAAGGAATAATGAACTTTAAAAAGGTTCTTAAAGAAGTAGAAATTAACTCAAGTTTATTATTCAGGAGATTAAAGAATGATCGAGTCAAGTCGGACCCGAGGTAGGGGATCTTACTCCTCTTTTTTTAAGTACACTCTTTTATGTCATTCCTTTTAAAGCTCATCTTTATTGTTATTGGGATGTTCTTTTATATTAATATTACTGTAATTTTTATTTTCATGTGATGACAGACCCTATTCTCTCTCATCAAACCATTTTGGACGTTTTAAGTGGCGCCGATAGGCTGCCGAATTTTCGTAAGAGATCTAACCTCTCTCTTTCTTTTAAAGTACTCTCCTTTATGTCACTTCTTTTAAGCTCCTCTTTGTAATTTTGGGGGATGTTATTTTATATTCCTCTTTCTGTAAATTTTATTTTAATGTTATGAGATACCCTATTTTATCTCATCAATCTATATTCGGAATTTTTATGTGGCGCCATTAGGCTGCCGAGTTTTCGTAAGGGATTTTTCACCTCACTTTTATTCCCGTGAGATTTATGCTACATTTTCCACAAATTCCATTGAGTGGTGTATGTACTGCCCATTATTCTACTCTTTGTGTAATATAATTTTGTTTATGAGTATTTACATCGATGATCTATTGTCTTTCTTTCATGGGGTGTATGTTTTAAAAGATACCCAAGTCGGTAAGGGAACCTTTCATCCTCCTCTTTTTTAAAAGACTTCTTTTGTTGGGTCTTTTAATTTACATATTTTTATGTTGGGATATGTTCTCATATATCCTTATTGATGTAAATTTTATGTCCAAGTGATGAGATACACTTTTTATTTCTCATCAACTCATTTTGATGTGATGCCGTTAGGCTGTCAAGGGAACTTTTTAACCCAATTTCGATTTCTTTGGTTTCAACATGTAGTCATTGAATATGTCATCCATTGAATATGTGTGAATGACCTTTTATTGTTTTAAACTTAATATCCAATTATATTGGGTGTACTTATATTTTTCACACATATTTTTGAGATTGATTTGTCCTTAATTTAAGGATAACTTATCTATAAGGGATTTCATCACATTTGACATTTCTATTGAGGGTTCATTGTTGTTATGCACCAATTCACTCTTATATGGTGTATATACTGTCCTTTGGAGTATTATATCATGAATCCATTTATTCTCATGATATTATAAAGTTCTGACTAAATGTTATTCCTCAATTATTGTATTCAAGTGTCTCTAATTTTGGTAAAACCCCTTTAACCAAAATATCGTTTTAAATGTTTTAATTATTTGTTCTTATTAATATCCATGTTTTCAAAATGGTTTTAAGGATTTATTTATATGGATATTAATGGTTTAAAATTTTAAGTTTCAAGGTGGTATGGGACACTTTGATTCAAAAATCTCTTTATTAAATGTTTTAAATGGTTTTGGAAATGGTTTTTTTTTGAATGGATTCATTATTTAAATATACTAAAATGTTATATTGTGATTGAAATGTGGAAATGTTATGTATCCTTTATGCATGTTTTATGTGATACATTTATGTTATGGTTCTTGGGCATTGTTATGAAAACGGGTGGTTCCGTGATAAACTAAGGGCGGGTGAGCCCGATATAGCTCTCCAATGCATTGGGTAACGCGAAGGAGTGAAACAGTGAGGCTTCTCCGAAGAGATTTAGGGAATATACTGTGATGGGTATTCCAAAACGTAACCAAGAGGGTTACTCCCTACGTAAGAATGTTATGAATGCCTCAAGTTAACTTTTATGTCTTATTATTTCTATGATTTATTCATGATTTGATATGCCTATGTTTTATGGGTAATGTATGATTTCATTCTTATGTATACATGTACTCATGTTTCCTTTCCATATTTTTATATTCCTTACTGATCTTTTTATGCTCATCCCAAGTTTTTGAAATGTTTTTCACAGGTCAAGGGAAGGGTACATGATGTGATGATAGTGTCAAGGATGTGTCAAGAAAGAATCCACGTTTTATTTTAAATATGTTTCCGTTGATGGGAAGAATGAATACTGTCTTTTATCTAACCAGTTTGTTTAAATGTGGAATGTAATGCAAGTTTCATGATCTAATTCTCTAAAACTCTAAACCTGAAAAGATCCTCAATGTGTAATCTTGTAATAACTCAATATTAATTAAGGTTTAAGGCTGGGGCCTTATAGTTGGTATCAAAGGTCGGTTTAGATAACTTTATAGGTTAGGGTATTCTTTAAGCATAAGTGACATTACCATAATGGTTATGATTTCAGAAAGAGTCCTAATTTTAGATAAAGTGAATGAGTAAGTATATCTTAGTGTTTATCTTACTCATTAGTACATGATGGTTTTTTTTATATACTCACACTGACCTTTTTGGTTTTAGTAAATGGATGGATCTAGCAGGAACCAAAGTAACAGTGGATGTGAAGGAAACTGTGACAGTTTTTCGAGCAAGCAACTGAATGATATGGGAGCTGCAATGAGAACTCTTGTGATTATCCTCAACTAACTATTTGGAGTCATGATTGACCACCTAAACCTTGGACATTTCTCTAAGGAATCATATATGCAAGAAAAAAATCCCTACGGATGTACAGGTAATAATCATAAAGGTAAGTGTGTTCAAAAACCAATGTGTCAAAGATGTGGAAAGAAACACCTAGGAAAATGTTTCAAAGGGACAGAAATATGCTATAGATGTGGAAATGAAGGTCATAAAGCAAGAACCTGCCATGGAAAAAGGAAGCATCCAGTTGACTCGAGGAAAGGGAAAGAAGTTCTTTCTGAGGGATCAATTGAATGTTTTAAATGTGGGGTGCATGGTCATTATGCAAACACATGTCCTATGAAGAAGTTTCGTGAATGGGGTCACCGAGAGCGTACCAATATTCTTTTACCAATACCTAATTCCATTCCGATTGAGGATGAAGAAAATGACAATGACCAATCAAAGGTATGTACTATTTCATGACTATTGTTTTCCTATTTTGTAATCCTAGGATATGATTCATGATTTTGTTTGTAGGAAAGAGGTATTTCAGAATAAGTTGGAAAGTAATGGATAATGGATCATGAAGAATGTTGAATGAGTAAGATATCAACATATAAGGGCTTCAAGAGTTATAGTGAAATTCTTAAGAGTATTAAGTCTCTTTTGATGATGGGGTTACATTAGAAGACTTTTTATATTATGTGTAACCCTGATGTTTAATATAGGCAAATTTTATTCAAGTAATAGTTATATTTTCTTTTGTGTACATAGTTATAAAGAACCATTTGGGTTTATATGATCCTTACTTTTGAGGTAATTATGGGTTACTATATTTTATGATTGAAGTGAAAGGCATGAGACAAAATTGAGGTTAAATTATGTTATGGTTATTTTTGATGATTTTATCCCTTTTTGGGGAATGTTTTAAGAATTATATAGTTTTGGAAAAAGGACAACACGCAGACCGTGTGACAACCCGTCGCGTCGGACAAAGCCGCGGGAATCGAACCCACAACCAAAGTGCGACTGGTATTTATCGCCTACCACTAGACTACGTGAAGTCCCTGGTTAGTTTGACTGATTATTTTTAGTTATATGATTTTATTAATTAAGAGTAAGTTGATTTTGGATTATTTATGAAAATGATTAACCTATCATGGAGGATATGTGATTATGTTAATTACTTTTCAATACGAGACTTTAGGAGTAACTGATGTTGTTTGGAGATTAATGTTACGATTTAACTTGGAAGACTATGTGACTAAATCATTCAAATATTTGGGTTTCAATCATAGATTGGTTTAGTTTGAAGAATTTTATGGACAAATTGTTTATCGGATGGTCCTCGTTGAACTTTGGGTTTTGTTGGACAAATTTTGGAGATTACGCATGGATTTTCTTTTTAATGGGTTATCCTTTTCTGGATTATCTGACCTTGTACTAACCTTTTTTGTTTTGGTTTTGGTTAAAGCCTAAAGACATGGGATGTATATAGTTCTCTTTTGTGGATTAGGTGATTCTCTAGAAGTTGATTATAGTACTCTTAATGCGAACAAGTCTCCCTAAATACTCGTCTTTTGGAAAAAATATGAGTTTGATTAAGGAATCTAGTAAAAGTTGAAAGTCAACATGATAAGTGATTATGTTTCCTTATGAATAAATTCCTCAATAAAAAGTAACTTAAAACAAAAATGTTGTCTATTAACTTTTCATACCGGGGAATCGAATACCGTTTAACCCATCACAAGTTTGTGATTTTCTTGTGGTTAACTTTCTCCTAAACATGTTTTCTATCACTCTCCATCAGAACATGACCCTTTGCTTTTTCTTCCATGTCCATGTTTTTCTACATGGAATCCTAGTATGGGTTAACTCAGGTGACCTCTGTACTTATCTTCCTTTATTTTAAAGTGATTGTTTTACTGACTGTTGTTCCGATGTGGGACGTTCAAGGATGTTTCCAAGCTCAATTTTAAAAATTGTGAGGACGCAATTCCCAAAAGGGGGGAAGGATGTAACACCCCAGGTAAATAAAGAATATGAGATTTTCATATTTATACATATATGTGAATAAAATATTAATATGTCTTTAAAGGGGATGCTATGCTCGATGGCGTACCCAACACGCAACAACGAGTTTCTTGGGAATCTTACGTTGCACTCTAATAATAAAATAATATTATTTTAAATGGTAGTTAACATGTAGCCATTGTAATGGCGGGAATGGATAGAAATAACTAAAATATGATTATATATTTTTTTAAATGTTTTTACATTTATCCAATAAATGATAGAGGCTTAAAATATGGAAAGAATTCAATTTTAGGCGTATATGCCCTAGTTTTCACTAAAGGTTCACTTATCACCTTTTGATGTTGAACCATCATTAAATATAGTTTTGTTCACTCTTAAAAATTCTTTTGGACCAAATAAAACTCTTATTAAGAATCGGGACATCAAAATTTACTTTGTGTAAATTTTTGGTATCTTACCTATAAAGTTCATTTTTTTAATAAATAGTGTAAAATGTTGTATTTTAATTCAAAACCTATTTTTAATATAATTTATTTATATGATTAGATTATCTTTTGAATTGTTTTTAAAGTGAAATTAGAATATATTTTTACCATTAAATCCAATAGTGGTCGTTGGAATTAATTTCACTTTGAAAACAGACTTAAACCAGTGTCAATCTTTTGATACTTATTGTTTCATAAAAACACGCTATTTGCTCTGACAGTGGGAATTAATTATTAAATTAATTAATGTGACTTATATGTTTAGAATTTTGTAAAATAGACTTCATTTTTGAATTCGGAATATCAAATATAGCTTAGGGTGAATTTTTGGGATTTTTCGGAAAAACATCAATTTTTGATGAATAGTGAAACCCCTAAGTGGTACTTATAAAAACTGATTTTTCCGTTTAAATTAAAATTTTCCATCTTTGTGTTTTGAATTTCAAAAATCCGACATACATGGTTGTCATTAAGAAGTAAAATGTGGTTCAATGGGATAAAAATAATTTTTTGGTGAATAGTAACTTATTAAATTTTTAATCGCGATTAGAGGTAATTAGTGTAGTTTAAGGTAAAAATAATGTTTTAATAATATGAAATGAACTTGAAACATATCCTAACCCCATTGGATTTGTAATGGCCGACCAAGACAAGCCATGGGTCAACTTGGGGACCCCATGGAGCCACTTTGGTTGGGAAATGACATAAATAACTTTTTATTTAATGTAAAAGTAAAAATGACACAAACATGATATGTTTTACTAAAACAATTTTTACGTGGGGTTATGCAAGTCAGATGTTTTATTATAAATAGTCATTGGAAATCTAAAAAGATTTCCTACATCATAGTAATTTTTGTATAATTTTTAGACATTATATAAATTAAATTATTTATGACATCATGATAATGCAGCGATGACATCATTATCTGACGATTTAAATAAAATGAGAAGATAATGTAAACTCTATGACCTGCACATGTCAAAAACTTATTGGATGGGTTTATTTAGAACCCTTATCACCTTATCCACGAATTATATCAATGTGGGACCTTTTAAAACCGAAACACATTTTCAAATAAAGTAATATTTCTTACTTTCCAAAAGTGCCCCTCCTCTCCTCTTATAAAAGGCCCCCACCTCTACCTCATTTCACACACTCCTCAAGCCTTTGGCTCGGCCAACCCCTGCCCATTTACTCTATAAAAATCCCTCTACTCATCCTAGAGGATTACCTTTGGGCATAATCCTTTCAAAGGAATCCTTTAGGCTCAAATCAAAAGGAGTTACACTTTTAAAGGTAATTCATTCTCTCATGTTCATTTGTTTTATTTTGCTTATCCAACCCCCTAAACTCTTTTTATTTACTTCTTTTGTTACAACACCAGTATCTTAAATATACTAGGATGTTATTATAAGATTTATTCGAGCTACACTCTCACACAAATACATCAAATGGTTAAAGAACATACGGTTTCCGTGGATGGCGAAATTCTGCCTCCCGAAACGATGATTGTTCAATACTCATTTAACACCTTCAAAGGTGGCCATTATGATGTCACTATTTTTATATATGATATATAATATGTTTATTTTTTCCTTAATCTTATGTTTTTTTTTTCATTTTTGGCATACCTTTATGGTTTCCATTATGGGTAAACGCGATATCTTCATTTAAGGAAGTGCGGACTACCGCCCCCTCAAAGTGATTTGATTCGTTAAATACCATATGTGGGACGTATAAAGGATGGAACTATGATATTATATATGATATTATACTGGAATTATAATATACCTTTATATCATTATTATTCCATTCAATAAAATACGAAATAGAAATGAAAGTAGCGTTCATGCGTACGTACGGCTTACCATCTCCATGAACGACGAATTTCATTTCTTACCTATAAATTATTATGTAATGTTATAAATGCATGCATGTACTGAATATATATGACATATATGATATCTAAATCATGAATAAAATTCTGGATATAATAAACATTTGGCCACATGAACAATATGTAATTGTAAGAAGTCCACTTTCGACTTAAGAACCAAATATCGGCAAAACAAATATTATTAACTTAAATGATTACATAATGTTTATGACATGGTAATAAGTGATATAAAAGGAATAATGAACTTTAAAAAGGTTCTTAAGGAAGTATAAATTAACTCAAGTTTATTATTCAGGATATTAAAGAACGATCGAGTCAAGTCGGACCCGAGGTAAGGGATCATACTCCGCTTTGTTTTTAAGTACACTCTTTTATGTCATTCCTTTTAAAGCTCATCTTTATTGTTATTGGGTTGTTATTTTATATTAATCTTACTGTAATTTTTATGTTCATGTGATGAGAGACTCTATTCTCTCTCGTCAAACCATTTTGGAAGTTTTAAGTGGCGCCGATAGGCTGCCGAATTTTCGTAAGAGATCTAACCTCTCTCTTTCTTTTAACGTACTCTCCTTTATGTCACTTCTTTTAATATCCTCTTTGTAATGTTGGGGGATGTTATTTTATATTCCTCTTGATGTAAATTTTATTGTAATGTGATGAGATACCCTATTTTATCTCATCAGTCCATATTCGGAAGTTTTATGTGGCGCCGTTAGGCTGCCGAGTTTTCGTAAGGGATTTTTCACCTCATTTTTATTCCCGTGAGATTTATGCTACATTTTCCAAAAATTCCATTGAGTGGTGTATGTACTGCCCATTATTCTAATCTTTGTGTAATATACTTTCATTTATGAGTATTTACATCGATGATCTATTGTCCTTCTTTAATGGGGTGTATGTTTTAAAAGATACCCAAGTCGGTAAGGGAACCTTTCACCCACCTCTTTTTTAAAAGACTTATTTTGTTGGGTCTTTTAATTTACATATTGTTATGTTGGGATATGTTCTAATATATCCTTATTGATGTAAAATTTATTTCCAAGTGATGAGATACACTTTTTATCTCTCATCAACTCATTTTGATGTGATGCCGTTAGGCTGTCAAGGGAACTTTTTAACACAATTTCGATTTCTTTGGGTTCAACATGTAGTCATTGAATATGTCATCCATTGAATATGTGTGAATGACCTTTTATTGTTTTACACTTAATATCCACTTATATTGGGTGTACTTATATTTTTCACACATATTTTTGAGATTTATTTGTCCTTAATTTAAGGATACCTTCTCTATAAGGGATTTCATCACATTTGACATTTCTATTGAGGGTTCATTGTTGTTATGCACCAATTCACTCTTATATGGTGTATATACTGTCCTTTGGAGTATTATATCATGAATCCATTTATTCTCATGATGTTATAAAGTTCTGACTAAATGTTATTCCTCAATTATTGTATTCAAGTGTCTCTAATTTTGGTAAAACCCCTTTAACCAAAATATCGTTTTAAATGTTTTAATTATTTGTTCTTATTAATATCCATGTTTTCAAAATGGTTTTAAGGATTTATTTATATGGATATTAATGGTTTAAAATTTTAAGCATCAAGGTGGTATGGGACACTTTTATTCAAAAATATCTTTATTAAATGTTTTAAATGGTTTTGGAAATGGTTTCTTTTCGAATGGATTCATTATTTCAATATACTAAAATGTTATATTATGATTGAAATGTGGAAATGTTATGTTTCCTTTATTCATGTTTTATGTGATACATTTATGTTATGGTTCTTGGGCATTGTTATGAAAACAGGTGGTTCCGTGATAAACTAAGGGCGGGTGAGCCCGATATAGCTCTCCAATGCATTGGGTAACGCGAAGGAGTGAAACATTGAGGTTTCTACGAAGAGATTTAGGGAATATACTGTGATGGGTATTCCAAAACGTAACCAAGAGGGTTACTCCCTACGTAAGAATGTTATGAATGCCTCAAGTTACCTTTTATGTCTTATGATTTCTATGATTTATTCATGATTTGATATGCCTATGTTTTATGGGTAAAGTATGATTTCATTCTTATGTATACATGTACTCATTTTTCCTTTCCATATTTTTATATCCCTTACTGAGCTTTTTATGATCATCCCAAGTTTTTGAAATGTTTTTCACAGGTCAAGGGAAGGGTACATGATGTGATGATAGTGTCAAGGATGTGTCAAGAAAGAATCCACGTTTTATTTTAAATATGTTTCCGTTGATGGGAAGAATGAATACTGTATTTTATCTAACCAATTTGTTTAAATGTGGAATGTAATGCAAGTTTCATGATATAATTCTCTAAAACTCTAAACCTGAAAAGATCCTCAATGTGTAATATTGTAATAACTCAATATTAAGTAAGGTTTAAGGCTGGGGCCTTATACAAATTATTTCCCAACCATCATTTCTAGAGAATATCAGTAAATATCAAAGAGAAGATATCAATTATATGATGAATATCATGGCTATGATGAATGAGATGTTTCCATATTTCAATATTCATCAAGACGGTGCGTTGAAATTTCATAAAAGGATATGTGTTCAGTATATTTCAAAAATAAAAATGTATATGGTAAATTAATCACATAGATCTACATTATCTATACATCATGGAAGCCCTAAATTTAATAGGGACCCTCATGATCATTATTGGTGGGATAATAGGAAAAGATAGACTGAAGACTACCCTACATGGTTCCCACTATGTCTACAAGTTATGGTTGAGAAACTTCATCCTAATGGGTATTAAAACCACTACCTATACAATCATGGAAGAGGGGAAATAACACAATGCCATTTGGAACATTTATCTGGAGAATATCCAAAGGAAAAAATGCGATATGGGTTATAGTGGAAAGTCTCAACAAGAATGCCCATTTCATTACTATTCAAGATGTATTTCTTTTCCAACTTTCCATGTCATGTGTGGAAGAAGTGGAAAGGATGCATGGGGTACAAATTTATCATTTTTTATCTTGATTTTAGTCTCGAATCAAATTTTAGGAGAAATCATCAACATGATCTGAGTACTAAATTGAATTTCAGTTTGACCTATCACCCCCAATCTAATGGCCATTCTAAAATAAATATTCAAACACCGAAGGAAAAGTGAATAACATTATCAATATAATTTAATGGTGGATAAGATCAACCTCTCCCATTAGTTGAGTTTTCATTCAAAAATAACTTCAATTAAAATATTCAAATGGATCCCTATGAAGCTTTATATGGGAATTGTTATAGAAATATTACTTATTAGGATGCACATAGTGTGAGATAGCATCATTGTATTGACCTTTTGCAAGAGATGAAAGAAAAGGTTAATTCCACCCAACAACACATAAATTTCTTTTTAGAGTCGACATAAGATCTTTGATGACAACCATCGAAGGGACTTAGAGTTTAGTGTTTGTGATGAAGTGTTCCATCGAATATCACCCTGAAATATGGTCACATGGGTTGGAAATAATGAGGAGATTAACCCCAAGTACATTGGTCCCTACGAAATACTTCATTGTATAGGTGTAGTGGCCTATCCGCTATAACTTCCAAAAAACATATCTCATGTTCATGATGTTTTCCACGTATCTCTCTTGTGAAACTAAATACATAACCCTTCACATGTACTTAATCCAAAGGCGGTACAACTTAAACATGAACTCTATTATGAGGAGAATTCATTGGATATCATGGACCATAGATACAGGTTCAAGACAACATGAATACCCACCTCATAAAAGTTTTGTGGGAAAACAAAAATATTGAGAATAAATTTCGGAACCAGAGGAAATAGTGAGACAGATGTACCAACATATTTTCTCAATGGAGAGAATGAGTTGAAATTTTAGGGATGAAAATTTATAAGGTGAGAAGAATCTAATGACCAAATATTTTTGAATTATAATTGTTTCTTGAAAATGTGTGTTATATATTATTTTTTCACAACAAAACCATTACTATTTTAATGAAGTGAATATAATGGGAAATGTGACCATCTGGTTTCCATCATTTTATGAAAAATGGTTAATTATGAACATTATTCAAAATGACCGTTAGAAATTTTATGTTATTGATAATAAATTTTAAGCTATAATTAGTGTTTATAAGTATAATTTTGGAAATGGAAAATTTCTATAGAGAGAAGAGTAGATGGCCTCAACTAGTCGAGTCATTCTACTTGATATCCATATTTTGGAAATTGAGTGGGAGTTATCATAATCAGGGTTCTCTCTTGTCCAAGCCCTAGATTATCCTCAACATGTTAAGACCAAATAAAATCTCATATGGGAGATGTTCATGTTAGTGAAGATTACCACCCAGTCGATGTTAGGCGAGGCACCCCATAAAAGTACCACTAATGCACACCATACTTACATGGTGTACATGGGTACAATATAGGGATACATATCATGAACTCAGTGTTTAATTACTTTTTATAAATAAAATTGTTATTACATAATTTGTATTTCATGAATAATTTTTCATAATAAAATTGAGATGGAATTTGATAAATTGATTTTTCGATCAAAAATTGAACATTCTAAGAAATAAATAATTGTTATAGTAAACTAATATATTATGAATAATGTTTATTTTAATTAAATAGTCTTATTAAAACAAACTTATTTAAATTTAAATGATAATGTCGTTTTATTTTGTTTCCATTCTCAGAAATGACACTATACATTTTACTATTCATTTTCTATCTGCTGTTATTTTTAATAAATAAGAATTTTTTTATTTAAAAGTTAATTTGATCCTACTTATAGAATAATTATGGTAAAATAAACCTCATTTTTGAAATCATAATTTCAAAATTAGGTTAGGGTGAGTTTATTATAATTTAAATTTTTTTTAATGAATAGTAAAAATAGAGATTCGAGTTTTTGTTAAGTTAATTGAATTCATAATTATTTCGTAATTATGTTCTAATGATGAAATAATTTGTTAAATATAATCCAAGGCTCAAAATATGTTATTTTTTTAATATCAACTATTATAATAGATTTTATTCAATTTTAAAAAACTAATTACATTCCATATTATAAAATGGAAATATTAAATTAAAAAATATTATTTTGAGAAAAATTTAATATTCCTTGCCAAAATAAGAAATATAAAATTATGGTCGACTATTTTTGATTAAAATAAGATAAAAGGTGTCCTATGTTTTAAATATCATGAAAAAATACCATGGGAAAACCCATGGTATTCTATTTATCACTACCTAGGTGTCTATGGAAATTAATAGACAAATCCTCAACTTTTTATATAAATACCCACCCAATTATCCCTAAGTACTGATTCAAAATTCATCATCCATGACTATATGATAGTTTTAAATCCATAGAATTTCTACCAAGGTGTTCTTAATCCCCCTGGGTCCTAATATTTTTGTTTTCTGAGTTACTATACATACTAAGGGAAATCTAAACATCCCTTTTCATTTCATGTTCCTTTTTTTGTAGAAAGTATATAAAATTTAAAAACTATGTTCTTATGTCCATTTTATTCTATAGAAAATACTTTTTTATGATTCTTCTATTAATGGTAGGCCCTTTTCCCCTATACATTTACTAGTTTCTAAAACCACATTTTATACACGTTATGCTTCCAAATTTTCCTCCGAAAATTTCTCTTTTTTCATCATGAAATTATCATATTTTATATTGTGAATACACAAACAACTTTATTTTACAGGGGTATTCACATAGATTTGAAAATTATAATTTTTTTATAGTATTAACATACATGAAACCCTCCTTCCTTTTTCATGTGTTAATAATGATACAAAGACCTTGCATTTATGCACTTTTCTTTTAAATTCCATGATTTTAATATGAAAACTCATTATTTTATTATACACATGTTATTTATGAAATGTTTTATTATTTTAGACTTTTCTCACATTAATTTATACATATTTAAGTTTCAACCTTGTTTTTCTGAAATTAATTGGGTATAGAATTTAATCTCTAGGGAGAACATGCTTTACGATACCTTCCTGAATGACCATGGTAATTTTTATGACACCTCAGTGACAAACCGTAGTGAAATGATTATGAATGTATAAAATAAAGGTTTTAGACACATTTAAAAGTTATTATTAATGTTTTTTAATTTATTATATACCTCATGTTCTCTTTTTCATTCCATAATGATATTTATTATGTTCTTATTGATATTTTCATCAAGATCACTTGTATATTGTTCCTCTTATATTCCCTTAATGATCATTCTTCTCACCCATTCTTTTGATGTATGTCCCCAAGTTATGAGATGTTGTGATTTTACATTGGATGAACCTATGATGAAGCCTTTAAATTGTATTAAAATAATTTTTATGTATTCATGTATTATGTAATTTTTTCTAGGAAAGTAAAATTTAATAGATACTCTAGTTTTATACAATTTAGTGAAATGATTATGTAAAAAAAGATGGGATGTCATAGATCAGAGCATAGAAGAGTCTTTTAACTCAACATAACTTGTATATATAGTAAAACACGTATCTTTATTTTCTCAAATACCAATATAAATTTATAGACTTTGATCTAACAAAATTCTATTATGTTCTTCAGGTATTGCTGTAATAAAATTATTAGCAATTACATCATCTACATAATGTAATTAAGCAACAAATCATAATTTTATGAAGCATACATGTACTGGAATCCATTTGATATATTATGGTTAATAAAAATTTATGTTTTATAAAAATAGTACATAAAAAACAAGTTAAATAAAAATCAGAGGGATATGAGTTGTTATTTTGAAAACAATGTAGATAGAAGAAGTCATTTAGGTAATGTCTTAAAATATCCTTTTATTGAAAATAAAAAGGCACAAAAAATATGTGTTAATAAAATAAAAGAAAATATTTCTTCAAATTCCAATGAAACACTGGATGATTTTAACATTTGGAAAAATTAATAATACCCCATTTAAAACAAAACATAAAAACTTGTTAAAAAAACCCACCTTCAATAAAATAATTTTTTTTATACATAATCAATATTACAGACTCTCCATTATATCCCAAATTTTGATTTCAAAAATTGAAATATAAATAGGATAATCATATAGTATTAAAAAATATAAGTAAGGAATCTGTCTATTGATAAATTAAATAATTCATTAACTACGTATAATGATACATGATGGAATAAAATTTTATCACAAGTAAGAAATAATACAAAAAACACTAAAGATACCAAGAAGATGGAAACATATTATTCTTTCCAAGATTTTCGATCTAATTGTTCAAAATCGTAAAATATTTTTTTCTATTAAAGAAAATTTTATTATACATCAGTCCTTAATTTTTCATTGAAACACTCTCATCTTAAAGATAATGAATTTCCATGTTGTATTCATTTATACACATGTTAATTACCTTTAAATCTCGACATTATTGATGACTTTTATCATTTATGTTAAACAAATACATTTTGAATCCTATAAAATTTATCTATACATTGTTTCATTGTCAATGAGATTAAAATTTTATGCAATAATATTATTGTCAACATAATTAATAAATTATGGTGGGTATGATTGATACAACATCAATACCCTCATTGATTTTATAGAAATAAACTCTAAATGATGTTCAAATTAGTCCATAATTGAAATTTAAAAGTAATATATATTGAAAAATTATCATATTATACTTCCATATTTTCTTCATTTTCCAGATGTATAAAATTTCAGAATATCTACAATATTATCTAAATGAGAATTTTTTATCTTTTTATATGTCAATTCCATTATAAAATTCTATATCCATAGTCTTTATCTTCTTAGATTTTGGTTTCTCATATAAAATTACATGATCAGGAGAATATTTTAGTAAAGGATTCTTTATATTGTTATCACCTTAATATGTATACATTGTAAATTGTATATCCTTTGGTGAACAATCATATTAATATTAATATAATGTTGATTATATTCAATATAATTAATATTATAAAGACTAAAAGGGAGTATAATTATTAAATGTAACTTATGACATAACATATACTATTTTTTAGTATTTATCACTTGTTTTCATAGGAGTATGTGAAATTTATTCTCGTGAAGGTTGGTTTAGAAATTCTATTGAATTTGAGTTACCTTTTCCCGAATAATAATTAAAAATATCACCTTTTTTTAGTATCATTTAAACTCCACCAATATGATCTTTGGTAGTTAATTGTTATAGAGAATCATTTGAATTCATTTAATCTAATGAAAATTTATTTAAAATTTTCATATTATTCCATTTTATTTCTTCTTTATTTTAAGCCTTAGATTATGATTTAAAAAACAGAATTAAGATTTTTCTTTTTTATATTCTTTATATTACTTTAAATATTCATCAAATCTTGATTTTTTTTTCATCTCTGTGAGTCGCAAAAATTAATTCAGTATATTTAAATAGAGTTTCTGAAATTTTATTTCTCTAGGAGTGTGATCTCTAGTAACCAGATGATCACCAACCCTCTTCCATTTTTTCTTAACAACACATTTCCTTTTTTAGTCTATTGATATTTTAATTTCATTTTTTTAAAAACATAAATTTAATTAAATTAAAAAATATTATTTTGATTAGGGTGGTATTTGGTCATTTATTAATTTCCTGTAATTTCATATTTTTTTAGGTTCTTAACACAATCATTATAAGACCCCACAATTTTTCTATGTAAATTTCTTTCAAACAAATAAATTGTAGTATAGATTTTTTGAAATGATACATACAGAAAAAGGAAATCACGATACATTTTTTTATAAAAAAAATTTACAATGAAATATAGAAAATAATTAATTTTTAGTAAATAATTTGTAACATCATTAAGAATATTACAAGTAGAATAAATAGAAATTTAAATAAAAATAACCAGAACATAAAGTATTTATACACATGCTTTGAAAGGAATATCAAAACCTCTTTTGAATCTATGGAAATAATGAAAAAAAATTAAATATAAATGGTATGTTGATAGATAAGAAAATATTATGAATTATGTTAGTGATGTTTGAGTGCCTATATATTAGAATGAAATATGACAATTTGATATATTTCCATTGAAATTATGGTAGTCATAAATAAGGAAATTAAATATATGATCATTGGGTATGTTTATATCGAATAAATATATTGATGTTTTATAATCTTTTTTAACAAATTAAAAATAATATAATTCATAAAGAATAAATAATTTTTTAAACGAAATAAAGATATAATATTTACTGAAAATAAGTTATTAAAAATATTTTATGCGTTAACCATTACTATTATTTTTATCATTATTAAGTCTTTCAATGAGGTATTTATGACATTAAAAAAATATTATTAGACAGATGTGTTGATTGAATTAAATTTTCAGAAGTAAAATGATTAATTTTAATGGGGTATGATTAAAATCACTAAATGTTAAGAAAATGATATTTCTTAACGAACTATTTTTAACTACAATATATTTTTATCTTAAAAAGTAAAATTGAAAATTTTAAAATAAATGTTATAATTTAATGTTTAAATATAAAAAAAATTGTCTCTTATTTAAATAGTAATATATATGTAATATTACAATGAACAGATAATGCTTCCAAAGTCATTTTTCTATAAAAATAGATTTTCTATATATAATATTTTTTCTATTAAAAATTAAATATCTCATATTTTTTACACATACTAGATCAAATAGAGTTGATGCTATTAATATGAACAAAAAAATTATTTAAGAAGGTTTGTGACATTTTTATTCTTAAGAAAATGTTATCGAGGTAAAAAAATAAGTTACCATGGTAATTGTAAAGTAAGGAAAAAATGGTACAAGTATGTGGAAAATTATAATAATATAATTATTAATTACATATAAGTTATGTTTATTTTTCTATACAAAAACCCATTATGTTTTATTTTTTTATCTACCATCCTTTTAAAATGAAAAAATTATACATTGGAAAATTAATTATTGTTGAAATGCCACTCAAAACTCAAATTTAAAAGTACCCCACTAGTACCCTCCCCAAAACAATATCTTCTTTTTGATTTCTACTGAATATATACCTATTTTTATGTATCAAATACTTCTTATACACGTAATGGATTTTGGTTCCAACTAAGAATCCTAAATCCTTCCTTCCATAGGTAACATATATCGAGAAAGAGAATCCATCCAAGTAAATTTATATTTATTCCACATATTATTCAATTAACATCACATATAAACTATTTATAAATATAATTCAATAATACAATATTTTTATATTAACATAATTACAATTTTTTGTAAAATATATATTTTTATATAACTCTATACACTTACACATTCATAAGTATAACATTTTGTGGTATGGGTTATTTCAACCTCCAACATGAATGATGTTATAATATGATAATTGTTTTGAAATTTAATGAGTATGATGAAATTAATAATAGTAATATTTGATTATATAATATAATTTAATATTTTGAATATGGTTCTAGAAGTGTGACACAAAAATAAATATCAATATAAATTAACTTGTTATTATCGGTAAACTAACCGAAACATGTTCATCATTGAATCCATTATCACATACCATACCCAAAAAAAACTCAAGGGAAATGGGACTAAGTTTATAATTTAAAATAAATAATTCCACTACCCTAATGAATATTTCAATGATGAACTCATTCTAAAATAATGAAGGTCAACATCACCATTATGAAACCTATATGAAATAATAATAATTATAGACATCCGATGATGAGAATTCACAATAAATAACTAATATTTATGTAATTAATGAATATAAATAAATATTATAAAAGTTAATAGATTTTAATTTTATATATATGTTATTAATCTGGTTATTTTTATTATATGGAAGTTTAAGGTGCATTTGGAAAAATTGTAATTAAGGGTAAGAATTTATCATCTCAATTTTAATTTAATTGAAATATGTTCCATATTCAAAACTTATGTTATTTTTTGTTGTTTATATATGGAAAATGGATGTGTTTCTAAATAATTTTAATTAGTTTAAATTGATTTACTATTATTTATATTTTTTTCTCATTCATGTAATTTTGATTCAAAATTTACGTAATCCTTAAGAGTTTCTATATTAATCTCATTATATAATTGAGATTATTTGTATTTTAACATTAATATCTAGGAATTAAATGAAATTTATCTTTAAAATATCATATATACTCTTAAAAAAATATTAATATATGTGGTATAAATGTATTTATATCAATTTTTATTCTTTACATTAAAATTTAAGCAAAACAATTCTTGTAAATGAGGACTGAACTGAACTATTAATTTTTATCATGAATCTTCCTCCACTATATTCACATTATATATATATATTTTAATTTGTTTCCTTTTCTAGATATTAATGATTTTTTATGGTTATATTAAAATTTATTTCAATTCATTTACATTTTTTTCTAGGGAATCATTTTAATTTTATCCACATGATTCCTTTTCTAAAGACTATGACTCTCATTTTAAAATTATGAAAAATAATTTTTTAAATGATTTTCAAATGAATAAATCTTCCAATGATTATATCCATTTGTAATAATGAATCTAACATTACATGTTTTCATGGATTCCAAAAATAACCCATGATTTCATATTTATTGAAATATTTCCTTTTAAATTAATGTTATTAAATTGTAAATGATATTTTTTCGAATATTTTGAAATAATTATAGAAATGGAATAAAAATTTATTTCATTATATATAAATATATTATAAAATATCTTAGGACACACTAGAGATATACCATAATGATACCATTCAAATCTTATCTCTAGATACATTAAGATCATGTTTGGTGTAAATCTTCCTGAACACATTTCATTCTGATGTATTAATTATGGTATGATAGAATTATGAAAGTTTTAATGTTTTTCGGAACAAATATATATGGTTCGTCATTATGATATTGGCAGGTCTGGTATATACCTATAATATAGTTTGTAATATTTTATATCCCCTGATATCATGATATTTTATGGATGATCATCCCATGTCAAAAATATTATGGGACATAGGTGGTTAGCCCATTTATACTATGCTATGGATAGGTGGATAACATATCACATTATAATATGAATGTATTAGTGGTTACCCATGGCACATGTTATGATTTGTATACTTATATATATTCCACATTCCTATTCCTATGTTATTTTATCATAACTAATATTGATTGAATCATGTTTTCACACACTTATTATATGTCTTTTGTTTTTCCAAATCCTTATAACATGACTCATGATTTATGATCTATGATTTCTTACATGTGATTCTATAATGTTATGACCATGAAACATGATTATTTTCAAACAACCACAAACTAATCTTATGATTACTTATGATCTTTTAATGTTATTTATCATAGTTATTCATATTGAGAATCTTAGATCAACCTTTATTTAGATTCAATTTATCATGTTAAGAAGAATAGTAGTATGGATGATGTTTCAATGAGGGTTTCATGTGGGAGGAATATTTGTTTAAGATATAGAAAAAATTTTAAAATAAGATTTTTATATTTCCAACCTCTAAATACACTAATCATATAGGTTCTAGGGTGTCATTGATTTTGATATGTAAATAATATTCATGTGTAATGGTGTAATATGTATAAATTTAATGATTGGGTTGCCTCAGTTGGGATCCATAATGGGTTTAGTTATTAATTTGGGGATTATGATATTTATAATAATAGGATAAACCCTAAAACAACATTTTATGAACCAAAAGTGAGTTTTAGTGAACCCAAAATTTTATAGGTTTAAACAAATGATTTATAATTTACTACTAATGAAGATTTATTTTCATTATTATATGATTTCTGAAAATTATTATCTATAAAAACCCATCAATTTTGTTAATAGAATTTTCAGAATAATTATATTGTTATTTCATATTTATTTATATAATAGCACCAACACCAGAAGTTGAATTTAATATTTAGGTAATTCCAAGAGTGCCCCTACCCTTACACATAAATGGGACCTTCCTTTCTTAATTTATTCACATATAAATTATGATTTTGTTCATAAAATAATTATCCAAATACATTTAAACAATTCCTTCATAGGTTTTGGAGGTCTTAGTTTTGGAATAACACCAACCTTATAGATTTAAAGAAATAAAGAAAAGGATGTCATAAAAAAAAAATAATCTAAAAATTTATAATTTTCATTAGGTTAAGGGATTTGGAATCAAGATAATTTTATATTTTAATTATAGAAGTTCTGAGCCTTTTTTCTTTGAAAATTAATTTATATTAATTTAATATTTTATATAATTCCAAGGTTGCCTCTCCCCTCACACATAACCAGGCCCTTCCTATCATCTTTTATTCACATGTAAATAACTATTTTGTTCATCAAATAATTATCCAAATATATTTAAACAATTACTTCATAGGTACAAAAGATCTTAGTTTGGGAATAACACCAACCTTAGATATTTAAATCAATAAAGCAAAGGATGTTGTCCGAAAAAGAGGAATATATTTTAAGTGAAATTTTATCTTGTGTTTCTTGTTATAAATCCTTAATAAATTAATTAAAAATGATGAAATTATAAAATAAGTATCTTATATATAATGATATATTGTTATGTTAATGAAATTATCTATATCCATATTAACTTTTATCTAATGGGAAATGAAATTTTTCTTTCATGTGTAGGACCCCTACCGCCTCGTGAACAGGTGAAATTCATTTACCATAAATTCCTCTGATATATTATCAAAATTATTTATTTAGTGTATATATTATATATTCATGAAATTATTATCATTTTTTAAAATTTATATATAATTTATTTCTAACCTTCCAATTAATTAAGAATTGATAATGTTATTCATGTGTACGTATGAACTACTATCTTTACAAAGTGATGTGAATTATTTTTCATCACGAAATCACATTGATGATATATATATGTGTATATTAAAGATATAAAATTTTATTTAAAATATATATAACTTTTTGATCTTATAAAATAGTACTTACCTTCTTTCCATAATGACCATTGAAAAACAGAACTGTTACTAATGCATATGTACGACATACTATCTCTATGATTATAATATAGGGAACTTTTCATAATCATAATTCATGATTGTTTTTTTATATAATCATTTATTTATAATAATTATAATTATTTCATGATTATTATTAAGGGGATTATGTAATAATGACCTTATAGACCATATTCAAACTACTGAAGTAATTATAAACATATGAGCTGTATATCGTCAAGAAGTACGACATGAAATTAAATGATTAAGTAATCAAATATGTCATTGTAATAAATAAAATCAAAGGAATAATAATGATCAATAAAATTATTATTAAATTTAGTAATAAATATTATTTTATATTCATTAAGATAAGGATCATACATGATGAGTTGGAATCGATTTAAGTGGCACTAAATGTTGAAGATATCATTTTAACGTTTTAACGATTTATTTTTTAAATATTTATTTTCCATTTACATATTCGTAAAATTATTTTTTGGATGTTTTTAAATGGAATATAAATAATTATAAATGTTATTTAATGTATCCTATTTAATATCATTCAATGGTTTCCTAAAGAAATCTTTTTATGAAATGTTTTGACTATATTTTCAAACGAAAAAATGGAATATTATATTTTAAAATGGATGGTGTTAAAAGATTTTTCCACCACTGAAAACATTATTTGATATTTTTATACCATTATAACCATCCATGTTTTTTAATGAAAAAAATCTCATTCCATATTTTATATGATTTTTTTTAAAATGTTTTAAATGGAGTGAATATTTTGGTATCTATAACAATTTTTTGGGGTATGTTGAAAATTTTTCTATGTATGAAATATTTCACATAAAATAATTATGATATGGTTATTTTGAATGGTTTATATTAATGGGTGGTATTTTTATAAACTGTAGATTGGGGTGACCATTATTAACCAAGTATTTCTGGTTTTTTTTATATATAAAGAGCATGCAATTATATAATAAACGAAGTATGGGTGGTTTTGTTATAAAAAAAGAAAGGAAGGCTACAATATAAACCAAAGATGGAAGGGTGCATTATATACCTAAAATTCAATAGGTAATTATTATGTTCCCTCAAGAATTATGATAGAAGTTAATCGTATGGGATATTCCATCTAGAAGAGTGATATGGAAAATGATTCCCCAAGTTAATTACATTATTTTTATATAGTATTTATGAGTATTTATATACATATTATAATTGGACAGGGTAATCTAATAATCACGTGTTTAATGTAAAATATTTTTTACTTATTATGGGTGAAATTTATAACTTTTTTTAAAACATATTGATTGTTCGATGACTTCAAATAAACTTTTATGAGTATTATTTTTTCCCATTGATATTTTTTATGAACAATTTTATGAAAATAATTGGAAAGAAGAATTAATTTAATGTGTAATAAAATTTTTATTTTGAGATCAATTTAAATTTAAAATAAAAAAATTTTATTAGCATTTATGGGCATATAAGTTTTTTTCTTTGTTTTTGGACTTTACTAAGAATTTTTTTTTCTCATACCATTATTTAAATTTTTTTTCAAAGGGTTTAAGGATAAGTAGGGTCAAGTATGTGCTTAATATAAAATATTTGAAATTGTTTCATGAAATTAAAACATATTACATATTAAATGTTTTTCTTCTGAGAAAGTGGAAATAAGGTGATGTGTCCAGTACATATTGTATTGATCTTTTATTTTATAATTATAAAATAATTCTCTAAAGATTTATAATGTGAATATTCTCAAATAAAATTTAATGAATTAAAGATATAAAAATTAATATTTTTTAATATTTAAGTATTCTTATTTATAATCATGGATGATATAAATTACAACACTCACACTTCATTAAATAGCCAGTTTACAGGTAGTTGAAATTTACCCCAAAATTCACTTTTGTCACATAGGATGTCAGGAAATGATTACAAGTTGAAAGGACAATAGATTTAAAAATAATATCCCAAACCAAACATGATATAATTGAACACACTAAAACATTTTATAAATGAGAACTATAAAAACCTTTAGATCATGATCATGTATCAACCCGAAATTTTAGAATGAAATTTTTTTCTCTAAAATGTGTGTGTTATATTAATTTTTTATAAAAACCCATGATTATTTTAATGAAGTTAATATAATGGGAAATGAGAAAATCTATTTTTGACTGTTATATAACCACTACTCAGTATGAACTTTTGAATTTATATTCTCTCGATAATAATTTTAATTTTATAATAAGTTTTTATAATTAAAATGTTGACTATGAAATTTTTTTACAAAAATAAGAGTTGATGGCCTCAACCATTAGATTCATTCCATTTTAGTACCATCTATCTAGACATGGGAGGGAGGATTAATCACTGGGGTTCTACATTGACTAATTTGAAGCTGAGATTCATCATGTGAAACTTGAATGAAATATCCTTCAAGATAAGTTCATGTTAGTGGTGATTATCACTCAGTCGATGATAGCCGAGGCACCCCATGAAAGTACCACCATCGCACACCTTAATCATAGGGAATACTCAGGTGTAATAAGGGGTTACATGTCACAACATTAGTTTTTAATTTTTTTGAATGAATAAAATTTTTATTCGAGTATTTCTGTTTTATGAATACCTTCCTTTAATAAAATTGAGTTCGAATATGATAAATTAATTTTTCAGCCAAAAATTGTTCATTTCAAAGAATAAATAAAAATTAGAATAATCTAAGATATTATTAATAGTTCTTATTTCAATTATATATTATTATTAGAACATAGTTAGTTAAATTTAAATTGAAAAATAAATTTATTTTTTTCAAGTGTTAGAAATTTTACAATACATTTTTCTAAGCATTTTCTATCCACAATTATTTTTAAAAAATAAGTTTTTTTATATTTAAAATTAAAATATATCATAGATATAGAATTATTATTTTAAAATAAAAATAAATTTTTAAATCATCATTTCTAAATTAGTATAGGGTAACTTTATGAGAATTTTCAAAAATAAGTTGTTGTTTGGTGAATAGTAAAATTACAGTTTTGAGTTTCCAGTAAGTTTAATGACTTCAAAATTATTTTATAATGATTTAATTATTATTTTAACATAATATAAGAATATAAAAATTTTATTTTATTAATATTAAATATTATAATATATGTTAATAATTATTAAAAATATTATTTACTTTCCAAAATCTAAAATGGAAACATTAACTTAAAAAATGATTATTTTGTAAAAACAATAATTTACATTAGAAAAATAAGTAATATAAAATTATTTAATAGTAATTTGAGTTAAAAATAAGATATTAGTTTTCCCATGTGTCAAATACTATGGGAAAATATCATGGTCAAGTGCGTGGTGTTGCATTTAACCCTACCTAGGTGTCCAAGGAAATTGATAAGAAAAATCCACCTTTTTTCTATAAATACCCATGAAGTTAACCATTATAATTAATTATTAACTCCTAATCCTAGAAAATATGATATTTATTACCTCCCAAGGAGTCCCTCTATTGTTCCAACAAGACCCTAAGGTATCAATATTTTAGTTTCCGGAGTTACTCTTCAAGGTAAGGGAAATATCAACTTGTCTTTTGATTTAAACAACCCTTATTTTGTAGTATATATTTAAAATTTCAAAACGATCTTATTATGTCCATTTAATCCTATAAATTTAACATATCAGTATTTTTCTAATAATTGGATACCCTTTTCCCCTCCCTTTTTACCAATTTCTAATACTATGTTTCATACCCATTATGATGCTGAATTTTCTTCCCAAAATTTCTCTACTTTTCTAATGAAATTCTATTATTTAATTTTTTGAATTCCAAAACATATTTTATTTCTAGGGGTATTCACCTAGATTTAAAAATGATCTATTTTATTGTGGGGTTATCAAACATGAATCACTATTTTCTTTGTGTGTTTGTTAATAATGACATAATGACCTTGTCTTGAGTACTATTCCTTAAAATGCCATGATTTTGATATAAAAGTAATTTATTTTATTCCCCTCTCTATTTTGACAGTCACAATGGATATTTTTGGTTAATTATATGGTTTTTATGAACCATTGTCGAAGATATATAGAAAAATAAATTGTTTTTATTGAATAAAATACTTATGTTTTGGGAATAAATTTTATTTAGAATTATAATTTTGTAAAATGAAAAAAATTCTAAATAGGTTGTTATTGATTTATGAAATAGAGGGAAATATGGGGAACCATGTAAATGGTGAGCACAATGGACCAGGAACTAATGAAACTTCTATAGAATCCGTAATTGAAAACATCCTAACAATAGTGAATCTAATTACTCATGTTATGAAAAATAACATGAATCACGTAGAGAGACCAGATTCAACTCAAAGGGAATAACATTATGTTGAGTCATTCATGCGTCAATGAACTCCTTCATTTAGTGGATCTACCTAACCTTTGGTTTCTGAACAATAGATAAGCTTTATAGAAAAGATCTTTTCTATACACCATTGTTCGAAATCAGATAAAGTCACCCTAGATTTATACCTAACACAGGGAGAAACTGATCAATGGAAGAAACTAGTTAAAAACATGATTCCAAGAAAGGAAATTTAAGGTATGGAGTGGGAAGTTTATAGGGGAAAATTTTTCAAAAACTATTCCCCTCATTTTATTTGAATGAAAATGTAGAAGGAATTCTTTGAGCTAAATTAGAAGGAAAATGAATATATAGGAAGATATGAGATGAACATTACGATGAATTTTTACTATGCCACAAGGTGTTTCTCAGATACTAATGAAAAAGTTGATATATTATTTTGTGGGATATGACCCCCATCAACAAATTAATATAGACAATCAAAACTATGATAGTTATGAGGAGATATTGAAAAGTTCTATGAAGTTTGAACTATAGTTCGGTTAGACACAGAGGTCTCAAAAATTGATTGAAAATAAGTCATCAATGAAGCCAAGAATAGAGAGTAACATTGATCAATAGAGAGGATGAAAGAATGTGAAAAATTCTACATGAAACCAAAGTGGTAAGAATCATTCAAGGAACTACTTGATCGGGAGTGGGAAATGTTACAAGGGTGGAATATATGGACATATTGCTCATAACTATATTTTTGAGATGAATCCTCAACATATCAACACTAATGAAAATAGGAAGATAGTACATGCCCTTACAGAATTCCAATGCTTCAACTATATATATCTTGGGTACTCCACCAATCACAAATCAAATTTAAATTTAATAGAGGGTAATCTCAATCAACCACAACATAAACCAAGTTAGAAAGGTTGGGATTTTTCTGTCGCAACAACTGAAGTTGAATCTCCAACTCATGTGGTTGATGATACCCTATTTGTCATCTCAAAGCTAGAAAGCACATTATTTGATTCTAGTTCTTTGGATTCTATTATTTCCTCCAAGATTACAAATAATATGGAATCAATAACTGAGCTACTAGAAGTAGTGTTTGAATTTATGAATACTGGATGGATTATCCCTGAGTAAATAGTGTATAGAAACAATAATATTCACATTGGTGAGCACAATGTCATCTAAAATCTAGTAGTCATTCCCATGCTGGAATAATCCATTATAATAGGGATGGACTATCTCTCAATGTATAATGATAATAGAAACTATTTAAGTACAAAAATCACATTATACTTCAATAGATAATCTATAATTATCTTTAAGGGAGATATACCGTAGCCTAATATTTTTCTAGAATCACATATTACAGCTTTCTATATGAAAATGATTAGGGAAGATGAAGTAGCAAATTTAAATGAATAGAAAATGACCCCATCATTTTGGAATATCATGACATTTTTACTAAAGAGTTACCTAGACCTCTTTTATAATTAGATTTAGAGTTCTCCATTGATGTCATTCCAGGTTCTAGGGTGATTTTAGAGACCCAATATAGAGTGGGAAATGTGGAGATGGAGAAATTAAGGAAACCAATCCAAAATATTTTGGAGAAGGGAATTGTCTAACTAAGTGTGTGTCCTTGGGGAGAACATGTTCTATTTGTAAAGAAGATGAATGGATCAATATGTATACTCATTGATTGTAGAGAAATTATCAGGATCACGATGAAGCTGAACTACCCTTCCCCAAGAATTGATGATTTCTTCGACCAACTTTTTGGGGATCAATTCTTCTCTAAGATTGATCTTCAATCTAGTTATCATCAACAGAGGATGAAGAAATAAGATATTCTAATGATTACAATTCGATCAAGATGTGGTATTTATGATTTTGTTGTTATGGCCTTTGGATTGAATATGTATCATCTTATATTGATATATTTTTATAATAGAATCTTTAAAGACTACCTTGATAACATTTTTATATATTATATTGATGATATTATGATATACTAAAAATTTAGTGAGGAGCATGAAGATCATATAAGGGTTATCACTACTAGAAATTATATCATTTACAACAGATTTAAACAGTTGGTATATCTACTGAAACCGGTGGGATAGTATTTCCCAACAATTTCACAACCTGTTAGTATGTGAGGCATGGAAGTAGCTCTATACCAACTATTCCTAGAGAACCATTTGCATATATGGTCTGAAATTAATCTATACCAACAGTTCTGCTTAACCTGTTGGTATATATATGTACCAACAGTTAATGAACCGTTGGTACTGGTGGGAATACCAATGGTGTTCAGACTATTAGTATACATTTTATTCCAACCCAGAGTATACCAATGGTTTCAGAACCATTGGCATACATGTATATAAATGGTTTCAGAATTGTTGGCATACTCTATCATACTCTGTCATGTATACCAATGGTTTTAAAACCGTTCGAATACTCTGTCTAGAATACTTTATATACCAACGGTTTTCAGAACCATTGGAATACATCTTATATCCCCAAAATTGGACAACCTGCATGTAAATAGACTACATCCTGCATGTGAACAGTCTGTATGTAAACAACAGGCATGTAAACCCCTGATTCCAATGATGTAAACCCCAACCTGTAAAACTATATACTGCACCTCTCCAATATATTTCCATACCTGTAAATCCTAACCTATAAAACTAAAAACATGAATCCTCCAAGATACAAAATTGTTGTTAAACTGATATTTATGTTAAATACAAAGTGTTAATAGTTTAAAGATAACTGTTTGCAAAATGTTTGATAAATGTCTAGAATCCAGTAGTTAGAGAGATTAAAAATCCAAAAGAAATTTTGTGGATATATTAAAGAAACTGGTTGGTTAATAGAGATTGAAAATCCAAAGAAAATTTTGTAGATATATTTTATAAACTGGTTGGTTAATAGTAACTAGGCGATCATCAAATTCAATAGAAAATTTCTTTCATTTATTAATTCCATTCTAGTAGAAAAATTTTGGTTTCACATCCGATTACTCTAATAAAGTCTGATAATTATTAGAATGCTCAGTTGCTACTTCTTGAATCACTGAAGATTTCTCCCTTTTAAAATTCCTAGCCATCTTGGGATTTTTGTTACCAACCCTTTTCCACTCCACGGATAAACATCATTTGAAGGCATTTCAGCTAAATATAAGAATCTATTCTGAAGTGGAACTCCCTTGGAAATGGCCCTGCTGAAATCACCCTCCTTCTAGGCCTCCGCTTCTTCCATGTTCTATGAACTTGTATGGTATGCCTCTTTTTTCCCAAGATCCAAGACAAAAATACCATATCTGTAGGTCAGAGATGAAGGACCAGATCGTTAACCCACTGGTTGACCGAAGAGCCACACAAAACTTGTAGAAGGTTTCGAAACATCCAAAGTGAAGTAGTTGGAGGATATCGATTCTAGTGAAAGTCATAAGACCACCGAAAGAAATGGATTGAATCATTTTGGTGAGTTTAAAACCACATAGAGAAATGGATTACACAGAAAGGGGGACAAACAGATTTCTCCCCAACGATTTTAGCTGTGTTCAAATCATCCCAAAATCGGGACGAATTTGGTTAATAGACTAACTAGAAGTCACAAAGATTACTTTTTTATGGTTGTATAAATACCGAGAAACTATGGTCATCAAAATATGATTAAAATTGGATGATCAAAAGAATATAACACCTTAACAAATTGAAAATGTATTTAAAATTGATTCCATAAGATTGATTCATGAAGAATTTAAGGTTAACATCAACTTATGAAGATAGTTTAAATAAAACAATATGGAAAAAACATGGTGTATTAATCACCGGATGAAATTATGAAATGTTAAATTGAAAATACATTGTAAGAAATAAGAAGAAAATATGGTGTTTAAGTCTCTGTAAGCATATGAGAAAATGAAAGGAATAAATGTGAGATTACTTCAGAAGTGAAATTTGTCTTAGATAAATGCATTATAAGATGAGATTGGTCAAGTAGGCTCTGTGTGATTTTGGGTGTGTGACATCAAGATGGATTTTTTGGACCTTTGAAAGTAGTAAATGAATGGTGAAACCTGATATGGGTTTTGGAATGTAGGGTGGATTTGGTTTTGAGGAAGTGAACATGAGTGCTTGTGGTTTAGCCTTGTGTTTGGATTCTAGAGTGATGGACATATTTGGGTGCCTAACCCGTGTAATGTATAATAAAATTGGTGTTCCTTATACTTATAAATTTGATCATGAGAATAATAGGTGCTCAAGGAAATGTGTGTTGATGTGGTTTTATGTGAAAACTTTCTCTTTGGGTGGAGACTGTGCATTGGAGATTTAGTTTTGGTAGGAAGTGCATAGTGGTGCCTGGTTTTCATTAAATAAGAATTTCTTGGAGTGTTGGTGTTTTTCTATTGCATGTTGGTTACTATGGGTAGGAACAGATTGAGGGCGTAGGCTGTGTTTCTTGAGTAGGGATGAAAACTATGAGTATGCGGATGAATGATTTTGATGTGATGATATTATCATGGGTAGGGATGCCCAAGACATTTAAATGACTTTGACATGTCCATGTAGTAATTGGAAACATCTGAAATATATGAATTTTGGTGGTATTCAATGATAAAATCATAGAATACAATTATTTAGTGGCGATCCTTTAAAAAGCAATAATATCTTTATTAGAATAATTGGGGGAAATGGATATATGTCTAGATACCATACTGTCTTTTGGAAAGATATGAAACAACTTAGGGGTTATGATCATGGGGATTTTTTGTAAAGCCACATGGTGGAAACTACACCATTGACTATTTATGGGCGATGTCCTCATAGTGGATAAAATATTGAATAATACCTTTGGTTTCATTCAAGGATATATGGAGTGAGTGGCAGTTGATGTTTAATTTGGTTTCTCAGGTTTAGGAAATATAGACATGTCTAATTCTGTCTTTAGTATTGGTTGGAGAGTTTGACAAAGTGGTTGAGGTTTTTTGGGTGAGTTGATGATGATGAAACTTCTATGGTGGGGATTGATGAATTTGTTGAAAAGATTTAATCCTTGTTCTAGAAGGCTCATAGGATTGTGAAAATGGATTTGGATTGGTTGGGGTGGAATTGTGATTGAATTGGTTGGGGTGGCATTCTGATTCTTGTGAGGAATCCTTGATGTGTGAAATTAGTTTTTATAGGGTGTGTAAATAGAAAATCATTTCTGGTATATGATTGAGCCGATAGTGTGGGTTCTTAAGGATTCATGATACATCTATTCTGTGTTTTTGGAAATGATAGGTGTGTTTAGAGTTTGATATGTGTATAACCTTTTGGGGGAGTGATCTATAAAGGGGAAGAATGTCTTTAGAAAGATCTCCTAAAAGAGATAAGCTATGAATTTAGCAATGTGATGGGTTGTCAAAATCTTGAATTTGTTTACAGAAAACTGAAAATATGAAATATGTCAAAAAAATATGGAATTTGTGAATTGTTTTTGTAACCTGTGAACTACTCTAAATGTTTTTTGAGAATGGTTATAGGAAATCTGAAATCGTTTAAAAAAATCAAGAACTTGTGAACTTTTTTTATAACTTATGAACTGCTCTAAAACTTTTTTGATCATGGTTGCAGAAAATCTAAAATATGTGTACAAAATCAAAAAACTTGTTAACTATTTCTGTAACCTCTGAAATTCTCCAAAATTATTATAATCATGGTTTCATGAATGTTTCATTTACTGGTTGAATGAATGATTTTGATTTTGAAGAAGTATTGATTCCCTACTCATCTTTCATGATATTTTAATGTGGTATCAAGAGATTTAAAGTTTGTGAAGGTATGAATGTAAATCAAAATCTTTGAGTGGTGTCAGCCACACCGTGCTTTAGATTGAGGTGGGGTTCACTCATAGACGTCACATATGATCCATGTGTCATTTTCCTAAAGTTTTTACAGAATCCCAATGCGTTTGGTCATTTTTTTCATATGTTAGTTGTTGTTTTCACTTAAAATGATGTCCATTTTAAACAAAAGAGAGAAACTTTGAGTGGTGTCGGCCACATCGTTCCTCAGATTGAGTCGGGGTTGATTTGTACACGTCACAAATGCATTATAGACTGTTATCCTATAGTAACAACAAAATACTAATGCATTTGGTCGGTTTCCCATATTCCAGTTGTTGTATTCACTTAAAGTCATGTCCATTTCAAATAAATGTGAGACAATTTGAGTGGTGCCGGCTACACCGGCCCTCGGATTGAGGCAGGGTTGACTCGTAAAGGTCACATATGACCCATGGATCATTTTACTAAAGTTTATAAAGAATCTAAATTCATTTCTTTTGGTTTTACGTATGTCAGTTTTTGTATTCACATAAAATGATGTCCTTTTGAAACAAAAGATAGATACTTTGAGTCGTGTCGGCCACACCATGCCTCAGATTGAGGTGGGGCTGACCCGTACACAACACATGTGACCCATGGATCTTTTTACTAAATTTTAAATAGAATCCTAATGTGTTTGGTCTATTTTATGTATTTCAATTTTTTTTTCACTTTAAATTATGTTCATTTTAAAAAAGAGAGAGACACTTTGAGTGGTTTTGGCCACACTGTGCTTCAGATTGAGGAAAGGATGACTCGTACACGTCACATATAACCCATGGATCGTTTTATAAATGTTTCAACAGAATCCTAATGTGTTTAGTATATTTTATGTATGTTAGTTGTTGTTTTCACTTAAAATGATGTCCATTTTAAACAAAAGAGAGACACTTTGAGCGGTGTCAGCCACACTAGCCCTCAGATTGAGGTGGGGTTGACTCGTACAAGTCACATATGACCCATGTATCATTTTTCTAATGTTTAAATAGAATCTAAATGCCATTGGTCAGTTTTCCGTATGACAGTTTTTGTATTCACTTAAAATGATGTCCTTTTGAGACAAAATAGAGACACTTTGATTGGTGCCAGCCACAACATGCCTCAGATTGAGGCGGGGATGACTCTTACATGTCACAAATGACCCATGGGTCATTTTACTAATATATCAACACAATATGAATGAGTGTTGATGTACATGGATGTTACTGACATTTTTTTCCTATTTTCATTTAGTTTTAATTAATTTGCTAACCGCTTCTTGTGTTCTTAGGTTATTTTTGTAGTATTTTAAATATTTTAGTTGTTTCTATAGTTTTTAGTTAGTATTATATTAATATTAGTTATTTATTTTCATTTTTTAGAATTTTATTTTATTAACATTTCATATTTTATTTTAATATTACTTTTAGTTTATTAATTAATTATAACTATAAATATTCATATAACTCTATTTATACTAATTTATTTTTATTTAACCCTTTTATTTAATTAGTTTTTATTTTATTTTATTTTATCTAATTTGAAATTTGATTTTTTTTATTTTTCCTTTCCCTCCTATTTCCCTACCCCGCCGTTTTTTTATCCTCCCTGCTGACCCGCTCTCCCCCGCATCTCCCTCACCCTCTCTCCAATTATCCCATGCGGCGCCCCACATATCTCTCGGCCGAACCCTACCCCGCCGCTCTCATCACCTTGCTTCCTTTTTTCTTCCGCTGCCCCCCCTCCTATCTCCTGGAACCCACTGGACGCCGGCCCTTATCCCCAGCGGCTTCCCCGCCTCCCTTCTCCACCCGTCTCGCACGCAGCACACACCCGCTCCCCACCTCCCTTCTCCACCCGCCTCGCACTCATCACCCTACCTGGCCGACTCCCCCTCCTGGCCGCACTCCTGCTCCCCGTGCGCCACCCTCTTCATCATCCCATCAGCCGCCCCTTCGCTTCCCCTCTCACCCGCGCCACATCTCCCCCGCCAGCCTCCCTTGCCGCCAGCCTCCTTCGCCGCCAGCCTCCTTCGCCGCCAGCCACCCACGGCCGCCTCCTCTTCACCCCGGCCGCCTCCTCTTCACCTCGGACGCCCTTGCCTTCACGCACACACCACCCAGTCGCGCCGCCGGCCTCCCTCACCAGCCTCTCGGCCGGACCACCACCCTGCCTCGCACAGCTTTCCGGCAGCCCCTCTCCCTTGGTCGCGCCTCTTTCCGGCGGCTCCCTTTTTTTTTCGGCACCCTCCATCTCATCCGGCCAGCCTCTCGAACCCCTCTCTGCAGGTTTATTTTGGTCGACTTGCTAAAAGACAGGACTTTAGAAGCGGAGGAGAGCTTTCCGGATCTTGTTCAAGCGCACCGGCCGCCGACTGTCCGAGCACCCACCACGGTCGCCGCAGCGGACCAGCATCCACTCCATCGCCAACGTTTTTTTTTGTTCCGGTGGTCGCGAAGTTGGTGCGTGACATCATCACGTGCCGAGGGTTGCTACGCGTGGCAGAAATAGAGACAGACACGATCATTTCATCGGTAATGCAGTGTTAATCCACATGACATATCATTTTATTGCGTTTATTATTTCAGTGTGATGTCGGGGTAATTTTATTAGTGTCGGGATGTTGGTTGATTAATGAAAATTATTGTGCATGCCATGGAACGTATTGTTTGGTGATTAATTGTCAATTAAATTTATTTTAATTGAATATTTATCTGTCTAAATTATTTTTGCACTGAATTAATTGCTAAAATTAAAACTGGCCATTTTAATTATAAGTCGACGCAGCGGTCCGAGAAGGTAAACCGCGTTGACTGATGGTAGGTGCAAATTAGTGACACAACTTTGTGAGAAACGGGTTGTGTCATTTCGCCGTGTAGTTCGGGGCTTGAACGAGTTTTCTAATTTATTTATGACACCAGAGAATGAGACTTTAAATAAAATTGGGAAATTAAAATTGAGCATCTAAAAAATGCACATATTTTTGGAACTGGCGATAATTAAACAGAATAAATAATTAATCATCCTAAAGAATACCTTGCACGGCTGCGTGATAATTTAATTGTGACACCAGCATCCCGACACATTTTGTTGACTTAGAGTCCATCATCATTTTCATTTGCAATTTTCTTTTTATCTTTTGTCTTCTCACCTTTTAGTTTAAATAAAAAAAAGAGAAAACTCAAAAATAGGAATTCCCTCAAACCTTGTCCATCTAAACATTGTCCAACGAAATACTTTTAGTGGACTAGATTCCGTGCTCTCTGTGGTTCGACCCTGCTCGCCACTTTTACAGTAGCCAGTTGGTTATAAAATTCACAAATTTGCACGCGTTGCGACGCGCGTGCCAAATTTCTGGCGCCGTTGCCGGGGAGCACGCGCACGTCTAGCATTAAGAAAATTTCAAGTAGCCCTTGCTTTAGGCACTGTTCGCCTAAATGGTGAACACTCGTACTTCTGATCCGTCAAAGAACGACACACCCCTTGATCCACAACTTGAACATCAAAGAAAGGGAAAAGAACAAGTCGGTACCTCAGCTGTAAATGCAATGCATCCACCTGCGGAAAGCGTTGAAACTCATATTCCGACACTTCCTAGTGGACAAGTCCATCCACTTTTCCAAAACCGTCTCGATAATCAACGACCTCGGACCACTATGAGACAGGAGTTGCGACCCAACACAGTCGGAATAAGCTCAGGTATAACACGACCCAGAATTCAAGCAACGCACTTTGAATTGAAGCCGTCCATGATCAACCTGCTCCAACAACATGCACAGTTTCATGGATTGAGTAGCGAAGACCCTTATATGCATGTGAACAGATTTCTTGAAGTCTGTGACACATTTAAATATAACGGAGTAACGGATGATGCGTTGATCCTACGACTGTTTCCATTTTCGTTGCAAGGGAAAGCAAAGGACTGGTTGGAGAGTCTCGACCCCAAAACAGTTTTCACATGGGAAGTGTTGAGAAGAAAATTCCTTGATCGATATTACACAACATCCCAATCTTTGAAAAACAAGAGAGACCTCGACTCCTTTTGTCAAAGTGAATACGAATTGTTAGGAGAAGCTTGGGAAAGATTCAAATCCATGTTAAGACGTTGTCCCCATCATGGGATGAAGTTGGCAAACCAGCTGCAAGCTTTCTATTATGGACTTCAATCCGAGAGTAAGTCTGCCATCAACACAGCTACTGGAAACGCGTTCATGGAAATGGATCCTGAGGACCTGTACATATTGATTCAAAACATGGCCGAACACAGTTTCCAGTGGCCAGAAGATTTTTCAAGACGAAAGGCAGGAGTGCATCACGTTGATACTCAGACATTCATGGCTGCACAATTTGAAGCTCTCAACAAGAGGATTGACAACTTGTCAATAAACCCACCTAAGCCAGTCCATGTTGTTCAAGCTGAACACTGTCCACACTGTGGTGGTCCTCATGATTATTCCATGTGTCCATATAACACTACAGAGACCAAGATGTCTGAAGCTAACTTCGTTAGTTACAACCGTGGAAATTATGGGAACAATTACAACACAAACTGGCAAGGCAATACCCAAAATCAAGGTTGGAAGGAACCAGTGGCTACTCAGCCGATGAACCATAACATGGGTCCACCTGGATTCACTGCTCAACCTACCTTCAGACCCGCCATGCAACCACAAGAGCAAGGGTCTCAACAGAAATACCGACCACCGTTCCATCAGCAACAACAGTATAAGGAGCAAAAGCAAACAACAGACTGCGCCCCTGCTGCAACACAAGGTCAAAAAGATTGGGGAGAAACTATAGCAAAGTTAATGATGTCCAATCAATCACGGTTTGAATCACAAGAGATGGAAACCCAAAACTTACAGGCTTCCATGCGCAACATTGAAAATCAAGTCGGTCAGTTAGCCGCACAAATGCAAAACTGACAGCAAGGAACTCTACCAAGCAACACAAGAGTCAACCCAAGAGAAGAAGCAAAAGCCATCATATTGCGAAGTGGCACACAGTTACCAGAGCACCAAAAGCCTGATGTTCAACCAACATATGAGATGCCTATACCTTCCACTGAAAATGGCGACTCAACAAACAAAGAAATCCAACTTGAACCCAAAGAGGAGGAAGATCAAAACATACTTGCAAAGAATGAAAAGGCAAGAAAGGAGAAGGAAAATGAGGCACTCAACGAAAGAGAGAAATCCCACATACCACCTCCTCCATTTCCACAAAGACTGAAGCAAAGGAAGTTGGATGCTCAATTTTCAAAATTCATGGAGATGTTCAAAAAGCTTCAAATAAATATTCCTTTTGCGGAAGCCATCACACAAATTCCCCACTATGCCAAATTTCTCAAAGAACTTCTGTCAAAAAGAAGAAAATTAGATGATGTGGGAATAGTCATAATGCACGAGGAATGTTCAGCGGTCATACCCAGATCCATACCTCCAAAACTAAGAGACCCTGGGAGTTTCACTATTCCTTGCAATATTGGAGGATGTCAATTCGGAAGAGCTTTGTGCGACCTCGGAGCTAGTGTCAATCTCATGCCGTCTGGAATCCTTGAAGAACTGGGCATCACCGAATTAAAGCCAACGAGAGTCACCTTGCAAATGGCTGACCGATCAGTGAAGCATCCTCGAGGGATTCTAGAGGACGTTCTTGTCAAGGTTGATAAATATTACTTCCCTGCTGACTTCATTGTCCTCGATATGGAAGAAGATAAGGACGTCCCACTCATTCTCGGGAGACCCTTCTTGGCAACATGCAGAGCACTGGTTGATGTCCAAGAGGGAAAGTTAATTTTTAGAATTGGGGACGAGAACATAACATTTGACGTCCTAAAGGCCATGGAAAAACCATCTGTAGCAGACTGTCATTTCCTGGATACGATTGAAGAATGGGATGAGTTTACAAGCGATGTGCTGGACCTCGCAGATTTTCACAAAGAAAATAAAGATTGCACTGAATCAATCGAGGAAGTGGAATTCATCAGGAATATAGTCGATCCTTTAGATAGACATGAATTCACTTCACTTACTCCATCACTTGAAAAGCCTCCAACACTTGAGCTTAAACCTCTTCCATCAAACCTGAGATATAGCTACTTGGGAGATTTAAACACCTTACCAGTCATCATAAATGCCAATCTTTCGAGTGAACAAGAGAGCAAATTGCTCAATGTCCTGTCACAAAGGAAACCAGCAATAGGTTGGACGATTGCTGATCTAAAAGGTATAAGTTCTGCCATCTGTACCCACAGAATACATATGGAAGATAATTCAAAACCCTGCAGGCAACCACAACGACGCTTGACACCTCCCATGAAAGAAGTAGTCAAGAAAGAAGTCATTAAACTTCTTGATGCCGGTTTAATTTTTCCAATCTCCGATAGTCAGTGGGTTAGCCCGTTGCAAGTGGTACCTAAAAAGGGTGGAACCACAGTGGTTGAGAATGATAAAGGAGAATTGATAACCACAAGAACAGTGACTGGATGGAGAGTGTGTGTCGACTATCGGAAATTGAATGATGCCACTAGAAAGGATCACTTCCCATTACCCTTTATTGATCAAATCCTTGAACGATTGGCAGGACGAGATTACTACTGTTTTCTGGATGGATACTCGGGCTATAATCAAATAGCAGTGACACCAGAGGATCAAGAGAAAAGCACGTTCACTTGTCCATATGGTACATTTGCTTATAGGCGAATGCCTTTTGGAATGTGTAATGCTCCAGCCACATTTCAACGATGCATGATGGAAATGTTCCATGAAATGATTGAAGAGTTCTTGGAAATTTTCATGGATGAATTCTCAGTGTATGGAAATTCTTTTGATGACTGTCTAGAACATTTGGATAAGGTTTTGGCAAGATGCGAAGAAAAGAATCTGGTACTTAATTGGGAAAAGTCACACTTCATGGTCCAAAGTGGAATAGTCTTAGGCCATCAAATTTCAAAGAAAGGAATTGATGTTGACTCCGCAAAGATTAGTACAATCTCTGAGTTACCCATGCCTTCTTCAGTTCGTTCCATTCAAGGTTTTCTTGGGCACGTTGGATTCTATAGACGCTTCATCAAGGATTTCTCTGTTATTGCCCGACCCCTTACGAATCTATTGGGAAAAGATGTTACGTTCCAATTCGGCCCTGAATGTCAGGAAGCATTTAAATTATTAAGGCAGCGTTTGGTTGAAGCCCCAATAATGATTTCACCTGATTGGGAGCAACCATTCGAGTTAATGTGTGACGCTAGTGACTAGGCAGTTGGAGCTGCCTTGGGGCAAAGAAAAGAAAATATATTTAGGCCAATCTACTATGCTAGCCGAACTTTGAATGAGGCCCAACATAACTACACAACAACTGAAAAAGAGATGCTAGCAGTTGTTTTTGCCTTTGATAAATTTCGATCCCATCTGTTGTTCTCAAAAGTCACTGTCTATACGGATCATGCGGCACTTCGGTATCTAATGGACAAGAAAGATGCAAAACCGAGACTCATTCGATGGATACTGTTACTTCAGGAATTTGACATTGAAGTCAAGGACAAAAAGGGAACAGAGAACGTCGTTGCTGATCATTTATCATGCCTCGACCATGACACAAGTGAAATCAATGTCGAACTAATCACTGAAACATTTCCTGACGAACAACTCTATGCCATTGAGACAATCACACCTTGGTATGCTGATTTCGTGAACTACTTAGCTTCAGGTGTGATACATCCAGATTTATCAAAGGAACAGAGGAAAAGATTTCTGAATGAATCACGACATTACTACTGGGATGATCCTTTACCTTTCAAAGACTTTGCGGATGGAATGATAAGAAGATGCATCCCTGAAGAAGAAGTGGAGAGTGTTTTGAACTTATGCCATACTGGAGAAGCTGGAGGACACCATGGGATTCATCGAACAATCATCAAGGTGTTACAATGTGGTTTGTACTGGCCGACCATGAATCGTGATATTCGTGAATTCGTCATGAATTGTGACAAATGCCAAAGAACCGGGGGTATAAGCTGGAAGCGCGAAATGCCACAACACTCAATCATGGGAATTGAAATTTTTGACATATGGGGAATTGACTTCATGGGTCCTTTTCCTAAATCTTTTGGGAAATCCTATATCCTTGTCTGTGTGGACTATGTGTCAAAATGGGTGGAAGCTGAGGCATTCTCGGAAAATACTGCTCGAGTCGTCATTAAATTTTTGAAGCAACACATTTTTACCCGGTTCGGAATTCCAAGGCTCATCATTAGTGACCGTGGTACCCACTTCAATAATGCGCTGTTTCGGAAACTAATGACTCGCCATGGATGTCACCACTACATGAGCACCCCATACCACCCACAGAACAATGGCCAAGCTGAGGTTTCAAACCGAGAAATTAAGGGTATTTTGGAGAAAACTGTAAGTACATCTAGGAAAGATTGGGTCACCAAACTTGATGATGCACTATGGGCCTACAGAATTGCCTACAAGACACCCATTGGAATGTCCCCATATAGGTTGGTCTTTGGGAAAACCTGCCACTTACCTTTAGAATTGGAACATAAAGCTTATTGGGCTGTGAAGAAACTGAATTTTGATCTCAAAACTGCCCAAGAGAAGCGTTTTCTACAAATGAATGAACTGGATGAGATGAGGAGAGAAGCATATGACAATTCTTTGATTTACAAAGAGAAAACTCGAGCCTGGCATGACAAACGGATCCAACAAAGAAATTTTTCAACAGGAGACAAAGTTCTCCTCTTCAACTCACGACTTCGAATCATGGCTGGAAAACTCAAGTCGAAGTGGTCAGGTCCTTACACCGTCACAATTGTTTATCCACATGGTGCTGTCGAAATTTATGATGGGAAGATTCCCCCATTCAAAGTAAATGGTCAACGCCTTAAACTTTACCACACTTCGGATAAAATAGGCATCATTGAAGAACTACAATTGCAATGAGAAGTTATCTGTCTGGCTGAAGACGTAAAACTTAGCGCTGATCGGGAGGCAACCCGACTGCTTCTTCATTCTTTGATCTTTGTTTTCTTACTCTATCTCTATCTATCTATCTGCTTTGTGAATGCAGCTAAAAAGAAAAATGTCTGGCTCTTCTGATTCTTCTGTGGTCATCGATGCGCTTGTTCCGTCTCCCTCTGACTTAGTACGACGGATAACTCAGGAGCTGCCTGATATCGAGCACCGGCTTGAGGAACTTTCACTGGAGATTCGTGCTCAGCATCCAGCACCACCACAAAGAGCACAGATTCCGTTCCTCCCTCACCAGCTTCACGCTCACTTTGCTCCGGAGGTGGTTAATCCCACCAAGCGTCCCCGTGAGATCGAGGACACAGCCACTAGTTCTCGTAAGAGGCAGAGGAATTCTGAGCTGATGGACCAAGACGATTGAACATTGTCCATCCGTCTGGCTGAAGACGTAAAACTTAGCGCTTCCTGGGAGGCAACCCATGTTCTAGTTTCATTTCCCCCCCTTTTTTTTTCTCTCCTTTTACCTGTTCTAATTTGTTTGAAAAAATAATAATAATAAAACATGACATGTGTGATTTTTCTTTTAGCTCCTCCTGATATCTGTATGCACCTGTCACTCTTCTGCATCTCTGCTTCTATTTAGATGATTCTTGGTGTTATCTTTATGATATGATGTGGGTATGTGTTGTCCATTTGTAGATTTTACAGGTACATCATTTCTGGATCTTCATAGGATACAGGCAGCCTCTCCGCATCTATCTGCACTTACACAGGGAAGTGTTTTAATTTTCGCCATATTTTCTGCTTCCAAAAACACCATAAAAAAAACAAACTAACACTCCTGTCATTCATGAACCCACATAAGAACTGTTGTATTTTTACCGCAACCCAGTCGGGAACATACCACTTGTGTCCCTAGGCAGTTTGAGCACCTGATTCTTGTTCTAGATTTCTTTAATCCTTGATCTCATGACTTAGATGATTGCTGATATTATTTCATGCTTCGAAAGATTTTTCAAAAACTTGAATATTTTTGAGACCCTTATTTGCACTCATTCTCATCTGTGCTGTCCAACATTATATTTCCATACCTGTGAGGACTCTAATCCATTTTAAAATCATCTCTTATTTCTCTTTTTCTTGAGGGAATCTCAACCATGTTTTGTCTTCTTGAACTTGCCATGTTTTTCCATCAAAGCGTTAGGAATTTTTGAAAGTTGCACTAAAATGATCGAGGCATCTGTTTGATATTTTAGCCCCGTTGACCCACTGAGCCACCCAAACATTTTCTCCTTCGTATAGCCCTTAGAAGCCATGCAGGAGCCTTTTAGGATGAGCCCAAGCCGATACCCTTCCCTACCAATTTCTTGGATTTTTGCATGATTATTTCAATCTAAGTGTGGGGGAGAGAGACTTACTCATGGAGAGGGTTCTTCGAGGGGCAGTGAGTCATTTGATGTACATGGATTGACATTATCCCATCCTGATCATATGAGTTCTTTTTCACAGTAGCCACATTCATTTCATATTATTTTGATATAGGAATATAGAATCCTTTTCAGTTCCAACAATGAGTACATTGGTGGTCATTACGCGGTAACCCTCGACTTTGGGGATACCTATTAAAGTGATGATCCATTACTCCAGGAACTAGAAAGTTTTCTATATGACCTACCTTCATTGAGATGTTACATCGTATACGCTACTTGTGTACCTTTCTTTGGGATTATTGTCTGACATTTATTTCATGGGGTTTTGGAACTGATACTCACTTGTTTTTCCTGACCATATTATTTGAGTGAGTTGTTTAAAAAAAAAAAAGAGTGGAACATAGGCTTATCATATGCTTGGGGACAAGCAGTGTTTTAAGTGTGGGGGAGCGAGAGTTTGAGGGAGACATTTAGATTGACTTATCATGCATTTATTTCAAGATTCAACCCTCCTTTTTACAAAAAAAAATGTCAATTTTTTTTTACCCACCGTCCCACAGCTTCAGAAACATTTGAACCTCATGTAAAGTCCTTGAGATTGGTGCATTCTTTTGATTTCCACTAGTGGAGATGTGAAATTCATGGAAAGCCTATGGTAAGCCTGCATGTGTATGGGAACTGAGAAAAACTTTGATCAAATGTTTTTGAGAGATGAGAGTGATGGTGAGGTAGGTCACATGATGAATGAGTGCACGTACTTGTTTTGAAAAAATGAAAGTGAAAGAAATTTTTTTTGAAACTGAAGTTTTAAATGAAGCATGATATTTTATGAGAAAAGAGATTGACAAATTTTGAACTTGTAATTTTGATGTTTTGATCTGTCTCCTGTCACTTGTGTTTTCTTTCTGATTGTTTTTCCCAGGAGTGCAAAAGTTTAAGTGTGGGGGATTTGATGTACATGGATGTTACTGACATTTTTTTTCCTATTTTCATTTAGTTTTAATTAATTTGCTAACCGCTTCTTGTGTTCTTAGGTTATTTTTGTAGTATTTTAAATATTTTAGTTGTTTCTATAGTTTTTAGTTAGTATTATATTAATATTAGTTATTTATTTTAATTTTTTAGAATTTTATTTTATTAACATTTCATATTTTATTTTAATATTACTTTTATTTTATTAATTAATTATAACTATAAATATTCATATAACTCTATTTATACTAATTTATTTTTATTTAACCCTTTTATTTAATTAGTTTTTATTTTATTTTATTTTATCTAATTTGAAATTTGATTTTTTTTTATTTTTCCTTTCCCTCCTATTTCCCTACCCCGCCGTTTTTTTATCCTCCCTGCTGACCCGCTCTCCCCCGCATCTCCCTCACCCTCTCTCCAATTATCCCATGCGGCGCCCCACATATCTCTCGGACGAACCCTACCCCGCCGCTCTCATCACCTTGCTTCCTTTTTTCTTCCGCTGCCCCCCCTCCTATCTCCTGGAACCCACTGGACGCCGTCCCTTATCCCCAGCGGCTTCCCCGCCTCCCTTATCCACCCGTCTCGCACGCAGCACACACCCGCTCCCCACCTCCCTTCTCCACCCGCCTCGCACGCAGCACCCTACCTGGCCGACTCCCCCTCCTGGCCGCACTCCTGCTCCCCGCACGCCACCCTCCTCATCATCCCATCAGCCGCCCCTTCGCTTCCCCTCTCACCCGCGCCACATCTCCCCCGCCAGCCTCCCTTGCCGCCAGCCTCCTTCGCCGCTAGCCTCCTTCGCCGCCAGCCACCCACGACCGCCTCCTCTTCACCCCGGCCGCCTCCTCTTCACCTCGGCCGCCCTTGCCTTCACGCACACACCTCCCAGTCGCGCCGCCGGCCTCCCTCACCAGCCTCTCGGCCGGACCACCACCCTGCCTCGCACAGCTTTCCGGCAGCCCCTCTCCCTTGGTCGCGCCTCTTTCCGGCGGCTCCCTTTTTTTTTCGGCACCCTCCATCTCATCCGGCCAGCCTCTCGAACCCCTCTCCGCAGGTTTATTTTGGTCGACTTGCTAAAAGACAGAACTTTAGAAGCGGAGGAGAGCTTTCCGGATCTTGTTCAAGCGCACCGGCCGCCGACTGTCCGAGCACCCACCACGGTCGCCGCAGCGGACCAGCATCCACTCCATCGCCAACGTTTTTTTTGTTCCGGTGGTCGCGAAGTTGTTGCGTGACATCATCACGTGCCGAGGGTTGCTACGCGTGGCAGAAATAGAGACAGACACGATCATTTCATCGTTAACGCAGTGTTAATCCACATGACATATCATTTTATTGCGTTTATTATTTCAGTGTGATGTCGGGGTAATTTTATTAGTGTCGGGATGTTGGTTGATTAATGAAAATTATTGCGCATGCCATGCATCGTATTGTTTGGTGATTAATTGTCAATTAAATTTATTTTAATTGAATATTTATCTGTCTAAATTATTTTTGCACTGAATTAATTGCTAAAATTAAAACTGGCCATTTTAATTATAAGTCGACGCGGCGGTCCGAGAAGGTAAACCGCGTTGACTGATGGTAGGTGCAAATTAGTGACACAACTTTGTGAGAAACGGGTTGTGTCATTTCGCCGTGTAGTTCGAGGCTTGAAAGAGTTTTCTAATTTATTTATGACACCAGAGAACGGGACTTTAAATAAAATTGGGAAATTAAAATTGAGCATCTAAAAAATGCACATATTTTTGGAACTGGCGATAATTAAACAGAATAAATAATTAATCATCCTAAAGAATACCTTGCACGACTGCGTGATAATTTAATTGTGACACCAGCATCCCGACACATTTTGTTGACTTAGAGTCCATCATCATTTTCATTTTCAATTTTCTTTTTATCTTTTGTCTTCTCACCTTTTAGTTTAAATAAAAAAAAAGAGAAAACTCAAAAATAGGAATTCCCTCAAACCTTGTCCATCTAAACATTGTCCAACGAAATACTTTTAGTGGACTAGATTCCGTGCTCTCTGTGGTTCGACCATGCTCGCCACTTTTACAGTAGCCAGTTGGTTATAAAATTCGCAAATTTGCACGCGTTGCGACGCGCGTGCCAAGTGTGGTCAGTTTTTCATATTCCATTTGTTTTTACTTAAAATAGTTTTCTTTTTAAACAAAAGAAAGACACTTTGAGTGGTACCGGCCACACCGTGCCTCAGATTGATGTGGGGTTGACTCGTACATGTCAAAAATGACCCATGGATAGTTGTGTTGAAGTATCAACACAATCTAAATGATTTTGGTCAGCTTTCTGTATGCCAGTTGTTGTTTTCACTTAAAATGTTGTCCATTTAAAATAAAAGTGAAACACTTTGATTGGAACCGGCCACACCGTGCCTCGGATTGAGGAGGGGTTGACTCGTACACATCAAAAATGACTCATGGATCATTTTTCTAAAGTATCAACACAATAAAAATCCATTTGGTCAATTTTACCTATGTCAGTTGTTGTTTTCATTTCAAATGTTGTCCATTTCAAATAAAAGTGAGACACTTTTAGTGGTATCGGCCACACCGTGCCTCAGTTTGAGGCGGGGTTTACTCGTACACGTCACTTGGGCATTTTGAGTGCTATCAAGTGCGGATTAAAGATCTAGGTCAGTCTAATACTCTTCTTTATTCCTCTTTTTTATTAGGGTTTTCACTCCTCTCTCATCATCTTCTGAATATCTAGAACCCTCTTTTCTGTTGTGATTTTGGGTGAATCATGAAGAGGGCTTAGATTGGGATCCGAGGTCCAGGGAGGAGGGTTGAAGGATCTATCCGGGGGGCTGTCCAGGGTATGTGGAGGAGGGTGGGGGTTGTTTAGGGGGCTGTCTGGGGTCCAGGGAGGAGGGTGGGGGGGGGGGTAGTTCGGGGACCCGGAAGGAGGGTGGGTAATTATTCTAAAACACTATCTAGGTATCATACATCGAATTTTGGCAGGACTGTTAACCGACGTGGGGTGTCGTCCGGGAGAAGGGCCAAATCACGACATTACTATGGCGTGACCACGGCGTGTATGTGGTGTGACCGTGGCGTGACCGCGACATGACCACGGCGTGACCGCGACTTTACAGCAGCATGTTGGCCTGGTCCAACGACCTCCACGGGGCACCATATTTTGTCCAAGAGGGAAGGGATCAGAAGGAGGTGAGGCAGCATTCCGGCCATCACCTCCCTCCCTATTAACTATGGGTGGGTAATGTATCTAAAACTCTATCTAGGCATCATACATCGAATATTGACAAGATTGCGAACTGCCGCGGGGTGTCCTCATGGAGTAGGGACAAATCACGACATTACAGGGGCGTGACCGCGACATGTTGGCCCTGTCCGATGACATCCATGGGTTAGCATCTTCCAGCTAGAACCGAAGGGAGTGGGAGGAAGTGGGGAAACATTCCAGTCTTCACCTCCCTCCCCATTAACTTTGTGTGAGTAATGTATCTAAAACTATATCTAGGTATCATACGTCGAATTCCGACAGGACTGCTAACTACCGCAAGGTGTCGTTCTCAGGCAGGGTCAAATCACGACGTGACCGTGGCGTGACTGCCGCGTGACTGTGGTGTGTTGTGCCGGTCCGACGACATCTATGGGGCAGCATCTTCTAGCAAGGATTGAAGGGAGCGGGAGGAAGTAGGGCAACATTTCGGTCGTCACCGCCCTCCAAATTAACTATGTGTGGGTAATGTATCCAAAACTCTATATAGGTATCATACATCGAATTCTGATAGGACTGCAAACCGCCGTGGGGTGTCATCCTAGAGCAGGGCCAAATCACAGCATGACCGTGGCCTGACCGCATCGTGTTGGCCCGGTCTGGCAATATCCGCGAGGCAGCATCTTCCGGCCAGGATTCCAAATAAATCCTATGTAGTTTTTCTTCACATTATAGAAACCCATCACATGTTATAAAAAACAGACTCTTGATTCAGAATTGTGGTATGATAAAGATATATATTTTATATTAATTTTTTTAAAAGTGGTTTTATTTTAAAAACATGACATTATTTATCAAATGAAACAATTATATTATAGAAAACGTATTCATGATATGCAATTCAATTTAATTAAGCTGAATTTGGAAACAAGCTAAATTATATTTAAAGCAATCTTAAATTAAAGAGGCTATAAGAGGGACTCTACCTCAAGGTGGAACAAAGCCGTCCACTTCGGCTCTTGGTGCTTTCTAACTAAAACCTACTGCTCCCCCATTAGGTATACCCACCTTCACACACTTACAAGGACACCTAGCCCTTATGAACACACCCGCATGGCCATGAGCATGTGCAAGGTGATCCTTACACATATGATTATATGCATATTCCAGTCTCCACTCACCTATGAATGAATTGAAATATATACACATGGGAAAAACTATCCCCATACGTGTATAATCATTTCCATTGCTGACTATAAACATAACAGGGGAACCCACTTACATATACATACCTACCTATGCACACACAGGAGATTCACCATTGACTTGGTGACTCAAAACCAACAAGCAGGGATAAACGCACTACAAAAAGGATATTAAGAACCACAAAACCGATAAATGACCCTACATAACTAATGAAAAACCAACCAACAGTATTAAAGCCTATCCTCAATTCGAGAGAAACAAATCCACCCCAACCAACACAAAATGATCGAGCACCCTACCAAAAACATTATATGGAGTCAAAAACATTAAAATACCCAAAATATATGAGGTGAAAGACAAGTATTAATCATAGAATCTTACCTCAGATCAAAGACAGTGGACTGAAATGATCTGATCGCTGTCTGGCCTCCTTCATAGAATATAACTACTCTCTATCCATAGGAACCAGTAAAATACCTAAGTGGCCAATGTGATAATGAAAATAAAATAAACAACTAAACTAAAACATACCTGTCTCTTATGACTATACCTGTCACCACCCAACATATAAGAACCACAACGCCACATGGGTCAAATCATGTTCCTGCAAGCAAGGGGGAAACAAATCCATGTTTCAAAATGATACTATAAAAAATTATATTCCTTATAATTATCAATTATTCGTGCCATAAATGGTATATAATTAGTTTTTCTCGAGTTTTGGTTTAGTTCGGTTTTGTTCAAAACAAATTTTTTTGGGAAATTACAAGGCTACACCATTACTAAAGGGTCAATATAGGTTGTGGTGTAATGTTATTGTGGAATGGAAGGATGAAAACATTATTTGAAGTGATTCCAACTAATATTCAATGACCAAAAATTCCTAGATGAGCTTAAATAAGATAGATCTTGAGGTCTATTAGATATTGCTTTGGAAAAATTGTCAGTGATTGAATTTGAATCAACACCACTAATCTAGTAAGTATACGTCAAATCATATGATTAATATAAGGATTAAGGCATGGATATTTGTGATAAAGCTATGACTAATGATGTGATCATGGACCAGCCATCTGATATTCTCACCAATATATTTGTGGTTGTTATGATGTCTTTGGAATACATAGGTTTTAAATGATCACGGAAGGGGAGTTATTTAATTCGTCACTCAGGTTGAGGGAATACATCATTTATGAGTTAGAAGATGAAGTATAAGCACCTCCAAGGGTGATCAACCATTGCTTAAATTAATTGTTTCTTTAAATAAGAATTCTTATTTATATAAAGACAGTATTAAGAGCCTCGATAGACCCTTAAACACTAAATTGATTATTCAGTCATAGATTTCCAAGGGAGTGATTATAACTATGTTATATGGGAGTCATGGTGTCTAAGGACGGAAAATGAAAGAATATAGATTAACATAGTAGACCTATAGATATGGTGTTCACAAGCTTCCTAGGTTTAGATAATTTTTTTTAGTGATTTTATGGAAATGAAATCACCCTATCACTTGGTCTCCAAGTGGATAAGATATCAATTGGGATTTGAGTGGTCTAACATATGCCTTATAATTTGGATGATATGTGTATGGACTAGATGAGGGTTTAGATCAAGTAAAATATTACTAAGTGGATTGGGCCTTATGGTGATAGATGTGGAAATTGTACATCTAGTGTTTGATGAGATTAAACAAGCTAGATCAAGAGATCTCTCGTGTGATATGCCTCTCAAAAAAGGAAAAATACATTAAAAAGCATTACATTGAAGAAGATAAACGATCTCATAAAAGAGTTTAAAGTCAAACACATTGTATCAACAGAAAGGAAACATGAAAGGGATCTAAATAAGGAAGATCACCACTCAAAAAAATTGTGATACTGAATATAATACATATGTCATGCAGTTGTTGGGTTTCATGTATGAAAATGTAGAATAAATAATCATTGATTCAATGTACAGGTGAACTCAATGATGTATTGTTGAATCACCCTCCTTTAGATAATTTTTTAATGGACTGAATCATCAATAGAGCTAAAATAAATCATATAGAACATTGGAAATGACTGGTATATATCCTAAATGAATCATATAAATACTAATAATCACTCATAATTAACCTGAATTCAAACTTACAGAGAGTTATAATTGATGGTTACACAACAGAAGGGTGATTCGTGAGAGACCATGAGTGGGGAGAAGTGAGGAACGAGCGAGAGTCCGGATGGGCGGAGGAGAAATCAAGGGGGATGAGAGCGGTGACAATGATGGGAGGAGCGGAGAGGCCCTGTATGGTGTAGATAACTTTGTCTTGAAGGGTGATTCATGAGTTCCGATGGGTGAGGAGCAGTGAGTGGCGAGTGGATGGTGATCGGCAAGTGGTGAGTAGTGAGGGGTGGTCAGGATGGGAGCGACAGAGAGGGGTGGTCAGTATGGGAGCGGTGGTGAAGACGAAATGAGTATGTTAGTGGCGCTGATGGTTTGGATAAGTGCAACTTAGGGATTGGAGAAGTACCTCGATGGCGAAGTTATTTTAGATAGATATATCCCCACGGTTCATATGAACCGTTGGAATATGGTCTTTTTCCCAACAGTTTGTTAAAACAATTGGGAAGAAAGCATTGGTATAGGTGGAATTTATACCATTGAGTTCAACTAAAGAGATGAAGTATGAGATGCTAGTGTGGGTATTTGGTGTTGTTGGACAGATTTTATTTATAATGCCAAAAGGATTGGTGTGATTTAGCTTAGGATTGAACCTGGTTAGTGGGGATGGGTTATAATACCTGATTTTAATGAGTTTCTTGACCGGATTATTGAGAATATAATGTAGATGGGTTCGACATGGTGTGCTTTTGTGACTACGAAAATCATAAGGTGAATAATCCCCTTTTTCTAGTTAGATGATGAGATGTGCCATGAGGCATGGGATAATCCTCAAGAGATGAATCTAGTCTATGTGACTGTTGGTATAGACTAGGATAGGTTTGATAGGATTGGGTGAGTGGCCAACCCATGCCAGGATGATACGATGTATGGAGACACTTGGATACACTCAGGGTTATTTATTATATCTAATGGAGACACTTGGGGTTATTTCATGACTCCAACCTACTCCAGAAATGATCCCACACAATGTTTTAGAAAAGCAATTTCATCTCCTGGAAGACCCCAAGGCTCCTCTATATTGAAATGTTTCCTCACACTAACACCTCATGGTATTACAGTATAGAAGTGATCTACATCAAATAGTCAGGATAACATCACCACCCTCCATCCGTAGAAAGAAGTAAAATACCTAAGTGGATAATGAGACAAATTAAATAAAAGAAAAACTAAACAAAAACATACTTGTATATTGTGACTACACATGTCACCGCCCAATATATAAGAACCACACCGCCCCATGGGTCAAATAATGTTCCTGAAATCAAGGAGGAAACCGTTCCATTTAATAATCTCTTCAATTTTTATTATGTTATTTATATAGCGCGTTGTTGGAAACACCAGAATAGTACACATAGCCATTGAATATGCACTTATACTAAATTAGTTGAGTTGAAGATTGTGTGCATAACCCACTTCACTATGGAAAGAACCTCATAGGGACCACAATCAATGTTTAGTAGTTGATCATACTCTTGAACCTGGTTGGGCACCATTCCATGAACCAGATTGTCTAGTTGGTCATGAGGGTGTAAACCATTTCATTATACTTTACTAAGAATAAATTTGTTGGTATCTTTTCTACCAGAAATGGGAATTTCTCAAGGCTTGACTTCCAATCGACTTCAGTTCCTAAGTTAATGGCCCCTTAAATATTAGTATATGTCAAGGGGTGTCTCCCATGGGTGTCTTATAGTGTGTAGTGACTATCTATGATTTCTGCGGTGCTTCCGTATTGTGGGAAATGTGTATTGGATGGTCAGTTTAATAAATAAAATGGTCAATTCAAAAATACACCCATAGTCAATAGAGATATACCCAGTTTTGTTATAGAATACCATCTAAATAACCAACTCATAAATCCGAGACCAACATTTTACCTTACCAATTCCAATTAACTAGTATATGCATCACCAACTTATGTTTTATGAACCAATTAATTAATGTGAAAAAAATCCTCACCAATTGAAGATATTTTTGTAGGTATATGATCTATGAATCAAGTCTAAGAGAATCCCTAATACATGTATCATTATTTTAATCATCTAGAATGTGTTATAGATAAAAATTCTAATTTTGGTATTATTGAAAGATTGATTAAAAACTCACAGATGAATATAAAATGGCTGATGAAAATGGATGTGTTTAGTCCTAATGTTATATCAAAAAGATTATATTTATCAATATGAATGGTTTTTAAATAAATGTATCAAAAAAACATATATTTTATAATTGAAAAATTGACCATGAGATTAAGGGCAAAAGAAATCTAACCTCGAATCAACAAAAAAATGACCAAAAATTCATCTCCTATGATGGTGGATGGCCAAAAAACCAATAAGAAACTACCATGAACCTTAAACACCAAAGAAACCACAAAAATTGGGTCATCCCCTTAAACCTGGGTTTGATGAAACCAAAAATTTCAACAGAGAAGAAGAAACACAAAAGGAATCCAAGAAAAATAATTGGAGAAATTTGAGTTTACTGGAAATTTAGCCACACACATATATACATAATGAAATAGAATTTCTAAAATACATGCAGGCCCTCCCAAAATCAATCCCCCATCAGTCTAATTTTTCGAGATCAATCGATCCCCCCTACATTAACTAGTACTAATTGTATGCAAAATATGATGAATAAGATAATGGAGTAATTAATTTGAGATGAAAAGGAAAGATCAGATTGTGAGCAGGGATTCGATGGAAGGGCCTACAAGAGTAACACTGTAAGAGCAGGGATTCGATGGAGGGGAAGTGATTATAAAGGCATAAAATTTTCTCTCTCAATGAATCAATTATAAAATAGGAACACTAAAATGTTAATATATGATCACCAAATGCATTGATTTTCTATATTAAAATTAGGAAAATCAAGTGATAGACTAAATTAGTGATGCATTGAATAAAATTACTATATACCTGCTTTTGATATTGGTGGTGGAACCTGCTGAATAAAGGATATAGAGACCTGGAGGAGTTCTACATCAGGGTTAAACTAGAAAAGCTTATCTAGGATATGGAAGAGGGAAACACTACCGAAGAGCAATGTGATGGGAGTAGAGGGGAAGAAATTGAACCCTAGGTATGCGAGGTGCGTCGGGTTGAAACTGATTAAAAACCTTTAAATTTGAAATTTTAAAAGTAACATGATCTCTCCTGATAGAAGCACCGAGTCTACCCAGCTGAGAAATTTTGCTCTGAGTCTGTGCATTTGAAGCTGCATCAAATCGATTCTTCAGTCATCAAAGGGGATAATTCCATCCACAAACTCTTACAATTGTACGAGTTGTCTCATGAATTCAAGTACAATGGAAGAGAGAGTTCATAGGATGAACGTTATGGATAATCTAAGGAAGAAGAGGGTTGTAGGTGAGAGATACTCACCAGATAAGTGCAATGATTAATCAGGGGAAAAGAGGGTTGCAGGGAAGGAGAGGATTGTGGGGGCGAGGAGAGTTATCGAGGGAAGTGGCATGCAAGGATGATCCCGACAAGATTGATTTTTGAGCATGTTATACCTACGGGTTCATTAAAACCATAGGGATAAAATTTCCTACCACATATATACCAATAGTTATCTTAAACTGTTGTTATAAATGCGTTGGTAAAAACCTATTTTCTATAAGAGCATATTGCGAACTATGAGGAAGGAGAGGTATTTGGAAAGTTCAAAAATTTTGAATTTTCATTGCTATAATTTTAATTTTTTGGGAACATTGTAACCAAACAAGGAATCTCAGTTGATCATACCAAGTAAAAGTTTGTGTAGTAGTTCCCTCATCCGACAAAAGTAATTGAGATTCATAGATTTCATTGTTCAGCAGGATATTATAAGAGGGTTTTAAATAACTTTTCATTGATTTCTAATACACTATCAATGTAAACATGAAAAGGGGTGATGTTATTTGGGACAAAATTGTGTGAATAATGTTTCGTAGAGCATATAAATAGATTGGTTACTGTACCCATGTAAACTATACCATCTATTAGAGAATTCATTATAGTTAGTGACGCATCTCTGAAAGGGATTGGGTCTGTTCTCTTGTAAAATGTTGTGGTGGTTTTTTCTGCAACTAAATAGTTAATGCCTCATGAGTATAATTATCCTATGCATGATATGGAGTGGGATGAATTTTTTTCTCTGAAGATACAGTGGGACTATATTTCTGGTGAGAAATATGACATACACACAGAATAAAATAGAACAAACTATATTTTCACACAAAAGGAATTTAACATGAAATAGATGACGTGGATGGAACTTCTCAAAGACTATGATTTCTAAATTCATTATCATCCTAGTAGAGAAAACAACTTCGTTGATGCATTAATTAGGAAAGACCCAGTTATTCTAGCTATGATGTTGATCAAGGAGATCCTTTGATCAAAGACATAGTATAACAAGACATGGGAATCATAAGATATTGAACATCATAAAACCTATCCCAAATAATTTCCCAACCATCATTTCTAGAGAATATCAATAAATATCAAAGAGAAGATACCTTTTATCTGAAGAAGATCATGTCTATGATGAATGGGATGTTTCCATATTTCAATATTCATCAAGAAGGTGCGTTGAAATTTCTTAAAAGGATATGTGTTCAATATATTGAAAAAATAAAAAAGTATATGTTAAATTAATCTCATTGATCTACATTATCTATACATCATGGAAGCCCTAAATTGCATAGGGACCATCATGATCATTATTGGTGGGAGAACATAAAATGATAGATTGTCAACATCCCTACATGGTTTCTACTGTGTCTGTAAGTTATGGTTGAGAAACATCTTCCTAATGGATATTAAAACCACTAATTATACATGCATGCATGATGGGAAATAACACAATCGCCTTTGGAACTTTTATCTGGAGAATATCCAAAGGAAACTATGTGATATGGGTTATAGTGGATCGTCTCACCAAGAATTTCCATTTCATCAATATTCAAGATGTATTTCTTTAACAACTTACCTTTTCATTCTTGAAAGAAGTGGAAATGATGAATGGGGTAAAAATTTATCATTTTTTATCTTGATCCAAGGCTCAAATCAAATTTCAGGATAAATCATCAACATGATTTGAGTACCGAATTGAATTTCATATTGACCTATCACCCTCAATCTAATGGCTAGTCTAAAATAACTATTAAAACACTAAAGGAAAAGTAGAGAACATTATCAATAAAACTTAATGGTGGATATGATCAACCTCTCCCATTAGTTGAGTGTGAATTAAAAAATAACATCATTTCAATTATTCAAATGGAACCCAATGAAGCATTATATGGAAATTGATATAGAAATATTACTTATTAGGATGAAATTAGTGAGAGATAGCAACATTGTATTGAAATTTTTCAAGAGATGAAAGAAATGGTTAATTCCATCCAACAACACATTACTGTCTTTTTAGAGTTGACATAAGATCTTTGCTAAAAACCATTGAAGGGACATAGAGTTTAGTGTTTGTGACGAAGTGTTCCATTGAATATCGCCCAGAAAGATCGTCACATGGGTTGGAAATAATGGGGAGATTAACCCCAGGTACATTGTCCCTTATAAAATACTTCATTATATAGGTGTATTGGCCTATTAGCTATCACTTCCAAAAAACCTAGCTCAAGTTCATGATGTTTTCCACGGATCTCTCTTGTGAAACTAAATACATAACCCTTCACATGTACATAATCCAAAGGCGGTACAACTTGAACATGAACTCTCTTATGAGGAGAATCTAGTGGAGATCTTGGACCATAGGGACATGTTTCAAGACAACATGAATACCCAACTCATAAAAGTTTTGTGGGAAAACCAAAAATATTGAGAATAAATATAGGAACCAGAGGAAATAGTGAGACAGAAGTACCCACATATTTTCTCAATAGAGAGAGAATGAGTTAAAATTTTAGGGATAAAAATTTATAAGGGGAGAAGAATATAACGACCAAATATTTTTGAATTATAATTTTTTCTTGAAAATGTGTGTTATATATTATTTTTTCACAACAAAACCATTATTATTTTAATGAAGTTAATATAATAGAAAATGTGACCATCTGGTTTCAATCGTTTTATGAAAAATGGTTAATTATGAACATTATTCAAAATGGCCGTTAGATATTTTATGTTATTGATAATAATTTTTAAGCTATAATTAGTGTTTATAAGTATAATTTTGGAAATGAAAATTTCTACAGAAAGAAGAGTAGATGACCTAAACTAGTCGAGTCATTCTACTTGATGGCCATATTTTGGTAAATGAGTGGGAGGTATCATAACCAGGGTTCTCCTATGTCCATGCCCTAGATGATCCTCAACATGTTAAGATCAAATAAAATCTCATACGTGAGATGTTCAAGTTAGTGAAGATTACCACCGAGTCGATGTAAGGCGAGGCACCCCATAAAAGTACCACCAATGCACATCATACTCACAAGGTGTACACGGGTACAATATGGGGTTACATATCATGACCTCAGTGTGTAATTACATTTTATAAATAAAATTTTTATTATAAAATTTCTATTTTATGAATAATTTTTCTTAATAAAATTGAGATGAAATTTGATAAATTGATTTTCCGATCAGAAATTGAACTCTCTAAGAAATAAATAATTGTTATAGTAAACTAATATATTTTGAATAATGTTTATTTTAATTAAATAGTCTTATTAAAACACTCTTATTTAAATTTAAATTATAAAGTCGTTTTATTTTGTTTCCATTCTCAGAAATGATATTATACATTTAACTATTCATTTTCTATCCGCTGTTATTTTTAATAAATAATAATTTTTATATTTAAAAGTTAATTTGATCATACTTAGAGAATAATTATGATAAAATTAACATCATTTTTGAAATTATCATTTCAAAATTAGGTTAGGGTGAATTTATTATAATTTTATGAAATATATATATTTTTTAATGAACAGTAAAAATAGAGATTCAAGTTTTCGTTAAGTTAATTGAATTCATAATTATGTCGTAATTATGTTGTAATGATGAAATAAATGGTTAAATAAAATCCATGGCTCAAAAAATGTTATTTGTTTAATATCAACTAATATTATAGATTCTAATTTATTTTAAAAAATTAATTACATTCCATATTCTAAAATGGAAATATTAAATTTAAAAATAATATTTTGAGAAAAAATTTATATTCCTTGCCAAAATAATTAATATAAAATTACGGTCAACTATTTTTTTATTAAAATAAGATAAAAGGAGTCCCTTATTTTAAATATCGTGGAAAAATATGATGGGAAAACCCATGGTATTCTATTTATCACTACCTAGGTGTATAAGGAAATTAATAGACAAATCATCCACTTTTTCTATAAATACCCACCCAGTTCTCCCTCAGATCGGATTCACAATTCATCATCCATGACTATAGAATAGTTTTAAATCCAATGAATTCATACCAAGGTGTTCCTAATCCCCCAGGGTCCCATTATTTGTGTTTTATGTGTTACTATACATACTAAGGGAAATATAAACATCCCTTTACATTTCATGTTCCCTTTTTTGTAGAAAGTATATAAAATTTCAAAACCATGTTCTTCTATCCATTTTATTTTATACCATTACTTTTTTATGATGGTAAAATTAATGGTAGGCCCTTTTACCCTGTACTTTTACTATTTTATAAAACCATGTTTTATACACATTATGATGCTGAATTTTCCTCCAAAAATTTCTCTTTTTTTCATCCTGAAATTATCATATTTTATTTTGTGAATACAAAAACAACTTTATTTTACAGGGGTATTCACATAGATGTCAAAATTATAATTTTGTTATAGTATTAACATACAGGAAACCCTCTTTCCTTTTTCATGTGTTAATAATGATACAAAGACCTTGCATTTAAGCACTTTTCATTTAAATTCCATTATTTTAATATGAAACCTATTTATTTTATTATCCACATATTATTTATTAAATATTTTATTATTTTATATTTTTGTCACATTAATTAATACATATTTATGTTTCAACCTTATTGTTCTGAAATTTATTGGGTATAGAATTTAATCTCTAGAGAGAACATGTTTTATGATACATTCTTGAATGACCTTGGAAATTTTTATGACACCTCAGTGACAAACCGTTGTGATATGATTATGAATGTATAAAATAAATGTTTTAGCCACATTTAAAAGTTATATTTAATGTTATTTTTTGTATTATATACCTCATGTTCTCTTTTTCATTCCATAATTATATTTATTATGTTCTTATTTATTTTTTCATCAAGATCACATGTATATTGTTCCTCTTATTTTCCCTTAATTATCATTCTTCTCACCCATTCCTTTGATGGATGTCCCTGATTTATGAGATGTTGTGATTTTACATTGTATGAACCCATGATGAAGCCTTTAAATTGGATTAAAATAATGTTTATGTTTTCATGTATTATGTAATTTTTTTAATGAAACTAAAATTTAATAGATCCTCTAGTATTATACAATTTATTGAAATATTTATGTAAAAAAATGTGATGTCATATATCAGAGCATAAAAGAATCTTTCAACTCAACATAACTTATATATATAGTAAAACATGTAACTTTATTTTCTCAAATACCAATATAAATTTATAGTCTTTGATCTAACAAATTTCACTTATGTTCTTCAGGTATGGTTGTAATAAAATTATTATAAATTACATCATCTACATGATGTAATTAAGTGAAACATCATACTGTTATGAAGCATACATGTACTATAATCCATTTGATATATTATGGTTAATAAAAATTTATGTTTCATAAAAATAGTACATAAAAAAACAATTGAAATAAAAATCAAAGGGATATGAGTTGTTAATTTGAAAACAATGTAGATAGAAGAGTCATTTAGGAAATGTATAAAAATATCCTTTTATTGAAAATAAAAAGGCACAAAAAAGTTGTGTTAATAAAATGAAAAGAAAATATTTCTTCAAATTCCAATGAAACACTGGATGATTTTAACATTTGGGAAAATTAATAATACACCATTTAAAAAAAAACATAAAAACTTGTTAAAAACATACCCACCTTCAATAAAAGAAATTTTTTATACATAATAAATATTAGAAGATCTCCATTATCTAACAATGTTTTATTTCAAAAATTGAATCATAAAAGATATAATCATGTAGTATTAAAAAATATAAGTAAGGAAACTATCTATTGATAAAATAAATAATTCATTAACCAGGTATAATGATACATGATGGAATAAAATTCCATCACTAGTAAGAAATAATACAAAAAACACTGAAGATACCAAGAAGATGGAAACTTATTATTCTCTCCAAGATTTTCATTCTAATTGTTCAAAATCGTAAAATATTTCTTTCTATTCAAGAAAATTTTATTATACATCAGTCCTTCATTTGTCAACGAAACACTATCATCCTGAAGATAATGAATTTCAATGTTGTATTCGTTTATACACCTATTAATTACCTTTAAATCTCGACATTATTTATGACTTTGATCATTTATGTTAAACAAATCCATTTTGAATTCTAACAAATTTATCTATATTTTGTTTCTTTGTCCATGAGATTAAAAGTTTTATGCAATAATATTATTTTCAACATAATTAAGAAATTATGGTGGGTATTATTGATACAACATCAATACCCTCAGTGATTTTACGGAAATAAATTCTAAATGATGTTCAAATTAGTCAATAATTGAAATTAAATAGTAATATATTTTGAAACATTATAATATTATACTTCCATATTTTCTTCATGTTTTAGATGTATAATTTTTTTGGAATATCTACAAGATTATCTAAATGATATTTTTTATCTTTTTATATGTCAATTCATTCTGAAATTCAATATCCATAGGCTTTATCTTCTTAGATTTTGGTTTCTCATTTAAAATTACATGATCTAGAGAATATTTTAATAAAGGTTTCTTCATATTGTAATCACCTTAATAAGTATACACAGTAAATTGTATATCCTTTGGTGAACAATCATATTCATATTAATATAATTCTGATTATATTCTAGATAATTAATATTATAAAGACTCATAGAGAGTATAATTATTAAATGTAACTTATGCCATAACCTATACTAATTTATTGGATTTATCACTAGTTTTCATAGGAGTATGTGAAATTTATTATGGTGAAGGTTGGTCTAAAATTCTGTTGAATGTGACTTAACTTTTCATGAATAAGAATTAAAAATATCATATTTTTTCTATAGTATCATTTAAACTCCACCAATATGATCTTTAGTAGTTAATTGTTATAGAGAATCATTTTAACTCATTTAATCTAATGAAATTTTATTTAACTTTTCCAGATTTTTATATTTTATTTATTCTTTATTTTAAGCCTTAGATTATGATTAAAAAATCCGAATTAATATTTTTCATATTTATGTTCATTATGTTAGTTTAAATTTTCATCAATTTTTCTTTTTTTTCTTCTCTGTGATTTGCAATAATTAATTCAGAATATTCAAATAGAGTTTCTAAAATTTTATTTATCTTGGGGTGTGATCTGTAGTAACCAGATGATCACCAAACCTCTTCCATTATTTCTTAACAAGACATTTACTTTTTTTAGTCTATTAATATTATAAATTCAATTTGTTTTTTAAATTTTTTTTAATTAAATTGAAAAACAATATTTTTATTGGGATAATATTTTGTTTTATAATAATTTCGTTTAATTTCATATGTTTTTATGTTTCTTCACACATTCATTATATGACTACATAAATTTTCTTTGTAAAATTCATTCAAACAAATAAATTGTAGAATATATTTTTTGACATGATACATGTAACAAAATCAAATAAGGATACATTTAATTAAGAAAAAAATTTAAAATGAAATATAGAAAATAATTAATTTTTATAAAATAATTTGTAACATCATTAAGAATATTACAAGTTGAATAAATCGAAATGTAAATAAAAATAACATGAACATAAAGTATTTATACACATTCTCTGAATGTAATATCAGAACCTCTTTTGAATATATGGAAAGAATGAAAAAATATTAAATATAAATGGTATGTTGAGAGATAAAAAAATATTATGAATTATGTTAGTGATGTTTGAGTTCCTATATATAGGAATGAAATATTACAATTTGATATATTTCCATTGAAATTATGGTAGTCATAAATAAGGATATTAAATATATGATCATTGGGTATGTTTATATCGAATAGATATATTGATGTTTTATAAACATTTGTAACAATTTAAAAATAATATAATTCATGAACAATAAATAATTTTTTAAATGAAATAAAGATATAATATTAATTGAAAATAAGTTAAAAAAAATATTTTATGTGTTAATCGTTACTATTATTTTTATTATTATTAAGTCTGTCAATGAGGTATTTGTAAAATTAAAAAATATTATTAGACTGATGTGTCGATTGTGTTAAATTTTTAGAAGGAATATAATTAATTTTAATGTGTTATGATTAAAATCACTAAATGTTAAGAAAATGATAATTTTTAACGAACTATTTTTAACTACATTATATTTTTATCTTAAAAAGTTAAATTGAAAATTTTAAAATAAATTGTATAATTTAATGTTTAAATATAAAAATTATTATCTCATATTTAAATAGTAATATATATGTAATATTATAATGAGCCGATAATTCTTCCAAAGTAATTTTTCTATAAAAATATTTTTTCTATATATAATATGTTTTCTATTAGAAATTAAATACCTCATATTTTGTACCCAAACTAGATCAAATGGAGTTGATGTTATTAATATGAACATAAAAATTATTTAACAAGGTTTGTGACATTTTTATTCTTAAGTGAATGTTATCGAGGTAAAAAAATAAGTTACCTTGGTAATTGTAAAATAAGGAAAAAATGGTAAAAGTATGTGGTAAATTATAATAATATAATGATTAATTACTTATAAGTTATGTTTATTTTTCTATACCAAAACTAATTATGTTTTGTTTTTTTATCTATCATTGTTTTAAAATGAAAACATTATACATTTTAAAATGAAATATTGTTGAAATGACACTCAAAACTCACATTTAAAAGTACCCCACCAGTACCCTCCATAAAAAATTATTCATTTTTTTCTACTGAATATATTAATATTTTTATGTATCAAATCCTTCTTATACACTTAATGGATTTTGGTTCCATCAAGGAATCCTAAATCTTTCCTTTCATAGGTAACCTATATCGAGAAAGATAATCCATCAAAGTAAATATATATTTCTTCCATGTATTTTTCAATTAACATCACATATAAACTATTTATAAATATAATTCAATAATATAATATTTTTATATTAACATAATTAATATTTTTTGGAAAATATATTTTTTATATATGACTCTATACACTTACACATTCTTAAGTATAACATTTTGTGGTTTGGGTTATTTCAACCTCCTACATAAATCACATTATAATATGATCATTTTTTTGAAATTTAATTAGTATGATGAAATAACAATAGTAATATTTGATTATATAATATTATTTAATATTTTGAATATGGTTCTAGAAGTGTGACATAAAAATAAATTTCAATATAAATTAACTTGTTATTATCGGTAAACTGACAGAATCATGTTCATCATTGAATCCATTATCACATACCATACCCAAAAAAAATTTCAATGGAAATGGGACTAAATTTCTAATTTAAAATAAATAATTCCACTACCTTAAAGAATATTTCAATGATGAACTCATTATAAAATAATGATGGTCAACTTCACCGTTATGAAACTTATATGAAATAATAATAATTATAGACATCCGATGATGAGAGTTCACAATAACTAACTAATATGTATGTAATTAATGAATATAAATAAAAATTATAATAGTTAATAGATATTAATTTTTTATATGTGTTATTAATCTGGTTATTTTTATTATATGGAAGTTTAAGGTTCATTTGGAGAAATTGTAATTAAGGGTAAGAATTTATCATCTAAATTTTACTTTAATTGAAATATGTTCCATATTACAAACTTATCTTATTTTTTGATGTTTATATATGGAACATGGATGTGTTTATTAATAATTTTAATTAGTTTAAATTTAGTTACTATTATTTATAAGTTTTTCTCTTTCATGAAATTTTGATTGAAAAGTTACGTAATCCATAAGAGTTTCTATATTAATCTCATTTTATAGTTGAGATTATTTATATTTTAACATTAATATCTATAAATTGAATGTTATTTATATTCAGAATATCATATATACTCTTAAAAAATATTAATATATGGGGTTTAAATTTATTTATACCATTATTTAGTCTTTAAATTAAAATTTAACCAAAACAATTCCTCTAAATATTGATTGAACTGAACTATTATTTTTTATCAAGAATCTTCCTCCACTATATTCACATTATATATATTTTTTAATTTGTTTCTTTTTCTACACATTAATGATTTCTTAGGGTTATATTAAAATTTATTTTAATTCATTTACATTTTTTTCTAAGGAATCATTTTAATTTTATTGACATGATTCCTTTTCTAATGAAATTGACTTAGGTTTTAAAATTATGAAAAATAATTTTTTAAATGATTTTCAGATGAATAAATCTTCCAATGATTATATCCATTTTTAATAATGAATCTTAGTTTACATGATTTCATGGATTCCAAAAATAACCCATGATTTCATATTTATTGAAATATTTCCTTTTAAATTAATGTTATTAAATTTTAAATGATATTTTTTCTTATATTTTGATATAATTATAGAAATGAAATAAAAATTTATTTCATTCTTTATAAATATTTTTTATAATGTCATAGGGCACACTAGAGATATACCATAATGATACCATCTATAACTTATCTCTAGATACATTATGATCATGTTTGGTGTAAATCTTTTTGAACCCATTTCATTCTGATGTATTAATTATGGTATGATAGAATAATGAATGTTTTAATATTTTTGGGAACAAATATATATGGTTTGTCATTATGATATTAGTGGGTTTGATATATACCTATAATATAGTTTTTAATATTTTATATCCCCTGATATCATGATATTTTATGGATGATTATCCCATGTCAAAAATATTATGGGACATAGGTGGTTATCCCATTTCTACTATGCTATAGATAGGTGGATAACATCTCACATTATAATATGAATATATTAGTGGTAACCCATGACACATGTTATGATATGTATACTTATATATATTCCACATTACTATTCCTATATTAGGTAATCATAACTTATATTGATTGAATCATGATTTCACACACTTATTATATGTCTTCTATTTTTCCAAATCCTTATAACATGACTCATGTTTTATGATATATGATTTCTTACTCGTGATTCTCTTTTGTTATGACCATGAAACATGATTATTTTATAATGACCACCAACTCATCTTATGATTACTTATGATCTTTTAATGTTACTTATCATAGTTATTCATACTGAGAATCATAGATCAACCATTATTTTGATTCAATTCCTCATGTTAAGAAGAATAGAAGTATGGATTATGTTTCAATGAGGGTTTCATGTGGGATGAATATTTGTTTAAGATATTGAAAATATTTTAAAATAATATTTTCATATATCCAATCTCTAAATACACTAATCATATAGGTTATAGGGTCTCATTTATTATGATATGTAAATAATATTCACGTGTAAAGGTGTAATATGTTTGAATTTAATGATTGGGTCGCCTCAATTGGGATCTATAAAGGGTTTAGTTATTAATTTGGGGATTATGATATTTATAATAATAGGATAAACCCTAAAACAATATTTTATGAACCAAAAGTGAGTTTGAGTAAACCCAAAACATTATAGGGTTAAATGAAAGCTTTATAATTTACTACTAATGAAAATTGATTTTCATTATTATATGATTTCTTAAAATTATTATCTATAAAAACCCATAAATTTTTTCAATAGAAATATTAGAATAATTATATAGTTATTTCATATTTTATTATATAATATCACCAAAAACATAAGATGAAAACAACTACATTTTATTATAATAATTTATCATTGAACTTGGATAAAAAATGGACAAAATAATTGAAAGTATTAAAATGTGAAAAAATACGAAACGAGATAACAAAAATATGAATATATTTATATTCAAGATCAACTAGAAAATATATAATCATTGAAAACCCTGTAGAAATGAATTTGAATATTAGTAATCCAATATTCAATATAAAAATTGAAATATATATAACATTGATTTAAATAAAATTAATTGAATAATGATTAAAAAATGTGGTATTTATATGATGTAGGAAACCCATATAATAGTTAAAAATTTGACAATTAGAATTATAATCCAACAATTTGTACTAGTAACCAGACTATTTTAATGGAATCCTTATTTATGGAGGATTAAAATAATATTTATCAGTAAAAAAAGAGGATATGATATACTTATACTAAGGTAAAAGTCATTATATTTTTAAAAAATGATTAATTATGTGATTCTATATTTATAAAACCAAAATATTTTAATTTAATATTTTTAATAAATAGAATGATTAAAGGGAACATTAATTTTATAAAATGGATTAAAAAATTTATATTTCATTTCATTATAATGATAAGATAAATTTATGGGACCATAATTAATTTTTTAATGGATCTCAAAATCTATCATAATATTTAGGATGATATTTTTCATATAAGTAAGTAATTTAATTAAAAAATATAACTATCATAATAAGAATTTTTTTTCATAATATGGATTCATTAGTTTGAATATAATCATTTAAAAAGTGTTTGGTGGAATTTTATATAATTTTCAAAAATAGTAGAAATTTGTGTGGGTAGGGAAATACTATAATATACCATAAAATTGACAATATAATCTATAAATTAATTTTTTATTAACTTATTATGTGAGAACACATTAGATCTAACTCAAAAAAAATTAATGTATATAGTCAATGAATATATACTATTTACAGTATTGATCCAAAATTAAAAAAATGAATATAATATTCAACACAACCTCTCTCCTCCCCTTATTAATACCACCCCTTCTTCCCACACCGTCAAAGACTTATAGATTTCAAAATTTATTCCCAAATATCTTCCCAAACCACTAACCCATTTCCTAGTGCTATTGGACTCATATAAATACAATTTCAAGGATCCTTAATGGGTATCCTAATAAAAGACAACCAAAGGAAGAGGTAAGGATATCAATTAATCTATTTCAAATTTATTTTTCTTCAAAAACACACATATGTTATCCAAACACCTAAATATATTAATAAAAATATCCTATATATAATTATATATTATTTTTTGGGAGAAATATATATCTTATTCCCTCTATTATTTTGTTTCTAAAACGAAACTGTTGTTTAAAATATGGTTGGTTCTCCTCCTCCATGACTAACTCACATTGTTTTATATTACTGCCATTAAGGATTTTGATAAAAATGTTTTTATGATTAAATGAGATGATAATTATTATATTATAACAAATTTAATGTTAAATATTGAATTTATAATCATAATATCAAATATAATGAAATAGGGTTGTGATTGTCATTAAAACCCCCTAAATAAACTATCTGTATAACCTTTTGTTTTCTAATGGAATCGAAACTGTATTATAAAATGATGGAAAATTTGGAACCATTTAAATTTTTATAAGGTTATTATTACCATTTCATTTTTATTATCTAATTAAAGTCCCATTTCAAAAGATCATCAATAAAAAACCCAACTGATTCGACCGTTCAGCCATGAAACAAACATTCATTGAACAATAAACTTAGTCATTATATCTCGATGAAATGGTTATAAATGAATATATTAAAATTATATTAAATAAAATATAGATTTGTGAGATTCTAAATTAAGTAATTAATAAATTTAATTTGATTATTTTGGAGATTAAGTTGAAGATCATGACGATTCTGGAATATAAGGTAAGGGATATCTCAAAACCACCATTTTGGGTTATAAAATTTCTCTGTATAACTAGTTATATTTCTCTATTTTTTGTCATGGAATGCTTATAAATTGTGTTTATATGAATCTTACACATATAAAAATGTTATTATATCTTCCTTTGACGAGTTAATGAATGGAATATGTACTTTTTCACAAATAAAACCCATTTCATTCTGTGGTTAAATTTTTTGTTTAATTCGTTAGATTGATTTGATTTTTTGGAACTCATAAACATGTACATGTTATGAAGGGTTCACATAGTATTAAATAAAATTAATTGGGAATATATTGGTCTTCAAATATTTTATTTATTTGATTTTAGAGTAAACCTAATCCATTATTGGACTCTACCTATCATGATATGTTGTCTTAGTAGTTACCCTTGAATTATGTTAATATCATGTTATATGCTTCTTAAACATTACTATGTTTTTAGGATATTATGATAAAATGTTCTTTAATTTGTGTTCCCTTGTGATAATTCATGATCCTAATTTTTTAATATCATTTTATTCCTTATTACTGATATGATATGCTTCTATATCATGCTTATTCCCAACTAGGATTTTGGGATCAAATCTTTATTTTATATTTTTTCCTGGATATCCTATCCATTTTTTGGATCTTAATGATATTTGGGAGATCATTAAGGATAATGAAATAAAAACAATATAATTTAGTATCACTGCTATGTATTATTAACTGATTATTATAAATAAACTAGTCCTTCTGATCCATTGGTTGTATTTAATGGACATTTATTCTAAAAATCATATAATAATATATGATAAGGGAATGGGACCAACTTTTTAGTATTACAGGATGGTAAAGTAATATTTTTTATTAAAAATATAATACTTTAGTGATAACCCTTGTGATACATTTATTTAATGGAAAATTTCGTGAAATATTTTTGAAGTATAGAGAATGTGGTTTATAAACAATTACATTCTTGTGTGTATACTACAAGTGGATTCTTTTCTAACATAATATTACCTTGGGGTAAAAACCATGTAGTGGATGAATCAGGATTTAAATGAATCATCACTGAGTTCTTGAAAAGTAGGCCATGCTACACACCTGTTTGGACACTCCCAAGTGATATTCATTAAAAATTCACAAACGTTTTATGAACCATTATAAAGGACCAAAAAAATGATAGGTTAAAAAACATAATATTAGAATTATCATTGATAAAATATATTGATGTATAGATACTATTAAATCATTATATAATTTTCATTTATAATATATCCCTTCTATCTTAATAGTAGAAATTTTATATTCTTTTATCTAGAGTAGTGACATCCCTATTATTTTAGTTAATGGTGGTAATAGGTAGAATCATCCAAAAAAACAATGTGGGAAGAAATTTTATGATCTCCCTAATGATACACCTAACCTTATGGGAATGGGAGATGGGAATATCATGTTGGTACTAGCTCACCAGACTAATATTATGAATAATAAGTTTAATGATCTAGAACATCCTACTTATCATAATAAAGATAATGTTGTGGTCGAGCCCATTATGAAAAAGGGTAATACATTTTGTGGATATTCTTATCCTCTCATCATGAAAAAATGTATTAAATCCATTGAATAGATTTTATCTATCGTCTAATTCATCTAATAAGCTAATGTTTTGTTGGTTGTATATCATTTTGAAGGGAAGATGATCAGTGGTTGAAACTACTCAAGAACACAATTTCCAATTACAATATTCACTCTATGTAATGAGAATGATTCATGAAAATATTTTTCGAAACATATTTTTTGTGAACTCTCTATATTAAAGTGGAGAGAGATTTACTCAGTCTTAATAAAAAGCAATATGAGTATATTGAGGTGTATGAGAAAAAATTTACAAGGATTGAACAATATGCCTCTTGCTTTATCATTAAAATAAAAACAAATGTGGTCTAGTTATTTAATTGGTTAATGATGAGTTCATAGAAATATTTTGTTATTTGAGACATTGATAGTGATGAAGAGATTTTAGGTTGTTCCTGTAAGTTTGTTATCGATATTAGAGACTACAAGGGATCTTGAAATCCTAGAGATATAAATTAAAAAATGTAATTTAATTTGACTGGATCAACAGATAAATCTCACAGAGTAAAGAAAATACAACATCCCACATGTCAAAAAATGTGGGAAGAAGCATCGCAAAAACTGCCTCAAGGGAATAAGGAGATCTTAAAATGCGGAAAATCAGGATATTAGGCTAATCCATACCAATGCAAGATAAAGAAACTCCTTAATGAAAAGAATAAGTTTTAGTTCAACACACATCATATTGTATAATTTTTCAACTATAAGGAACACAAGATATTATGTGTGCCAATTAACTAATCCAAGGGGTTTCAAGCAAAATCAATGATAATATCTTCGACGACATAGAGAGTAAAGACAAGAATATCACATAATTACTATAGTTTTCGATCTTGAAAATGATGTGATGGTAGGTACACTGGTTATTCATTCATGGTTATGAAACAGAATTTTTTATTTTGGTTCTACAAAATCCTTCACCTCATGAAATTTTAGAATAACTATTCATAAAAAACCACAAAATATGAAGGTTGATCTATTTATTCGAACAAAAAATAGTTAAATTATGTTATCCCATGTATATAAATTCTCCATGAGTAATGTATTTGGATTAATCCTCCTAGTAAATTCTTTTCTACTTCATTTAATAGAGTTTGAATCTATATTAATCATGTATTGAATACACTTATATAAGGCCATCATCAACAGTTTGAAGAGGGAGATCACTCTTTACATCCTGAGTCATCATCTGATTATCTACTAGTGTAAGGAAGAATATGGATCTCCCATTAAATATTATGCTCATGTGTGGTTATTATCTCTTTATGAACAATATTACCCAGATCAAATGTTTGAGACCAAGGATATAATCATGCTTGAAGACATGCCCCTTATTAGTAATTATAATGATATATTTCCATTATAATTATCTATCCTTCCTCCTGACCGAGACATTGAGTTCTCAATTGAACTAATACAAAGGTTTAATTCATTTTAAAGAATCAATATATATGTCCATCATTGAGTTTGAGTAACTAAAGAAGAAGTTATAAGATAATATATTAAATGGATTTACACACTCGAGTGATTCACCAAAGGGAATTTCTTTCTTATTAATCATGAAGAAGGATTGTTTAATTCACATCTTCATTGATTATCATGATCTAAATAAAATCACAATAAAGAAGAAAAATCCCATTCCACAGATAGATAAGTTTTCAACCAACTATGTAGGGCCCATTATTTCTCCAACGTGGACCATTGGATGGGATATCAATAATTAAATGAGAAGAAGGAATAAATTCAGAAGAATAATCTTGAAATAAGGTATGAACACAATGAGTGTGTAGTGATTCCCTTAAGATCCACTAATTCTCCAACAATATTTATATACATAATGAATAGAGTATCTATAGATTACATCAACTAATTTACTGTATTATGTATAAATGATATTCTGATATACTTCAAGAGTATGTTGGAGCATGAATATATTTTAATACTATTATAAAGACATTGTAAAATGAGAATATATATGAATAGTTTAGTAATTTTGATTTTTGGATGAGTTAAGTATCATTATTGGGGGAAATTATCACAAAAAAAGTTATATATATGGATCCTTCTTTGAAAAATAAAATTTAGGAGTGGTCCAGACAATCAAAATTATCAAAGATCTATAGTTTTCTTGTACTAGATGGGTATTATAGATGAATTTTGGGAAACATTTCAGGATTTTGAAACCTTATATCCAAGACATCATAAAAGTGTGGAATATTTATCTAGAATGAAGAATGGAAAGATAGATTAATGGAATTTAAAGAGAGTATTATCACTTCCATGGTCCTCATGATTTCCTCAAGTGGGGAACATTTTTGGTATAAAATGATGATTTATAGAAGGAATTAGTCCATGTACTGATGAAAAATGAAAAGCAATTACATACCCCTCAAGGAAGTTGAATTATCAGTGAAAGATCTACCAAAAAACAGATTTATAGTTGGATGTAGTGATATTTACATTGAAAATATGGAATTATTGTATATATGTGGAGAAATGATTAATTTATATAGATTATAAGAGAATCTTATATGTATGGGAATTGGTATTTGGTAACATGTGATAATTTAGATCATTAGATATTATAAAATACTATGAATGATCAATCCACTACAATCTTGGGGAATAATATAAAGTTGAATATGTTCTCCTTAGAATGGATTATATGACCTTATAAACGGTGATAATTGATAAGGATCAACTCTTCTGAGACACAAATATCATATAAATGGGAAACATGAAGGAAGGAACATCATCATTTTTTTCTCAAATGATTTCTCAACAATACCTTCTAGGGAATATAATGGAAACACAAAGACAAGATGTGGAAATATAAAAGAATGTGAATGTTATAAGAAATGTAAAATCTTTAATGTTCATAATGGATGAGGAAGGAGTTGTGAGATTTGGTCACAACTATGTACACAATCAAATTCTGAGAAAAAGAAAGAGTTATTGAATTTTTTAAATTTTTTTACCTTCTATATCAACCCATGGATCCTGAATTTTTATCAAGATCCCAGAGAGCCCAATTATTATGATCAAATGACTAAGGATATCATATAATGTACATTGAAATTCCCGGTATGTATGTAGGTGAAGAGTAAAAGGAAACTTTATAAGGGTATTATGCAACCATAACCCATACCAAAATTGAAATTGAAAAACATCACCATGGAAATTATCAATGGTCTTCAAAATACATCAAGAGGAAATAATTCAATGTGGGTTGTGGTGGATAATCTTACAAACATATCCCAATTAATTAAAATTTGAGAGGACTTGTCACTCGATCAACTTGCAAGGATATACATTTGAGAATTGATGAGGCCTCATGGAAAACCACAATCAATTGTAACTAACCAAGATATAAGATCCACCAACATGTACTGGTAGAGTCTCCAACATGTTCTATATTCTAAGATGAACTTTACTACTTCTAGTCACCCCCAAAATGTTTTTTAATCTTTGCACACTATCGTGATAAATGTAAAATGTTTAGGGAATTATCAATGGAAATTAATGGAGGGTGGGATGAACATATTCTTTTTCTCATGTTGTCATAAAATAGTATTTTATACTCTAAAATAAAAATGTCCCTATATGATTCGATTATGGGAAGAAATGTAGAAAACCTACTTGTTGAGATTATTTTGGGGCCCAAAATCTAATGGGACTAGAAATGTTACTAAAAACGGTAAAAAATATCAGGACTATTAAGTAAAGAATCGGGTCTTCTCAATGTCAATAGAATATCTACACTGATTATCATTAGTTAGACTAGGAGTTTGAGGTTTGATATAAGTTATTCCTAATGATATCTTTATCGAAGAGAGTTATGATATTTGGAAATAAGGCTATACTATATAATATGTAATCACCCCCTTGAGATTAAGGGTTTTATAGACGTCATGGATTATCTACTAAAAGTCCCAAAAACAATGCCGTAAGTACATGATGTATTCCACATATCTCTTATAAGGATGTACATACTTGATACCAAATATGTACGAAATTCATAGGTGGTTTAGCTGGAAAATGATATTTCTCTTGATCAGAAGCTGGTGAAGATCTTGTACCAAAGAGCTATGGTTCTACACAAGAAGATAACTCATGATGTAAAAGTACTATAGTGAAATCATATGTACGAGGATGTGGTAAGGGAACCCCTGGAAGAAATGAAACTAAATCATCATCACATATATACTCCATAGTTTGTTAAATGAATTTTTTATGGAGAAATTTATTCATGGGGGAAGAATGCAATGACTTATAATTTTGATTAATTTAATTTTCCCTCAAATTATATAGTTGTGTCATATTAAATAATATAATAACATATAAACCATAGGATGAAACAAAATAAATTTAATTATATTAATATGGATATTATGTTTTTATAATTTAAATTTATAAAATAATTTAAAGTATTAAAATGTGAGAAAAAATTGAAATCAAGATGACTAAAATAAGAAATATTCGATCTTCTTGATATACAGGAATAATAACACTCAAGAAAAGAACTATTTAATTGAAGCAGAATGTTAGTAATCTAATATAAATTTTGAAAAATAATATATATATCTATATATATAATTATGAGATAATCAATGTGAAATAATAATTAATGAATCATTAGGTGTTTATTGGATGTATAAAACTCATATGACCATTACATATCTAATCCATAGAATAACAATCTGACTATTGGAATAGTAATATGACCACTGGACTAGAAATATTATTGTTATGAATAGTACACTAACTAATAGAATACTATACCACCTATGAATTTGTAAAATAATATTTGAGTATCTTATAAAATGATGATATGGTATATTTTTACCATTATAAATGTCAATATTTTGAATGTTATAATAATTTATGTGTTTTTTTCTAAAAAATATTTTAATTTCATTTTAATATAAAATATAATTATTTATAATATATTTTACTTTCATAAAATAATTTTATAATTTATAATTTTTCATTATAATTTAAATTTAAATTTATGTTTTATAAGTAATTTTTGAATGCATCATAAAATCGATCATAATATTAAAAGTGATATTTAAAAAAAATAGACTTTATTAAGAATTTAATTCCAATTATTTAGAAAATTAATTTCATAAAATTAATTTTATTTTTTAATATACCCATTAAAAATGGAATGGTTTATTTCATTACATTTTTTTAAAATAATGGAATTTTTTTGAATAGTAAAAAATGACAATATATGGTAAATATCATTATAAGCCAAATACATGGATTTTTGTGTCATAGCTGTTGTAAGAACCCATTAGTTTTTACACACATTACTAAATTTACTATATATAGTAATAAAAATGAATATTATTTATTGACATTAGCTAAACTAAAAAAACTAATGATTAAAATATCCAAAAACACTGATCTCCTCCCCTTATAAATACCACCCCTCACAATCCCATATCATCACAAACTATATGCATTGTTGCATTCCAAGATTATTCCAAAATCATAAAAAACTTGTCCCTCACATCCTAGTTCTTTTTCTATCATCCAAATACAATTTCAATGAATCTTGAGGGTCTTCCCAAGAGGAGACAACTGATGGCAGAGGTAAGGTTTTTGATTAATCTCATTCGATTTAATTATTATTCTACCAACCCATATATTCTCCATTCACCTAAAATAGAAACATAATTATCCTAATTATACTGATATTTTATTATTATTTAATATCCATCTTTAATCCTATCATCATTCGTTTCTAAAAAATGCATTGTTTACATTATTGTCGGTTCCCTACCGCAATGAACAACGCAGTTCATTTTCCTTTTCCTCTTTTACGGTCAGACACACAAATATTTTAATGAATTAATGAGATGATAATAAGTGTATTATAACTTCTTAAATGTTTTATAATGAATATATATACATTATATTAAATAAAATTAAACTATATTGTGATTGACAGTAAACACGCCTAAATAAAGTAACCATATAATTTTACTTTTTACAGAAATAATATTCCCTATATCAGAACACAAATGAGAATTTATTAACATTTAAATTTATTTAATGATATGAATAAAAATTAATGTCACTTCTGTAATTTTGTACCCATTTTAATAGAACATCAATAATTATACAAAACTGATCTGACCTCATTACCAAGATAGAAATACTCTTAGAATGATGAAATTAGTCATAATATCTTAAGAAAATTGTTTTATGTGAGACAAAAAAAATTATAATAAATTAATTATATATGTAAAATTTCATAAATTAAATAATTATTGAATTTTATTTGGTTATCCAATATGTTAATCACATATGTAGAAGGATTCTCAAACTCAAGGTAAATGTTCTCTCTCAACAACCTTTCTGTGGGTTATGAAATTTCCCTTTTAACGTAACTTTTTATCTCTAGTTTATGTCATCGAATGTTTCTAAATCCTCTATAAATGTATCTTACATATATACCTAGATTATTCTACCTTAATTTTATGTGGTAATCTATTACATTTGTTCTATTTCTCAAATGTAAATCATTTCTTTTGATGGTTTATTTTTATGTATAATATATATGATTGATTTCTGTTTAGGGCCCACATAATTATGTACATGTTATGATGGGTTCACCAAGATAGTAATCCCATTAATTGGGAATTTTTTCCCCATTATACATCATTTATGGGATTAGGGAGAAAACCTAATCCATTATGGTACCCTATCCACCATGTGATATTGTCTTGACAATTAGACATGAATTATGCTTATTTCATGTTATATATTGTTTCCACATTACCATGTTTCCATTATCTTTTGATGCCACATTCTTTACAATATGCTCCCATGAGAGAATTCATGATCCTTACCTTTTATAATATCATTTTATTCCATTTTACTCATATGTTACTCTTTGATATCAATTTTATTTCCCTATCGAGATTTATAGACCACCCATTTATTTTACGTATTTCCTAGGTTTTCCTATGATATTTTATCAGATATAACTAACTTAGGATCCCATTAATTATAATAAAATAAAATGGTCTTAATTCAGTTTAACATTGATATATTAAGAACCTATTTTTACAAGGACACTAGGACTTTAAATATTTTGGTTGTATTTAGTTGATAATTATTCTAAAAATCAAGTAATTTATATTTTTAAAATGAGGTTGTCACTATATTATAAATGTTCTAAATTCCCACTATCCTTTTTTGGTTTTATCAATTACGGAGAACTAAGATTAATCATGTTAATGGTTATTGTGATGGATTATGAAATTATATTCCTGATGAGAGACTAAATGAGGGGAGAGCTCAAGTTCAAAATATTGTGGACTTGCTCAACCTACTCTCATATAATATGAATATTAATGTAAATGATTCCAAACACCATAACTTGTTTAGGAAGGAATGGTTCTTCATTGAGTCTTCAATTTGACAACATCCACCATACTTTTGTGGGTTTTATTACCCACTTATTCCTGAACAATGGATCCAAAAAAATAAAATAATAGATTATATTCGCTAGTGTCTAGAGCATGAAATGTTGGATTTATATTTTTATAATTAAATAGATAAATCTAACCAGTGGTGGGGTCTCTTTAATAATATTGTGTGAGAGGAAAAAATCATGTTTTGACATAATATTTTATAAAATAAATTCCCTTTTATAATGAATAAAATAATCATTAAGTAATAAATTTTATAGAAAATACATACATTTCATTGGTTATTTAGACCATTAAAATATAAAGCTGGTCAGATTTAAAATGACATTAATCATCTTAACCATTAATAATATAGATATTGTATAGTTCTAGTTATGATTAGTATATATTATGTGGTTTGATAATGTTTAACAGACGCATGCAGAAGAAGTGATGGCATCAAATAGAAGTATTGTAATCTACGAAGCACAATTATCAGAGCATCTGAGGGATAATTCATTACTTGAATTTTACCTTGACCAAGAATGATATTAAATTCAACAATTGAAACATGAATGAAACTATTTATTGGAAAATTTCAAGATTATGGAGATCACGACTGAAACCATGATCACCATACAACTCCAATAATGTACTCTCATCACACACATTACCCTTTAGGCATAAACTACTATAATAATGGGTTATGTACCTATACCATCGTAGTATGATTTTCTATGTTTTTTTCGTAATTAAATTATGGAAATTTTTATCCATTTTCATTATTACATAATATATATAATTATATACGAGTTGATGAAAATTGTATTTTCATACAGATAAGAAACTTTTTTTGGGAAAATATATGGTTTTAAAACTCTTTGATAGATTCATGAAATTTTAAATAAATAATACTTTTATATAAAATTATAACTAAATAATGTCTATTTACATATGGATGAAAATATAGTTTAATGAAGTCCATTATAATATTTAAAAAGGTTATAACTTTTTTATTTTTTGTAAAAACATGTATTTAAAAGAAAATAACTATTTTTTAATGTGTAAATTCCAATATTTAGATAATTATATTTTTAAAATAAATATTATCATTGAAATCAGTACATTGAAATCATCCAATGTTGAATTTTTCTTTATTTTCAGTTAGAGTTGAATTTTAGGGTACAAATTTAATAAAATATAAAGATATGGTCTATATTAAGAATTCATGATGGACCAAAAGGGATGTACTAAATTATATAAATGAAAAAAAAGACCATTCATTTATTTACCCTTTAAAATATTCTGTTTTAGAAGTTATTTTGGTAATTTTATAAACCCAAAATTAATCCTAAAAAAACCTATATTTTATTATAATGTTTTAAAATCAATTATTTTTTAACATTACACAAATTCACATCAACAACTATATTATTTTAATATTTCTTTTTATCAGACTTGTACAATAATGAACAAAACTCCTCTTTTTCTAAAACCATGGGAAAAACATATGATGGTTAGTGAGTTTGATTATTTTATCATATAGTGTAAAATATCTATGTTTAGAAATTAATAATCAATTCCCCTCTCTTTTTCATTAAATACCCACCCAACCTCACTTCCATATTCCCTCAAAACCCACTTATTATGAGGTCAACCTCCCACTCCCTTAGTAGTAACCTCCCAAGGTGTGACATCTCGACCCATGTACAATAGACCAATGCCCCAATCATATTGTCCACATGACCTCAGGTACACCTTCCTATATACCATAGGCTATCAACTGGTAGTGAGGGACTAATTTATAACATGGGGAGTCTACACTGACAATATCAAATAAAAAAAGTAGAAAAAAATGAAAAATAACCAAATTATATAACAAAAAACCATAATAAATACCATAACCAATACTTACCAGTATCCCATGATAATAAAAAATAAGAAAGAAATATTTACCTAAAGAAATAGATATATCATGCAATATACATTTCAATTGTTAATTTGAAAAACCAAAAATAAAGATACTCTAAAATCTAAAAAGTTATTCCTGACATAATGTATAGTTACTTCATCCATTATACATCCCAAAAAATGATATATCATAGTGATATTTCCCTTATCCTATCCTAAAAACACGAATTCTAATCAGGTACAGATCAGGTAGCCTGGGTATGGTGTGAGTACAAATTTGTAGGCCACCACGCACAATATATAAAATAATATACAATATATAATAGAATATGTTGTTTTATAGAAAATTCTATTCAATAAATCGTGTAAACAACTTTTATAATTCATTATTATTTAATTAACTACATAATTATCCAATTTAATGATGAAACCCAAACCATCATTAATTTTCTGCCTACACCCTAGTATGAACCATCCCAAAAGGGATATAAAATTTCATTATACATGGTTTTTCATTTATCAAATCATTTCAATTTCACATTCAATTGATGGGGGACTAGAGTTTTAGTATGGCACCCCATCATTATTTGGAGCAGCATTCCCTATCCCACAACTTAGTGATATCATATATACTCATAAATATATTGTGGGCCTTGAGTACCAATATGGAACAACATGGGTATTTGGAGAAGTATTCCATTTCACACAACCATTTTCAATCATATTGACACACCCCATGGGTGGATATCAATTTCATAATTTTCATTTATCTAAAAAACAATTTACATAACATTATTTACATCTAATCAGCACACCCCATGGGTGGCCACTAATATCACAATTCCCTTAATCAACCACTTCTATTCACCCATTATTCATCAATCTCATCGTCACATTTTTACCAATTCCATTATCATAATTTCAACCCATTTCAACTACGCTAAGTTCAACCCATTTCAACATCAAGTGGAAATTCAATTTAGAATTCAATTTACCAATGTTAAAATTAAAATTTCAAAATTACATAAACTCATTTTCAATCAAGAAAATTTGAAATAGAAAATATAAAACCTACATCAAGATCAATAATGTATTGCCAACAAATCATAAATCCCCAAATTTAAGAGAAATGATCAATTGATTACGACAGAAGAAAATTAGAACAAAAACCTAGATCTATGGTCAAATAAATTTATATCATAAAAATAATTGATCACAAACAATGAAAATGGGTAATACAATATTACTCTTCATCCAAAAATAATGTTGGGAGAGAGATAAAACTATTTGTGGAAGAAACCAATTATGAACAGAGAGACAATCCTTTAAACATATCATTGATTTATTATGAATAGTGGTTTATGGGATTTCAAATCCTTTAAGGAGATCCAAAATTTCAATACATCAGGTTAAGATTGAGTGTGACTGAATCTAGGTTAAATCATAGGGGTTAGTTAAATTTTAAAATAACTTTTTGGTGGAATTATTCTCACGTGCACGATTTCCCGGGTTGGGGCACATGATATTCCAGACCATGTGTCTTAAACATTCACCTCACACAGATTTGTGTATGGTTATTACAAAGAGCGCGCGTGATTTTAAAACTGAGACCCAGCAATGAAAATCCCCACTATTTGGGATTGCACATTTTTTTGGGTTGGGTTTATGGTTTTCTATAACTTTGCGCCAACTAGGCACTACCCAAAAACCCTCTAAAAACTATATAAATTTTCACAAGTCACCTAAAAAACATAATAACCCAAAAAAATTATACACCAATAGGGAAAAAGAGTACCCAAAAAAGTGCATGATACTTCTCCCGAAAGGTCGGAATCTTGCTATATCCCAGCCTTCTAACAGCTCATCCACGAGCTATATGCCCAAGATATTCAATGATTCTATGGTAAATTGATTGGAACATTGGGCCCTCATATATACTACTCTTTCCCTTGATCCCTCTTAAACACCTCCATGTTTCCACAATACTCAAAATATTAGAATAATATTTCCCTCAATACTTTCTCACTATAATCCATAACACATATCAAATGATTTTCAAAGGATGAATCAGTCTCAAGCTCAAAATCATCTATATCAATCACATGAGAATGGTCGGGGTGATACTGATAAAGCTAAGACACCATAAATACATTTTTTATAACACTATACCTCTATAGAAGAGACAATAGGTACACCACCTACCCGATTGTATCCACAATATCAAAGGGTGTGATAATCCTAGGAAAAACCCTTCCCTACCTCTAAATACTATAATTGAATAATCTAGGTGACATCTGAATGAAAAATGATCACCCACTGTAAATACAAGAGGTTGTCCATGTCGATCTGCATATGGATTTTTCCTACTCAGAACTATAGCCATATATTTATGAATCAGATGAACCTCATATGATATATCCTACATGAGACTTGGTTTCAATAACTCTGGATCCCTTGCATCCACCCAATATAGAGGTGATATACATGTTATAATATAAAGAGCCTGAAACGGTTTTATATGAATATTTTCATAATAAAATTTATTATGGGAAACCCTAATGAGGGAAAAGTGCTTCTCCCATGAGCCACCAAATTATAGGACACATGCTTATAGTATATCCTCCAATACCTATATAGTATGTTAAGACTGCCTATATGTATGAGGGTGTAAATAATTAATCAAATATAACATTATTCAAATAATCTTCTGCAATAATTTCCATAAGTATGAAGTGAAACATGTTTCATTGTTAGAAAAAAAATACTATGTGGCACCTCATGCAGATGGACTATCTCTTGGACAAAAAAGTTTCCCAACTAATTTATAGAGAGTGTCTCCCATATAGCTATGAAATTAAATTCTTTTATTACATTGTCCACAATTACCAGAATTTAGTAATTCTCTTATGGATTCATTAGGATACCCACAACAAAATCCATCATATCATAAATAGAATTCTACTCTAGAATGGAAAATGTATTTAGTTACCCATCAAGTCATTGTTGCCAAAAATTTACCTATTTAAAGTTGTTTCATCATGTTATGAACCCAAATATATACTATTTTATGTCCACTACCAATACTATCAACATAGGTTTCAGTACATTTTGGTCCAACTGAAATGCACTTCCCACTTAATGGCATAAAACTCTTGCATTATCTACACATTCATACTTTTCGGCACAACCACATGGTTACAGACATAGATGATATCATCATTGTCTACGGTATAATGGGATAATGGCTCCCCACCATCATGGATTTCTATAAAGGGAAAAGACTTTAGATCCTCACACATCCACTCCATGATCGATCTTAGACATTTGGATTCGACTAATACTGATATGAGGGCCATATGCTTTTAGACCTCATGAACCACAAAATAAATCTTATCCAAAAAAAATAATCACATTACATTATGAATTAGACTCTTGAACTGCATGAGTCTAAATATTCCAACAAAAGAAATAAAAATTACTATTTTCCTTCATGGGCATATTTGGTAGCTCAAAAATCAAATGACTTCAAATACTCAACTCACCACCGCTGTCAAAGATTCAGGAATCAATTCTAGAAGATATACATTACGATTTTATGATATGTATACTTACTAAAAATTAATAGAAAAAATAATTCCTCCAACTCATCAAGGTATGAATAATTAAAACAAACTCAAGGTTTTGCATAGGGTAGTTTTGTTCATCTAGCCTCAAAGTTCATGACACATATAACACAACTCAATCCGCCTGTATCACTACTGCTCCAAGTCCAATCCCATATGCATAAATAACACTATATACTCCTCCACTGAATCTGGTAGGATCAATATCGGTGTAGTAGTCAAGAACTTATTCATATACAGTAAGTTATTTTCATATGATCTAGACTATTAAAACACTAATCCCTTTTTTTTCAGGCCCAAAATAGGTTTTATGAAGTGAGAAAAGTCCTGGATGAACCTTTGATAAAATCCTACCAATCACAGAAATCTATAGATGTCAAATAAATTCTTGTGATGCTCTCAAGAAACATGTTCCTACAAAATCTCTACATTCACTGACACTCCTTACTCCAATATGATGTGACTTAAAAAATGTACTCGATCAATCTAGAATTGACACATAGATAGCTTGGAACATATGTGATTCTCAAGAAGTGTACTCAGGAAAATTTTATTATTTTGGGCATGATCATTTTGAGTCTTGGAGTACCCAAATATTTCATCCACAAAAATGCCAACAAACTGATCTGGGTATGGGTGGATGAATTAATTCATCATGTACACAAACACTTCTGGGAAATTCTTTTGTCCGAACGACATCACAATGAACTCATACTTGACATTCCCGCTTTTGAATTTAGTATGTGGTATATCATAAGGTATAAATCTCAACTGATTATACCAATTATCAATTTGATCTTAATTAAGACACATGCTCCCATCAAATAGTCAAATAGATTTTCAAAACACAGAATATGATACTGGTTATTCAAAGTAAGCAAATTAAAATTTGGATAGTTAATACTTAATCACAAGGTTTTGTTATACTTCATAAAAAATAAATCTAAAGAAACCCAAGGGGACATACATGGATGGATAAACACCGTATCCATCAAGCCTTATAGTGGAGCCTTATTCTCTTGATGCTAAGTTGGATTCATTCTATATGGTGGAATATAAATAGGCTCATCCCCCAGTGTGATCTCAATCATAAATTTCACATCTCTATTAGGTGGATTTTAGGAAAATTTCACAGGAACTATGTACTAGAATCATTTCCATATGGGTGGAAATACATAATTCTTCATACCCCCATCAACCAACTAGAGACTTGCAACATGTGTTGTGAGATCCCCCAATTGCTGATGAACTGGCCCTTCACGACATTCTTTTATATCCAACTCTCCATAGTGAAAATAATTTTCACCCTTATGAAAAATAAATGTCACTCTCCTATGGTAATAATGTATGTGGGATTACAATTATACTAACCAGTCAATACCCAAAATCAAATCAAATATTGAACTATCAATTATCTAGATATCTAAAATAAAATGATACTCCCCAAACTTGAGAGATAACCCAATTAAAAATAGATTCATTTTGACTATATCCCTAAAGGATTATAAATCTTCATAATTCCCCTAAAAAAATCCACATTCAGACTCAACCCATTCATATGTTTTTCAGATATAAAGGAATTAGAGTCTATAGTTTCTAATAAGGAACTAAGAAGTATAAAATCTAAATGAGTAGTAACTCTAACTATTTATGGACCAACCACATTATCCATAACTGCAGGCTGAAGTGCATGAAAAATCTATTACCCTATTCCACATTTTCTATTTTGAGTCACCTGAGCTACACCACTCTGATGATACATGAACTATTTCCCAGAATTACTATATCCATTGCCTCAACCACCATGTACAGTACAACTCTAACTAAAATACTAATATGGGGTAGAATAAACCCATCTTATGTTCAAGATCTGCAGTGATCCTCTATCACTACCCATAGGTTGAGGTTTTCTGTAATATCATTACAAGTGACCCATCCTACTGCATGCTCAGCACACCACTGTTGTTCGTTCACACTTGGTTCAAATATTTCCTAACCAAACACAGTGGTGAAAGTATATTTTTTTACTACTTTAAGTAACAGATCTATCTCTTTGAAAACTCTATTTCGTACTTCCTTGGATAATGTTTTCAAAATGATGCTTCATACTCGTGAATGATGAACCTTCTGGTTATTCAGAAGAAAGCACTTGTCCTCCACTAGAAGCCTTATTTAGGTTCCCCACAATAATGAGAGACTAATTCACCACCACAACAAACATCATTAATTGAATGATGTTAACATGGGAATTAATCTCACATTTAAGCCAATATTGAAATCATTTCACAGTAGTTTCTTTATCACTTCAAAACCCCGGTAAAAATCTATTCATATCAATAAAGCATCCATTATAGTCCATTATAGACTGATTCCCTTAGTTCAACCTCATGATATCATCTTTCCTCTCTTGCATTAATATCTCATGGTAAAATTTATCCAACCACTTTTCTTGAATATCATCCAATCTATATTTTTCATATGTCCATACCATGACTAAATTCTCCACCAACACTTATCTTGACCTCATAATATATAAAAAACTAGTTTGAAAGTTTTCTCAGTAATAATCTCTAAGTGTTCAAGAATATTCTAGATAGACATAATCCAGAACTCATCTTCCTCATGTCTACCCAATCATGTGAATTTTGGAAGGTTCTGTAATTGAAATTCTCGTGTGAAGATAAAAATGTTCTACCAAACCCTCCTTGGATCACCTTCCATTAAATTCATGAAGTGTTTTATGTTCTCATGGAACTACTCATAAAATCATCCCCCAGACATTATTTGAGCCTAAGGCTCCGGTGATGGATGATCATATCCAGCCATAACATCATATCGTTCTCTCAAAAATCATCGTCCTAGTGGTATATGTCTAAAATTATTCACACATGTCTCATGAAACATTAGCAAACATTATCACACATATGGGAATTCACATAACTCTTCAAAAAGTCACCCCTTTATCCTACCACATGGTAAAAACCAAAGAACTGTCACTACCCTCAACAATACATAATCAAGGTCATGGTTAACATAAGATAAAAAAATTTCATAACTCAATTTATCATTAGACACCCATTTTCAATTTCAATTTTTTATATATAGGATCATTTTCAATATTCAATTCAATATTTTGGTCATTTTTATTTAATTTCCCATATGTGATGAAAATAATTTTCCTTTAAATAACCTACTCAAAACATTATTTTCTATTCCGGACTAAAATGATTCATGTCTATATAGATGATGAGTGCCTAGAATTATGCATGTATACAAAACTAAAATTCCATACCATTTCTTGCACCAAATATCATAAAATATCAAAAATAATAATAACATCACAAAACAAGTGAATCTCTCTATGTAAATTAACCTATAATTGTAACGACAATCATCGATAACATCAACCCCACATAAGGTACTTGGTTTTATTTTCATATATGGTTTATATAATCCCATGAAGAGTTTTTAACTAAGGCCCAACTCATCCAAGCATCATGTATACCATTCTTAAATAGTAATACAAAAGAAAAAAACTAAAATCTATTTGATATACCATTGTTATGTCTCGACCTCGGTGCCACACACCGATGCCCCGAGATAGTTGGCCACATGGTCTTAGGCACATCTCCCTCTATACTATAGGATACCGATAGTGAGATAGGGTCTATAATATAACATGTAAAGACTATAACCTCTATATCAATGAATCACAATAGTGAAAAAGATAAATATAACAAAATGATATAACCAATAACCAGATTAAATACCTTAAAAATTCAAAAAACAATCACATGATACAAAGAAACGGAAAATTCATTTAATCTAAAAGAGAAGATGTTTTATTCCATATACATGTCAAGTGTCAATATGGAATACCCAAAATAATTACACTATGAAAACAACCAACTAGTTCCTGCCATTATGACTTTTTCCCTCATCCATGATACATCCCAAATCAACCATATCTTATAGGGATTTGGCCATTATTTTTTTATGAAAACATTAATAAAATTGGGGTACCCATCAAGAAACCTATGTTGGGTGTGAGTAAAAACTATAAGTCCACCACCAATAGTTTCTAAAACACTATAAAATCTATAAAAGTGTATGTAGTTGTATAAATAATAATTTATAAAAAAATCAAGTAAATAGTTTTTGACAATTCATAATTCTTTAAATTACCACATAAATAAATGGGTTAATAATGACACGAAAACCATTAATCATTGCTTTATATTGTTCCAAATTCTTAACTCTCCCCACATGGATATCACATGTCAATGTATCATAGATACTCATCAAGTAAATCAATTCAATTTCACATTCAAAATATAGGGTCTTGGAGCGGTAGCTTGGTATACTATTTTTATTTAGAGAATCCTTCCTTGTCCCATAACGTATAGATCACATATGTATACATAAATATATTTTGTCCAATAAAGGTATTGTGTAACATCATGGGTATTTAGAAAAGTAGTCCCTATCCCACAACTCGTTTCGATCGCATTTCACACCCCATCGGGGATATAAATTTCACAAATTACATTTATAAAAAAAAGAATAATTTACATAAACTTTTTAAAAACTTATCGGCATACCCCAAAGGTGGATACAAGTTTCAAAATTTCATTAATCTACCACATCCATTTACAAATTATTCATCAATATCATAATCACCTTGTCCACCAATTCCATTAAAACAATGTCAACTGATTTCATCTACCCCAAGTTCAACACATATCATTATCACATCAAAATTAAATTAAAAAATTCAAATTAGAATGAAATTTCCCACTGTGGAAATTGATTTTTCATAATCACATAAGAACACTCAATAAAGGTTATATGAATTTATAAATATAATTCCTTCTTCAAGATCATTTATGGATGATTTCCAAATCATAAATCCCAAAATTGATTTGGAATGATCTATTTCACAATAGAGGAAGAAACATAGAACCAGATTATTGATCCATGATCAAATTTATTAAGATCCAAAAAACTAGATCTAAGACAACTAGAATAGGGAATAGAACATTCCATATCATCTGTAATGATATATGAGAGGGAAAGAGAGAGAAAACTATGCATAAAAGAATCCACATACCAATATATAGATGATACTTTTGATGGATCTTTGATTCATCAATAATGGAGTTAGAGGGGCCTTAGAATCCTTTTGGGAGGTACAAAAGATATATAAATTAGGTTAGGGACATGTTTGGATAAATAGGGGTGAAAATTGAGTGATTCAAGAATATTGAAGTAATTTTTAGAGGAATTGATCCAATACAAGTAGTTTCCCAGGCTGTGGTGCATGGTTTTCCAATCAATTCAGCTTAACCAAGTGTCTTACTTCGGGGGGGGGGGGGGTGGGTGGGTAATGTTTTATCTTAAGACGGGGAAAGGTATGAAAATTATTGTTCCAATTGTAAAAATCCCCACTGTTTGGGTTTGTGTGGCATGCTGGGATTGAGGAATGGTTTGGGAAAACTGTTTTCGATCCATGCACCTGCCGAACACCATAATTTTTTTTCTCATTTTTCAAAAGTCACCCAAAAATTATTGAACAAAAACAAAACAAAAATATGCTAAAAAGGTAAAAGGGTACCTGAAAATCAGCATGATACTTCCCCAAATTGGTCAAAATCTTAAATAATGTTTTTATGTTCATAAAAACTTCATCAAAATATCTAAAAGGCACCCTTTCAATGAATGAGGATTATATCCTTATATTTATTCAAGGAAATTATTTATATTATTCCATTTTATTTCCAAATTTTTATGATGTAATATAATTTTCCACATCACATTTCTTATAGTTATGATTGAAAGGTAATAAGATTCCACCTTTCACTCTTATTAAAACCTTCCAAAAATAATTATGTACACCCATTATGTTGTGAAAATATTCTTGTGGGTTTCTATGCCTTTTAGTTGTGCAGTGAATACCCATTCTTATTTCCAGTAATGGGAATTTTACAAGATGTTTACATCCATCATTTATTATGGAATTCCATGTATATAGCCCACAATCCTTAATTGTAGGATGAATATTCATGAATGGAATTATTATGCTGTATCATATATGTGGTACCCAAAATGAATGTACATTATATGAATGTGATGGGTGGGCCCAAAATTATATATCCCTATAATTCATTTCATAATGTTTTTTTCTTAAGATGTACCATATTTCTATCATGAGATGTCATCCTATGTACACTATGTTTGTATTCCTCTATGGTTATCCTTAAGTTCTGATTATGATGTAATGTTTTATATTGATTCTACATTCCTATATTTTTCTAATGCTATCATCTAATAACAAGATTTAATGCTTATGTTTTGATTATCAACCTTTTAATATCACCATGATATTTCTCTTCACTAACTTGTATCACCTTCTTACTATTATGATTTGATTATTTATTTAGTATGATTTATAGCTCACCCCTTCATTATAAACAATCCCAGGTTATCCCATGTAGAATTAGATGATCAAATGATTATATATTCAAGTTAAAAAGTTTTAAAATAATTTTTATATTCCAGTGTTTCACGTTTTTTGTGTTGTGTATGTAACTAACCAAAGATAGATGGCCCCATGATATTTAGGTATTGTATTAAGTTTATATTTATTTATTAAATCATTAATTAATATGTATTAAATATATGAGTTTTCATAGATATTATTATAGAAATGTATAGTTATATTTTGTGATTATGATTATAAATCCTTAGTGAAAGCCTAACAGATAAGACTAAACCTATGAAAGAAGCCTTTTTGGGTAAAATATAGAGTAAGTGGTTCCAATTAAATAAATCACTTTATAGATTCTTTATGTGGATTTGGAACTAGAATAGTTGTGTCTAGAAGTTATAAACCGAAAGAGAGCATTTGTTATTAACCCGATCTTTACCCAGTGTATGAAAAAGAAGTCTTTCATAACACCTAGTTTTACTCTCTCATTGGAAACAATTTAGTAAAATCAAAATCTCTTTATAAACCATCATTCAGGGAACAAAAATTCCTATAAAAAATTATGGTAGGAAGTAGATCATAAATAATATAGAATTAAACCTATACATTCATAGGTTAAATAATGTCTTTTACCTATGAGTTATCACTTCAATGTTCATTGATTACATTTAATATAACTAACAGATTTAAAATTATCATACTTAATTTTTCATTTATTTTAGTCAATGGATGTAAATAAGTAGAACCAAGTCAAGAATCAATGTGATGGGAAATATAATGATTTTTTAAATTAGATAATCATATCGATAAGAGGATTCATGAATATAATGGTATATATATTTCAATTAACTCATGTTTTAAATAGAAATGTGAATCTGGGAAAAAACCCACACCCTACTAAAAAATTTCAAGTTGAAATTGTGAACTTTATTAGAAAATGAACTTTGAATTTCAGGAATTTTGTTATCCTTTTATTGTGGAATAATTGATCTATTCCATTGAAGAGATCTTCTCTATCTATAAATACTCTATGAAAGATAAGGTGATGATGGTATCTTATTATTTTGAGAAAGAAGCTAATCATCGATGTTCATTATTGAAAATTACAATTCTAGGGGTAATTGAAAAAAATTGAGTAGAAGGAATTCTATAATTTGTTTTCTAAAAATATTTTCCATAGACTCTATGAATTAAAATGGAGTGGGTTTTCCATTTCCTTAAGAAAAATGTTGGTGAATCCAGTGGGTCATATGAGGAGAACATTACAAGACATGGAATATACATATCCAAAAGTTTAATTGGCCCCTAAATTATAGTTTACCTCTTATTTTGTGGTAAAATATGATTCTATGAAATGATTTACTGAATCCACACATTTACCACTATAGTGATACTGTTTAATGTATCTTTAATTTTGAAATGGATATATACAAATATAAATAGTCTCATAGTTCCAGTGATAGGAATCAGAAAATAGATTGGGGGGGGGGATATTGAGAAATATCATGGTGGAAAAAAGTCAAACACCCCACTTGTCAAAAATGTGGTAATATGCATCTTGAAAATTTACTAATGGGGAAAATGATATGATTTAGTTGTGGGATGGTGATGTACCAAATAATTTCAAAATAAATGAGGGGGGGGGGGTTAATCAGTTCACTTTTTATGAGTTTCCAAAAAATTTGAAACATAACCCCTAAACCCTGTTAAGATTTATTTGTTTATCATATTTCAGTAAATCCGCAAGAATGAAAATGTATGAAATCCAGTAAAACACAAATTCTTTACAAGGTTCGGGCTCAGTGTGAGGACCTACATGATTTCTATAGCCACTCCCATTGGCCAATTGATATTTAATATTATAAATAATTGAATAGAAGTTGTTCCAAAATATATTATACACCCTCCATCTCTGGATAATAATAACTATAATGAATCCAATTAGTTTAAAAGATTATCATACAAAAAAAATTGAACCAAAACATTAGAATAAATAATTTCTTCAAAATGCTCCTCAGATTCACGGTTTAGATCCTCTGTCTGATTTATATAGATCTAATTTTCTCAGTCCGATCAGGATATGTCATATGGAATAAGTATTATGAATTCATTCCCAATATACATTATTCCAACTAGGTTGGGGAACTCAATCATAAATTCTTAGGTCGAATGGAATTTATATGATTTTAATAAATCATACTATTCAAAACTCAAACTCTTCGCAAATGATCAATACGATCTTCCATAGTCTAGTAAACAAAAATCTCCATAATCTTATTGTCACCATAAATATAAATCTAAAAATAATTAACTTGGGATTAATTATTCAACCCTCCTCCTTTTCTAAACCTGTCAAAAAGTTACAAAATTCAAATGAAGTGTCATTCTATTTAGAGGTAACTTAGAAAAGAAAAAGTAGGAAATTGATATTTTCCCACATACCCAAATTGAAAAACTCAAAAAAAAACACTCATATTTAATCTTCAATATTGAATTCTTAATAAAATCTCATTATTTCATTAACATCAGATTTATTTGAAAAAACTAAGTTTTATTTAGTCTAATGTACCTTCTTTAGCTTCATTCTAATGTAACATCCTTAGATTAATTTAGATAAAACCTCTTTTTCTCACCAGGGTCAAACTATATTTAATGTCTTGTTAAGATCTGACTATCTTTAGGTTCATTATGATGAAATTCCTTTGATTTTTTTCCTCTACTAATTATAATTCAACATTCATCATCTCATTATGATCAGATCATATTTAGCACATTATAATATACATTTCTTCAGTTCAATAGGATCTAATCATATACCTATCCTTACGTTATGAATTTGTTCATTGCATTATGATCTGATCATCATTTTCTCATTAAAATCGGAATAACCTCGTCTCATTGTGATCTCATCATCTTCAACTCATTTTAATATGACTTGTATCATCACATTACGATCTATCTATCCACATTTGAGTTATTCTGAATGATCTTAATTATCATATTTATTATAATAATCTTTCATTCTCAATAATAGTATGATGTAATAATCATAAAAATGTAATTCTCATTATGATGGAATTCTATTTATGATCTAATTCTCATTATGATGGGATTCTCTACTCTGTAACTCTGAAATTATTCAAACATCATCATCTTTATACTTTCTAACTTCATAAAATTTATGAGTAACTTAATTATGGATTTTATCTTCTATGTCCATGTTTCTATAAATTATATACACCTTATGATTCCTCCATTTATGAAAAATATTTTATTATGATAGTTTTCATGATTTGTGAGAACATAATGATCAGCAAAGCATCGTCTTATTTTGTTTAAAATGTATGAAAAATTAATAACTCCTAACTTCAATATATACTTTAGAAAGTCTTCAAGAAATTATGAATTTTTAACTTATAAACTTCCTAATTTATAACAAACATGGAATACTATTTTTCTTGAAGATCATAACAATGAATCTAAGACTGATGTTGTGTCTGATCAACTACTTCGCCTATCTGATGACTCCAGATACCTATTCTTCTCATTCAGAGATTCTGAGGCTGGTGCTTCTCAGTCCAATATTTTGTGTGTAGAAACCTATTTAAAAAACACCAACTTCCGTAAGGATAAAACATTTCTATCCCTTGGTCTTTAGTGCCATATATATTTTGAAACGTTAATCTTTATCAGAAAAAAATCATTATGATGTTCATGGTTTTATCTTGTGTAAAAAACATTGTTATATAAAAAAGGTTAGTTTTAAAAAAATAAACTTTTTTTGAAATACATTATCACAAAGGGTCATCAATATCCCCCTTATGATTTGATTAAAATCCTTATTAACATCTTTTAAAATGCTCATTATCTTTTCACTACTCTTATTTTGTAAAGAAAATATCGTGTTTTAACATTTATCAATACATTTCCTTTCCCAAAAGAGAGTGTATTGACAACACACTACAAGATAAAATAATTTTTTAGAAGCAATTCCTTTCATCATTGAAGAATTTTTTTTTCATCCATTTAATGATAAACTCCCCATCACTTTTATTTCTCTATATCATATTTTATTACAACCACAACTTCAGATTTATTAAAACTAACATAAGTAAAAACTTATTATAGAGAATAATGTTTCTACTATATCTCCCCCTTTGTCAATATAATCCAAACCACCATGGGGGAATTTCCTTGTGAGATTTTTGATGTCATTGGAGTTGTATGAACATGATGTTTTAGCCTCAAATCAAAAACATTTAATTTGGAATAACATTTATGAAGATATAATCAATTTCAAACTTCATTGGGATAAATTCCAGTCAAAAATCATGAACAAGAACTTTTTATTTAATAAAATGAAACTTTATATCAATGTGTTTTGATCTTGAATGTTTCATAATATTTTTAGAATGACCAATGGTGCTTTTATTATCCTAAATATCTTCAATGGTTTAGAAACATTAACATTCCAATCTTCTATTTTAACTTACATCCACAACATCTAAGTACAAGGTTGAGTTTCTCCAACATATTCTGATTCTGGTGTGTTCAATTTTACTAAAATTTGTTTCTTACTATGAAAACTCACACAACATTAACCCAAGAAAAATGTTCCTCCTGAGGATGATTTTCTATCATTAGAATCTCTATCCCAATCAACATCATTATGATGATGAAACGACACCTATCAATTTATGTTATATAACAATTCATTAGCTATTTTTCCATTGATATATCTCAGAATTATATTTGAAACCATCATATGTGATTCTTTCGGATAACATTTATACATGGAACACAAATTCACAACATAAAAAATATCAATTATTTTGGTTGTAAGGTAAAGTAGAATTCTTATTATCTTCCGAAAGTATTTCTAATTAACACTTTTCTTGGACTCATCCTAACTAAATATTGTGCTCATAGAGATAAGAGTATATATTATTTTAAATATGATATCCCAAAATTCTTTATAAATTATAGGGAATACATTTGTTGAGATAAATATATGTTCTTTTGTTTTTGGTGAACTTGTAATCCATAGTATAAAGTTAATTATACCAACAATATCATTTTAAAATTATTATTCATTTCTCATAAAATTCATTAAAACATTTTTATTTATCCCCATAAAAAATTATTTAATCCACATAAACAATTACAATAAATGTTCGGTAGTCATCATTTTTCACATATAAGTTTGTATCAACATTTCAATTATAAAAGATTAAAATTTTCAAACTATTTTCAGATTAATAATACCTTGAACGTGGATATTGTTTTAGCCCACAAAACGTTTCTTCATGTTACACACTTTTTTTCATCCTCCTAAAGTAGAATCCACATGTTTGTTCAATGTAAACTTCTTCCTCAATTTCACAATATAAGAAAGATAAAATTACATTCATATGATAAACAATGTAATTTTGTTGTGAAGGTAATGATATAAATATTATAACAGTTTCTAATCTTGAAATTGAGGGAAATTGTTTATTAAAAATCAAAACCTTCCACCTATGCCTAGCCTTCAGAAACAAGTCTTACTTTTTTTATCAAACTTCTCCATGATGATTAAATTTATTTATTTAAACCAACATTGTTCTAATAAAATTTATATTTTCTATCCATAATAAAAGTTCCTATGTTTCAGTATTATCAATCTAATTTATCTCTTCATTCATAGCATCCACCCATTAATTGTGTTGAATAACATAAAAAAACTGATTCTGATTCATCTTTTGAGATAATTGATTATTTATTTTCTAATATAAACATTGTTATAGACTAAACCAGAGCCTTCTTATTTCCAATATATTTTTTTCAAAACAACATGTATTTTGATGGTATGAAATTTCAAAGTCTCTCTCACATATTCACTATACTCATAACCTGATTCATCTACATATTAATAAGGATGTTTTGATATAAATTAAATATATATTTAAATCTCTAATTTATCCTCTGCACCATTCTCAATAAATTTTTCTAAAAGAATTTTTATTTTTAATTACATTCAAATAATATTATTCTTGAAGCTTTTGTAAGTGTTTGTTCCAACATTTGTTATATCTTCCATTGGGTTAATATCCTATACAATTTTCTTACTCATCATCCTCATAAAAATATCCCATATACAGAGTTTGGATTTTAATTAAACAGATACATAAAAAAATTAAGTACTTAAATGATTGTTTTTTGTTATTCCATGTTTTGTATCAAGTCATGTTGGGTTTCAGTATCAATAATCATATATTTTGAACATGTAAAATACTACTTACACCTTCTCCCTTATAGAAAATTAACTATTTTAATTTTTCTAATATAATTCATCAAATTTTCACCAAACTTCTATTCTTTTATTCTCCTACTATAGTTTTATTTAGGATTGTAAGGATCTTCTTACTAATGTTTGATTACATTTTTATCATCTATGTTTCAAAGGTATTTGTATTGAATTCTATACCATTATATATTATAAACACTTTTATATAATCCCCCATTTATTTCTTATCTTATTTTCTGAAAAGAATGAACATTTCCTTAACCTCAGACTTTTGTTTCATAAACATAACATGTTTCATCTGAGTGAAATCATTAATAAAAGTGATAAATCATAAATATAATTTTGTTGATTGATGTCTCATTGGTCCACATAAAACATAATAAATATTTTCTAGAGGGTTGGTAGATTGATATCAACTCATTAATGATTTTTTAGTCGTATTCCCTTTTCTAACACGTAACAAAAGCATCGTCAACTATTATTTTCAATAGTATAAAATAACGAACTACATCAAATTTAGAAATATTTTTCATGTTTTTATTCCCAATTCCCAAGTCATCAATGCCCTAATTTTTTTTTCATCTTTAGCACTCAAGTAACAAGAGTTAATAAACTCTCTAATTTGGAATATATTACAACTAGTTCATTTTACATTTGTGCTTACTTTCCCATCATTCAATCATCTGATGATTTAAAAATCTTTTTAGAAAACAACTTCTTTTATATCGTCACAAAATTTGACTTATACTAATTATGTTACGATTTATCCCATCAACGAATAAAACATCCTTTGATTTCAAATATTCTACTTTTATCTCATCTATTATGATTCCTATTATTTTCAAATAACTATCATTATGCAAGGAATCTACCCATCCATCATGACTTTCAACATGTTTTATGAATTTTATATCACTTGTCATAAGTGAATAACAACCGCTGTCAAATATCAATGGATTGTTACTTTTACGTTATTTTAGAGCTATCTAAACAAAAAAATATCTTTCTTCAACATTATTCTTTCCATCTTTTTTTCGTTTTCACTATAATAAACTACTTCTGGAAGGAGTTCCATATAACATTCAACTTTTTTTCCAATATGGTCACATATTCCATAATCTTCTCTGACATAGTTAAACTAATTTATTGTTTGAAAGTTTTTAACATCTTGAGTTTTTTCTTTTCTAACTTCATGTAGGTAAGGAAGGTTACTCATTCATCTTCCACCATTTCTTCAAATTTGTTTAAACATTCTTCTAAGTAGATATATGTTTTTCAAAACAATTATAATCATTATGCCCATAGATTTCACCACACCAGTAATAGCCATCAAATCATGGTCTTCTATTCGAGAAAGATCATTCCCTTTAAAATCTTTGTTGAGGTTGATAACTTCTTCCCACTTCAACATAATATGGGCATCAACAAACTTTCTTACTAAGAGAGTTTTTAACTTATATAAATGTGATAGGTTTATCCTGCCCTCTTTTTACCCAAGGATTCGCAATACATTTTACATAACCTAAATTGATATACAATTAACATGAAATTATTTTATTTGTGGGTGAGGATTTCACTAGATTCTTGATTTGAGAATTATCATCTTTATAAGTACCTTATTTTACTAATGAAGTGTTTTTGAAGTTTTAATTTATTATCCTCAATGTAAAATCAGACTCAATATGTCATTATTGAAAATTGTTAACTTCTTACCACTTATCTATAAGATTTTTACTATGATCTTCAACCATCTTTACTTGTTTAAGAATTTTACTATTCATACTTAATATCTCCTGAATTCATTATTCCTCCTACTTGATGACATATTTTCATCATTCACCAACTTATTCACCATCTTTATTTATTAAGAGAATTTTTTTTCTTGAGATTTTTGTTTTTCTCAATGCATGATGCATGTTTTATTCTGGTCTAATTTCCTCTCTATGATTCTTCACCTCCTATTTCTTCACTATTCTAAGATTATTTAACTTTATCAACAATTTGATTGAATGTTTTGATCTATTCATAACATTCATATTCCCAGGATTTGTTTCCAGTTGAGTTCAATTAAACTTTATTACTCAGCATATTCGTTTCATCTCTAGTGACGTTATTCTTATATTTTTTGGATGAAATTTCTTCTTTAAAACTTTTATTTCACTTCTTCCATCGATCCAGTTCCACAGAATCATATTTATATTCTCCAAACATTATTCATAGGTAATTTATAGAAAAGTGATCAATTTGTCCATACTCAAAACATGTGTCATGATTATTACCTCCACGCCATCATCTTCATCTTATATTGTTATTGAATATAAGAGACATGGGTTTTGCATTCAACTCATAATCCTATTTATTATTGGAGTCACATGGATCCACATCTTCATCATCTCGAATATTTATTTTTCTCATATATTTTAAATCCATTTCATCTATTAACTTCTTTTTGAACATTAGATCTTTTCTCATATAATAAGAAACAATTATGTTATGAAATTACTCAAGAGATAAATCATCCATATCTTATAATGAGGAAATTTTAGAATCAATAATATCTAAAAAGTTTCTCATAAGTTTATTCACAATTATAGAATCTTCCAGGACATCAATTTTTCCTATGATGTTACAATAAATTTCTGTTACTATGGAAAAGTATTAATAAATAGTTTCTTTATATATAATTCTTATGTCTTCATATATACTATCCTATATTTGTATATTTTTATCCTTTACAATAGTATTTAATTCAAAATTACTTTCAAGATTTTCCCACATAATCTTTTATGTTTTGAGTCCCATAACCTCCATATATACATTTTTTGATAAGTAAATAATGGTAGAATTTCTATCATTTCAATAGAATTTGATCTTTCTCTTATAATAAACCTTCATCAGGGAAATGTTATCAATTTGTGATAACCTTATTGTAGCTGCATCAAAAACATATAGGCTATGAGATAGAAAATAAAGAAATCCCCTATTTTTCCATTCATAATAATTTTTTTCCATCAAATATAGGAATTCCTCTACTATCGATATATTTTTTATTATCCTTGATAAAGTTTTATCAAGGGATTATTGTCTATGATACCAATTCATGTTCCAAGTTATCAAAAAACAAATGAGAATTTGGGTTGAATCAGATGTTCAATTTTTTTTACTTTTAGAAAATTAACCCATACAAGTTGTTATTATTTACTTCACTATCATATTTTAGTACGTTATCATTAACCATTAAGTAGGAAGGCAATTACATAACACATCATTTAGGAGGTTTTTCTCATTGTGATAAGATACATCATTTCTATAGCCACTCTTGTTTCTCTATGGAAATTTACTATTAATAAAAAGTGAATAAAACATGTGACAACTCCCAATAGAGACCCTCTATATCCCAAATCAAAATCTTTATACTGACACATATTAGTTTTTAATGTTTTATTACAAAACTGTTATTCCACAAAAATGAATTAAGATAAAGTTTAAACTACTCCAAAAATGATCAGTCTGGATGCTCTGACCGATTTGGATGGATCTGATTTTCTCTGTTCGATGAGGATGGGTTTGATGGACTCAGTACAAAGAAATCATTCAAAATATTCATTAAAAAAATCTTCCTAAAAACACAGTTCAATTGACTGAATATGATGTTCATTAATATCCATATCCAAAACTCGAAATATAATCAAATGATAAATATGATCATCCGTAGACTGGTAAAAATATTTGGTGTCTAATGTATATCAGAGACCACTATCTATAATTAAGGACCTTCGAAATAATTATTCATTTCTTTTAATTTTCAACACATGTAAAATAATAACAAAATGCTAATTAATTATGCTTCTATTTATTGGAGACTAAGAAAAGGAAAAAAATGAGAAAATAAAAAACATTTCCCCCATACCAAAATTTTAAAAATCCTATAAACACTCACATTTAAATGCAATCTTAGAATAATTCAAACATTATAAATATTTATTTGAGAATATATTTCCTTGAAAAAACTAATACTTCTTTAGTCTATTGTAACTTTATTAGATTTAGTATAATGTCACTTCCCCAGCTTCATTATAATGAATCATCTTCAACTCACCTAGATTTGAAAATCATTCTTCGGTCATTACACTCTTATTATCTTCAGCTGCATTATGATGAACTTTATTAGCTTTAGCATTATCTACATATTATAATCAAACATTATTCATATGATTATGATATAATAATCTTTATCTCATTATTATCTAACTTTCATCAACTCATTTTGATCTGAAATTCATAATGTAATTATGATATTATCATCTTTAGATCAATTTCATAAGCATTTCTTCATCTCATTATGATTTTATGGTCATAAACTCATTACAATATAACTTTAATTATATCCTTATGATATGATTGTCTTTATCTAATTATGATATGAATATCTTCATATCATTATGATCTATTTCTCTACATTAGAGGTAGTCTGATTGAATTTATTTCTTAGAGTCATTATGATCATCATTCTTTCTCAGAGTCAGCCTAATAGAATTCCTCATATTTATGGAATTCTCATTGTGATGGTATTACAATAATAGTGTAATTTGCATTATGATGAAATTCTCCACTCTGAAATATTTAAATTCTTCAAAATTCATCATCTTTACAATTCTGGCTTATGACAACTTCTGAGTCCAGTAATTCTAGATCCAATTTTATATGTCTTGGTTTCTCAAACAAATACATACATTAGGATTCCTCCATTTATTCAAAATATATTATCATGATAGTTTTCATGATTTGTGAGAAATTCATGATCAACAAAGAATCGTCTAATTTTTTTATAATTTATGAAAAAATTATATCTTTTATCTATACTTATTTCTTTCAAAACTCTTAAGAAAAATTATGACTTATTCACTCAAAAACATCTGACATTATAAAAAATGTGGAGTCCGATGGATGTTGAAATTTATATCGATATATTTGAGGCCAATGTTTCTTCTGATAAACTACTTCATATTTCTAGAAACTCATAAGACCAGTGCTTCTCATTTAGATATTCTGATTATATTGATTATTAGTCTTATCTTCTGTATTCAGAATCCTATGTCTGAAAAAAAACTATTCTAAGGATAAAACTTTTCTCTCCATTTGTGTTTAATTATAGAAACAATCACCAACTTTAATCTTTCTTATGATAACCCATTACGAGGGACTCATTATGATCCTGAATAAAAACATTGTTATAGAAAAATATTTCATTGTGAAAAAATGAAAAAACCTTATTGAAACAAATTATCAAAATGTTTATTCAGAAGGGAGGGATCACATATTGAGAATTTCAATGCGAGATACCCACTAATGTGATGGAAGAAACAAATTCTCTATTCAACACTCATCCTGCATTTGAATATTTGAACTTAAAGGAACAAAGATAGTAGGTGAATAAATGCACTACATGAATTTTTGATGGTGATAGTTGATGATTAAAACATCTAAGTCCTAGAGGGAATTGGTAATCTTATTCCATCACAAAAATTGCGGTGTATCTTAATAAGGAAGTAGTGATGGGTGAACTAATTATTCATTCATGAATATAAAATGCACTATTTGAATATGGTAATCTGAATTCTTTCATATCTCAAAAGATTAGTAGAACTATTCATACACCACCTAAAATAGGAAGTCGAGCTATTGGTAAAAAAAAATTAGAAATTATCACATCCAAAGTATATGACTTATCCTTTATCCATATTTGCTGTAGGAACATCCTTATCAACCTTTTGATAACATTTTAGTATAATTTTAGGAAATATTGGGTATGAACTAAATTTACTTACATAGATCCAACATAAATTACTAATATAATAGTGAATCACCATTCGATTATATGCTAGTGTAATTAAGGGGTAAATTTACATTAAAATATCCATATCAATTATGGATATTTTTCATTATTGGAATATTTATGTAGAAAAAATGATTTCTTCTATGGAAATGATCAACCTTGATGACATTCCTAATTTAAATGAATATGCCAATGTGTTTCTTAAATAATTTCCTAGTATTAGTCCAATCCATGCAGTTGAGTTCTCATTCATGATTATACCTAGAGATTTTCAATTATCCAAAACTCTATATATATTGGAAAATATTAAATTTTATGTTCTTAAGAAGAAACTATTAGATATGATTTATATAGGTTTTATACACCCATGTTCTTCACCATGGGGATAACCAATCCTTTTAGATGAGAATAAAGATTGGACAATGCACCTGTTCATCGAATATTGTGAGTTGAGAATGACCGTGATAAAGGAAAAGTATCACTTTCCATGTATTTTGGATTTATTCAATCTATTATGTGGAGTCTATTACTTCTCTATGGTGGATCATCAATATAGATATTATCATGTAATTTGGAATAAGGTGTATGTCCCCAATAATTCTTTTCATACATGTCATTGGAACTATGCGTTTACATCGATTCCATATAAAATCACTAATTATACACCTATCCTCCTAGAGTTAATAAATCGTGTATTTAAGGATTACCTCAACAAATGTTTTGTAGTCATTATATAATATATTTTTATATACACTGAAAGTAATAATGAACATGAGAAGTATTTGAATGTTATATTGAAGTCCTTATAAAATAAAATTTTTGTTCAATTTTTAATAAAATTTATTTTTAGATGGAGTAACATCTTTAGGGAATTTTGTCACCAATAATGTTATATCTTTGGATAATTTAAATATATAGGTATTATAAGATGGCCTAGACTGACATTTGTGAAGGACATCTGATGTTTCCTTGGAAGAGCTTGTTACTATCATGGATTTTTGGGAATAGTATCATGTATTTTTATCACATAAACTAATCTATCTTGGAATAGAGTGATGGTTTTCTAGACAAAAAAATATGATGGAAACTTTAAAGAGTTAAAGAAGAGGCAAATAATTGCACCATTTCTCAAATTACACACTCATGGAGAATGAGTTATGATCTATAGAAATGGCTAAAATTAATATTGGGTTGTGTATAAATTTATTTTGAAAAAGTGATAGTCAATGCCTCACACCATCTAATGATCCACGAGATGAACTACCAACCCATGATTTAGAATTGGATATAGTGATATTCAAATTAAAGATATGCTAAACTTATCTCTATGGAGATAAGTGTGTTATATAAATGTATCAAATAAGATAAAGTATGTATTCACACAAAAATAGTTCAATATGTTTCAGTGAAGATGGTTTTAGATTGTAATGTTTTATGACAGTTCATTCCATTAACATCACGAGATCTTGAAAAAAGTTTCAGATGCTCTATATAAAAAGGATCCTATAACCCTATACATTATTAGGATTGAAAGGAATATGATCATATTATACATTAATAGTATGGTAATGAGAATAATAAAATAATATTCCTCTAACCTTTCTCAAATAAATTATCAACCATCATTTCATGAGAGGATCAAGAAGACCCAAAAGGGATGAGGCACTTAAAATAAAGTTAGCGAATATAATGGATTTCAAAATTTCTAAATATTGAGTGATATGTCTTGTAACCTAGATTTGTGGGCAATAAAAATGAGAAATGATGTGGGATATTCTTGATTATTATCATAGTTCATCCTTATCTATTAATCTAGGAATCACTAAGATGTATAGAGACCTGTAAGAGAACACATGGAGGGTTAAAATCGAGAGAGAGATTTCATAATTTTCATCTCGATTTTTAGTATGCCAATAATTCTAAGTTTAATGACAAATGACAACTAATATGATGCAACCATTTCCTATACCAGTATAGAAATTGGAAAACATATCCATTGATTTCTTTTTAGAACTTTTTAATATGTATAATGGAAATAAATTCATCTAGATAGTAGTCAATAGCCTTAAAAAGTTAACACATTTTATTTTTATCAAGGAAGATTTATCACATGACCTAATAACCATGGTATACCTAAGGTATTTGGAAACACTAGATGGAGTGACACTCTCTATTGTATATGGTCGATATGAGAGGCTTATGTTGAGGCATTCTACAATCCTTCAACAAGGGTTGGATACAGAGCTACGTTTCAGTACTTCTTATCAACCTCCTAAGGATGGTTTTAATGAAAGAACCTTTAAATATCTTGAGAACTTGCTAAGACCGGGTTTAGCGAATTTTCAAGGGTTTAACTATCAGAACCGTCCCAAAATGGAGTTATCATATGAGAACCGTTTCCATTTTAGTATTCGAATGGATTCTTATAAGGCTCCAAATTAAAAGATGTGCCAGACTCGAGCATGCTGGGATGAAATTTGAGAGAAGAATCTTATGGGACATGAACTTTTCAAAGAATTCATAGTGAATGTTCAAACAATTAATTTAATTTCATATTCACATAGATATGACATGAAATATATGCATAAAATCATCGACGATACCAAGAGTTTGAGGTCAGAGAAAAGGTTTTCATTCATATAACACTGTGGGAGAATGTCATGGGGTTTCTGAAGTAGGTAATTCTAAAGCCAAGATACTTCATCCATTTTGATATCCTTGACCATGTCAAATATGTTTCATATTGAATAATACTCCCACCTATCATATCCCATGTACATGATGAATTTAATTTGTTCCTCTTGAGTAATTACATAACAAACCCCTCACATATACTAAATATAGATGTGGTACTCTATTGGATTATCTTTCATATGAGAATGTGATAGTGAATATCATAGATCATAGGGACAATGTTCTATGAAAAAAATAAAACTCACCATATAAAAGTGATGTGGTCAAACCATATGTTTTTGTAACAAACATGGGAATTAGATAAGGTGATGAAATAAAGGTACTATCATTAGTTTTACTCTTTATAATGAAATATTTATGGAGAAATTTCTAGGGGGAATGTAATTACCTACTCTATTATAAATAAAATCCCATTTTTAAACAAATAAAATCATTTTAAAGTAATTTTTTTTATAGAAAATAGATTCCTTACTTTGGTTATTTCGGACCATCATAGAATATAGCTTAGAAATTTTAAAGGGTTAGCAACCTCTAGACATTGATAATATTGCTATTATACAACGAATATCATGATTAGTTTTCATTAATTGTTATCATAAAGTCTATTTGTCCCAGATAGAAGAATTAACGGCCTTAACCTGTCGGATTGAACCCTATGAAGACCAATTATATAATCTTATTAGGGATAAGGAATCCCTGGAATTTTCCCATGACAAATACCATAATGAAATGTAACAACTGAAAGATTAAAAAAACTATTTATTGGAAAGTTTTATGCATATCGAGATCATGGAACAAACCATATTCAATTAACAATCTCATGAAAGTAAAACCATCTTACACCTTACCCTTCAGGTGTACATGACTATAATAAGTGTTTATGTTTCTAGACCCTCGTAGTATATATTTTTTTGTTTTACTTGTAATAATATAATTATTTTGTTCATCCATTTTCATTATTACTTTATATATGTAATTATATACGTGTTAATGAAAATTGGTCTTTAATTTGAAGAAACCACAATTTTTTTTAGAAAATATATTATCATAAAACATTTTTTAATAAATTAAAAAATTTAAAATAAATATTCCTTTAATACAATATTATTATTAAAAAACATTTATTTTCATAAAAATTATAAAATAATTTAATTAACTATAATATAATCTTTGTAAAAAATAGAAAATTGTTATTATAATAAAACATGTATTAAATATTAAATAAGGATTTATATCTAATTGAAAATTCTCATATTTTGAGAATTATGGAATAAATAAAAATTATTTTTCAAATAAAAATCTCAAAACTAGCCAATGGTGAATATTTCATAATTTCATGAGATAATCTAATTTTTTAGTAGAGATTAAATATTGTATTAATATATATTATTTATTATGACATCATAATTATCCAAAAGTGATGTAATAGAGTATATAAAATCTACACAATAAAAAAAATTTCACCTATAAAATTATGTCTTTTCAATGTTATTTTATAATTTATTTAGACAATAATGAATCCACTAAAACTGATATTATGTTTAATGTTTTTAAAAATTAATTATCTATGAACATGACTCACTTGAACATCCCCAAAGGCATTATTTTAATATTTTCTCTTATTTTTAACATAAAATATTTTAAAACACTGACCATTGGAAACCATGTTATAAAACCGTTGTACGGATTTCAGTTGTGATTATTTTATCATATAGAGTCCAAAACCTATATTTAGAGTTTAATAATGAATTCCACTCTATTTTCTATAAATAAGCACCCAAATTCATAATAATAATCACTAAAAGTCCATTTATAATGAATTTACTCAGCATATATCTCTCTAAATCCATCCAAATGTGTCCCCAAGCTCTTGAGAATCTCCAGCGAGGCTTTTAGTAGAACCCTCTCAAGGTAAGGTGATTCTCTCCTTCTTATATTTATTCAAAAACATTCTTTGTATTATTCATATGATTTCCAAATGGTCATGTTTTAATTTTCTTTAAACATACAATTTGATGCATTTATGGTTTCTGTGTTATGAGAGACCACATTTTACACTCATTACACCCTTCTGTGAATCTTTATGTACTCCCGTTCATCTTTAGAAATTTTCTTGTGATTTTTCCATTCCAAATATTTGTTTAGTGAATATTAAACCACACATCCACATAAGGGTATTGAACTAGATATAAATACCATTAATTTATTTGGTAATTAAATGTATATAATGAACAATATTTAACTATGGGTTTAAATGTGAAGAAATGTGTTCTTATGAGTATGATTTATGTGGTACACTAAAACATGTATATGGTACGAATGTGAAAGGTGGGCCCAAAAATATATTTACCTACAATAAATTTTGTAATATTTGAATCTAATTTTAAACCATGTATGGTTCATGGGAGGTTATTATGAGCATAATATATTCTTATTTCATGGTAATTATCCTTGAATTAATCTTATGATTTCATGTTTATATTGTTTCCACATTCCTATGTTTACATGATGTTATCATCTTATATAATTCTTGAATGTCAATGTTTACGATTCTCACCCCTTTTATGTAACCTTGATATTAATCATGACTAAAATTTCTTACATTAATCATTTTATTCATTTATTATTCACTTATATGGATTTATATCTAAACCCTTTACTATGTACATCCCCAGGTTATCCCATACAATATTAGAGAATCGATGAAAAATTTGTGAATGTTTCAGAGTTATTAAACAATGTTGTTATATTATGGATTACAGTTATTATTCTATATATCTAATTACACTAATACACTAGGCATCATGATCTTTGGGATTTTATTAACTGTATCGCTACATATTAAATCATGAATTAAGGTGTATAAATGTCATTGGATTTCATAAATCTTCACCATAGAATGAGTGTACACTATAAATTTCCTATTCAACTAACAGTTTCCCTAAAATCTAAACACTAAAATCAGAATAGAATTACTTGATTGAAAAATTGGGGATGAATCCATTGTTACCTATGAAACAATATTAAAAATATTTGATTGTTATACTTCTAATTTTATCATTGATCATGAAAAAATGATTATTTTTTATTGTCTTAAAACCATGTATTTAAAAATATATATCTATTTGGTATGCTAGAATATATGAATATATTGTTTCGCATTCTTTCATTGGTTAGATTTATGTTATATAGTCCCAATATTCGCATGGATTAATGGGAAAGAAAATAAAAATGGAGTTTTATATAAAATATAAATATAAAAACAATGGTGGAAGGTTCCTTTTTTAGGATTCCAGTAATGATGGAAAAAACATTTTATGAACAATAACAAATGAACTAGTAATTTCATAAAGTGTTTAAGATGAGTCAATTAATCACATGATTGTTAAAGGGGTATAAATAGGCTCACTAATGAGATTGATAATAATGAATCTCAACATAATGAATTACCCAATATATAATGCTTCATTTGTATAGAGTATGGACATCACGCCAACACATGAAATAACCAAATTGTTAATAATGAAAACCGATATCATGAAACACATTATCAATGAAAGAAATGTAAATCTTATGTAATCCCAACTATTGGATTTGGTCATGAAAAAATGTGGTTAAAGGTACAAACATCAGCATCTCTACAACTACAAATGACTTATTTGATTATGTTTCAAACTCATATTTTGTATCTATAATTATTTCTCATTGAAAAAACTAACCACCTCAATTTGTAGATAATGAATTATCTATGAAAATCCTAACATTATGATAATTTCAACCCATGTCGACTACTCCTCTCTGATAGATGTTATTTCTAACGTGCTTCATAAAAATATTATTATTACCCCATTAGTGGAATTTTTTGTGATTTTTAGAATGGGTTTTCACCCTCTACATAGGTCCCATATTAATTACTATAATGAGGGCTTTTTATTTCATATACTGAATCATCCCCTGACCATATATCAATGCACAGAAGAACATAAACAATTGATGTTGATTTAATACATTATATGGGTCCCAATAACCAATCATCATTGGAATTTACGTCAAATTATTTTTGAAAAAATTGATATTAATGTTATTCCTAATGTTTAGTAATATATTGATGTACTTATAGAATAGTTTCTTGGAATTCCAATAGATCGTGAGTTGGTGATTTCGATAGAATACATACATCATTTGATGCCAATATCAAATAATCCTTAGATAAGGACTCCAATTTAATTAAAGAGTTAAATATGCAACTCCAAATAAATCCAAAAAGGGTTTTTTATTCATAATATATCCACAATGGGATATACTAGTCCAATTGATTATTAATATAGATGTATCAATGTGCCTCTACATTGATTAGTGTGAACATAACAATATCATGGTATATAAAAAGAATCTTATACCCCATATTGATGACTCGATAAATGAAATAAACAGGGCCAACCACTTCTAAAAGATTGAACATCAATATGGATATAATAAATTAAGGGTAAAAAGGGAGGATATATCAGATCTATCCTTTCATATATTATATGGACCCTCTTATTTTCTAGTGACTTTATTTAGACTAAAAACATTCATTGATATCTTCATGGATATAATGAATATAGTTTTAGAGATTACCTTGACCAATTTTTGACAGTATTTATTAATAATATTATCAAATATTTCTAGAGTGAATAAAGAGAATTACGTTCTTCTAAAAATCATAGAAAAAACTATTAGAAATGAGAAACTATATTCCAAATTTAGAGAGTGTTAATTTTTGCAACATAAATTACAATTCATGGATCATGTAATCATATGAAATGGTATATAATTGGAGCCTTCAATGATAATGGAGATTATATAATGTTCTTTTGGACTCACCTATTTTGGTAATCCCAAATCATGTTTCATTTATATAGATTATATTGTTTCTCTTACAAGATAATCTTTTATGTGAATATTATGTTTATATTAAAGTAACTATTATGTACTTTTAATCTCATTTCTCTCTTGTTTAAGCTCACAATGAAAAATTTCTCTATGTAAAAAGGTCATCAATGTAAGGTATCTGATGCAAAGGTCACTGATGAAAAGGTCAATGATGCAAAGGTCACCGATGCAAAGGTCACTAATGCAAGGTCATCGATGCAAGGTCACTGTTGCAAGATCACCAATGTAAGGTAACCGATGGAAGGCTACTTTTGGGAATGTTACTACTAAGGGATACCATTGGAAAGGTTACTAATGAAGGTTGCTGGTTTGCACTTACTGTTGAAGCCTACCATTGTGAAGGCTACCGTTACCAGTCTACAGATGCTTACCATTCCATACTTTTTCAAATTCTTATGATTATTATAACGTTCATATTTGATAAATTGAATGTTTTTGAAATTAATTAATGCTAACTATAGACATATCAGTAGACCATATATGGATAGTATGAGGTACAAAAAAGATCTCATGTGATGTACCTATTCTTATTGTCGATCATCGAATATATAAAAGAGAATACTGAGGAAGAAAAAGAAGGATGCATGAGTTCCCGAGTCCATATGCTAAGAAAGTGAAGAGAAGTAACAGAGAAGTACCATATGAAGGAGTTTACTTTCTAGATCAAAGAAGAATCGTCCTGAACATACACTGTGAACCCACAAGCATCACGAAGATCATTTAAAAAAAGACACTTCTACCTCCTGTGCCTCATAAAGTCTTTATCAATACCAGAAGAAGAAACTCAAAGCTAGAGAGACACCCTGTTTTGAAGAAATCCTTTAAAGAAAGACTCGAACATCAATTTCTTCACTCCAAAGATTCAAGAGTTGAAATGAAAACACATAAATCTTTCTAAAATCAAGGTTATAATCTTAGCTCTATAGTGTTTCTTCCTTTTACATTTTTGAGAACTATCTATGTATGTTTCACAAACTCTCTTCTATACTGAACTGTAGGATACTGAAAATACTAACATAAAACATCTCCTTTTTTTTCATGAATAACTGTGGAAATGACCGTGTTTGGTATGTACTATTTTTTTTCCATAAAGAACTATGGTAGAGGGTTTAAAACCTTGACAGTTTGTGAAAACTATCGTAAAGCCTGATATAGACCTTGTATCAAGAATATTGTTAAAATAAACTGCTTGGTGGCAGGTGATCAATAAGTGGAGAGGATTAAGTCTCCGTTTGGGACTAAACCACTTGATTAACTTTATTGTGCACTAATTTTTATAGTACTATGTTTTTTCTTTTTTTACTACTAATAATTTCTAAACATAAAACTGTTTTTCAATCACTTTGATAGTTAGTTTTGGGTAGTGTGTGTATGCGTTTAATTCAGTAAACTTGTTTTAAAAGTTAAAGATGTTTTTTTGCACTAATTTAACAAATGACTAATGACCATTTGAGAAAATTGTTCACCAAATAGACATTTACATATCTACTACCTTAATTAGATGGGCCATTTCAAATTTAGAGGATCCTATTTAAGAAATTTTTTTAAATATAAATATTAATTAGGAACTCAATTCACCCCCCTCTTGAGATTCCACTGTAACCAACATTTGGTATCAGAGGTCTTTTAATATATAATTTTTTCCGTACTATCAAAAATGTTCTGCAAGTTGTCAAATTCATTTCAACTGTGATTTTAGTTGTATCTTAATGATCTTAAAATTTCTGTCATATCTAAATTATCAGTTATTTACCATTCTAGTTAACTATGGATAATAGATTTTAGGGTGATGTTACTAACAGACCACCTTTCTTTAATGGTAATAACTATGCTCAGTGTAAATTAAAAATGAAAATGTATCAAGAGAGCATGAGACCTGAAATCTGGGACACAATTGAAGAACAATATATATTTCCTTCTACTGCTAGGGACACATGGTGTCAGTAGACTACAACCACCTATAACAATAATTGTAAATAAATGAATGCATTGTATTGTTCTGTAGGTGATGAAAAATTCAATATAATATATGCTTGTTAAAATTCTTATGAAATTTGGGATACTTTAGTTGTTTTTCATGAGGGAACAACTAATGTTAATGAAATTAGATTAAATACCTATACTATTAAATATGATAATTCTAAAAAGAAGCCTGATGAAATTATTTCTGAAATGTATCTCAGGTTCAATGAAATAGTGAATTCCACGAGTCTTCTTGGAAAACCAGTGGACCACAAGGATCAGATTATGAGATTACATCGATGCCAACCTAACAGATGTAGAGGAGCATATATTTCTATTCGAGAATCTTATGACATAGGAAAGCTACTAGTGAAGGAACTAATTGGAAATCTTATGATGTATGAAGAATATATTAAGGTAAACCATGATGTTGATGAAGAACCAAGAATGAAATTTGTATCATTCATGACTACTACCTCAAATAACAAAGATAAAGAAAAAGTTCAGTCTCTTTTAGACACTTCCATGAGGGAAGACTCATATTCTGACAATAATGAGGAGATAACTCAACTTACTAGGAGATTCAAGAAGTTCTACCACAAAAATAAGTACTTTAGAAAGAAAAACTATAAATGAACGTATGATAATAAAGGATAGTGGAAAAAGGATATAAAGTGGAATGATAACTCAAACGAAATAGTCTGTTATGAGTGTAAAACAAATTCCATGTGAAGGCTGATTTCCCAAAGCTTAAATTTAAGAAGAAGTATGAAGATAAGGGAAATGAATATAAAATGGATTTGAAATCCACTTGGAGTGCATCAGAAGATAGCTCAAGTTGATCAGGAACTTTTGATGCTGACAAGAAAAAACATGCAAAACAATGTTTCATGACATAAACATTCATGGTAACACCCAATTCCCATATACCTAATGTTTATTATTCTGGGAATAAAAGTTCATCAGATAATGATGAGAATATGACTAAGGATGGGAAATTTTAATACTATGGAATGAATTAGTATGCCTTTAATGAACTCAATGATTTATTAAAACTATTGAAAAGACAACATGCATTAAATTCTAATTACATGTCTGATTTTTATATTGAGAAAGAAAAATGTGCTCAGATGTTAAAAGAAAATTCTGAACATAAATTATCCAATGAGCAATTAAAAAGGGATTTTGAAATGTTTACTACTGGTAAAAATACCTTGACTCAATTTCAAGGAAAACAAATTGCTCTAAAATACAAAACTCATATAGGATATCACCTAGGACATAAAAGAATTATTAAAACTAAATATGTTCCAAAATATGGATGGTTCACTGCTTGTTCACATTTTGGACCATATTATGAAAAACAACTCTCTAAAAGACCAAAAAAAGTGTTAATGTCTCAAAACATATTTGTTGAAAATAGGAAACCTCTAATAAAATTATGGGTTCCCTATGTTTTACTTTCTAACCTCTTCAGACCCACGAAAATCTAGGTCTCAAAGTTACCCTACACATAATCTGTTTTTCCAGAAAACAGTTTAAAGAGCTCCTATAATACTCTATGTTACGTGGACACTATTTGTTCGAGACACATGATAGGAGAAAACTCATACTTCAAATTCATAATTAATGTTGAGGGTGTACATATCATATTCGGTGATAATGCAAATGCAAATATCATCGGCTTAGGCCAATTTGGTAACCCTAATAATGTGTTAATTTCAAAAGTAATTTTTTTGATGGGTTAAAGTACAATATACTAAGTATCTCTTAGTTATGTGATGATGGTTTTAATGTTAAATTTGAAAATGATTCATTTAATGTTTTTAATTCTAAAAATGATTTAATATTCACTACTCTTATAAATTAAAATGTGTATGTTGTTGATTTAATTTCTTTAGCTATGAAAAATGTTTCTTGTTTAAATGTGATTCATAAGGAGTCCTTGTTATGGAACAGTAGATTAGGACACTGTAATTTGCACTCACTTTAGAAACTAACTAGGAAAGTTTTAGTTAGATACTTACCTAAATTTGAATTCCCCCTTAACAATGTGTGTAATCATTATAAAAGGGAAAACAACACAATGTTTTTTTCAATCCAAATAAAGAATTTCCTACTTCTCAACCGCTTGAGTTGGTTCACATGTATTTTTTTGGACCATATAGAGATTCAAGATTATATGGGAAGCAATATGTTTTATTCTTGTAGATGATTTTTTAGATATAAATTGGTATACGTTCTAGCTCACAAAATTGAATCATGATCTTACTTCATTAAATATTCCAAATCATTAGAAAATCATAGTGGACTTAGAATTAAGACCTTGAAAAGTGATCATGGTCTTGAGTTTAAAAATACAGAATTTGAATACTTTTTCTCAAGAAATAGCTTTACTCACAATTTCTATACTCTTAGAACATCTAAAAAAATGGAGTCTTAGAGAGAAGGAATAGGAAACTTCATGAGTTTTCTGAGACTATTCTTAATGAGTATAATCTACCTATCTATTTATGGGCTCAGGCTGTTAGTATAGATTGTTACATTATCAATAGAGTCTTAATTAGACATGTTCTTATAAAGAACCCTTATGATATTTAGAATAAAAGGAATCCTAAGGTAAATTACTTTAGAGTTTTTAGTTGCACAGTCTTTATCCTTAACACTAAAGACAATCATGACAAGTTTGCTTCCAAACGTGATCAAGGAATTTTCCTAGGTTACTCAATCTATATTAAAGAATATAGAGTATTTAATAAGAGAACTAAATGTGTGGAAGAAACAATTCATGTCAAAGTTAATGAGACTAATCCACATGAACTAAAAACATCTGTTGAACATCTTGAGGATGATATGTCAATTATTGACCATAATGATAAAGGCAGTGAACCGTTAGTGAAAAACAACCAGCTCTGGAAATATTCCAAAATCAATGTATGGTGTATCTAAACCAATAAATAATCATCAAGAGTCTATTTCAACTACTTTTATAGGTAATAGAACTCGCAAGAATCATCCTTTAGATGCTGTAGTTGGTGATTTAAATAAAGTAACACAAACTAGTGCTTCTCTGAGAAACCAGCTTGAACATCCATCATTTCATTCACAACGTGAACATAAAAAAATCAATGATGCAACGAATGATGAATTTTAGGTGATAGCTATCCAAAAAAAGATAAATCAGTTTGAAAGAAAAAATGTTTGGGAATTAGTAGAACAACCTAAAAACACATTGACCATAGGCACTAAATGGGTGTTTAGAAATAATGTTGATGAATCTGGAAATATAGTTTGAAATAAGGTTAGAATAGTTGCACAAGGATAATGTCTAGAAGAAGGACTAGACTATGAAGAAACCTTTGCATCTGTATCTATAATAGAAGCCATTAGGATAATACTTGCCTATGCATGATATCTGAATTTCAAACATTATCAAATGGATGTTAAAAGTGAATTTTTAAATGGGTACATTATCGAGGATTTATTTGTTTAACAACCCCCGATTTTACAAATCCCCATTTTTCAAATCAGGTCTTTATACTATCTAAAGTTTTATATCGTATGAAACAAGATACAAGAGCTTGGCATGACATAATTAGTTCTTTTCATATTTTTAAATGTTTTACTAAAAGAATAACAAATCACATTATTTTTATTTAATGGATTTCCAAAGATGTTTTAATAGTACAAATTTATGTAGATGACATTATTTTTGGATCCTCTAAAAATTATTTAGTTACTGATATTTCAAAAATGGTGCAAGATGAATATGAAATGGGTTTAATGGGGGAACTTAAACTTTTCCACGGATTTCATAATTTTCAAAATAAAAATGGTATTGTTTTAAATCAGAGTAAATATACCAAATATCTTTTGAAATGTTTTGGTTTGGACAACAATAATGGTAGTGATACTTCTATGAGTACCACCTGTAAGTTGGAAGCTGATGAAACTGGTAAACCAGTGGATCAAACCAATTACATATGTATTATTGGGAGACTTCTCTCTCTTACTACTAGTAGACCAGATATTATGTTCAGTGTATGCATGTGTGCTCATTTTCAACCGAATCCTAAAGAGTCACATTTAACTACTGTTAAAAGGATTTTTAAATTTCTCAAATAGACTTCAAATGTAGGAATGTTTTATCCAAGAGGAAAATCATTCAATTTAATAAGTTATTCAGATGCTGACTTTTCTAGTTTCAAGTTATATATAAAGAGAACCTCTGGAACATGTCACATTTTAGGCATGTCACTAGTATCATGGTTTTGTATGAAACAGATTTTTTTGCATTATCAACTACCGAAGCTGAATATATAGCTACTAGTAGTTCTTGTGCTCAAATTCTGTGGATGAAACACACTTTACTAGACTATGGATATCAATTAAAACATGTATCTATAAATTTTGATAATACAAGTGCTATCAACATCTCTAAAAATACAGTATCTCAATCTACGACATATCACATTGATGCGAGAAATCACATCGTGAGAGATTATTATCAAAGAGGTGATATCACTCTTGAATTCATTGGTACTGGACATCAATTGGCTAATATATTCAGAAAGCCTTTGAATTAATAGACGTTAAATTACATCAACCATGAGTTAGGTATAATAAAATGTTAAGGTAGAAACCTCACCATTGGACCTCACTATTAGAAACATCTCCGATGGACCTCACCGATTGACCTCACCATTAGAAACATCACCGTTAGAAACCTCACCGTTAGAAACCTCACCATTAGAAACCTCACCATTGGACCTCACCGTTATAAACCTCACCATTAAATCTCAATGATTAGAGCCTCACCATTGGACCTCACCATTTGGATCCTCACCAGTAGACCTCATAGATATAACTCACCATTGATACCTTACCGATAGTCTATTTTCGAGACATAGGGTTTTCTCTACCAGAATCTGAATCGTTTTCTGTATTAATTTTTTTATGTTATTTGTTTTTTTGAACCATAAGTGATAAAATTAATGTACATAATATATTTCAATCCACCTGAAACTCTCCCCAAATCTTTTTCCCCTAACTTCAGAACTTAAACCTCTTCCAAAACCCTCGAACCGCTCCAGACCACATGGAAAGAGTGAAGAAAGTATTGATCAGTGATGAAGTGGATGCACCAAATCCCAAGAGACCTCGAGATGAGTCGAGAAGTGGATGAAAGGCTATAGAAAAACTAATCAAAAATCATCTAGTGAAGTGGGAAATCATAGTTGAAAAAGTTTTTAGTTATAAATGGCTGCTAACAAGAAGATCTTTAGTGCTGAAGGCACTTGAAGCTCAAGGATGAGTTTAATGCTTTGCAAACAACAATGGACCCTATTAGCCAAACATAGTGAATTTTTTTGATGATTTTTTGAAATTAGAGATGATTAAGGATGATAACTTAATTTCTTCAAGGGTGAATGGAAAATTTATATGTTTTTCATATGTCGAATGGGATGAGTTTCTGAGAGAACCAAATGAAGGGATTTATGATTACTACTCAATAGTGGTGCCTCCCACTACAGAGTTATTCTGTTATGAAGAAGCCTTAGCTAAACTGATAGGGATTGAGATCCCTGTGAAATACATTTCTGCTAAGATGGAAGGATATGACAAGATACTATTTATGTTTGTCCAGCTTGACTTGAGTCCCAGGATAGTGGACTTTTCTACATCAAAATTTCAGGATGTATTTATTTTGTATATATTGAATCATGGACAAAAGATTAATTTGTGTAGGATCCAAATGATTCAATTAGAAGATACAACAAAGACCAGTTCCAAATCCAAGGCCTTATTTGATGCTATATTGATATCATTAATGATGAAGGTGAAAGGAGTTTCTAGAGATAAGGAAGAAACAATTGTTGTAAAGGAAAATTATGGAATTAGAAATGTAATTTTCATGTTGATGAATATAAATTATAACCCTTGGAAAAGAAGATGGGTACATGATGAGGCTAAAATTTATGAGTAATTAAATACTATAACTCATCCTACTATCCCTAAGGATTTGTGGGATCTTAGTCTAAGGCCTAATTAAGTTGAACCAGTATATTCAGATGAAGAATAAGAGGATGTTATCGTACCAGAAAGAGAGGATTCTCCCATAAATGATAGGAGTGATCCTCATGTTCCTTCTAATGCTATTTCTAAGACTATATACATTTGTGATCCTCTCCCACCAAAGATATTTCCTATATGGGAGATAGTACCAAGGGACAGTGACGATGAAGAGACTAGTGAAGAAGAGGGGACTAAAAATGTGTTAAGAGACATTATAGAAACCTCATATGTGGATGAGAACACTGAGTCTAGTCATGTTGTCTTTGAGAATTCTGCTGATTTGAGTGATGAAAAATGTCATAGTCTCAGTACTCTGTAGGGAATATAGAAATTGTTGAAAATATATATTAAGAGGTTTTGGATTCAATTGAAGTTGGAATTGTTTTAGAAGTTGTTGAAGATTATATAGAGGAAGTGGCAGTGGACCCTTCTGTTGATGTAGTTGCTCAAGGAAGTATGGAAGATCTGAATGTGGATTATTAGGAGAATTATCTAAGTGAGGGGGATGAACTGGTTGCTATAGTTTCTGTTTTTATTGATCAAGTAATAGTAGATTGGATAGAAGACCTAGATTTATGGTATTGGGTTTAAATTATGGAGATTCTGATGATGACCAACCTATCAGAAGTCGTCCAATCACTTCAGTTATAGAGAAAACTATTGTGCAGCCAGTAGTATTTGTTCTTCGAGACTATGTGAAGAAAGAATATTTGGAATTTGTAAAATCAGATCTGAAGAGCCACCTTGATGAGATATTTTTTGGGTTAGAAAGGGCTATGTCTCAAAATCAATAAGTTGTAATATCTACAATGGAAAAACAAGTTTCTACATCTCACCCCATCCTACTAGAGGAACTAAAGTACAGTCAAAATCAAATCAAAAGCTTGGAATATTCTATGGAATATTTGAAATAGTCTATGTCACGAACCGAAACTGGACACCGCCAAAACCAGCACCAAACCCAGACCGTGACAAGTACCGAAGGGCGTTCCCGATCCCCACGGGCTGGCACAAGTGCCCGGGTATCATAAAATGATAACAGGGAACGATTTACCCGAGTTTATAAACTTAAAATGAAAAAAGAATCCAATGAAACGAATCTGGATTTTTCAAACCAAATAATCTTTTTCAAAAATTCAGAACTGAATTACACAATTTTAAACAATTTTTAAAGACCATTACAAAGGTACAAACCCAAGAAAATACAGCCCAAGAACCTCCACATGGAAAGAGGCATCGCCCTCAAGCCATCTCCACAACACTCCATCACGATGGACCACTAAAAACCCGAACCAAAGGCATAAAACCTGTACCCAAACCTGTGACATAAAATAAGAAAGTCTACTTACACCCAAAGGTGTAAGTAGGGTGTGAGCGAAAGCCCAGTAGGATACCACCTCTATGAGATTCCATGTGATAAACATTTCATGACAAAAAGCATTGCATGTTTTGTGAATAAGAAATGCTAGTTACAGTTTTCTAAAGGATGAAATGATAAATGAAAACAGTTTCCATGTGAGATAGTTTTAAAGGAACAACAATTTTAAAAAAAATAACAAAGATACTTAATTTTCCAGCCAACAATACCGTATACCGACGGTAAGTACAAAGGATCTAATGAGCACAAGTAATAGGAAATAACCCCTAGGCACTAGCTAGCTGTGGGTCCCAGGTACCTCGTATCTCGGTGAGAGTAACCACAAAAAATAATTGTTCTCATGAACGAGCCACTAGTAGGGATCATACCAATAACCTAGTGGTCCCCAATCATCATCATCATTGTTTAGTTAGAGTTGTAAGCGTCAATCTTGCTAAGTGAAACTGAGGCTAAACCCCACGGATTCACTAGCATACTAGTACACGTCCACCCACCTAGATACCCGGGTTTTCCCTTTGTGCTCAAACAAGTTCAACAATCCAAGAAGTATAGTTTTCACATGAAAATATCAATTCCAAATCACACATTAAACAAACATCCCCATGTACATCACACAAGTCAAAAATTCCACTATTTATTCAAATGCATTTTGAAATCAAACTCACACCAAAATTCCCAACAACACTTTTCACATTTATTTAACACTTACACAAATCCTTTAAACGGTTTTATAAAACCGTTACAAGATATTCAACTCACATAACAGACCACACACATGTCACATAATACCCTTCTCACCTTCACAATTCATTTTATCAATAAACTCACACGAAACATCCCACACCCGTGTTTCGCACACAAAACACAATTTAGTAAAACATTTCGGCAATTTATAAAACATTCTAAAAAATTTTGACATCTCAAATCACCACTTTACCATTCAAAAACCCACATTAGGTGAACACACTCACCCAAACAGTACATATACACCCTTTCCCATCTTTTTTTAACAAAATAAAACATTTGCAATTTTTATAAAACAAACCCAAGAGGTATAACCATTGTTTGCACACTAAACCCATTTCAAACCCCTCATTCAAAACCAAAATCATAACAATAACAGTCCAAAACATAATTTTCAGCCCTAAAACAATTATTAAAGCACCCCCGAATGTTATAAAAATACATCAAATAATACCACAACGATACACATGAAAAAAACATGTTTTCATAAATCTCCTTCAAAAAGTACAACACGGTTTTACACCATAAACTCATTCAAAAAAACCTCTTTTCAAGGCTCACATGATAATAAGTTATTAACAAAACAGAATTGGCAGCCCCTTTCAAGACTAATAAATCACTTTCATATGTTATAAACTAAACCCAAACATTACCCCAAGAGTCACACATAAAAAGTACCCAATTTCAAGCTAAAATACAACTAAAAATTAAATGTTTAACCAAATTCATCAAAAACAGTTTTAAATCCACACAAGAGAGATTATAAACATACTAAATTAATAAAACAAGCAATCTAACTAATCATAAAATGGTTACACATGGAATCACCTACCTTTTGAGTCGAAACCCTCAAAACATGGTGCGAAACCTTAAGCGCACCACCGCCGCACCACAAGGAATATAAATCCAGACCTAGATCACCAAAAAAAGACCCAAAAGATACCAAATCAGATCTTAGGATCTAAACCTAACTTCTGGACATGAGGAACTTCAAGAAATATGAAATAAAACTAAAAGAGGATGGAAGGAACCAAGAAGGAATTCCCTTACTTGAAATATCTTGAAGAAATCGGCCCCAATCCACCTAACTATGAATCTCCAAGTAGCCAAAACTAATATGGAGGTCCGAAGGAGTCATATTAGGTCATGTGGGGACTAATATGGGGGGAAAAGGATGAAAATTGAAGGAGTTATGAAAGATTCATTTTACCTCGTCAAATCTGGTCGATTTGAGAAATATTGAGAAAGATCGTCCACATCCGCGGGGTATATGAGCTCTAAAAAGGAAAACGCGATACAGGGGGTGAGGCTTAGGTTTTTGGCTTCGAGTGGGAGGTTGAATCACCAAAACACAGTAAAAAACGAATGAGATATTGAAATTTTAAAAATATAATTTAAATCAGGAAATGGGCTTACGGGCATGCCCATTACCTTAATTAAAAACCCAAATCCATCATGATTTGGGATTTCTATGTGGTTCAAAAGGATATGGTGATTTTGATATATTATGGTATGCCAATTGGGAAGTGTAATGGGGTTAAAATAGTAAAAATTGAAGGAGTTATATAAGAATCAAAATTTGTTTTTAAATCTGGATTTGGGCTCACGGTTTGGCCCAAATTTTCAAAACCCACCATTTTCACCAAAATGAGTGGTAAACCCCCAAAACAAATCGGTAATGGAAATTAAATGAGTAATGAATTTAAAAAAAAGTCATGGCTGTGACAATTCTCCCCACCATAATACTTTCTGCCCTCGGAATGCCACATCACGGATAAAGCAAAAACCAAACCCAACCGAAAGGCATAAATGGACTCATTTGCTAAGCTTCGCCCCCAAAGGTCAAAACACCTCCAGTGATCAATTAAGGAAGGAATAATTCACAACCAAAACATACAACTCATTACTGAAATTATCAAGCACATTCATGATTTATCCTAAAACAAAACTCCTTATACACTATCTGAACAAGGCTCAAGAAATTTACCCAAACAAACAAGAACATCAAACAAGGTTACACTTACCTTGATATAACTAAACAATTGGGAAATCTCCAATCCCAACGTTTACTCAAGGAAGATGTATGTGGTTATATAGCTCCGAATGAGACTACCCACATCCAATCCAAGACCAAGTACAAAAGTGAGTTACTGGTACAAGGATACACAAATGGGCTCCCTAACCATATGAGACAACTTAAATTTTTTTTCCGAGAAAGAATCAAGACACTAACAGTGGTGCCCCGAACAAACTCCGTAGTACAAGGGGTAGAATCCCATTAGGCATTTTCAAAATAATATACATGAGACTCATAGTGGTTCTCCCCACTATAAAAACCATCCATCTTAACTGAACAATATGGGCCGGCATAGAAAAACCCCAAAACTTAAAGTGTTGGGACGATAACACGGTTAGCCCGCACAGTTTGGGAAACTGTGCTCTAACCATGTGGATCCTTATACCTACATGGTTTTCTGGTGAATGGTTACTAATAAATGTTCACTCAACATGTCTAGACAAATCCAAAACCTTTCCCCAAACCCAAAGGAAACCAAAGGGGAAAGGAAAGTCATTGGGAGATAACATGGGGATGAGGCACTCCACCTATTTCCACCAAATGGGAACAAAAGAAGAAAGATGAAAAAACCAAATTTTTAAACTATTCCCATCTCTCATACTAAGATCAGTTCTTTGTTAAAGGTTAAAAACTACCATGGTATTTCCTTTGACTACGTGCCAGCTTCTCTCCGGGACCTATGGCTGGAGCTGGAATGATTGAAGCATTTTCGGCCTCGCAGTTAGGATTTGGAAACCCCCAAATAGAATTTCTTCTTCTGATGCTAAAAACAACTACACTCAATCTGAGATGGGTTCACCCAGACATAACAAACTCCAGAACTCACTTTACCGTAACTTTTAAATTAATTGAAAGAAGGGTTTAGAGGATGCACTCACATCACACCCTACTTCTTCGGGTGAGAAACAACAGAAATAAAGGACACATATAAACACCTTCCTCTAAAATAGAGGATGTCGAGATCTACCAAAAGGAAAAAAGTTTTGAAAAAAAAATAGACTCACATAATATTGTACAACTTCACCTTTACAATCAAACGATCACGTGACATCACATCACGTCACCGAACAAGTCCAAAGCGACTGAGAGAAATAATACAAGGAGGGGGCCTTATACAATATCACCAAATATAACAGCATTCCAGAAAGTTTCCATAACAGCCTCTCATGTCCATATTTCCCACACTGGTAGTTTAACATAAACCCCTTCTATGAAGAGACTATGAAGGACTTAGAGGCCCTCTTAGACACTATCCATACTGACAACCCCAGACAACTTTCACCTTCGATGAATTAGGTAGCTTAAGAAACTAAGGTCTCTTTCAACCATCCACGAGAACTCTTACGCAAGAAGAGGATCCAAAAAAAACCAAGAAAGTAAATGGTGTAGAATCATTCCACAAATCTCAAGAAAATATTCCTTACATTGATCAACAGGAGGATTTTTCTAATGGTAAAACAATCCGCATTGCACTTCAGTTGTGCACTAAATCTTAATGGGGCGTACCTTATCCAAAGAGAGAACCCAAGGACCCAACCAAGCTGGTCCATTGGTAAAAACATACCACAAAATAGATCCAAACTCATTGATGGAACCATCTTAATGGTGTCCTGAAACATATATCATAGGAGACAACTAACCGGACCTTTTACCCAGCTTTCCGACCAAACACAACCCCCAAAAAAACAGTTCAAACAGGAGGGGTTCATGGACTCAAAACATCCCACAACATCAACATTTTTAAAAACCCATAATAAAAACCATCCCAAACTATTCATCAAGAAAACATGTTTTTCTTTAAAACCATTTCTGAAAAAAAAAACGGTTCAGCGGTGAGCGTATCCACCAATGGTACCCCATGGGCCTCACACATGCATGTTTTTGTGCCACACCAGGCACCCTCCTCATATCCATCCTGGCACTCATCCAGTCATGCCATCAACCATATATCATCCCATATAACCCCATGAATGTGGTCACTCATGGAAATACCAAAGGTCAACGCACTGATTCTTTCCACTTTTCAAAACCAAAACGGTCAACCAACACATCATTCTTATCAAAACCGCTAACCAGGAGGTCGAACCCAAATTACCGCATTAAAAAAACTTTTCAGAAAGGCACAATATCTCCAATGAAAACTCACATTGAATTTATTTACATAAATTTCAAAACATCTCATCCCATTAAAAAAAACTTTTAATAGTTTAGAAAACTCTAATGGGAACACTTTTTCAAAACCAACTTCAATATAGTTTCTGCTTTCAAAAGAGGTGTAAGAACACAATTTTCCATTTCAAAATAATTCTGAATATTCAGTTCTTCCATTTCATAAATCAAACCATTCCATATTTATTTGAAAATAATTTCACAAAAACATTACACTTCCTAAAACCAAGTCACTTTAAAACCAAAGTTCCAAGATTTCAAAACTAAAGAACACCAGACAATGTGAGAGGAAACTAGTTTCAGTGGGTGACTTGGACATATGGTTGGCGGACATATTCCAATCACTTCCCTGTCACAGAGAGTGTTCTAGGGAATATCCCCGGCTCCACATGGCTTTCCAGACCCTGCGAGCTCATTGAGACCATTAACCCAACTCTCTTTTCATTTCCCCTAATCATCATCAAACCAAGAAAACCAAAAGACCTAGACAAATCCCAACTTCCCCTGGTGACTTGAATCCTGAAATGAGGTGTGGTGATCAAGCACACTACCCATAACCAGAATTCCAGGTCCCAACAATCATAACTCTAGACTATCCCAACTATTTCCCAAATAACATGACTCCAATGGAGCGAACCTCCTCTGATACCATTTTGTCACGAACCGAAACTGGACGCCGCCAAAACCGGCACCAAACCCAGACCGTGACAAGTACCGAAGGGCGTTCCCAATCCCCACGGGCTGGCACAAGTGCCCGGGTATCATAAAATGATAATTGGGAACGATTTACCCAAGTTTATAAACTTAAAATGACAAAAGAATCCAATGAAACGAATCTGGATTTTTCAAACCAAATAATCATTTTCAAAAATTCAGAACTGAATTACACAATTTTAAACAATTTTTAAAGACCATTACAAAGGTACAAACCCAAGAAAATACAGCCCAAGAACCTCCACATGGAAAGAGGCACCGCCCTCAATCCATCTCCACAACACTCCATCACGATGAACCGCTAAAAACCCGAACCAAAGGCATAAAACCTGTACCCAATCCTGTGACATAAAATAAGAAAGTCTACTTACACCCAAAGGTGTAAGTAGGGTGTGAGCAAAAGCCCAGTAGGATACCACCTCTATGAAATTCCATGTGATAAACATTTCATGACAAAAAGCATTGCATGTTTTGTAAATAAGAAATGCTAGTTACAGTTTTCTAAAGGATGAAATGATAAATGAAAACAGTTTCCATGTGAGATAGTTTTAAAGGAACAACAATTTTAAAATAAATAAAAAAGATACTTAATTTTCCAGCCAACAATACCATATACTGACGGTACGTACAAAGGATCTAATGAGCACAAGTAATAGGAAATAACCCCTAGGCACTAGCTAGCTGTGGGTCCCAGGTACCTCGTATCTCGGTGAGAGTAACCACAAAAAATATCCGTTCTCGTGCACGAGCCACTAGTAGGGATCATACCCATAACCTAGTGGTCCCCAATCATCATCATCATTGTTTAGTTAGAGTTGTAAGCGTCAATCTTGCTAAGTGAAACTGAGGCCAAACCCCACGGATTCACTAGCATACTAGTACACGTCCACCCACCTAGATACCCGGGTTTTCCCTTTGTGCTCAAACAAGTTCAACAATCCAAGAAGTATAGTTTTCACATGCAAATATAAATTCCACATCACACATTAACCAAACAGCCCCATGTACATCACACAAGTCAAAAATTACACTATTTATTCAAATGCATTTTGAAATCAAACTCACACCAAAATTCCCAACAACACTTTTCACATTTATTTAACACTTACACAAATCCTTTAAACGGTTTTATAAAACCGTTACAAGATATTCAACTCACATAAAAGCCCACACACATGTCACATAATACCCTTCTCACCTTCACAATTCATTTTATCAATAAACTCACACGAAACATCCCACACCCGTGTTTCGCACACAAAACACAATTTAGTAAAACATTTCGGCAATTTATAAAACATTCTAAAAAATTTTGACATCTCAAATAACCACTTTACCATTCAAAAACCCACATTAGGTGAACACACTCACCCAAACAGTACATATACACCCTTTCCCATCTTTGTTTAACAAAATAAAACATTTGCAATTTTTATAAAACAAACCCAAGAGGTATAACCATTGTTTGCACACTAAACCCATTTCAAACCCCTCATTCAAAACCAAAATCATAACAATAACAATCCAAAACAGAATTTTCAGCCCTAAAACAATTATTAAAGCACCCCCAAATTTTATAAAAATACATCAAATAATACCACAAAGATACACATGAAAAACACATGTTTTCATAAATCTCCTTCAAAAAGTACAACACGGTTTTACACCTTAAACTCATTCAAAAAAACCTCATTTCAAGGCTCACATGATAATATGTAATTAAAAAAACATAATTGGTAGCCCCTTTCAAGACTAATAAATCACTTTCATATGTTATAAACTAAACCTAAACATTACCCCAAGAGTCACACATAAAAAGTACCCAATTTCAAGCTAAAATACAACTAAAAATTAAATGTTTAACCAAATTCATCAAAAACAGTTTTCAATCCACACAAGATAGATTATAAACATACTAAATTAATAAAACAAGCAATCTAACTCATCATAAAATGGTTACACATGGAATCACCTACCTTTTGAGTCGAAACCCTCAAAACTTGGTGCGAATCCTTAAGCGCACCACCGCCGCACCACAAGGAATATAAATCCAGACCTAGATCACCAAAAAAAGACCCAAAAGATACCAAATCAGATCTTAGGATCTAAACCTAACTTCTGGACATGAGTAACTTCAAGAAATATGAAATAAAACTAAAAGAGGATGGAAGGAACCAAGAAGGAATTCCCTTACTTGAAATATCTTGAGGAAATCGGCCCCAATCCACCTAACTATGAATCTCCAAGTACCCAAAAATGATATGGAGGTCCGAAGGAGTCATATTAGGTCATGTGGGGACTGAAATGGGGGGAAAAGGATGGAAATTGAAGGAGTTATGAAAGATTCATTTTACCTCATCAAATCTGGTCGATTTGAGAAATATTGAGAAAGATCATCCACATCCGCGGGGTATATGAGCTCCAAAGAGGAAAAAAAGATACAGGGGGTGAGGCTTAGGTTTTTTTCTTCAAGTGGGAGGTTGAATCACTAGAAAACAGTAAAAAACGAATTATATATTGAAATTTTAAAAAAATAATTTAAAGAAGGAAATGGGCTTACGGGCAGGCCCATTACCTTAATTAAAAACCCAAATCCATCATGATTTGGGATTTCTATGTGGTTCAAAAGGATATGGTGATTTTAATATATTATGTTATTCCAATTGGCAAGTGGAATGGGTTTAAAATATTAAAAATTTAAGGAGTTATATAAGAATCAAAATTTGTTTTTAAATCTGGATTTGGGCTCACGGTTTGGCCCAAATTTTCAAAACCCACCATTTTCACCAAAATGAGTGGTAAACCCCCAAAACAAATCGGTAATGGAAATTAAATGAGTAATGAATTTAAAAAAAAGTCATGGGTGTGATAGTCTATATCCAGATTAGACTCCTATATGGAATCAAGGGCTCAGGTGGACAGAGATCTCAGATATGTTAAATGTTTGGTTCATAAAATACCTAATGTTTCTGAGGACAATAAAAATTCTATGGAGACACATGTGAGTGGCTAAGATAATGATGTGAAATAAAATATCAGTGGGATGGAAAAATATTTGAAGGAGATAGTGGCTTTCACTATGGAACCTATGTGGTCATATTCTTCTCCTTCAGCTGCTCCTATAGTTGATCTAGAAGCCATCAGGTGGATTGTTATAGAAGAAGTGGAGAATTTCTTTAGTGCAAGTCCCTCAGATCCTAATTCTATGACTCAGGTTATTTACCCTACCAAAGAGATTCATAATCATGTGGGAAATTATTTATGGGAAGTTGCTCAAGATTATAAGGCCATCAAAGAGCAAGTTGATTTCATCTACAAACAGGTTTATACTAAACATCAGATGGATGGTAACTTGAAATTATTGTTAGAGAACAAGAGGATTTCACCTGTCAGTCAGTCATTTAAGGATCACATTAGCTTTATCACAGAGTTGACTCTGGTCTTAGAGAAATTCATGGAGAGTAAGGATGATTTTATTTTAGCCATAGAGATAGGACGAAGTGTTATTATGGATTTAAGAAATCATCTTCTTCCCTTTCTCCATGTGGACTGCACTCCCATCATTGTTCCACCTACCTTTCCTTCAACCTCAGCTACTCCAAGATCCACTTGTGCTGCAACAACGATGACTCCTACACACAAAATTAGAATCTTGACCCCTATGGTTCCTCAGAGATCTACTCACTACCAGTATACTAATGCCTCTATTACCCCTCCACCTACCCTGCTGACTACAATCACTTATCTTTAGACCCATCCTCCTACAATTCCGTAGAAAAATATCCATTGGACATATCTGATGTGGATTGAATTTGGGTTGTCTTAGTTGATAGGTATCTTTGAAACCTTTTTTTTTATTTTGTCCTCTTTCTTCATGAATGGAAAACCCTCTTCTATTTATTTTTTTATTATTTTATTTTGTTAATCACAAAGGGGGAGAAGTAGTTCAGGTTACAAGTTATGTTTAAGCTTTTAAACAGCGTAAAGTGAGAATATGTTTTTAAATTGAATTTAAATATATTTTTTTTTGTTCATAATAATCATCGTTCAAATGTTCTTATACACACCTCTGAAGATATTAGAAAATGTCTTACCCTGATTTAAACACACTAACATAATTTGTGATTATACAAAGGGGAAATAGTTTTACTCACCTGTTTTGATAATCCCAAACCATGTTTTATATAAATAGAGCACCATGGTTCTCTTACAAGATAATATTTTATGTGAAATTTATGTTTATATCAAAGAAACACCTATGTACTTTTAATCTCACTGTTCTCTTATTTATTCTCATAGTAAAAAATTTCTCTAAGTAAAAAGGTCACTAATGCAAAGGTCACCGATGCAAGTTCATCGATTCAAAGTTCACTGATGCAAAGGTCACTGATGCAAAGGTCATCGATTCAATAGTCACCGATGCAAGGTCACTAATGCAAGGTAACTGTTGCAAGATCATCGATGCGAGGTCACCGATGGAAGGCTACTTTTATGAAATTTACTGGTCTGGGATACCATATGAAAGGTTACCGATAATGGTTGCTGGTGTGCACTTACAGTTAAAGCCTATCATTGTGAAGGCTACCATTACCTGTCTACCGATGCTTACCCTTCCACACCTTTTCAAATTATTATAATTATTCTAACATTTATATTTGATAAATTGAATGCTTCTGAAATTAATTAATGCTAATTGTAGACATATCAATAGAAAATATATGGATATTGAAAGGTATGAGAAAGATCGCATGTGATTTACTTATTTCTATTTTTGAACCTCAAATATATAAAAGAGAAGATCGAGGAAGAAAAAGAAGGATGCATGAGTGCCCAAGTCAAGAAGCTCTGAATGTGAGGAGCAGTAACAGAGAAGTACTGTATGAAGGATATTGCATTATATGTCAAAGAAGAACCATCCTGCACATACACTGTGAACCCACATGCACCACAATGATCATTTGAGACAAACTCACTTCAACCCCTTGTGCATCAACTACTCTTGAACAACACCAAAATTTGAGCACTCAAAGATAGAGAGACACTCTGTTTTAAAGAAAACCTTCAGAGAAAGACTTGAACATCAATTTCTTCACTCCAAAGAGTCATGATCTGAATTGCAAACACATAGAGATTTCAAAACTCAAGATTATAATCATAACTCTATTGTGTTTCTTCATTTTACATTTCTTAGAAGTTTGTCTATTTTTTTCACACACTCTCTCATGTGATGAATTGGAGGATATTAAAAATCCTCACATAAAACTTCTCCTTCATTCTTATCCCTCAAATTACTATGGAAGAGACCGTGTCTGGTATGTACTATTTTTTTTCCCACGAAGAACTATGGTAGAGGGTTTGAACCCTGGACAGTTTGTGAAAACTGTCGTAAATCCCGATACAAGTTGTGAATCAATTTTATTGTTAATATAAACTACTTGGTGGCTGGTGATCACTAATTGGAGAGGATTAAGTCTCGACTTGAGACTGAACCTCTTGTTTAACATTACTATGCACTATTATTTGTTGTTCTATGTTTTGTTTAATTTTCGCTGCTTATAATTGTGAAAACATAAAACTATTTTCCATTCACTTTGATAGTTTGTTTTGGTTAGTTTGATTATGTGTTTATTTCAGTATACTTATTCCAAATGATGATGAATTATTTTTACACTAATTTAACTAAGGACTAATCACCCTATTAGAAACTTGTTGACCAACTAGGCATTTACATCTCTACTGCGTTAATTAACTGGTCCATTTCAAATATAGGCGATCCTTCATAAAAAAAATTTTTGAACAGAAATTTGAAGTAGGAACTCAATTCACCCCCTCATGAGATTCCACTCTGACCAACATGTTCTATACTAACTAGTAAGATAGTGATCCATAATTGTTTTAGGATTATAAGGATGGTGATTATTCATTGTAAAAGTTTTATTATGTTCTTAAAATAAATTAACCATGTTTAATATGAAGGGAGTCCAGTTTCTATGGATATATTAATGTGAATAAAATTTTATAGAATTCTAGAGAAGGATTTTCACTAAATATGTACTCAGGTTAACATATAATATAGAACGATTTCTAATATATAGTTACACATCAATTAAAGGATCGGGATGTGTACTCATGAAGAATGACATGTTCATTTATTATTCATAATTCTAATAAATTATTCAAGATAAAAAAATATGTGACACTTGATTTGGACCAAGATTGGAAAATACATTCATTGATGACATATAAGAAACATCTCTATGGTCAAACCTGTGGAAATATATACTAATTAAAAAATTAGAATTTATATATTTTAAAAAAAATAGTTGAATATCTTATAAAAGAGTCAATTTAATTTAATTAATGAATATTAGTACTCAATACATTACAATCCTAGGAAGGGAAAACATGTGTGTGATTCTTTGACTAAGAAGTATCATGCTACCTTATCGATAAAGAGGATTTAAAGAGACCCAATAATCATATATTTTCAAAGGATAGACATTGAAATCAAATGAGAAGATGATAAATCCTATCACACCCTAATGTAAGATCTACTATCCATCAATGTAATGATCAAGGAGAAATATTATGGGGATATAGTGTAATAAAATATTAATGTAAATATTGCATTTTTCATCTTTAAAAATGTTAAAGGTATAAGATTCAATACATTATTATGCATTCCATCATTAGAAAAATTGATGGAGTTATTAGTTGACAAAAATTTATCATTATACTCTACCAATATTTGAATCCAAAAGATGTATAGAGATATTGAGAATCATTTATGGTTAGAAACCATAAATATGAAGAATGCATAGTATGTATCCTGATTCATGGTATTCCATAAAGTTAATGTGGAATAATATTATTTTAAGGGAATAATTAATTATTAATAATACATTTATGAAAATGAGAGAACATAACCATAGATTTCAATATAAGAATTTTCAATACATCCAAAGGTTATAATTTTATTTTTTTGTGGTTGATCACCATATAGAGTCAATGCATCTCATTTATATCCAACAAGCTTTATCACCCAGTAAATATTATAATATATACATAAAGAAAGCGCTAAGTCCTCATAGAGTACAACTATAAATGGTATCTTATCGATATTTGTGGTATACCAATTTGTAATGGAAAATTAAATAATAATAATTATATAAGGGGAATATCATCAACACTTCCTATCATCTCTTGACTAATTCTCAATTTGAAAGGAAAATTGAGGGCATAGATTATTTTATCAGATTATATTAAATTTATTTCGTAGGATGTTTTGGATCAACAGCTTCCAATAGTAGAGTTCTAAACAAATAATGTTTTAGATTATCCCACTGAAATAGAACCATATGAGGTCTGTTATGTAAAGGGGTGCATAACTATAACATCATTGGTAAGTGTTGTGGAGAATAAAATACAAGAAATAGATCATTCTTTATAGATAAAAGAAAATATTCAGACAATTAAATATACAATTAAAAATATTCAGTTTAAATAGAATATTTTTACGATAAATAGGTAACTATATTTTGATATTCATGGAGGGGAGGAACTATTCCTTTGAATATCCTCTTAGAAGAGGGTTATGATATTCAAGAAGAAGGGTGAGATGAGCCCTACATACATTATCCATTTTGATATCATTGATCATGTGTATATGTATGTTTATTAATGTAATCATCCAATTAACCTAACCTAGGTGAATCATGTGATCCATTAATCACTTATATGAAATTTCAAACCATTACATTCACAGACACTAAACTCAAAGGTTGTTCAATTGGAAAATGACCACTAATGATAGGAGAAACTGGTCGAAACAATAGATTTTATAGATATAATACTAGAATAATAACCACTAACCCGGTTAATGTCATATAGAGAATCCATAATATAGAGGAACCAACATGGTAACCAAGATATGAAATGAGGTATAAGTACACATATTTATTTAAACAATGTAATGAATTATTGATGCTGATATTATTTTATGTCGTGCAGAAAGTATCACCCTATGATTTTATTATGTTCTTTTTATTTAAATAAATAATATATTGAATATCTTATATCACATGTAACACCAAACTAAAATGAGTAGTAAAACATTTTTTATATAGGGTTATAACAATTGAAGAAAATAATTAATATATTCAGAGAATAAAATATGAAACTTCATTATGACACATAATATTTGAATACGTCCCCAATATAATAAAAATAACATGAATATAAAATCATTATCCTCTTGTGTTTCAATAAAAGTCATAAGCTTAACTGAAATTATAGAATTTAAAGAATATGATAGAAATTTAATATTAATGAAAAAATAAATTTAAAAACGGTGAATGAATTTAGTGATTTTTATGTCTATATTTAGAAATAAAATATGATATTTATATATATTTCCATCATAAATTTGGTCACTAGAAGTATGGTATTTTTAAAAAATATTCATTTGGTATGATTTTATTTATTAGGCATAGTTATGTTGTGTTATCTTTAGTAAATAATTAAAAATAAAAAAATTCATGATTTATAAATAATTCATTAATGAAATAAATAGATAATATTTAATTGAAATATTTTCTAATAATAATATATTTTTATTCTTTTGATATTATTATTATAATTAAAAATTGATTTGTTCAGTTATCTAAAATAATATCTCCATGTATCTCTTCCTATTAATCATTACAGATACTTATGTATGTATTTAATATATGAATAATTTTTTTTCTTTAAGTTTTAGTCTATGAACATTGATGAAGACTCCCCATAAGATATCATTGTGATCAAAAAGTAACAATTATTAAATCAGAATATAAGTTTCTAAAATTATACTACTCCTAAATAAATGAAAATGTATAGAACTGGGTCTATCATCCTTAATTTAGGGATATATGTAATATATTAATCAAATCTCAATCCTCTAATACATATTGATTCATTCTAGAGATTCTTGGGTCAAATATATCAAAAGAATAAATTTATTTTAAATAAAGATAGGTGATTAACACTAAAAAATTAAAAAAAATTACATATAAAAATAAAAATAATCTATATACCCTTAATAAATTCTAAAATATATGTATAAAAGTATAAACATAAAGTAAATGAATTTAATGAAATTTACAAAAGAAGAAAAATAAAATAATAAATAAAATTAACCTTCTTTGTATTTCCCTATGAAACATATTGATGAACTTATTCGTATGAGGACGACTACAAAATATGTTTTTAAATACATTACTCATCTTCTTATTAAATCCCCTAGAAAATAGGATATTTTTTATAAAGTAAATAAAAAAAATATTTTTTACCTCAAGGATTTTAAAAAATATACATCAAAATTTTAAAAGTGTTTCAAAAAAGTAATGATTCATATGAATGATTAATATACTCAAACATAAGAGTATTAAATTCATTTTTAATGTCAAAAATTCAAATAAAAATATTCATATATAATAGTAAACATAACGCTATTTGAATGTAAAAATTTAATATATAAAAGTATATAAATTCAAATGTAATAGTAACACATAGAAAATGCTTCATATGCTTGTATAATGCTTCATTCAGTGATTCATATCTTATATATTTTCAACCATAACTTATTGGATATAGAAATATTTTTTAATAGAACATTTGGTACCAATATCTTTCCAACTCTCCTATGTTGAATAGTCAGAGTTTCCTTCGAAATAAAATCTATGTGTGCTTAAATTGATATAATTTTGTTCATAGTGAACCTATTCTTCCATTTTTAAATTCTTTTAAACTAATAAAAACATGGTAATATTTTCAGATGAAAATTGATTGATAAAAAATGTGATATTTTAATATATTTACATCCTACATTAGAAGGTCTCCGCTTTATTTTTTACTATTAATGATTCTATTCAAAATTATTCCTTTTAGAATTAAAGTACGAGAGTAATTTCTAAAATCTCTCAACATCTATATTTATTCTTTTTACATAATTTTAATGATAAATAACAATATTATATAGGTTAAATTCCATATTAGATGTAAGTCCCATAGTCCACTTCTTATCTTTTGAAACCTCACCTTTTACATCTATGAATTTCTAAAATAGATTTTCTAAGAATCTTTGACTATGGTAATATAATTTTTCATTTCATCATATTATTTTGACTCATCTTCTTAAAAATACAATGATTATAGATATTTTGTTTCGAAATATAAATCTACCAAGTCCATAGTAGTAATATTATCTATAAATAACATTTCATTTCCTTAATCATTATCATAGAAGTTGTTTAACCTCCACACATCATCTTTATATTCTCATGAAAACTAATATATAAAATAAGATGCATTCGAACATTAAGTCTTCATAAACATTAAGATTTTGTTCCTCTCCACACATATGACTCATATATTTCTTATCCTTATTTCTCATCTTTAAAAAAGCATGTTCAATATGGATTAGTTTCGTACATTCAGAATATATAACATTAGATGAATCTTTCTTCTCATGTTTTTATTTTCGATCCTCTAAAAAATAATTGTTCCAAAAAAATCAATCATAAAATCTTTCGATCCATTAGGAAAAATTTTCATTATGTATGTTTCTGAAAATATTATTCTTACATCATGTAGATGATCTCTTATAAGAACTTAGATTTTAAATCATAAATCCAAAAGGAATCACAATTAAAATTACCATTCTTCCCTTTATAATTCACTATATCTCTAGTCATTATTTTTTATATTACATTAATTTTTAGATCAAATAAACTAATATATGATTCATAATATGTTTATTGTCATTAATAACAGCTATATTAGAAATTCCATTCTTTATGAAGTATGTAAATTACATTCTCAACAAATTTATCTTCTGTAATTTCTCTTTCTCAAAGTGATTGTAGAATTTAAATTATCAGTAGGAAGAATTAGTGAATCTATGATATAGATCCTATAAGAATCTAATCAAATGATTTTAAATATTTAATTTTAAAAACCCAATTTGTTTCAATAGCTTCTAAATTCATGAATTTAGTAGCTTCATATTTTTTCAAAATACTTTATGTTGTTCCGTAGGAAGAATTATTATAATACCAGTTCCATTGAATATCAAAAAATATATAATTATTCAATCTAAAAATCATCTAAAACTCAATATTCCCTTTATGAATAAAATTTTAAATTAACACATTTGGAATAATTTAATCTCCAGTTAACACAAGAAAATTATTCACTGTAGTATTAATAATGTATGTTTCAATTTAGACTCTCTAATATTCATAAATCACTCAATCTAAAAGCAATAATCAATTTATATTTACATTTTATAATTTTTGGATCATAGCCTTTCATGGGGAAAATTTAATTCCACTTTCAATATGTTATGATAAGTAATATCAATTTCAAATATGTAATAATTTAAAAATAAAGATAGACGATATAAAAACAACTATATAAAAATATAAATGGACCAAATTAATGATACCTGATTTGATTGTAAGTGTTCCCCCAATATGAATGATTTAAGGTGGAAGTTAATTGATGTTATGAATAAAGAATACAATTTTAAAACTAATGAATGATAAATGGTGGGTGGTTATATGTTTCTAATAGATCATATAAAAAACAACAATCAATATATATATGTAGTGGAAGATAAATCTCATGAATGTTGAAATATGTATTTGAGGTATAAAATATAATCCCAAATAAGAAAAATCCAAATTAAAAAATGAGACATTATTTAAGATAAAAATATTTATAAACTCCCTTTAAAATAATTCGAATTATATTTCCATTATAATTAAGGGGACTCTTTTATTTTATCTTATAATGGTATTAATTTCAATACAATAACCTAAGGGATATAGGTTCTAAATTATGATCTTTTATGATCTTCCTAATTTTAATGTGATTGTTTTAAAGCCATGAACTTCTTTGATGAACATATTTGTAACATGAAACTCTATCCCTATTTGAAAATTATGATCCATTACCAGTCCAAAACCCTTGGATATTTTTTTTAAAAAATATTCCTAAGAAACATATTTATATCCTCAAAATCTATTTGATGATACATGATTTGAAGAAATTATTAAAAGTATATATACCTAGAGACTTAACAATAATCCATAAAATTTTTTAATCTCTATGTAAAAATGATGAAAAAAATATAAACGAGAACATTTATAATCCCAATATAGTTCTCACATCATGGAAGTATAATTACACTTATTGAAATTTTTATATATTATTTTACATGCATATTATATTCATGCGACTCATTATCAATTTATAGAGTTATTATTTTTATAATTATTTTTCTTCTTTTGGAACGACTGTAATAAAATTAGAGATAGTTTTATCTTCCATTTAATATAATTCAATGTGAGTTTACAATGTTCGAGAACATGAATGTATCAAAATGGGGTCCCTAGAATATTTTGAATTAAAATTTCATATTTCATAAAAAGTGTCCTTATAAAAAAATGTTAGCTCATAATCAAAGGAAATTGTACTATATATTTCAAGGAAATAACAGAAAATATGTTATTTAATCATTGGATAAAAATGAACAGAAATGTCACCGATCAAAAAAATATCTCAACCCACTCTGAGTGGTTCATAACGGAATCATTATTAGTAAAATATTTTATAACATCTTATGAATAATACATTTATTTTTAATCACATTCACCCACTTCTAACCAAAAAAGTAATGATTTAAAACATTTAAAATAAAAATATATTAAAGTAATAATATGAATATATTCATAATAAAGGTTTTTATATGTGAACCCTAAAAGTGAATTATTGTTCTCCCATGAACAACCAAATTTAAGGATATATTCCCACTATATGTCCTCTAACACCTAAATGGCATTCTTATACTATCCATTTCTCTATGAATGGTAGGCAATTCCCAAAACACATGATGTTCATGTGCATTCTAAAATACACACTAGACGCATGATCCAAAATGGAAATATTTTTAAGATGTCATCATATTAGAAATACCATGTAGGAAAACAATTTCCAAGACATATATTCATCCTAGATTATTAATGTAATAGGATTTTCAGATTAGTAGGAAACACACAATATTTTCAACCGGTCATTGATAACCCAAATGATATCACTTCCATGGATCAACCTTGAGAATCCCATCATAATTTATATGGTCTTGAAATCCAACTTCAACATGGTAATTTTAAATGAATAAAGAATACCTATAATCCAGAGATGGCTTTCCATCACCTGCTAACATGTTAATAATTATGAAATGATCTATACTACACACTTCTTTTGTTCGGGCCACTAAAATTTTCATTGGATGCCCTAATAAATCTTGGTTATCCATTAGTGAATAGGATACCTCAAGGTGTGTGAGTCCAATAACATCTTGTATCACATATTTGATTGAACTACTTAGTGAAATATTTTATAAAGAACCTCATCAACATCTAGAGAACAATGAGGTAGGATTTTTATATCATACAAACATTCATTGATAACCAAAAATATGAGTCTAACAAATGAATATTCTTTACCATCTCATGGGGTGATGGTGAAATACTCAAGGATCATAGTGTCTATCTACACTGATAATCATAAAATTAAAGCTGCATCTCATTGATGAGGTTAATCACACTTTAATAATTGAAAATAACGAGTGTCGGCTGCCAAAGTTGGGTAGATGACATGCATTTTTAAACCCCCACATGATAGATTATGTTCTTTTGACTATTTTAAATAATTATTCAATAATTTTTATCAATAAAATTAATCATCTAAAAGATATAAAACCAAAAAAACATTCTGAATATGTGGAATAGTCCCATGTGCTCCACTGACCTATCATAATGCATAATGAAAAAAAAATTAATTAAGAATCTCATGCCTATATAATACTTTTATGACATGGATATACTGTACCATATGATCTGAAAAAATTCATTATGATGATATAAGATATGAAGGATTCATACTATATGATTCAACCTTTTTGTTTCATATCCATTGGCCTTCCTATAACTATTTTACAAAAGTAACTAAAGAAAATTAAAGAAATAAATTCAAAATATAACTACTTTTTCAAAATCATGAAAAAACTCATGTGATAGAAATTAATCATAAAAAAGGTAAAATGATATATGATTGACAATAACATTCCTCTTTTAGCCCCCCAATACAAAAATTTAATGAATCATAGTGGTTTCTTTATGTATTATAAAATCATCCCAAGAAAAATCCATAAATCAAGTGATCAAAATTAGTATTTAGGGGAATTATGGGGAAGGTGGAGAAAAAAGGATCTCAAATGAATCTATAATTATGAATAATATCTAATCTTTTTAGATCAAGGTATTTTTATAAAATGGATAAATAATGGGAACGATATGTTTTTCTGGAAAAATTACTCAGGGGTTCGCCCTCTTCACATTAAAAATCAATGGGGATAAATTAAATTCATGTTATTAAACTTCATAAAAAATACACAATGCATCAATTATATGCTAATAGATTTCACTATATTATAAAAAATTAATTAAAATCTAATTTTAATGACTTTAGCTTCTTAGTGCGTTAGAATCTGGTTCGATAAACTATTTTTCCAACTAACCTCTCAATGTCATTCAAATAGTTTCTCAGTCGTTAGTATTATAACCCACCAAAGGTTACCCCTATAGAAATCTAAAAATTATCTATTAGATATTTTTACCCCTCTACTTACCACCTAAAAATATATTCAAATCCAAATTAATTAGAACAAATATATATATTCTTTAAAAAATAAATTATCCAAATTCAATATTGAATTAAAAAAAGAAATTTTAAATGTTGAGAAGATAAAAACCATAAAGACTTGGGGTTTTATAAAAAATAATGTAGATGGAGAGTATTGGAATAATTTACCCATATTAGAATGCATATCTAGATATTGTACACATTTATGCGATATCCACAATAATAAAGTATAACACCATGTTTAATTACAAGGATACTTAATCATTTTAATGAAAAGGAATCAATAAAATCCTTCAATTCATACATTTTTTAAATTTTCATCTATTTCATCCTCCTAGTTCTCTCAAGGGTCCTATAGTTTAACTGTTTCTCCTCTTCCTTCATTGTTTGATCCATAAAAAAATATTCATAAAATTTAATGTTAGAAATTATTAAACTTCTCTCCCACATATTACTGGTCATATTGCGACATCGTTGATTTGTTGTATTGGGTTTAGATTAGTTTTTTTTTTAATTTTAGATAGAGTATTTATGTTTAGGATACTTATTTGGATAAATAATTGTTATATACCTGGTCTAAATCAATGAATACTAATATTACATTGTGATTTTTGGGAAATAACCATATAATATGTTACGATCTTAGTTATAATAACCATGTAAACTAAGAACACAATATGATTTTTGAGGCGGGGGGGGGGTAACTGATTAATTTTTAGGTGCACCATGATGAAAACTATTAATGGTAACCCTTCATGTTTTGATAATGTGGATAGTCAGGAATGCATAATATCATGCACTACATTAAAAAATATTATTGATATCCACTAAATTTGGTTCAATTTCTATAATTTTTTTTTTAATCTCGATATTCGTTATTTTACTATCATCAACACCCAAAAATAACCCTAACTAGGATTATGATTTCCATGGGTAATTTTTGAGATTTGATAACATATATGTATCATATTATCTCTAATACTGGGTAATTAAGAATTTGATCAGTGTTAAGATGTTTTAAATTGCCACAACTCTTAATCTCAACATTTATCTCTCTTTTCCTCTCACAAAGAAGATCTATCCTTGTAGATAAAATCATGAGTATTAAAAAAATGGTAGAATAAAATATTTTCATATGGATAATGAAAAAATGTGTTGTTATGATGATATAATATATTGAATCTTCATGATCATATTCAAATTTAGATTCATTGGAATTCAATAATTCATGTATACTATATGTGGTTCTTATTTTGTACACTACCAATTATAAACAATTTATCTGTGATTCAATGTGCAATTTTAAATGTTTAAACCTGATAATTTTTTTTATAATTACCTATATGAATTGATTTAAAAATATTATAGTTTTTTAATTTTTAAATTTTTCTTCAATTCAATAAAAACAATATTTTTTTGATATATAAAATCATAGAATTTAATTTAGTAAATTAGTTAGAGTCGTAAAAATACCAATGAACTGTGGTGGTTTTATTTAGTTTGAATGGGTAATTTAGATGTAAATATATTTAGGTGATGTTGAAGAGAACAATAAGTCTATAATTTTTTTGAACCCCAAGATTAATGATGATTACCATTGAATGGTGCAATTTGAAGATATCACTTCATTAAATGAGATGAAAATTAGATTTATATAATTAGTGTTTATACTACCTTCAAATGATTATATTTGAAACGATCATTAAGTAATTTGTAAATAGATATTGAGATGTTTCTTAGTATGGATAATTCTATATATATGATGATTATGGAGATGATTTTTTTGGGAATCAATGTAAAGAACAAATTTTTTTTAATAGATTTGATTATAACTAATTTATAGAGGTTAAGAAAGATGGACATGTTGGAAAATAATTATGCACTTCAGAAGAGTGAGAATACATCCTTGGAAAATCAAGATTAAAAAAATAATATAATAAATGAATAATATATGTTAGATGATGGATAGAAAATTCAATGAATGAATTTGAAATAGATATGGTAGTGGAGCTCCATTAAATCGAACGATGCAAATTAATCTTTTTATAAAAAGAAATAGAATTTATGTTTAAGAGATTTTATATTTTTAATAATTTCCAAAAATCATTTATGTTATTTTGAGATTATTTAATGATAATGTAAAATCCCTTAGATGTATTGATAAAATAGATTATGTAAATATTTATGTAAATATTTATGGAAATTTTAAATTGAAAAAGGGAACCAACATGTGAATGTAATTTTGAAACTCTGAAAAATACATAAGGGTTTCCTAGACTATACCGATTGAAAAATTAACAATTTTCAAAACCACATTATGATAGGAAAAAATAATAAGGTTGAAACACAAGGTTCACCCCAATAATATTCTCCCTTAAAAAAAGGCATCCAGAACATACATAAAAAAACATTGCATTGTATTTAAAATATTGTGAATATATATGATTTATTAACAACATTAACTCTGAAATTTGGAAAACTATCAAGTGATACTATGTTACATAAAGTTAAATACTATGAAACATAATATTAATTTAGAAAATGTTGTTTGAAAATTGGAAAAGGAATGGAATAATAAAATTTACACTATGTGATGAATAATGGTTTCTCAGATAATTTATTCCATGAAAATTAAAATTCATAGATAAGTATCGTGATACAAAAAACAAAGATACATTATTTGTAAGATTCATAATAGTTATCACATTTAGTATTTAATAGTGGTACAAAACATTCACGAAGTAAAATTAGAAAATATTTGAAAAAAATGTGATATATAAACATCCTCATGAAAATATTTCAGAGTGACATGGATATCATGATAAATAGGTAATGGTTTTTCAGATAGTGTATAGTGGAAAATTAAAATTATTTATGATTTACTCCAAGATGCATAAGTGTATGTTTCAGGATATGTAGAGGTACATAGGGGGCTGAATTTTGAAATGGTAACAAGGCCTTACTGTGATACGTAAGATTGATTTAGTCATTTTTATGATTCATTCTATGATACATAATGAATATTAGTAAAATTAATTAATTTCTATATGATATTTAAGTGTATATCCAATCATTGATTTTATATGTAAAAGTTTAATAGATTTTATATAAGGTTCACTTTGTCAACCAGTATGATATGTAAAGGCCTTCATGAAAATATACTAGTGTCTTCAGGTGATATGAAAGGGTTAATCGATTATAAAAAATCTTATATTTCTTGTGAAACAAACCATATTATTTTGACATGTTCCCAATATATTAAAATATTAGGTTGATAGTTTTTAAATAATGATACAATTTGAGTCAGAATGAGAAATGATGGAGGCAATAAATGATCTATTATTTCAATATTTTCAAATTAGATGATTTTAATTGATAAATGTAAAAAACATTAATGGGTTGTTTCCACTAAAATATTGAAATAATATTTATGATATTTTATGAATATATAAGAACATACTGAGAATAATTTAAGTTAATAAGAGATTAAATATTCCAATATAAGGATTTGAGTATTAAATCAGGGAGAGAATATTGAAATATCAGAGTTAATATTTTATTAAAGATCATGAATATTTAAGTGATAAATTATCCAATTGAATTTAGTGGTTATAGATCTCATTCATTGAGGAAGAAAAGGAAAAAACAAAATAGATGAAGAATAATAAGAAGGCACTAAGATACATCCTATGATATCACAATATCATAGAATCCAGATAAGAGAGAGAGAGAGGGAGAGGGTAAATGAGAGTATGAATAATATAATAGGTTATCTAGGAAGATGCAACAAATATCTTTTTTAAAATATGTGTGTCGACATAATTATATAAGAACAAGAAGATTGAGTCATATATGGCCAATGATCCCAGTCCTGAATAAGATCAAGAACCCTATATCCTTAATGAGTCTAAAGCGCATTAGAGTATAGCCTATAATAAATTAGTTTACAAATAATCTATTTGAGGATTGAAATATGATTGTTATTATTTCATTACATCTTGAAGGAGAAGGAAGATCTTGTTTTGGATTGTGCTTTTAAGTAACATATATAAACTAATGGAATCCAATATAAAGAATTAATCATAATATTTTAAAGTATTTAAGAGACAATAAAGGATTTTTGAGAGAAACTTATGGAGTTTAAGTTGATACCTCACCCACCCATATCAACATAAGTGATTTATTATATATTATCATCTCATAATTAACCTGAACATAAAGAGTAAATTTCCATATTGCGGTATAAACTTGTAATAATGATATATAGAACTATATTAAATTATTTAATCCCTTTATTATGGTAATCGTGTGGTGGGTAATCAAATGAGAATCCAGATAAAACTTACATGATAATATATTCTTGAATATTTAGAGCGGAATGTAAAATAAAATAAACTATTCTATAAAAAGGTTATACTGATTCACCCCCCCTCTTAGAGTGATTGCACAAATTCATAGGACTATTTTTTTATATCTAGGAAAATTCATTATTCCTTTGATTGAATGAACATTACTTCCCCATTTTTCAATATTTTTGAATTTTATATTAATGAAATAGGAATAATTTCATTAGATGAAATATTTAGTTTCAATTAATGTTAATGATAATATTGATGTTTTATAAAAATTCAAAAACATATATATAAGAAAGAAAGAAAATAGTATGATAAAAATATTAAATTGAAAATTTATTAAAACACTATTTGATGGTTATTATTGATTTAATGCTCCTATTTTATTTTTTCAAAGGTTTTTGTTTGACGAATAAAATTCAATATGTGAATATTATAAGTTTATTTAATCATTTTAAGACTTATAATTTGAAGTTAATATATTATTAAAGAATTATTATATTAATGTATTCATATAAATAATTTAGATTATTAGGGAGATATATATTGAAAAAACATACATGTTTATAGATGGAGAATATTTGAAAAAATAATTAGCAATTTAGTTGTAAAAGTGAAAATATCTCATTAATGAAGTGAATGCTACGGAGAAATCAGTAATGATTCATAAAGAGAAATTTTATGTAGATAATGAATTACTTAAATATAATATTTATGATAAATATAAGGTCACTATAACTATTGAAGATGAAATCCATGAAATGGATGAAACTCAATAAGTATCCATTGATTCAAAAAATGATCAATTTTTATCAAATATGAAAGCATAATAGATTTTTGATAATTATTTGAAGGAATAAATTAGGTTTCCATAGGATCATATTGAGAAAGTTAATAAATAATGGTAATATAGATTGAGTTTAGTTGAATTTGATAAAAATAATATCTTGGTAGCGTCCCTTGAATTGGAAGTGAAATTGGGAAATCCACAATAAACAAATGAATAATCTTCTGAAAAAACTGAAAGAATATATGCTTTCTGAAATAATTATCTTCAGAGTTTTACATCCAAGAACGATGATATTAGTCGAAAAATGTATTTATAGAATTTAATGATAAATACAATAAATTATCAATGAAAAATGAAACAAATTTTCAATAAATATATTATTTTACTAACAGTAATGGATTATCTTGTGATTTTTTAAAGGAGAAAATTTGTTCGATGACATATAGGATACGCCACATCGAGCTTAAAAAAATATTATTATATAAAAGAGACCATAATAACCTACCCAATAATTTATAAATTGGGAATAGGAATAAATGATATATTTAATGAATATTTAGGTCTTGATGAATATAAATTTATTGGTATATTATTAGGAAATAATAAAATAATTTATAGTAAAGTCATTTCAATCTTTTGAAGAATATATTAATTAAAAATGGGAGTTATTTTATTTTATGGATGAATGTTATAATTAATTTCATGGATTTAATGAAATTTTAATTGACAAAATCAAAGTCAATTTTAAAAAAATAATATCAAAGTTAGTTTATGGTTAATGTTTTATAATTTTCAAAATAAGTTTTTTTTATGAATAGTAAAAAATACTAATTTTTATAGAATATATTTTGTGATATCGTGAAGAAATAATTATAAAATAAAAAACAATTAAACTATTATAATGAATAAAATATAAAATATAAATATTATAAATAAATAATTCATAACTGCAAACACATTGGGTATGTTGGATGTTTACCATGATCGTTATACCAAGTTTAACTATAACAGTTATATCCAAATGTAAACATGAGGGTTATTTCAAGTATATCAATTAGGGTTATTTAATGTAAGCCATGGGGGTTACATCATAAATATGTATTATAGGAACATTATTCCCCAACTTACATATATTATTTATTTATTTCTGTTTTGTTTTTACAGATATCTCATGTTTTCACAAACTAAGGTATTGGGTTTATAATAAAAAAATGTATACATTAATTATAAGGGTTAATAGTATAATATTGTGAAAATTATTTCTTGAGTTTATCATTTCTTCAATAAAACCATTATGGGAGTTTCACATTAATTTTACTATGAAAATGTTTTATCAAAATCATTGGTTGGAAAAAGTTATTTCTTGGGTAATAAAATGTTCATTTTTGAGCTCCATGTTTACATTAAAAAAGGAAAATGCTTATAAGTATCATAGACTAAAAGTTTATTTCTTTAAATTTATATCCCTTACTGAGGATTTTCTTCTCATCGCATGTTTTAATAATTTTTCATAGGTTTTACCAATGGTTAAAAAAAATTCATGTTTAATTTCATTAAAAACTTTTATTAAAAAATATCCTATTTTGTTTTAAAGGATTCATATTTTTCAAAAATAGATTATGAGTAGAAGTGTATATATTGTAATTTATGAGATTTAATTTATAATTAATGAACTAATTATATAAAAATATAACTTGAAATGATCCTTAGAATTTTATGAAGGTGAATTATAGTTTATAAATACTAGATAATGTAATTTTTGAGGTTGGGTCCATACAGTTGATATAATCGGTAGGGTTTAGAAATCTTTGGTAATTAAAATATATTATATAAGGTTTTTTAAGAATTATATCATCATTTTTTTTATAATTTTAATGTTTATCATTATTTAAATTTTTTTTAACCACTTCTGAGGCTCTATGTTCTGATATTTTATGTTGACTAATGGTATTTTTAGAGAAATTTTTTTTTGACGTTATTATGATGTCTCGGCCTTAAACATTACATAATCTTGAATAATGTCAAAAATTAACATTGAGGATCTTTTTTGGTTTTGAGTTTCAGAGACTTAGGCTGTAACTATTACATATCGACTTGAATATTAATAAGTAGACACTTCTACTATAACTGCTTTTTCACAAAAATAATACTCCTTAAATAAAACAAGATTTCTTTTCTTGATATAAATCTTCTTGAATAATTATTTTCTCTTACCCTTCATTATAACTTGTTAAAAACCATTCAAAAACATGGTATGCGCATAAAAATACCAGTAAAATTTATAGAATAATGAAAGAAAATATTAACCAATCAATAGATACAAATCAATGAAACCCTAATTTTAAATCAAAACATACCTTCTGAAATCAAAATATTTATGAATAATACATAGTAATCATAAATCATAAGGGTATCATTAGGAATACATAACATACATACATTGTAGCTATCACAGCTATATAGGGAGTCACATTTGAAATAACCGTCATAGTATTTTCCTTAAATATCTTAGGAGAAACATTCTTGATTACCTCTGTCATGTTACCCAATGCATCAGAGAGATATCTCGAGGTCACCCACCCTAGGTTTATCACAGATACACCCATATATGCAAACAATGCTCAATAACCATAACATATTAATAACACATAACAAAATCATAATGGAATGATAAAGTCTCTACATTCCAATCACAATATACAAAATCAATATATTGAAATAAACAATGCTTTATCAAGTCATTTTCAAAACCATTTAAATCCTTTAATAAAGTGATTTTTGAATCAAAGTGTCCCATAACACATTGAACCATTTAAATGAATTATCATTTGAAACCATTAATATCCATATAAATAAATTCTAAATACCATTTTTAAAACATGTACATTAATGAGAAATATTTATAAGAATTAATCTTTTAAACATTTAAAATGATATTTTAGTTAATGATATTTTAATAAAATGATAGATGCTTGAATACAAATAATTGAGGAATAAAATTTAATCAGAACATTATAATATCATGAAAATAAATGGATTCATTATATAATATGCCAAAGGACACTATATACACCACATATTAGTGAATAGGTGCATAACAACACTGAAGTCTCAATGGAATATAAATTGAGACGAAATCCCTTATAAAAATGTATCCTTAGAATAAGGATAAATCAACTACATAATAATGTGTGAAAAATAATAATAAACTCAATATAAGTGGATAATATGTTTGAAATAATCATAGGTTATTCACACATATTCATAGCATGACATATTCAAGAAGTAGAAGTTTAACCCAAAGAATTGAAATTGGGGGTATAAGTTCCCTTACCGAAATTTGACAGCCTAGTGGCATCACATTAAAATTCATAAAATGAATTGATGAGATAGAAAATTGTATCTCATAACTTGGAAATAAAATATAAATCAATTATGATATATAATAACATATCCCAACATAATAAGATGTAAATTAAAAGGCATAACAAAAATAATTCTTTTTAAAATAGTGGAGGGTGAAAAGGTTCTCTTACCGAATTGGTAACTTACAAAACATAAAACCCATGAAAGAAGGATCATTGAATGAAGATGTAAATACCCATAAATGAATTTATATTACACAAATAGTATAAATAATTGGAAATATGTATACCAGACAATGGATAGAGTGAAAAATATAGCATGAATCTTACGAGGATAAAAATTGAGATGAAAATCATTTACCACATTTTAATTAATCAATTTGTATGACCAAAAGTTAATAACCATCAAATAAATAACAAAATACCATGAATATATATATAATAATGATAATATATATCAAATTTCAGTACAAAATACACCACATGCAATAAATATGTGGCGTATAATGGAAATCTCACAGAATTAAAATTGAAATAATAAATCCCTTACCTCATGTCCGACTTGACTTATTTTTTCCTTATTATTCCTAAATAAAAAAATATTGTTAATTTATAGTTTCTTAAGAACCCATTTCATGTTTATTATTATTTTTATATCACTTATTACCATGTTATAAACATTATGAAATCATTTAATTTAATAATGGACGTTTTCTCGATATTTGGCACTTGAGTCAAAAATAGACTTCTTATAATTACAAGTTGTCATTGTGGTCAATATTCCATTGTATACATAATTATATTCGTTATTTAGATATCATATATATAATATATTTTTAGTATATATATGTATTTATAATAGTACATATCATTTTCAGATAAGAAATGAAATGCACCGTTCATGGAGACGGTAAGCTGTACGTACGCATGAACGCTACTTTCATTTCTATTTCATATTTTAATGGAATGAAAAAATAATGATACATATTTATATTATAATTCTAGTATAATATAATATATAATATCATTAAATCCATCCTTTATACTTCCCACATATGGCATTAACGAGTCATATCACTTTGAGGGGGTGGTACTCCGCACTTCCTCAAATGAAATTATCGCGTTTACCCATTATAGAAACCAAAAAAATATGCTATAAATAGAAAATACAGAAGAATAAAGAAAAAATAAACATAATATATATCATATATAATTATAGTTCCATCATAATTTCTACCATGAGAGGTGGTAGGAGATAATCGAACAATCATCGTTTTGTGAGGCGTTAGTTTTCCATCCATAGAAATAGTATGCCCATCACCCATTAGATGGAGGTGTGCTATAAGTGTAGTTCGAATAATTTTCATAAAAAATAATAGTATATTTAGGAAAATATTATTTTTATAAAATATATTAATAAAAAGAGTTTAGGGGTTGGATATGTAAAATAAAATAAAATAATATAAGAGAAACTTTTACCATTAATTTGATAACTCCCAATGGATTAAACCAAAAGGACATCTTGAAGTGACTTCGGCCTAAGGTAAGGCTTTTAGGTGTAAGAGAGGGATATTGAGAGATTACTTGGATAGGGTTTGGACGAACCACAGGGCTTTAGAGGTGTGAGTAATGAGTTAGAAGTGAGGTATTTTTTTAAGGTGGAGGAGGGGCTTTTTAGGAAACTGTGAAAATATTATTTTATTATATATTGATATTCTGTTTCTAAAGGTTCAAAACTAATTAATGTAAAATATAAGATGAATAATGGACTAAATAAAATTATCCAATAAGAATTGGACATGTCTTGGATATTGTTTTAATATTTATAATTTTATTTTTTTATATCATTTACTAATGAGGTAAATACTTCATCATTATTATGTCATAAATAATTTAATTTATTTGATGTCAAATTTTTTTAAAACAAATAAAATAATGTATTAAATATTTTTATCTTTTCAAATAATATTTATAGTCGAAAATATAACTTATATAAACCTATTTAAAAATTAATTTACTAAAATATATTTGTTTATTCCATTTTTGTCTTTACTTTATATTAATTAATCTGAAGTTTCATTATCACTCCCAAGTGGCTCCATGGGCCACCCGAATCTACCCATGGATTCCCATGGTCATCCATGACTCATCAAATAAGGTTAAGACAAGTGTTAATTTTTTTTTATTATTATGATATTTTTTTACCTTAAATTCCCTATTTATCTTTAACTGCAGTAAATAAAATTCAAAAGTTACTATTCACAAAAAATTATTTTCATCTTATTGAACGAAATTTTACTTACTAATAACAACCATGTATGTCGGATTTTTGAAATTCAATTCACAGAAGCAGTAAAAAAAAATTTAAATGAAAAAGTCAGTTTTTTAACTACTACTTTGTGGTTTCATTATTCATCAAAAATTGAAGTTTCACATAAAAATACAAAAAATTAAGTCTAAGATATATTCAATATTTAAAATTAAAAAATTATGTCTATTTTAAAAATCTAAAAACATAGAATATTGATAAATTAATTTAAAATTAATTCCCGTTGTCATAACAAAAGACATGTTTTTAGGAAATATTAACTATCAAAAGATTGACAATTGTTAATGTCCAATTTCAAAGTGAAATTAATTTAAATGACCAAAATTGGATTAAATGGTAAAAATATAATCTAATTACACTTTAAAACCAATTAAAAAGATAATATAACCATATAAATAAATTATATTAAAAGGTAGTTTTGAATTAAAATACAACATTTTTCACTTTTCATTAAAAATTGATTTTTTTGAGAAAAATACCAAAAATTTACGCAAATAATATTTTGATGTCCTAATTCTGAAGAAGATTTTAATTTTTTAAAATATAAAATATAAAAGTGACCGAAACTAGATTTAATGAGTGTTCTCCATTAAAAGTTGGTAAATCAACATTTTAAACTAAATTATGCTTAAAATTAGATTCATTATCATTTTAAGCCTCCAAATTTTATTAGATAAATATAAAAACATATAACAAACATGTATAATAATATTTTAGTTTGTTATGTTCATTCCCTCTAATAAAATTTCTAGGCACTAACTACCATTTAAAATAATAATATTATATAATTAGTGTACAACGTAAGATTTTAAAGAAACCAATTGTTGCATATCGGGTACGACATCGAACAAAGAATCCCCTTAAAAGTAGAATTAATATTTAATTCAAAAATATTAATAAATATGAAAAATGTTATTTTCATTATTTACCTGGGATATTACATCCTTCCCCCCTTTTTGGGAATTGCATCCTTGCAATTTTAAAACTAGGCTTGGAAACTTCAATAAAAGTCCCACATCGGAAAAGAGTCAATAAAACTATCACTTTAAATGAAAGAAAGAGAAGTACAATGGTCACCCGAGATAACCGATACTAGGATTCCATGTATAAAAACATTGATATGGAAGAGAGAACAAATGGTCAGGTTTGGATGGAGAGTGATAGAAAACAAGAGTAGGAGAAAGTTGACCACTAGAAAATCACAAACATATGATGTGTTAAATGGTCCTTGATTACCCGGTAGGAAACACAAACCAACAATGTTTTTGTTTTATATTCATTTTCATAATTTTCAAGAATTATTTTACTAAATATAGTAAGAACATAAAGAAATATACTTACCTTCAAGTATATTTTAATCCTTTAATAATTTTCTACCAAAAACTAATTGTTTCTCCAAAAAATGAGCATTCAAAAAGGCATGGTCACATCAAAAGAACAAGATTCATCTTCTAGAGAATCACATAATCCAAAAAAAAAAAGATATATATATTTACCTTGACATTACACATCAACTAAAACCAAAATGGTTAGTACGAGATCACATAATCCCCAAAAAGTGTAATCCATTATAAAAAGAAATACAACTATTAATCTCCAAAATTAAACAAATAGTACCCAAAGTTCAAGAAAGACCATTCAATACGCAAATTACATTAAAAAATTTCTAAATAATGCAATCTAATATTGAAACCCAAAACTCATAAGGATTTAATCACATAGTCTTCCATAGTAAATCTTAACATTTTACTCCAAAAACAAATACTACTCTTAATGTCTCATAATAAAGCACAATTAACCAAATAAAATATTCTCTATGATAGGTTAATCAATTTTATAAAAAACACAAATCTCTATATTTCCATAATAAAAATATATATTCTTCCAAAATAAAATTTCAACCATCACTTCATAAATGTAATCAAATAATATTATATTTTTCTTAAGCATACAATGTTCCCAAAAGAGAGAACATCTTCAAAAATCACTTTTATCACATAATCACCAAGTAATTTTCTTATACTAAGGATATCCATTTGATAAAACATATGATCCCAAATCAACTTATTCTTGATCAAAAAAATCATTTAACTAAAAAAATATTTCATACTAACCTGGGGCTTCACATAGTCTAGTGGTAGGAGATAAATCCCAATCGTACTTTGTTTGTGGGTTTTATTCCCACAGATTTGTTTGACGTAACGGTTTGTCACACGGTCTACTTGTTTTCCTTTTTATAAAACTCAAAAATAACCCTAACATATTTTAATCTCAATGGTTTACTTATAGCTCTCATTTTTATCCCAATTCATTATGATCTGAACATCTTAATTCTTGAAGTCTTATATATATTATCATTTTATTTATTTTACCACCATATGATAATATAAAATGATACCCAAAATAAATAACATCATACAATGATCATGGTGTCTATTTGGTTTCATCATCATCTTGTTCACATAGGTAGAAGGTATATGCATTTAAATAATGATTTAGTGATCCTTCAAAATAATTTTATTCCTTCGTCCAAATACACCTTGTACAACATGGTTCATATGGATGTTAACAGTAAAACAGTTTTGGAAAAAAATCATGTATGACATATAATTTCAAAACATCAGATAAAACATGATTTCTATAAAATAGTTATACCGTATTTGAGTTGAAACTTTCAATTAATGGTCCTTTTATAATAACATTGGTATGTGTTGAGAAACTATATTTTAAAAGGAAATATATATAGGTTGCACAAGGGTATCCTTCTTTATCCCCTTTTTCAAAATCATAATATTCTTAAAAATCTTGTGATAAGGTAAAATATTTGAAAATGACTTGATAATATTTACCTTTCTTGAAAATATGAGAATATTTTGAAAATAGAATTTTTTTTAAATACAATCCTTGATCCATGGTGGTAACGAGGTATAGTGGAGGTGTTTGATACCTCAAAAAACTTCTTTCATGTGAGTTGTAAGCTAGAAAATGGTTCACATTCATCTAAACAAGGCTTTACAATAATTATTGAAAGAATGTCATCATGAAGATATAGGAATGTTGTTTGAGATCCTCCTCCTTCCATTGGTAGCTTACTTTCCATGATCTCAAAAAGTTATAAAAAAAGTATTGAACTGAAATTATAGACAAAGGGACTAACCATGTGTCTAATGAGAACTCCTAATCCATAGATTTTTCTAAACCAACCATTCATACCAACTATAAGGACCCTTCCTTAAACATTAAATAATGTTTAATTATGTAAATAATCCACATTGATGATCTTTTCAGGTTTAGAGTTTTAGAGATTTAGCCTATAACTATTACATATCAACTTGTATATTACAAATTAGGCACTTATACTAAAACTAATTTTTTACAACAATAAAACTCCTGAAATAAAACAAGAATTCTTTTTTTGATATAAATCTTCTTGAGTACTTCATTTCTCTTAACCTTCTTTATAACGAATGAAAAACATTTAAATAACATGGGATGAACATAAAAAGACTAGTGAGGTTTATAGAATAATGAAAGGAAACATTAACCCATCAATAAATACAAATCAATGAAACCATAATTTTCAATCAAAAAATACCTTCTGAAATCATATTATTTATGAATAACACATAGTAATCATAAATAATAATGGTAAATTGAGAAATACATATCATAATTACATTATAAGTATCACAACTATAGAGGGAGTCACATTTGGAATACCCATACCAATATATTCCTTAAATCTATTCGGATAAACATTCATGTTTACCTCCATCATGTTACCCATGCATTGGAGAGCTATCTCAGGCACACCCGCCCTAGGTTTATCACAGGACCACCTGTATACGTAAACAATTCCCAATAACCATAGAACATTCATTACACAGAATACAATCATAAAGTAATGAAAACATTTCCATATTCAAAACACAATATATCAAATCAAGATATTAAAATAATAAATTATTTATCAAATCATTTTCAAAAACATTTAAAACATTAAATATAGGTATTTTTGAATCAAAGTGTCCCATACCACATTGAATCTTTTAAATGAATTATCATTTGAAAACATTAAGGTCTATATAAATAAATCCTAAAAACCATTTTAAAAACATGAACATTAATAAGAAATATTTACAAGAATAAATATTTTATACATTTAAAATTATATTTTAGTAAAAGTGTTTTTAACAAAATGAGAGATCCTTGAATACAAATAATTGAGGAATAAAATTTAATAATAACAATATAATATCATGAGAATAAAGGGATTCATGATATAATATGCTAAAGGACATTATATAAACCACATATGATTGAATTGGTGCATAAAAAAATGAAGTCTCAATGGAATACAAATTGATACGAAATCCCTTATAAAAATTGTATCCTTAGAATAAGGATAAATCAATTGCATAATAATGTTTGAAAAATAATAATAAACTCAATATAAGTGGATATTAAGTTTGAAACAATCAAAGGTTATTCACACGTATTCATATCACGACATATACATGAAGTAGATGTTTTTTCCCAAGAATGGAAATTAGGTGAAGAATATCCCGTACAGAAATTTGACAGCGTAACGACGTCACATTAAAATTAATATAATTATTTGATGAGAGAGAAAAGGGTATATAATAACTTTGACATAAAATTTATAGAAATTAGGATATATAATAACACATTCCAACATAATAATATGTAAATTAAAAACATAACAAAAAGAAGTCTTTTATAAAAGAGGAGGCTGAAAAGGTTCCCTTACCGATATGGTAACTTACGAAAAATACAACCCATGAAAGAAGGATCATTAAATGAAGATGTAAATTCCCATAAATGAATTTATATTACAAAAATAGTGAAAATAATGGGCAGTACGTACACCAAATTATGTAAATAGTGACAAATATATCATGAATATCACGGGAATAAAAAGTGTGATGAAAATCTCTTACCATGTTGTAATCAATCAAGTCGTATGGCCAAAAGTTAATAACCATAAAATTAATCTTATAATACCATGAATATAAAGATATACATGATAATATATATCAAATGTAAGTACAAAATATACCACATGAAATAAATAAGTGATGTACTATGGAAATCTCATAGAATTAAAAGTGAGATAAGAAATTCATTACCTCGTATCCGACTTGACATATTTGTTCCTTGTTCTTACTAAATAATAAAATAAAGTTTATTTATACTTGAATAAGAACCTTTTTACAGTTTATTTTTCTTTTTATATTACTTATTAACATGTTATAAATATTATGCAATCAATTATGTTAATAATGGTTGTTTGCTCGATATTTGGTACTTGCGTAAAAATGGACTTCTTATAATTACAACTTGTCCTTGTGGTAAATAGTCCATTTTCTCTAGAATGATAATGATTATTTAGATATCATAAATATCATATATAACCAGTATATATATGTATTTATAATAGTACATATCATTTGTAGAGAATAAATGAAATGCACCGTTCATGGAGACGGTAAGTCGTACGTACGCATAAACGCTACTTTCATTTCTATTTCATAATTTAATGGAATGAAAACATAATGATACATAGTTATATTATAATTAAAGTATAATATCATATATAATATCATTAACCCAATCCTGTATACATCCCACATATGGTATTAACGATTCATATCACTTTGAGGGTGTGGTAGTTTGCACTTCCTCAAATGAAATTATCACATTTACCCATTATGGAAACCCTAAATGTATGCTATAAATGGAAAATACAGAAGAATAATGAATAGATAAAAATAATATATATCATATATAAATATATTTCCATCATATTATCCACCATGTGAGGCGGTAATAGGCAATTGAACAATCATCGTTTTGTGAGGCGTTAGTTTTCCATCCACATAAATAGTATGTTCTTCACCCATTAGACGGAGGTGTGTGTATGTGTAGTTCCAATAATTCTAATAAAAAAATCCTAGTATATTTAGGGTATAGTTTTTTTTATAAAATATAGGAATAAAAAGAGTTTAGGTGTTGGAGATTTAAAATAAAATAAAAGAAGTTAAGAGAAAGTGTTACCTTTAATTTGGGTAACTCCCTTTCGTTTGATCCAAAAGGACTTCTTGAAGTGAAATCTTCCTAAGGAAAGGCCTATTGGGGGAATAAAGGGATCATAAGAGATTATTTGGGTTGGGATTGGATGTGACAATGGGATTTATAGGTGCAAAGAATGAGTTATAAGTGAGGGATTTTTATAAGGGGGAGGGTCTCTTTAGGAAAGTGTAAAAATAATATTCTATTATATAATGATATTCAGTTTCTAAAGGACCAAAACTAATTAAAGTAAGAGATAATATGACTAATGGTCTAAATAAAATCATCCAATAAGTATGATATAGGTTTTGGTCATTGTATAAATATTTATAATCTTATTTATTCATATCATTTATTAATGAGGTAAATACACCATCATTATTGTGTCATAAATAATTTAATTTAGTTGATCTCTAAAAATTTTAAAAAAATACTATAATGTAGGAAATATTATTATATTTAAAAATAATATTTAAAGTCAAAAAGATAACTTATATAACCCTATGTAAAAACTAATTTACAAAAAGATATTTGGTTATGTCATTTTTGTCTTTACATTAAATTAATTAATCTAGTATCATTATCACTTCCATGTGGCTCCATGGGGTCCCAAAATCGACCTATGTATTCCCATGGTCTGCCATGACTTATCCAATAAGTTTAGGACAAGTATTAATGTAAGTTTTTATTATTATGATATTATTTTTACCACAAGTTACTCTATTTACCTTCAACCGCGGTAAATAAAAGTCAAAAGTTACTATTCATTGAATATTATTTTCAACTTATTGAACCACATTTTACTTACTAATAACATCCATGTATGTCAGATTTTTGATATTCAATTCACAGAAGTGGTAAATTTTAATTTAAATGTCAAAGTCAATTTTTTAACAACTACTTAGTGGCTTCACTATTAATAAAAAATTGATGTTTTTCAGAAAAATACCAAAAATTCAGTTTGAGCTATATTTGATATTTCGAATAAATAATTGATTTCTATTTTACCAAATTCAAAACATAATAGTTGGATTAATTAATATAAAATTAATTCTCATTTCGAAAACAAAAGGCGTGTTTTTAAGAAATATTAACTATCAAAATATTGACACTTGTTTATGTCCAATTTCAAAGTGAAATTAATTTCAATGACCAAAATTGGATTAAATGGTAGAAATATAATCTAATTACAATTTTAAACCAATTAAAAATATAATCTATCCATTTAAATAAATTATATTAAAAGGTAGTTTTGAATTAAAATACAGTATTTTTGACTTTTCATTAAATATTGAATTTTATGAGAAAAATACCAAAAATTTACCCAATTTTTTTTGATATCCCTACTATAAAGAAGGATTTTATTTGGTCAAAAAGAACATATAAAAGTGACAAAAACTATATTTAAATAGGGTTCGCCACTAAAAGGCAGTAAATCAAACATTTAGAGTAAATTATGCTTAAAATTAGATTCCATAACATTTTATGCCTCTAAATTTTATTGGATAAATGTAAACTCATTTAAAAAAAATATAATCATATTTTACTTAGTTATATTAATTCGCACCAATACAAAATCTTGGCGTTAACTACTATTTAAAATAATTAAATTATATTATTAGTGTGAAACATAAGATTTCAAGGAAACCCATTGTTGTGTATTGGGTACACCATTTAACATAGCATCACATTTAAAGTAGAATTAATATTTAGTTCAAAAATATTAATAAATATGAAAAATTTATCTTCTTTATTTACCTGGGATGTTACAGTTATTATGGGTAAATACAATTTGGGATAAAAAATGAAATCTATAAGATAAACTTTGAGGTAAAAATATTTTTTATTGTTGAATATATTAATGTTATTTTTTAGGATGTTTTTAATGTTTATTGAATTTTATAAGTATTATATTAATATAGTTTTAGAAAATGAAAACACATTGGATGGATGAAATCAAATCTCAATCGAAAAGGTGGTGTAGATTGAACATACAACCGATGGTTGACAACGGTGCATCACCCACCATTGGACTATCTGAATTCCATGTTATTATGTTTTATAGTAAAATAATATGATATATGATGAATAATTTGACTTTGGGAATTTATTTTTTATTGAATAAATTCTAGTGGGATAAGATAATTATTTTGTTATTAAGGGACTAATGTTATTTTTTATAAAATTCAGTATTTTTGGAACCATATATGATCAAGGTCATTAGAATTATATGGGATTTTATTTGATAAATAATGGTTTAATTATATTTTGGATGAATATATGATTTTATTTTGTATTTATTGTGATTCAAGTTATTTATGGAAATGGTTAGCATATCTTAGTGATTATATGATTTGGGCATATACATTGTGGAGTTACAAATTAAGTATTATTGTTAATATTGGAGATAAATGTTAAAATTTATCTTGGATGATGATGGGATTAATCCCTTCTAATTTTTGTGCATCTATCATTGTATATAATTTTTTTGAGAGAAATTAAAGATAGTTATTTAGAGAATGATACATGTTGAATATTGGAGACTAATAGTGATTTTTATTTATTTGATGGTCTACAAATTTTGGGATATTTTTTTAAATTGGACTAACCATTTTTTCAGGGTTAATGTCTAAAGATATGAAGAATAAATAAATATTATTTTGTGGATTTTTTTATACATATATTTTCACTATAATGATTAAGGCATGAAAAATTCACATTAAATATTGATCGTTTGGAAAAAATGATGATATTGAGGTGGAAACTAATTAAAGGATGAAATTAAACTTTTCAATTAATAAAATTTATATACGTTATTACTACAATGGTTAATAGAATTATTAAATTTCGTTAAAATGATATTAAAATAAAAAAAATTATCTGTTAACATTGCTTACTGAAAAATCGACAACCTTTTATCACATCATAGATTTATGAATTTGTGATAGTTGAATTATGCATGACTATATTCTCTATCATTATCTATCAGTCCTTGGGAGTTTATTTTTTCTTACAGGTCCATGATTAACTATATGGAAACCTATATTGTGATATCTCAGGTGGCCTTCCGACTTTCTTTTATCTCTTATATATAGAAGTTCTATTAACCATTTTTATGATGTGGGATTTCAACAAAGGTATTTTAAAAATTCAAACCCATAGATTTCTATAGCTTGTTAAAATTTCAAGGAAAACATTTCTAAAATGGGGACAATGTATCTTCCAGAGATTTTTAAAAGGAAGAAAACTGTTCATTAGTTTATAAGATATTCCTCATCAAGTAAAAATGAAAAACCAGATATTATTATTTTAATCTAATTGTTATTACCAAGAGGTTAATTTGGTGTGTATGAATAGGAATAAACAATTTATGAAATAAATAATTAATTCCTAATAAATATAACTTATTATTAATGTATTATAAAATATAAACATGTTCTTTTATTAATTTAATTTTAATCATTAAAAAAAATTATTTAAAAGTGGGGTTTCATTTTTTTATGGATGAATATTATGATTAATTTGAGGAAGTTTTATAAAATTTATTTGAGAACAATTAAAATTATTTTTAAAATAAGAATATAAAAATTATTCTATGATAAAAGTTTTAGAATTATTTAAGAATGATAAATTTATGATGAATACTAAAAAATATAGTTTTTATTACGATATATTTTGTCATATCATTATGATATAAAGATGATATAAAATTTTCAAAAAATATTTAATGACTCATGTATGATATGGTAATATAAATATCATACCAAAATAATTCATTACAAGTAAATAATAATTTATTTAATGATAAATATGGACATAATTTTCAGTGCCGATAAAGTTCTTGCATAATACTGGAAAAGTCAAATTTTGTATCGTATTGTAAAAAAATGTGAGGTATAAAGTATATTCAAGAATGTTTTATTATATATAATCTATAAATTATGATTTAAAAATAATGTTTCCAATTTTTAAATCATATAACAAGAATCTTATTAAACTGAATGTGCAATTCTTATGCAAGGAAATAAAAGTCCAATTATGAAATTAAATAAGTAATTTTGACATGAATGTGAGAAAATATAAATAAATAAATAATATAATGTATTATATTGAGACTAAATTATTTATATTTATGATAATAATTTATGTTTAATTTTTATATATGAAATAATTACCTTCAATTCTTATTCAACACTGACTTATTTCATGTACAAACTGATAAAAAATTAATAATATGATTTTCATTAAAATGATATAAAAAATTAAATTTAAAACAACATGATTAAACATAATTGGATGAGTATATATACAACATAATAAGTATAAAGTATAATTTATGACTATTTTGGTCTAATTAGATACGATTATGATCATTATAGTATTTTATTTTAAGAAAAGGTAGATATTTCACTATATTGTTTAATAAGTAAAAAAAAATTAATATGTGTTTAGCTATAATATATATTTGACTATAAAAATTATTTTGAAATATAATGGATTTATAGTAATAAATATGATTCATTTTAAATTTTTATTTATGAAATAAGAACAATAAATTCTTTCACAATGTTGATGTATTGATTTTTTAATTAATGAAAAAATCAAATAAATTAAAAAAATTATTAAATTAAATATAACTATATTTATATAACTTGATAAGAAAATTTTATTTATGAAATTGTCATTTTTAGTATATATTTAAATAATTTATTTAAATTTCATTATTTTCTTGATTTTTTTATTGTCAATGTATTATATATTATAATTTTACAGAATAATGACATTTTATTGGATTAATTTGTAATTATATTATTTAACAAAAAATATAGTGATAAATAAGTCTAAATTATATTAGATATGGTCTATAATTTCATTAAATATTAATTTGTTGTACATTTGGTATTCTTCATCTCTAGAGTAGTCTTATTATATTTTAATATATTTCAAAATCTCAAGAGTGCCCCTCCAGGGTATTATAAACGGGAAAATATTATTCTCAATCTAATCAAAATCAAAACACAATTTGACTAGACAATAACAACCAAAAATAAAATCCAAGAAACCCTCCCCACATTTTAGGTCCCTTTTCTGTATAATATAGACTTTAGTATGCTTAGGGTGTTAAGGAAGATTTACAAATAAGAGGTATAATTTTTATCTACATTTGTTAGTTATATTTCTTCATCCACCTAATCAAAATCTTCTTAAACTATGATTAAATAATTAATCATGTATCCATAATATGTTGAGATGTTATTATCTCATTTCCATGACCCATATATGTCTCCTCTTCCATCGAATTGGATTTGAAATCATTATTCGTGTGTATGGAAGACAACCGCCTCATGAATCGATGTCATAAATCTTCCATTATCACCACTCATGGATTGATATAAACACAATATTGTGAATTTTATATAATATTTGTAACACCCCAAGCTTCTAAGGTACGCTTCTCTTTGAATAATGTGATAGCGTGTGTTGTACGCAACACCGAGTTCTAACACACCATAACTAATCAAACTAGCCGTTATGAATAGTAATACCTACTTTTTGAAATTATATATATTTTATATTTCAAAATGGACTTCATTTTTGGATTCTGAATATCTAATTTAGACTAAGGTGAAATTTTGGTACTTTTCGGATAACTTTAATATTTTGATGAATAGTGAAAATTACTAAATTTTTATTAAAAACAACTTTTTTAATTGAAATAATTTATATTGATATATTATGAATTTGAGTGGTTTTAAAGTATTTTTAGAATGAATTTTTACCAATTAATACAATGTTGGTCATTGGACATAATTTCACAATTAAACCGAACATAAACAAGTATCAATCTTTTGACAGTTATTTTATCTTAAAAACACGCTTTTTGTTTTTAAAGTGGGAATTAATTTTAAATTAATTTCTGCCACTTCTGTGTTTTGAATCTAGAAAAATTGATTCCATATTTGGAATCAGGATGTTCAAATTTTGTAAATATGTAACTTTTATTTTTAGACATTTTGAATAATTATTTCGGTAAATATTTTATTTACCATGGTTAAAGGGTAAATCTGGTAAATAAGGGTTAAAAAGTAATATTATAATAATAAAAAATTACCCCAAAAAGTGTCCAAACCTTATTGGTTGATACAAGTTTGACCATAGGCATCTTCGGGTCGATTTTGGGGCCCCTGGTGCCACTTGTAAGTGATAGGGACACTTTATTTTAATTAAGTTAAAATGAATACAAAAATGACACAAGCATATATTTTTTAGAAAAACAATTTTTACATAGGGTTATATATGTTTTATTTTAGACTATAAATATTAATTACAAATCTAAAAACATTTCCTACATAATGGTATTTTATTTATAATTTTTAGACATTAAATAATTTAATTTATATATGACACATTGGTGATGCAGTAATTACCATAATAGTGAAAAATTAAAATGATTGATATTGTAGATACCCAAATAAATATAATTTGAGACTTTTTATGAATTAAAATAATTTTCTAAGTTAATACGATATATTAGGATTTATTTAATTGACTTTTTTATAAGTAATCATTCAGTTATGATTTTCACAAAAATCAATTATTGAATAGTGTCAAAATTGACAAAAAAGAGTTTTTAAAACAAATATTATATTATTAATTGATATTAAATTCCTAAAAATCTAAGGTTCGGCCAAGAGACATATATCATGATAGGTGTATCTTTAAGGGACCACTTGGGGGTCTCTTGGAGGTATATAGTATGTTTATAAACTATATAATATAAAAATACAAAGTGACATGGTAAGTGTCAAACTAATTAACTAAGAGTTAAAACTACAAGATAAGGTTAATATAGTAACCCAAACCTATCTAAATTCTATTGGTTGAGTGGTTTTAGACCTATACCCACCTTAAACTTTATATAATCCACTTTGGATCCCTTAGAAACCGAATATGAATTTAATTTAAAATAATATTTCTAGCTTTTCCAAAGGTGCCCCTCACCCCTCTTATAAAAGGGCACTCTCCCTTCTCATTATATCACACCATCAAAGCCTTTTGGTTCATCCAAAATCTGCCCCAATACTCTCTCGACTTCCCTCACTACATCCTAGAGGCCTTCCTTTAGTCAGAAATCCAACTTATGGATCCCTTTTGATAAAATCAAAAGGAAGAATTTAAAGAAGAGGTAATGATTCCACCACCCTTTTTAAAGTTCCTTTCTTCTTCAACTTCCTCTTCCTTTATTGTTACCAATCTAAAATAATAACTCCATTATCATATATATACTTTTATGTTATTATAAATATGGTACAACCAGATTCTGTATTCTACCCATCCTTTGAATAACATGTCACCATACATGCATACGTACGACTTACCGTCTCCACGTCGTGGTGTAATTGTTATTCAATAAATTATTATTTGGATGGTAATAATAATGATGTGTAATTCATGTAAATAATAAATTTAACATGATAATGATTCTGTATATATGATATACCATCCAATTATATATTATTTTAATATCAAAAGAATGATATTGTCGCTCGTGCCTACGTACGGACTACCGTCTCCACGAACGCGATGAGATTCATTCTCCATCGTATCCATTCAAGTATAATTCTCATTTGATGATTAATAATAGTATCTAAGGACTTGATATCATTATGCATATGATTAAGATAAAACCTATTCATTACAAACATGTCTTATGTAACAAAACATATAAAAGAAAACGATTAAGTTAACACCCGAAACAACGATAATACTAAGATATTATTTACAAATCAATGTTAAAAGATCATATATGATATCATATTAGGTTATATGATTATTTTATAATTTAATAAAAATTATTTCACCATTATACAGGAGGTTATCCTACCCCAACCAAGGAAAAGTACAAGGTAAGGGTTATTTCACAATCTCTTCATTATCTGAGGTTGTTTATACGTAATAATCTACTGGGATCTCTTTATCATCAACATCCATGTTTCTTAAAAATGTATTTCAAAACATTTTTACTATTTAAAAGAATATGGGTTAAAGTAATTTATACCCTTTTTTGAATTTTTATAAGAGTTTTATAAAGGAATCTTTCCGTCGTTTTCCAAACATGGTGTTTTTTATCCTTTTCGACAGAATTAGGGTAAGAATGTTTTTTTATCTTATACGGCGGGTGCGGTTATTTTCTGCCATTATAAAACCGTCGAAGCTTCCCTTACAAGATTATAAGAATATTTTCAAAGAAAATGTTTTATTTTATAAATATATGGATCTTAAATGATTTCAAAATAGAAAGAGATATTTCTCTAAAAAGAGTTTTGATTTCATCTATGTCAACATCCTTTGATGGATTTTACGCTTATTTGAAGTTGATTAATTATGATAAAAAACTTTTATATTGTATAGAAGGTGTTGTGATATGTTTGACTTTGGATGTACTATTTTTATACCATTCATAGTTTATAGTGAAAGTATTGACATTTCGTATACTAGTTTTAATACGAATGTTTATGTTATGGTTAAACCTTTTCATATGGGAATGCATTGGACTTAATATGTGACGGGTGGAGCCCGCTATAGCTCCTCGATGCATCGGTAGGTCTCATGAGACAAAATAGTGTCTTAGCACAAGGCCTTGACAAAATCTTATTTGTAGTCTTTGCACGACGCCTTGGCTATGTGGTTATGATAGTCTTGCATTATGCATCCCATCATTATGAAAGTGGTTATTAATATTGCATGTGATTATTCGATTAGTAGAATATCTATGTGAATAAGTAAATGGAATTATTTCATTTTATATTTTCCATACTATGTTGAAGTTCAAGTTTAAAAGGATTTTGTTTTAAGTTATACATTGCCTTAAATGTTTATTCTTATTTATGAAAGTTTCCGCTATATTGTTATCCTTACTGGGCATTTGAGCTCACCCCTTTTCTATGTTTTATATTTCGCAGGATGTGAATAAGTAATTTATGAATGACTTTCAGGGATAGTATGTCGGGATATGAGTGTGGAATATGGAGACTATATTGTTGTAGTTTTCATTTTTATGATGTAATGTAAAACTTTATGAATAAATCTAGTGTTTCCAAGGCTACTAAACCAATCGGTCTTTTGAGATTTGATCTTTCTTGTGATCATGCCATTGTTATGTAATAATGCACCGACTCTGGGTCACTGGGGTCGGGGCGTTACAGTTGGTATCAGAGGAAGTTTAGTACAAACCTTGGAAGCTAGATTTAGATAAACTCTGATTAGAGCACATAGACCTAAGATGAACTTTTGGGATTAGTATAGTAGAACTTCCTAGAATTTTGGTATTGTAGAGATTTTGTGAGTTTTCCGAGCAATACATCCTTGTCTGGATACGAGCAGGTATAGGCGGCTTTGGAACAGATGTACCTAGGGTAAAACCCAAAAACACCGCTTTGAGCTAGACTCGAACGGGAACTGGTGCAAGACAGCGGGCCTTGTTGCACTCTTAGTTACGACACTCTCGGGGGATATTCTTAGGATAACTCTCAATTTCATTACAAATAATTATGAAGGGTTTTTGAGTATATACTTCCTCAAAGAAAACATTTTTATGATTATGGATTATATCCATAAATAGTTCAATTTATGTTATGTGTTTTATAAGCGTGGAATTATGTATTTTGATTCATAAACTGATCTAGTTTATGACATTGTTTAGAAATGGCGACTAGTGGAAGAAATTGAAACTGTATCAATGCACGCACTCAATGTAGGGATTGCCCTACTACTCAAGATAATTATAGTGGAGCTGGTGATGCAACTGGTGCTGATCATCTAATCACCATACTGGGACAACTCACTCAGGTTATGAATAATAACTTTACCCGTATGGAGCACCCTGATCCGCAGTGTGGAGGATCAATGTTAGATCGATTCATGAGGAAACAACCGCAAACGTTCAATGGGAGTACAAATCCCTTAGTAGCTGAGCAATGGATAAATTCCCTAGAGAAAATATTTCAGGCTTTGGGGAGTTGTGAAAGGGAAAAAGTTATAATGGAAGTTTACCGTCTCACTGGAGATGCTGATCAATGGTGGTCATTGATTCAAAATACGAAGGAAGATGATGAAGTATCAAATATGGAATGGAGGGAGTTCAAAGATCTATTTCTAGAAAAATACTTTCCTCGTGACCATCGAGCAGATATGGAAAGGCAATTTCTGAGTCTGAGACAAAATGAGGATGAGAATGTCATAAAGTATGAGGCTAACTTTACAAGGTCAGAAAGGTATGCTGGAGATTATATATGTAACCCAAGAAGTAAGATTGATCATTTTTTTGATGGGTTAAAACCATTTCTCCATCAAGAATTAGTCTCACAATCCTTCTCGTCGTACGCAGACATTGTCTCATGTGCTATCAAGACCGAAAAGGAATTCTCAATGTCGAATGACTTTAAAGCAAAGCAAGAGAAGAAGAGACCTTCTGATCAATCTGGGAATGGAAATAAGGGGAAGAAGGGAAAGGTTGAATAACCATCCTGTGGTAAATGTGGTAAGAAACACCCCAGTACTTGCTTGAAGTGAACGAGAGTCTGTTACAAGTGTGGTGAAAAAGGCCACCAAGATCGTGATTGCAAGGGGAAGAAGGAAGCTACCAATGTTCAGTGCTACAATTGCAGGGAGATGGGGCATTATGCAAATGAATGTCCTAAGCATCAGGAGAACTTACCTCAAAAAATGCCAAGGGATCAAGGCCAAGCTTATGATATCACTACTGCTGAGGTAGAAGCTCCGAAATACGTGGTGGCAGGTAATTTAATGGTTTCCTCAACTTTAGAAAATGCATTATTTGATTCTGGATCATCGCATTGTTTCATATCTTCCCAGTTTTCTATGAAAATTAGATATTTTCAATTTGATTTAACAAGGGAGTTGCCAGTTAAAACTCCTAAGGGAAGTATCATTGCAACAATGTTTTGTGAATCAGTCTAATAAGGCCTCGACCTTAAAACCTTACATAATATTGAATTAAATGAATAATTCATGTTGAGGATCTTTTCAGGATTATAGTTTTAGAGAATTAGAACATAACTATTACATCTCAAAAGATTACAAAGTAGTCACTTCTACTAAGTTTCCATAATAAAAATAACTCTTAAAAGAAACATGTCTAGTTCCATGTTTTATATAGCATGACATTCCCTTGATCCCATCCTTGACCTTATTCCACATTATGTCCTGTGAAAAACATTACAAAAAACTTGGGGTGAGCATAAAAAGCTCAGTAAGGGATACACAAAGAATGAAAACTGTTAGCTTTTCAAACATCAAGTAAACCATGTATACTCTATCAATGTAATACCTTCACCTTCATGAAGTAGTAAAAACTCTTCACTAAATAAAGTATCATTACTTACCTTTTTGTAACCAAAGGATTACCATAAAACCCATATAAAGAACACATAACATATATAAAGGTAACTCGGGACATAAACATACTTAAGTGGAATAACCATATGGTCGACTTCCACACATATCACTTAATGGAATAGCCATACGGCCAATTTCCATACATACTTAATGGAATAGCCATACAGCTGACTTCCATACCCAATGCATTGGAGGTTATAACGTAACCACCCGTCCTAGTATTCACGGCACCACCCGTCATATGGTTTATAACGTAACCACCCGTTAAAATGTCCAAGTACCAATATAAAATCATAAAACATAAAACCAATATAAAGGAATGATAACATTTCCACATTTCAATCACAATATATCATTTAAATATAATAGAATCCTTTATCAAAACCATTTTCAATACCAAAAAACATAAAAGAGTATATGGTATTTATTTTATTTTAAAAACATTACGGCTTGTTGAGGATGCCAAAGACCAAATAATACTCGCGGCGGCGGAAAAGGTCATTGTCACCGCGTACGTTAAAAAAACATTATTTTTTGTCGTTTAGTAAAACACTTCGTAGAAAAATATTCCTTTTGTATAAAAGTAAAATTCAAAGGTGTTTATACACCATATAAAAGAAAGTTGTGTATAAAACAAAATATGCCTCAATGAAAGGAGATTGAGACGAAGTCCCCTACCTCGGGTCCGACTTGACTCGATCGTTCTTTAACGTCCTGAATAATAAACTTGAGTTAATTTATACTTGATTAAGAACCTTTTTAAAGTTCATTATTCCTTTTATATCTCTTATTTCCATGTTATAAACATTATGTAACCATTTAAGTTAATAATATTTGTTTTGTCAATATTTGGTTCTTAAGTCGAAAGTGGACTTCTTACAATTACATGTTTTTCGTGTGGTCAAAGGTTCTTTATATCCAGAATAACATTCCTGATTTGGATATCATATATATCATATATATCCAGCATATACATGTATTTATAATATTACATAATCATTTATAGGTAAGAAATGAGATGCACCGTTCATGGAGACGGTAAGCCGTACGTACGCATGAACGCTACTTTCATATCTATTTCATATTTTATAGAATGGAATCATAATGATATAAGAGTATATTATAATTCCAGTATAATAACATATATAATATCAGTAACTTTATCCTTTACACATCCCACATATGGTATTAACGAATCAAATCACTTTCAGGGGGCGGTAGTCCGCACTTCCTAAAATGAAGATATCGTGTTTACCCATAATGGAAACAATAATGGTATGCCATAAATGAAAAATACAGAAGCTTAAGGAAAGAATAAACATATTATATATCATATATAAAAATAGTGACATCATAATGGCCACCATTGAAGGTGTTAAATGAGTATTGAACAATCATCGTTTCGGGAGGTAGAATTTCGCCATCCACGGAAACCGTAAGTTCTTTAACCATTTGATGTAGTTGTGTGAGAGTGTAGCTCGAATAAATATTATAACAACATCCTAGTATATTGAAGATACTGGTGTTGTTACAAAATAAGTAAATAAAAAGAGTTTAGGGGATTGGAGAAGCAAAATAAAACAAATGAACAAGAGAGAATGAATTACCTTTAAAAGTGTAACTCCTTTTGGTTTGAGCCTAAAGGCTTCCTTTGAAAGGATTCTGCCCAAAGGGAATCCTCTAGGATGAGGAGAGGGATGTGGAGAGAGTAAATGGGCAGGGGTTGGCCGAGACAAAGGCTTGAGGAGTGTGTGTAAGGTGGTAGAGGTGGGGGCCTTTTATAAGAGGAGAGGAGGGGCACTTTTGGAATGTAAAGAAATATTACTTTATTTGAAAATGTGTTTCGGTTTTAAAACGTCCCACATTGATATGATTCGTGTATAAGGTTATAAGGGTTCTAAATATACCCATCCAATAGGTTTTGGACATGTGTAGGTTTTAGATATTACATTATCTTTCCATTTTATTTAAATCGTTAAATAATGAAGTCATCGCTGCATCATAATGATGTCATAAATAATTTAATTTATTTAATGTCTAAAAATTATAAAAAAATACTATGATGTAGGAAATATTTTTATCTTTCCAATTAATATTTATAATCAAAAATATGATCTTTATAACCCCATGTAAAAATTGTTTTCATAAAACATATTATGTTTGTGTCATTTTTTACTTTTATTTAAAAAAAGGCATTAAAGTCATTATCAAACCCAAGTGGCTCCATGGGGTCCCCTGAATCAACCCATGGGTTGTCTTGGTCGGCCATGACACAAAAAATAGGGTTAGGACATGTATCAAACTCATCTCATTTTATTAAAGCATTATTTTTACCTTAAACTACACTAATTACCTCTAATCGCGATTAAAACTTAATAAGTTACTATTCACCAAAAAATTATTTTAATCTCATTGAACCAAATTTTACTTCTTAATGACAACCATGCATGTCGGATTTTTGAAAATCAAAACACAATGATGGCAAAATTTCATTTAAACAGAAAAATCAGTTTTTATAAGTACCACTTAGTGGTTTCACTATTCATCAAAATTGAAGTTTTTCAGAAAATTACCAAAAATTCACCCTAAGCTATATTTGATATTACGAATTCAAAAATGAAGTCTATTTTACAAAATTCAAAATATATAAGTCACATTAATTAATTTAATAATTAATTCCCGCTGTCAGAGCAAATAGCATGTTTTTGTGAAACAATAAGTATCAAAAGATTGACACTAGTTTAAGTCCAATTTCAAAGTGAAATTAATTCCAACGACCACTATTGGATTTAATGGTAAAAATATTTTCTCATTTCACTTTAAAACCAATTCAAAGGATAATATAATCATATAAATAAATTATATTAAAAAGAGGTTTTGAATTAAAATACAACATTTTACACTATTCATTAAAAAATGAACTTTATCGGAAAGGTACCAAAAATTTACACAAAGTAAATTTTGATGTCCCGATTATAAAGAAGAGTTATTTTTGGTTCAATTATAAGATTGATCAAAACTATATTTAATGACGGTTCGCCGTCAAAAGGTGATAAGTGAACCCTTAGTGAAAATTAGGGTATAAATGCCTAAAATTGAACTCTTTCTGTATTTTAAGCCTTTATCTTTTATTGGGTAAATGTAAAAACATTTAAAAACATATATAATAATATTTTAGTTATTTCTATCCATTCCCACTAGTACAACGGCTACTTGTTAACTAACATTTAAAATAATAGTATTTTATTACTTGTGTGCAACGTAAGTTTTCAAAGAAACTCATCGTAGCATATCGAGTACGCTATCGAACATAGAAACCCCTTTTAATTAAAATTAATATTTAATTCGTAAATATTAATAAATATGAAAATTCTTTATTCTTTAATTACCTGGGATGTTACATCCTTCCCCCCTTTTGGGAATTCCGTCCTCACAATTTTATTCACTTATCAAAATAAGTGGGGGTATTTATCCCTCATAGCATTTTCAGATTCCCACGTTGCCTCTTCAATCACATGGTTTTTCCACAAAACCTTTACCTGATGAATCACCTTATTCCGTAACACCTGCTCCCTGTGGTCAAGAATCTGGACTGGTTGTTCTTCATAAGATAGGTTCTCCTCCAGCTGAACTACCTCTGGACTCAAAACATGAGAAGGATCTGGCATATACTTCCTCAACATTAAAACATGAAAAACATTGTTTACCTGAGATAAACTCGGAGGTAAAGCCACTCGGTAAGCAACTGAACCAACTTTCTCCAAAATTTCATATGGTCCAATAATCCTTGGACTCAGCTTTCCTTTCTTACCAAATCTCATCACACTTTTCCAAGGAGAAACCTTGAGAAAATCATGATCACCTACCTCGAAAGATAGATCCTTCCTCCGGTTATCCGCATAACTCTTCTGCCTGCTCTGAGCTGTTCTCGTGTGCTTCTGAATCAGCTGAACTTTTTCTTCCATCTCTTCTACCAATTCTGGTCCCATCAGCTTCCTTTCACCCACTTCATCCCAAAATGCTAGAGTTCGCCACCTCTTCCCATATAATGCCTCAAATGGTGCCATCTGTATACTGGAATGAAAACTGTTATTATAAGAAAACTCAACCAAAGAAAGATGTTGGTCCCAACCTCCCTGATAATCCATCTAACAATCTCGTAGCATATCCTCCAAGGTCTGAATTGTTCGTTCTGACTGCCCATCTGATTGAGGATGAAAATCTGTACTAAAATTTAATTCAGTACCCAACGACTTCTGAAGGCCTTTCCAAAAGTTAGATGTGAACCTGGGATCACGATCAGATACAATGGAGAGGGGAACTCCATGTAACCTGACTATCTCTTTAAGATACAAACGGGAAAGTTGATCTAGGGAAAAAGTATCTCGTATAGCAAGGAAATGAGCAGATTTAGTCAAGCGATCAACAATAACCCAGATTGCATTATTACCTCGAGATGTCCTTGGTAATCCCACAACAAAGTCCATGGATATTTTTTCTCATTTCCACTCTGGCACTGGTAAAGGCTAAAGCATCCCTTTCGGTAACTGCCGCTCTTCTTTAACCTACTGACAAGTCAGACACTTCACAGTAAAATCAGTAATATCTCTTTTCATTCCATCCCACCAGTAATACTCCCGCAGATCTCTGTACATCTTAGTACTGTCAGGATGAACTGAAAACGGGGAACTATGAGCCTCACATAACAACTCATTCTTCAACTGTGAATCACAAGGCACACATAATCTCTTCCCAAACCTCAAAACACAATCATTATCAATGTTGAATTTAGGAAACTTACCTTTCTGAACCAGCTCTACCTTTTTCTTCAACTCGCTGTCTCGCTTCTGTGCTTGCTTGATTCTGTCTGATAGAGAAGATTTCACTGATACCTGAAACAAAACAGAAGAACTTCCTGCACCAAAAACTTCTATGCCAAAGTTCATCAAATCTTTAACCAAAGGATCACGTTACAAACGCAACATTTCTAATGAAGCATTACTTTTTCGACTCAAAGCATCAGTCACTTTATTTGCTTTTTCCGGATGGTAATGAATTGTACAATCATAATCCTTGATTAATTCTAGCCATCTCCTTTATCTCATGTTCAATTCTTTCTGAGTGAATATATACTTTAAACTTTTGTGATCAGTATATATTTCACACTTTACTCCATACAAATGATGCCTCCAAATTTTTAAAGCAAAGACAACAGCAGCTAATTCCAAATCATGTGTAGGGTAATTTACCTCATGAGTTTTCAACTGTCGTGAAGTATAAGCAATTACCTGATCATTCTGCATAAGGACACAACCAAGTTCCTTCAACGAAGCATCACTGTATATAAAAAACTCACCATTCCTGGAAGGAAGTTCCAAAACTAGAGCATTCACCAATCTTCTCTTCAACTCCTGAAAACAATCATCACATTCTTTTGTCCATATGAACTTAACACCCTTACGAGTTAGCTTAGTCATTGGACTAGATAACCGTGAAAAATTTTCAACAAACCTTCGGTAGTAACCTGCCAAACCAAAAAAACTACGGATCTCGGTTACATTTGTGGGTCTTGGCCATTCTTCAACAACTTTTGTTTTAGTAGGATCAACAGTTATGCCATATTTTGAAATAATGTGACCTAGGAAAGAAATTTGTTGTAACCAAAACTCACACTTTCTGAATTTTCCATATAGTTTCTTTTCTTTTAAGTTTTCAAAATAACCCTTAATTGACTTTCATGCTCCTCTTTACTTTTATAAAACACTAAAATATCGTCGATGAAAACAACCACAAACTTATCCAAGAACTCATGGAAAATTCTATTCATAAGGTCCATGAATACAGTAGGTGCATTGGTTAACCCAAAAGGCATAACTACAAATTCATAATGGCCATATCTAGTATGGAACGCAGTCTTCGGAACGTCGGCTTCTTTTACTTTCAACTGATGGTACCCCGACCTCTAGTCAATCTTCGAAAAAAACTGAGCTCCCTAGAGCTGATCAAACAAATCATCGATATGAGGCAAAGGATACTTGTTCTTAACAGTAATATTATTCAAGGCTCTATAATCAATGCAAAGTCTCATTGATCCATCTTTCTTTTTAACAAACAAGACAAGAGCACCCCATGGTGATGTGCTAGGTCGAATGAAACCTTTATCTAATAACTCCTACAATTGTTTCTTTAACTCTAAAAGTTCAACTTGAGCCATTCGATAAGGGGGTTTTGAAATTGGTTTAGAATCAGGAACTATGTCAATAGTAAATTCAACTTCCCGATCATGAATAATACCAGGAAACTCATCAGGAAAACATCAAGATACTCATTTACCACTGGCACATCATTAATCTGAATAGTTCCTTTATTTCCAACAATATGTGCAAGGTAAAATTCATTTCCATATTTTACTAGTTTCTCAACTTCCTGATATGTTATCAAAATCAAGGGTTCATTCTTGTACACAAACTGAAAATCTTTCTGAGAAGAAACCATTTTATCTCTGCAGTCAATCTTAGCATGATAAACAGAAAGCCAATCCATGCCCAAAATAACATCAATAAAAACAACCATGATTTATCACCTGAGTCAACTGAGCCATCACTGCTATATACTACCCAGTTCTGATTTTGACCATCTCAGTATGCTGATTTGGAAGGTCGTTTCCCTCTGTATGCCTTCTTAGAAAAGCTTTTTTGTTTCCTCTACGAAAAACCATTCTGAACACAGAAATATCTTAGGAGAAGCAACATGGTAATCCGTAAATGATATATCATTTAAATCATATTATAATTTAACACGTTTCTAACTCCTAAAGTTGTCTAAACCAACCTCTGATACCAACTATAAGGCCCCAGCCTTAAAACCTTACTTAATATTGAATTAAATGAATAATTCACGTTGAGGATCTTTTCAGGTATATAGTTTTATAGAATTAGAACATAACTATTACATCTCAAATGATTAGAAAGTAGTCACTTCTACTAAGTTTCCATAATAAAAAAACTCTTAAAAGAAACATGTCTAGTTCCATGTTTTATATAGCATGACATTCCCTTGATCCCATCCTTGACCTTATTCCACATTAAGTCCTGTGAAAAACATTTCAAAAAAAACTTGGGGTGAGCATAAAAAGATCAGTAAGGGATACACAAAGAATGAAAACTGTTAGTTTTTCAAACATCAAGTAAACCATGTATACTCTATCAATGTAATACCTTTACCTTAATGAAGTAGTAAAAACTCTTCACTGAATAAAGTATCATTACTTACCTTTTTGTAACCAAATGATTACAATAAAACCCATATAAAGAACACATAACATATATAAAGGTAACTTGGGACATAAACATACTTAAGTGGAATAACCATACGATTTACTTCTACACATATCACTTAATGGAATAGCCATACGGCCAATTTCCATACATACTTAATGGAATATCTATACGGCCGACTTCCATACCCAATGCATTGGAGGTTATAACGTAACCACCCATCCTGGTATTCACGGAACCACCCGTCATATGGTTTATAACATAACCACCCGTTAAAATGTCCAAGTACCAATATAAAATCATAAAACATAAAACCAACATAAAAAAATGATAACATTTCCACATTTCAATCACAATATATCATTTAAATACAATAGAATCCTTTATCAAAACCATTTTGAATACCAAAATACATAAAAGAGTATATGGTATTTATTTTATTTTAAAAACATTACGGCTTGTTGAGGAAGCCAAAGACCAAATAATACTCGTGGCGGTGGAAAAGGTCGTTGTCACCGCGTACGTAAAAAAAACATTCTTTTTTGTCATTTAGTAAAACGATTCGTAGAAAAAGATTCCTTTTGTATAAAAGTAAAAGTCAAAGGGGTTTATACACCGTATAAAAGAAAGTTGTGTACAAAACAAAATATGCCTCAATGAAAGGAGATTAAGACGAAGTCCCTTACCTTGGGTCCGACTTGACTCGATCGTTCTTTAACGTCCTGAATAATAAACTTGAGTTAATTTATACTTGATTAAGAACCATTTTAAAGTTCATTATTCCTTTTATATCACTTATTTCCATGTTATAAACATTATGTAACCATTTAAGTTAATAATGTTTGTTTTTTCAATATTTGGTTCTTAAGTCGAAAGTGGACTTCTTACAATTACATGTTGTTCGTGTGGTCGAAGGTTATTTATATCCAGAATGACATTACTGATTTGGATATCATATATATCATATATATACAGCATATACATGTATTTATAATATTACATAGTCATTTAGAGGAAATAAATGAGATGCACCGTTCATGGAGACGGTAAGTCGTACGTACGCATGAACGGTACTTTCATTTATATTTCATATTTTATAGAATGAAATCATAATGATATAAGAGTATATTATAATTACATTATAATAACATATATAATATCATTAACTTTATCCTTTACACATCCCACATATGGTATTAACGAATCAAATCACTTTCAGGGGGCGGTAGTCCGCACTTCCTAAAATGAAGATATCGTGTTTACCCATAATGGAAACAATAATGGTATGCCATAAATGAAAAATACATAAGCTTAAGGAAAGAATAAACATATTATATATCATATATAAAAATAGTGACATCATAATGGCCACCTTTGAAGGTGTTAAATGAGTATTGAACAATGATCGTTTCGGGAGGCAGAATTTCTCCATCCACGGAAACCGTATGTTCTTTAACCATTTGATGTAGTTGTGTGAGAGTTTAGCTAGAATAAATCTTATAACAACATCCTAGTATATTGAAGATACTGGTGTTGTTACAAAATAAGTAAATAAAAAGAGTTTAGGGGGTTGGAGAAGCAAAATAAAACAAATGAACAAGAGAGAATGAATTACCTTTAAAAGTGTAACTCCTTTTGGTTTGAGCCTAAAGGCTTCCTTTGAAAGGATTCTGCCCAAAGGGAATCCTCTAGGATGAGGAGAGGGATGTGGAGAGAGTAAATGGGCAGGGTTTGGCCGAGCCAAAGGCTTTAGGAGTGTGTGTAAGGTGGTAGAGGTGGGGGCCTTTTATAAGAGGAGAGGAGGGGCACTTTTGGAAAGTAAAGAAATATTACTTTATTTGAAAATGTGTTTCGGTTTTAAAAGGTCTCACATTGATATAATTCGTGTATAAGGTGATAAGGGTTTGAAATATACCCATCCAATAGGTTTTGGACATGTTTAGGTTTTAGATATTACATTATCATTCCATTTTATTTAAATCGTTAAATAATGAAGTCATCGCTACTTCATAATGATGTCATAAATACTTTAATTTATTTAAAGTATAAAAATTATAAAAAAATAAAATGATGTAGGAAATATTTTTATCTTTCCAATTAATATTTATAATCAAAAATCTGATCTTTATAACCCCATGTAAATTTTTTTTTCGTAAAACATATTATGTTTGTGTCATTTTTACTTTTATTTAAAAAAAGGCATCAAAGTCATTATCTCACCCAAGTGGCTCCATGGGGTCCCTTAAATCGACCCATGGGTTTTCCTGGTCGGCCATGACACAACCAATAGGGTTAGGACATGTGTCAAGCTCATCTCATTTTATTAAAGCATTATTTTTACCTTAAACTACACTAATTACCTCTAACCGCGATTAAAACTTAATAAGTTACTAATCACCAAAAAATTATTTTAATCTCATTGAACCACATTTTACTTCTTAATGACAACCATGTATGTCATATTTTTGAAAATCAAAACACAATGATGGCAAAATTTCATTTAAATGGAAAAATCAGTTTTTATAAGTACCACATAGTGGTTTCACTATTCATCAAAAATTGAAGTTTTTCAGAAAATTACCAAAAAATCACCCTAAGCTATATTTGATATTACGAATTCAAAAATGAAGTCTATTTTACAAAATTAAAAATATATAAGTCACATTAATTAATTTAATAATTAATTCCCGCTGTCAGAGCAAATAGCGTGTTTTTGTGAAACAATAAGTATCAAAAGATTGACACTAGTTTAAGTCCAATTTCAAAGTAAAATTAATTCCAACGACCATTATTGGATTTAATGGTAAAAATATTTTCTAATTTCACTTTAAAACCAATTCAAAGGATAATCTAATCATATAAATAAATTATATTAAAAAGAGGTTTTGAATTAAAATACAACATTTTACACTATTCATTAAAAATGATCTTTATCAGAAAGGTACCAAAAATTTACACAAAGTAAATTTTGATGTCCCGATTCTAAAGAAGAGTTATTTTTGGTTCAATAGAATTTATAAGATTGATCAAAACTATATTTAATGACGGTTCCCCGTCAAAAGGTGATAAGTGAACCCTTAGTGAAAATTAGGGTATAAATGCCTAAAATTGAACTCTTTCCGTAGTTTAAGCCTTTATATTTTATTGGGTAAATGTAAAAACATTTAAAAACATATATAATCATATTTTAGTTATTTCTATCCATTACCGCCAGTACAACAACTACTTGTTAACTAACATTTAAAATAATAGTATTTTATTACTTGTGTGCAACGTAAGTTTTCAAAGAAACTCATCGTTGCGTATCGAGTATGCTATCGAACGTAGAAACCCCTTTTAATTAAAATTAATATTTATTTCTTAAATATTAATAAATATGAAAATTATTTATTCTTTAATTACCTGGGATGTTACAAGTCTCCATTAGAGCACATTAATGTTCTTTATCTGCTGATCTCATCGTTATACCTATGATTGAGTTTCATATAATCCACGGTATGGATTGGATTTCAGACTATGATGTGAAGATTTATTGTAAGAATAAAGAGGTTACGATTCTTGATGATGATGATAAGGAACACCTTATCTTTAGAGCAAAATTGTTACAACCTAATTCTTTTCTAGATCCACCCCCAGTAGCTCAACTAAATTCATTTATTGGGGACGAAGAGAATGAAATGACTTTGGGTGAGGAAAGGAATGTTCAAACAGAGGATGTACTTGTTTTGAAAGAATATATAGATGTATTTCTAGAAGATTTACCTGGACATCCTCCAGAACGATAAGTTAAGTTTTCCATTGATTTAATTCCTGGATCAAGGCCTATATCGAAGACCCCTTATAGAATGGCCACTGTAGAATTAGTTGAATTAACGAAACAACTAGAGGAATTGAGTAATAAGAGATTTATTCTCACTAGTGTTTCTCCATGGGGAGCCCCTGTTCTTTTTGTTAAAAAGAAAGATGGATCTATGAGGTTATGTATAGACTACAGGGAGATCAATGCTATAACAATAAAGAACAAGTATCCCCTACCTCGCATTGATGATTTATTTTACCAACTGCATGGAGCTCAATACTTTTCAAAGATTGAACTTCGATCTGGATACCATCAGTTGTGTGTGAAGAAGGAAGACATTCCGAAGATAGCATTTCGAACCAGGTATTGGCATTACGAGTTTACAGTAATGCCTTTTGGATTGACTAATGCACCCTCTGTATTCATGGATCTGATGAATAGAGTTTTCAAGGAGTATCTCGATGAATTTGTGGTGGTATTTATTAATGATATCTTGGTATACTGTAAAAGCTACGAAGATCATGAAAATCACTTGCGCATTATCCTAAAGACTCTGAGAAGACATGAAATATATGGGAAGTTTAGCAAGTGTGAATTCTGGCTTCATGATATTTCTTTTCTTGGCCATATTGTCTCTAAAGATGGATTCTCTGTTGATCCTTCTAAGACCAAGACAATCCAAGAATGGCAAGCACCGATGAGTATAACTGAGTTACGTAGTTTTATTGGTTTGGCAGGTTATTATCGACGTTTCGTCCAGAATTTTTTCCGGTTGGCTAACCCATTAATGAAGCTCACACGTAAAGGGGTTAAATTTGTTTGTACAAAGGAGTGTGAAGAATGTTTCGAAGAACTGAAGAGAATATTATTCAATTCTCCTATATTCACTCTACCATCGGGGAATGATGGGTTCGATAATTATAGTGATGCATCGAAGAAAGGACTTGGTCGTGTCCTTATGTAGAATGATAGAGTTATTACCTACGCATCACAACAGTTGAAAATTAATGAACAAAACTATCATACTCATGATCTCAAGTTAGAAGCTGTGATCTTTGCATTGAAGATATAGATGCACTACCTCTATGGTGAAAAATGTGATATTTATACTGATCACAAGAGATTGAAGTATATTTTCTCACAAAAAGAACTCAACATGAGGCAAAGGAGATGGCTTGAATTACTCAAGGATTATGATTGTACGATACACTACCACCCGGGGAAAGCAAAGAAGGTGGCAGATGCTTTGAGCAGAAAAGACCATGGTGTTTTCAACGTGATGAGAATTCAAAGGGATCCAATTTTGATGAATCTAGTAAAGATGGACATGGGAATAACAAGGGAAGGTGAAACATCAATTCTTTTTCAAATGGTTGCCAAACCATCTTTACTAGAATGGATTAAGAGTTCTCAGACCGATGATGAAGAATTTCAAAAGAAGATTAAATTTGTGAATGATGTGAGATTGAGAGACTTTGTGTATGAAGATGGAATTTTGAAATTCGGGAAGAGATGTTGTGTTCCCGATATACCTGATCTAAAAAGGGAATTTCTGAATGATGCTCATAGTTCCAATTTCTCTATACACCCTGGGAGAACCAAAATGTATAGTGATTTGAAGGAACATTTTTGGCGGGACAATATGAAGAGAGAGATTGCTGATTTTGTGTCAAGATGTATGGTTTGCAAACAAGTGAAAGCTGGAAGGCAACACCCTAGAGGAGTCATGCAACCTCTTCCCATATCAGAGAGGAAATGGGACAATATTACGATGGACTTTGTAATGGGGCTACCAAAGACTCCTATAAAGAACGATGCAATATGGGTTATTGTTGACCGTCTTACCAAGTCAGTACATTTTCATGCTATAAGAGAAGATCTACCACCGGAAAGTCTAGAAAGACTATATATTAATGAAGTTGTGAGAATTCATGGAGTACCCCTATCTATTGTTTCTGATCGTGATCCCCATTTTACTTCAAGATTCTGGAAAAGTCTTCAGAAATCCCTAGATACTGAACTTCATTTGAGCACTGCCTACCACCCTCAGACAGACGGACAATCAGAACAGACTATTCAAATCTTAGAAGACATGTTGAGATCTTTCTCACTTGACTTTCAGGGTATGTGGGATCAATATTTACCTTTGGTAGAATTTTCCTATAACAATAGCTTCCATTAGAGTATTCAGATGGCACCATATGAAGCGTTATATAGAAAGAGATGTCGCACACCAACCTGTCGGGATGACGTTGGTGAAAGAAAACTTGTAGGTCCAGAACTGGTGGAGGAAACGATGGAAAAGGTGAAGGTAATCCAAAATCACCTCAAAGCTGCTCAAAGTAGGCAGAAGAGCTATGTCGATAATCGAAGGAAGGATATGGAATTTCAAGTCAGTGATCATGTTTTACTGAAGGTATCTCCATGTAAGTGAGTCATACGTTTTGGTAAGAAAGGTAAATTGAGTCCCAGGTACATCAGACCTTTCGAAATTCTAGAACGAATTGGGGCTGTAGCTTACAGATTGGCAATGCCGCCAAGTCTCTCCAATGTTCACAATGTGTTCCACATATCTCTATTGAAGAAATACATGCCTGACCCAACACATGTACTCACCTATGAGGAATTAGAACTAGAACCCAATCTGTCTTATTGTGAAGAGCCCGTCAGGATTCTTGATACAAGAGAAAAAGTACGGAGAAACCGGACGACGCGTCTGGTAAAGGTTCTGTGGAAAACTATAAGATGGAAGAGGAAACGTGGGAACCCGAGGAACATATGATGAAGAACCACCCGTGTCTTTTCATGTGATAATATTCTCGAAATTTCGAGGATGAAATTTTTTTAAGGAGGGGAGAATGTAACACCCCATGTTTCTATGGTACGCTTCTATTTTAATAATGTGATAGCGTGTGTTGTACGCAACACCGAGTTCTAACACACCATAACTAATCAAACTAGCCGTTATGAATAGTAATACCTACTTTTTGAAATTATATATATTTTATATTTCAAAATGGACTTTATTTTTGGATTCAGAATATCGAATTTAGCCTAAGGTGAAATTTTGGTACTTTTCGGATAACTTTAATATTTTGATGAATAGTGAAAATTTCTAAATTTTAGTTATAAACAGCTTTTTAATCGAAATAATATATATTGATAAATTATGAATTTGAGTGGGTTTAAAGTATATTTAGAATATATTTTTACCATTTAATACAATGTTGGTCACTGGACATAATTTCACAATTAAACCGAACATAAACAAGTATCAATCTTTTGACATTTATTATATCTTAAAAACACGCTTTTTGTTTTGACAGCGGGAATTAATTTTAAATTAATTTCTGCCACTTCTGTATTTTGAATTTGGAAAAATGGATTCCATATTTGGAATCAGGATGTTCAAATTGTTTAAATATGTAACATTTATTTTTAGACATTTTGAATAATTACTTCGGTAAATATTTTATTTACCATGGTTAAAGGGTAAATCTGGAAAATAAGTGTTAAAAAATAATATTATAATAATACAATATTACCCTAAAACGTGTACTAACCTTATTTGTTGTTACAAGTTTGGCCATAGGCATCTTGGGGTCGAATTTGAGACCCCATGGCGCCACTTGTAAGTGATAAGGACACTTTATTTTAATTAAGTTAAAATGAATACAAAAATGACACGAGCATATATCTTTTAGAAAAACAATTTTTACATAGCGTTATATATGTTGGATGTTTTACTATAAATATTAATTAGAAAGATAAATACATTTCCTACATAATGGTATTTTATTTATCATTTTTAGACGTTTAATAATTTAATTTATATATAACACAATGGTGATGCAGTAATTACCGCAATAGTGAAAAATTAAAATGATTGATATTGTAGATACCCAAATAAATATAATTTGAGACTTTTTATGAATTAAACTAATTTTATAAGTTAATATGACATATTATGATTGTTTTAATTGACATATTTAGAAGTAATAATTCAGTTATGAGTTTCACAAAAATCAATTATTGAATAGTGTCAAAAATGACATAAAAGAGTTTTTAAAACAAATATTATATTATTAATTGATATTAAATTCCTAAAAATCTAAGGTTCTGCAAAGAGACTTATATCATGATATGTGTATCATTAATGGACCACATTGGGGTCTCTTTGAGGTATATAGTAAGTTCATTAACAATATAATATAAAAATAAAAAGTGACATGGTAAGTGTCAAACTAATTAACTAAGAGTTAAAACTAAAAGATATGGTTAATATAGTAACCCAAACCTATCTAAATTCTATTGGTTGAGTGGTTTTACACCTATCCCCGCCTTATCCTTTAAATAATCCACTTTTGTGCCATTAGAAACCGAATATGAATTTATTATAAAATAATATTTCTAGCTTTTCCAAAGGTGCCCCTCACCCCTCTTATAAAAGGGCACTATCCCTTCTCATTAAATCACACCTTCAAAGCCTTTTGGTTCGGCAAAACTCTGCCCACATACTCTCTCAACTTCCCTAACTTCATCCTAGAGGACTTCCATTAGTCAGAAAGCCAACTTAAGGAGCCCTTTTGATCAAATAAAAATGAAGAACCCAAAGAAGAGGTAATGATTTCACCACCCTTTTTCAAGTTCCTTTCTTCTTCCACTTCCTCTTACTTTGTTGTTACCATTCTAAAATAATAACTCCAGTAACATAAATATACTATGATGTTATTATAAATATGGTACAACCATATTCAGTATTCTATCCATCCTTTGAATAACATGTCACCATATGTGCATACGTACGACTTACCGTCTCCACGTCGTGGTGTAATTGTTATTCAATAAATTATTGTTTGGATGGGTATAATAATGATGTGTAATTCATGTAAATAATAAATGTAACATGATAATGATTCTTTATATATGATATACCATCCAATTATATATATTTTTAATATCAAAAGAATGATATTGTTGCTCGTGCGTATGTAAGGACTACCGTCTCCACGAACGCGATGAGATTCATTCTCCATCGTATGCATTCAAGTATAATTCTAATTTGATGATTAATAATAGTATCTAAGGACTTGATATAATTATTTATATGATTAAGATACAACCTATACATTACAAACATGGTTTACATAACAAAACATATAAAAGAAAACGAGTAAGTTAACACCCGAAACAACGATAATACTAAGATATTATTAACAAATCAATGTTAAAAGATCATATATGATATCATATTAATGTATATGATTCCTGTATAATTTAATAACAATTATTTCACCATTATACAGGAGGTTAACCTACCCCAACCAAGGAAAATTACAAGGTAAGGGTTATTTCACAATCTCTTCATTATCCGAGGTTGTTTATACGTAATAATCTACTGGGATCTCTTTATCATCCACATCCATGATTCTTAAAAACATATTTCAAAACATTATTACTATTTAAAAGAATATGGGTAAATGTCATTTATACCCTTGTTTGACTTTTTATAAGATTTTTATAAAGGAATCGTTCCGTCATTTTCCAAACAAGGTGCTTTTTAACCTTTTCGACAGAATTAAGGTAAGAATGTTTTTTTAACTTATACGGCGGGTGCGGTTATTTTCCACCGTTATAAAATCGTCGAAGCTTCCCTTACAAGATTATAAGAATATTTTCAAAGAAAATTATTTATTTTATTAATATATGACTCTTAAATGATTTCAAAATAGAAAAAGATATTTCTCTAAAAAGAGTTTTGATTTCATCTATGTCAACATCCTTTGATGGATTTTATGGTTATTTGAAGTTGATTTATTATGATACAAAACTCTTATATTGTATTGAAGGTTTTGTGATATGTTTGAATGAGGATGTTCTATTTTTATACCATTCCTAGTTTATGGTGAAAGTATTGACATTTCATATGCTATTTTTAATACGAATGTGTACATTATGTTTAAATATTTTCATATGGGATTGCATTGGACTTAATATGTGACGGGTGGTGCCCGCTATAGCTCCTCGATGCATAGATAGGTCTCATGAGACAAACTAGTGACTTGGCACAAGGCCTTGACAAAATCGTATTTGTAGTCTTGGCACGAGGCCTTGGCTATGTGGTTATGATAGTCTGGCATTATGCATCCCATCATTATGAAAGTGGTTATTAATATTGAATGTGATTATTCGATTAGTAGAATATCTATGTGAATAAGTAAATGGCATTATTTCATTTTATTTTTTCCATACTATGTTGAAGTTCAATTTTAAAAGGCTTTTGTTTTAAGTTATACATTGCCTTAAATGTTTTTTCTTATTTATGAAAGTTTCTGCTATATTGTTATCCTTACTGGGAATTTGAGCTCACCCCTTTTCTATGTTTTATTTTTCCCAGGATATGAAGAAGTAATTTATGAATGACCTGCATGGATAGTATGTGGGGATATGTGTGTGGAATATGGAGACTATATTGTTGTATTTTTCATTTTTATTATGTAATGTAAAACATTATGAATATTTCTAGTGTTTCCAAGGCTACTAAACCAGTAGGTCTTTCGATATTTGATCTTTCTTGTGATCATGCCAATGTTATGTAATAATGCACCGACTCTGGGTCACTGGGGTCAGGGCGTTACAATATTATTGTCATATTAATCATTATATAATTATAATATCTCATTAACATTCTTAAACTACCTCAGACAAAAATATTATAGCTTCATTCATGCGTATGTGTGGACTAAGACCTCAATGAAGCGATATGATCCGTTTTTCATCACAACATCATATGTATGATATATATAATTATATTTAAAGAAATGATATTATATATATAATATTATTATAATTCTACAAATATTAAATATTATATAACTTCATTCCAAAATGGATGTTTGAAAATTATGAAAAATTACTCATGTGCATGTGCAAACTATTGTCTTCATGACTATAACATTGTTCACTATTGAAAACCATATTTCATAGATGGATTTAATTGTATAATAAATATATAAAAGTGTTAATATTGCAATAATATTATTCTAGATATTATTAAATGATGATATATTTTATCACATTCAACCTACTGACGTCATTCGGGACATATGAACTAAATATTGAAAAATTTCCAAAGTGAACATAAGTGATTATGTAATTTTATTTAATAAGGAAATAAGTGATAAAAAAATAATAATAATTATAAATGGTTATTAAAAATATAAATAATTATCTGAACTTTATTATTTTGTAATACAAATAACATATGGGACATGCCAGACTCAAGGTAAGGAACACGATAACTAAAAAACAAATTTAAATGTTTTAAATAATTATTTTCTAAAACTTTTTGTTTCATGTCCATGTTTTTTAAGAATGATTCTTATGACTGTATTATATGTAAATTAATATATTAAAATGGTTGATTTTAAAATTTTACTCTAATTTATTCCAATGAATTTTTTAAGTGTTTCTGTAAAGGAAATTTTAAATTAAAATCTTATTTTAAATTCCACCTTAATTCTATTAAAAAGAAAAAAGGAATCTTTTTTATCTTATATTTCATGATACCTTTTTACCTATTTCATGCTGAAATAATTCATTGAATATTACATTACAACATTTTATATATATTTTCAATTAATTTTTTTTCCATTTTATGTGGTCAGATTTTATAAAAATATATGATTTATAAATGGAAAGGATATTTTCCTTAAGAATATGTTTATTATGAAAGTTTCTATGATTTAGGTTTATGATAATGTTCATGGGAATTTTTTATGATTATTAGTGGCTACGATATTAATCAATGATGGGTGGTTGTGTGATTAACAATGGACACCTGGAAATGTTATAACCTTCAATGCATTAGTTATGTTGTAATTTGTCCATGTTGTTTATTCCAATTGTAATTTTGATGGTTACATCAAAGTATAACCATTAGAGTTATGTCATGTATAAAGGTGAGGGTTATTTCATTGTAGTCATGATGATTACATCATATGTATGTATGGTATGAAAATGATTCCCAATTTACCTAGATGATTTATTTATGATAGAATATATATATATAAATCATGTTTTCACAAATTTTTTTATTGAGTGTAAAATTAATGTTAAGTATATGTAACAACCCAAGCTTCTATAGTACACTTCTCTTTGAATAATAAAATATCGCGTGTTGTATGCAACTTCAAGTTCTAACACACACCACAACCAATAAAACTAGCCGTTATGAATAGTAATACCTACTTTTTGAAATTTTATAAATTTTATCTTTCTAAATCGACTTCATTTTTGGATTCGGAATATCGAAATTCACTTAGGGTGAATTTTTGGTATTTTTATGAAACCTTTCAATTTTTTATGAATAGTGAAAGTCATCGAGTGATAGATTAAAACCAATATTTTATTTAAATAATTATTTATTTTATTTATATTTTTTTATGTCCAAAAAGATACATAATACCAATAAAATTTCAATGTAATTCTTTGGAATAAGTTTATAATAATTTTAGATATATAAAAATTTTATTGAACTTTTCACTGTCTTTTACCCACCTCCTAGTAAAATTTGCGAATTCACATTAAACCTAATATTACCACTTCTGTGAGTGGAATTTCGAAAATATGAGAGACACAGTTGATATCAGTAAGTAAAATGTGGTTCAATAAGATAAAAATAATTTTTGGTGAATAATAACATTTTACTTTTATTTACCATGGTTCAAAGTAAAGAGGGTAATTAAGGGAAAAATTATATTAATATTATCCTAACTGTAACATCCCAAGTAAGTAATGAATAATAGATATTTTTATATGTCTATTAATGAATTAGATATTGTTTTAGAGGCTTAAAATGCAAATAAATCTAATTTTAAGCATGGAATACACTAATATTTTTAAAAGATTTTTTTACTGTCTTTTGATGGAAAACCATTTTTAAATCTATCTTTTGACAATTTTATAATCTATTTTTGTCAAAATAAACTTATTCTTTATGATTGGGACATCAAAATTTACTTTGTGTGAATTTTTGGTATTTTTCTGACAATGTTCATTTTTTAATGAACAGTGAAAAATAATGCATTTTACATCAAAACTGCTTCTTAATCTAATTTATTTATATGATTAGATTATATTTTGAATTGGTTTTGAAGTTAAATTAGAGTATATTTTTACCATTTAATCCAATGGTGGTCATTGGAATCAATTTCACTTTGAAATTGGACTTAAACTGGTGTCAATCTTTTGATACTTATTGTTTCATAAAAACACGCTATTTGTCATGACAACGGGAATTAATTATTAAAGTAATTAATGTGACATATATGTTTTGAATTTTGTAAAATATACTTCATTTTTGAATTCGGAATATCGAATATAACTTAGAGTGAATTTTTGGTAATTTTCTGAAAAACTTCAATTTTTGATGAATAGTGAAACCACTAAGTGGTAATCAAGCAAACTGATTTTTCAGTTAAATGAAAGTTTACCACTAATGTGTATTGAAATTTGAAAATCTGACATACATGGTTGTCATTATTATGTAAAATGTGGTTCAATTGGATGAAACTAATTTTTTGGTGAATAGTAACTTTTTTTCATTAATCGCGATTAGAGGTAATTAGTGTAATTTAAGGTAAAAATGATATTATAAAAATGTGAAAACACCATGACACTTGTCCTACCCCTATTGGATAAGTCATGGACGACCAATACAACCCATGGGTCGATTTAGGGGACCCTATGGAGCCTCTTGGGTGAGATAATGACTTTAATGCCTTTTTTTTAAAATAAAGGTGAAAATGACACTAACATAAATTGTTTTACTAAAACAATTTTTATAAGGGGTTATAATAATCATAATTTTGTCCATAAATACTCTTTGGAAAGATAAAAAGATTTCCTACATCAGGATATTTTTGTTATAATTTTGAGACACTAAATAAATTAATTTAATTATGACATCATGATGATGCAACAATGACCTCATTAATGAACAGTTTAAATAAAATGAAACGATAATATAAAATCTAAGACCTACACCTGTCCAAAAACTATTGGATGGGAATATTTCTAAGAATTATCATCTTATATTAGAAATATATTAATGTGGGACCTTATAAATTCGAAACTCTTTTGAAAATAAAATAACAGTTTCATGATTTCCAAAAGTGCCCCTCCTCTCCTCTTATAAAAGTCCCCACATCTACCTCATTTCACACACTCCTCAAGCCTTTGGATCGGCCATACCCTGCCCATTTACTCTCTCCACATACCTCTCCTCATCCTAGAGGATTCCCTTTGGGCATAATCCTTTCAAAGGAAGCCTTTAGGCTCAAATCAAAAGGAGTTACAATTTTAAAGGTAATTCATTCTCTCATGTTCATTTGTTTTATTTTTCTTCTACAACCCCCAAAACTCTTTTTATTTACTTCTATTGTAACAACAACAGTATATTCAATATAATAGGATGTTGTTATAATATTTATTCGAGCTACACTCTCACACAACTACATCAAATGGTTAATGAACATACGGTTTCCGTGGATGGCGAAATTCTGCCTCCCGAAACGATGATTGTTCAATACTCATTTAACACCTTCAAAGGTGGCCATTATGATGTCACTATTTTTATATATGATATATAATATGTTTAATATTTCCTTAACCTTCTGTATTTTTCATTTATGGCCTACCATTATTGTTCCCATTATGGGTAAACACGATATCTTCATTTTAGGAAGTGCGGACTACCGCCCCCTGAAAGTGATTTGATTCGTTAATACCATATGTGGGATGTGTAAAGGATAAAGTTAATGATATTATATATGTTATTATACTGGAATTATAATATACTCTTATATAATTATGATTCCATTCCAGAAAATACGAAATAGAAATTGAAGTAGCGTTCATGCGTACGTACGGCTTACCGTCTCCATGAACGGTGCATTTCATTTCTTACCTATAAATGTGATGTAATATTATAAATACATGTATATGATGAATATATATGATATATATGTTATCCAAATCATTAATATCATTCTGGATATAACGAACCTTTGACCAAATTAACAACATGTAAGTGTAAGAAGTCTATTTTTGACTTAAGAACCAAATACTGAAAAAATGAACATTATTAACTTAAATGATTAAATGATGTTCATAACATGGTATAAAAGGAATAATGAACTTGAAAAAGGTTCTTAAGCAAGTAGAGATTATCTCAAGTTTATTATTTAGGAGATTAAAGAACAGTCGGGTCAAGTCGTATACGAGGTATGGGACTTCGTCTCAATCTCCTTTCATTGAGGCATGTTTTGTTTTATACACAACCTTCTTTTATACGGTGTATAAAACCCTTTGACTTTTATGTTTATCCAAAAGTAATTTTTTTATACGAAGATTTTTACTAAACGAAAAAAGGGAATGTTTTTGTCGTACGTATGCGGTGACAACGACTTCTCCGCCGCCATGACCATTATTTGAGTTTCGTCTTCCTCTACAAGCCATACCTTTTTTTTAAAAGAAAAATAAATACCATGTTTTAATTTTATTTTATTTTGGTATTGAAAATGGTTTTCATAATTTTTTTATATCGATGTGTTGTATTGATATCTTGTAATTGAAAGGTGGAAATGTTATGTTTCCTTTATGCATGTTTTATATGATATGATTATGTTGAGGTTCTTGGGAATTATTATGAAGACGGGTGGTTACATGATAAACTAAGGGCGGGTGAGCCCGATATAGCTCTCCAATGCATTGGGTAACGCGAAGGAGTGAAACGTTAAGGTTTCTCTGAAGAGATTTTAGGGAATATACTGTGATGGGTATTCCAAACGTAACCAAGAGGGTTACTCCCTACTTAAGAATGTTATGAATGCCTCAAGTTACCTTTATGTCTTATGATTTCTATGATTTATTCATGTTTTGATGAGGTATGTTAAAGTTCTTATGTTTTATGGGTAAAGTATGATCTCATTCTTATGTATATATGTACCTATGTTTCCTTTCAATATTTTTATATCCCTTACTGAGCTTTTTATGCTCATCCCAAGTTTTTTTTGAAATGTTTTTCACAGGTCAAGGGAAAGGTACATGATATGATGATAGTGTCAAGGAAGTGTCAAGAAAGAATCCATGTTTTATTTTAAATATGTTTCCATTGATGGTAATGAAGAATACTATCTTTATGTAACCACTTTGTTTATATGTGGAATGTAATGAAATTTTTATGATCTAATTCTCTAAAACTCTAAACTCGAAAAGATCCTTAAGGTGTAATCTTGTAATAACTGAAGATTAAGCAAGGTTTAAGGCTGGGACCTTATAGTTGGTATCAGAGGTCGGTTTAGATAACTTTTTGAGTTAGAATTATATTAAATGATTATCCAAAAATATATTTTTTTGAAATGATATAGCATTTGAAGTTTACCATGTTGCTTCATCTATGAAATGTTTGTTCAGAATGGTTTTCCACAGAGGAAACAGGGAAGCAGTGCTAGGAAGACATACAGAAGGAAATAACCTTCCGAATTAGCATCTAGAGATGGTCGGAATTGGAACTGAACAGTTTGTTGCAGTAATGGCGTAGTTGAATCAGGCTATAAATGGTGGTGGTATCCATGCACGAGATCAGCCAGATCAACCGCAGAGGAACATGTCAGTGGTGGAACATTTCATAAGGCAACATCCCCCATCTTTCAGAGGATCATCTGACCCTGTGCTAGCTAAAGGGTGGATTAAAGCACTGGAGAAGATGTTTGATGTCATGGGGTGTTCAGACAATCAAAAGGTTAGTATTTCTATTTACCATTTGGAGGGTGAAGCAGATCAGTGGTGGTCTATGGTTAAAAATATCAGGGACGCCGATGAGATTGATGCTCTTGATTGGGATGAATTCAAAGGTATGTTTCTTGAGAAGTATTTTCCTAAGGCTATCCAACTTAGGATGGAAAAGCAATTCTTGGAATTGAGGCTAGAGGAAGACTCAGTGGCTACCTATGAAGAAAGGTTCACTCGTTTGGCAAGGTATGCTCCAAATTGTATCCGAGACCTTGATAGTAAAATCAATCATTTTTACTCAGGATTAAAGCCAAAATATCGAAGGGCATTAGCTTCTCATGAGTTTAAAAGTTATGAAAAGCTTGTTCGATGTGCTGTGAGGGTGGAAATGGAGTTTTCCGATGATCAAGTGTTCTATAACAACCAACAAAAGAAGAGACCGAGGTGGCAGTAGAAAGGTAAGAATTCTTCAAAAATGTCTGATGGTAAGAAAGCTAAGTTTTCAGTTTGTGATAAATGTGGAAACAGGCATGCTGGGGAATGTCCTCTAAATTCTGGAAAGTGCTACCAATGTGGTAAGATGGGACATAAGGCTCGTGATTGCACTAAAAAAGATCAAGGTGAAGGTAAGACCAAATTTGATTTACAGTTAGTGAAATGTTTTAAGTTTAATGAAATGGGTCACTATGAAAATGAGTGTCTGACAAAGAGCTTGAGTGATGGGAAGTAGTTAGACTACAAGCAGAAAGGGGTGGTGAAATCCTTTTCTACTACTTCAGCAGATGTCGGGCCATCAAATGAAGTTGTATCAGGTACTTTGTTTTTTCAGATTATGCCAGTGTGTTGTTTGATTCGGGGTCTACACATTCTTTCATCTCTGAAACCTTTTCTAGTAAAATGGGAACACCATCTCAAGAAATGACTCCTGAACTTTTGGTAAAAACACCTGGGGGGAATGTTGAGGCAAAAAGAATTTATAAGAATCTTCCTATCCTTATCTGTGGAAAGAACTTACTTGCAAACCTTATTTATCTACCTCTAGTAGAGTTTGATGTTATCCTGGGTATGAATTGGCTCTCTATTTACCATGCTAAGATTGACTGTAGAGCTAAAGAAGTTTCTTCTCAGAAAGAATTTCAGTTTGTGCACAAGAATGAACCCTTACTGTTGATAACTTATCAAGAGGCCGAGAAACTTGTAAAAGATGGAAATGAATGTTACCTTGCACACATCGTTGAAAATAAAGGAACTGTTCAGATTAATGATGTGCCAGTGGTAAATGAGTATCCTGATGTTTTTCCTGATGAGTTGCCTGGAATAATACCAGATCGGGAAGTTGAGTTTACTGTTGACTTAGTTCCTCATGCTAAGCCAATTTCAAAACCCCCTTATCGAATGGATCAAATTGAACTTTTAGAGTTGAAGGAGAAATTGCAAGATTTATTAGAGAAAGGTTTCATTCGACCTAGCACATCACCATGGGGTGCTCCTGTATTGTTTGTTAAAAAGAAAGATGGTTCTATGAGACTTTGCATTGATTATAGGGCCTTGAATAACATCACTGTTAAGAACAAATATTCTTTGCCTCATATCGATGATTTGTTTGATCAGCTCCAGGGAGCTCAGTATTTTTCAAAGATTGACTTGAGATCGGGGTACCATCAGCTGAAGGTAAAGGAGGCAGATATTCCGAAGACCGCGTTCCGTACGAGATATGGCCATTATGAATTTGTAGTAATGCGTTTTGGGCTAACCAATGCACCTGCTGTATTCATGGACTTAATGAATAGAATTTTCCATGAGTTCTTGGATAAGTTTGTGGTGGTTTTCATTGATGATATTTTGGTGTTTTAAAAAAGTAAAGAGGATCATGAAAGACATTTAAGGGTTATCTTGCAAACCTTAAAAGAAAAGAAACTGTATGGGAAATTCAGCAAGTGTGAGTTTTGGTTGTAACAAATTTCTTTCCTTGGTCACATTGTTTCTAAAGATTGAATAACTATTGATCCTGCAAAAACAAAAGTTGTTAAAGAATGGCCAAGACCCAAAAATGTAACTGAGATTTGTAGCTTCCTTGGTTTGGAAGGCTATTACCGAAGGTTTGTTAGAAATTTTTCACGGTTATCTAGTCCAATGACTAAGCTAACTCGGAAGGGTGTTAAGTTTATCTGGACAAAAGAATGTGATGATTGTTTTCAGGAATTGAAAAGAAGATTGGTGAATGCTCCTGTTTTGGAACTACCTTCCAGGAATGGTGAGTTTGTTATCTACAGTGATGCTTCATTGAAAGGGCTTGGTTGAGTCCTAATGCAGAATGATCAGTTAATTGCTTTTGCTTCACGACAGTTGAAAACTCATGAAGTAAATTACCCTACACATGATTTGGAATTAGCTGCTGTTGTTTTTGCTTTAAAAATTTGGAGGCATCATTTGTATGGAGTAAAGTGTGAAATATATACCGATCACAAAAGTTTAAGTATTTATTCACTCAGAAAGAATTGAACATGAGACAAAGGAGATGGCTAGAATTAATCAAGGATTATGATTGTACAATTCATTACCATCCGGGAAAAGCAAATAAAATGGCTGATGCTTTGAGTAAAAAAAGTAATGCTTCATTAGAAATGTTGCGTTAGGAACGTGATCCTTTGGTTAAGGATTTGATGAACTTTGGAATAGAAGTTGTTGGTGAAGGAAGTTCTTCTGTTTTGTTTCAGGTATCAGTGAAATCTTCTCTATCAGATAGAATCAAGAAAGCATAGAAGCAAGACAGTGAGTTGCAGAAAAAGGTAGAGCTGGTTCAAAAAGGTAAGTTTCCTGAATTCAACATTGATAATGATTGCATTTTGAGATTTGGTAAGAGATTGTGTGTGCCTTGTGATTCACAGTTGAAGAGAGAGTTGCTATGTGAAGCTCATAGTTCTCCATTTTCAATTCATCATGGCAGTACTAAGATGTATAGAGATCTGCGGGAGTATTACTGGTGGGATGGAATGAAAAGAGATATTGTTGATTTTACTGTGAAGTGTTTGACTTGTCAGCAGGTTAAAGCAGAGCGGCAGTTACCAAAAGGGATGCTTCAGCCTTTACTAGTGCCAGAGTTGAAATGGGAGAATATATCCATGGACTTTGTTGTGGGATTACCAAAGACATATCGAGGTAATAATGCAATCTGGGTTATTGTTGATCGCTTGACTAAATCTGCTCATTTCCTTGCTATACGAGATACTTTTTCCCTAGATCAACTTTCCCGTTTGTATCCTAAAAAGATAGTCAGGTTACAAGGAGTTCCCCTCTCCATTGTATCTGATCGTGATCCCAGGTTCACTTCTAACTTTTGGAAAGGCCTTCAGAAGTCATTGGGTACTAAATTAAATTTTAGTATAGCTTTTCATCCTCAATCAGATGGGCAGTCAGAATGAACAATTCAGACATTGGAGGATATGCTATGAGCTTCTTCTATGGATTACCAGGGAAGTTAGGACCAACATCTTTCTTTGGTTGAATTTTCATATAATAACAGTTTTCATTCCAGTATACAGATGGCACCATTTCGGGCATTATATGGGAAGCGGTGTCGAACTCCAGCTTTCTAGGATGAAGTGGGTGAAAGGAAGTTGATGGGACCAGAATTGGTAGAAGAGATGGCAGAGAAAGTTCAGCTGATTCAGAAACACATGAGAACAGCTCAGAGCAGGCAGAAGAGTTATTCAGACAACAGGAGGAAGGATCTCTCTTTTGAGGTAGGTGATCATGTTTTTCTCAAAGTATCACCATGGAAACGTGTGATGAGATTTGGTAAGAAAGGAAAGATGAGTCCAAGGTTCATTGGACCATATGAAATTCGGGAGAGAGTTGGATCAGTTACATACCGGGTGGCTTTACCTCCGAGTTTATCTCAGGTACACAGTGTTTTTCACGTTTCGATGTTGAGAAAGTATATTCCAGATCCATCTCATGTTTTGATTCCAGAGGTAGTTCAGCTGGAAGATAACCTATCATATGAGGAACAACCGGTCTAGATTCTTTACCATAGGGAGCAAGTGTTACAAAATAAGGTGATTCACCAGGTAAAGGTTTTGGGGAAAAACAACATGTCTGAAGAGGCAACATGGGATTCTAAAAATGCTATGAGGGATAAGTACCCCCATTTATTCGATAAGTAAATAAATTGCGGGGATGAAATTTTCTAAAGGGGGGAAGGATGTAACATCCCAAGTAAGTAATGAATAATAGATATTTTTATATATGTCTATTAATGAATTAGATAGTGTTTTAGAGGCTTAAAATGCAAATAAATCCAATCTTAAGCATGGAATACACTAATATTTTTAAAAGATTGTTTTACTGCCTTTTGATGGCAAACCATTTTTAAATCTATCTTTTGACAATTTTATAAGCTATGTTTGTCAAAATAAACTTATTCTTTATGATTGGGACATCAAAATTTACTTTGTGTGATTTTTTGGTATTTTTCTGACAATGTTCATTTTTTAATGAATAGTGAAAAATACTGCATTTTACATCAAAACTGCTTCTTAATCTAATTTATTTATATGATTAGATTGTCTTTTGAATTGGTTTTGAAGTGAAATTAGAATATGTTTTTACCATTTAAACCAATGGTGGTCATTTGAATCAATTTCACTTTTAAATTGTACTTAAACTGGTGTCAATCTTTTGATACTTATTGTTTCATAAAAACACGCTATTTGTCATGACAACGGGAATTAATTATTAAATTAATTAATGTGACATATATGTTTTTAATTTTGTAAAATAGAATTCATTTTTGAATTAGGAATATCGAATATAGCTTAGAGTGAATTTTTGGTAATTTTCTGAAAAACATCAATTTTTGATGAATAGTGAAACCACTAAGTGGTAATCAAGCAAACTGATTTTTTAGTTAAATGAAAGTTTACCACTAATGTGTATTGAAATTTGAAAATCCGACATACATGGTTGTCATTAGTATATAAAATGTGGTTCAATGGGATGAAAATAATTTTTTGGTGAATAGTAACTTTTTTTCATTAATCGCGATTAGAGGTAATTAGTGTAATTTAAGGTAAAAATGATATTATAAAAATGTGAAAACACCATGACACTTGTCCAACCCCTATTGGATGAGTCATGGTAGACCAAGACAACCCATGGGTCGATTTAGGGGACCCTATGGAGCCTCTTGGGTGAGATAATGACTTTAATGCCTTTTTTTAAAAATAAAGGTGAAAATGACACTAAAATAAATTGTTTTACTAAAACAATTTTTAGAAGGGGTTATACTAATCATAATTTTGTCTATAAATACTATTTGGAAAGATAAAAAGATTTCCTACATCATTATATTTTTGTTATAATTTTTAGACATTAAATAAATTAATTTAATTATGACATCATGATGATGCAACGATGACCTCATTAATGAACAATTTAAATAAAATGAAACGATAATATAAAATCTAAGACCTACACTTGTCCAAAAACTATTGGATGGGAATATTTCAAAGCCTTATCATATTATCTTCGAAATATATCAATGTGGGACCTTAGAAATTCGAAACACTTTTGAAAATAAAATAATAGTTTCATGATTTCCAAAAGTGCCCCTCCTCTCATCTTATAAAAGGCCCCCACCTCTACCTAATTTCACACACTCCTCAAGCCTTTGGCTCGGCCATCCCCTGCCCATTTACTCTCTCCACATCACTCTACTCATCCTATAGGATACCCTTTGGGAAGAATCCTTTCAACGTAAGCCTTTAGGCTCAAATCAAAAGGAGTTACACTTTTAAAGGTAATTCATTCTCTCATGTTCATTTGTTTTATTTTGCTTCTCCAACCCCCTAAACTCTTTTTATTTACTTATTTTGTAACAAAAACAGTATATTCAATATACTATGATGTTTTTATAATATTTATTCGAGATACACTCTCACACAACTACATCAAATGGTTAAAGAACATACGGTTTCCGTGGATGACGAAATTCTGCCTCCCGAAATAATGATTGTTCAATACTCATTTAACACCTTCAAAGGTGGCCATTATGATGTCACTATTTTTATATATGATATATAATATGTTTATTCTTTCCTTAATCTTCTGTATTTTTCATTTATGGCATACCAATATTGTTTCCATTATGGGTAAACACAATATCTTCATTTTAGGAAGTGCGGACTACCACCCCCTGAAAGTGATTTGATTCGTTAATACCAGATGTGGGATGTGTAAAGGATAAAGTTAATGATATTATATATGTTATTATACTGGAATTATAATATACTCTTATATCATTATGGTTCCATTCCAGAAAATACGAAATAGAAATGGAAGTAGCGTTCATGCGTACGTACGACTTACCGTCTCCATGAACGGTGCATTTCATTTCTTACCTCTAAATGTGATGTAATATTATAAATACATGTATATGATGAATATATATGATATATATGTTATCCAAATCATTAATATCATTCTGGATATAACGAACCTTTGACCAAATTAACAACATGTAAGTGTAAGAGGTCTATTTTTGACTTAAGAACCAAATACCGACAAAATGAACATTATTAACTTAAATGATTACATGATGTTCATAACATGGTATAAAAGGAATAATGAACTTGAAAAAGGTTATTAAGCAAGTATAGATTAACTCAAGTTTATTATTCAGGAGATTAAAGAACAGTCGGGTCAAGTCGGATACAAGGTATGGGACTTCGTCTCAATCTCCTTTCATTGAGGCATATTTTGTTTTATACACAACCTTCTTTTATACGGTGTATAAACCCCTTTGACTTTTACGTTTATCCAAAAGGAATCTTTTTTATACGAAGCGTTTTACTAAATGACAAAAGGGAATGTTTTTGTCGTACGTATGCGGCGACAATGACTTCTCCGCCGCCGTGACCGTTATTTGAGTTTCGGCTTCCTCTACAAGCCATACCTTCTTTTTAAAAGAAAAATAAATACCATGTTTTAATTTTCTTTTATTTTGGTATTGAAAATGGTTTTCATAATGTTTTTATATCAAGGTGTTGTATTGATATCTTGTAATTGAAAGGTGTAACTGTTATGTTTCCTATATGCATGTTTTATGTGATACGATTATGTTGAGGTTCTTGGGAATTATTATGAAGACGAGTGGTTCCGTGATAAACTAAGGGCGGGTGAGCCCGATATAGCTCTCCAATGCATTGGGTAACGCGAAGGAGTGAAACGTTAAGGTTTCTCTAAAGATATTTTAGGGAATATACTGTGATGGGTATTCCAAACGTAACCAAGAGGGTTACTCCCTACGTAAGAATGTTATGATGCCTCAAGTTACCTTTATGTCTTATGATTTCTATGATTTATTCATGTTTTGATGAGGTATGTTAAAGTGATTATGTTTTATGGGTAAAGTATGATCTCATTCTTATGTATACATGTACCTATGTTTCCTTTCCATATTTTTATATCCCTTACTGAGCTTTTTAAGCTCATCCCAAGTTTTTTTTGAAATGTTTTTCACAGGTCAAGGGAAATGTACATGATATGATGATAGTGTCAAGGAAGTGTCAAGAAAGAATCCATGTTTTATTTTAAATATGATTCCATTGATGGGAATGAAGAATAATATCTTTATGTAACCACTTTGTTTATATGTGGAATGTAATGAAAGTTTTATGATCTAATTCTCTAAAACTCTAGACCCGAAAAGATCCTCAAGGTGTAATCTTGTAATAACTCAAGATTAAGTAAGGTTTAAGGCTGGGGCCTTATACTAACACATGTCTTAATTCTATTGGATAATTATAAATATACCAAAAAAAACCTTAGAAATTAAAAATGATCCTCTTTGGTCCCCTTGTATTAGATTAGGACATTTATTATTATTTAATTCAAAGAAGAGTTTAAAGAGTTAAAATCAAAGTTTAATAACTAAAACATTTTTAATATTGGTTTAACATAAGATAAATTTGACTATAAATATTCATTATAAATCTAAAAATATTTCTTACATAATTTTATTTTATTTATATTTTTTTTGACATTAAATAATTTAATTTATTTTTGACACAATTATGATGCAGTAATTACCTTATTAATGAAATATTAAAATAATTGATATTATAAATATCAAAATAATGGTATTTGGAGACTTTTAATTAATTCCACTAAATTTAAAGGTTAATATGACATTTTAGGGTTTATTAAATTATTTTTTTTTGAATTAATAATGCTGTTATAAATTTTACAAAAACAAAATTTCACATAGTGTCAAAATTGACATAAAAGAGTTCTTAATAAAAATATTATATTATTAATTGATATTATATTCCTACAAATCTATGGTTCGTCAAAAGGATTTATATAATGATAGGGGTATCATTAATGAACTATTTGTGGTTATCATGGAGGTATATAGTAAGTTTATTAACCATAGAATATAAAAATACAAAGAGAAATGATAAATGTCAAATTATTTAACTAATAGTTAAATATAAATGATAATGTTAATATGGTGACCTAAACCTGCCTAAAATATATTTGTTTGAAAGGATTTGGACCCATCCCTACATTATTATCAAAATAAGTCACTTTTTAGCCATTATGAACTTAATATGAATTTATTATAAAATAATATTTTAAGTTTTTTCTAAGGTGCCCCTCACCCCTCTTACAAAAGGGCACTTCCCCTTCTATAAAATTCACACCTTCAAAACATTTTAGCTCGTCCAAACACTACAAAAATATCCTCTCAACTTCCCTCACTTAATCCTAGAGGCCATACATTATTCACAAATCCAACCTATGGTGCCATTTTTATCAAATCCAAAGGAAGAACCCGAAGAAGAGGTAAATATTTCATCGCCTATTTCAAGTTCTTTTCATCCTCAACTTCTTCATTATTTTCTATTTCAATTATAATATAAAAAAATCCAGTATATTCTATATAATGTGATGTTATTATTAATATGGTACAACCATATATATTATTCTATCCATCCTTTGAATTACATGTCACCATACGTGTGTACTTATGGATTAACGTCTCCACGTCGTTGTGTAATTTTTATTTAGCACATTATTATTTGGATGGGTACAATAATGATGTGTAATTGATGTAAATAAAAAATATAACATGATAATGATTATTTATATGTGATATAACATCCAATTATATATTTTTTTAAGAATTATATTTTCACTCATGCGTACGTACAGATTATCATCTCCACGAACGCGATGAGATTCATTCCCCATCGTATCCATTCAAGACTAATTTTCATTTTATGATTAAAAATAATGTTTAATGACTTGATATAATTCTGGATATGAATACGATACATCCATTCTGTAACAAATATGACTCACATAACAATGAATATAAAGGAAAACGAATCTGTTAACACCCGAAATGACGATAATACTAAGATATTATTAACAAAGAAATGTTCAAAGATCATATATGAAATCATATTAATTTATATGATTATTTTATAATTTAATAAAACTTATTTCACCATTATACAAGATTTTAACCTACCCTTGACCAAGGAAATGTACAAGGTAAGGGTTAATTTCACAATCCCTTCATTATCAGAGGTTATTTATATGTAATTATCTACTGGGACCTCTTTATCAACCACATCCATGTTTCATAAAAATGTGTTTCAAAAAATTCTTAATATTTTATAGATTATGGGTTAAAGTCATTTATATAATTATTTTAATTTTTATAAAATGTTTATAATGGAATATTTCTGTCGTTTTCCAAATAGGGTCCTTTTTAAACTATTCGACAAAATTAAGGTAAGAATGTATTTTATTAACTTATATTACAGGTGTGGCTATTTTCCGCTATTATAAATTATTTTAAGCTTCCCTTACAAGATTATAATAATATATTCAACAGAAATGTTATATTTTATAATTATGGGACTTTTAAATGATTTCAAAAAAGAGATATTTCTCTCAAATAGTTTTGATTTCATCTATGTCCACATCCTTTGATGGATTTTATGCTTATTTAATGTTGATTTGTTATGATACAAAAAATTCATATTGTATTGAAGGTTTTGTGATATGTTTGACACTTGATCTGTTATTTTTTATACCATTCATTATATATGGAGATATTATTGACATTTCGTATGCTAGTTTTAATACAAATGTTTATGATATTTTTAAACCTGTTCATATGAGGAATGAATTGGACTTAGTAACTGATGGGTGGAGCCCTCTATATCTCCTCGATGCATAGGTAGGTCACATGACACACACTAGTGTCTTATCACAAGGCCTTGACAAAATATTATTTTTAGTCTTGGCATAATTTCTTGACTATGTGGTTATGAAAGTCTAGCATTATGCATTCCATCATTATGAACGTGGTTATTGATATTTCATGTGATCATTCGATGAGTAGAATATCCTTCTGAATAATTAAATGGCATTATTTAATTTTATTTTTTCCATATTATGCAAAATTTGATGTTTAAAAGGCATTTGTTTTAGTTATAAATTTCATTAAATGTTTATGATTATTTATGAAATTTTCCTTTATATTGTTATCCTTACTGAGCATCTGAGCTCACCCCTTTCTCCGTTTTATTTTTCCTAGGATGTGAAGACGTATTTTATGACTGACCTGTAGGGAGAGTCTGAGGGGATAAGAGTGTGGAATATGGAGACTATGTTGTTTTAGTTTTTCACATTATGATGAAATGTTAGAATTGTGAATTTATCTATTGTTTCCAAGGATACTAAACAAATCGGTCATTCGAGACTTGATCTTTTGTGATCATGAAAATGTTATGTAATAATGCACCAAATCTGGGAACTGGGGTTGGGGCATTGCAGTTGGTATCTGAGGAAGTTTAGTACAAACCTTGGATACTAGATTTAGATAAACTCTTATTATAGCACATACACCTAAGATGGGATTTGAAAATTAGTATAGAATAACATCCTAGAATTTTGGTATTTTAGAGATTTTGTTATTTATCCAAGTAATAAATCCATGTCTAGATACGAGCAGGTAGAGCTGGCTCTGGCACAGATTCACCTAGGGGTAAAACCCCAAAACACCTCTTTGAGCTAGACTTGAATGGGAACTGGTGCACGACAACGGGCCTTGCTGCACTCTTGGTTATGACACTCCTAAGGGATATTCTTAGGATAATTCTCATTTTCATTAAAAACCATTAGGACGTGTTTATGGGTATACACTTCCTTAAAAAAATATTTTTTTTATGATTATGGATTATATCTATAAACGGTTCAATTTATGTTAAGCGTTTTACAAGTTTGGAATTATTTATTTCAATTGATATACTAATCTAGTGTATGTCATTATTTAGAAATGGTGCCTAGTGGGAGGAATGGAAACTGTATCAATGAAAGCACTCTATGTAGGGATTTCCCTCCTAATCAAGATAATTATAGTGGAGCTGGTGATGCAACTAGTGCTGATCAGCTAATCTCCATAATGGGACAACTCACTCTGGTTATGAATAATAACCATACCCATATGGAGCACCCTGATCCGCAACGTGGTGGATCAATGTGATGTCGCTTCAGGAGGAAACAACCAACAACATTAAATGGGGGTAAAAATCTACTAGTTCTCGAGCAATGGATAAATTTTTTAGAAAAAATATTCCACACCTTGGGGAGTAGAAAAAGTGAAATTTTTTTTATGGAATTTCACCACATCACTGGAGATGCTGATCAATTGTGTTCATTGATTCAAAACATGAAGAAAGATGATGAAGTATCAAATATGGAATGGGGTGAGTTTAATGATATTTTATAAGAAAATATTTTCCTCATTACCATCGAGCAGATAAAGGATGAAAATTTCTAATTCTGAGGCAAAAAGAGGACGATAATGATTCAAAGTATGAGTCTAACTTTACAAGGTTAGGAAGGCATGCTGTAGATTATATACTTAACCCGAGAAGAAAGATTGATCATTTCTTTGATGGGTTAAAACTATTTCTCTATTAAGAATTAGTCTCATAATCCTTATCATCGTACGAAGATATTGTCTCATGTGCTATCAAGACAGAAAAGGAATTCTCTATGTCATACGACTTTAAAGCAAAGTAAGAGAAGAAGATATCTATTGATCACTCTGGAAATGAAAATAAGGGGATTAAGGGAAAAGTTGAATATCCATCCTACAAAAAATGTTGGAAGAAACACCATGGTATTTATTGAAGGTAATGAAAGTCTATTACATGTGTGGTGAAAAATACAACCATTCTCATGATTGCAAGGGGAAGAAAGAAGCTACTAATGTTCAATGAAACAATTTCAGAGAGATGGGACATTATGAAAATGAATAACCTAAGTGTTAGGGAAACTTAAATCAGAAAAGGTCAAGGGATCAAGGCCAACCTTATGAGATCACTACTTCTGAGGTTGTAGCTTTGAAAGAATTGGTGGAAGGTAATCGAATGTTTTCATCACGTTTAGACGATGCTTTATTTGATTTTTGGTCGTCACATTGTTTCATATCTTCCTATTTTGCTAAGAAAAATAGATATTTCCAATTTGATATGACAAGGGATTTTTTAGTCAAAACTCTTAAGGGATGTATCATTGCAACAATGTTTTGTGAATCATTTCCCATTATGTTATATAAAAGTTATTTATCTACTGATCTCATCGTTATAACCATGATGGAATTTGATATAATCCTTGGTATGGATTGTATTTCGAAAAATGATGTGAAAATTTATTGTAAGAAGAAGGAGGTTTCAATTTTTGATGATGATAAGGAGTACCTTATCTTTAGAGTAGAAACATCACCCCCTAATTCTTGTCAAGATCAACCCCCAGTAGCTCAACTAAATTTAATTATTGTGGAGGAAGAGAATAAAATAACTATGGGTGAGGAAAGGAATGTTCAAATATAGGATGTGCCTATTGTGTAAGAATATGATGATGTATTTCAAGAAGAGTTGCCAGGAGATCCTCCAGAATGAGAAATTAAGTTTTCCATTGATTTAATTCCTGGATAAAGGCCCATATCGAAGGCCCCATATAGAATGGCCACTGTGGAATTAGTAGAACTAAAGAAACAACCTAAGTAATTGAGTAATAATGGATTTATTCTCCCTAGTGTTTCTCCATGGAGAGACACTATTCTTTTTGTTAAAAAGACAGATGGATCTATGAGGTTTTGCAATTACTATAGGGATATCAATGCTATAACAATAAAGAAAAAGTACCCACTAGATCGTGATGATGATTTATTCGACCAACTTCCTGGAGCTCAATACTTTTCAAAGATTTACCTTCGATCTGGATATCATTAGTTGTTTGTAAAGAAGGAAGACATTCCGAAAATAGTATTTCGAACCAGGTATGGGTATTACGAGTTTACAGTAATGACTTTTGTATTAAATAATGAACCCTCTATCTTCATCGATCTAATGAATAGAGTTCTCAAGGAATATCTTGATGACTTTGTAGTGGTATTTATTGATGATATCATGGTATACTAAAAATTCTATGAAGATCATGAAAATAACTTGAACATTATCCTGAAAACTCATAGAAGACATGAATTATATTGGAAGTTTAGAAAGTGTGAATTCTAGATTCAGGCGATTTCTTTTCGTGGCCATATTTTCTCTATGGATAGAAACTTCGTTGATCCTTCAAAGACCAAGGCTATCCATTAATGTCCAGCACCGATGAGTATAACTGAGGTATGTAGTATTATTGGTTTAGAAGGTTATTATCGACATTTCGTCCAGAATTTTGCCTATTTGGATTACCCATTAACAAAGCTCACACATAAACGGGTTAAATTTGTTTGGAAAGAATATTGTGAAGAATGTTTCAAAGAATTAAAGATAAGATTAGTCAATGATCCTATCATGACTCTACCATCGTGGAATGACGGGTTTGTTATTTATAGTGATGCTTTAATGAAAGGACATGGTTGTATCCTTATGAAAAATGATAGGGTTATTTCCTATGCATCACAATAGAAAAAAAAGCCTGAGAAAAATTATCTTACTCATGATCTTTAGTTAGCAGCTGTAATCTTTGCCCTGAAGATACGGAGACATTATGTCTATGGTGAAAAATGTGAGATATATACCAATCACAATAGTTTGAAGTATATTTTCTCATATAAAGAACTCAACATGAGGCAAATTAGATGGCTTTAACTACTCAAGGATTATGATTGCACCATACACTGCCAGCCGGGGAAGGCAAATAAGGTAGAAGATGCTTTGAGCAGAAAGGATCATGGAGTTTTGAACAAGATGAAAATTGAAAGGGATCCTATTTTCATGGATCTAGTGAAGATGTACATGAGAATAACCATGGAAGGTGAAACATCAATTCTTTTTCAAATTTTTGCCAAATCATCTTTACTAGAAAGGATAAAAACTTCTCAGGCTGAGGATGAGGATTTTCAAAAAAAGATTAAATCTGTGAATGATGGGAGATTGATTGACTTCCTATATGAAGATGGAATTTTGAAATTCAGGAAGAGACTTTGTGTTCCTAATTTACCTGATCTAAAAATAGAAATATTGGATGATTCTCATAGTTTTAATTTCTCTATACACCCTGGTAGCACCAAAATGTATAGAGATTTGAAGGAAATGTTTCCGTGGGGTAACATAAAGAATGAGATTCCTAATATTGTGTCAATTTGTATGGTATGTCAACAAGTGAAAGCTGATGGAAACAACTAGGAAGAGTCATGCAACCTCTTCCCATACTAGAGTGTAAATGGGATAATATTATAGTGAACTTTGTCATGGGATTACCGAAGACTCCTAGAAGGAACAATGCAATATGGGTCGTTGTTGATCGTCTTATGAAGTCATCACATTTTCTTGCAATAAGAGAAGATCTATCACTTGAACATCAAGAAAGACTATATATTAATGAAGTTATGAAACTTTCTGGAGTACCCTGATCGATTTTTTCTGATCGTGATCCCCATTTTACTTCAAGATTCTGGAAAAGACTTCAGAAATCCCTAGATACGTAACTTAGTTTGACTACTGCCTACCACCCTCAAACAGATGGTCAATAAGAAAGGGCTATTCAAACATTAGAAGACATTTTGAGATCATTCTCACTTGAATTTCAAGGTATGTGGGATTAATATTTACCTATGGTAGAATTTTCCAATAACAATAGTTTCCATTAAAGTATTTAAATGGCACTATATGAATCATTATATAGAAAGAGATGTCGCACACCAACCTGTTCGGATGATGTTAGCGAAATATTACTTTTATGTGCATAACTTGTGGAGGAAATGATGTAAAAGGTGAAGGTAATCTAAACCCACATCAAAGAAGCTCAAATTATGCAGAATAGATGTGACGATAACTGAAGGAAGGATTTGGAATTTCAGGTAGGAGATAATGTTTTCTTGAAGGTATCTCAATGGAAGCGTGTTATACATTTCGGTAAGAATGGTAATTTGAGTCTCATGTACATCAAAAATTTTGAAATTCTAGAACTAATTGGGGTTGTAGCTTATCATTTGGATATGTCGCCAAATCTCTCTAAAGTTCACGATGTGTTCTGCATATCACTGTTGAGAAAATACTTTCCTGGATAATGCATGTACTCACCTATGAGGTATTAGAACTGGAACTCTATCTATATTAATGTGAAGAGCCTGTCAAGATTCTTGATACAAGAGAACTAGTGCTAAGAAATCAGATGACCCTTCTGGTAAAAGTTCTACAGAGAAACAATAAGATAGAAGAGGCAACGTGGGAACCTGAGGAACTTATGATGAAGAACCACACAAATATTTTTGTGCAGTAATATTCTAGAAATTTGGAGAAAGAAATTATTTGAAGAAGGGGAGAATGTAACACCTCAAGCTTCCACGGTACACTTCTCTTTGAATAATACAATAACATGTGTTGTACGCAACTTCAAGTTCTAACACACACCACAACTAATCAAACTAGACGTTATGAACAGTAATCCCTACTTTTTTAAATTTTATAAATTATATCTTTCCAAAGGGACTTTATTATTGGATTAGGAATATCAAAATTATCTTAGGGTGAATTTTTGGTATTTTTCTGAAAACGTGCAATTTTTTATGAATATTGAAAACCACTGAGTTATAATGTAAAACTGAAATTTTATTTAAATAATTATTTATTTTATTTAAATTTATTATAGGTCAAAATATATACATAATACATATATAAGTTCAATGTAATTCAATGGAGTCAGTTTATAATAATTTTAGATATATAAATGTTTTATCGAACTTTTCACCGTCTTTTACCAACCACCTAGGATAATTTGAGAATTCACAAAAAACATAAATTTATGACTTATGTGAGTGGAATTTAAAAAATCTGAGATACACAGTTGATATTAGTAAGTAAATGTGGTTCAATAAGATAAAAATATTTTTTTGGTGAATAGAAACTTTTTCCTTTTATTTACCACAGTTAAAAGTAAATAGGGTAATTAAAGGTAAAAATGATATTATTATTACCCAAACACATGTCCTAATTCTATTGGATAAGTATTATTCGACCAAAAACAACCTGAGTAATAAAATATGAACCTCTTTGGCCCACATGGAATAGAATAATACATTTATTATTATTTTATTCAAAGAAGAGTTAAAAGAGTTAAAATCAAAATTTACTAACTAAAACATTTTTAATATTGGGCTATACATACGATAAATTCGACTATAAATTTTTATTATAAATATAAAAAATTTCCTACATAATGGTATTTTATTTATAATTTTTAGATATTAATTAAATTTAATTTATTTTTGACACAATGGTGATGTTGTAATTACATTATTAATGAAATATTAAAATAATTTATATATTAAATACCCAAATAAATGTAATTTGAGACTTTAAATTAATTCACATAATTTTATATGTTAATATGACTTGTTAGGGTTGATTAAATGAATTTTTTTTGAAGTAATAATGTTGTTATGAATGTAACAATGACAAAATACCAAATAGTGTCAAAAATGAAATAAAAGAGTTTTTGAAACTAATATTATATAATTAATTGATATTATATTCCTAAACATCTAAGGTTCCTCCAAAAGACTTATATAATTATTTTTGTATCAATAATTAACTACTTGGGGTTCTCTTGGAATTATAGAGTTAATTTATTTACCGTATAATATAAAAATACAAAGAGGCATGGTAAATCTTAAAATATTTAACAAAGAGTTGAATATAAATGATAAGGTTAATATGGTGACCTAAACCTGTATAAAATATATTAGTTGAAAGGATTTCGACCCATACCCACTGTATCCTAAAAATAAGTCACATTGGAGCCATTATAAACTGAATATGCATTTATAATAAAATAGTATTTTAAGTTTTTCTTAAGGTTCCACTCACCTCTCTTGTGAAAGGGCACTTCCCCTTCACTAAATTTGACATCTTCAAAGCCTTATGGATCGGAAAAAACCTACCCAAATATACTATAGAATTCCCTCACTTCATCCTAGTGGCCCTCCATTATCCAGAAAACCATCCCGTGGATCCCTTTTGAACAAATCAAAGGGAAGAACTAGAGGAAGAGGTAGATATTTCATCACCTCTTTCATGTTATTTTCTTCTTCCACTTATTATTTATTTGTTATTTCCATTATAAAATAAAAAATCTAATATGTTATATATATTTTGATGTTATCATGAATATGGTACAACCATATTCATTATTCTATCCATCCTTTGAATGACATGTCACCATACGTGCGTACGTACGGATTACCGTCTCCACATCGTGGTGTAATTGTTATTCAATACATTATTATTTGGATGGGTATAATAATGATATGTAATTGATGTAAATAATAAATATAACATGATAATGATTATGTATATATGATATACCATAAAATTATATATTATTTTAATAATGATATTGTAATTGTTATTCAATACATTATTATTTGGATTACTGTCTCTACAAACGCGATGAGATTCATTCCTCATCGTATACATTCAAGACTAATTTTCATTTGATGATTAAAAATAATATCTAAAGACTTGATATGATTCTGGATATGAATAAGATACATCCCATCCATAACAAATATGACTCACATAACAATGAATATAAAGGAAAAAGAATCCGTTAACACCCGAAATGACGATAATACTAAGATATTATTAACAAAGCTATGTTAAAAGATCATATATGATATCATATTATTGTATATGATTATTGTATAATTTAATAACAATTATTTCACCATTATAGAGGAGGTTAAACTTCCCTCTACCCCGAAAAAGTACAAGGTAAGGGTTAATTTTACAATCTCTTCATTATTAGAGGTTGTTTATACGTAATTATCTACTAGGAACTCTTTATCATCCACATCCATGTTTCTTAAAAATGGTTTTCAAAACATTCTTACTATTCTATAGATTATGGGTTAAAGTCATTTATAACCTTGTTTTAATTTTTATAAGATGCTCATAAAGTAATCATTCCATCATTTTCCAAACAAGGTTCTTTTAAACATTTTCGACAAAATTAATGTAAGAATGTATTTTTTTTAACTTACATGGAGGGTGAAACTACTTTTTTCCATTATAAAATGTTAAAAGCATCCCTTACAATCTTATAAGAATATTTTCAAATTATTTTTTTTATTTTATAATTATGTGACTTTTAAATGATTTCAAAAAAGGTATATTTCTATGAAATAGTTTTGATTTCATCTATGTCACCAACCTTTGATGTATTTTAAGCTTATTTGAAGTTGATTTATTATGATAAAAAAACATCCATATTGTATTCAAGGTTCTGTGATATGTTTGACTGTGGATGTGTTATTTCTTTCCATTCATGGTTTATGGAGAAAGTATTGACATTTCGTATGCTAGTTTTTCTACGAATGTTTATGTTATGTTTAAACCTGTTCATATGAGGAATGTGTTGGAATTATTAAGTGATAAGTGTAGACCACTATAACTCCTCGATGCATCGGTAGGTCTCATGAGACAAACTAGTGTCTGGGCACAAGGCCTTGACAAAATATTATCTATAGTCTTGGCACAAGGACTTCACTATGTGGTTATGAAAGTCTGGCATTATGCATTCCATCATTATGAAAGTGGTTATTGATATTACATGTGATTATTCGACTAGTATAATATCCTTGTGAATAAGTAAATGGAATTATTTCATTTTAATTTTTCCATATTATGTTGAATTTCCAGTTTAAAAGGCTTTTGTTTTAGTTATACACTGCCTTAAATTCTTATGCTTATTTATGAATGTTTCCGCTATATTGTTATCCTTAATGAGTATCTAAGCTCAGCCCTTTCTATGTTTTATTTTTCTCAGGATGAGAAGATGTATTTTATAACTGACCTGTAGGGGTAGTCTGAGGGGATATGAGTGTGGACAATGGAGACTTTGTTGTGGTATTTTTTCACTTTATTATGTAATATAAGACTTATGAATGTATCTATTGTTTCCATGGCTATTAAAAAAATAGGTCTTTAGATACATGATCTTTTATGATCATTCCAATCTTATTTAATAATGCACCGACTCTGGGTAAATCTGGTCGGGGGGTTACAGTATATGTTACTTTTAATGGTGATAATTATAACTTTTTGAAAATGTTTTCATGAGTTTATCATGTCTTCAATGAAACAATTTTGCATTTTATTTTTCTGTTATGATTTCAAAATAATTTTTTAGAGAATTCATTGGGATGATATAGTTATTTATTAGGTAAGAAAATGTTTATTTTGAGCACAATGTCTATTTATATAAAATAATGTTTTTATAAGTATCAAGGAATAAATATATCTTTCACTATTTTATGTCCCATACTGAGATTTTTTTCTCATAGCATTTTTTTAAATTCATTATATATATTGTAAGGATTTGTAAAGAAAAGTAAGAAGTCATGTTTAATTTAGTTAATGTTTTATTTAATTAAAGTCATTTTTTTATTAATGATATTATATTGTGAAAAAGGGTAAAATTGTTAGAATCATATACTTTATAAAATTTGAGATTATATATAATAGTCTTGAACTAATTCTTTATAACTATAAAATTAAACGATATTCAAAATTTTATAAAGGTGAATTCGAGTTCAGAAAGACAAGAAAATACAGTCCATAAAATAGGGTCCATGCAACTATTTAAAGAAGAAGTAAAAATATTAATTGGAAAAATGTATATGTATGGGTGAATAAGGAATATGATAAGCCCACCACATTATCAATGATAGTTGTGAGAAAGTTTAACATGAGACCCCATATGAAGATCCTAATACAATTTTATTTTTACCCAAAAATAAGAAGTTGTAAAATTGGGCCAAACTGTATATCAATGAAAAGGTTTATGGTTCGTTTTCACTTTTTTTTTATTATAAATGGTTTAGGAATAAGGAAAATTATTTTCAATAAAATATTAATTTTTTTAGAATATATAATGACTATATTAAGAGGGATCAGGATTGAGAGGGTTAAATGTTTATATTAAAAGATAAATATATCCACTAAGAACATATTTTAGTGTCTTTAGGTATTCTTTTTAAATTTTAATATTACTGTACATTTTGATAAATATTAGTGTTATATATCTACCCATAATTATTCATGTTCTTCATGATTAATAGTTCTAAAAAATATAAAAAATCGATAATGAAATGGGTTTGAGTAATTTATAAGATTTAAATAGAAGAATAATGTCAAATAAAGTGCACCCATGAAGAAAGTTGTTAAGGATTACATTCTAATTAAGAGTTTATTCTAAAGTTTGGAGAAATTTATACATTATGGATATTTTAAAATCCTCAATGAACATCAGGTATTGAGGAAAAAATATTGAACAAAGGGGAGAATAAATCATGGAATGTAAATAGATTATTGTTTAATTGAATAAATACAATTTGATGAAACAAATTATATGAGATCTTTCTTGATAAGTTTAACTCCAAATTGAAAATGAATATTTCTTTAAGGTGATAAAATATTTTATAAACTTCGGTAAAATTAATGAAATAGTTACTAAAATAAGATATGATTTTGGAAATGAAATATAAATCACTAATGAATCCATGTTCCTAGAATGCCACTTTGGAAAATGAGACATAAAATTAGAAGAATTCTCATCATATCCCTAAAGAGTGCATGTACCTATGGAAAACACGGTTGGAAATGGATTTAATAGTAGATAAAGTAAAAAATAATGAATGATATTTGATATCTAATTTGAAAAATAAAAATACTATATAATTATAAATATGAAAAAGGGATAACCATGGTTCCCATGAAATATCAGGTCAGGAAAATCAAAGTAGGAGTGATCATATGGAGTTCTCTCCAAACTATATTTTAGATTAATATTTGTTTTGATTGGAGAAGAAAATATTCTATTTATTTCCAGTAGTAAATAGATCATTAATAATTCAACATATTCTCATTTTTTCATTTTTTTATATATGGAATTTAATGTCGTGTATAGAGGGGTATAACATGATCAATTATTTGAAAAATATACAAATATAAATGATACCCATATTCGATTAGTTTAATATGTATCATGATTTCTCCTGAAAAAACATGAATTTTTATGGGAGATATATTCTTGGAGTTTTTATTTAAATAATATAATCCCTGATAAATATCAATGGATATTATCTATTAAGGAGAAGTTATCAAGATGTGTAAGCTACCAGAGGATATTATTCGATATAAATATGAAATCTCTAGAAAAATATATTGTTGAGGTATACGAATCACAGTTCCCTCTTTATTTTTTCTTTGTAAAAGTAAATTATGAAAGAAAAAGTGTTTTTTTAAGTGAAAAGTTTCCTTAAGGGGGAGTAATATTCTTCACTTTGAATGATTTTGAAGAGATTTTTAGGTTTTATATAGGTCATATATTCCCTAAAAAATTTCCTAAACATCCCCTATGATAATATATTTCAGTCAGTATAAAATTATGAACAATTTTAATAAAATATGTGATGTATATATTAATCCCACTTATTATTAATCTAAGACAGCTCAAATAAATAAAAATATGGTTAATTTAGGGCTTATTACATATAAAATTTTGATTCCACCGTTCTCATATGTGGACTGGGTTCCACCAAAAGGAATAAGATAATTTTAAATCCATTCATGAATAATTATACGGGTGGGAGTTCCACTTACCTATATACCATTACAATCAATTTAAATAACGGGGATACGAATAGTGTCACTTACTGACCTAGATATAAATAAATGAATAGAAAAAAAAACAATATGGGATATTAATGATCCCAATGATGTGTGATGATTGTATTTTTATTATTGTGTAATTTAGATATCAATATGTGTTGGGTGATAATGAATACATCAATAAATAAAGATATTGAGGGACCCCATGACCAATAAAGTGTATCAATCAAATGATTTTCTGAGGATCTCACTATATTCAATGATATGTAATGTATAGATTCTATGATTATTTTATATGTTTCTTGACACATATTATTTTTAGAAATATACATGTTTAAGTTAGAAGAGTATATTGTGATAATTCATGGAATGAATTATACTATATATTTGATAATTGTAGAGATTTTGTTAATGAGAATCAATGAAAACCATTTATGTATAATGAGATAACTATCTATAAATAATTTAAAGATTATGATAAAGATGGCTATATTAGAGAATAATCATTCTTGTAGAAAGATAGATTTTACATCGTTATGTAATCAAGAATAAAGGTGGCTATAATAAATTAAAAATATCTGTTGGATGATGGTTAGGAAAGTCTCTCCATGATTCTATAATAGATATAGAGGTGGATAACTATTAAATCCATCAATGTTGAGTAGTAATATATTTCAAGTGTTTGGAAGATAATTTGAAGATATTTTTGAACATTCTAAAAATTTCCAATGTCATTTATGTTGTTTTGAGATGAATTGGAGTCGTTAGAAAATCCCTATGTTGATTTGACAAAGTTCTGTCATTACATAAATAAATATTCACATCTTAGTTGAAGGTGGAAAATTTATAATGGAAAAACATAAAGGGAAATTTTAAAATCTATAGAATACTTAATTGATATAAAACAAATTACCTTAAGACATCATATTTTTTTTATACTCACTATGATATGTAAAAGTACTCAAGATGATATGTAAGATTCAACCGAAGAGTCTTATCCAAATTAATGGGTTATCCAAAACATGATTACTAAACATTTATAATCAATAGAAACACCGGTGAATTAGTAAGTGTTATTTTAAAGTTTCACTCTTAAATTTTGTAAATTATTGATCCACACATTAATATATAAACGCAATTTACCTAATATTTGAAGGTAGTACATAAGGTGGAGGTTTGATATTTTCCAATGCAGGAAAATACCTAAAGGTACCTAGAGTGATATTTAAGGGATTATCAGACCCTTAAACACTAAATAATTGAAATGTACATTCATACATTGTGATATGTAAAAGTAATTTAATTTTTAAATAAGAGTCTTCAAAATAATTATCCGCATCATGATTTTTTTAGATAACGTGAATGATTTCTACATATTATATTTTTGGTACTCTATATGATATGAAAATGTATTAAAGAAAATAAAAAATAGAATGCTAATATTATGATCAATACATAATTTCATTCCAGACATTAGAGAGTTTGTAAATTGGTAATGTCCATCATCACCATATTAGTAATTATCTTGATACGTAAAAAAAATTAGTGTGTTGAGATTTGAAAAATTACCCAAGACTTAGTGGGACTTTTTTTCATTTAAAAATATTTAGGAGTCATTATGACATTCAAATTATGTATTCAGAAAAGTATTGAATTGAACATATATATGTATGAGTAAATCAATGTTTTCAGTCCATACATAAAGGTTAAAATGGGAATATATATTCTTCACATGGAGACTACAAATGACATGTAAAGGTCTTAAAGAAAAAATTTAAGAGAATTTTGTTGATACATATGATTATACCAATTATCAAAAAAATCTGAGGTTTATGGTGACACAAATTATAAAATGATGATCTATTCCTCATGGATCAAGATATCATGATGATACATGTTGGATAGTGATGAAATATCATCCTGAATGATAAATGAATGACTAGTTAGACCCTCATTTTTATTATTATTACCAAATATAATGATATGAAAATATCAATTCATATAAAAATAGATGGAGGTTTCTATATTTTAAATATTGAAATAATAATCCTGAAATTATATAAAAATAAAATAATAAAAATATGTTGAAATATATCACTAAAAATAATCTATTCTAAGGGATGAAATTCAATATCAATGGGGATTGAGAATATTGAGATAAAAGACACTGATTTTATGATTATGATCATGAGTATTGAATAAAGAATTTAGTTATTGAAATTAAGTCATTGTGGATCCTATTTTTTTTAGAACCTAGTTTAGAATATGAATATAAGTGGAGTAAGTTTTCATGACCCCCCCACCAAGATACCACAATGCGGGGAGAGGGATAATGACCCCTCGAGTCATGCCTCCAGCTGGACCCAGGTGGTGACATTCACCTAGGGTATAAAGATCTCATGCATGAATGTAATTTACCTTTATAATATACAGAGGATCAGAAGATAAGATTAATCCACCACAATCAACTCCTTGATATATATATATGAGAAATCCAAAAACAATCCCATAAAGAATGTGTAAATAAAAACGATACCGATAATATTCTCCAAATTTAATACCAAAAAAAGGAAATGAAGTAACATAGAAATTTTTAAGAGGTATGATCATGTAGTGGCTAGCTTGGTCCATGTTGTCCTCCTAGAAACCAAAAATCAGTTTTATATACATAGGTTGAGCATAAAATTATTCTAACTAGGAAAACCAAAGTCTATCATGCACATCTAAAATGATCATACTAATGAACCCACAAGAAAAAAAACAGAACCAAATAGTGTATACTAACCAAAACCCAAACATCACCACAACTCACTGACTAAATAAAGAATCCAAGAATAATAATATAATATGAATCATATTGATGACAGGGTTCCCCACACTACTTTCCCAATGATTTTCCACACTTTCACCCTAACGTTTTATATCCTAGAACTCCCGCCTCTTCCAAATAACATCATAGTACATCCCACCACATATTTCCAATTGAAACCTAAGATCTCACACCATGTCACATCTCTTAACTGGGGTAGTAGGGTACATGAACATGAGTGAAATCAACCTCATTATTTACTCCTAAAATTCATTCTTCCACTATAATCCATCTCACCAAATCCCACATAAACACACCTCATCCATCAAAAACTCATCACATCACATTTAAACAATGGAACTTTCTAAATTGGGTCATCACAACTCATTAATATCACCAATTTTCGAAAGATGGAGTAGGGAAGAGTCGGTTGTTTTCCATCAATCCTCCCACCAGGATATTGGAAAAAACACCCATCCATGTGACTATGTGGGTGCCAACACATAATACTCTATGAGGGTGGGGCATAGATCAAAATTCCATGAGTATACATGGTATATATATATATATAGAGTTATAATACACAATCCACATCCTAAGATTTATTAAAGGAAAAAACATCTAAGAGGAACCACTAATTATACTATAGAAATGAAAAGCACAACTCCCATAAGAAAACAAAATCCATAGTTCATATTTCAATTTTTACTTATTCTAAATAGATATTCTAGATTCTCTATTACTAACAGGTTCTATTAAAACATGCATTGCCCTTAGTATTTACATCCACTCATTCATATAAAATCACTGACCGTTCAATTCAACATATTCCTTCGATAATTTAATCATTAAAGATTCCCATAATAATTATTTGTTTCCCCTTCTGTTACTAACCAGGTAACTAAAAATCTATAGAAAAGCATAACTATACAAAAACCAATCTGCAAAAACCACATCACAAACTCTATCATAGCCCTCCTATATCGATATATATCATCCACTTCCCCACACAGATCCCAACATATCTATTTCACATCACATTATTCGTAGGCAAACTAATCGCATACATTCCACACATTACATCATAAACAATAGCACAAAACATTTTCATATTTTTCGATGGAGTTCTCATTTACTTTCACTTCTTTTTTAAGGGTTTTATCACATAAGGAAGAAGATCCTGAGGTATCTGATTCATTACTCAACATTACATGATTATCCAATTATTTTTTAGGTGTTTTCAACAATCAGAAAAAATGTATTCAATAATTCACATAATAAAAGTATAAGAAAGGACCCTCAATGACCAAAATTTTCAGTAAGGCATTACTCCTGTACAAATTCAATATGAATAAAAATAGCAAATCATATATATTCATGATATATACTACCCCTCGAAATTTTTTTAATTTTTTTTACAAATTTCATTCTCTTTGTCATTTTTGATATAACCAATTCCATATATATAAACAAAAGAACCCATCATAGAATGATACAGAGAAAAAATTAATGAAATAATTCATACCTAGATGAAAATGATTTCCCTAAACAAATTGCACCAAGAATGGGGGGTCCATGTATAAGGGGAAACCAATTTGAGGGAACACAAAGCAACTGTATAAATAGTGATCCATGACTCTAAGGGAATAATGATTCATAACCTCCCATCTCAATAGAAAGAAAAACCAAAAATAATTAAGGATGGTTGTTTACTTTAGGAAAGATTATATCCAAGACCCGTGTGATTAAATATGATTTAGATTTCCATTAAAAGAGGATCTCATTAAATTTACACCTTTTAATCCTTTAAAAGGTCTCTAGACTTTTTAATAAATTAATGATATGTTTATTCCCCTTGGATAAGGCATTATAAACCATTAGTTAAGGCATCAAACTAATTTTTCATCATCAAAAATGTCAAAATAAAAAACTAATTTTTTTTGGAAAAAGTGGAAAAAAAATGCTCACAAACAAAGAACTATAATGAACTACCATTATGATGAACTACATCAAGAATGACTCACCACTAGAAAGAAGCAACCACCAGAATGGCTCACCAAAAGAATTACTCCCATCCAGAAATGAACTACCACTAGAATGACTCAGTATGAGAAATAACCTTCCACAAGAAAGACTCGCTATCAAAATGAATCACCACTTGAAATGTCCTACCACCAGAATCAATCACTGCAAGAATAACATACCACTAAAAATTACTTACCATAGGTGTTAGGACCCGTCCCCCGGGTCCTGTTTCATGACTACCTGTATCCCACCTTCCATAGGCTAGGGGGTGGCGACTAGCACTGAAGGCATTTTCCATAACACTAGGAAGAAATTGCCTTTATAAACTGTAAGAACATGCAACCAATCACACAAAAACATATCAAATCAAGTAAATTTATTGTAAAAAGAGCGAGTACAGTAAGTAAAAGCGTCCAGAATACAAGCCCAACTAGAAAGTATAAGAAACTAAAAGTACAAGAAAACTGGAACAACTTCTGTGATCACCCACCAAGGATCCTACCTAAAGGGCAGTTACATCTCTTGAATGGTCATCTCCATGGTATGCCTCATCTAGGGTCCACCTCTGAGCTACCTCCATTCCTGATACTCTTGTCCTCAATCAGCGTTGTCCGTCGTCTACACCAAACACAATGAGGTGTGGGTATAGCCCGTGCATGGGTTAGTATAACGATACTCTGTAGGGACCCCGAGACCCTCAAGGTCTCACAAAATCCACAAATGATAAACCCCAAAGCATGAAGTCAAATATCAACCCTACATAGGTATATGACAATACATATACCTAAGTTATCAAGTATACCCATCTTATTCTTGAAGAAATACATGGTCCAACCCAAAAGCCGAAAGCTCAACTTTTACACAATGGAAGTAAAATTACAAAGGCAAGTACCACACAGGTATTCCACATAGAATAATACCACCAAGGTGTTACCAGAACGTAATGTACCACATAGGTACTAACTTAGCTCACACTTGGTATAACTTAAGTACAAAAGTATAGATGATTAGATGTAACTACTAAATCATCTTACTCTATTAAGAGGCAGGCCCACTGAGGATCGCTCAGTGGTGACCCACACAGGATCGCTCGGTGTTGACGCACAAAGGATCTCTAGGTGCTGACCCACACCGAATCGCAAGTTTTTGACCCACACAATAGCTCAAGGTGCTGACCCAAAAAATATCACTAGGTGCTGACCCACACAGGATTTCAAGGGGATGAACCACACAGGATTGGTCATCATTATTCATGTCACAGCCAACTACTAGGTTCCTGCAATATGTGTGCTTTTCTTGTAGAGGTTCCACTCCACAATCCACTGGTCAATACTCCAACTGCCACAAAGTCCCACAAAGATATATCCCAAAGGACCACCACGTCATAGAGGTCTCAACATAACAGACCGCACGTCATTCGGATGCCCAGTCTTTGAGTTATTAACAATTTTTTCCTGAGGGCCCGGTTGGATTTCTTCTCAATCCAACCTAACAATTCCCCAAATTTATCCAAAACTCTAGTGGGGTATAATAAAGGGAACATCTTTCTCCACGGTTTCCGGAGCCGTAGACAGTTCATCAAATGTACATCTGGTGCCAAAGTTATGGCCCAAGTAATGTATACAGTAGTATCTGGTCTGGGCCCCGTCCGACTCGGTCTGACCGACCCGACCCGACCTCGCCCAGGTCGACCCGGTTTGGGTTGAACTGGCCCAAACCACTAGGTTGGGCCCGGCCCGCTGGGTGGCCCAGCAGGATGTGAGGGCTTCGGAGGTAGTAGGAGCCCGCGGAGGGCGGAAGAGGTCCGCGAGGCCGTGAGGGGGCGCGATGAGGCCATGGGCGGCTGGACTGTGGGGTGGCTCGGCGAGGTCGCGAGTGGCACAATGAGGTCGTGGGTGGTACGATGAGGTCATGGGTGGCTCAGCTATGGGGAGACTCAGCGAGGCCACAGGGGTGTCGTGAGGGTGATGGGCCATGAGGCGGCTCGGCTGGGAGGGCAAAGGCTGCGAGGCAGCTGGGCTGGGGAGGCTCGGCCGGGAGGGCGGAGGCCACAGGGCATCTTGACTGGGGCAGCTCGGCTGGGAGGGTGGAGGCCGCGGAAGTCGCGTGGTGTTGTTCCTTCGTCAGCGATTCTTGAGTTCAACCGGTGCCAACCACCGGCATCGGTTTCTGTCACTAATGTCTCCTTCCTTCAACGCGATGGATACACCATTCAAGAAGAATGGCGTAGGGGTCGGGCCTTGTTTGTGTTTTCTTCACCCTCCGCGTTTTATCTGTAGTAAGCCGCTCAACAAGAACAAGAACGAAGTATCGTCAAACATTATAATTTCATTCGAATCGTGGATCAACTCATTTAGGTTGATCCGCGTTCTCCATGATTTTCAAGAATGAGGAATTCCATGAATTCAATAAAAACCCCTACATCGTTCGCTTGATTTGTTGAAAATTGTATGTGGGGAAGGAGATGATGTCATTGAGAATAGACGAACATTGGTGATTTTAGCATTTCCTCTATCGTCGGTTCATAGACATTGAGGAAGTTCCTCATCAATGAATGTCTCATGGAAGAATTGAGAGTCGAAGTCGGCATTCTTCATTGGCATTCTTCATTAGCATTCTTCATTGGAGAGCTATCTCCCAAGGCTCCTTCCTCCCAATTCCACCAAAATAAAAAGCTATCCCAAAATAATAGATTATGTGATCTATTATTCTATTGTAAAAAAATCAAAATAGCTTAATTAATTAAAGGGGAAAGTTGTCATAATTAAGTTGGGGAGATAAAGTGGTTTCTCCCAATTAAGAGGGTGTTCAAGGGGTTCAAGGGGTTTTAATCCTTTGGTGGTCCCCACCACCATAACCTCTCATGAGAGGTTAGGCTCCGTGGTACCCACCTCCATAACTTCTCATTGAAGGTTTTAGTTCAGGTGGTCCCCACCGGTGAAATATCTACATGGGTGGTTTGAAAATAAAATAAAAAATAAATGTTACCCAATTTTATTTTATTTTGTTCATTCATGATGAATACAAATTCTATCGTTCACTCTCGACCCACTGTGGTCGAGGTGAAGGTCTTGTTAAGAAAATACTGGCACTATGAGTTCAATGGTGCCCTCAGATTTCAATTTTATGGTCCGGTTCAAAAGTTAGAAAAAATCGCTCACATGTTTCCTAAACATACCCGAAATAAAGTTCAAAAATTTGTTCTGGGCACTCCGGGTCTCGGAATCACGTCCCATCAATTTTTGTGGACTCATAAAATTCCCATATGTTAAAAAAATCACATGGAATTCCAGTGTCTTTACATTCTACCCACCTCAAGGCTTTACACCCACATAAGCCACAACTCAAAACTAGGAAAAATAAGTGGGGGTACTGAGCACAAATCTAAGGCTCCCGCTCCCATTTTCTCTCTTGGAGGTTCTCGTAATGCCATAGAATGCACACTAGATGTATATACGACCCATGAAGAACCAGATTTTATCGATCCTCATTCTAAACTGGAACTTCAGTAAAAGTCGTCCCATCATCGATGTCTAGCTAGCCATGGGCAATGATGTGGGAAGTGTCATGCACGTATCTCCTCAGCTGGGATACGTGGAAGAATTCATGAACCCACCTCGCCAACTAAGGTGGAAGAGCTAATGGTAAGCCACCTCACCAACTCTACTGAGGACGTAGAAGGGTCCGAAAAACCTAAGAGATAACTTGCTGCCGCAGCCAAATCTCTGTAAACCTCATCGAGGTGCGACCTGTAGGAAGACGTGGTCGCCATCATTGAACTCCAGAGGTCTCTGTCTCCTATCGGTATATGAATTCTGCCTGCTCTATGAAATCTTCATCCACTCGTGGATGATCTACACCTTCTTGTGTGGTATCCTGTACCATCTCTGGTCCCACGAGTGCTGACTCTCCTAGGTCATTGCAACACAAAGGTGATCTGTAAGGTTGCCCGTACAACGCTTCAAAAGGTGTCATCCCAATTGGGGAGTGATATCTGTTGTTGTATGCAAACTCCACCAATGGAATATGATCCTCCTAACTACTACTGGAGTTTAGGACACATGCACGTAGCATGTCCTCGAGGTTATGAATAGTCCGCTTAGTCTGGCCATCCCTCTGGGGATGGAAGGCGGTGCTCAAATGAAGATGCGTCTTGAATGCCTCCTGCAACCCCTTCCATAGTCGAGAAGTAAAAAGTGAATCACGATCAGAGACAATAGTTGAGGTTACTCCATGTAATAACACAATCTCTTGTACATAGATGCATCCCATGCTCTCTACTGAACCCTGCTCTCTGATCAGTAGTAAGTGGGATGACTTGGGGAGTCAGTTGATGTTCACCCAAATCGAGTCACGGCCCCTGAATGTACGCAGAAGTACCGTCACGAAGTCAATGGATATCCCATCCCACTTCCACTCTGGAACCTCTAAAGGCCTAACCAAGCCTACTGGTACCTAATGCTCCACTTACACTTATTGAAAAGTGAGGCACCGAGAGACAAACTCTGTAACTTCTTTCTTCATTCCCAGCCACCAGTGATATTGTCAGAGATAATGGTACATTTTCGGCACTCTTGGATGTACTGTTAGAGGGGATGTGTGGAACTCCCCCAACACATCCTCCTGAAGTGAAACTGGTACTATGGTACATCCTCTAAAGAGGATGACATGCTCCCCAGCTTCAGAAAATCCATCAGGTGCCTGCCCTATGGATATCTGAGCACGTCGAGCCTCGCATTCAGCATCCCCACGTTGTGCCTCCCTAACTCACTAAAGTAGTGGGGAGTGAATGTAAGAGACTGAATGAAATATGCTCCATCTCAATCCACATAAGATATCTGAAAAGAGACCAGCTGCTCTGTCACCTCACCTAGCAGCTATATACTAGATCTCCTTCTGAGTGCATCTACTACAACATTCCCCTTCCTAAGAGTATAGACTATCTTTATGTCATAGTCCGGGAGGAACTCAAGACAACATAACTATCTCAGGTTCAGTTCCTTATGATAAAAGATATACCTGAGACACTTGTGATCAGTGTACACCATAAAATGTTCACAATCAAGTAATGTCACCACATCTTCAAGGCGAAGACCACTACTTCTAACTCCACGACATGGGTAACGTAGTTCTCCTCATGTAGTCTCAGCTGTTGATAACCATAAGTGATCACTGCACATTCCTACATCAGGACACGTACGAGCCGGGTCCCTAATGCATCACAATAGACTATGTACCCAAAGACCACCCTTGGAAGCCTCAATATGGGTACAGTAGTCAGCCTCTACCTCAGCTCCTGAAAATTCTAGGGGAATCTCTCCGACCACATGAAGGGTTGGCCCTTTTTCATCAATGCTGATAGAGGTGCTGCAACTCTGGAGAAATCTGGCACAAATCTCTGGTACTATCTTGCCCAAGCCAAGAAACTACGTACCTCTGTCAAACTCTTGGGTGGATCCCAATTACTACCACCTCAATCTTCACTGGATATACTGCAACTCCAGCCTCTGATATGACATGCCCTAGAAAGTGAACCACTCGAATCCATAACTGGCACTTCAAGATCTTTCCATAAATCTAGTGCTCTTGGAGTGTGTCTAGTACTACCTGCAAATGATAGGCACGATCCTCCTCAGTAGCTGAGTAGATTAGAATGTCATCGATGAAGACTACTAAATGGTGATCAGGCTATGGCTAAATGATCCTGTTCATGAGTCCCATGAATACTGCGGGAGTGTTGGTTACACCAAATGGCATAACCAAGAACTCGTAATGGTCATACCGACATCTAAAAGACGTCTTCTACACATCCTCGTCTCATACTTTGAGCTGGTGATAGCCTGACCTATGGTCTATCTTTGAGAACCACCGTGCTCCCTTCAACTGAACAAAGAGGTTGTAAATCCTCAGAAGTGGGTACTTGTTCTTCATGATCACCATGTTCAGGAACCAATAGTCAACAAAAACTGTCAAGCTTCTATCTACATTCCTAGCGAACCAAATCGGGGATGCCAATGGAGAAAAACTGGGTCGAATGAACCCTTTTCCCTATAAGTCCTCCATCTGTACCTGCAGCTCACGAAGTTCTACATGAGCCATCCAATATGCTGGTGTAGATATCGGTTCCATCCCGGGGTACAAGTCTATTTAAAATTTCATCTCTCTACATAGTGGTAGACCCAAAACATCATCAGGGAAGACATTCGTGTACAGGTCCATCACTATAGGATAACTCAGACTCTCCACATCAACTGCTCTGAGGGTATGGCTAGCCAACTGATGAGTTATCAGCTACACTCTCATTTGGGTAAGTCTGCCCTATGATTCAAAGGCTCCCTTATCACTGGTGAAGGTAAACCTGGTCCCATCCATGCAGACACACCACATTTTCTTCCTAATATAGTTAATATGAGAATGGACTGTAGATAAGCATTCCATACCCAAGATGACGTCGTAAGGCCATGATGCTACTACTAAGAGATCATTGTCAAAGCTCTCACCTCCTACAGTAAGCTCTCACTACCTACATCAATGTTTAATCATCAAATCCGCTCTTGTAGGAGTCTACTTCCATAAAAAACAGGCCAACGACTCTGTCAGAATATCCGAGATCCGAATGATGGCATTGGAAATAAGAGAATGAATGGCACCTATGTCTATAAATATTGCAACTATGGTGGAGTATACACAGATCATACCTTGTATCATCTCCGTAGCTTCGTGATCATAGGCCTCAACTACCTGGAGCTGGGCTATCCACTATCCACCTGCTCCCTACGGTCGGAGTAGACCTCCTGGTGGCGGTGGCAGTAAAATCTCGAATTGTCGCCCACTGCCAACTGCACGCCCAACTCCACTTCCATGTTCACCTACTTTTTGCGGACCTCCATGGTAAAATAATTGTCTCTACTTGGGAGGTCCTTTGATTGTCTGCTGATCATCCGTATGGAGGGTCAGACAGTCACAAGCCATGTGACCTTGACCGCCACATTCATAACACTTCCAGCTCCTGGCATGACTAGCTCTGCCTTGGGTGCCCCGCACAACCGACCCTAAATCCTGAGGTCGTCCACCTGTATGTCTTGTCCTCTTAGAACTCTGTGTCATCTATCTACTTCCAGATATATAAGACTCTACAACGTGATGACTTTTATTGGGTCTCACTGCTGGTGACAACTCATTTAGGAAACTCTCCACTAAAAGGGCTCTCTCTAATACCCCACCTACATTGGGATGCTGAGTGAGATCACAAATACCCTAATCTCCCTCTTGAGTCCCTACTCGATGGTTCGGGACCTTAAAATGGGTCATGCACTGTATCTTTGGTAAAGGATGAGAGGTCAGTGAACCTCATAGAGTACTAAGCCATAGTCATGCTTCCCTATAGCAGATGAAGTAGCTCCTGAATGGGCACTTTGTGAAGAGTAGATGGGACAAACTCTACCCGAAACAGGCTCTTGAAGTCTGCCCAGAGAAGCGTCACCTCATCACGAGCCTGGACCATCAAGCTCCACCATCTTCCTGCTACTTCCTATAGAATATTGGTAGCAAGGATCATCATGAGATCGGTTGGTGTACCTAGCAGTCAAAATACTCTCACCACAGCTTCCGTCCAATCCTTAGCCACCTGTGGGTCTGTCTCTCCCCTGAACCTGGGTGGCCACTAGTGCTGTAACACATGCAACGTGCTCAATCAGAGTGCACCCTATAATACTATATCTAGTTGCATTTTTGGACCAACGGGTTATGGTATCATTGGTGCCTCTACTGGGAAAGGGCCCTACACCGAGGTCTCATTGATCGGTGGGCTATCAGTGCGTACAAATCTCGGAACCAAAGTTGTCTGTCTGTGTGGAGGCATCCTAAAATGATACAAGTGTTCCACGATCAATAAGTTATACCAGGTGATCAAACTCAAGAGATCACAATAAAAGCTCTTTAAAACACACACACAGTCAGTGTTTTCATGCAGTGAGTAAGAAATCATATGTCAAGGTCCTAGTGTATAGATATTTCGCCGGCCGCACCAACACTGGATTCCCTGAACTGATAACCACACTCACTACATTTAACACTATTATCATTAAAAAAAAGATTAGAGTCCTATGTTTTATGGTTGAACCGGCTCCTCTGATACCAATTTGTCACGACCCATCCCTCGGGGCCCGTGTCGTGACTACCCCAAGCCCGACTTCCATTGTCTAGGGGCTGACGACAAGCACTGAAGGCATATTCTCTAAAAATGGGATGACATTTCTTTTATAACCTGTAAGCACATGAAACCAAGAACACATCAAGATACGAACTCAAGTAAACTGAATAGTAAACAGAGTGAGTATAGTAAGTAAAAGGTACCAAAATACAAGCCCAACTAGAAAGTATAAGAAACTAAAAGTATAAGTAAAATGGAACAACTCAGGTGATCACCCACCAAGGATCTTACCTAAAGGGTAGGTACAACTATCGAATGATCGTCTCCACAGTATGCCTCGTCTAGGGTCCACCTCCGAGCTACCATAAGTCTTGGTACTCTCATCCTCAGTCAACTTTGTTCGTCGTCTGCACCAAACACAATGAGGTGCAGTAATATCCTGTGCAGGGGTGGGTATAACGATACTCAGTAAGGACCTTGAGACCCTCAATGTATCACCAAATCCACAAAGATAAACCCCAAAGCATGAAGTCAACTTTAAACCCTACTTTGGTATATGACCATACATATACCTAAGTTATCAAGTATAACCATATCAATCATGAGGAAACACAAGGTCCAACCCAAAAGTCCAAAGCTCAAATGTTACACAATGGAAGGAAAATCGAAAAGGAAAGTACCAATAAGGTAGGCCACATAGAAGAATACCACCAAGGTATTTCCGAAAATGAAAGTACCACATAGGTAAGAGGCATACCCAAACAGGATCGCTCAGTGATGACCCACACAAGATCGCTAGGTTCTGACCCACACAGGATTTCAAGGTGCTGACAGACAGATGATCCCAAGGTGCCGACCCACACAAGATCGCTGTGTTCTAACCCTTATTGGATCACAAGGTGTTGACCCAGACATGACCTCTCTTTATTCATCACATCACAGCTAGGTACTGTGTTCTCGCACTATGATCTCTTGTATCCTCAAGGGTCCGCTATAGAAGCCACTGTTCGGTACACCAAATTCCAAGAATTCTTATGAAGAAGAATCTCAATGGACCTCCACGTCATAGAGGTATTAATGAAACAAACATCGCATCATTCGGACGCCCGGTCTATGAGTTATTAACCTTTTTATCCCGAGGGCCCGGTTAGATTCGTGCTCGATCCAACCCAAAAATTCCCCAAATTTATCCAAAACACCATTAGTGTATACCAAAGGTACCATCTCTCAACCAGGTTTCCAGCTCCACTGACGGTTCATCAAACGGACGTCCGGTGCCAAAGTTATGGCCCAAGTAATGTATAGGGTTGTATCTGGTCGGGGTCCGGTCCGACTCGGTCAGACTGACCCGCCCCAACCCAGCCCGACCCTCTAGGTCCGGTCCACTAGGAGGCCTGGTCCACTGGGTTCAGCCCAACCTACTCGGTGGTCCGACAGGCCACGAGGGCCGTCGAGGTCATGGGTGGCCGCGGGTGGCCGCGAGACCGCGGGCGGGGAGGCGAGGCCGCGGGCAGCTCGACGTGGCCATGGATGGTGCATCAAGGCCGCAAGGGGCACGATGAGGCTGTGGGCAGCCTGACCACAGGGAATCTTGGTGAGGCTGTGGGAAGCACGGCGAGGCTACGATGGTGTCGTGAGGTCACGGGGCCATGGGGCAGATCGTCTGGGAGGTCAGAGGCCGCAGATACCATGAGGCGACCTGCCTTGATCGGCGGTTCTTGAGTTCCACCAGTGCCAACTGCCGACACTGGTCACCATCACCAAAGTCAACTTCTTTCTACGCAAAGGATACACTATTCAAGAAGAACCACTGAGGTGTAAGTCAATGTTTTTTTTGGTACTCACCCTCCGTGTTAGAGCAGTAGCAAGGGGCCCAACAAGAAAAAGAATGAAGAATCATCAAACTTTACAATTTCATTGGAATCATGGATCAACTCATTTAGGTTGATCCATGTTTGCCATGATTTTCATGAAAAGGGAATTTCATGAATTCAATAACAACCACTACATTGTTCTCTTGATTCATTGAAGATTGAACGTGGGGAAGGAGACGATTTCATTAGGAATAGACAAACGTCGGGGACTTCAATGTTTCCTCGATCGTCGGTTCATTGATGTTGAAGACATTCCTGATCAACGAATGTATCTTGGAAGAAGTTGGATTTGAAGTTGACATTCTTCGTTGGAGAGCATTCTCACAAGGCTCATTCCACCCAATTCCACCAAAATGAAAAGGTATCCCAAAAAATAGATTATGTGATATATTATTTTATTGGCACAAATTGAAAATATATTTATTAATTAAATGGGAGAGTTGGCATAATTATGTGGGAGAGCTCAAGAGGATTCTCCCCATTAAGACAGATTCCAAGGGGTTCAAGTTGTTTTAAGCCACGGGTGCTCCCCACCACCATAAACTCTCATTGGAGGTTAGGCTCGGTGGTCCCCCCCTCTATAACCTCTCATAGAGGGTTTTAGTTCAGGTGGTCCCCATTTGTGAAATATCAACATAGACGGTTTCAAAATAAAATAAAAATAAAACGTTACTCTATTTTATTGTATTTTATTACATCACGAAAGACCCAAATTCTATCTTTCACTCTTCAACCCACTGTGGTTGAGGTGAAGGTCTCCTTAAGTGAATATCGGCGCTACGAGTTCAATGGTGCCCTTAGATTTTAATTCTGAGCACTGGTTCAAATGTTAGAAAAAACTACTTTCAGATTTACTGAATGTACCTAAAATAAAGTTCCAAAATTTGTTCCAGGAACTTCGGGCCTCGAATTCACGTGCCGTAAATTTTTGCAGACTCATAAAATTCCTATATATTAAAAAACTTACAGGGAATTTCTGGGTCTTTACAATAGGAATGATTCACCACCAAGATGAATCCCCACCATAAATGATCTACTTCTTAAATGACTCACCTCCAGGAGGACTAACTAAAAAAATAACCTACCTCCAGAATGAATCACAACAAGAATGACTCACTTTCCGAAGTGACCTAGCTCTTTATTATGAAAAAAACTATCAAAATCCATCAAATACCTCAAACATTATATTTTTATCTAATTAATATTCTATAAGGTATAGACCGTTACATAAAATACCTATCAAACTATTTTCTACCTCAAGAATCCAAAAACAGATTGGAAGGAAGGAGGGAAAAGGGCATGAACAACCATCCCCTGAGATACCTCTTGAAGACCTCAATATACCAGATACACCAATACAAACCAAACTATCTGAACTACCCAACACATATATTATTAAATTTCTTCCACCATGTCATGATATTATACAATCTGGGAGGCACTAACTCCCTCGTACGGGTTTAATCACATCATAATATAATGCATCTTGATTGGGAATCAAGTATTACATTTTTCACATGTCATAACATTATCACAAATCATATAGAGCACATCACATCAAGGGGAGAAAAAATATATAATAAAACACCAATGTCCAAATAAAACATCACAAGGAAAAATAGAGAAATTGAAAACTCAATATAACTCTAGGAACTAGGCATGAATATGCATCTTTTGATCTGATGTAATCTCCTCCAGGACACCATACCTCCACAACACATGACATGGGGGAATGTTCCTTCCTCAAAAATACCTTCATTCAATAGAATTTGATATCCACTTGATTCTCCATTAATGTCATGTCATCCGTGAAATCCAACAATCCTCAATCAATGAAATGGGAATCATTACTAAGATACAAATGGATGTGAGAGATGTGGAAGACATCACACATAGGTTTAGTCTAGGTGGAAGTGCCAACCAATAAGACAGCTCACCAAAGCTCCCCAATACCTCATAGGGCCCAAAAAATCGTGGTGATAGCTTACTTCTTATTTCAAACCTATACTAACCACATTGAGTTGAAAACATCAAGAAAATGTGGTCCACAATCAGAAACTCCATGGAATTCCTCCTATGATAGGAATAAGAATTTTTCCAGTCTTTTGTTGCTTTCATCCTCTCATGAACCAACCGAACCTTCTCTATGGTGCTCTATACCACATCAGGTCCAAGAGCTACTAACACCCCAACCTCACCTAGTATAATTCATAATGTCATGGCTTACCATAATGATACACAAATAGGTCCATTCCAATGGATTGGTGATAATAATCATTATAAGATATCTCATCCAAGGAATGTGTCATTCCCATGATCATCCAATGTCCAAGATGCACGCTAGTAACATATCCTCCAATTTTTGGATAGTTCACTATGTAGTTCTTCCTTCTGAGGGTGGTAGTAAATATTGAGGCATAATTGAGTTCAAAAACCATGATGTAATACTATCAATAATTATGAGGCAAAACATCCATATAGATATTAGACAATGGACATAGAGAATTATTAATTCCTCATTACATAATCAACATATTTCTTTCCCAACAATCAAATGTTCTAGGATCTATGATCATTTTGAATTGAGGTAATTTTTTAAAAAAATCAATAATTTCAATGATATAATCACAAACCCTATGTGATTTGGGTAAAACTATGATGAAATAAATTAATAAGTAATCCCATTTAGACTCAGTAAAATAAAATGGATGGAACCATACTATAGGAACAAGGTTTGTAGCCTTTACCTGCCAAAAAACTATACTCTGATCCAAAAACTCAACCACTAACTGTTTCATAATGACCCAAAATCATTATTTCCTCAAAAAATTATACATATTAGAAACTCATCGTTCTACCATTATAGGTGATCCATGAAACTCATGAAGGTCTCACTCATCCATCACTATCATAACAGACAACCTCCCTCGAAACACCATCTAGTTCTGACCATCCTCAGACCATCTTTATAGAGAATCATGTGGTCCAACACGATAATGTGTCACCTCTACCTTTGATTCTCCCACTAAGACTCCTACACCTTATAAATTAGAGAAGAATGCACCATAATATGAAACACACATCCTCTAACATCATCCATCCTTTCATCTGATTGTTTGGATTCCAACTCATACCTCAATATACAAGCATCTAAAGACTCCCAAAAAATATATTTTTGTTAATTTATACTCAATGCATTGGCCATGAAAATCTCCATTCCTATGGTATAGAAGATATCAAAATCATAGTTCTAAAAAAATATGTCTACTTCCACTATCATAGATTCAGACCATGTATATAAAATACATACCTCATACTCTTTTGATCTGTAATGATAATAAAATTATTTTCTATGATCTAATTCCACAACATCATCAGTGAAAAAACAAATGAATCTACCTCTAGATCATTAGAAGTATAGTTATTAAATGGGTGAATAAATTCCTAGACCCATATGATATCACTAAATTCTACTACAACAACCTGCATCCCATGCCCAGATAAGACACCTCCTTGAAAACAACGAAAATCACACCCTCCTTAGGAAGCTAAAGCACTAGAGCATTGAAAAACATCCCATTTAGGTAATCAAATTCTACCTAGAATAGATCAACCAATAGAAATTCTTGGTTCGTCCTATTAAACACTATAAATGGAACTAAAAACAAAGAAAAATAATCCACACACCTTTGATAATTTCTTGTTATTCCCAAGAAATGAAAAATATTTCCCACAATCATGGGAGATTCCCATGAAACAACATCCTTGAACTTTCACAGCTCTAATACCACACCTCACTAGGTCTCCATTTTACCAAGGAAATTTGAATCTCATGTCCAAACATACACTTGAAATACATTCCATAGAGATTGTGGTGATGGAGATCCTATCTATGAACTCATAGAACACATAGTTAATAGTCCTAATGAACATTGTTCGTACATTCGTAACACCAAAAGGTATGACCATGAACATGAATGTCACATACCTGCATCTGAAGGATGTCTTTTGGATAAATCCATCCTTCACTCTTAACAGGTGATATCAATATAATAGATCGATCTGAGAGAACCAAATAGTTCCCCTAAACTAGTTGAAAAGTTCATTGATCCTTTAAATAGGATAGAAAATCTTGATCTCCCTCTGGTTGAACACCTGGTAGTATATTCACAACCTCAGACTACCATATGTATGCTTATAGAATAACACAAGATCCCAATTTACTGATAAACTAGTTTGAATGAAACCCCTCTATATCAGATCACCTATCTGAATCCTCAAACACTGTAACAAAGATGGTTCCATCCGATATGGATCAAATAACATCGGAGGAGCACCAGACTACATCTTTATCCCAAACACAACATCTCATTGAGGTAAGTAGTGTCAAAACCACATTGAGGATAACATTATTGAACTCCCTAACAATCTAGGGAACATACTCTCTAACTATGTCCAGTAATTCCACAAATATGTAATCCACCACTGAAATATGGGGATCCAAATACTGACCTCCCACTTGGAAACCCCTATCACCATTGAAAACCACACAATGAATTTCTATATCTGAGAACTAGAATCTGCTCTTGAAATAGTCAATAAAAAACACATAGAATATTGTTATTCTATTAATAAGATGAAATTTTCTTGTTGTATATGAGGTAAGATAAGGTCCACACAATATTGATTATGTCCCAACTTTAGTGAATAAACCTGATACACATTGAAGAAGTTAGTATGGCCTCCACTAATATAGTAAACACCAAGGACACAAGAATCATCTCTACATCTTGTCTTAAAAAAAGTGATAGAGAGGATGAAATAATGGATTCTAAATCACCTAAATCAAACAACACAAAAAAATGGTACATGATAAAATGAGGACACTAGAATGATCACTATCCTTCTGGTGTCTCTACCTCCTCTACCTACATCCGACCACACCCTAATCCTCTACCTTTTTAGGGCATATACAACAACGAACTCACTTAGGTAGAGGTACTTAATGATGAGGTACATCCTGAGGTAGAACTATTCCCACCACACCAAATCTCAGTAGAGGATAATCATGATGTATGTAATTCCCGGACCCCAGTTACCCAGAGTCGGTGCATTATTTTAATACATTGTCATGATTACAAGGAATCTAGTCCCAAAGGACCGATCAGTTTAGCAGTCTTGGAAAATAGATTACAAACATGAATGTTACATTAAACTTTATAAAATACAACACTACATAAATAATTATATTATGAAGGCCATGATTCTCTTATTTTAACCCTGCATATTAATTACAATACACATCTTGGAATCCTGGGAAAAATAAAACACAGAATGGGGTGAGCTCAAATGATCATTAAGGGTAAGCAATACAGTGGAAGATAACATAAATATTAAGAATGGTGAATAATTGAAACCACATGCCTTTACCAATAATAAACATGAATACTTTTATGGCGGGAATATGAGATGAGTAAATAATGACATAATAAAACATAATCATGGGTATTCTACTACTCTAATGACCACATGAACCATCAATATTATTTTCATAATGAGGGAATGTATAATACCATAATTTAATTTTTGTGTCAAGGCCTCTTTCTAGGACCTATGGCTAACTGTAACCAGACCCAATCCCAGAGAGCCTCTGTAACCGGACCCAATCCCAGAGAGCCTCTGTAACCGGACACCATTATGGAGAGCCTCTGTAATCGGAATCCAACCCAGAGAGCCTCTGTAATAAGACACCATCTCAAAGAGCCTCTGTAATCGGACTCCAACCCAGAGGGTCTGCTATAACTAGACCCCATCCCAGAGGGCTTACTTTTACTGATCCCCATCTCGGAACATACTAGTCCCATACATTCTTCATAAGAAAAGGTTGAAAATAACATAAACATTCGTATTAAAACTAGCATACGAAATGTCAATACATTAACCATAAACCATGAATGAGATAAAAATAACACATCCATAGTAAAACATATAAGAAAAACTTCAATAAAATATGTATGTCTTATATCATAATTAATAAACTTCAAATATGCTTAAAATCCATCAAAGGATGTTGACATAGATGAAATCAAAACCTTTTTTTGAGAAATATCTATTTCTATATTGAAATCATTTTAGAGTCACATAATTTATAAAGAGAAATTTTATTTTAAAAATATTATTATCATCATGTTAGGGAAGCTTTGATGATGTCATAATGGCGGAAAATAGCCTCACCCGTTGTATAAGTTAAAAAAAGTCATTCTTACCTTAACTTTGTCGAAAAGGTTATAAAGGACCTTGTTTGGAAAACGATTGAATCATTCCTTTACAACCATCTTATAAAAGTCAAACAAGGGTATAAATGACTTTAACCCATAGTCTACAAAATAGTAAAAATGTTTTGGAATATATTTTTAAGAAACATGGATGTGGATGACAAAGAGATCCAAGTAGATAATAACATATAAATAATCTCAGATAATGAAGCGATTTTGAAATTAACTCATACCTCATTGTAATCAATCAATTCATATGAAAAAATAGTCAATAACCACAAAATTAATCAAAGAATATCATGAATATAAAGAGAATCATGATAATATATATCATATGGCAGTACAAAATACACCACATGCAATAAATAAGTGGTGAACAATGGAAATCTCAAGGAATTAAAAGTGAGATAAGATACCCCTTACCTCATATCCGAGTGGACCCGTTCGTTCTTCAATATCATGAATAATAAACTAAAATTAATTTTTTTCTCACTTAATAACCCTTTTCAAGTTTATTATTAGTTTAATATAACTTAATACCATGTTTTAAACATTATGTTATCATTTAAGTTAATAACAATCATTTTTTCGATATTTGGCACTTTAGTCAAAAATGAACACCTTGTTGTAACAAGTTGTTCACATTGTCAAAATTTCATAATATCCAGAGTGATATTAATGATTTAGATATCATATATATCCATTATATACATGTATTTATAACTGTACATATCATTTTGGGTTATGAAATGAAAGGCACCGTTCATCGAGACTGTAAGTCGTATGTACGCATGAACGCTAATTTCATTTAAAATTCTTATTTTAATGGAATTAAAACATATTGATAAATATATATATTATAATTCCAGTATAATATCATATATAATATCATTACGTCCATCCTTTATATGTCTCACATATGGTATTAATGATTCATATCACTTTGAGGGGGCAGTAGTCCGCACTACCTCAAATGAAATTATCACGTTTACCCATAATCAAAACCATTAAGATATGATATAAAAAAACTACAGAAGAATTAAAAAAGAATAAACATTATATATATCATATATTAAAACAGTTCCATCATTATGGCCACCATGAGTAGCAGTCGAAGGTAATTGAACAATCATCGTTTCGTGAGGCGTTACTTTTCCATCCAAAGAAACATTATGTTCTTCACCCATTAGATGGATGTGTGTGTAAGTGTAGTTTGAATTATAATCATAAAAACATCCTAGTATATTGAGGATACATGTGTGTTATAAAATGAAGTAATAATACGATTTTAGGGATTGGAGATGTAAAATAAAAGAAAATATGGTAAGAGAAACCGTTACCTTTATTTTGGGTAACTTCCTTTTGTTTGAACCAAACAGACTTCATGAAGTTCCTTATGCCTAATGTAAGGCTTCTAGGTGGAGGAGATGGATGTAGAGAGAATAATTTGTCAGATTTTGGATGAGCCTAAAGGCTTGAGTGGTGTGAGGAATTGCATAGAAGTGGTGTCCTTTTATAAGGGGAAGGAGGGGCTTGTTAGGAAAGTGTGAAACTATTATTTTATTATATAATGATATTCGGTTTCTAAAGGACTAAAAATCATTAGGGATAAATATAAGATGACTAATGGTCGAAATAAAATCATCTAATAATAATTATACTTGTTTTGAATATTATTTTAATATTTATAATCTAATTTATTTAAATCATTTTTTAATGAGGTAAATACTACATCATTATTGTGTCATAAATAATTTAATTTATTCGATGTCTAAATTTTTTTAAAAAATAGTATGATGTAGGAAATGTTTTTATCTTTCCAATGAATATTTATAGTCAAAAATATTACTTATATAATACCATATAAAAATTAATTACTAAAAGATTTTTGTCTCTATCAATTTTGCCTTTACTTTAAATTATTTAATCTAAAGTGACATTATCATTCATAAGTTGCTCCGTGAGGTCCCAAAATCGACCCATGGATTCCCATGCTTGGCCGTTACTCATACAATAATGTTAGGACATCTGTTAAGGTAATTTTGAATTATTAAAATATTCTATTTACCTTGAATTACCCTATTTACCTTTAACAGCGGTAAATAAAAGTCAAAAGTTACTATTCATCACAAATTATTTTCACCTTATTGAACAACATTTTACTAACTGAGGATAATCGTGTCTCTCGGATTTTTTAAATTCAACTCACAGATGTGATAAAATTAAGTTTTATGAAAACTTTCAAAAACTCCTAGGAGGTGGGTAAAAGACGACAAAAAGTTCAATAAAATTTTATATATCTAAACTTATTATAAAATAACTCCAATGAATTATTTTGAACATATATAGGTATTATTTATCTATTTAGACCTAAAATAAATTTATATAAAATTAATAATTACATAAAAAAAGTTGATTTTAACCAATAATTCAGTGTTTTTTATTATTCATCAAAAATTGATGTTTCTCAGAAAAATACCAAAAATTCACCTTATGATATATTTGATATTCCAAATTCAAAAATGATGTCTATTTTACCAAATTAAAAACATATAAGATGAATTAATTAATTTAAAATTATTTTCTGTTTTCAAAATAAATATCGTGTTTTTAAACGACAATATCTTTCAAAAGATAGACACTTGTATATGTCCAATTTCAAAGTGAAATTAATTATAATGACATAAATTGTATTAATTTATAAAAATATAATCTAATTATACTTCAAAACCAATCAAATGCATAATTTAAAACTATAAATTATTTCTATTAAAAATGTTGTGTTTAATTATAATTTAGTAATTTTCCCTAGTTTGCAAAATATGAATGTTTTCAGAAAAATACCACAAATTTATCAAAACTAAATTTTTATATCTCGATTCTAAAGAAGAAATAAATTTCATCAAATTGAATACATAATAGTGTCATATACTGGATTTAAAAAGGGTTCTCCCTCAAAAGGCGGTAAAATTTTATTTTCTGAAAAATGCTTCCTTTATCTAAAAAAATTGAATTTGTTTTTATATTATCTCTAAGAAACACATAATATGGATGTTAAAATTATATGGAGTATATAAAATTGAAAATGCAGTTAATAATATTCATAACCTCTTTTGAATGGATAGATTGGTAAGTCGTGGTGTGCATGAACTCGGTGTTGCGTGTAGTGTAAGTTATTGAATTATTTTAAAGAAATAACGTATTATGAAATCTTAGGGTGTTACATTATTCAGTACTTCAATAAATTTCATCCTAGAAATTTGAAATTTTTCATTGAAAATAGAAGGTATAAAGTACCTTTGTGGGAAAACCCACATCAGAAATTGGGTTAATAAAATATTGTCTTAATAAGAGTAAATGGGGTAAGAAAAAGTCACCACCAAATTATGATCTCGATTGGGAGAACATTGGTGGAAATTAGAGACACATAATTATTGGAAAAATATAAATATTTATAGGGAGTGATTTAGGTCATCAGTCATAAATAGTAGTTGAATTGAGGGCCTCAAAGCTATAAATCTATGATGAGTTAAAATATCATCGGTTCAAGAAAACATAAGGTATTAGGATAACACATTTTTAGTTTTAAGATCCCTTACCTAAAGCTTAATAATTAATTTATTCTTAAAATAAGAGATGAAGAAAAAAATTTATATACTTGACAAGTAGAGTTCCACCATTTAACTAATTTCTACCACAAACTCATCTTTCACTCTAAAAGATAATAGAACTTTAAAAATATTCCATTTATCCTATTAATATAGGGTTCAAAAAAATATGAATTTATAATTCAATAACTAGACCATTTAAAAAAGGAAACTACATTATACAATTTAGGTACTTCACGTAGTCCAGTGGTAGGCGATAAATCTCAATCACTCTATGGTTGTGGGTTAGATTCCCACAACATTGTCTGACGTGACTTGTTGTCACACAGTCTGCGTGTTTTAATTTTTATAAAAATCCAAAAATGACCTTAACAATAGTATCTTAATCCATTCCAACCTTTATACTTATCCGAAATTAATCTATCCAAACTCACAGTCCAAAATTTATAAAGAAGTTAAACACAATGAAGGTCCTTTTTTCCACGAAATAACACGTGAACACCTTCATCATGTATTATTTTAAAACATAGTGACACACTGAATTACCATAAAAACTTATTGATTACCTTCATGCTCCCATATCCATTATATAATACTGGATATATTTCTAATATCATAAAATATTGAATATTCCAACAATGATGAAATAAACAAACTATTAATCAGTTCCATGGAAGTCAAGAATATCCAATATAATTTATCCAAATAAACCATCTCATATTCCAAAATCACTACCTCTGTATCAGAACCATATTATGGTGTATGATTCTCTCAACCACATATTTTCCAAAAATTTAACCTGAAATTGAGTCACTTTTCTTGGTTCCACACAATCCCAAGCCTTTAATGAAATAGTATTGCAGTACAATCCTTTTATACTCTATAATTCTTTGAACATGTAAATCATTAATACAATACTCAAATGTCACAATAATTTAATGACAACATAAGAAATCTAATCATTCCTCTTCATCTTTGGTAGTATCATAACATTATTATTATCCAATACCAGCATTTGGGGTATACTCTGATGATTTGGACATTGATTCGTGTAGTGTCCCAACTCCTGGCTGATGAAGCATTATACATTGGAAAATTTTGTCTTACCCTTTCAATCACGTACTTGGTGTCTATTTTCTCCACACTTATAACTAACTCCCATACCCTTAATTCATTTTCCAAGGTGATTCTTTCAATAGTTATCACATATGGGAAAATCCTTTTTTTCCCACTTCCCTTTATCTATCATTCCCTCTTCCATCCTTTTATTCTCTTGCTCCCCTTTAAATCCATAATACTCAGATAATTAATTACATTTCTTATTAACACATGATACTATTTCTTTAAATGTTACGAATACGTGGGTGACTATTTCCCTTCAAAATGTTGGCTTAATACCGTTAAAGATATGATCCTTCTTACTCTTTACATCATATGTATTTCTGGAGTTCACATTACTTCTACTGGGCGCCATTTCGATACAATGTCATAAACAAGATTATATTATTAATCAAAATACATAATTCCAGACTTTTAAAAAAATTAAAATAAATTGAAAAGTTTATGGATATAATCAATAATAAAAAAATGTTTTCTTTGAGGAAGTATACACTCATAAACACCTCATAATGATTTGTAAAGAAAATATTAATTATCCTAAGCATATCCCCCGGGAGTGTCGTAACCAAGAGTGCAGCAAGGCCTGTTGTCATGCACCTGTTCCCATTTGATTCTAGCTCAAAGCGGTGTTTTCAAGTTTTACCCCTAGGTACATCTGTGTCATAGCCACCTCAACTTACTCGTATCTGGACAGGGATGTATTTTCTTGGATAACTCACAAAATCTCTACATTACCAAAATTCTAGGAAGTTATTCTATACTAATCCTCAAAGTATATCTTAGGTCTATGTGTTCTAATCAGAGTTTATCAAAATCTAGTTTCGAAGGTTATTTCTAAACATTCTCTGATACCAACTGTAATTCCCCAACACCAGTTTCCTAGAGTCGGTGCATTATTTTAATACATTGGCATGATTACAAGGAATAAAGTCCAAAGGACCAATCAGTTTATCAGTCTTGGAAAATTGATTTCATAAATGAATATTACATTACACTATATAACATACAACCCAACATTAATAATCCTTTATGAAATCCATTATTACCTTAGCTTAATCCGTCAAATCAATCACACTACACTTCTTGGAATCCTGGGAATAATAAAACATAGATAGGGGTGAGCTCAAATGCTCAGTAAAGGTAAGAAATATAGCGGAAGATAAAATAAATATTAGGCATTGGGAATAATTGAAACCACATTCCTTTATAAATAATAAACATGAAAAATTTTGTGGCAGTAATATGAGTTGAGTAAATAATGCCATAATAAAACATAATATGGGTATTCTACTAGTTGAATGACCACATGAACCACCAAAAGTTTTCTTCATAATGAGGGAATATATAATACCAGAAATAGATTTCTGTCTCAAGGCCTCATGCAAAGACCTATGGGATAACGGTAACTGAAGCCAATCCCGGAAAACTTCTGTAACCGGACTCCATCTTAGAGAGCCTCTGTAACTGGACTCCAACCCAAAGACCCTCTCTAATTGAACTCCATCCCGGAGAGCCTTTGTAACCGAACTCCAACCTGGATGGTCTGCTATAACCAGACCCCAACCAAGAGGGATTACTTTTACCAGTCCCCAACAATGAACATACTAATCCCATATATTCATCATAAGAAAAGGATGAAATATAACATAAAAATTCGTATTAAAACTATCATTCTAAATGTCAATACTTTAACCATAAACTATGAATAGTATAAAATTAACACATCCTCAGTCAAACATATAAAAAAACCTTAAATACAATATGGATGTTTTTATCATAATAAATCAACTTCAAATAAAATTAAAATCCATCAAAGGACGTTGACATGGATGAAATCAAAACCTTTTTTTTGAAGAATATGTCGTTCTATTTTGAAATCATTTAAGAGTTGCATAATTTGTAAAGAAAAAATTTATTTTGAAAATATTCCTATAATATTATAAGGTAATCTTTGATGATGTCATAATGGTCGAAAATAGCCTCACCCATCGTATAAGTTAAAAAAATACATTCTTACCTTAACATTGTCGAAAAGGTTATAAAGGACCTTGTTTGGAAAACGATGGAAAGATTCCATTATAAACATCTTATAAAAGTAAAATAAGTGTATAAATGACTTTAAATCAGTCTATAAAATAGTAAAAATGTTTTGTAATACATTTTTAAGAAACATGGATGTGGACGATAAAGGGATCCCAGTACATAATTATATTTAAACAATCTCGGATAATGAAGAGATTTTGAAATTAACCCATACCTCATTGTAATCAATCAATTCATATGAACAGTAGTCAATAACCACCAAATGAATCACATAATATCATTAATATAAATGGAATCGTGATAGTATATATCAAATGGTAGTAAAAAATACACCACATGCAATAAATAAGTGGTGAATAATGTAAATCTCATGGAAATAAAAGTGAGATAAGAAACCCCTTACCTCGTATGCAACTTGTCCCGTTCATTCTTTAATATCCTGAATAAAAAAATTAAGTTAATTTATACTTATTTAATAACCTTTTTAATGTTTATTATTCCTTTTATATCACTTAAAACCATGTTATAAACATTATGTAATCATTTAAGTTAACAACACTTGTTTGGTCGATATTTGTCACTTGAGTCAAAAATGAACACCTTATAGTTACAAGTTGTTCACGTGGTCAAAATTTCATTATATCCAGAATAATATTCATGATTTAGATATCATATATATCATATATATTTAGTATATACATGTATTTATAACAGTACATATCATTTTGGGGTTAGAAATGAAATGCACTATTCATGGAGACGGTAAGCCGTACGTACGCATGAATGCTACTTTCATTTCTATTTATAATTTTAATATAACTAAAATATAATTATACATAGGTATATTATAATTATAGTATGATATCATATATGATATCATTAACTTCATCCTTTATATATCCCTTATATGGTATTAACGAGTCATATCACTTTGAGGGGGCGATAGTCCGCACTTCTTCAAATGAAATTATCGCGTTTACCCATAATGGAATCCATTAAGGTATGATATAAAAAAAATACAGAAGCATGGAGAAAAAATAATCATAATATATATCATATATAAATAAATTTCCATCATAATGGCCACCATGAGATGGGGTAGGAGGTAATTGAACAAATATCGTTTCGTGAGGCGTTAGTTTTCCATCCATAGAAACATTATGTTATTCACCCATTAGATGGAGGTGTGTGTAAATATAATTTGAATCCTTCCCAAGAAAACATCCTAGTGTATTTAGGATACCGTTTCTGTTATAAAATAAAGGAATTAATAGAGTTTAGGGGTTGGAGAAGTATAATAAAAGAAAAGAAGTTAAGAGAAACTGTTACCATTAATTTGAGTTACATCCTTTGGTTTGAACCAAAAGAACATATTGAAGTGACTTTTGCCTAAGGTAAGGCTTATATGAGTATTATAGGGATGTATGGAACTTAATTTTTCAGAGTTTGGATGAGCCTAAAGTCTTGCGAGGTGTGAGGAATTGGTTTGAAGTGTTCTTCTTTTATAATGGGGAGGGCGGGCTCTATAGGAAAGTGTGGAACTATTATTTTATTATATAATTATATTCAGTTTCTAAAGGTCCAAAAATCATTAGGGTCAATGATAAGATGACTAATGGTCGAAATAAAGTCATCCAATAAGAATTGGACATGTGTGGTATATTATTTTAATATTTACAATATAATTTATCTAAATAATTTATTAATGAGGTAAATACTGAATCATTATTGTGTCGTAAATAATTTAATTTATTCGATTACTATAAATTATCAAATGAATACAATTATATAGGAAATATTTTTATCTTTTAAATGAATATTTATAGTCAAAAATTTTACTTATATAACAAAAAATAAAAATTAATTACTAAAAGCTTTTTGTCTATGTCAATTTTGCCTTTAGTTTAAATTAATTAATCTAAAGTGTCATTATATTTCACAGGTGGCTCAATGGGGTCCCAAAATCAACCCAAATATTTCAATGGTCATACATTACTCATAAAATAATGTTAGGAAATGTTTTAATTTAATTTTGAATTATTACAATATTCTTTTTACCTCGAATTACCCTATTTACCATTAACCGTGGTAAATAAAAGTCAAACGTTACTATTCAACAAAAATTATTTTCATCTTATTGGACCACATTTTACTTACTATGGTTAACCGTGTCTCTCATATTTTTGAAATTCAACTCAAAAAATTGGTAAAATTTTGTTTTATGCAAATTTGCAAATACTACTAGGAGGTGGGTAAAAGACGGTAAAAAGATCAACAAAATTTTTATATATGTAAACTTATTATAAAATGACTCCAATGAATTATTTTGAACATATATAAGTATTATGTATCTATTTATACCTAAAATAAAAATAAAATATTATAAAATATTATTTAAATAAAAAGTCAGTTTTAACCAATAACTCAGTGATTTACAATATTCATCAAAAATTGATGTTTCTCAGAAAAATAAAAACAATTCAGCATAAGCTATATTTGATATTCCAAATTCAAAAAATATTTCTACTTTACCAAATTAAAAACATATAATTTTCATTAATTAATTTAAAATTAATTCTCATTATCAAAATAAATAGCATGATTTTAAGCAACAATATCTTCCAAAAGATTGACACTTGTTTATGTACAATTTCAAAGTAAAATTATTTATAATGACCTAAATTGTATTAAATGATAAAAATATTATATTTTAATACTTAAAAACCAATAAAATTCAAAATTTAACACTATAACGTATTTCGATTAATAAAGTTGTTTTTAATTAAGATTTAGTATTTTCACTGTTTACCTAAATATGAAAGTTATCAGAAAAATAACAAAAATTTATCAAAACAAGATTCTTATCTCTCAATTCTAATGAAGAAGTTTATTTTGTCAAATTGAATACATAAAACTGTCAAATATATGATTTAAAAATGGTTCTCCCTCAAAAGGTGGCAAAATTTAATTTTATGAAAAATACTTCCTTTATCTAAAAAATTGAATGTATTCTTATATTATGTCTAAGAATCACATAATGTGGATGTTAAAATTATATGGAGTATATATAATTGAAAATTTAGTTAATACTATTCATAACCTATTTTGAACGGCTAGATTGGTAAGTCGTCGTGCGCTTGAACTCTGTGTTGCATGTAGTGTAAATTATTGAATTACATTAAAGAAAATAACGTATTATGAAATATTGGGGTCTTAAAATGCATGAAATATTGAATGAAATCACTTGTAAAATATATTGAGGATAGCTCTAAACCTATAAACATATACCAAAATGATCTTGAGAAGCCATTAAGAACTAATCATGATGATGAAATCAAGATCCATAAAGGAAAAATGTTGATCTGAAGTCCCCAGGAGGAGTACACAAGCCACTAGCCCCAAATGGATGAATGGGAAGATGTTGAGATCGACTCCCTATTTTTCAAGACAATCAAGGGCCTAGTACATGAGATCTACCACATATAACTCTACTACTTGAATAACCCTTGTTGTCCCCCTCTTGTGTTTAGCCTCCCTGCAAGTTCATCCACACAATCAACACTTCATTTTTTAAACCTCCATATACTGTATAAATGTAAAAGAGGAAACTGCATTCCAGATCTATGGATATAGTTCCTCCTCGAGATTATTTTCTTACAACGCCTCTCCTTCGAAAATATCTTCGTAAAATCATATAGGGTCCATGAACTTGATCTTAAGCTCCTACATATACATACTCCCATTATGAAGGGAGAGTATATCCAAACTCTTCACATCATTTATGATCAATAATTTAAATCCACTAGAAACTCCTTCTTGATGTTGACCAATGAAACAACTACCTCCTTCTAGTAATCAAGTTACATCTTCCACCACTGAGGTTCATATCCTCACATATGACTATCTGCAAAGGGGAACCAATACTTTGTCGGGGCCCAAATCAAACCATTAGGGGTATTCAGCTCTACTAGTCAGTGTTCTATCTCCACATCTAAAATTATTCCTTCATACTTACCCAAATACCACCATTGAAAGTATCTCAACATCCTCTTCCACTGATCATCATCCTCAACCAGATCAACCATATGATGATTGAATATTTTATTTTACTGAACCTCCATGGGATGAGCCACAAGAAGACAATGACCTGGAGACATAAATGCAAGAGAAATAGATATTTCCTTATCCTTGTTGTATAAAATTTTATTATTATAATTATTTTTTATTATTTTTATTCATTTTATACATTTTTAATTTTCGTAATCAACCAAATTCCAATAATAACACATTTCATCATGATGCATGCACCTCTCCTAATTCACAACCCATCAAGTAGGTCCTTCTCACTTGGTTTTTCAATATGCGCAGAGTTTGTGCACTAGATCATGGGGGCACTAAAATCCCATGTATTGGCATGTATCACTACCATATTTCATGCACCAAGGTAAACTGGAACTATTTTCATACTATCCTATGCAATCCTCATAGTTCTTAACTCAAAACACTGTCCTATTTCTAAACCATTACCCCAGATACCACTCTCTCACAACACCCTCCATAGAAAGATATTTCAATAATTTAATATAGATAATTACCCCTTGAGTACATTCCCATATAGGCCATGGGTTGGAGACTAACACCAAGGGTATTAAAATCTCATATATGGGAGGAATTTCCCATTATAATATCAATAGGATCATGAGATATGATTAAATGAACACAAAAAAATCCTAGATATGTACATATAAGAAATACAAAAATAGTCACATAATTCATGGGTAAATAAAACTGACAAAGATAAATAACATTAAAGTAAATACCCAAAAAAAAGATATAAAGTGACACAACAACTTTCCAAATTTCTAAGATAGTAATGGAATTCATAGTAGATGATTTTCTCCTAGAAACCTAAAAGCAGTTTTATATTTGTAGGGAGAGCATTAATGTAAAATAAATAGGAAATCCAATGTCTCTCGTGACCATGTGTAAATAGAATACTAATACATCCATGAAAAAAATAGCAGAACAAAATCATGTATACAAACAAAACCCCATCCTCAATAAGGATCCCTAACCTAAAATTACATCAATATATAGGAATATAATATGAATAATATCGAGGAATGGATACCCAAACCACGTTCCAAATTATTTTCTACTCTCTCACCCCAACATCTATTTTTCGGGTGCTAATACATCATTTGAATAACATCACAAAACATCCCATTACATCATTCCAACAGTCACATGGGATATCACATCACATCCCATCTTATAACTGAGGTAGTAGTGTATCTTGATAATGAATGACATCAAACTCATTCCATTCATCTACCACGTATAAATGAAACCATAATCCATCTCACCACATCTGACTCAGAAACCATAGGCTATCACATACTCATCACATCACAAGTATAAATCATAACAATTTAATTCTAGAAATCACATCCAATTAATATCACCAACACCTATTAGAGGGAGTGGAAAAGAGTAAGTATCCATCCATCAATCTTCCAATCATAATGTTGGGAGAAACACCCCCCTTGTGACTATATGGGATTCATAAAATAGTTCTTAATGAGGGTGGGGTGCGTATTGAAATCATAAGAATATATAGGGTATATACATATAGAGCTAAAACACACCATCCACATTATAAGAGCTCACCAAGGCACCAAAAATATAATTTGATCCACTAATTATGTATTTGAACATAACTTCCCTACCTATATTCATATGGGTTACATGGTGGATTTCTATTTCATAGACTCTGTTGAAGTACAATGATGAGTCAATTCCAATATTAGCATGAACCATTCTAAAAATAGTGTCTTCATTTATCATTATTTATTTACATTATTACATGTTGTAATTTAATTATATGTAATCATAATAAGATTAAAATATAAATTAATTGATATTATGGTTTTAATACTGAGAGGTAAAATAAAAATATGAAAAATTATTTGGATAAAAGGAAATTGTAATTCAACTTTCCTTCATTGTAACTACACAAGATTTCTGGGCATTTTAATTTTAAACCTATAAAATTTGTTAAATCATTGGTTTTTTAGGAGAGGAAGATATTAACTATTTTTTTTATAATTTAATATATTATAGAATTGGTGTATTTTACATGGAAAATAATTTAAATAATATTATTGTTTTCATAATTAATAAAAATTAAAATGAAAAAATTAGAAGGTGGTGGAAATTGAAAAAAGATTTATTAAATTTCTAAAAGTGTTTTTAATCAACAGAAAATGGAAGATCCATGGTATGATATATAAATGCTAGAGGGAGATTGAAGAGAAATATCTGTGTGGATGGTGATCTATAGTGTGTGATTGTATGATCATAAGAACACATTGTTATTGAATTATATATTGATATTATTCATGATATATGAAAAATGAAATAATTATTGAACATATTTATTTATACATAAATTGGACAGGGTTACCATGTTTTATAAAAAACATGGGTGTTTTTTTTATAATGTTGAAAAGGGATGAACTATTTTACAAATGTAATTAGTTATCATTTTTGGAAAAGACCATACAATTGAATTCTAGTGAGTGACTTTGGAACATCACTCTGAGTGTCATGTCACTCACCAATACAAGAAAACCATAGTGTAAATTTATATTCTATATTCAATGGTACAATAAAAATGGAAATACACCTTGTTCATCAGTTATGGATTGTAATAGTTTCATTAGCAGAATAGAATTTCTATATTATCTTATACATCGATGGTGGAATCAGGATATCCCTAATAGATAGTTTTTGTTCATAGATTTTTTCTAGGTCATGGAGTGGTCATTTTGACTCAATTATAATCTGTTTAATTGAATTATGTTCAAAAAATTTGTTTTGTTATTATGAATGATTTTTTTAATATCAAAATTTTATTTATTTAATATATCATTAAATCATTCCCTAAATTATTACATGTTTTCCAATGAATCTATTTTCTTTATATTAGAGGTTATGGAGTATTTATTTGTCCATGCAGCATCCCTATATTGAGTATCTAGATGTGTATTGGGGTTGGTTCATGATGAAATATAGTATATGAATAGTTATTAAGTTTATTATTGGGATTCTAGGAATCTAAGGAGAATAACATAGTCAAAACTCAATGTTAATCTCTACAAATACATAACTAAACTATTTATAGTAAAATATTTACTTTTAAGTTGTTTATATATAAAAATAAATGAGTAATATCATACAATATGATTATATCTTTTAAGCTATAGGTACCTAAAATAATGTTAGTTTCAAATGAAACTTGTTTTTATTAATTAATTTAGACATGTTAATTGATGATAGATATCTTCATGTAGTCATAAATTGATATCATTATATGGAATTGTCATTGAAAATGGTTTTTAATTATTTTGAAATATTTTGGGTTTTAAAAGGAATTTTGATGATATTAATTATTGATTATTTGTATGATAAATTTATTCATGAAAAGAGATCACAAAAAATTTAATAGAGAAACCTAAACATATATTATAATTTTGTATTTCATTTTTAGATCTCTTGTGATCTGTACGTATTGGATTTAATTAATATTTTCATTCTGGTTTTGTATTTGTATAGAATGTTATAAATATCTAATTTTAGAGATTCCATTAGTGAGTTTTTAATCCATAACATTGAAAGTGTATCTAAAATTATACATTCATTAATCTATATGAATTATGATCTTATATAATAATTAAAATAATAGTGATCATAAGTGGTGTGTTGATCCTCTATGTTTCAGATGATAAATAATTACTTATTTTAGCATAAAATTAGTGTGTAGTAAGTAGGATATTAAGTATAAATGATCAAAAAATCCATCCAGTTCCTTTAATATGTTAACAATTCTCAAGTGGAGATCAATACAAAATTACAACAATGGATGATTATAAGGTTTTAGAAACATTTCTGGAATTGAATTAACATGAATAATTCAAATGGATCAGATTCTAAAAGATGACTATTCAATATATTTTCCCAAGATATTCAACCAGAAGATTAATTTAGAATTATGGTACATGGAGTTAGTGAATTTGATAAATATGAAGTATAAAACTTATTTTTTTATGTCATTTATCTTTTCTATAGTTTTGGTCACTAATTATAATCTTATGAAATGTTGTTTCATAGAAGTAATTGACCAAATATTTGATCAAATGTTATTATATTTGATATATGCACCTATGATAAGGTGGAGAAGAAGGGGGATATGGTGGAAGCTAACATGATCGGTGTATATAAAGTTGGTGACTTTCTTTCATGGATTAATTTATGGAAATTTTTTTATTGGATAGAAAATGATGTTAAGTATATTCTAGTAGAGTGGTTGAAATAAGAATCCCAAAGTATGGAATTGATATCATGGGTGGTGGTTCTCAATAATGTTTTATCCCAAAATTCCTATAGTGGGATTTTCCAAAAATTATATGATATTTCATATGAGTATGAGTTTTAGAACCAAAATGATGTTTATATATAGTATACTTGAATATCTATGATGAGGGATTCTAACCCAATATAGTGATCACGTATTTATATTATTAGTAGAAAATATTATTAGAGAAAAATATCTTGTGAGGTATTTTAGTAACCCTTAAAAGGTAAAGGCTCTAAAGAACTAAGGGATGTTTATTCATTTGATCATGAATTAATTGAATCAAAATTAGGACTTATGGAAATATAAGGTACCATTTTAAAAAAATTTACAATTATGTCTACATTTTTTGATTTAATTGTATCATATTTATGTACATAATCATGTAATTTATATCAGTTAAAATTACTTATAAATTTAATTTCATGAACTTTGAATAATAATGCACATCTTGGAGTGAATATAGAACAAGGGTTGATGTCTCCATCTTATTGGATTTTAATAAGAGATGTAGAAAACAAGTTGGACTATTTAGTTCTTGATATGAAAAAATGAAACCTTATAATAATATTGGATTGGTTATCGAAGTTTAGGATCTAATTTAATATAATTGTTTCTGAGTATCTTTTTCATCACTAGACTATAGTTTCAACATTTATGGTTAGTGTATGAAAATTATGTTATTCATGAATGGGGTATTGTTCAAGACCTTATTTGATTTTTCATGAATTTTATTTTGGGTAGTTGTTGGGTTATTATAATAAAGATATTATCATTAGGTTATTATATTTTGGGAGGAATACTTTTATTTTTACACTAAATATTTATTGGGAATTTAACTGGAGGGAGATATGAAGATCTTTAACATCATGTTTTATGAATAGTTTTGATATCATTATATTCGTACTATAAAGGTCATATATAACAAGGTGAGATAAAAATTTAATTGGACGATTTATAGAAAAAAGTATGTATTCAACTAATATTTTTGTATTGGTATGAATTGATTCTATTTTCCTAAAATTCTTATGGTAGATTATACTTATATGTAGAATAACAAAACTTGAACTAGGTGACAATGAATTTTAAATTATGTTTTACATTCATTGATGAACTATTTATTTTTAAATGATAAAATTGGTTTTATAATATTGAATTTAGACCATGATATCATTATTTGAGGGTGAAGGATAAAGACACACTTAAGATATCATTTTTGAAAATTTATATGAAAAATGGGATTTGAGAAAATCTTTTTGGTACTACTAATGTACATTTAGATTTCATGTGTTTGACAAATTATGTTATCCAAAAATATCATGACTCATATTTTAGTGTATTTTTATGATATTGTCATTAATTTAGATAGGTTATAGGTTAAAATAACTTCCATATAAATTTTTCGATAGACATTATGAATGTAATGGTAGAATAAAAAAGATTTCATAATAGATTTTTTGGATTTAGTATGTGATAATATTTAGATATGTCCTCCCTTGTTAGTCCCAGTGGACCAATGTATACACCTAAGTGGGATGATTAATCAGGTGTTGATAAATCCATTATGAAATTAAAAATTACCTTAAAATTTTGTCCCCTTATGGTATTTTAACCAGAGTTTCCTATTAGAATATAAACTGTTTTATTATCATTCAACAATACCCACAATACCACATGTGTTGTATAAATTAGTTGAGATTAGTACACAATATATTTTTATGTTTCTAATATGATAATGGGAAACCTATGATTTTTTGTTATTGAGTATTAATGACTCACAAATTCTCCACTATAATCCTACAATCAATTCAAATGGGTTTGAGAAAGGATAATTATATACCATATCACAATATTACACAAGAGAACCTTTACTATAATATAAAATTAATGAGATATTTATACTACATTACATAGTCTTACGTCTTTTGTCTAGTATAAAAGGCATCCAACCACAATAATTACATCTTCCAAAATCAGCAATGGATTTCACTACATCAAGAGAACTAGTCATCCTTCCTCACCCAATTAGAGTAGTTCACTACCTATCAATCTGTAATAACTCATGAATGTTACTTTTCCATTGATTCATTGAATAAATTATATATATTATTCAATTAATATATATTATGTTTTCTCATAATATTCATTATGGACTATGATAGCTAAAAAATATTCAGTAATAGTCCTTCTATACCAACTATTCTTTCTATGTTAATCTTCTTTCATTTTTACTACTTCTTTGATACAGGGTATGAAAAGTATTATACTTAATTTATATTGATGAATAACTATATTGGATTAAAAATAATTGAGATGGTATTGTCTTATTCTCTATCAGTATACACAGTTGTTTATACTTTATCCCTGGATCGGCTTTCTACTCTTTTACGTGAGTGTTTTAGTTCTATCTTGGATTTATACATTTGACTATACAAAGACTCATCTTTATTTTTATATTTTATCTATAGTAAACCATAAATATAATTTATATATTTTAATGTTGAAAATATCCTCTTCATCAGTATAGTGATCCTTTTAATTTTTCTTAAAGTCGTTCGTTATGTGTACTCCTTTAAATAAATTTATTTTCCCTCATGGAAGACACGTGGGGTTGTCCCCACAATAAGAAATATTCATTCTTCTTAACTGATTCTCTTGAGTGGTTTTATAAGAATCACATTCTTTTATTTATTCTAATTCTACATCTTTAATTATTTTTCATTCACTTATAGATAGCATTGTGTCTCTTCTTACCTTTTTTATTTTCCCACTGAAATTCGTAAATAACGAAATCATGAATTGTTTATGAAAAACATAGAGTAGAAACACATGTGGAATGGGGATTACATTGTAGCATAGGTGTCCCAATATATCATGTGAATGGTCCATCAATCCAATTAATCATCTGACTATTCCCCACGTCGATCTTATAGATATTTATCAAGAATCCCAAAGTGGATTATGGTATTTTTAAAAACTCTACAAAATTTCCATCATCTTCATGTTTTTTTATTTCTAGATTTATCAATTATATAATTATGTTTTTTAAATTAAATTTCATTATAAATTATTTGAAACATCCCATTATTGTTTGAATTGTTTTTCTTCCAATTAATTTATCCTTTTTGATTTTTTTCATTTCATGTAACACTAAAGATAGCTTATTTTATATTAAAGCACTATGTTTGGCTTGTGTTATATGAAAAAATAATGTTAATTGTGCTCTAAATATAAAATTAATTTATCTTTCTGAACAAGGAACACCATTTTTTTATGTTACATGCAACAACATCTTTCCTTGATGGCGTCCGTAACACACCAAACCGAGTTTTTTAAAACAATAATATATCATTAAACTGATATTATTTAATTAATAACATATAACCTAGACATAAAATAAATGGTTATGAATATTACAAACTATTTTCTGAAAATATATTGTTTTAAAACATATAATATGAATTCGTAGGTTACAAATTAATTGTAAATGGATATGAAAATCAATTGAATATAAAGGGAAGTATTATTATTTTAATGGACTCAAACCTATTTTACCCTAATAAATTAAATTAATTAGAATTTTTGAGTGATATTAATGTAATATATATTTTATATATTCAATCAAATTACTTTTATTTTTATCCAATAGATTTTATATACGTAAGATAATAATAAACCTAATATTATGCTTAAAAACCTATATTTTTTTAAAGGTATTTTTACTGCCTTCTAATGGATAACCAATTTTAAATATAGATTTTTTTCACATTTTTAGATTAAAGATGAAAAATAAACGTCATATATGATCATGAAAAAAGTTAGATTTGGATAAGGGATTGGTATTTTTCTGTAATGTTTTATATTTTAATGAATAGTTAAAAATACCTAATTTTACTTCAAATATTGTTTTTAATTTAATTAATTGATTTCTATAAATTTTATTTTAAATTGGTTTAAAAATTTAATAAGATACTATTGTTATCAATTAATAAAATTTAGTTCATTAGAACCATTTTTAAACTAAAAATTGATATATAAACTTAGTAAACGTTTTATCATTTTTATATTAAAAACCTATAGTGTTGCCCCATTAGTGAGATTAATTTTAAATTAATTTTTGCCACATTTGTGGTTGGAATTTTGAAAAATGGATTCCATATTTGGATTCAGAATAATTTATAATGTTTTATATGGTCAATTGTTTTTGACCAAAATTATTTGTGAATGCAATTAAAATTAAATACGTCAATTAAGGTAAAATAACGTGTAACTACAGACTAATCCTTAAATTTAAGACCCAAAATGACCTATAAGCTTTTAAGAAATCCATTTTATTGAAATTTATATACTTTAAAATACATTTTTTATAATTTGGATCGTCATTGGATAAAATATTCACATTGAAACTGTAGGTGGAATTATCTCTTCAAATATTTACAAGAGTGCCACTTATCCCACACTATAAAAAGTCATCCTCTCCTCTCACTTACTCTCACCTCTCAATCCCATTGGATTTCATAAACACTATTCAAATAATATCACAAAATTCCTTCCTTACTCATATAATCCACCCTTGGGTAGAATGAAATCCATAGAAGCCTTTTGGAAGAAAACAAATGGAGGTACCCGATTAAGAGGTAACTCCTTCTCTCAAGATCATGTCATTAATTTTATTTCTCCACACACTAAACACTATTTATTTCATGATTTTATAAAAAAAAATTATCCTAAATTTACTAGGATTTTTTTATTCTATGGGTTTAACCTACACTTACACAAACCTCTATCTAAGGGGTAACATACATACTGTTTACGTGTATGGAAAACTACCGCCTCACCAATTGATGATTGTTCATTTTTTATTTACCACATATCATGGTGGGAATTATGATGGAAAATATGTTTAAATATGTAATATATTATATTAATTATTCTTTTTATGTAATTTATTATTTTTTTAAAACATACATTTTTTACATTCCATTTGGAGTTAATATGATAATTTCATTCGAGGAAGTGTGGACTACCGCCACCTCAAAGTGATGTGATTCATTCGCACACTACATGGAATGTATTAAGAATGGATTCAGTGAAATTATATGACATATATTAAATTATAATGATAATATAATGACATTATCTACATATATACATATATTACATTTTCCATATTTCATTCAATGCGATAATAAGAACGGAAAATCATACTTACGTACATAAAACTTACTGTATCCATGAATGGTGTATTCCATTTTTTAATTCTATGTTATAAAAGTTAATTTAAATACAATATAATGAATATAAATTATATTTATATAATACTTTACCTTTTTGGATCATGATATACATATATGGACTGGAGATATAATAAATTAAGACACATGCGATAATCAAAGCAAATATTGCCTACAATGAAACCTTAACCTAGGATTATTAATGAGAGGTTAGTATACAATCATAATAAAACCATATATAGTATTATATATAATAATATGGTTATTTTATAAATTTATAAAACACTATATTTATTATACATGTGTTTTGAGTGAATTCTATGAGAGTCAGGACACATGATAATGGAAATTTCATCTCACTTTTATTTAAATGAGATACATGCATTATCCTCAACTCACAAATTTTGTGTGGAGTATGTACATTAAATGAATGTGTTATATGTATATTATAGTTAAATTTATCAGTATTTTTAAATAAATTTTATAAATTTTTTTCATTGTGTTAATGTTTCAAAAATACCAAATCGGTAAGATAATTTTTTCTCAATTTTCTATCTATGAGATACATGTTTTGTTAAGCACCTAAATTATTTTTTGAGGTGTAAAAACATAATATTTTCATGTTATATCATGAATATACTTATTTTCATGATATATTATGCTTCAACTAATATCATTTTCATACATGGAGAGTTTGACCCCTTGTTACCAAGTAGTAAGTGTTTATTGAATCAATCTCATCATTTTTTGAGGTTGTTAATGATTATGATTCCATTGATGAAATATTTTGATCCATATTTCAATAATAATCATGAGAATATTTATTCTATATTATTTGATGATATATTAATGTATTGGAACCATTACTCCACTCTTTCTTATATATGATTGTTAAAAATGTGATTTTAAGAATGCCCGAATTTACCTTCTCTTCGGTCAGAAATCTATGTTCCATCAAAACCATGTTTTCAAGAAAATTTTATCAATGAACATTATACTATTCTACTGTAACTATTATAAGAAATTTTTCCCTTTTTTACTATTTTTTCAAATTAATATTCTTATCATTTTCTGAACAAGAATGTTTTTACCCTTTTATCGTGAAAAATGAATGATCTTTTTACATCATACGGTATGTATGAATTTACCCATAGTCACATCTATGAATAATTCCTTTCACACTAAAAAGATTAATTTTTATGAAAGATATTTTAAATTAATTTTCAATGATTTATTTTTAAAAAAAAATTCAAGAATTTCTCATATGATTTAATATAAATAGTTTCTATAACATTTTAATGACTTATCTATATATTTTTTAATGTTATTTTCAAATATATTGTTTTCAAAAACATTTTCAAGCTTCCTTTAAACATTTGAAAAATGTTTTCAAAGAAAAAGGTTTTTAAAATATTTTGAATCTTATTTTTATGTTTTCAAGGAAAAATGATTTCAATTTTTTTTTAATCTTGTTTTATATGTTTTAAAGGAAAAAGGTTTTCAATATGTTTTAATGCTTATTGTATAAGTTCTCATTGAAAAATGCATTCAAAATTATTTCAATTCATATTTATATGTTCTCAATTAATTTTCTAGGAAAATTATTTTGAAATGGTTTTATGTACTAAAAATATTTTTTCAAATAAGAAAAGAAAATTTTCCTAAAGAAATGTTATTGAAAGATATTTCAGAATTATTTACAATCGAACATGAAATCTGTTGCTTTTACTCATGCCTCTCTAAAAAATGAACAATATGTTCCATTTATATTAATTATTTTAATGGGTTATGATTAATGTTATGTACTTTATGAAATTGGTTTCTCTTTCATGGGTTATGATTATGATGAAATGAATATGAAACCTATATATTTTCCCCTAATTATTATATGTTTACATGTTTATGACAACCATTTCATTTATTTTGTTATGATATGTTTTCTTATGATTTTGTAAAACATGTAAGTATGACATAATTATGAGATGGGTAAGACCTATATCTCCTACCAATGCATGGGGTTAAGAGTTATATATAATGAGATAGAATAATATTATCTTGGGATTGAACCTTGACTACAAATATGGCTATGGGAGGGAACTATGACTACTATGATTGTATGAAGAGTAAACTCATTCTCTTGATATGACCACAAAGTGAACCATGAATACCAATTATATATGGGGAGTGAAACCATAATACTAATATGGGCTTGGTAGTGATATATTTTCTACTATGGAAATCATATTATAGGCTTATGTTTCTACCATAATTCCATGTTTTATTCCGATGTTATCCTTTCATGTCATTTGTTCATTATTTACTTATGATTCTTGTATTATTAAGTACCAAGACTTCTTCCATTATTCCTTCATATGATCTTTGATATTAAGGGTATGATCTTCTATTTTCATGATCTTGTTCTTATACCCTTATGCTCATCATTATTCTTACATGCCTCTATTATTTACCCCAAATGAGAATTGGATCTCACCCCATTTAGTTTTCCTTCCCCATTTTATGATTTTATGTATTATTTATAATGTTTGTATTAAATTTTCAATTTATGATAAACATTGTTAGAGAGAATTTAGCTCATTTATGTACAAATGTTTACATCCCATGATTCCAAAGGCACTCGACTAATACGATCTTTGGTAGTAAGTTTTTCTAATGTTATAAGTATTTGGAAAAAGTGATGTAATGTCAATATATGAAAATAGTGGGACTTTATAATTGGTATTAGAAGAAATGGTTTTGTTAACCATTCGAATATAATATAAGAAAACTTTAGTGAGATCCGTAGGACTATTTCTAAGGATGTGTCTAGGGATGTCTCTAAGGATTAGTATAAGAATGAGTTGACTTTTAAGAAAATGACCTGGAAGTTTGGTAAAGGATACAATGAGATGAATCCTAGAAATAAATACATGTCTGGATACAATATGTGGATGTGTATTTTAAACATATTTACCTCAGGGTAATAACTATGACTAGATGTTTTGGGCTTAAATCAAGTTAATCTGGTACACAATAATGGCCCTAGATGAATACTTGTTTTGACACTACAAAGAGATTTGCTTTCGGAAATCACAAAACTCATCACAAACCATAATGAAGTATTTAAATATAATTTGGATATGAGTAACCTAGGGTGAACCTAGGTAATCATAGGATTCATAATGGTGTCATGATTTAGAAATCATATGAGTAATTGTTTTCTTTTCGTTTCTACTATGACAAGTAATTCTCACACTATGATTCTAGTTTTAGAAAATGGAAGGATCTAGACTGAATTGGATTCACATTTAATGTGAAAGATGATTTAATAATTAGAAGTAATGTGTATGATCACTAGTGTAAAATATGTTTTGATCATTCTTAATTAATTTTTACAGGACATGATTCACAACGTCTACCTTAACCTACTCTCGGACTCCCATGGGAAGGGAAAGAAGGAGTTCACTGATAGTTCAGTTAATGGTGATCATGGTGAAATGAATACTTATATTATTTATTCCAAGAGTGTTGAATGAATCGCATAAGTGAATTTATTAGAGGAATAAGAAAATTTTATGACCATGGAAAATAAGGACATGAAGAAAAAGACTAGAAGGGAAAAATGAAGAGTCCGACTAATGAAATGGTTGAGAATATATCCCTACCTAAATAATTATAAAAGGATAAGTGTTTTAAGTGTAGAATAAACTATCATTACACAACTCAATTTCCTAGGAGGAATGGTGTTTAAGTGAATCAACAATGTGTTGTGAGTAATGGTAAAACTGTGGATGATGAAGAGACTATAGATGAAGTGTGATAGGAAAAATTTATTGTGCAATATGACGAGGAATCATTGTTAATGGAATAATGATGAAGTGGAATAATAAATGTTTTTATATATTAGGATTCAAAAAATATTTTATATGAAATGTGAAATATATAAGGATTTATATGTTTCTTTTTTTTACTAAAAAATTTCAAGAATACGTTGAATGGACATGATGAAATAAAAAATGGATTTAATGGAAAGGAGATGTCCATAGAATACAAAAGACTAAGGGAAAGATAACAGTTAATACGCTCCCTATGTTAAGATATTTTTTAGGATAATGATATGTGAGATATGAATAAGTAAATTGTACAACACTGATTACCGTAGAACTAATTTAGGACCTATTGACAATTAGTTCACGTTATCACAGATGGAGTTTACAACATCACAACATTATGGTATATATACATTAATATATGGAATAAGGAAGATTTCATATTTTCCAAAATTATTTATGGTAATCCAGGTTCAGACCATGTTTCAAGAGAATTCATTATGAGGATATTAACTTGTTTGGAATGTGACAATGAAGTGATACTTTGTGATATACAATGAATCCATGTCTATTTTTTCATGACTTTATTTCTAATTATTTTATTTTGATTTATTAGAATATTTATAAGGTAAAAAATTCAATAAATGATTAATTTAATCATTAGAGGAAGTATTTATATATTGAGATTTTATTTAAAACCATGGTTAAACGTATATATGCTGTTTAACCTTATTTCAAGGATGTCTATAATATTTTTAAAATTATATTAGTATGTTTTTAGAAAAGTAAATAATGTATGTCAGGGGGAAAAAATAACATCCGTAAATTCCAAAAGTCTTGATCCTATGACCGAATGATGATAAAGGTTTCATTCCTAACACAAGCCTATGTGATATCCTAGTTTATTTATAATTAGTTATTTTGAATATTTATTAATGATGAAACAGTAGTGTTACGTTTATAGTTATGAGATTAATGTATTAACCATATTCATCTTTTAGAATAATTACAGATAAATAGTTATACTTTTCATTCATTTATGGGCCTTATGATTGAATAATTGTGCATTTCAGAACATTGGGCATCAAAGTTTGTTCGTGGATGTCCATTTCATGATGTAATGGATGAATTAGAAATTAATAAAATCACAACTAAAGAATAGAATTTTTCTTATAGAAAAATATCTAGTATATTTCCTTATATTCATGTCCAATAGAGAAAGTATACAATGTTAGGATAATGGTAAAAAATAATGTGTTTTCCTCATACAAGAATTTTTTTTGAACTATTGGACTTTTAAATCATCACATCCTTATGAGTTTGAGGCCTGAAACATTACTCTGATCATTAACTTGTTTGTGATTAGTGATCTCAATAACTCCCTATAAATATTTATGTTTTTTCCACAATGTCCAATCTTCAATCCCACCCTATGTTCCCCAATGTGGAAACTGAGATTTATATTAGTTTGGGTAACCCATATGGTTCTATCTTATCCATTTTATGGGATGTTTTAGTATCCATTTTTTAAATGTGGGTTTCTATGAATCAAACATTCATGTATTCAACCACTGATAACAAAGATGATTTTTTTTCCTGAAATTAATATTAAGGGGTATAATATAATGCCCAGATATTTTGTGAATTATTTTTGAATTAATTTAACCGTTGCGATATTTTTCATTTCATGTAACACAGAAAATAATATATTTTATATTAAGGAAATATGTTTGGATTGCGTTATATGAAAAACCACGTTAATCAAGAACGATAAAAAACATAAATTTTAGTTTTATATATATGGAATAATAAGGTTATCTTGCATTACACGCAACATCGACTTCTTCGATGGCTAGCGTAACACGGAAGACTGGGTTTTACCGAACAATAATATATATTTAAAATGATATTATTTAATATAATAACCTAAAAAATTTCTCTAAATGAGAGGTTATTAATATTATAAACTAATTTATGAACATATATGTTTAAAAATAATATAATATGAATTCATAGGTTAACAATTAATTTCAAATGAATATGAAAACTGGTTGAATTTGAAGAGAAATATTATTATTTTTCTGTTCATGAAGACTATTTTACCCTAATAAAAAAAATTTAGTTTATTGGTGATTTATATTCATTAAATATATATGTTATATATTATATAAAATATTTTTTATTTTCATCCAATAGATGAGATAGACATAAGATAAGAACAACCCCGATTTTATTCTGAAAAACCTATGTTTATATAAGGGTAGTTTTACCATCATTTAATCTAGAATCCAATTTAAATCTAATTTTTTTAATACTTATGATTTAATATGTCAAAATAAACATCACATTTGAAGGAAAAACATAAAAATTCGGTTAATATTAATGTTTGGTATTTTGTCTGTATGGTTTGATTTTTTTAAAGAGTAGTTAAAAATTATTAATTTTAATTCAAACTTATTTTTCATTTATTAATTTATAAGGAAAAATAATATTTTAATTTTTATCAATTTTAATTAGTTAATAATTTTAACAATTAATAAAATATTTTTAAATTTAACCAATTTCACATTTAAATTGTATATAAAAACATAACAAATATTTGATCGATTTTACATTAAAAACTCGTAGTGTCATTCTCTCAGTGAGATTAAGTTTAAATTAATTTCTACCACGTATATGGTTGTAATTTTGGAAAAAGAATTCAATATTGGTAATTATAATATTTTCTAATGTCTAATAAGTTCAAATAATTTTTTGACCAAAAATATCTCTGAATGTAATTAAAATTAATCTCATCGATTAAGGTAATGTTATGCTAATGTATGGACTAAACCATAAGTTTAAAACTCAAAACGACCAATAAATTTGTAAAAAATACTTTGGATGGCCACATTTAGACCCTATAATAATTTGGATAAACTTTTTCTCATTATTAGGTTCACTTGAAATATGAATAACGTTGGTGGAATTCTCTTTTCAAATATTTACAAGAGTTCACTCCTCCTACACTATAAATGCCTCCTCTCATTCCACTTACTAACACCTCTCCAAACCATTAGATAGAATATAATAAGATAAAATATGCACCCAAAAACACATAATTTTTTCCATATTTCTCCCATTTTTCAGAAATAAATACAAAGAAGCCTTTTGGGAAAAACATAAAAGCGTTACCAGATTAAGAGGTAACATCTTCCCTCAAGATCTTTTCTTTTTATTTTTATTCTCCAGCTCCTATAATCAATTTATTCAGTTATTTGATAAAAAACCACAATAATAAATAACATATTATTATTTTTGTTATATTTTTTAACCTAAAAGTATACACACCTCTATAAAATGGATAAAGAACATACCTTCTATATGTATAACGATCAACCACCTCACTAAATGATGATTATACATTTTTTTCCTTTACCGGCTCTCATAGTGTAAATTTTGATGTAAAATATATTTAAATATGTCATATATTATAAATATTATTTATATAAACTTATGAATTTATTTTATAAGACATCTTATTTTTATTTTACAATTTTTTTGATATCATAATATTGTTTGAGGAAGTTTGGGCTACCACCCCCTCAAAGTGATGTGACTCACTCACAAACTACATGGAATTTTTAAGGGTTATTTTAGGGAAATTATGTGATATATATAAAATTATAGTTATAATTTAATGATATTATATACATATATATATATATATATATATATTTCTGATTTTCATTCAATACAAAAATAAATACGGAAACAACGTTAATGCGTAGGTATGACTTAAAGTGTCAACAAATAGTGTATTCCATTCTATAATTATATATTATATAGATTATTATAATACAAATACACTAAATATAAATGATATTTATATCAAGATTTACATTGTCGAATTATTATATATGTATAAGGACATAAGATATAATAAATTAAAACACATGTGATGAATATAGAAGATATTACCCGAAGTGAAACCATAAAATATGATTTTGGACAAGAGGGTAATATAAGTTAAACATAAAAACATTTATGGTATTTGATATAAAAATATAGTGCTTTGATATATTTATAATAAAATTATATTTATTATACTGGTGGTATTAACGAATACTATGAGTGTCAAGAGATAAGGTAAAGGAAATTACATGTCACTTCTATTTTTATGAGATACATGTGTTATTCAAAAGTTACATCTTTTGTGTGGTGTATGTAATATGCATGAATGTATTATATATATATATATTATACATAAATTTATATGTATATAAATATACATTATATAAAATTTATTTTATGTTTTGAATGTTTAAAATTTTTTCAAATTGGTAAGACAGTTTTGTTTCAATTTTCCATATTTTATAAACATGTTTTGTTATGAACCTATATTATTATTTTGGTGTATATACTACCATTTTAAATTTAATATCATGAATATTGATAATTTCATGATGTTTTATTCTTTTTTTAATTTCGATGTCTTACAGGGAGGGTGTGATCCAAAGTTATAATGTAGTAAGTGTTTACTGAAACAATATCATCATTTTCAATATTGTTAATGATTATGTTTACTTTGATGAAATAAAGTGATCTATATCTCAATAACACTTATTAGATTACTAAAGATCTATTATTTCATGATATATTCATGTGTTGGTACCATTATTCCACTCTTTGGTACATATGTAAGATAAGAATGTGTTTTTAAAAATCCCAACATTACACTTTATTCGGTTAGAAATTTGTGTTCCATCAAAACCATGTTTTCTAAAAAGGATTTCCTAAAATATTATACTATTTACCTATAATAATTTAAAGAAGTTATTAATATTTTTTCTTTTTAATATGTTTTTTCAAATTAATCATATTTTCTATTTTTTAACAAGGATTTATTCTACCCCTTTTACTATGGAAAATGAATGTTCATTATATCTTGTACGACATGTATGGATTTACCCACCACCACTTCTGTGATTCTTCCATTGAATGTTTAAAAGGTTAATTTTTAACAAAGTGTTATTAATAGTATTTTAAAATTAATTTTTTTAAAACATCTTTAATATTATTTCATATGATTTCAATTGAAAATTTTTTCAAAACATTTTCATGCATTCTTTATATGTTTTCAGTGTTATAATAAATGAAATCGATTCAAAAACTTTTTCATGATTTATTTAAATGTATTATAAATGTATAGAAAGAATATATTTTTAAAAATGTTTCTAATCTTATTTTATATGTTTTCAATGAATTTTTTTTCAATATTATTTTATATGTTTTCAAGGTAATATTTTTTCAAATTGTTTTCAAGCTGATTTTATATGTATTCAAGTAAAAATGATTTCAAAATGTTTCCAAGATTGTTTAATAATTTTTAGATGAAAATGGTTTTCAAAATTATTTCAAGTCTTCATTATATTTTATTGATTTTTTATATGAAAATGTGTTTCAAATGGTGTTTTGTATCAAATTATTTTTTATAAGAATGTATATTCTACTCAATAAATGTTTTTGAAACATATTTTGATATTATTTCCCATATAAGATGACATTATCTGATGTTACACATTCTTTTCTAGGAAATGAAAAAAAGGTTACATTCATAATATTCCACCTAATTGGTTATGATTAATGCAATATAATTTATGAAATCCATTTATCTTTCACATGTTATAATTCTAATGAAATGATTATGAATCCTGTAATTTTTTCCATAGGTTATTATATGTTTTCATATATTTCATACCCGTTTCATTTCATGGGGTAAGATAATATTCATAATGATTTTTTGGAACATGTATGAATGATTTCATTATGAGATGGGTGTGACCTATATCTCTCCCCAAATCATTGGGTAATGATTTTTATCTTATTAGATTTACTAAGATGGTGTTGGGAATGGACCTTGACTACTAAGATGGCCATTAGAGTGAACAATAACTAGCAAGATGATATGAGGAGTGAAAACATGCTACTAATATGGGCATGGGAGAGAACCATCGCTACTAAGATGGCATGGGGAGTGAACACATACTACAAAGCTGGTCTTGATATTTATTCTATAGCTACTATGGATAACGTATTATTTTATTTTGTTTCTACCATAATTCTTCATTTTATTCCTATGTTACCATTTTGTGGATTATGTTATTTATTTCATTATTATTCATGTCTTTTATGCTTCCAAGATCTATGACATGATTCATGTATAATATATTAGATATGAATGGTATGCTACTCTATTTTTAGAATCATGATCTCATTCACTTATGATCATGATTATTCTTACATGTCGCTCTTATTTACACGCACTGAGTATTTGAGATCACCAATTTTTATGTTTCTGTCACAAGGTTATAAAAATATGTATTATTTTATATGTGTTAAAGAATGATTATCCTCAATAAGAGCCTATTAGGAGATAATTTAGTTCATTTATGTACCAGTTTCGGGTCCCACGATTCTAAAGTCACTAGAATAATACGGTCTTTCGGCATCTATTTTTGTAATGTTTAAAGTATTCAGTAAATGTGAATTAATTTATATATATGAAAAGATAGGGTACCTATAAAATTATACTCATATTTGATCTTCATAATCACACTCATATAAATTAGATTCCCATTAAATCATCTTGAATCACATGCAATTTTGTGATAAAATAATCCATAAATAATAATGAATATAACAACTAATTTATTTCCATTTTGATCACCAATGTTGATTTTAAGTTATTCTCATTTAAAAATAATTAATAGGGGAACAATGATCCTCTACCTGTTTTCCATTTCATCTACCTCAAATCATTCTTGAGTCATGTATAAACAAAGATTCATGATGTTTTTATAATGAAGGAACAACTTTATAATCACTAAATATATTGTTTTATTCAGAAATTTATTTTTAGAAGCACCGATTTTCATTTAGAATATTTCAATATTTACGTATTATTTTTCTTATGTAGAGAAAATTATGCTGAATAAATTTATGGTTCATCCTTATAAAAATATTAATTTATCCATAAATTAGCGGATTGTCCTTACATAGATGATGTTTCATAAAATTAGGCTCATGAAAATGCAAATATATCCTTAAAAAGTCACATAATCTATCTATATAGAATTTTTCCTTCATCAAATTTATAGTTAAAATAATTGGATAATAATTTTGTAGTAGCATTCCATTTTTAATATTATCCAAATTAATGGCAATATACTACAAGGTTGATTAATTTTCAATTCTATAATAATTTTTATGTGGATGAAAATAATGTTTATTTATTAGTGGTTGATCATTAATGAGTTGTTTCCATTTACAAATTTACATCACTCTACCAATAATGGCTTATATATTGTATAGAAAATGATTCATATAATGAGTTCAAAATGACACATATGTGAACAAAAAAACATTACCATATTTCATTCCATAACTCTAAATTCAAAAATTAATTAAATAATCTTAAAATCATTCTCAATCATCACAGGACTTCTTCAAACACTTATAATCACGAAAAACCAACTTTTATTGATTTTTAGAAATATGAAAATAAATATAAACATCTTTTTTTTATTTCAATTGTATATAGAAGCATGTTTTCTCAATAAATAAAATTATGAGAACTTCCATTCCTCTTTAGATCTGACTCGAAAATCATCTTCTGAAAACAAGAAAACAAGTGATGTCTTTGAATACTTCAATGACCATTAACATTGATATATTTATGATGGATTCACAACAACTCTTATATATTTAAAAACATTCTTCTATATCATTTAAAGTAATTTTTTTGAATATATCTTGTTTAACATCTCAAAAATATTGTAGAAAAGGAATCTATAACACACGCCTTTTCCACTTAGAAGAAATATCCAATCATTTCAGTTATTTTTTATAGATCATTACCCAAATGCATGGGTATAACAGTTAAATTATTGAAGAAGAATCTCAATAAAATATTCATCATTAATTCACATGGAATTTCCTCTAAAAACTACATTGAAAACTATAAATCCACAATTCAAAAGATACATAAATCTCCCCTTTAGTATTTTTTTTGCATAGTAACTTCGCGTCCAAATTCAATGTCATTCCTACTAATATTATTATAAAAAATGAGAATTAAAATATGGGGTCTCCCCCCCCCAAATTAACACTCCCCAAATATAAGGGAAGGTATTTCAATGGTTAACTGTTAAATTTATTTCTCTAATAATTTTGAATGAAAAATTGTTAGACTTATACAGGGTACATATTGTAAGATAATCGTAGGGGGGATCAGTGTATGCAATAGATGTGATAATTAAAACACATTATTCTTTTAAGTCTCACTACACCTTATGTATCTTGAACTCTAAACCTATAGATTCACATGTCATGATCTTTATTAAATATGATTCAGGATTATCCATGTGATTTGGTGTGCATGTATAAAGTAAATATTTATCGAATATTTCACTTGGTTCACAATAATGGGTTAGTATACGGGCCAAACAAACAATATTGTGCAGATGGAATAAACATACCACGCCCAATACATGTTTGTTTGATATTTTTCACTCCTATTTCCAAGATAACTACTTAAAATTTTAGGGGTGTCTCATCACATCCAAACGGCCACTCCCTAAAACAATCCTTCGATGGATCACTACCTGTGGAAATCCTTATTCTTCCTTTGATCACTACTCTAGAATGGATCACACATATTTTATAGAAAGTTGTCACCTTAATCATAACTAAATAATGTATTACCAAACACGGTAGATATGTTACTGAAGTCCTTATTGGGATACTCTTCACTCATTTGAAATCACATTGGTGTATGGACTCTATTTTAGAGAATTAGTCTTAAATGAATCCACTTTATTATTGAAAAAAAATTATTTGATAATGTAAAGGGCTTCAAAGGATGATAAATCTCTAATAATTATAGCCTCTCATTGGAACAAAAAATTTTCATCCAATGATATTTAGATATTCAATACAGTTTTCATATTCACCTCCTTTACCTTTTTATGTACATGAAGTGTACCCAGAGAATTGTGCTTTTCTATCTCTCCTATATTTTACGGTGGATATCTCTAGGTTAATATAGGGAGGTTGTTCTCTCACAAATATTCCAACAATATTATTCTATTATGTTCTTTCAATTCCTCTTTGAAATACTCTATAATTATTATATTAATTTTCTAAATATCTGCTAAGAGATTAAATATCATGGACTAGGAAACAAAAGGATATAGCATGGATTGAATTTATATTGCATAGCGTCCTCCATTTTCACATACTATGGAATGGTATGTTCAACCATAATGTAGTATTTAACTCCACATGAATTATTATAGAGTAGTTAATCATTATTAATCTTGGACAACTATATTTGACTAGATCCAAATTCTTGGCATACAATTACTTATTAATAAATCCATTCTATATATTGACTCATTCAATGAGTTTTTTATCTTAAATATAAAACATTGTTATAACATGGGATCTTTTCCATGTACCTTTTTCATGAACTATGATCATAAATATTCATAATTAATAACATTCAACAAAACAGTTATCACAAAAGGTTCTTTATTTTTTAAATTGTGATTATCACCTCCCTGGTGAAAAGAAGGTCATTATAGGATATGATGAAACTATGATAGAAAAAACATCTATCTCACTACAATGTAGACATAATATTTTGTCTATAACCTTTTTCCACAATTTCATTGGGCCACGTAGATTCCTCCACCGTGCAACATGAAATAATTTCCTAAAACCATATAAATCCAAAACCCAGAAAATGGAGAAATCTCTTGAAAAAAAGCATAGTACCATGTATCTCAAAACAACCCACACTATTAATTTCCAAACCACTATGACGCAGATCAAAGCTATAGTGTGAGAATGTCGATTTAACTAGATCTTACAATGAGATGACATCCTTATGGAATCGAATCAGTGACGAGAAAGAATTTGGGAGGTTGAAGGGGATTGGTGTGGACAATAATATAACATTGATTAGTCATATCAGGTATCCCTTGCTATATACATAGCATTATTATAAATTTAATAATAAATGTATAATTTTTTAACCATATAAGCTCTACTTTCGCTGGTGAATGGTATATCATACTCCATGTCTGATGGACTGTTTCATCCAATAGTGTGGTCGGGAACCCACAACACCTTCACACACATGGGATTATAGGCTATACCTCCTATCACTGGCCCACCTACCCAATCATAATAGCTGAATAATTCTCCTTCATTATCTCTTGGGGGTGCACTCATGTGGGAATATACATGGAAAACACGTTCCACATTTCGATATTGCTGGACTAGCTTCCTTGGGCCTAGATGAGCCATGCTCCCACAAAATCCTTGTTCATGATTTCTAGTTGGATTGCTCGGATAGAACTATATTTGTAATAAATACATTATAAAAATTACATATGAAAATATAGAATAACATACTCATTTAACCAACATATTTTTTCATCATCTACATCAATTATAATTTTTCATCAGTATGATACAACTTCGAAATGCCTAAAAATTACCCATGAATCACAACTTCACTAATGGGATTAGAAGAAAAAAATATAGAAAGACACATATTTTCAGCATCACAAAAATTTTAAACTAATATATTAAATCCTATTTGGCTTCCAAAAAAATCCCCCATGTATTTTGTTTGGGAATTTTATTAGAATTTATCACTTTGAGAAAAAGTGAACCAAACATTACATACACATATCTCAAATATCTCCCATGATAATTATCATCACCTTGAGATAAAGGGGACCTACATTTCGGAAACATTAACTTTAAATTATCCCCATTATTATCATTAAAAATAAAGTGTTTATTATATGAAATTATCTTTATAAATTGAATTTTTAATTTCATATCAAACATCGCATTGATACAATCAATTTCTCACCCTATGAAATATATATTCTCCACTTTTTTTGAAAAATTTATCCCCTTTGGTGAATGGTGATAATGTAAGATGTCACAATTCTCCATTTATAGATTTTGTTTTCACATGGTTTGTAAAAATTACACATTTTTAATTAACAACATTATGATAATACAAATCCATAAAATCAACATATAAAACACGCCAATCTACATTTAGGCTGAAATTTCCCAAGAGAATAAATGAGTGAATTTACCACTTGCAACTTTAGAATTCAGAAAAATTATCTAATTCTATTGATAGGAATATAATTATAGGAAAGAAGAGTTTTTATAAATAATCAGAAAGGATATCAATATCACTCATTAATTCCAAGAAATAGTTAATGATTTTGGATTTCCATTTTCAAAAGATAAATAGTTATGTCAATTAATTGGGACTGATCCATTTGTACATAACAAAAGTACATGGTTGTGAAACATATACCACATGAGGTAATAAATAACACTTGATGAGAATTAATATCATATGATGATTATCCCAACTCCAACCATATAGTTTTTCTCTTAGAACCATTTTAGGATGCCACTTGTTATTGAACAAAATTTGGGGTACCACATTCCTGAGAAAAAAACTTTCTGTGGATTTTAAATATCTTGAAAAATTAAGCTGATACAAAACACAAAAAACCATGTTATAAATTCATATATATGAATAAGGAACTCATATTTGTGTATGATATTATTTCCCATTCAATCATATTCTACCAGATTGAATCCACTAGAATTATGGCCTGATTAAAACACTATTCTTGATAAAAAAATTGTTCTACACTATTTTGGACATCATTCCATGTAATTTCATTAAGGAAAAATTAAAAAACCATGTATATTCAATATTGAAACAAATTGATATAATTTAATATCAATTTATCCTTGGTACATAACAAAAATTACCCTTTAAATAATGATATATTTATTGTATATATATTCATTTATCTTCAGCCACAAACAATCAGGTTCTCTTTAAGCACAAAAGCCCCATCGATTATATCCCCTATTTAATTATAGACCTATAAAATAATATTTTGATTAAATAAATAATATAGGGATTGGGTACCTCAAATATCCTTAGGTTGAGGAATAAGGTTTGTCAAAATAACCAAACCATAATAATCCTTGTTTCCTTTTCCATGTTTCAAAGTTTGGGAATGGAATGAAATAATATCTTTATGTTTTTAATCATCACTTGTTGCATGAAAACTCAAAATCTTAACAATGGATCATCCCTTAATGATTTTAATTTCATAATTCATTTAATATTTATAATCATTAAATTTTTTCTTTATTTTATTATTATTCAAAGTTTAGTAATTGCTCACACATGAATAAACAACATCTTCAGTTTCATTACTAATAGATATTACCTTCATATATCTATTCCAAAGAATATTACATGTTTTCCTCTTAGTGTTTTATGTGATATTACATTTTCAAACCTTTTTCTTGATGTCCAAGAGTTCCAAATTATGTTATAAAATCTTTGTAGGAATAAACATCACACTATTTCTCTCTTTTCATAGTTATAGAATCCTCTTTTTTTAAGTCCTGACTTATCATATTTTCCTTAAAGTGGATTGGTGTGAAAAACCAAATTTTGGTTCTCAATAAACTCCCCAATGAGGTTCATTTTCATTCTACAATCCTTGTACCATATTCCTTCTTAAAATTAATTTTTTTTAGAATAATCATTTTCATTGTATTTTATGTTAGTGGAGTGTCATTGTATGGATTTTTTATATATGTATTCATTTTCCGGTAATAATACCATTCCATATGACTGAGGTAATAAAACATTAAAAATCTTTCAAAAGAATCATAACTGATTTAGTTTCTACTCAAATAATATTTTAATACTACTAGAGATCTTATTTTTTCTTTAGGTTTATGGTATTTTAAGAATATTATCACGATGTTCCAAAATAATCCAAAATTGAAGAACTTATGTGCCTCCTTTGATTGAGGATCCATACTTATTTATGGAAAAACTATTTTGTTCTATAATTTAAATCTAGAAAACTCTTAATTACTGAAGTTATTGAGATTGATTTTTGAGATATATTTACAATCATGTTTTTTGTGCTTATAATCTCCTAAACATTCACTTATATTATTATCATTTTCATTTAGAATTGTAGCCAGTTTTTTCATCTTTGAGATAGCATCTCTCAAAGCCCATTTAATATCATCATATAGTCTTCTTAGTGAATGAACAATTTCCTTTAAATAATTATCCTTTTCCATCTATTTAATTATTTATTAGTAAATATCATTAATCAGGTCTGTTGTCTATTTCATCTTTGATTACATTTTTTCATACTGAAATTCCAATAAACTTCACCATTCTTAAACCTTTTAATTTCTTAGGATATCTCTTCAATCATATAGACATATAATCCATGCGTGGTGAAAAATGATGTATAGTTCCATTGTTAGAACAATATATGGAATAGTAACATCATGGTGTTATCATTTCATCAATAGAATCACATATTCTATTCACCTCTAAGAGAGGGTATAAAATTTCACAACCTTTCTCCACCAATGGGTTAGAATTAGAGAAAACAATAGGTTTATACATTACCATGGTCAGAGAATACAATTTATAGAATAACTTATCATTACTTTTATTATTCTCTCCAATGGTAAATTTCACATCTCACTTGTATTTTTATGTCATTTGAATAACACTTCTAGTTATATCCACCTGTATTTGGAAAACAATACCTGATCCACCTATTTATGAATGTCTTCCTTTAGATCCTCCCTTAATTCATTTTTGGACAATGAATAAATTAAATTTTTTCATTTATCATTTTAAAATAACTATCTAGTTCTAAATAAATGGAAAATTACATCTTCAATCACTTATCAAGAAACTCCAATTGAATATTCTAAAAATTAGACGATATTATTTTCCTATATTTTGAAATTCTACCAATAAAAAAGGACCCTTCACTATGAATTTCATCTTTAACACAAAATTTATGTAAATTTTGAGAAATAAAAAATAAAAAAATGTATTAACACTTTGATACCACATGGTATATTTATATGAGGGACTTAGTGTGATATTATCTTAAGTGGTGGGGGGTGAATCAAGGAATGCATTGTGCATGATATTTTGTAGGATTATCCATAAAGGGATTGTCTAATTATCATGGAACCAACATTGTGTTGGTGTAGTAAACATAGTAATCTAACACATTATTGGTTTGGGATATTTCACACATATTCCTAGTATCACTACCATACATGTGTAGTGACACCTGACTTGATCCTATAACGCCCCGACCCCAGTTGCCCGGAGTCAGTGCATTATTACATAACATTGGCATGATCACAAAAGATCAAGTCTCGAAAGACTGATTAGTTAAGTAGTCTTGGAAACCCTATATATATTCATAAGTCTAACATTACATCTTAAAGTAAAAAAAACTAGAACACCATCTTGTCTTCATAACCCCTCATACTATCCCTACACGTCATTCAAAAAATTAATTCATCACATCCTGGGAAAAATAAAACATTGAAAGGGGTGAGCTCAGATGCTCAGTAAGGATAACAATATAGCGGAAACTTTCAAAAATAAGCATAAACATTTAAGGCAATGTATAACTAAAACAAAATCCTTTTAAACTTGAACTTTAGCATAATATGGCAAAGATAAAACGATATAATTCCATTTCCTTATTCACATGGATATTCTACTAGTCGAATAACCACATGCAATATCAATAACCACTTTCATAATGATGAAATGCATAATGCCTGACTATCATTACCACGTAGCCAAGGCCTCGTGCCAAGAATACAAATATGATTTTGTCAAGGCCTGGTTCCAAGACACTAGTTTGTCTCATGAGACCAACCGATGCATCGAGGAGCTATAGAGGGCTCCACCCATCACTTACTAAGTCTAATTCATTCCCCATATGTATAGTTTGAAACATAACATAAACATTGGTATTAAAACTAGCATACGAAATTTCAATACTTTATCCACAAACCATGAATGGTATAAAAATAGCACATCCATAGTCAAACATAACCAAATAGATACAATATTGATGATTTTATTGTATCAGATTAACCAAAATCGAGAATGATGAAGGATATTGACATAGATGAAAATAATCATCAAAACTATTAGAGGGAAATATCCCCCTTTTTCTTGAAATCATTTAAAAGTCAGACTATTTGTCAAGAATCCATTTAAAAATATATTTTTGGATCAAAGTTTCCCATTCCACATTGAAACTTTTAATAGTAATTTTAATTTTAAAACCTTAATGTCTATATAAATAAATCCTTAAAACCATTTTTAAAACCTGGACATTAATGAGAAAGATTTAGAAGAATAAATCTTCACAACATTTAAAAGTGGTATTTTAGTTAGAGTTTCTAACCAAAGGAGAGACACTTGAATACAAATAATTGAGGTAATAAAAACATTATAATGTCATGAGAATAAAAGGGTTCATGATATACTATGCCAAATTACATTATATACACCATATAAAAGTGTTTTGGTGTATAACAACAAAGGAGTCTCAATGGAATGTAATTTGAGATGAAACTTCTTATAAAGACCGTATCCTTAGGTTAAGGATATATAAATGGCCTAATTATGTGTGAAAAATATAAATACACTCAATATGATTGGATATTCAGTGTAAATAAATCAGATTACATTCACACATTTTCTTGTAAAGACAACACCAATGAATTGGATATTTAACACAAAAAATGGAGATTGAGTTAAAATTACTCTTATAAAGTTCATATAGATGACTTGAGAAATTATAAATGGAGTGATTATGTGTATCAAAATAATATCCCTAGAAATAGATGTGGAAATTATGACATAAGCTAATGAATAGTGATTCCACACATAATCATTGAGTAAAATAATCAATGAAGTATGCATAAAGCCGAATGTGTGGAAATTGCAATTTGTAATTCCCTTACCAATTTGGTAACTTAAGAAACATACATCCCATGAAAGATGGATCATACAATTATGATGTAAATATCTATAAATTACTGTATATTACACAATGAATACAATCATGGGAAGTACATACACCACATGAAATAAATAAGTGGTGAACAATGGAAATCACACGGAATTAAAAGTGAGATAAGAAACCCCTTACTTTGTAATTTTTCCTTGGTAGAGGGTAGGTTAGCCTAATATATAATGCTGAGATAATTTTTATTGAATTATTCAAGAATCATGTACATTAATATGATATCATATATGATCTTTTAACATTGATTGTTAATAATATCTTAGTATTATTGTCGTTTCGGGTGTTAACTTACTCGTTTTCTTTTATATGTTTTGTTACATAAGTCATGTTTGTTATGGATAGGTTTAATCTTATTCATATACATAATGATATCAAGTCCTTAAACGGCTTTTTAATCATCAAATGAAAATTATACTTGAATGGATATGATGGAGAATGAATCTCATCGCGTTTGTGGAGACGGTAGTCCGGACGTACGCACGAGCGATAATATCATTATTTTGATATTAAAATCATATATAATTTGATGGTATATCATATATAAAAAATCATTATAATTTTATACTTATTATTTATATGAATTACACATCATTATTATAACCATCCAAATAATAATGTATTGAATAACAATTATACCACTACGTGGAGACGGTAGGTCGTACCTATGCATGTATGGTGACATGTCATTCGAAGGATGGATAGAATACTGAATATAGTTGTACCATATTTATAATAAAATCATAGTATATAGAATATACTGGAGTTATTATTTTATAATGGAAATAACAAAGAAATAAGAAGTTGAAGAAGGAAGGAACTTGAAAGAGGGTGGTGAAAACATTACCTATTTTTCAGGTTCTTCCTTTTGATTTGATCAAAAGAGCTTCTTAGGTTGTCTTTCTGATCAAAATAAGGCCTCTAGGTTGAATTGAGAGATGTTAATAGAATATTTGGGCAGGGGTTGTCCCATCCAAAAGGCTTTTATTGTGTGATTAATTGGTTAGAATTGGTGTCCTTTTATAAGGGGGAGGAGGGGCTGTTTAGGAAAAACTGAAAGTATTATTTTATAATAAATTCGTATTCGGTTTATAATGGCTCCAAAGTGGATTCTTCAAAGTCTAAGGTGGGGATGGGTCTAAATAAATTCATCCAATAGATTTTAGATATAATTGGATCATTATATTAACCTTATCATTTAGTTTTAACTCTTAGTTAATTAGTTTGACATTTACCATGTCACTTTGTATTTTTATATTATATAGTTAATAAACATACTATATACATCCAAGAGACCCCCAGGTGGTCCATTAATGATACACCTATTATTATATAACTATTTTTTCCGAACCTTAGATTATTAGGAATAAAATATCAATTAATAATATAATATTTGTTTTAGAAACTCATTTATGTCAATTTTGACACTATTCAATAATTGATTTTTTTTATGTATTGAATACATTATTAATTCAAATAAAATTAATTTAAGCAATCATAACATGTAATATTAACCAATAAAATTCTTGGATGGAATCAAAAATTTGAAATTATATTTATTTTAACTTTTATAATACTAATTATTTGATTCTTTCATTAATTGGGAAAATACTACATCATTATTGTATCCTAAATAAATTTAATTATTAAATGTCTAAAAATTATAAATAAAATACGATTATTTAGGAAATAGTTTTATATTTCTAATGAATATTTATAGTTGAAAATATAACATATATAACCCTATGTAAAATTTATTTTTCTGAAAGATATATGCTTATGTCATTTTTGTATTTACATTAACTAAATTAATATAAAGTGTCATTATCACTTAAAAGTGGATAAATGGGGTCCCAAAATCGACCCAAAGATTCCCATGGTCGGACATGTATCAAAAAATAGGTTTAGGACACATTTTAGTGTAATTATAATGTTATTTTTCTAACCTTATTTACCAGATTTACCCATTAACCATGGTAAATAAAATATTTACCGAAGTAATTATTAAAAATCTATAAAAAGAAAAGTTACCTATTTACACAATTTGGACATCCTGATTCAAAATATGGAATCCATTTTTATAAATTCAAAACACAGAAGTACCATTAATTAATTTAAAATTAATTCCCATTGTCAAAACAAAAAAGGCGTTTTTAAGAAATAATGACTATCGAAAGATCGACACTTGTTTATGTCCAGTTTAAATTTGAAATTACGTCCAATGTCAAACATTGTATTAAATGGGAAAAATATATTCTAAATATACTTTAAAACCACTCAAATTTATAATTTATCACTATTAGTTATTTTGATTAAAAAAAGTTGTTTTTAATTAAAAGTTAGTGATTTTCACTATTCATCAAAATTGAATGTTTTCAGAAAAATACCAAAAATTTACCCTAAGATTATTTATATATTACGAATCCAAAAATGAAGTCCATTTTGAAAGATAAAATTTATAATATTTACATTCTTCCCTCCTTCAATAAATTTCATCCTCGCAATTTTTATAATTGTGCTTGGGAATATAATGTAAAGTCCCACATCAGAAAAAGAGCCAATAATACTATCACTTTAAAAGAAATAAAAAGAAGTAAAAAGGTCCCCCAAGATAACCTATACTAGGATTCTATGTAGAAAAACATGGATATGGATGATAAAATAAGTGTCAAGTTCTGATGGAGAGGGATAGAAAACATGATCTGGATAAATTTAACAACAAGAAAACCACAAACTTGTGATGGGACAAATGGTCATTAGTTTCCCAGTAGGAAAAGTAAACGGACAACATTTTTTTTAAGTTACACTAAATAAATACGAGGCATTAATTTCTAAGATTGACTAAGAAAATAAAGAGATATACTTAATTTTTTAAGTAGATTTTCATTCTTTAATAAATTTCCACTACTAACTCATTTTTTTAAACGATTAGTATTCAAGAAGACTTGGTCACACTAGAAGAGATAGAATAAACTTCAATCGAATGACATGATCCAAGAAGGATAAATTATATATTTACCTTGTCTTTATTGATTAAATGAAATCAAAATGGTTAGGACAAGATCTAATGATCCCCCAAAAATATATTCCTTTTGAGAAAGAAACACTAATATTAATTTCTAAAATCAATTCCCCAAATTTAAAAAAATACCATTCAAAAAACAATTGTCCTTAAAATACTTCAATATAATCCAAACTAATATCGAAACCCAAAAATTAGATGAATTTAGTTATGTATTCTTCCATGTTAAATTGTATCTCAAAATGATATCAAATACTCTTAAAGTCACATACATAAAAGTAATTAACCTAATCACATATTCTCTATTATAAGTTAATCATTTCCATAAATAACCCAAATCACTATAAATCCACAATAAAAAAATAGATAAAAATACACCATTAATCCACAAATGAAACCCTATAGTATTCTATTTTCCTTGGGCATATAGTTTTCCCAAAAAAGAAAACATCTTCCAAAATAAAATTTATCACTTAATCACCAAATAATTCTCCTATACTAAGGGTATTCATTTGATAAGACATAAGAACCCAAATCAAAATATTATTGATCAATAAAATCATTTGATTAAAAATAATTAGTCACACTAACCAGGGACCTCATGTAGTCTAGTGGTTGGCGATAAATCCCAATCGCACATTGGTTGTGGGTTCGATTCCCACAGTTTTTTCCGACCCGATGGGTTGTCACACGGTCTGCATGTTGTTCATTTTCAAAAACTATATTTTATAACATTACCAAAATGGGATAAATTCCTCAAAATAACCATAACATAATTTTAACCAGAAATGTTATCTCATACCTTGAATTTTCATCCCAAAATATAATAACATGTAATTTCCTCTAACCCAATGATAATATAAAACCAAATGGTTATTTATAACTATATCCTCAAGGGAAAAGATAAGACTTCCTCAAATATCACTCTCACATGGAAAACTACGGGGTTAAAAATATAAGAGAAAATTAATCCAAAGTAATCCCATCAACAAGGAGCACTAATAATTTTAAAAATTTCTCTAACCATTTATTTCAATACAGGTTCTTCTTTCACAAAGAAACTATCCTATAGAATAGGTCATTCCCTCGGGTAATGGTCAGGTCCCCTAAATTTACGAAAAATGACTGTAAATGGATTCTTGGGACCTTTTTTATTTTCTTCCATAGTACTCTTCATTTTTCCTAGGAAATTCTTCACTTTATGTCCTTCTTTTCGGCACGTAAATAATTTATTTGGTCTATTGAGACAATTTCTTGGGTGTCTCCTTCCACATTTCCTGCATGATGGAAATGTAGGATTATTTTCTCCATGTTCTCTACTGTTGGAGCTCTTATCATTCATCACCTTTCTCTTCTTTGTTGAGTTCAGGAGTTGGTTAATATATATGTTATTGATCATATTTTTGGAAAACTGATTTGGTATGAACATGACATCTTTTATGCCTATCAACATCCCATTTTGTTTCTCGTTTCCACCAACATTCCCACCTTGTACATCATTCTCAATGTTACTATGAAGTCCATGGACTCCAGCCATTGACTAAAACTAGAAGGCATCGTGTGAGTAACAGTGGTCATAAAATCATTTATAGAATATCCTGACACCATATTCTCAATTTGAAACACCATAGGATTAACCAAGGTCATTTATTCTTATCTTATATTAAAATAATTCAATTTTTTTTGTAATGAAAATGTAAATTATCCTAAGCATATCCCCAGGGAGTGTCGTAACCAAGAGTGCAGCAAGGCTCGTTGTCATGCACCAGTTCCCATTCGAGACTAGCTTAAAGTTGTGTTTTCGGTTTTTACCCCTACGTACATCTGTTCCAGAGCTACCTCTACCTGCTCGTATCCATACATGGATGTATTTCTTGGAAACCCCCAAAATCTATACAATACCGAAAATTTTAGGATGTTCTTCTATACTAATCCTCAATGAATTTCATAGGGGTATCTGCTATAATCAGAGTTTATTTGAATTTAGCTTCCAAGGTTTGTACTAAACTTTGTCTAATATCAACTGTAACGCCCCGACCCTAGTTACCCAGAGTCGGTGCATTATTACATAACATTGGCATGATCACAAAAGATCATGTCTAGAAAGACCGATTAGTTTAGTAGTCTTGGAAACCCTAGATATATTCATAAGTATTACATTATATCATAAAGTAAAAAAACTACAACAACATCTTCTCTTCATATCCCCTCATACTATCCCTACAGGTCATTCATAAAATTACTTCTTCACATCCTGTGAATAATAAAAAATTAAAAGGAGTGAGCTCATATAATCAGTAAGGATAACAATATAGCCTAAACTTTCATAAATAAGCATAAATATTTAAGGGAATGTATAACTAAAAAAAAGGCTTTAAAACTTGAATTTCAGCATAATATGGCAAAGATAAAATGAAATAATTCCATTTTCTTATTCACATGGATATTATACTAGTCGAATAACCACATGAAATATCCATAACCACATTCATAATGATGGAATTCATAATGCCAGACTATCATAACCATGTATCCAAGGCCTCGTTCCAAGACTACAAATAAGATTTTGTCAAGGCCTCGTGCCAAGACACTAGTTTGTCTCATGAGACCTACTGATGCATTGGGGAGCAATAGCGGGCTCCACCTGTCAGTTACTAATTCCAATGCATTCCTCATATGAAAAGTTTGAAACATAACATAAAAATTGGTATTAAAACTAGCATACGAAATGTCAATACATTATTTACAAACCATGAATGGTATAAAAATATCACATCCACAATCAAACATAACTCATTTGATACAATATGGAAGATTGTATCGTATCATATTAACCTCAATCTAGAATGATGAAGGATATTGAAAAAGATGAAAATAATCATCAAAACTATTAGAGAGAAATATCCCCCCTTTTCTTGAAATCATTTAAAAGTTACAATATTTGTCAAGAAGCAATTTAAAAATATATTTTTTAATCGAAGTGTCCCATACCACTTTGAAACTTTTAAAATTAAATTTATTTTTATAACGTTAATGTCCATTTAAATAAATACGTAAAACCATTTTTAAAACATGGACATTAATGAGAAATATTTAGAAGAATAAATCTTCAAAACAATTAAAAATGATATTTTAGTTAGAATTTCTAACAAAAGGAGAGACACTTGAATAAAAATAATTGAGGTAATAAAAAATTTGTAATATCACGAGAATTAAGGGATTCATGATATACTATGTCAAAGTACATTATATACACCATATAAAAATGATTTGGTGTATAACTGTCACGACCCGCCCTCAGGGCCCGTGTCGTGACTACCCCAAGCCCGCCTTCCATAGGCCAGGGGCTGGCGACTAGCACCAAGGTGTAAATCCCGATAACTGGGAAGGCATTGCCTTTATAAAAGTAAACAAAAAGAACCACAGAGCACAAGCGGAAGTAAAACACTAAGTACAAAAGAAAGTGCTGAAAAGTAAATGGGCCAGAATACAAACCCAAAATAAAGTACAACTACAACTGTAAAGTACAACTCGAAAGGGAAAACAACAACTGAAAAGTAAAGCTGCTACGCCGAGCTGTCCACTGGAAATCCCACCTGAAGGGTGGGTACAGATAGCTCCTCTGCTCCTCAGGTCCCACCGTCCGCTCCGAGTATGTCTCGCCCAGTGGTCCACCTCCGGGTACCGCCTCGTCGTCACGTCCACCTCTGGGTACCGCCTCGTCGTGAGGTCCTCCTCTGGGTACCATCTCTTCGTATAGTCCACCTCCAGGTACTGTCCAGTCCTCGAATACTCGGCTTCTGTCAGCACTGCCTGTCGTCTGCAACCAACACAACGAGGTGCGGGCATAGCCCGTGCAGGGGTGAGTATAACGATACTCACTAGGGACCCCGAGACCCTCAAAGTCTCACTAAACCAACAAGGATAACCACAAAGAAGATCCCAATAGATAACCTCTACTTAGATATATGCCCATACATATACCTAAGTTATCAAGTAACCCATCTCAATCATGAGGAAACACAAGGATTGTGAAATCAACGGATAACCACTACCCGGGTATATGCCCATACATATACCTAAGTTAGCAAGTGACGAATCTCAATCATGAGGTAAACACAAGGTCAAAAGTCTCAGCTCAAACCAGGATTTTCATTATCGAAACCGCAACTGCTGAAGAGCTCCGTCTCTGGAGTGTACAGTGGTCCTATCACGACTCCGAGGTACTGCTCACTAACCTAAGACTGCTGAGGTACTCCTCCTGTCGAGTACTGCGGGTTTGCGGCCAACTACCGGGCGCTCCGTCCGCTGAGGGTCTGTCGCCAAATACCGGACGCTCCCACTAATAGCCTACAGAGGTACTCCTCCTGTCGAGTACCGCGGGTTTGCAGCCAACTACCGGGCGCTCCGTCCGCCGTGGGTCTGTCGCCAAATACCGGGCGCTCCTTCCACTGGGATAGTCGACTCACTCCAAGTCGAGTCGGTCAAGCAGTCGTCAGGTCTCAGCCGGCTACACGGTCTCCGTACTCCGCACGCTCGTCTCCGGGAGGGTCCGCTCCACGAGCTACTGGTCGATACTCCAAGTATCACAAAGTCCCGCAAAGAAGTATCTCAAAGGACCGCCTCGTCATAGGGGTCTCAACGCAACAGACGGCGCGTCAATCAGACGCCCGATCTGTGAGTTATTAGCCTTTTCGTCCCAGGGGCCCGGTTGGTTTCGTGAGCGAACCAAACCCGGCCGTATCTCAAATATACCCCGAACTCTCATAGGGTAAACTCATAGGTACCGTTTCTCAACGCGATCACCAACGCCGCTGACGGTTCGTCAAACGGACGTTCTGTCAGAAAGATATCAGCTTTTCCGTTCCAGGGGCCCAGTTGGATTTCGGTGCGATCCAACCCGGTCACTATCCATCTGCATCCAAAACTCGGGCGGAGGATGCCAAAAGTTCCGTATCGTCAACAGAAACTCAACGCAACAGACGGCGCGTCAATCGGACGCCCGGTCTGAGAGTTATTGGCTTTTTCGTTCCAGGGGCCCGGTTGGATTTCGGTGCGATCCAACCCGACCGCACTCCGTCGGTATCCAAACCTCGAGCAGAGTAAGCCGAAAGATCCATCTCACTTAGAGGAATTCAACGAAACAGACGGTGCATCAATCGGACGCCTGGTCTGTTATTAATTGTCCTTTCCGTCTCACACCCACCCTGGGAAACTTCCCAGGAGGTCACCCATCCTGATCACTACTCTAGGCCAAGAACGCTTAACTACGGAGTTTTAACCACGTAGGCTCCCGAAAAGTAAGGTGCACCTTGAGTATAGTATACCGAAACGACCGTCTCGATCCAAGGATCGCGTTGCCGCTGACGACGAGTCGTTTGGAGGCCCGTAGCCCAAGATACGGGCATTTGACCAAACCGCTCGGTAACGGGGGTTTCGGGCCCGGGCCGTCCCGGTCCGAGACCCCCCGGATGGCCCGAACCGGGTCGACCCGCCCCGGACGGGGTCGACCCGGCCCGGCGCGGCGCGGCGCGGCCCGGCCCGGCGTGGCCCGGCACGGCGAACCGGCCAAGCACGCTGGTTCGGCGCAAGACAGTGCGCTGGGCGCGCTGCCAGCTTGGCCGAAGGCCGAGCTTGCTGGAAACGGGGGGTTCAAGGGAGTTAAGGAGTTTAAGGAGTTAGGAAATTGAGGGGTTTTGGCACATTAAGTGCAAGGGAGTTTAAGGGGGGTAGAAGAGAGTTAAGGGGATGGTGAAGGGTTGGGGCTCGTGTGGGCCCCACCTCACCTTAATCCTCACTTGGTTAGTCAGGAACTTGTGATTTCACCCCAACTTCCACACTTAGGATATAACCACTTAAGAAGATAAATAAAATTTGTAACACAAATTTTATTTTTCTTTACGCTTAAACCACAACCTTATTAAATAACTGCTCCCACGCAAACGCAACTCCAGGAAAGGCATTCCTAAGCAAAAACCGGTGCTACGGTTCCATCGGTGCCCTCTGAATTTGATTCCGGGCACCGGTTCAAAAGTTAGAAATTCCCGCTCGTTCGTTCACTGAACGTACCCGAGCCAAACTTCGGAAATTGATTCTGGGCACACCAGGCCTCGGAATCAGGCACCGTCAGAAACTGCGTTCTTGTAAAATTCCAAAGAAAATGAAGAAAAAAATTTCCTTGAAATTTCCGGGTCTTTACAATAACAACAAAAGAGTCTCAATGGAATGTAATTTGAGATGAAACTTCTTATAAAGACCGTATCCTAATGTTAAGGATAAATAAAAGGCCTAATTATTTGTTAAAAATATAAATACACAAAATATGATTTTATATTCACTGTAAATCAATCAGAGGACATTTACACATATTCTTTTAAAGAAAACACCAATGAATTGGATATTTAACACAACAAATGGAGGTTGAGTTAAAATTAATCTTATCAAGTTTATATAGATGACATGAGAAATTATAAATGGAGTGATTATGTGTATCAAAAATATATCCACAGAAAGGGGAGTAGAAATTATGACATTAGAAAATTATTAGTTATTCCACACATAATCTTGGAGTAAAATAATAAATGAAGTATGCGTAATGCCGAATGAGTGGAAATTGAAATTTGTAATTCCCTTACCAAATTGGTAACATACGAAAAATAAATCCCCTGGATGATTGATCATAAAATGATGATGTAAATATACATAAATTAATGTATATTACACAATGAATACAATCATGGGCAGTACACACACCACATGCAATAAATAAGTGATGAATAATGGAAATCTCATAGAATTAAAAGTGAGATAAGAAACCCCTTACTTTGTATTTTTTTCCTTGGTCGAGGGTAGGTTATACTCATGTATAATGGTGAAATTATTTTTATTGAATTTTACAAGAATCATATACATTAATATGATAACATATATGATCTTTTAACATTTCTTTGTTAATAATATCTTAGTATTATCGTCGTTTCAGGTGTTATCATACTAGTTTTATTTTATATGTTTTGTTACATAAGTCATGTTTGTTATGGATCGGTTGTATATTATTCACATACATAATGTTATGAAGTCCTTAATTTTTTTTTTAATCATCAAATGAAAATTATACTTGAATGGATACGATGGGGAATGAATCTCATCACGTTTGTTGAGAGGGTAGTCTGAACGTATGCACGAGCGATAATATCATTCTTTTGATATTCAAATCATATATAATTTGATGGAATATCATATAAAAATAATAAATATCATTTTATACTTATTTTTTATATGAATTACACATCATTATTATACCCATTCAATTAATAATGTATTGAATAACAATTACACTAGGACGCGGAGATGGTAGGCCTTACGTACGCACGTATGGTGACATTTCATTCGAAGGATGGATAGAATACTGAATATGGTTGTATCATATTTATAATAACATCACAGTATATAGAAGATACTGGAGTTATTATTTTAGAATGTAAATAACAAAGACTGAAGTAGTAGAAGAAGAAAGGAACTTGAAAGAGGGTGGTGAAAACATTATCTCATCTTCGGGTTCTTCCTTTTGATTTGATCAAAAGGGCTTCATAGGTTTGATTTATGATCAAAATAATGAATCTAGGTTGAAGTGAGGGAAGTTTTTACAATATATGGTGAGTTTTTGGCCAAAAAAATGGATTTTAAGGTTTGAATAATTGGTTAGAATTTGTGTCTTTTTATAAGGGGGAGGAGGGGCACTTTAGGAAAAACTTAAAGTATTATTTTATAATAAATTCATATTCTGTTTCTAATGGTACCAAAGTTGATTATTAAAAGTCTAAGGTTGGTATGGGTCTAAGTTCTTTCAAAAAATATATTTTAGAGAGGTTTGGGACACTATATTAACCTTATTATTTAGTTTTAACTCTTAGTTAATTAGTTTGACATTTACCATGTCACTTTGTATTTTTATATTATATAGTTAATAAACATACTATATACATCCAAGAGACCCCCAAGTGGTCCATTAATGATAAAGATATGATGATCTAACTCCTTTGGAAGAACGTTAGATTTTTAGGAATAGAATATCAATTAATAATATATTATTTGTTTAAAAACTCATTTATGTCAATTTTGACATTATTCAATAATTTATTTTTGTTAAAGTAATAACAACTTTATTAATTCGAATAAAATTCATTTAAGAAATCATAACATGTAATATTAACCAATAAAAATAGTGTATGGCATCAAAACATTCAAATTATTTTTATATTTATCGTTTATAATAATAATTATTTGATTTTTTCATTAATATGGAAAATAATGCATCATTATTGTGTCATAAATAAATGTTATTATTAAATGTATAAAAATTATAAATAAAATACCATTATGTGTTAAATCTTATTTTCTTTATAATTAATATTTATAGTTGAAGAGATAACATATATAACCCTATGTAAAAATTGTTTTTCTAAAACATATATGCTTATGTCATTTTTGTATTTACTTTAACTTAATTAATATAAAGTGTAATTTTTACTTAGAAGTGGACCAATGGGTTCCGAAAATCGACCCAAAGAAGAACATGGTCGGACGTGTATCAACCAATAGGGTTAGGATATGTTTTAGGGTAATTATAATATTATTTTGTTACCCTTATTTACTAGATTTACCCTTTAACCATGGTAAATAAAATATTTACCGAAGTAATTATTCAAAATGTCTAAAAATAAAAGTTACCTATTTAAACAATTTATAAAACCTGATTCCAAATATGGAATACATTTTCCAAAATTCAAAACATAGAAGTAGCCGAAATTAATTTAAAATTAATTCCCGTTGTCAAAACAAAAAGCGTGTTTTTAAGAAATAATAACTATCAAAATATTGACACTTGTTTATGTCCGGTTTAAATGTGAATTTATGTCTAATGTCAAAAATTGTATTAAATGGTAAAAATATATTCTAAATATACTTAAAAACCACTCAAATTAATAATTTATCACAATTTATTATTTCTATTAAAAAGATGTTTTCAATTAAAATTTAGTGATTTTCACTATTCATCAAAAATTGATTGTTTTCATAAAAATACCAAAAATTCACCCTAAGATAATTTAAATATTCCGATTCCAAAAATTAAGTCCATTTAGAATGATAAAATGTATAAAATTTTAAAAAGTTGGTTTTACTATTCATAACGACTAGTTTTATTGGTTGTGGTGTGTGTTAGAACTTGAAGTTGCATACAACACACACTACTATATTATTCAAAGAGAATAGTACCGTGGAAGATTGGGGTGTTAAAATTCCCATGGGATACTCCCTCAAACCTTCCTTAAATGGGTCACTATTAGTGGAGAGGATTACCTCTTTCCAAATACCCTTTCTAACTTCTCCAGAAAGGATCACACATAGTTTGTTGAAATGTTGGTTTCCTTATCAATAATTATGAATAAATCTTTAGATAAGGTATATTATATATTGAAGTTCTTTTGGGGTGTTCTTGAATATTTTGATATCTCCTTGTTGTAGAACCTCAGCTTTCAAGAATTACTCTGGAATGAATATATATTGTTGTTAACCCAACAACCACCATATACAATATTGGAATGGTGTTTAATGGATTGAAATTATATAAAACTTATACCCCTCACTAGCACACCACCATTTTATTCCACTAATATTATATATTCAATATGGTTGTAATCATAACAATATTTCTCTATATTTCTAGATGTGCAGGAAGTATCCATAAATAATTTCCCTTTTCCCACTCTTTCCTTTTTTGTGGATCTATATTGATTAATATAGGGAGTATATTCTCTCAAAAATGGTACACCTAGACATCTTTATTATGATATTTCAAAACCACCCATCACTCCTATAAATTTTTTCCCTTACTTTTCCAAATAACTGATAAGTTAATAAAGGTCATGAATGAAAAACCACCTTGATGCTCCAGGGATTAAATGCATATGATGTACCCTCTTCCATTTTTCACATACTATAGTGTGGTAAGATCCAACATAGTGCAACGTTTAGTTCCACATGCTTTATTGAAGAATATTTTTTCATTATATAGTGTGGATCTATATTTGGATATATAAACATTTATCACATGTAGTTACTTCTTCATAAAGATTTGGTATCTTTGCTCATTGAGGGATATATTTATCGTATCCAAAACTCTCAGATTGATTATTGTACCTCTATTTGCCGATTTTTCATTAATCATGATCATAAATATTCATGGATAATTATTTCATATACTTATTTCACATATGTGGAATCCTCCTCTCATAAATCATTATCACCTCCATAGCTTTGAAAAGGTATTTTGAGCATTAGTTGAAACTATCATAGAAAAAACTTATGGGTCATTGTGTTGTGGAAAACATATTTGTTCCATATCATTTCTTTCATAGATTCATTACAAAATAAATATTATGTTGTGATGTTTTATGCACTCATTCTCCAAAAATATATAAATACAGAACCCATCTTATGGTCTAATATCATTCATAATGTTGACTCAACCTATAAATCAAATAACTTCTTCTATCTATTTCAAACCCCCTACCATGATAACAAAAGACACAATATAGTGATATCAATTTCCCTTGGACATTACGATGATATGACATCCCTACGGAATAGCGCCACTAATGAGTAAGCATTGGGAGGTTGAAGAATATTTTTATAGAAAATTGGATAGATTTGATTATCCACATCTGGTGGAACATGGTATATGTGTAATAGTTTTATGAGAGTAATTGTAGACACGACATTTTTTACCACTTTTTACTCTTCTACAGTTTGGTCATAATATATCTTACTCCACATCCCATGGTCCATGGGAGTAAGTAGTTGGGTTCAACACTTGCAATACCTATACATATAAGGGCCTGAACGACTTTTCTTCTAGGCACTGGACCACCTACCTTGTCAGTACTGTTGTCCCTTCATCATGAGCTCTCTCATGTGTGTGTTCTACTACTGGCCTATAGCTGGTCTACACAATTAACCTTATGGGATGTCTTGGCTGGCTCCCTTGGGTGTGGTTAATCCCTACTCTAAAAAATTATATTGAATAGATGGCTATTTATCTTTCTTAAAAGGTCCTATTTTTTATGTTATGAAATTTAGAATAATTATATATATAAATCCTTACAACTTCCACATTCAACCAACTTATTTGTGAAATTTCATCTTTAATTCATACTCTTCTTCATTATGATTCAAGATGTGAATCCATAAAAATTCTTCCGTAATCACCACTCCACTAATGGAATTACTAAAAAATCCAACATCAAACATATTTTTAAAATAACACATTATGTCAAAACATAAATTATAAACTCTTAGGATTAATATAACCATATTATCCTCTTACATAATTCCTTACTCAGAGAGTATGTTAATTCCACTAGATATGGGTTGTACCAAATTTTACTTAGCAATGTTCCATTAACTATTTACTCTATGTCTACATGGAATAAACTAATGTTGAAAAAAGTAGAGATCAATTTTGATATGAAATATTTCTATGTAAAAACCCAATGTGTTATCATTGGAAACTTGTCAACTCATATTTTACACAAATTGAAAAACCCAAAATCATTAAAATGTAAACATGCGGTATTTGTTGAAACTATTTTTAATTGTTGATTACAACATTTAAAAATGATGATTTTCATTATTATATCCATGGAATTAATTATAGAAATTGATATTCATGGGGTAAATGTTCTGTGAATTCTATGTTGGATAAGTGAAGGAAGGCACCAATTGAATAAAGTTATCATAAGATTATTTAAAGTTATATGATGCTAGGATCCCTCCATGTTAGATAATTATTTTATATTATAGAATCTTTAATGTGATGACCATATTATAAGACATTATATTAACCATGAATATAAATTAATCTATTTTAGTCTACATGTTTTACTAGTTCAATCATATTTGAGATTCAAAGGTTGGTGTAATGATATATTTTTGTAGAAAGATAATATTTATCACAATTCATGACTAGATCATGAATAAATCTTGTATGAATAGAAATGTATTATTATATGAAGTAAGATATATATATTTTTACTTTTTATGATAATAAAATATGTTTCCACAAGATGCGTGATATAATTATACTTATAGGATGAAGATATATCACAAACACTATTGAACACATTTTTTTGGTGCAATACACCTATATATAGAGTTGTATATGTATTCTATCTATGATAATTAGTGAATGGAACACTAAAAATTATCATATATATGAATATATAGTTTTATTTTCATAAATATACTTTTGAAAAGTAATACATGTGATTGGAATGATGCTAGATATGTCACATGTCTTATCAATTGGATAAAGAAGAATGAAGATTTTGTATAAGGATCAAAGATATTATATAATCCTTAGATAATTTAGTATAATCATGGTTACAATTGAAAAAAATTATTGATTCTAGAGAAGAGTATCTTCGAAGAGGTTTCTTATGCTTGAGGAGTTATCTATTTTGATGATTTTTCAATTCAATGAAGATTACTACATTGTGATATGTTTATCCAATGGATTTGAGATGAAATTTTAATGGAGATAATGAAATCCACTTTATAAAATATGGTGGTCACTTCATATCCTAGTTGAGTTTATCTCATGTGAAATGAAATATAATCATACCTAAGAAATAAATTTCATTTATTAAACACTATTGAACTTAATAAATCTCCCATGATTACAATCATTGCCTAATTTATGTGATTCAGTTATGATGATGCTGATGAAATAATAATATTACCTTATTTGAATAAGTATGTCATGGAGGTACTGGTATGTGTTAAAGGAATGATTTTGATATATGTTGGATCAAATTATTTTAAGGTGAGTTTCATTTTGTGGGTTTTCTTGAGCATTTCTTATACAGTTGACTATACAATGTAGACTAACTAGAGGAAGGTAATTCACCATTTTTGTGGAAGTCATGTAACTTTAGATGTTGATGAAATGGATAATCTTTTAGGGTTTTGGGAATATATAATAATTATTTAGTAAGAACTATTTATTTTCCACAACACCATGTATGATAATAGTTCAATGTAATAGTGGTTCTATAGTTAATATGTTCCCTACTATATATAGGATAAGTCATTTCATATAATGTTTCAACCAAATTAGGTGATACAAATGTTTCATCGCAATAAAAATTAATAAGTCACAAGTATATTGTAGAATTTATTGATCAATTAACATATTTAAATAGATATTTCAGTTAGGATTTTCTGTTTTAGAGTATGGTCAAAGCATAAAACACAAAGATAAATTTTATGTCACAACATTTTTTATTGTGAAATGATTTAATGTGTCACACAACAATATGGTTAATTAAAGAATATTGTAATGTCATATAACATATCTTTTATGAATAAAATAATAAATATAATTTGTGACACATTAGTTGTTAATTTAGATGAATTTTTATCATCATTATATAAAACTATGACACACAAGAATATTTATAAATTGACAACTCATAGATTTACTATGTTTACTACTGGTGATATAGTAATATTGAATAATTGTATAAAAATTTATACATTATATTAGTTAATTTATTTATGTAATTATAATATAAGTTGATTAAATGATTTCATGAGAGAGGAAACCCATCTCGGTTAGTCTAAAATGAATAATATGGGTGCACACCAACTAACCTTTTTTTATAGTTGTAGAATATAGATGAATGATTATACATATGATAAATATTTCATGATGTAGAAACAATTACCATGTATTTTTTTGAATTTATTTTAGAACTATAAGGCCATAATCATTGTATATCCAATTATTAGTTCATAATTTATTATTATATAATGATGTTGACATAGGGATAATAATTGGTGATTAGACAATGATGTAACCACTTAGTGGAAAGACTGTTTTGAACCATGTAATAACTTGTGGATGGGTGTCTCCAACCTTTCACCTCTCTTCATGGTCATCAATATTATTACAATGATGACAATATAAACAAATAAATTACTTATAATGTGAGAAAAATAGTGAAAAACTTATACAAATGGTGAAATATCATATATGGATACAACCACTAATTCACCCTCAACTATCAATGGTAGTGAATCTCCCTTATAAGGACCAACATATTTTCTATTGGATTTATATTATCCTTACCCATGGAATGGGTTGATCATTGAACTGGGTCCATCATGAGGTTTTGGTTCTTTCATTTATTGAGTGTTATCTCTTGATTATTTTTGATAATGTATCTATAAAACAATTTCATAAGAAAAGGAATATGTCTTGGATAATGTTAGGCCTTTAAAAAACATTATAGAAATGGGATGGATGCATCTTATAACACATTGTTTTATAGCCTCAAAACCCAATAGTTTATATATTCTATAAGAAAAAATATATACATTATAAAATTTGAAAAAATATACCCTATTTCAATATTTTTGGTCTTCATAGTCCATTCCAGAATTCATCATCCTAAATAATTATTTATATTTTTATCAAAATGTTAGACTTCATTTTTTATCATTGTGATCAAGATAAAAAAATGATATTATTTAATTAATAATTTATGTAATCTATGGTGAACTAATGATTTTATTTTTCTATAACTACATATTAAGATAAGGAAATGTTTTTAATGAATATCCATTATTTATTCTATATGAAAGAATACATTAAAGGAGGATCATTTCTTCATCCTCCTAATTGAGTGAGATACCCCTCAGCTATAACTCATGCCAGGTCATCTGAGTGAGGTGTAAGATCCCATATTAGTGTAGGTGTTCCTTTCTATGAGTTTTTGAGTCCATGTACATATCGGTAAACATTTTCATGGGTTAAATGTTTCATAGTTTCCTACAGAGATGAGAAAAATTAAAAGAGATTGGGATTGTTAAAAAGGAAATTGGGTTTAAAAATCAAGTGTAGAACATTTACACTCTATGTAAATCGAATAAATGTTGTGTAATTATTTAATGCATTTAACAAAATAAATTTGGAGGTGATGGGATTTTTCAGTGACTTCCATTTAAAAAATTTACAGGATGTTTAATCCAATTATATGATGTGTAAATGCCCGAATTACTATTTTAAACATGATTTTTGAATTTATTGTCATTTTAAGCTATATCTCTCCTCCAAAAACTTTATAAAGACTCTTAGAATAATTTGAGTGATTTCATCATCTCTGATCATTGCAGATTGGTGTTGGATACCAAGAAATCAGTATTCGATTTTTTTACCTTCTATTCCTCATCCGTTAGATGAGGTGATGGAACATTTGATATTTTTGGGTTATGGTGGATGATATTGATACTAGGTTTTGGTCTAGATATCTTCTTTCATTGTTGACTCGACCATCTTACATAAATCGGGGGTTTCCATTGGTGAGAATTATTCATAAATTTTGATGCACTTGATCTATATTTAAAATACTAAATTATATAATTGATTTACATGTATATAATTGTAGAATATATATTATGTTTTCAGAAGGTGAATTCATGATTAACTTAAATATTTTGATGAAATAATTTATTTAGAGAATTGTGAAATTTGGATTATTTGGATTGTTGAATTTTATATTTAATTGTTAGTTAATTATAATGGAATTGGGAATGTTTAATCAAATAATTAGAGTTGAATTAATAATGAAGAAATTGGATTGATGATTTGGATAATTGATATTTGAATTAATTATGGTTTTATTGATATTGTTGAACATGACTAATTAATTTTAGAATTTATTAATGTGGATGTTTGGGATAATAAAATAGTGATTTAGAATAATTAATTGTAGAATTGATTATCGTGAGAAATAGATTTTAAAAAATTGAATAACTGATTGTTAAATTAATTATTGTTATATTTAAGATCTTGAATTGGGAAAATTAACTTTAGAATTAATAATTGGGAATTATTATGATTATGAAATGGAATGGTATGATTAAATAATCATGGAATCAATTAACAAAATTTATGTGTTTAATTACTTAATTTAATTATTTAATGGGATGATATGAGAATACTATTTTTGATTTTGATTAATTATTTGTTAAATTAATTAATGTGATAATCATGTGTCAGATATATTCTATTGTATCAAAAGTGCATGGTTTGATAAGAAATAATGAATGGTGACAGTGGAAATCACTGATGATAATTATCTGTGGCACATGTTCTACTACATCAAATGGCCATAGTGTAAAATAAGATAAAGAATGATAATAATGGAATTCATATGTGATAATTGTGTGTGGGACATTGTCTCCTACACCATAACCCATAAAGTGAAATGATATAAAGAATGGTCACAATGGAATTCATACATGTGGCATCCCTTGGGGATATTTTGGACTCTTTCATGATCTAAAGTAGGTATTGGGGTTTCAGGTGTTCTTAGGAACATAGATCTTATGTAGTGATATAATGATTAATTGAATATGTGTAAACTATATACATTATTGATGGTATTTATTCATATAAAACATCACACACTATTTCAATTTGATATTTTTTTTGACACTGTTGGTGGTGGCCTACTGAGTTGTACTCACACCCTACTCCAGAAGCCTGGTAAGTACCTGAATATAATTCATGTTCATAAGATAGAATAAGTGAACGTCCCTGTGTTAGAAGGAATATTTTGGATAGAGAATTTGTGAGGGAACCAGAACTGGATAATGGACTTCTTTGGAGTTTTTAGTGTATTTACTTTTTCGTTTTCATTTTGATACTTGACAAGTATTAGAATGACATATTTATTGACTAGTTTTGGTTTGTAATTCCATTTTTTCTGTTTTATAATACTAGTATTGTCCTGATTATGTTTATATCATTATGTAATTGTTGCTTATTTATTTTATATGGTGATTGTAAACTAATAATGAGGGTATAGTATTCCCATGATTTATATTAAAACCTCGCTACTCGTCGACAACATTAGGAATATGGAGAGGGATTTTTGAGTCCATTTGACCGATCGGCTTGAGGAACCATTGTGTGGAATTGAGGAAATGAATTTATGAAGTAGTATCAGAGTCATGTTTCTTTTCTTTTACTTTCTATTTCTACCAGGGAAATGAATATTGGAGATTAGGAATTGTTGGTCCCAGGTAATTAGATCTTTCATGGGATTTGAAAACCCATGTATGGGGGAACCAACATACCCATGGTGGGATTGCTATTATTGATGTGTGTTGTTACAGTTGGATGTTAGTTCATCATGGGTGATGCACTTTATTTGTTATGTGATTGTTTTCATTGATATTTTCTAATATTTGACTCATGTAATTTAATGTAATGAGAGATGAATGTGGACGATTCATTCTAGGTTCTCATGATTATTTTGTGTCACACTTCATTTTAGGCATTCATAGAAAACAATATTTTGGGTATGTTGTTGATATTGAACAATTTTTCCAAACTTCTTTAATTGAATTGAATATTTTTCCTAATATGATATTGGAAGTGGTAAAAATGAAGCATAATGTGAATAAATGGGTTTTCAAAATGACAATATTGAAAATGATATTACACTTTGTTAACCATGAACTACTAATATGGTGGTTATGTATAGAGATATCACCTTGGTTTTCCTAGTGTTCCATAGTTTTTTGGAAAAAACCTTTTGGTACCTTGTTGTGTTTTCCCCATATTTAAACATATATTGATGATATTAGGTGTCATAAAACACGTGTTAGCAATTTTATAGATGTGACTAAATGATGATGCCTGTTGAGAGGAAGACATGCGAACATGGATCAAGATGTTCCTCTAATAGTGTAACATGAGACACTCATAGTGTCGAGTGAGGAAGCATGAGATATGTTCCATGTTTTTTTTCACTTCATGCAATATATGGTAAGAAACCCACTACGGGTTGTGAAAGTCTTGTCTGATCTGAGGAGGGAGTTTCAATAGAAAAACCCTCCTAATTTTACGGAAGATGGTGTCCCTGATGGAGATGAGTTGATGATTGAGTCCATCCAGTCTATACATGACCATTTAGATACTTCTATTGAGAAGATATTCATTTTGGTATCTTACAAGAAATGTGGTTTAGTAAAGTGTTAGCGGGAGACCCATGCTCCGACTGGATGGGCTGAAGGTATGTTTTGGAAGGACTTTATGGAGAAGTTCTTGGATCAATTTTAATTAGATATGTTGATGCAGGAGAGAGTAGATGAGTTCATGTGATTCACCTAGGTAAGTATGTATGTAATGGACTAAATATAATGCTTTACATACATATAAAATGTTTTCTTAAATTTCTAGTGCCTGAGACATATACAACGACATGTTTTAAGGATGGACTTCAATGTGATAAGTCCCAAGTTAACCTCATTCAATTAAGTAAGGTTTATATGGTGGTGGATCAGGCTCTCATAGATGAGGGAACCTGAGGGAGGATTCCAATGAAAGACACTTCTTCCTAGCTGGACGATAACGGGGTATGACTTTTGATAGAAGGAATCATTGTTATGACAACTTTATCTATAGTATTACGAAGAAGAGTACCTAGATAGATGTATCAATTTATTAGTATATTTATCAAGTTATTAGTAAACAATGTGGTAGGTCGGGACCCTTCCAGGTACCATTCCCCTGACCACTAGTACAGTGACAAGGATGTTACATGTTCGGAAATCTATAGAGGTTTTGTAGGAACTCATGACAGTCTGGTATTGAAGGAGGCCCTAAACGGAACTAGGGTGCATGAAATGGATCTTATGCACCATAATAGTTTATAAGGTACAAATATAATAGATTATGTAGGAAATGCAGTGTATGTGGTGCTTTTGTTAAAGAGTGCTCATATCAGGAGATTGATTTAGCTTAGGGGGGCCATACTACATCACAAGGAAGAGGGTAAATAGAGTTACTTGTCATTTAGTATACACTTGTGGACAATGATTCTAGACCATTGACAGTGAGATTTAATATTATTAATGATTTTACATTATATAGTGCCTTATTTGATATATGTTACTCTCATTCCATTATTTATGAAAATCATTTTAATTGGTTGATCCTCTTAGTGGAGTTCATGAGAGGGGTGTCGATTATAGATACACCAATAGGAGTAGAGTCGAGAGGCATATGATTGTGCAAGGGGTGTCCTCCCGAAGATGGGGATTATCAATTTTCTATGGGATCTGTACATCCTTGACATCACATAATTCGACCTAATTGTGGGTATGGATTATCTTGTATCTTACCAATCCCACATAGACTGTTGCCATAGGAGAATTAATTTTACATCCCTTTAGGGTGAAAATTATATTCCCCATATATAATGGGATATCTAGGGAGGCTGAGTAGGGAAAATTAATCAAAAAACTATGGGAGATCCTAGAAAGGGTTTCTAGACTATTGTAGGATGATGGAATATTTAAGAATGGTGTCTTTCAACCCATTATGGATAGGTTTCAAGTTGTGTTTCCTGATGGATTCTAAGTGTTGTGAAATGAGGGAGATGCAAAGTTTACAATTGATCACATGATAGGGGATGAGCCAATTTCATTCCCACCATATAGAAGAGAAAATACAGAGTATCCAGATCTCAATATTCAGCTAGAGTGGTTGTATGATAAATTATTTATAATACCAAGTACTTATCCATGGCATTCTTCAGTATTGTTTTTTATGAAGTATGACGAGACTCTACACATGTTTGTTTATTATAGGACGTTAAACCAAAAGACTGTATTGAACCATTATTCGCATCCATGTATCAATGCTCTATTTTACATGTTGATGGGAGCTTGTGACATCTCAAATATTGACTTGAGGTTAGGTTATTATTTGGTGAGACTTTGAACTTCTCATATACTGAGGACTGTTACCAAAGAAGGTATTACATATCTGAATTTTTTCATAATTCTTTCTGGGTTGAAGAATACACCATAACTATTTATTGCCTTGATGAATTTAATATTACAACTGTACATAGATCGGGTTGTGGTGGTGTTTGTGGATTTCATCTTGGTGTACTCCAAGACCCATGATGATCATGCCCAAAATCTTGAAATTGTCGAGAGCAAACTGATAGAGAATCATCTATACACCAAGATTTCTATGTGTTAGTTTTGTATTGATCATGCACACATCTATGGTCACATCATCTCTTATGAAGGTGTTTTAGTTTACCTTAATAAGGTTTAGGTAGTTGTATATTGGGAGCAGCCGAAGAATGTTATCAATTTCTGTAGATTTCATGGATTAGATTGATACCATTGGAGGTTTATCTTGGAATTTTTCCATTTGGAAAAATCACTTTTAGTTATGACCATTAATGGGAAAATGCTTGACTAGTTGGATGAATTTGATAATTCCTTATAGGAGTTGATGCAACATGTGACATCGACAAGAATTTTTATCCTACCCAATCCAGGAGAGGAGTATACGGTGTATAGTGAAGCTTCTGGGATAGGAAATGGACCAATGATAAAATAGGGATATTTAGTTGTAGTGTATGGGTCCAAGTAGTTGAGGCCACATGAATGGAACTACCCAACACACAAACTCGAGTTGGAATCAGTGGTTTATACTCTAAAGTGTTGGAAGAATTTTCTGGTGGGTGAAAATTTATTGTGTATATGGATCACTAGATATTAAGGTATATCTTTTCATAGTGATATTTGAATCTTTTGAAGAAGAGATCGGTTGAGTATATGAAATCATTTGATTTTGAGATAGAATATAAGCATAATAATGGAAAAAGTGAGGCGGATTCATTAAATAGAAAAACCCATATTTATGTTATTCAAGAGTCATGTATTGAGTTTAATATGATGACTTTTCACGATGAGATACATGTTATGGTTCAAGAGAGTCTGAATGAGATGACTCTCATGTTAGTTTTAGTGGATTCTATTCTTTTGATACATATTAGAGAGAGATAGTACGAGGATTCAGAATGTTTTGCCATAAAGTAAATACGACAAAGTGGTGAGTCACAATCAGAATCGACAATAATTGATGATGATATCATCCTTGTTAATAATTAGGTTGTTGTACCTATAATAATGCAAGAGTACTTAAATCATGTGTTTCATGACTTGAATTGGGTGATACATCTAGGTGTGACGAAAATGTACCATGACCTGCATTTGAATGTTTTGCGGGTCAGGCATGAATAACGAAATAAAATGGTTTGAGACACGATGATACCCCTGTCACCATGTGAAGGCTAAGCATCAATTACCCAGAGGATTTTTATAGTCATTTTCCATCTTGTAATAGAAGTGGGATGAAGTGAATATGGATCATGTGGGGGTATCATGGAGACACCATGAAATAATGATGTTATTTGGGTGATCGTGGACTGACTGATGAAGGTAGAGAATTTCATACCAACTTGGGAGACTATCTCAGTGGAGTAGCTGAGAGATTTTAATGTTTATGAAATAGTCAATCCTCATGGAGTTCTATGAAATATTATTTTATAATGTTTCTGATGGTTTGCTTCATGCTTCTAGAAAGTCTTATAGAAGGATCTTGGTACATAGGTTTTAATGAGTATGACATTCCACCCATAGACAGATGGTAAGTTAGAGTGTACTATACACGTCCTTGAGAATATTCTGAGAGTGTCTGTTGTTGTCTTGAATGGGTATTAAGAAAATCTTCTAGATTTATTAAGAATCGCCTATAACAATAGTAATCAGGTGATGATATATATAGAACCATATGGGTAACATTATAGTAGTTTATTCAAATCACCTCTATGATGGATGGAGGTAGGTGAGTCAATGTTATTAAGACCGAGTCTGATGCAGTTGATGTTGGAGCAGGTTCAACTAATTTGGATGTGTATTGCTACAACTGATAATAGACAGAATTCGTATGTAGATAAAAATCATAATGCTCTAGATTTTATAGAGGTTAATTGTTAATAACTCTGGGTTTCACCTAGATTGGGTCACCACAGTTTATAGAGGTAGGGAAAACAGGCTCCCAGGTTCATCAGACCATTTGTGATGGTAGAGAGAATCGGGTCGGTGCCCTACCGATAGGATCATCCACAATGATTAAGTGTTATGTATGATGTTTTAATTACGTCACAATTATAGTGGTATCAACTCAGTCCTTATCATTTTATTTATGTGTATAATGTTGATCATGAGATAGATGAAACTTTTTTGGAGCTTCTGATAAGATTTTGGGATCATGGTGAGAAAGTGTTGCGGGGAATGGTCATGCAAATAGTTCAGGTATTATAGAATCATGGACAGGATTGGGATGAATCTTGGGAGAGATAATCATATATTAGGTCTCAATGGACTTATATTTTTGACTCGGGAATAAGAGATACGTGGGACTATATCTTGATGGAGATATGTTATAAGGGTTGAAGATTATAAAATCCTTACTTTTCCCCATCCATCTCCCTCTAAGTTTTGAGTCCAGGTATAAACAGGTTAAGGTTTACATGTGTTAATAGTGATATAAGAAACATTTAAATTTATTAGGTATGATAAAAAGGAAAATGGGATTATAAATCAATAGAAAAACAATTACACGCTATGAAAATGGATCACACGCAGTGGAATTGTTTAATGGTTTTAATAAAATAAACATGATGTCATTTGTTTTCAGTGAATTCCACTAAAAAATATACATGATGTATAATCACATTACAGACTATGTAAATGCCCAAAAAACTATTTTAAAAATGATTTTTGACATAATTGTCATTTTTTTGCTAAATCTATCCACCTCTAACACTATGGAGACTCTTAGCGTATTTGAAGTGATTTCTTCATCTCTGATCATTGCGGATTTGTGTTAGGTACTAAGAAAGTCCATTTTTCATTAGTTCACATATTTTCCTCTTACTTTTGATGAATTAGTGGAACCATTAATAATTTTGGGTTTGATGGTTTATCATGATCCTAGTGTTTGGCCTATATATCTTTTTCAGTCATTGATTCAACCATCTTACATAAATTGGGGTTTTCCATTGGAAAGTGTTCTTCATCAGTTTTTAGGTATGTGGTCTGTTATTCAAATCCAAAAGTCTGTATTTCAATTATATGTTTGAAATTTTAGAATTGATATTATATGTTTCATATTTTGGTTATTTATTTAAGTAATTAATATTTTTATTTAATTAATTGAGAGAATTGTGAAATTAGGTTTATTGTTATAATAGAATTCTATAATTAATTATTGAATTAATAATGAGAGATTTGGGATTATCGAAATAGATAATTAATTATAGAAATAGTTATATGGGAATTGGGATTGACGAATTTTATAATTAATTGTTAAAATAATTTAGTTTTTATTGAGATTGTTGAACTTGAATAATTAATTTTAGAATTAATTATTGTGATTGGTTGGGTGTATGAAAATGTGATTTGGAATAATTAATTGATGAAATGACTATTTCGAGAAAGATATTGTTGAAATTGAATAACTAATTATAGAATTAATTATTATTATATTGAAGTTTTTTAATCAGGATAATTAAATTTACAAATAATTATTGTGTATTGTTTTGATTGTGATATTGATTGATGTTATTAATTAATCATTGAATTAATCAATTAAATTTATGTGGTTAATTATTTTTTGAATTATGTAATGGGATTATATGAGAATGAAATATTGGATTTTTATTAATTAATTGGTTAATTAATTAATGTTATAATTTTGTGTGGGATATAGTGTGTTGTATCAAAATACTATAGTGTGATAAGAAATGGTCAATGTTAATATTAAAATTCACATGTTATAATCATGTGTGGGACATGGTCTACTGCATAAAAACCCAATATTTTGAAAAGATATAATGACTGTAAATAAATGAATTCATATGTTGTAATCGTGTGTGGAACATGATCTGCTTCATCAAAATCACAGAGTGTGAAATGAGATAAATATTTGTTACAATGCCATTCAGTTATATGATATCCCTTGGGGATATTTTACACACTATCATGGGACAAAGTTGGTATTTTGTTTTCAAGTGACCTCAGGAACCCAAGTGTTATGTGGTTAAATAAAGAATAATTGAATAAGTGTAAACTATTTACATTATTATAGGTATTTATTCTTATAAATCTGCATACACTGTTTCAACTGTATATTGTTTTATACTCCATTGGTGTTGGTCTACTAACTTGTAATCACTCCCAACTTAGGAAACCTGATCGGTACCAGAATTAACTTAACATTTTCCGGAAATGATAAGGGAAAATGCCCAATGTTAGAGGGAAGATTTGGGATGGAACATGGATGAGGGAAAACGATGTGGTTTGTGACCCACTTTGCAGTTATCATTGCCTTTCCTTTTGGTTTTTCATTTTGAAACATGACACATATTATCATGACATATCTAGTTTTTAGTTTGTATATTTTATCTCATGTTTTGGCCATCATGTGGTAATGATGTTGTTCTGATTATGTTTATATCATTTGGATATTATTTCTTATTTATTTTACATTGTGGTTTTAATAGGATAAATAGGATATAGTCTCTCATAGATCAATATTAGAACCATGCTTCTAGTCTGCAGCCTATTCCACACAAGGAGTTGTGCTTGAGGTCATGTGACTCATCGGATTTGGGAACTGGTTCATGGAACCCGGGCTAGGATATTACACCAAGGGAATCTCATAGTCATTGTGAAATGAACATGACACACTTTTATGTTTCATAATAATACCCACTATAATTATTTTTATTAGAATAAATGAAAAAATATTATAATGTGAAATAATAAGCTTGATACGATTGATTTAGATCAAGTTGTTGAAATGTATCTTTTAGTCCTTTTTATTTAGTAAAATTAAGAAGATTTCATTTCAATTGATCATGGAAAGGATAAACATTTCTCCATGTTCATTGAGATAAACCTATTATAGGAGGCCAATCATGAGGAAGATCTTTATATGAATATTTTATCTTTTTGATTATATATACCCATATATGGGTGGGAGTAAGATTGAGAGGTCATGATTTTTACAGGATAATAATACAATTCAAAAATGTGTAAGATCAAGAGTAATTGAATCTATATAAAGATGGAATGTAATAAATTCCAAATATCATGGTTTAATTTTTTTAAATTCTGGAATAGAATTGATTGAATGGTCGTTTCACTCTTACACATGTTCTATTAGATGGGAATAGATGGGAAATATGTGGGTGTATATGGTTTCACTCTTAACCAATGTTACATCGCAACTCTAAACCATTGGATTGAGTAGAATCGAAATTACAATCACCATAGGTGTATCCCTGAAGTACCAAAGGATATAAATAAGTCCCAAGGATATTTGGTATCATTGGGGGATGATTTATCCACATAAATAACACTAAAAACAATTTAAAAACTATAATATATAAAATAAATACGATACCTAATGAAAAAACCAATGTCAAATATAACATGAAAGTATAAATATTTAAGATACAATGCATTAAGTACACCCATCATTTCCCTAAAACCAAAAGACTACATTGATGACCTAGATTCTAAATATGTCGCACATGTAGACTCCCAAACATGAACAACTCTATGCTATATCCTCCAACATCAATGACTCCCAAATTATGGTGTTATACTAGTAAGAAAAGATAACATTCTCTTACATGAATCATGATAAAAAATTTATCCATATGCACCAAATTTCAAATTCAGGGTGTGAGTATACAACCAAGTAGTAAATACTATAGATAATTCTCACACATTCTATTATGAAAAGAACATGTCAGCTCACGGAAAATATATGTGAATTAATATATGATAGAATAGAATGTCTGAATCATATGATATATGAATGAGGAAAGTGAAATAGATAAATTAACCCCTAAAATGCACCATAAAATTCCCACATAAATGGTATTCTATAATATAAATGTATCCCCAACTATAAATGATCCCAGTAATAGACTAACTCATAATAAGACCCTTTCACTAGACTGAATCCATCAGTTTGATTCGAATTTTTTGATTCCCCTAACTTTCATTATTGGAATCCATTTACTAATTAATTTGGTATTGTACATGAATATTATAAACAAATACTAATTCCATCACCATGTATAGTTTGAGAAAACCATAATAATTTCACTAAAACAAAATAAGACAAATCCATTGGTTTAAAATGAATATGTTAAATGTTATCCTTTATTTTGTGAAAAACATTTATATGAATCATAATATTTTAACTACTAAAATGATTAATGTTGGAGAAAAACCCCAAACCGAAAAAAAATTCTCTAGTAGAATCTAAGATAAATAATTTCCATAAATGATAATGAATTCTAACATGCCTATAGAAACCTCATGTTTGTGATCCTAAGAGATCAAAGTAACATAGAGAGGAATATGAGGAAGTAATAATGGAAGATTTGAATTTTCAGAATCCCACACATGGTATCCCTAAATGGATCACATAATCCTAGAAAATCAATAATGGATGCGATCATCTCAAAAAATAGAGATAACTAGTACTGTGATTAGTGGTAGAACATAAGGGAAATAAATTCATTATTTTTCAACCCACTATAGAATAGATCACAGGTCAATGTATTGTCCAAATTAATTTTGAAATGCCTATATAAGGCTAAACCTAACTATTTATGGACACATTTTCTACCACTACAGAATGTTTTCCATTCTGTCTCCTATAAGAAAACCATCAACATCACCACTCCCACCAAAATAGGAAGATCCATGGAATGGCGGTGTCTTTTGTAATGTCTTTTTTACTATATAGATATCACTAAAATAATATGTACTACCCCATAAATCATAGTCATTTATATGGTTAATTAATGCCAATAAATAGTAATCTTTTTCTTTCCAAACCCATCCAAATCAATAAAAAATGAAAAATACTATCAAATAAAAACAATATGATAAAACAATGAAATAACAATAATTTGGGGTGTCAAATTTTCCCCAATTTTGAGATTTCTATTCTTGTAAATTTTTAGGTTTGGGGTGATTTATAAAATCTCTTCCCACTTCTATTTTATAATATTGTTATGTTTAGATGTTTCCTAAAACATTTGTCCAATTTTCCTTATAAAACATGCAATATATATGTATTTTTTTGAAAATATAGTTTCTTATAATTAATAAATACGAATATATTTATGAATTAATGTAGCACACAGATTAATAGAAACTTGATCTATTATAATAATACGTGTTAGATCTAGTTGGTACTTTTTCAGTCATGGTATATGGAAAACTCCATGGACATGACTGAATCTGGATGGGAAATATTGGAAACATGTTCTTCACTAATGCATTGAATAATTTCAAAAATACCTACATAATGTGGAATAATATTTACCTACTTACCTAGTTGAAATATCCCCATCATTGGATATTATTTCCAGGAAGCATGGTCACACACTTTAATAAATGAATGATAATGATGATGATGATGCAAAAATAATTTCTGATTTATTTGAGGAGTTCCATATATTTTATGATCTTTTGGATCTTTACTATTGTTTAATTTATAAGACGAAGAACAATCCATGATGTTTCATCCATCTCTACCCAATGATGTGTAGATAGATATGATTTTTTCTATAATTCATCAAATAGATCAATATGTATCAATTCTTGAATAATTTTATTATATGAAAAATAAAATAATATAAAATGATCATTCCATAAACAAATAAAATATATCAAGGATTATACAATAATTTCTTCTATGTTATAAATATTATTCTTATACTGGTCATTCTTTTGAGGGGGGTTTATTTTTGTCATGTTCAATTGTGTTCCAGAGGCTTACTACATAAAGAAAAATAATTATGTTGTTTATATAGTATGTTAGCTATATAAAATAGATACCAAAACCCCATAAAACATCACCATCTGTCCATTTTATAAAATTTCAAAATAATTAGAAAAAAATTTCTAATAGAAATAAACTACACTAACATGCTAAATCCATTAATAATCTCCCAAATAGATTCATTATTTTTAATAATATTAAAATAATATGTTGATAAAATCCATTTAAATATGATCTAATTTCGATATGGGTTTGGGTTGTGATTACAACATGTCAGAATCACATTTTTGTTCATCCCTTACCTACTGAGAAGTTTGTTATCTTACCTAAAACTCAGTTGCCATTTTATTTATATCTGACCACAAAAAATGGTCCTTTATTTTGTGATACATCTTTTGAATACAAGATAAGATATCCCAATTTGAATAATGATAAAAATTGAGGATCATTTAATGACTCAATGTTAGACCAGGAATCTAGTATAAAAAATGAAATAAAAAGTTATTATCCATTTTCAATCAATCCACAACCTCACCACCATTATTTTTTGACTAATTGGTAATGAAATTAGGGTCAAACTATTTATCTTCATTAACATTCTCAACCATTTGATGGATAATTGTGAATAGAAAGAAAAATAGGATAATATTTTTATCTTATATACTCTATGATTATGTAAGAAATTCCCACCACTAGTTATCATTGATTATGGGATTCAATGACCACATAGTTATAATATTTTTGACATATTTTTTATCTAATTAATTGTATTCTGTTGAGGTATAAACCAATTAAAAATAAATTATTTCATGATAATAAACCCAACATCATTATGATATTTTAAAATAATGGGATAAATTATGTATATTATTATTATATTATTGTTAAATAGGATTAAGTAATCCTAAAAATGTAGTGGAACACTATTTTTAATTAGTATCCCAAAACATTATGTTCTAGATCATGATTTAAATTTTTATTTATTTTGTTAAAAAAAATTTCATGAGTTATATGAAACGACCTTCTCTACATACATGATAATTTAAATAAATCATGATTCATATGAAACATAATAGACCATATAACCCTCATATAATTCTTTTTAGATAAGGAAAAACATCGAATAAAGACAAGCCTTGAGTTGCTGAAAATATTTATGAAATTCATTTCTAAAATGGTAACTGATACCCTTATTGGTCAAGGAATAAATTTTAAATGATCTTTTTTTGAAATTTAATACAAAGTTCTGATGATAACCCACAATTCTAAGAAATATTTGTATCTTTAAGACATTATTTTTACGTTTCCAATAGATGATAGCCACAATTATCTTACAATAAATTGATAGTACATTCTTAAATATTTAATGTCAAGGGAATTGAAATCATTGAAGACATACTATGTGAAAATTTTATAGATTTAGGGGTTTGAAAATGTACTCATAAAAATTTTAAATTTACTTTCATTGTCTCTTATAGTTCGAGAGTACAACAAAATGATATAAAAAAGAACAAATAAAAATGAGTCAAAATACATATGAAAGAAATAATTCATCAATTATATAAAAAGTTCTGGTGAATTTATAAGACCAATGTTCATGAATTAGTACATCTAGAAGAAATAAAAAAATTAAAATGTGTATTTTGAATATTCTCCTTTTGTACCTAGAGTTGGAGGTTCCCTGATCATAGATAAATCTTAGAGAACCATTTGGATCCCATTAATTGATAAAATAGATCATGAAATAACAGAAGATGATATGATAATTTTTTTATAAATTAATTTTTATCATAATCATTGATTCATCTTTGAAGTGTTCAAAATTGCTTCTCTATAAATAAAACTAGAGAGGTCCAATGTGACATACCTAGTCTAATATATTCCCTTATTTAAAATTATCTAAACTACAAATTTAGATCACAAATTTTGGTTGGTACCATATTATTATGAAAATTGAAATAGGGATCATATATATAAGTAGGTCAATAGAGAATTGAACTTCCCATTAAGTTGGTAATCTTGATAAATTTTCTGGAAATACATCTGGTTATTGATCCACTATAAAAGTGAGATATTTATTCTTTATCATATATATTTTTCCCAATGTTATTTTTTCAAAAAATAATATTATTTTTATTAACTTCATTAATTATAGGAATATATTTTATATAATTCATCTCACATTCCCCATTTTAAAGCTTCACATCCATATTTGAAAATGTGAAATCATCCCACAGAGAATATCAATTAGAATTAGTAAAAAAATTCCAACTAGTATATCCCATGATAAAATATAATATATCCATTTCAAAGAAATTAAATTACAATAATAACATGACTATATCAATGGTAATGAAATATTCTTCACACCCAAATACTTTATACTCGCATTATCTCTTGTTGTATTTTGATCCTCAAAACAAGATAAATCATTTATAATTGAAACCAATTTTATTTAAATCATGAGAAGAAAAAATGGTTGTAGATAAACTAATATTAAAAATAAATTATAGTATAATTGAGAATAATAATATCACTCACCAAATATAGACATGGTTACTTGTTCACCATTGTATGCTCAGTATGACAATTATTTTGATCATCCTATAATAGAGATTTCCTTCTTACATGCTGACTTTAAACCGACAGAGTCAGTAGAGTCATCTTATAATGAATTTAATTTATTATATTATAAGGTTGATTATTACCTTAATTACATAATTTTTATTAGTAATAGAAGTTCAGAATCATTCTAGAACTATTTTCTCTATTCCAATTAGGATTATTTGTTTCAAAATGTCTGCTATTACACATACTTACATAGTTTTAACACTCCCAAGTAATTTTTTTACATTCCCATTTCTTGTAGTCCAAAGAGACACATTGGAAACTGAATTCATGGTTCATAATATATAATGAAAATTAATCAATCCATGTATATTGATAATCTAGTCCTTTACTCCTCACGGTGTAGCTCTCACTCTTATGCTAATTTCACCCACTAAAGTTTTCACCTATTCTATATTGGATAAAGGTGTTCAATCCCCTCAGAATCATAGAAATATAATTCTCAACCAACATTTTCTTATTCACCATGTTTTTATAATTTTATATAAATAACCTTAGTACTTTGGAGAGAATTGTTTTTCATAAACCCATCTCAAACATTCTTTACTAGATAGATTCACTAGCCACCACATTTTGTGAAAAGTAATATAGAAATGTAAATAAATATTTTTTCCTTAACTAAAAGATAAAATTATATAACATCAAATATTATTATCATCATCCATACACAAATACAATACAAATTGAATTTATTATTCACCAAATCCACAAATTCATCCATATCAAGGCATTATTGAACCTTATCCTGAATAGCTCGATCCCACCATTTTCCTGAAATATCCAAAAGAATATAAACTACTAGATATAATTTTATATAATATCATGTAAAAATAAATAGATAATTTAATTCATTCCACCCTTCTGTGATTCATCTTTATAAGGTCACGAGTCACCACAAAATACCATTTGATTTTTATTTTGGAATTCCAATGAATGATCGAAATCATGTTTTTTTCTTCCAAATTTCTTTTTTCAAACCCTATAAATAATCAACAATGCTTCAAATGAGATCTTGATTTATATGTGGTTTAGGTGGAAAATTATTCTTGGTGGATCCCATTTTCTTATTTCTAGGCCTCATGACTAGTAGAGTTTTACTATAGCTATAGAAAAAACATAACTCGGTCACTACCTATAATTTAGTCATAGGTTTTACCATGTGTAACACTTGAAAAGAACCCCAGAGTATCAAAGATTAAAATCAGTCGTAATGAAATATCATGTGAATGATGAAGACATAGTTGGTTGTCTACTATTAATGGATGATTTACTTCTCTTATAGCTTAACCCATGATTATGAGGTAACGACATAAGAAGAAGTATTTAATAAAATTGTTTTACCAAGATCACCGTTGTAACATTATGTTTATTATATTGACACATATTATACCTTTTCATATTATTAATTTATTGTACCAACATACCTTATCATCACATCTACCATCACTAGTATTAGACCCATGAAAATTTATACCATTTGTAACATCACATCCCCAACACATTGGTTCAAGAAGGATCAATGTTCCAAAAACCATAACTACATACCCTAGAATGAAATGGATTGAAATAATTACAATGTGTTTATGATTTTTTTTTGATGATTTACCCTCACACATAAAACAACCTATAATAAAAAACAACAATATGAAAAAATATGATGAATTATAAAAATCCAATGATACTCCAATTAAACATAACAAGATAATTTTTAGAGATTTAGGTTAATATTTGCCCACAATGTGTCTATAAAACCCAAAAGTATAAAAAGTTGAATATGGTACCAATCATGGAACTAATCCCAAATCTCAACAATGACCCACTTTAGGATCCTTCATCCAACAGTAACACCTCTAGTATCAATGTTATTCACTAGATATGTGAGTGACCTTTCATTTACCTATATCATGATAAAAAATTAAAACATACATAGAAATGTGCATATATAGGGGCTTGGTAAAAAAATAGTAGGAAATCCCACAAGGGACTTTCTCCACACATGACTTGGAAAATAAAGTGGTTTCTGAAAATAATTAAATATGAATAAAACTAGTAGAAAAAATAATGACCAAAACACAACATATATATAAGGAATGCGATGTAGTGAGAATAGATGATCCAATGAACCATAAATCCCCCACGAGTTCTATTCCTTAAACCTAATACAACCCCGACTATAAGAGATCTTATAATAAAAATAACTTTTATGAATAGCCATTACTCAATGCCAATAATTTTCTTAGAAGTGACATTGTTTGAGGCCTAAAATTCATACCTAGTAGCCAAGTCCAAAAAAGGATTCCCTATACATTTATATCTAAACACAGGCTAATCCCATATCATTGTTCCATCTAGATACACAAAAGGTATTTCATTGAAAAAATTAAATAAAGAACTCATTGTTTCTAAATAATAATATTAATGATTTAAATTATTTTGAAAAAATATTATATATAAATGATATGATTTCAAGTTCCAATAGGGGTAGAGTTGAAGAATATCCACCAACCACAAACATGTTCATCTAGCATAATCTGAGAGGAAGAGTTTCTATAAATAAGAATATATTACTACATGATTATAAAAAACTCATTATCATGAGACCAAGAGATCCTTGAGGAATAAATATTCTCCATGTATTAAATTAGGTCATAATTTAATTAATATTCCCAATGAATCACACAAATGTATTTCCATTATGAATCATGTTGTCCCAAAAATAATGGTGGCAGTTTTGATCATTTCAAAGATATGTGGTGGAAATAGATATTAATTAAATCACAACATAGAGGAAATACCTGCAATGTTGTCAATACTACCCTATATTAGACCTTGACATTGTGTATTCTAACAATCCATTTCAAACTAGCCACACATTTATGGAACCAACTTGATATAGAAACAAAACCCACCATTATTGCATGCTTTCAATTTCGTTTCCCATTGGCCCACCCCCGACCATCATGCCACCAATTGGAATATGAAGCCCCATGGGATGATGAAATATTCACCCACAGCTATCATACCCTTCACATAATGTTTAAATGAACATGAAAAAATACACCAAAGAAGTCATTTACATGACATGAAGAATATTAGAAAACACAAACACTTTCTTTTCAACCAAGAACAAATCAAAACATGACAAAACAAAATCAACCCCGGATTTATTTTAAAAAACATAACAAAAATGTAACATTACTATAATGGAGGGGGTCTAAAAAGGTTATTTTTTATGATAATCATAAAATATTTTTCCCTATTATACTTGAGAGGCACTATCATGGATGCTCCCAAATGAAGTGTGATTTTTTGGTTAAATGGGTACATCAGAGTGGCTAACCAAGTTCGTCTCTCAATGGTTGAAATAAATTAAAAAAACATCATAAATGTATTATAAAAATAAAATAAAAGATAATAAAAACAATACTTGGAAGGATGTGGGTCTTTTATCATTAATTAAACAATATTATGTTTTTTGGAAGAATATTTCATTTATTTGTTTTTAATTTTTAAATAAAGTTCGATTAAAAAGACCCAACAAGAAGATGTTTTTTAGAAAAAATTTTAAAAGGTTTAATCAATATAACTCTAATTATTCACTCAATTATTTATCATTATAATTTTAATAATCTTCCAATTAATTTTAATATCATAATTTATTAACCCTCGAACCCTATGGGAGTTATGTTAACCTCAAAGATGAAATTACTTAAATCCTAGGCTAGCTTCGGAACAAGCAATCACAGCACCGTGCTTCGTTTGATGTTATTAGGTTATCTTAAGATTAGTGGTTAATTTGAGAAGATATACACTCTATAAATGAATATTAATTGATTTTAGGTATTATATTTTAACTCTAAAATATTATCTCATTTGATCTTGTATTACCGATTAAGTTCGAACTCTCACAATTTACACAACGTCCGACATCGCGTGTTTTCGTGTCAATTGTAAAATTGACTTATTAATTTAATTAAAATTTAAAACTCAATTAATATATCATATTAATTTAATTATAGTAGGTCATTTCTTAAAAAATAAAGGAATGAAGAATTTAAGAGGTATATTGATTACTAAGAAAACTACTCTTCTATGGGCACCGTAGTAATTGTTGAAATGTATTTCTTTTGCAAGAGTTTACAAAGGGTATACCACAATATTGTTTCTAATCATGAATTCTAGACCAAATATAAAGATTAATGGAAGAATAAATTTGAAAAAAATTCATTAAAATATATGAAATAAATGTGTAACTAAGAAGTATATTATGAAAACACAAACAGTACAACATGGGGAAAAAGTAGAACGCTTCGACTAAGGGGTCATTTTTTCAAGAGCTATACCTATTTATTTTCATGAATAAATTGAGTGAAAATAATTCTATTGGGCCCTAAACTTCCTTATTCACGTCACAAAACCTCCAAATGTGTAAAAAATAATTCATAAAGTGGAGGGGAGGCTAGGTTTTAAGATATTTCAAATGTGGATGGGGAATCTCGGCCAAATATTTTAAGCCAACATGAAATACCCATTTGACCACCAAAAAGTGTGAAACGGATGTTATTCAGGTATAATGATTTTTTAAAAATTTGGTTGGAGATATCCTCTAAATATTTGGGCCCAATCCAAGCTCAGATGATGAAGTTATGGACAAAATACATAACCAATGTCTAATATGATGACTCCATCCCACCTTTAACTACGAGGTCCATTTAGTCCAATCGAATGCATGATTTAGCTCCAATTCCATGAACACAAGTTGTATACCATTAAGTTAGGAACACATTAAATACATTTTATGTTAAAATAATAAATATAAATATATTCAATTTTGAAATACTACAATGCACTATATAGGGTAAAAATGGAATTTTTATCAAATTTTCAAATGAATGATCTAATCCGAAATATTTCATAAATAATAATATTTAACACTCTGTGATGAGATTTTATCATTTATTTTCAATAAAATATTCAATAAAAATGTGTTTTATCAACTCCCACATACATACCCTTTTGTACTCATTGGAAAAAACTCATATCATATATTAAAAAAATTTGTGATAAAATATGCATACTCAAATTTATAAATCCTCATTAAAAATATATGAAAAGTAAGAATCCCATCAAGAGTCAATATCAATAAATTTTAAATTCATTATCTTCTAAATTTTGTCAAAACACAATCCACTGAGATTCATAAAACTAATCGTAGAGTAAAAAATCTTGGGTCTACCATGCCACTAATTCTCCACATACATGTGTGTGACAACCATTCAATGCTCATAAATCCACCCTTTATTCAGTATATTCTGCTCAAGTAAAACAATTATTCATACCTAGTTTAATTCACATAACTTATTTTTCATTCATTTTCTATCAAATTTCAATAACCACTCACTTATGCATTCCCAAAATTCAAACCATAAGCTCCTGACCAATATATCCCCATATATTGTACATTTCATCACTCCCCTTATTTATTATTATTTTTTGTTTTTTTATTGTTACACATAGCACAAATCTCACACACAACTCTCAAACCATGATTTAAATCCTCATGAAAATAATTTTAATATTTATAAAAAGCTCAAAGATCAATGAAGATTGGTTTTTGACTTGTCCAAGAGAGAAACCATATTTTTTTAGGGTATACAATAGTCGGATAATAGGTACACACACATAGGTCAATTTAGTACAGTAATGAAATTGATTGAAATAGAAACAAATGTATGGATCAACTGATTAATTTTTACCTAACATTACTATACCTCCAATTGAGTTGGAAAAATTTCACAAGTATTGTTTGAGTGCAAATTTGTGTGGAGAAATCAATGACACATATTACCATGAAAAAATATCACAAATAATGATGTCAAAATCTAAAAGTTTTTATAACGACACAACCATTCATATCATCAATGACTTCAATTTTATTAAAATCATCCCTTGATGATTAAATATTACTCATGATTATAATTATACCAATGAATTATTGAAATATGCATTTTCTATATGTTCTACATGATAATGTTAAATGATATATTTATTATCAATTTTTTTTTGTTTTTTGTTTTTTGTTTTTTTTTTGAAAAGTATAACCAAAAAAATAATAGAAAATATACAAAAAAAAATAAAAATCCTAAATATCTACACTAAAATGTTGTCCCCTCCCTGAAATTTAAAATATTTCATTGTCTTAATGTAACCCTATGAGATGATATATGCACGTGAAATTCATAACAGTAAATAGGACAAGGAATATAAATGTGAAAGGGTTAGCAACAAACTGATATTCTCAAGTGATGATAGGGTCATGCAATGTGATGAAATGAAATAGAGCAGTTGGAATTATCTCAATGTATTTCTTCAAACATTGCACACTAACTGAAATGCTTCTTCTAGTGTCCTATTGTGGGGTCTCCACTACACCATAAGGAAAAACATTGGATACAATATAGGGACCTAATTATCTGAGACACAACTTACCGGGCATCAGCTTCAGTCCTGAACTATAGAGGACTTTTTCTCCAACATGAGATTCCCTTTTCTGGATCATTTTTTCATGAGAAGATTTGGATATTTAATTGTAGAGCAATGGTTTCTCATATGGAGACAATAAAATCTCTTCAATCTCTTGAATTTGTAGCTTCCTTTGGATTCCTGCTTGGTCTAAATCCATGTTGCATTTATTTATAGCCCAATAAGACTGATGGTCATCTTCCACAAAGAGATGACATGATTTTCTAAAAATGATCCGAAATGGGGACATATCGATGGGTGTCTATTATGCTGTCCTATAAGCCTAGAGTGCATCATCCAAGAGCTGGCTCTAATCCATCCTATTCAGCTGCACGGTTTTCTCCAAAATTTGTTCCAACTCACGATTTGAAACCTCAGCCATGCCATCAGTTTGGTGGTGGTATGGTGTTGATGTTTTGTGTTTCACTACATTCTTCCAATGGAGGAAATCCATATTTTGATTGCATAAGTGTGTCACTTGGTCACTGATGATGGCCTTTGGTACTCCAAACCTATAAAATATATGTGTCATGAAAAAGTCCACTAAAACCTGAGAATCATCAGTTCTAGAGGCCTTAGCCTCCACCTATTTACTCACATAATCAACACCAACCAAGATATACAAAAACCTAAATGAATTAGGAAAAGGACCCATAAAAATGATGCCCCATACAAAAAAAAATATCATAGAATAGTATTGGTTGTTTGGGCATCTCATGTCTCCTACAAATGTTCCCAATGTGTTGGAAATAAGAGCATGACTTGAAAAACACATGAGAATCATGAAATAATCTTGTACAATATAATCTAGAGTCTAATAATTTCTAAGATGTCTGTTGTGGTACAATGTGTCCACCACAATCATGTGTATGAAAAAATGCAGAATAGTCTCAAACTAATGATCTGAAACACACTTCTTAATGAATTGATCCCTACACATGCACCAAAGGTAAAGATCATACAACACATTATACCGAGACTCAATTTTTAATTTCTTGACTTGATGTTTCTTTAAATTTCTAGGTATTCATGATGAAACAAGGTAGTTCACAAAAATAGCTTAACAAGGATGTGTACCTATGATGGAATAAAGATGCTCATCGGGGAGTGTGTCGTGAAGTGGTACATGGTCCAAGGTGTCATCCACTAGTGTGTGAGTAAGCTTTCTCATGTGTTCTTCCACCAAGTTTTCTAACCCCTTATTGTCCATTATCTAAATATCAAATTCCTGAAGAAGGAGAATCCATCGGATTAGCCTGGGCTTTTCATCCAACTTCTTCAAGAGGTACCTCAGAGTAGCATGGTCAGAAAAAACAACTACTTTAAAGCATAAAAAATATAAACAAAATTTATATAAATAAAATTTGATGGAAAGAAACTCCTTTTTCGTGGTTGTGTAGTTTTTTTTGCTGATTCCAATATCCTAGATGCATAGACAATCCCATTTGAGCATCCCTCCACCCTTTGAAATAAGACATATCTGACCACAATGTTGGAGGTGTTAAACATAATATCAACAAAAATATCCCACTATGGAGGATGTAAGATAGGTTTAGTGGTGAGATGCTATTTTATCTGAACAATGGAATACCTATATAAAACATCAAACACAAAATTAGAATCCTTTTGATGTAATCATGACTTAGGAGGAGAAATCTTACTAAAATCATTGATTAAGCGCTGATAAAATATTAACTCCCCTATAAAAGATATAACAGGACGCACTCATAAAGTATAGGGTAATAATGAAATAATATCTGACATAGATCTATCAACTTCTATCGCTTGTTTTGACACTAAATTCCCAAATACAATTCAATGCTTTATATAGGACACTTTTCAAAATTCAAGGCCAAATTCTTCTCAATACAACAATTCAACATCTTTCCCAAATAATAGATACAGTCATCATATAAAGACACATACACTATAAAATCATCCTTTAATACCTATATGAAGGTCTAAATAAAATAAAAAAATACTCACCATGCATCTCTAGAAGGTACCTGGGGCATTGAAAAGTCCAAATGGAATCCTTTGGTAGGAAAATGTACCAAATAGGCAAGTGAGTGTTGTATTCTTTTGATCCTATGGAGAAATAAAAACTTGAAAATATCCTGAAATTCCACCAAATAAATAATAGTGTGTTTTCCCAGCTAGTCTCACAAGCATCTGATCAATAAATGGGAGGGTGAAATAGTCCTTGTGAGTGGACTGATTTATTTTCCTATAATCAATACACATACACCAACTATTTTTTAACCTAATTGGAACCAACTCATATTTTTAATTTTTAAAAATATTAACACCACTTTTCTTACGCACAACCTGAATAGGACTCACCCACTAGGAATCTGAAATGGGATAAATTATACCTACCTCGAGTAATTTTTCAACCACTTTATTAATAACTTTCATAAGGGTAGGATTGTGTCTCTTTTATGGCTGCCTAACCTAATTATCCCCATCCAACCAAAGAATCATATGCATGAAAATGGAGGGGCTAATAACTTCCATGTCATCCAAGCTCCACCTGATTTCCCTAACGTTCTCCCTTAGAATATTCAAAATATTTTCTTTATGTTCAAAAGGGAGATTGTTAGTAATTATAACAGGTGATTTCTCACCACTTAACAAGAATGATTATAGTAGATTTTGTGGTAATGGATTGAGTTCCAATGTAGGGGTGATGTATGAATGGAGAAATTGAAGGAACTGAAATATGTGCACAATGATCATCAATATCAAAATATAGATCATCAAAACCAAAGAATAAAGCATCAAGGACATCCGAATACTCAATAGCCATGTCATAATCAGATTTCACATGATCAATATCTGAATATGAATCCATTTGAAAATAAAATATAATAGAGATTTGTTTATTATGAACAGGTGTAGAAGTTCTCTTAAACATAATACTAGAACCAATTCTCATGATATCCCAAAGAATAGGAAAATATAATTCCCAATGGATTTTATTCTGTGGTTAAAAATGGGAGTTAAAAATAGCTAAATGGTCATATGAGGGGTAAATCATGGAGTCCATAACATTAAATATTACAACATCATCTCCAAACACCATGTATGGTGTACCCTCATTTACATTTATGATAGTTTTTTTCTATTTTGATGATTGGTATACCTCAGATAATGGGAGGATGAGAACTTACCTGATCATCCTCCATGTTAAGAACAGAGAAATCTACTAGAAATATCTTGTCTCTTACCCAAACAAGTACATCCTCAAGGACTCCAACTGAATATTTTGTAGCTCTATTTTCCAACTGCACCACTAATCTCATCGGCTTCAACTCACCAATCTGCAATGAGGAAAATATAGAGTGAGGCATCACATTTATGGAATCTAATATATCACATAATGTATCGGAAAATTGAAACTATCCTATGGTGCATGGAATGGTGAATGTCCCCGAATCCTTGAATATTGATGGCATTTCTAGAGTTGGTGTAATGAGTGCTGACACATTCCTTCCAAGATTGATCCTCTCATTTCCCTTGATCCCTCTTCGACTGGTACAATGTTCTTTTAAAAATTTTACATACCTTTGGATTTTACTGATTTCTTAAAGTAAATGGATATTGATATCAACATGCTTGAATGTGTCCAAAACCTCTTTTTTCATTTCATCTTGAGCCATATTTTTGGCTTGAACAACTCTATTTGTAAAAGGAAGGGGTTTTGGAGGAACATCATTAATATTTTCCCTACCATTACCTTTCTCCTTGGGTTTATCATCAGCTGATTTTGAATGGGGCTTCTCCAGATTTGAGGTGAATCCTAGGGGACTGATAGCAACAGATGTATCAGTTATTTGCATCCCACATCTCAATGTGATGGAACTAACATTCCCCTTGGGATTTGGAGTAGGTTGGGAAGGATGATTTCAAGAGTTATTACCAACCAGATCATGGAGGGCAGTGGAAACCAAGCACAATCGAGTCTTCAAATCCCTCAACTCTAAACCTTAACTCTTTAGTTCATTATGATGTTTAAGAACAATTTTCATCAAAAGTTCATCAGTGTTAGAATATAACATGGGTGGGGGATTCCCTTTTTGCTAGCTTGTTTATTTTTGGGATTCAAATCTCCTTTGGGGTTATTGGAAACCTTGCTGGTAAGGTGGAGGCTGTTGAACGTATTATTCAAAAGAGGGCCTTTGTTGTTTTCTAGATCCATACCTCATGTTTGAATGATCGTTCCAACCATGGTTCTATGTTAAATCAAATGAGTCTAGCTTATTTTGCGATATAGTTGATGTTGATGCTGATATGGTCTCTTGGGAAACACTGGTACACAATCTTTTGTTACATACTTTTGGGGGAAACAGTCAGTTGGGTGGCTTGTCATAGTGAAAATGCCATAAGCCCTTGAAGAAAGGGTTTGGTATGTCTTTTGTGCCAAATAAATATGCCTCACTATAGTGGACAATTCTTCCATCATGGTATTAATTAAATTACTCTCAAGAGAAGGATTTACCTGATGTACTCCCCTAAAATGCGGTGTACCTCGATCACAAAATTTTTGGGAGGTTTGTGCCAATTTTTTCAATCAATTCATGTGAAGCTACGGGTTTCTTGTCCACCGATTCTCCCCAAGACACATCATCCACCATACTTCACTCTATATGTGTGAGTCCTTCATAGAATTATGGGATGAGGAATTTCTCACTGATTTGGTGATGTGGGAAGCTTGCACACTACTTCTTGAATAACTCCCAGTACTCATTCATTGACTCCCCTTGGGATTTCTTGATCCCAAAGAAAAATTTTCTAATTGATGTGGTCCTTAATGCTAGAAAAATCTCTACATGAAAATATGTTACAATTTTTCCAACAAGTTACATCTTTAGGTTGTAAATAATACATCCAGTCTTTTGTAGCTCCATAAAGTGAGAATTAGAAAGATCTTAGGTTGATTTGATATTCAGATACATTTATTTGTTTTAGGGTTGAGAAAAAAACAGTAAATAATTTAAGGTTTTTATTGGGATCCTCACCAGAGAGTCTATGATATTTTAAAATTAGGTGAATTAACCCAGATTTCAATTCAATATCTGATTCTAGATTTGGGTATGCAATGAATTTTTTTTGATAATTAATATCTCGTGTAACCAATTCATGAATTGTTATATTATGTCCATTTAAATAAATTTCATCCATTGGTTCTTGTTTTATGTTTTACTTATATGTTTTTCCAATTTAAATGTTCTCGGAGTGGAGGAATTCTCCTACTTGTTGAATGTTGAAACATCTGGTAGACTGAGAATGTATGATTCGATCCACAAGGCCGTGTTCAATCTCAGAGTCATGATCTAAAAGATCCTTGGGAATATTTTTTACCATGAATAAAATAAAAATTAATAGATTGAATGTGTACCATAGAAAAAAATGAGAAATTTGAGTTGTGGATCGAAAAAGAAGAAGAAGAATATAAAAGAAGAAGACAAAATTCACATTGGGAAATGAAGGAAGAAAAAAGTGAAGAAGAGAATAAAATGTAAAATAAAATAAATACCTCTAATTGGATGAAATAATTACCTCCCCCCCCCTCAAATAGTGGAAATTTGAAAAGTGTTGTCATGGGTGCTCTCAAACGATGTGTGATTTTTTTGGGTACTTGGGTGCAATAGATTGGTTGACTAAGGTCGTCTCTCAAAGGAGGAAGTAAATTAAAAAAACACCTTAAAAGTTTTATAAAATTATAAAAAAGAGACTAAAAACACAAGTTGAATTTATGTGGGTTATTTATAATTTATAAAACAAGAAGAATTTTTCTAGAAGAAGATTTCATTTTTTTAATTTTGAAATGATGTTCGATTAAAAAGACGCAACAACGAGATTTTTTAGAAAATATATAAAATGCGTAATCAATATTACTCTACTTATTCACTCAATTATTAATAATTATAATTTAAATTAACATCCAATTAGTTATAATTCCCTAATTATATAGCCCTCAAACCCTATGTGAGTTAAATTAACCACAAAGATGAAATGACATAAATCTTATGCTAGCTTCGGAACATGCAATCCGAAAACCCTCTTTTGATTGATGTTATTAGGTTAGCTTATGTTCAGTGGTTAATTAGAGCACATATACACACTATAAATTATGATTAATTGAGTTTAGGGATTATATTTGAACTCTTCAATCCCATCTCATGTGGTCTGGTAATAACGATTATGTTAACACTCTCACAATTTACACAACTTCCGACCTCGCATGTTTTTTGGTCAATAGTTCAATTGATTTCATAGTTTAATTTAAATTAAAAACTCAATTAATATATCATATTAATTGAATTATAGTCACTAATTTATTAAAAATAAATTAATTAATAATGTAATGGCTAGATCGATTACTAAGAAAACTACTCTTTCATGGGTGGTGTAGTCATCGTAGAAATGTTTTGATTTCACAAGAGTTTATAAAGTGTATTAACCAATAATGTTTCTACTCTTGAATTCCAGACCAAATAGTTATATTATGTGAAGAAGAAATTTGAACAAAATATAAGAAAATAGAATAAATAAAAGTGCAACTAAGATGTATAATATTAAAACACAAATATTAAAACATGAGGAAAAATAATAAGTCTTGGACGAAGGGGTCCTTGTTTCAAGAGCTATGATTATTTAATTAAATTGATAATTAGAGTGAAATAACTTCTCCTCTTCCCTAAACATCCTAATGCACGTTCCAAGACCTCCAAATGGGAAAAAAACTAATTTATAGAGTGGAGGGGAGGCTAGGATTAAATAGGTTTCAAGTGTGAATAGGGAAACTCGGGAAAATATTTTAGTCCAACTGGTACTGCCCATTTGACCTCCAAAACGTGTGAACAAACTGTTATTCCAGAAGAATGATTTGTTCCCAATTTGTTTGGATATATCCTCTAAATATTTTGGCCTAATCTAAGATCAGATGAATAAGGTATAGCCCAAATACATAACCCATGTCCAATTTGGAGGGTACATCTCACCTTTGATTTCATGGACCATTTAGTCCAACCAAATGCACAATTTAGCAATAATGTCATTAAAAAATGTTGTAGAACATTAATTATGGAACACATTTACAAAATTTAATGTTCATGTAATAAATATAAAAATATTTATTCTCGAAATACTATAGTTCACTATAAAGGGTAAAACTGTATTTTCAATCAAATTTTCAACTGAATGATCTAATCCCAAATATTTTATAAATAAACATATTTAACACAATGTGAATAAATTTTATCATTTATTATCAATAAAATATTATATACAAATGTGTTTTATCAATATTTTAACATGAAGTAGTATTGGTGGGTCATATTAGTGAAACATGTTCCATCATCGTGAACAAATATTTTTCCTCATAAAAAGGTATAAAATTATTAATAATTTTTCCAAGAAAATTGAATGTGGAATGAAATCAGCAGGATATATTTTCATTAAATGTACCATCACATTGAAAAAAGGTATATACATTCATATAAGATATATTTTTTGGGTGGGTTTCATGAAAAATGATTTTTATATTCAAAGATACATATTTATTATACTTTTGAAGAGTGCTCCATATTTGTGAACATTGTTTAGTCAATTTGGAATCAAATTATGGGATATTAAAGGAAATTCACTCCATTGTGTTGGTTAGAATTGGAATAAATAATTATTTAATAATGTTCCATGTATTCTAGAATTACAATAACGTAGAATTGGTAAGAAACCAATACAATTATAAATGTGGAACAAAATGACTCAAAATTTTTACCAATATAAATAAAATTTACATGTGTGGATTTTAATATTTATTTGGAATAATTTTTTACCCAACAAATTTTTCTATTTTATTTTATACTCTAGCTGGTACCTAAACAGTAAATTTAATGGGATTAATAAATGGATACATGAGTTTTTTATGGATACTATTTTTTATATTTAAACCAATATTGTTTTATAAGATGATATTTTATGTAATAACGTGTTATTAAATGGAAAAGGGGTTTGTATTAGTGAGAAAAGACATGATTTTTTTCTAGCTACCAATTGTGTTTTTTCAACTTCACAATCCTTGTGTCTATTAATTTATATGGTCCAAAATTTTAAAATTTGTGTTGAAAAGGAATAATGGAAAATTTATGTAAACTAATTAGGTTTTTATGTTTATGCTCTAATTTTTATTCAATTTTACCATAGGTATGAATTACTAGAAAAATAAATATTTTAATGTGAATTATATGGTAAATTGTTTCATATTGTGAATATTATATTGAGTCATTAAATATATCAACATTATTAATGAACTGAAAACTATAATATCTATTGATTTTAATTGTATATTATAATATTTTAGTAGGATATAATGTAATGATAATTAATATTCTAGGAAAAATGACAACCATGATAAAATGATAGCCCCATTATTATGGTATTAAATATATATATTAAGGATAAACATGAAGCATGTTTTGAATTGTGCGTTTCATGGTAATACTATTGATGGAATATAGTATTTGTAATTATTTTCCTCGTACAAATATAAAATCATGGATGGGTATTGGTAGGTAATATGATAGTGCTTCTGTTATCACCGTACTAAAGGGGGACTGATTGGAACAGATGCACTCATTTCCAATAGAAATAAGGTATTTATGGAAATATAAATATTTAGGAAATAATGTATATTTTACATAAAAAGGTGTAATAGAATTATATTTAAAACATTTTATCTTTAGTTCATTGAATTATAAATAATTATAAAATTTAGAATATGACAAGGTATAGAAATAAGGACTTTTAAATTTATTGGGAATAATATGCACATTATACTAGTAGGATTCTTAAAATTATGTTATGGTTGATAAGAATTTATAGATGTTCCAAAAATGGATATTAGAATATCTCTATACATTCGTCAATTGTTGGAAGCAAACTGCACATAAATCTATTGAATTTAGGAACCATATTATAAGAATGAAAATTTTATCCTAACATAGATTTGTAGGAACTCATAAACTAGAGTAAAAAGTTTAATTGAAATTTAGTAGTATCTAGTTTTTGGGACATGGATAAGAGATATGGGGATCACTAAATGCCTTGTCATAACATGAATCAATCTATATATTGTACTAAAAATACCCTATGATAAGATTAAACCAAAATTAATGGATATGTAACCAAAATTTAATAGTGTGGTAGAGAAAATATGATGGAGTGAATATTGTGTCCAAAACATTCATAGAATGTTTCAATTCATATCTAGTTGATATAAGAATATGTTATATGTGGTACCAAAGAAAGGATTTTATTACACAAAGATACGAGTTTTCCTAAAGGAATAATACAACATAAACCCAATGTGTAGGTCATCCAATTCAAGAAATACATTTTCAGAAAACATTTGGACAGTAAGAAGGCCTATGATAAGATATTTGAGTGTTACTATGTATCCCTGGCTAAGATTAATTATGAAACAAGTAAAATAAGATAATAGAGTATTTTTTTCATTAGTTCGTTGAACCAAATAACTATTGAATGGGAAGGAAAATACCATGATAATCAAAAACTTTCTCAATGTATTAATTTTCAAAGTTATATTATGCTCTTATAAAATGAGGATTATGTATTTTAAGATCATATGATGTAAACCACTTTATATAGTTTATTTTTTAATTTATAAACCACTCAAATTGGCATATGGTCATATAATATAGACCATCTATTAAGTAGTATATGGTTTTATGTATAAGAAAATTACTTATAGTTTTAATCAATATAGAGGGGACTGTATATTGTTGAGTATAGGGGTATGTGATAAGAACCGTGAAACATACAAGTTTGTATTGTTTGGTTAGGAATATTGAGTCCACTCTGAGTTATAAATTGATTTAATTAATGAGGAACATTTATTTATTATAAAGAATATTATAGACTCCAAATGTGGTGATCAATGAATACACTCCGTTGGAGTCATCATTTTCTATGATGAAAGGATCTTCCTATATCGGTTAAAATTTTAAGGGAATTTTCCTAGTATCATTTTCGTCTTAGAATTGATACATATTGTCAATAAAAACTTGATTAATGGTGAAACTAAATGTTATGGTATTGATTCAAATAGTTTTAATAAACCTCTAAGTAATGAAAATCCAATAACCACCTCTATTATAAACAGTTGTGGGATTCAATCCAACTCCACAACTGGATCATCCCATGACATGGTTCAATGGGCATTCCCAATCCCCACATACTGGAAAATATTTCATGGGAGTCAATCATCACACATTGGGAATTATTTTTACCATATAAATAACCATGAACAAACAACAAGAGTAAAAAATCATCAAAACCAATATCCACAACCAAAATAGTTGTCACTATCACATGTTAAACATTCTGAAACATTAAAAAATACAAAAAAGGGTAGTGGAAAAACTGCACTACTAAAAACTTCCATGTAATAGGTGGTTTAACACCCTCAAGACACCTCCAATGAAGCCATAAAGTAGAAGAACCACTAGAAACCAGATCGCTCTTCACCATCACAAAACATCTTTACTTTACCTATTCCAAACATAATGATAAATTCAACCACCAGAGGGTGTATGTAGGGTGTGAGACAATGCCCAATAGGATATAACCCAATTATGAGGTTTCCATTCAAAAACATTATAAGTAAAATCTCCATTCTAGTTTAAAAAAAAGATAAAAATTTTTAAATATAATATGAATTGAAATTTATAGAGGAAATAACATAGCACCAAAATCACAGCCTTAGGAATATCATCATACGAGAACCATGGGTAATCCCTAAGCACAAGTGTAAGAAGGACCCATGGAAAGTCATACCTTGGTGAAACATGGTATAAAAACCATAACCCACAACATCCTTGGGTACTATCTACTAGAGAGGAATATATCCAATGTTCCAATGGTATATAATAATCAATATAGTTTAGTTATTGATTTAGCATCAATACTAAAAAATATAACGTGACATCATCCCCTCATATCTGACTAGTGTACTAGTCCTTGTCCCCCCACTTAGATTCCTAGGATTCACTTTGTGCTTAATTACATTTCCTATGACACATAGATCACCTATTTCGCATTAACACACCAAATAGTATGAATACACACGAAATCCCACTTTTTTACACAATTGAAAACTCTTTTGATTATTCACACAAACAGAAACAATTATAAAACATGATTATCACAACATACACAATTCATGGAACATATTTAAAAGGAATAACAAACAATTCACACATGAAATCCAACCAATAATATTTGGAAAATCATCTATCAACCAAAAGACACCTAAAAACCCTATGAAAACATATTCCACACCATTCACATACTTCATATTACAAATTTTGAATGCACATCAAGCATACCAAAATCATCCAACAAAGCTAAATCATGGAATCATCTACCATTAACACGGAAACTTTTGGAATCTAATGGAAACCACAACATCCCTACAAGTGGATCCTATAAATTCATGATCATAACATAAAAACCAAGATTAAACCAAAGGAACAAATGTTCAACACATATTAATGAATCTAATATGATTGAGAATGAATAACCCAAAAAATAAGAATGAAGATCCCAATAAGATGGAAGGAATCTAGAATGGACGTACTAGCATGATGATTCTAGATGATTCAACACAAAAAACACCAAATATTTGTGGGTCCAAGGGAGACTAGTGGATAGGGAGAGGCATATAGGACTAGAAATACTATGTTGGGACAAAAGGGGTGAATTTTCATTAAAATAGGGGGAGGGTAGAAACATAAATTCACATTTTTAATTACATAGATATTCCATGTGGTTTGGACACACGGTTTTCAAAATGACATGGAAACCATGAATACCTCCCTGTCTAAATATAATTTAGGTCACACGGTTCATGTAGAACAGAACCTTCCCATGCAATCAACGGTGCACCCTAGATAGAACCACTAGTCTGGGTGAACTGTTTGCCAAAATATCTCTTCTGATCTGGAACACTATTTTCTAAAAACCACGTTCCAATAGTGCGCCACCTACTATTGAGTCCAATAACACCATTTTCTCCAAAAAATAGTGGAAAATTAAGGAAACAGGATAATAAAAAATTATATATGAAAATTACCACGAATTACAATCATGGATGTTTTAATATTTTCTACCATGAAAATGTCATGTACTTAGAGAGTCGATGCAATTTATGATCAGAGAACCAAAATGGGTACTACTCCTAAACCCTTTATTTATTATCTGATGTTGTATTCTCATCACTATAGTGATACCAAATAATTTAGACCAACAATATAGAATTCCATTGAAACACTTTCTATTAGTAATCCACAATCTGTAATGGATGCTCATACATGAAAAAATCAGGATCTAGATCAAACTCATCACAACTCAAAACATGGGAAAAATCATGATTATACTTTTTTAGCTATGATACATGGAACACATCATCATTTAAAATCAACTTATATGAAAAATATAACTGGAATTCCACCTTATAAACTGTCTTTCTAAACTGAAAAGGTTCTACATTCCTTGATGTTAGATTAACTTACATTCCATGATGATGGTGACCCATGTGAGAAGACACCATTAAAAACACCCAATCACCAACAGAAAATTTGATGGCTCGGTTCTTATGATCAGCATATGAATTTTGGAAACATTGTTTTGTGAATAAAAACATCCTGATAAGGAAGAATTTCTAATAGATCTCTTGCATGAGACTCATCTCAAATAATGATGTCTCACCTACCTCAACCCAATGCAGTGGCAACCGACATAAAATACCAAAAAATGCCTCAAAGGATCCATCTAAATTGAGGATTGGTAACTATAGTTATGAATATTTTACAACCCTAAATAGCTATCCAATGAGCCTCTGAAATAAATGACACATTCATGGATCATGTTTTACAAGATATAATTCACCAGCATTGTCTGACCATTGATTTGGGGATGCCATGTCATACTCATCTAGACCTCTAAACCCATTTCCTTAAAATGGCCATCTCATAACTAGAAGGTAAATTTGGGGTCTCTATCTGAAAAGACAGATAGAGGAACCCCATAAACACTCATTGTCTCCTAAATGTACAATCATTCCAACTCATCCATCTTGGTTGAATCTATCATTGAGATTAAATGGGCTATTTTGACCAAATAGTCAATGATAAACCATATTTCATTCCATCCATTTTGCATACAAGGTAAGAAAAGAATTTAATACATGGAGCCCTCATCCCAGATCCAGGTAGTAATGGATAGTGGATGAAGAAAATTGGAGGTACTATGGTGTTCTTCTCTAACCTATTTAAATACAATACACATAGATATGAAGTCAGCTATATCCAATCCCAAACCTGGCCACTTGATCCAGTGATTCACATCGTAGAAAATAATGGCCATCCCGAGATTAATGTCCTATTATGAATGGTGATTATCCAAAATCATCAATTCCATAGTTAAAATGACACCACCACATGACCCTTGTCGTAATGAAATCAATCCGGAGACAAGGTAAATACACCCGGAACCTCCCCACTATTTAGGAATTGCATAGACTATAAGTACATCTCATTACTAGGTAGATTATATTGATTCAACACCATAAAAGTAGGTGTCAACTGAACACTGGCCAAGAACACAACTCTCCTGTTATCCTCAGTCTAATAGTTTATCTTGAGAGAAATCTCCATCAATGTACACTCATCACTAGACTTCTTTATCCCTTTCACAAGGATCCTTGTACTCAGAAAATCTACTACCACATTTCATTTTCCCTTTGTATACATGATATAAAAACTGAACCCCTGAAGGTACTTCATCCAATGACACTGCCTCAAATTCAAAACCTTTTGGGAGTAAATGTAGGATATCATATTTTGATCTTTGTAGACTACAAACTTCTCCCCGAATAAGTAATGACACCATCCATTATGGCATGCATAACTTTCACAAATTTCCGATTGTGGTCTGGGTATTTCATCTCATGTGGTCGGATCTGTTGAGAACTAACGCCACCACATGCTCATCTTACTTCAGCACACACCAAGAAACCACTCCTAAAGCATCATTATAGACTTTTTATCCCACTCTAGATCCCAATAAGATAAAAAATGGGTTTTTTCCAACCACCACTTGTGTTCCTAAAAAGACACTATGCACTCTAGGCTCGACTCAAACATTACCACATTCCAAGTATGTACCATCCTGGTAAAATAAATCTATGAGAAATTAATAACAAACTACCTATAATACCATTCCATGCAAAAAAAGCCCCTTAATTTAATATCATTCTTCGGCTTCCCCATGACATCATAGAATAAATCATTTCATGGTCCACTAAAACCCCACATATCGAGATCACATGACCCAGATACATCAATTCCATAATCCAGAGTGTGCACATGGAAAACATTTCATAAAGGCGATGATCCCAAAGGGTGCCCAGCATAATGATCAAGTGAAACTCATGATCCTCCTTAGTCCCTGAGTGGTAATAAACAGATGAATGATTCAAGGTACTGATGGAACACCCTCTTCATAAGAACCATAATGTATGATGGAGCATTTTTCAATTTGAATGGCATTATCAGATACACAATGTGACCAAAACTTCTTCAGAAATCTATTTTAGGAACATCCTTCAATACAAATCTAAAATGGCGATGCCTGTAATGAAAATTGATCTTGGAAACCCTGCATTTTCCTTTAAGATGATCCAATTGGTCATCAATGCGGGGAAATGTTATTTATTATTGATCATTGTCATATTTAGATTTCGATAATTGATACACAACTAGAGTGATAAATCATCTTTCCAGGAAGACAGGACTGGTGTGGCCCATGGTGAGACACTCAGGAAAATGAATCCATTTGGTTAGAAATCATACAATAGTATCAATAATTACCTCAAGTCGGGGTGGGACATAAAATATGTTGTAAGAGATATTGACTACGTTCCCGTTGATAAATCGATCGTAATAACCACATTTTACTCCAGTGGGAAACCTTAGAAATCATCAAGAATAACTTTTAGGAACTGATCCACAATAGGTGGTAATCCACCCTCAAAACCTATATCATCATTCCACAACATGAGCAACATGATTGGAAAAATACGATTAAACAACTGTGGAAGTGTAGGTCTTTCAATTCCTAACTGAGGATTCCAATCACCTTGAAAATCCTATGTACTTCCATCAGGTTAGATAAAAATCACTCACCACAGATTATAATCTATGTGAACCTCAAAACAATCCATCCAATCAGTACTATGGATTATGTTGAAAAGGTCCATCCAATTATAGCTCAACCCCTAACACTATGAGTAAATAAGATGGGTAAATAAAACCCTTATATAGATTCTTACCAAGTAGAGTCACAAAATCCACCACATATGATAAGAAATCTGTTGGAAATTTCCACAAATACACAATATGGGTAGAGATAAAAGAACTAGAGGAAGAAATATCAAATAGAATAGAATCTATGGATGATGTAATATGAGTCATCCCTCGAACTATTTTTCATCTTATATCAGATTAAACCGGTGGCTATTCCAAATCATGGATATTCTAAATCTATTCCATATACTATGAATGACCACTGACCTATGGATCTACCTTAGGACGACTCAACCCAGAAGTGGATCTATACATGCTTTTAGGACAACCAAAATGAGAACCCACTATAGTGGATAGATGTGACTTGGTTCACACTACCTTATAGACAACCGAAGATAAAACACCCTGATATGGTTATATATCTATACAAAACCACTTAATGTTAACCATATGTCCATAGTTATTGAAAGGTATAGGTGGAATCAGACATGTCGACTACATGTGACTGGAAATTTCACACTAATGGTACAAGACTAACCCAAAATCTAAAGCAATAGAAGTAGAAAATCATGATGAATGGCCCGAACTACAACCTTTCCTTATCTATTAATCATCATTAATTATCTTCAACTAATATTAACTACTATAACCTTATCCCGCTACTGAGGCTACCCCAGAAAACCCTGACATTCCCCTTTGATTGATCTCCACTATCAGAACAGGATCAATAACCTCATCATAAACCTTAATATCTAACAAGAATACATGATATTGGATATCTTACTACAAAACCATTTTAAACCATCGATCCATGTTCTTGTCATCATAAACTACCTCCAACATGAATTGAACCAATTATAAAAAATGGTTAGAGTATTCCAACATGGTATGATCCACTTAATAAAGATAAAAAACCACACATGTTGTTGAAAAGGCCAACGTATCATGGAATTAATTCTTAATAAAACAGAACATAGTGTCCTTACAACCCATCTTTTCATGATTCACTACATGAACCACTGAGTCCCACCACCTCCGATTATGACCTTCTAATAATAATGACGAACACATCACTTTGGTCACCTCATGAGTGTCAACAAACTCAAAAATAATTTTGATTCTATAATTCAAATTATCTTCCTCTTGGGGATCTATTATACCCTATAAGGGAGGAAGTATTTTCTTCATAAACTCATGATACTAGTTCTTTACCTAACCTATTTCATATTGCCTAACCTAAGCAAGACCAGTGACTGTTACCAGATCCAATGCAAGGAAGGAACAAACCACTACATCCAATAGTAATTGATCAACAAATATGTGATTCATAATTTTATATGAACCAGTTTGTGATGACATCCAACCCGACCCCTAGCCTAGCCCTTAACATGGTCTGATTGGAGTTCCTATTCCAAATGGGCTAGAAACGTGTTGCTGGGAATCAAACATCACACATTGGGAACTATTTATCTCATATAATTAACCCTGAAAAATATAAAAGAATCCATAATCATCTCAAACAATATCCTTAAGAAAAATAGATATCACTATCATATATTAAACATTATACAACATTAATAAAAACTAAAAAAATCAAATGGGTAGGGGAGCCAACTACACTACCAAGAACATCAATGATGCAATAGTTTTAACACCGTCAATGCACCTCCATTAATACCTGTAAGAAGAGGAACCAATAGAAAAAAGATCTTCCGTCACCACCAAGAAACATATTTCATTACCTGGATCAAACATAACAATATTAACATAAACTTGCGGCTATATATAGTGTGTGAGACAATACATAGTAGGATATAACCCAAAGAGAATGTTTCCATACCAACAAATTATAGTAAAAATCACCATTTTTTAAGTGATTATTCTTTTTTAAAAAATGATTTGAATTTTATAATAGAAAGCATATAAAACAATGATCACAGTCATAGGAATATCATAACATGATCACTATGGGTAATCCTTAAGCACCAGTGCCAGTGGGACCCTAGGAACCTCCATCCTTGGTTAAACAAGGTATAACAACCATAAACCTCATGAATAATCCCATAGAGAGGAATCCATCCATGATTATTGTGGCCTCCAGTAATCATTATTGTTTAGATAGAATTTTAGAAAGAATCTTACTGGAAGGAACCAGTTTTCTTCACCTATGGTCTAACTAGAATACTAGTTCTCATTCTCCCACCTAGATATATAGGATTCACTTTTTTCTTAGTTACATTTTCCATGTTACAAAGATCACTTATTTCTCACACATAAACAAATTATTATTAAAACACATGAATACACAATTTTTCTTATAAAAACCCACATTCGAATCTATATAATCACCAACTAAATTTTAGAACATACATTTCACTACTTACACGATTCATGGAACACATTTTGATGACATAAGAAATTATTCATTCATGATTCCCATCAAAATTCATTTGGAAAATAATCAATGAACACACGAGAACTTCAAAACGCTTTGAAAACCTATTTCAAACCATCATCACACATCAGGAAACACATTTATAAATAACATCAAGAATACCAAATTCAACCAATAATGATAAATCATAGAATCAATACCTCCTCCTTGGAAAATTTTGGAATACAGTGGAAAACCACAACTGCACCACAAGGGGGCCCTATAAAGGTGATATAATTATGTAAAAATACATATTAATCCTGGGGAACCAAGGTTCAAAACATTTTATCACAACCAAACTGCTAGAGAAAAAATCTCATGATAGAGGGAATAAGAACCTAATACTAAAGAATTTATCAAAAAATAGAGGGATTTAGTTCATGGTTCATGAATATTCCACACCAAAAAATCACTAGAGTTGATGTTCCAAGGGATATAAGAGGAGAGTTACAGGAGCCTAGGGTTGGAAATCCCATGTTGGTAAGAAAGAGGGTGTATTTGTGTTAAAATATTAGGAGGGTAAGAAGGTTTCTCTAATGTTTTTAATGACCTAAGCAGGCTGCATGGTGTTTTCACATAGTTTTGAAAACTTTGAGGAAACCGGCCATCCCTCTCTATCTAAAGAGAAATGAGGAAACACTATTCTTAGTGAAAGGTGTACTATTGTGTAGCTAAATGTTCACCCATATAGAACCACTGATCTGGGTTCATGGTTAGTTGCACGCCTGTGTAGCCAGGATGGTGCCGTTATGTAGATCACACAGTATCTACAAGGACAACACATTGTTTCTACTGACTATGATGTAATTGTCTGTCTCCAGATATCAAGTCCAAAAACTCCATGTTCCCCAAAAAAATCTAGGTAAATATAATGAAGAAATATAATTACCAAATAAACATGAAAAATACCTCAAAATCAAATCATGGATTTGACAGATTCTCATCATGATCCTTAATATATTCCAAAAAAATTCATAATTTTTCATCCTCAACCAATTATTCATAAAATATAGATATGAATAAGGATAACTCAATTTCAATAATAATTACTTATTTGGACTCAAAAAATATAAAATATTATTACTCTTTTATAATATTTAATTTTGTTGTGTAGTAAGCTGAAAAAGCATTTAGAAGTTTATTTTCCATGAATTATTATTTTTATCCACAATTATTTTAATAATAGTCTATACATACTTGTTAAAAATTTGTACTTACAATTTTACCTCCACATGATTGTGTGAATAGTAATATAATTAATTATTTTTATTGAAATATAGTTTTTTAACTCTAACAAGCTTAAAATTGATCAATTATATCTCATTAATGTTTTGAGGAACTGAAAATCTATTAATGGTGTGGGATGACAAAATGTTTCCAATAAATTTAATTCTAAACATCATTAATGGTTTATATTTAACCCATTAAGAATGTACATTGTTGGCATTGATATTTAATTTGAAATTCACATTGGCTATAAGAGTTTAAGGACCCATGAAAACTATCCCCCTTTGGATAAAAGCCAAATAGTACACTATAGCATGTTCAAACTATAAGAGTTGACAAAGTAAGATGGAATTTACCTAACATTCCTGGAGTATCATTGTGAATTCCATGAAAGAGTTCATTATATAAAGGAAAAAAGTACCCATGTCTTCTAGTTTAGTGATATATCCTAGTTCAATTTTAATGTAAATCATATGTATGAGCTTTGATATACTTCATGACTATAAGGGTATAATTTCTAATAGTTTCCCATCGAATAACCCCATCAAAGGCTTCTGTTTTTATGTAATTTCTAAGAGATAGTGAAATTATCAATGTTTTATAATTCTTCCAAACTAATAATAGAATAATTATTAAATTTATCCTTGTAAATAGCATTCTTTTATATATAAAACACTATTAAACATATCCAAATGAATGACCAATCATTTATTTGGGATAATGACATATCTTAAGATAAGGTTACATCAACCACTTCTATTTAATACAATACCTTATTGATAATGCATCAAAACCACTCTATTATACCATATGGATGATAATTTTTCTTTGACTATGGTTAGAATGGAAATAGAATTGGTTTTCTAACATGTCTTCTTGAGCATCATTTAGTTAGAGGATTTAAAATAAAATTGATACATATGTAATTTACACCAATGATTCTCATGATTATTATATAAAAGACTTAAATTGTTCTTTTGTGATAAAATATTCTTATTTGACCTGTTTTGTTATCACCATTTATATTTTTTTGATAAATTTTTATTTTCAAGAATTCTTCAAGGCCAGTGAGGGGGGATTTATGTCATGTCTTATTATTTTTTACCCCACTTATTGAAGGAAAGAGTATAGAAAATTTTGTTTTATAGAGAAAAATATTTGAACACTTTATAATGTTTCCTGAGTATAAATATTCTTATAAAATATCTATTAATATTCATGAAAGGAAATAAATTTAAATTTTAATGATCTTGTTGTTTCATTGATAGATAAAACATCCTCTTAATGGAGTTTTTATCCAAATATAATTTCATTGAGGGAGTTTTTTATGTCAAGTAGTTTAAAAATGTATTTATATTCATCCAAAAATGAAATAAAAATGAAATTTATGTTTATTAGATAATGATATATAATCATGTTGATAAAAAATTATTATTGGGTAATGAGGGTTTTATTTACAAGGAAATGTACATGATACTTTTCAAATATCTTAAGGGTATAGGTAATGATGTATATTTTTCACAATTAGAATCAAGGAAGACCAATTTTTATTAACATATTATATATTATCTCATCCTATATGATCATCAGAGTGATGTAATATAGGTTATATTCCACAATAAAATCATTACATAGGTCAATATATGTGGTAAGCGATCATTATGGGGAAACCATATTTAAAATGGGTGCATATAATTCCATGGATGGAATTAAAATAATTATTTAGAAATTGCATAATGAGATAATCAAAAACACTTTAAAAATCACTATCCCATTGTATTCAACACACTTTTACCTCAACATCATAAATTGTAAACAATTTTTGAGAGGGTTACAATGAATTTCTTGATATATGCGAGCCTTCCATAGATTACACTTGATTGTAGAATTATTTAATTTGGGTTAATTTCAAATAACAAGATAATTTTAATAGTTTAATCATAAATAACATAGTAAAGAAAGAAAATATTTTAAAAAATTGAAGTTAATCTTAAGGAAAACATCAGAAAGTTTATCTTTAGGGTCTATGGCTAAAATTGGGAAAACCGAACCTTGAGGTTATGAAAGTGGTCTGTATGTGGTATGAATTAAAAAATACATCATCCATTTCATTTTTCATTTTCAATAAATGTAAGGGTAAAAAAATATGATTCATTTTTGTATAATACATATCCCTAGATTTCTTCAAACCAAAGGGGATCACTTAGTAGAAGTACACTACATAGTGATCATTAATGGTAGTACCCTTCTTATCTTCAGGGGGATTATTGGGAATAAATTAGTAGTTTGTCTATCCATTTCATATTTCAATATAAAACAATGACATTTTTGTATCCTTATTTCTATTTTTTTATGAAAAATTGGGTTAGTTGGTAGATATATGTTGTCAATGAAGACATTGTGAAATATTAAAATAATTTCTGGGATACAACCTAAAAATAAATCCAAATATTTATTAACTATGGTAATGTGTGGTAAATTTTCATTTGGATTCATGGATACAATGATCATCATGGGTTATGCGTCATCCTTAATACTTGATCAAATTATTTTTGTTTGTCAACGATGGTGATTATTCATTCATAAAAATATTATAGGGAACTCCAAGCACTCTATTAATAAAATCAGGATTAGAGCATGAATAAACCACTTAACACTTGGGTTATTTGATGAATATTTCATTAAAAATTTTGGGAATACACTCATCACAAATGGAATAAAATTATTTAAACAACCAAAATACCAAAATATTATTGATATAGGTTTATATTATATTCGTTTTCAATTGGAAATAAATCCAAATGTCATCGAAATTTCATGATTAGGTTGACCTTGTGTTATTTAGATGAAGGTTTTGATAGGTACATTCATAGTTTGTGCACATTAAACTCACAAATCCCTCATTTAATAAGGAAATAATTGTTTATGATATCATAAATTAGGAGTAAAATGTGCCTTGAATTATTATATAACATGTTAAACATTCATTTATTCTTATATAACAAAGAAATATTCACTATTACATGGTCTATACTGACAATGACCATGATGTGTTTTAATCCATCATTATGTGGTTGAGATGTTAGTTCAAATTTAAAACAGTCTCCTGCTTTCATTAATTACTCATATACGAATCCCATATTGACCTAATATCACATCATATGTAATAACATGAGAAATCATATCAAAATCTAATTTGAGATATCTTTCAAAACACATTTTGGACTAAAAATAAATCATTTTCCCTATATGTTATATCCTATGTAATATCTTGTGAAAAATGATAAAAATATTCTTAGGAAATCCTCTAAAACATTTTTTAGTTCGCTCCTAATTTCATGTACATGAATTGTAACAAAATATAATTCTCATTCACAAAACCACTAACTGTAACCACATAGACTATTATAATATTAACAAAAATTATGAATTCCTTAATGCATAAATGTATGAACTTTTTAGAATATGTGAATGAATCAATGTTACTCAACAAATATATGGATTTTTCATGATCTATTTAATACAAATTTTTTTTATCTGTTGCCTGTAGAAATATCACATGCAATTATGAATATTTATATAAACACTCTATGTAAGAAATAATTTATCAATGGGAAATAGTTTTTTCTCAACCCTATATATCAAGATCATCAGTTCTCTATTCTTCATACATAAACAAAGTAGATATATTAATACATTACATATTATTCACCCATTTGACGAGAACATCCTATGATTCTCATCTAAATATATATGCATGTCACATGTACCTTATCATGGTACTATTTTATAGTTCCACAATATAACACAATCAGGGTGATTCTCATCATAAGGAAGGATACATATCAAATTTGTTAAATCTAAACTAATGAAATGATCAAAAACAAACCCAACCATCCCCAAATTGCCTCTAAAACATATTTGGTGTATGAAACGTCTAAAATTAAAAAAGTTTTTTATAATACATATATTTTCATACTCTAGTACACTGATTAGATAAGAATCTTTCACTACTAGTATACTAATAAAATTTTGTGTGATTCCCCATGTGCTATCCTTAGTGGGCCTTCATGTTTAATTTGTTTTTCAAACATATCAAATTATGCATTTATATATAAAATTGTATGAATGTTTACCATTACATTTGACCCTAACATATAATAATCCATTATGAAAATTATTTATGGACAACTAAAATGTATACTTTTAGATCTCAATAATCAGTTCACTTCTCAAAATATATATATTCAATTTAATGGAATTATAAAATGCAGATTTTCTTTATGTATAACCTGTAAGATTTTATGTTCTCAAAAAAAATTCATAATATTAATAAACATTTATTATGAATGTGATTTTTAAAATCCAATATTATATAATATAATTGAGGCCTCATATTTAATAAACATTAAATTGTTTCATTAACATGTTATATCTCTATATAATATCAGCTACATATTAATGCGTCCATCTAATAAAACCACATAATAGACATCATTAATAAATAAAATATATGAATAATTTTATATTTAATAATCATGAGAAGAGGGAATCATATTAAATATTTTCAGTTTTATTAAATATATAATCCAGTCTACTTTATTTCAGTTTATCAAATAATACAATTTCAATAGATTATTTTCTATGTATAACTACCTTATCATTTGTTATCATCATCCTATAATTTTTTTAGTAAAACATTTTCCTTATGATCATTTAGTAACTAATGTAATTATTTACATTTAATTTATTTTCCAACACATCCTAAACTCTTCTTGTATATAAAGTGAATTTGGAGTTCGATTAAGAAGTTATAATGAATTTTTATACACTGTTAACTTCTCTATGTCTTAATAGACTCTAATTATCCTCTCAAAAAAAATATTTTCTCTAAATGTATAAAGCTAAAAGGAAAATTTCTTTTGCATTTGGGAATACCAAGTATTTCAATAAGAAAAATTATTTTAGCATATTTATATAATAAATTATTTAATTGATTGGATTGTTATTCTAAAATAAAAAATATATAATTAAAAATATTAAATATTTGGGTGGATGAAAATCATTCCCTAATATTTTAATAAATATCATGGATAATTTATTCTATCCTAGATAATTTTATTTATCCTAATCACCACTATAAAATATAATAGAATTGTATCAAATCACTAAACACCAGTATTAAAATAATTGACTCATATATTGATCAAAATAATTGTTTATAATCACAACACTCTTATCATATAATAGATAAAATATTAAAGGATGTTTCATTATTTATATCCTCTATAGATTTAGTATGATACACTACATCTATATCTATGATGAAAAATACATTTTCTATGCCACTTGAATGAATATTATATGCTCTATGAATCGATCCACCATCTATGTTAAACTCTTACATATATTCACAGTATTTGTTTCATGTATATTCGGTATCATATTAAAATATAAATTCAGAAATTTATTTTATATAACACAAATACATGATATGGAATCACTATATATTTATTTTCACCCCTTCAGGTATTCTAGAATGTTTTTACTCAAAATTTTAGTTTTCCTATTATAAAATAATAAACATTCCTTAAAATCTATTTTAATTGGTTTAGAAGTAATTATAGATTCTCTATGACTACTCTTCATCAAATTCATTCCAAAATAATGTTTGATTTTAATTTTGTAGATTTATAATGTAACTCAATACCAGACCTACCATGTCATGAAAATAATTCTTCTCATATTTATTAGATCAAGAAAACATTTATTTAATTCATATAAGTTTTAATTCACAATATGAAATTGAAATATTTTTTTAAAATGACAAATAAATTATATTTATGAAAAGGTGACTTATATTCTATGACAATTTGCTATCACACTCATTTAAATACCGAAAAAAATTGTTTGTATTAGTTAGGAATGAAGTACCATAAGTCATCATACACTTAAATAATTGTATATAAAATTAATATCTCTCATGTATATATTGTTCTTGATAGATTCTTTTATGTTTTTATATCATCCCAAAAACATATATATTCTCATGTTTCTTATATAGCTTGGGATCCATCAATAAAACTTTCATTGTAGAAAAACACTAATGTTATTTATTATTTATACTAAAAATTAATTTATAATCCTGAATAGATTCATATGAACAATGTTTACCAAAAAACATTTTATACCAAACATATAACATCCCTTATTTCAAATGATAAATTTTTTTGTTTATATTCTTATATATAAATTTTCATACATTAAGATAAGTATTCTATAAGAATGATCTCAAAGCCTTGTTTTATAATTATAATTCCATTTTTTCTTCAATATAGTTTTTATCATATTAACTTCATGTTTCATATTAATATTATAAGATCTTTATAAATTGTGATCCTACTAAAATGATAGAACCTTTTAAATTATATAATATTAATTAGGGATCAATTATATATATTTCACTATATATTTTGTCCACACTAGTGTTAATATAAATGGATAGTTATTTAACTATGCCATTATGCAAATCATATGATATGCAACTCATGAATAAGTAAGATTATAATTCATTAACCTAAACTATATTATGATTAATCATGGATATATTCATCTTGTATCCCATACATTATTGTTTTCAAGATTGGATGAACCTATTTAAAAAACATGATTCAGTAACATAATTCTTAAGATTATAAATTCATAGTATTCCATAAATAATACAATACCTGGGTACCAAAATTTAACATGAAACTACATAGTAGGATGATCGATGTCCTGACATGTATTCTCTTTAGAAGAAATCTATCAAGTAGTATTCTGAGGGTATTTAAAAATATCATCATTGTATTTCATTTATTTGTTTTAAATATTTTAATTATAGGAATGATATTTTTAGTCATTTTTCATTATACTAAATCAATATTTTCAACCCTAATTGATTTTTAACTCTTTATATGATAACCCTGCATTTATTACAAACATAAACATGATTTATTACATAAAACATCACTTGATACAACAATGAAGATAGAGAGGTTTAGTTTATTTGGGGCTTATGATCGTTACATAAAAACTTGAAACATGAAATAAAAAGTCTTCATTGAAAACTTCCTTTACATGACCACTACATTCCTTTCTACATAGCATTGCCTGGGATAACCTGAGAACATGCATTAGAAAGGGGTGAGCTATAAATCCCAATAAGTGAATACAGATGGAATAACATGAGGAGTACAATACATGCTAGAAATTATCTATATAAATAGAGCACAAGAGAAACATGAACATAAAGGAATGATAAAGAATAATAATCATAACAAGGAAATGTGGCAACAACACTTAACATGGAATTAGCATGAGCCAAGGCCCATTGCACATGGAGCATGAGTAAATACTCATTGCACATGAAGCATGAGTAAACCCTCATTGAAATTGAATTATCATGAGTCATCAATCAATGCACATGTCGTATCATGATACTATACTTTACCCAATGCATTGGAGCACTATAAGGGCACACCCTTCTTAATCATTCATTCCATGAATAAGTGTGCCACATGGATCATAAAACATGGATTCATAAAACATAATAATTTATTACATGATAAAGGAATGTGTAATTAATACATGAAACATTATAATCAATAAGTAAATGTACATAAAGGTGAATACCCTTGATGGAGAAATAGGCATGGTATTCACTACACAATGACATTGGCTTAGAAAATCGGTGTGATTTTCGGCAGCGTAACGGTGTGACAAAAGAATTCATAAAAATGGTTGATGAGAGATAAAGGGGTTCCTCATAATATTTACATGTAATGGAAATTACATATTTCATATAGATACATGTCCTAACAATTGTAATGGAATTTACATTCATGATACAAAAGTATTGCTTGAATGTAAAATACGAGAGAGAAGTTCCTTTCAGAATTTTGGCATAGTAACAGGTGTACATGGGAGGAATTTAATGAGTAAAAAAGGGTCTCCGATCATTCAAAAATAAATAGGGAATTATTAGATAGGTGGGAAACCATACCACAAAATTCATAATTGAAATTAAAAGGTCAAAACAACTTAAAGCAAATTGGACAAAAACGAGCCAGGAAGAAAAAACCCCTAACTTGGAAGTTTGCCTCCAATGGCAAGAGAGAGGCTTGTGAGAGGCCTCTTGGGAGATTGGGGCACCTTGGGAGGATTATAGAGAGAGTAGGGTAGAGGTTTTACAAACTCCAAAGGATTTGAGTGAGGAGGAAGTGGGAGAATGGGTGGTTTTATATAGGAAAGGTGAGGGAATTCTTTATTATTTAGGTTTGGGTCCCCTTACATTAAATTAATCCAAACCCAAAACCATCACATGGTTTTTGCCCATGGCTTTTGGAAAAGGGAAAATGAAAACAATATTTTATAATTCCAATGTCCAAACTTTTTAAAATAATAGGGTTTCTTATGTGGAGGTGAGTCATGCTCCCATGCAAATTAATTTTAAAAGACATGGTGTCAAATAATTCTTGAGGGGTTCATTAATGTTTTGAAAAGTAAGACAAACAAACCCAAAATAACATTATATTAATTTTAAAACATATATTGGCCGAATAGAAAGATTATAGTGTTTTATTACATCATTATTGGGTCATTATGATGTCATAAAATACATTTTATATTTAAACGGTATTAAATTTTTACTCAAAAATTTGACTGTCTCAGAAAATTATGAAAAATTCACCATTGGATAATTTCGACGACTTGATTCCTGAAATAACATTTATTTTATCTAAATAATAATCTAAATATGTTAATTTTCACTTTTAAAATAAAAACCGACGTTTATAAAAAATTCACGGGTTTTGACAAAAATGGCATTCAAACTTTAACAAAACTTACAATTGCATTCATAAAATTATAATATCATTTATATTTAATAAAAATTAATTTAATAATAATATTTTTTTAAAATATTATTTAATATAAAAATATCTTAATTTAATAAAATAGAATTATTAATTAAATAATAACTAAAAACATTATTTGTACTATAAAAACTATTTACAATGTATCAATAATGACAAGAAATTATATTCCATATTATATACAAAAAATAATGTACATGAACATAGTACTATTTATTTGTTACATAACCCCTTAAAATAGCCGCATTAGACCTAAGGGTAAGGTGTACGATGGTGACAGACTCTTGGGGTGAATCGGATAACATTTCTTGAGTGGTAATCTCTATAAACTTCCTCTTTTATCGTAGAAGGCACTGTTCAAGATTGACATGATGAAGCTCATCTTGGGCATGGTCAAGAGCGAATCCCAAGGACACCACCTCTTTTCCGAGCTCTGACAAATGGGCTTCTTATGGAGCAATTCTACTGGATGAGGCCATCGCTTCTTTTGTCTGAGCAAATTTGGATTTGTTAAAGCCGTATATTTATACTAATCATGTGATCACTGTTCAACGACTATATTAGCAACGATCAAAATTCATAACATAAAACCAATAAGGTTGAAATTTTATATAAAAATAAAGATACATTTAATTATATCAAGAGGGATTTTCATTAATGAAACTTTGGGTTGTTACAATATTCCCCCCTTAAGAAATTTCTCCCTCGAAATTTTCCTTTTCCCACACTAAAATAAATGTGGGTAACTCAGCTTCATTATTTCCTCTGATTCCCAAGTCACTTCTTCAAACTTGTGGTTTCTCCACAACACCTTGACGAGGGGCATTGAATTATTTCGTATAACGTTTTCTCTACGATCTAAGATAATCACTAGTTTCTCCTCGTATGAAAGATCATCTTCCAATTGTACCACCTCAGAAGAGAGTACATGTGAAGGGTCTGGTATGTACTTCCTTAAGAGGGATACATGAAAGACATCATGTAATTTGGCCATGGTAGGTAGAAGTTCTAGTCGATAGGCCACAATCCCGACACGATCAAGAATCTCAAAGGGGAAGATGTACCTTGGACTTAACTTCCCTTTCTTTCCTAACCTCATGACCTTCTTCCACAGAGATATGCGTAGAAAAAACCTTTCTCCAACATTAAACTCAAGGTCTCATTGATGGTTATCTGCATAACTCTCATGTCAATTCTGGGCTGCCTTGATATGCTACTGAATGGTTTTCACCTTCTCCACCATTTCATCGACCATTTCCGGTCCAAGCAGCTTACGTTCACCGACCTCATCCCAACACACATGTGTTCTTCCCCTTTTCCCATAAAGGGCTTCATATGGTGCCATTTGGATGCTTGAGTGGAAACTGTTATTATAAGAGAACTCAACTAGGGGAAGATGTTGATCCCATCCTCCTTTAAAGTCCGTTGAGCTTGCTCTCAACATGTCCTCAGGTGTTTGGATAGTCCGCTCAGATTGGCCATCAGTTTGAGGATGATAGTCCGTACTGAAGTTCAGTTCAGTATTCAGAGCATGTTGAAGACTCTTCCAAGACCATGAGGTGAATCTTGGATCTCGGTCATACACAATAGATATTGGAACTACATGAAGCATTACCACTTCCCTTATATATATCCATTCTAGTTGATCAAATGATAAATCCTCCCAAATAGAAATGAAGTGTGCAGTATTTATAAGATGATCCACAACAACCCAGATTGCATTGTTGCCTTTGGATGTCCTCCGATGTCCGGTGACAAAGTCCATGGTGATGTTCACCCATTTCCATTCTGGTATGGGAAATAGTTTCATCATCCCCATAGACTTCTGCCTCTCTTCCTTAACTTACTGACACACAAGGCACTTTGATGTATATTCAGTGATCTTCATCTTCATATTATCCCACCAAAAGTTTTCTTAGAGATCTCGATACATCTTTGTGCTCCTTGGGTGAATAGAGAAATTTGAACTGTGTGCACCATCCAAAAGATCCTTCTTTAGCTTCGGACTTGATGGAAGACATAGTCTTTTCCCAAACCGCACAATTACTTATTCATTAACATTAAACTCTGAGGATTTCCCTTTTTCGATAGCTTCCACTTTTTCTTGTATTCCAACATCATCCTTTTGAGCATCCATTAACCATTCCAAAAGAGAAGGTTGAGCAATAATTTGTGAATGGATTATTGATTTTCCCTTCTTTATGATTCCCATGTCCATCTTCTTCAAGTCTAAGAATATAGTATCCTTCTCAATTCTCATCATTGATAGAATCACTGGGTCCTTTCTACTTAGGGCATCTGCCACCATGTTCGCTTTCCCAGGGTTGTATTGTATTGAAAAGTCATAAGCTATATCCATATTCTCTCGCACATATTAAGGTCTTTCTAGTTGAATATATATTTAAGACTCTTGTGGTCAGTATATATCTCTCATTTCTCCCCATAGAGATAATGCCGCTAGATTTTCAAGGCAAAGATCACCACCGCCACCTCCAGATCATGCATTGGATAGTTTTTCTCATGGATTTTAATCTTCCTTGAGGCAAAGGATATCACTTTATCATTCTGTATCAGCACACAACCTAAGCCATTCTTCAAAGCATCACTGAATACCACAAAAATTTCCAAACTTGTGGGTAAAGTGAGCACAGGAGCTGTGATAAGCCTTCTTTTCAAATCCTTGAATCTTTCTTCGGATTCATCACTCCAAGAAAACATTACTCCCTTTTGTGTTAGCTTGGTAAGAGGGTTGGAAAATCGTGAGAAATTCCTCAAAAATCGACGATAATATCCAGCTAACCCCAAGAAGCTACGGATATCCTTTACCGATATTGGCCTCAGCCATCCCTCAATTCCATCTATTTTGGATGGATCCACATATATCCCATTGCTTGTGATGATATGGACCAAGAATGAGACCTCCTTCAACCAGAACTCACACTTTCTATACTTTTCATAGATCTTCTCCATGTGCAAAGTCTCTAGTACAGTTCTTAAATGATCCTCATGATCCTCCTTGGTTTTGGAGTATATTAGAATATCATTTATAAATACTACCAAAAATTTGTCAAGGTAATCTGTAAAGACTATATTCATTAGGTTCATGAATATTTCTGGAGAATTAGTGAGTCCGAAAGGCATTACTATGAATTCATAGTTCCCGTATCTTGTGCGAAAAGCAGTCTTGGGGATATCTTCCTTCTTCACCATTACTTGATAATATCCCGACAGCAATTCCACCTTGGAGAAGTATTGTTCTCCATGAAGCTAATCGAACAAGTCATCAATTTGTGGGAGAGGATACTTGTTCTTTATCGTGATTTTGTTACGTTCATGATAATTGATTCAAAGCAACATTGATCCATCCTTCTTCTTGATGAAGAGGACTCGCGCACCCCATGGTGAAGCACCTGGGCGTATAAACCCTTTATCCATATTCTCCTGTACTTTTTTCTTCATCACTTCAGGATCTACAACATCCATTCTATATGTAGTCTTGGATATTGGTAATTCCCCAGGTATAAGTTCAATTGAGTATTAAACATCTCTTCTAAGAGGAAGACCAGGCAGTTCCTTAGGAAACACTTCATCTAATTCTCTCACAGTAGGAATTTCATCAAGGATGGTTTCTTCCTTCGACTCAATCATCTGAGCTAGATATGCATGATCATAAGGCAGTAATATCCATGCTTGAGATGATGGAGCTAAAGGAGATTTGTCTTCCTCCAAACACTTGTAATGAATTGGGTGTCGATTCTCTATATAGAATGTGATTTCCCTCTCCCGACAATTTATGTTGGCTCTATATAAGGAAAGCCAATCCATTCCAAGAATTTAATCAAATTTCTCCCGAGGGAGTATGAGGATGTTAGCTGGGAAATTCAATCCCTAGATTATAACATGGGAGGACTTATATTCATGGGATGAAATGATTGCCCCATTTCCCGTACTCACTGACATCTTAACTTCTATGATTTATGGTGGTGCTGAGATTGTTCTACTAAACTTTAGAGATATAAAAGAATGTGTATAACCTGAATCAAAAAGTACTTTTTCTATTCTTGAATAAATAACTAGCGTACCTGTCACCACTTCGTTGTAGGGGTTCACTTCGACAGAAGTGGTGGGAAAAGATCTTCCTTGCTGCCTTGGAGGTTGTTGGTTGCCTCCGAAAACCCTTGGATTAGGGCACTGATTTGCCAAATGTCCTGGTTCTTTGCATTTGTATCATTGAACAACGCGTTGAGGTTCAAACGGAGCATTCCTCTCCTCTGTCGCAGCTGCTGGTCTTTCATGCCAACAGTTTGAAGCTAGGTTCCCTTCTCTTCCACACCTGAAGAATTTCCTCGTCCCCTTAAGGCAATTTCTAGGGTGCCTCATTCCGCACTTTTGGAAAGTGCGGTGCTGGATATTCTTAGCACCATTGGATTTATCGATCAGACCACCATAATTGAAGTTCACCTTACGCTTCTTATCCCCATGATACCCCTGTGATTCTCCGATCTCCATTTCAACCTTGAGGGTACATCATACAATTTCCTCATAGCTGTCGAAGTCACGGATTGTTAATGCTTTCTGTAGGCTAGTCTTCAACCCACCAAAGAAGCAGTCAACTTTGCATTCTGGGGTAACGACAAAGCCGGAAGTGTATCGTGCAAGCCTTGTGATGTTTTCCTCATATTCTCTAACAAATTATTCATCTTTTTTCTTGAGGGAAAGGAAGTCCCTTTCAATCTTAAGCTGGAGGGTGCGTGGAAAATATTTATCGAAAAACATCTTCCGGAAATCCTTCCATTCCAATGCCTCGATCTCCTCCTCAGGTTTCGTATTTTTTATCAACATCCACCATTGATCAGATTCACCCTCCATACAATAAGCCTCCAAGAGAACCTTCTCTTGTTCAGAACATTGAAGGATGGAGAAGATCTTTTCATTGGATTTGATCCATTGTTCAGCGATTGTGGGATTGGATGATCCACAAAAAGTGGGAGGCCTTTGTCTCATGAAGCACTCAATAGAGACTTATTCTTTCTTAAGGTGGTTTAATGTTCCTCTTGACCCGTGTTTCTATTCAAAACTTGAGTTAGCTGAGATAGAAGTGTAACAAATTTCGCGATTCCCACTCCCATTGTATTGGGCATCTCATTAGTACAATCATCACACTGATCTTCACAACGGTTGTTAGCCCGAGTCCTCCTATTACCGACCATTAGCAGGAATAAAAGAAAATTTAGGGGTAACACGTAAAGGTTAATCCAAAGACAAAAGTTGATGACTTATAAATAAACTTTTATTTCCTTAACTCATGTGTTTATAGGCTTCAATCCAGGGTTTTCATGATCAAATTTCTAACATATATTCATAGGGGAATTTTTTTAATTCCCTTTATAAGGGTTCATACTATGATTGTGAATTTATCAAAACATATCCCCCTTGAGTGTCATAACCAAGAGTGAAGCAAGGCCTGTTGTCGTGCACCAGTTCCCATTTGAGTCTAGTTCAAAGCTGTGTTTTCAGGTTTTACCCCGAGGATACATTTGTGCCAGAGTCGCCACTACCTGCTCGTATCCAGAAAGGGATGTATTTGTTTGATAAAACACTTACTCAGTACATACCAAAAAATAGGTATGTTTTTATTATACTTATTCTTATCTCTAAGTCTATAGTAGGGTTTTCTAATCCTAATCCCAAAAATAACTAAACCTATCCTCTGATACCAACTACGAAAACCCTGCATTTATTAAAAACTTAAACATGATTTATTACATAAAACATCACTTGATACAACAAAGAATATCGAGAGGTTTAGTGTATTTGGGGATTGGTATCATTACATAAAAACACGACACATTAAATACAACATCTTTATTGAAAAATTCCTTTACATGACCACTACATTCCTTCGTACATAGAATTTCATGGGATAATCTGAGGACAAGAATAAGAAAGGGGTGAGCTATAAAGCCCTGTAAGGGAATACACATGGAATAACATGAGGAGTAAAATACATGTTAGAAATTAAGCATATCAATAGAGCACAAGATAAACATGAACATAAAGGAATGATAAAGTATGATAATCGTAACATGGAAATGTGGCAACAATAGTTAACATGGAATTAGCATGAGCCAAGGCCCATTGCACATGGAGAATGAGTAAATCCTCATTGTACATGAATCCCGAGTAAACCCTCGTTGCACTTGAATTATCATGAGTTAACACTCATTGCACATGACGAACCATGATACTATACTTTACCTAATGCATTGGAGCCTTATAAAGGAGAACCCTTCTTAAACATTTCATTTCATGCATTAGTGTGCCACATGGATCATAAAACTTGGATTCATAAAACATAATAATTTATTCCATGATAAAGGAATATGGAATTCATAAATAAAACTTTATAATCAATAAGTAAATGTACATAAAGGTGAATACCCTTGATGGGGAAATGGGCATGGTATTCACTACACAATGACATTGGCTTAGAAAATCGGTGGGATTGCGGCAGCGTAACGACGTGACATAAGAATTCATAAAAATGGTTGATGAGAGAGAAAGGGGTTCCTAATCATATTTAAATATAATGTATAGTATGGAGGTCATATAGATACATGTCCCAACAATTTTAATGGAATTTAGATTTATGATACATAAGTATTGCTTGAATGTAAAAGAGGAGCGAGAACTTCCTTTCGGAATTTCGGTATAGTAACGGGTGTACATGGGATGCATTTAATGAGAGAGAAAGGGTCTCCCATCATTCAAACACAAAAGGGTAAGTATGAGGGAGGTTATAAACCATACCCCCACATTCATAATTGAAATTAAAAGGTCAAAACAACTTAAATAAAATTTGACAAAAATGAGAAAGGATGATAAAAACCCTTACTTGGAAGTATGCTTCCAAAGGATAGAGAGAGGCTTGTGAGAGGCTTCTTGGGATCTTGGGGAACCATGGGAGGATTCTAGAGAGAGTAGGGAAGAGTTTGGATGAACTCCAAAGGCTTCGAGTGAGGAGGAAGTGGGAGCGTGGGTGGGTTTATATAAGAACGGTGAGGGAATTCATTATTATTTAGGTGTGGGTCCCCTTACATTAAATTAATCCAAACCAAAAACCGTCCCATGGTTTCTGCCCATGGTATTTGGAAAATGGAAGACTAAAGAAATATTTTATAAGGCCAATGTCCTAAATTCTTAAAATAATAGGGTTGCTTATGTGGAGGCGAGTAATACTCCCATTGAAATTAATTTAAAAAGACAAGGTGTTTAATAAGTCTTGAGGGGTTCATTAATGCTTTGAAAAGTAAGCCAAAGAAACCCAAAATCATATTATTTTAATATTAAAACATATATTGGCCGAACATAAAGAATATAGTATTTTATTACATCCCTATTGGGTCATTATGATGTCATAAAATACATTATATATTTAAACGTTATTTAATTTTTACTCAAAAATTTTACTGTCTCAGAAAATTATGAAAAATACACCGTTGGATAATTTCGACGTCCTGATTCCAAAAATAAAATTTATTTTATCTAAATAATTTTTAAATATGTTAATTTTTACTTTTAAAATGAAAAATGACATTTATAGAAAATTCAAGGGTTTTGACAAAAATGGATTTCAAACCATAATAAAAATTATAATTGCATTCATAAAATTATTAGATCATATATATTTATTAAAAATTAATTTAATAATAATATTTTATTAAACTATTATTTAATTCAAAAATCCCTTATTTTAATAAAATATTATTCTTAATAAAATAATAACTAAAAACATTATTTGTACTTTAAAAACTATTTACAATGTATCAATAATGACAAAAATGTATATTCATTATTATATACAAAAATAATGTACATGAACATAATACTATTTATTTTTTATATAACCCCTTAAAACAGCCACAGAAAACCTAAGGGTAAGGTGTGCGATGGTGACAGACTCTTGGGGTGGCTCGGATAACATTGCTCGAGTGATAATCTTTATCAACTTCCACTTTTCCCGTAGACGGTCCCATTCAAGCTTCACATGATGAAGATCATCTTGGGCTTGGTCAAAAGCGAATCCCAAGGATGCCACCTCTTTTCCGAGCTCTGAAAAATGGGCTTCGTATGGAGCAATTCTACTAGATGAGGCCATCTCTTCTTTTGTCTGAGTAAATTTGGATTTGTTAAAGCCCTATATTTATACTAATCATGGGATCAATGTTCAAATGATATATTAGCAACAGTAAAATTTTTTAACATACAACCAATTAAGTTTACATTTTATATAAACATAAAGATACATTTAATTAGATCAAGAGGGTTTTCAATTAATGAAACTTTGGGTCGTTACACTTTACACAACAAATAAAATTCATTGCTAACCCAATCTAAAATATAACCATATTTACACATATCAAAATACATTTTACATGTTAGGGGCATGAAAAACAATAATATATTGACTTATATTCATATGAAATAAATAATCCTTACAGGATTAAGAATGGATAGATTGGTTTTCAACTCTCATATGTCGATATTAATCATGTTCCCCCAATAAAAGGTGGAATTTGATCCACATTTCATCTAACCAACCAGATTTATTAATTCAATATTTTAATTGAAATGAAATTATATTTCCTAATATGAATTTACTATAATTAACCATTAATTTTACACTCATGAATCATGATGAAACCAGTGTCAAGGTAGAAGAAAACATAATTAATTATTTAACTTTAATGTATATCATTAAATATGTGTCTAAAAATACAAAAACAAAGATTTCATATGATTCATAGACCAATATATTAATATAAAAATTATAAATTTTATAGTAAAACTAGTCAAAAAACAAAATTATTGAAAAATTAACCAAATTAGGCATCATATAAACACTTTATATCAATTTAATAAATCATGAAATCATAAAATGTTTATAATTATTGTATGCATTTTTTATACCCTATAAATATAATAATTATAAATAAATAAAATTCATTTAATAATAAACTCATTCATATGATTAATTTACATGGAACTTGAGAGGGAAAATCTAATTTGGGTTAGTAATCATAGAAAAATAATTTTCATCTTAAAAATGTCCAAGAACATTTAGTTACAGTCACACTCTTAATAGAACAGATGTTTTCCATATAAAAAATGTAATGGTTCATCCTATGTTACATGATAGACCAAAATAATTTCCTATATTTAAATTCATTTTCATTTATATTGTCAAACCATAATCAATGAATTACCAATATCCATGCGAATATGGTGATCCCATGGGATGAATAAACACATATAATAGTTATCATTAACAAGAAAATTATGATATGAAAATGTATTCTTGATAAATATGAACTATTTACTAATTTACATGGTTTCTAAATTATTTCCATCCATCCAAATTATATTTTTATTATTAATTTTTATATATTTTTAATAAATGAATAAATAGGGGTAAATTTTGAAAATGGAATAAAAGTTTACTTCTAAGTGTTTTTATTTTAAATTCACTGTAACAGACTTGACCGTGGACATGTTACACCATTTGAGAGTTTTTTATTTTGCAGGAAGAATATTTTTATTCCATTTTATAAAAAATAGTCCAATCAGACAATAACCAAAGGATATTACGCTAGGCGACCTCATGGGATGCTCAACAAATCATCAACAAGCCTCAATGTTGGAGGAATTGGAGAGAACAGGAACACGAAAGCATGGTTCAGTGTAACATATATTTTTTTTCATGTTATGATTTGGTATATATATAATATTATTTTCAAATCCAAACACTGTGATTAGATGAGATTCCATGGTCGGGTAAGTTCGATGACGATATTATAAAATGAATAAATAAATCAATATCAGAAACATAATTTTTTAATAAATATTGGATTAACATTTGAATAATGAATTTTATGGGAAATATAAGGTTGTATTTTAATCTAAAACATGGGTTTTATCATTTTAATGACACAAAATTGGTTAGCATAGAGTTTATGTCTTGTATTCCAACAAAGCTTAAATAATTAAATTTATTGAAATATTAATTTAATTATTCTATTAATGACCCTAACCTATAGATATTCTTTAGATATACTATTATGGTAAACTAATTAGATATCTACTTCACCGTGAAAATTGGGACAGATCTTTAGAGTAAGGCAATGAAAACGATGGTGAAATATTGATGATCTGTCACACTCATGGAATTAGAGGATCAAGCCAATGACAATGATGCAAATGTTTTCTTTTTCAATGATCATTCCAACATGAAGTTTGGAATTGTTTTACATATTTTATTTCCCCGTTTTCCATCCCATGATAAACACAAATCATATCAACCAAATTTTTTTTGAATCAATTATGTTATGTGGGTGTGTTTTTTATCTTCCCTTGTTATATAGAATTGGAATGAATTGATTTCTCATCATATATCATACTAAAATCAGTGAATTGAGGCCATATATAACACATCTGAAATTCATTTAACAATTTTTAGGTAGTGTATTTTTCCCATTTTTTTATCACAATCATTTTCATCATTTTCTTTGTATAATGGTTCAATAAATACCTGGTATTTGATCATTACAAAACAATTATTCATAGAAACATATCAACACTATTATAGTGGTTGATGATCAATGGTGTGATCAAGGTGAGATAAGGTCTAAGTATTATGAGATTAGATTGGAAATTAAAATTCTTCTTGGCTTTATGTGCAGTGATGATTTCGTGCAATATTGTCCAATTATCAAGTAAATAGAAGTCCAAAATCCAAAAATCATTGATGGAAAGGCTGGTTAACCCCTATATTGGTAATATATGATCATTTATTGAAGAGATTATAATTAAATTTAACACTATGTGAAGAGTTTATAGAAACTAGAAAATTCTTTATTACATAGAGTGTACACTAAATAACACAAACCCTGTAAGACCCTAGCTACGGTGATAGGGTTTACATAGAGAAAAGTATCACAAATCATGTGACACATGTCACATATTATATGAAACTTCTATGGTATCTCAATGTGTATCTCAAATGATATGTGGGAACATTGATGGCTAGAAACATAGGCATTGTTAGAGTACATCAGTATGAACCAATACTCATACATGGCCAAGTACATGGGCATGACCACAATACATGGGAAGAGGGAGAGGAACACAGACATGAACATGGTCAGTTTTGGTGTTATAAGTATACATTGTCTACCCTCTATATCCTCAGTGAACATCCAATATATTTTTTAGTGCCCTGAATTTCTTCATTATAAAAAATGTTTAGTTGAGTTAGATTCTATGGTCCAACCCTAAAAGGATATAGTTTTTTATTACATCCTCAACAAAGGATTTTGATCAACTATATGTGATCTATTTTAGATTGCGTTCATGGTATCACTCATTGAGGCCTATGGTGGGATCCCCTATTGTACCTTCATCTCAATTAGGGTTAGTTGTATTAGCAAACAGATGATAAATAGGGTGTGAATTTCTTTTCTAGAATATTGATCCATTAAGGTTTTTAGTGCCCCTCAATGGTCCTAGGTTTTAACCTCAACATGGAACTTGAGATCATGAGATACCCATTGTATTCTTTCTTGGAGAATCTAGATGAGGAAAACCTACCAGATTAGTGTCATTATTTAATGTATGGATTGTAGAGGGGCTTCTCCGGGATAATCATGTAATTTGATGGCTCGTGTATAATCATATGGTTGGTAGTGTTCGTTTTTAAATTTTTGAGACTTGTTGCATATTATGATTTTATGTAGGATTACTATTTATATGTATTTTTTCAATGTAATGTATATTGTGTTGAGAGGAATACTCTTGATTCTTTATGCTTACAAACTTTTTATTGTCCAATTAGTTGTTGTTATACACACCCATAAATGGTATCTTCGCAAATTTTTTTGTATTATATAGATGTTAGGCCATTTGCTGGTGTCCGTGGAGAACCGAGAGCAGGGAGATCTCAGTTTTGGTCCATACAGAATGAGCATATTATCAGTGTTTTATTTGATAACATCCCCCTCCCTCTTAGTATATTCGAAACCTTGTACTTTTTAGTGGGATTGTATTTGGAAACATTATAACTTTTAGATAATTTTTAAAACATTTGTAATGTGATTATAGATGTTTTCATTAATTTTTATTAGTTGAACATTACATTTATCACTTTATAGACTGGGGGATGTCCACATGTGTGAATATAGATACTCACACTAATTCATACCATTTGTGGGATACGCCTACTTGGCACTAGTTAACAGACTAAGGACTACTGGAACTCATCTTGGGGTGGCCCCACATGGCATATAATTAGATAGGTGGGACCCATTGGTTCATTTAATGAAACATTGGTATCAAAGGAGTTAGTTTTACCTTAATTGAAGTGTATTGAGATTGATTAGCTGTGAGGTTTGGTTTGGTATTTATGGAAAAATTGTTCAACTATTTCATGTATTAATTTTAATATAACGTTCCATGAATTGGTGTGGTGGCTTAGGTATCAATTCACTAGGACTTTGAGAACAGTAATATTGACATAGTACATGCTGGAACTAATTTTTGGTAAATATTGTTACATACATCATATAGGAATTGATTTTTGTTTCCATTCCATTTTTAAATCATCTCCTAAGATATATTCATTGAACAAGGTACATCATATTTATTTTAGGATTAGTCCATTAATTAATATAGTTAGGATTCTAATGCATGATCATGGATGTGATATATAAAGTGATGAGGCTTCATTACATAGGAATATATAGGAAGTGGTACCTTGAGGAGTATTTATAGTTCTTCCACCACCCATTGAGTAGTAGATTACTCAAGTAGTGCTGGATATGAATGGTTATAGGTTGAGCACACTCTATGAGTTTTAAAGGCAGTGAACTGTCAGTATTCAGGGAAATCAAGATCTGCAGGTAGTTGAGGACTGTCTAAAAGAAGATACCAATGTTATCCACCTCATGTGGACTCCAATAGATCAGATAGTGATCTATGTAGAAATTACTATTCTGGGCTCCATTGGGCGATGGTGTGGTCTAGTGACTCAATCACATGATGATCCAACTATCTCATAGTCAGTTATTTTATCACATAATCATTGTGGAGTTCTATCATCCATGTTGAGATTAGTCTATATCCAAGATTTTTTTTAATTTACAGTAGAATAGTATGACCTTGGTGAAATATCTAGTGAGATTCACTAACCTCTCGTGACACTATATATATGTGGTATAAGATCCATCATTTAGGGAATATTTATAATAGTATGGAAGACACTAATATATCAGGGATTCAATGATATCCCTTTGTATATCCACATATGGTGGGGATTTTTATTAGGATTTTTTAGTGGAGAGATTTCTGGAAGAGAAAAAACTGACAGATGGTGTTGATAGTGGGAATTCAAGAAATATGGCCTCGATAATATTCATAGGGATTTGTTTTTGAAATAAAATTTATGAGATGATCATAATACATAGGATCAACTGTTGAAGGAGCATAGGATGGCGTGTGTCAATATGGGGAGAGGTAGTTAATCTCATGCAATGGTCAAGAAAATCCTTCCTGGTATTTATGGTCTGCCGCACAATTTATAAGGATACGGTCAATAAACCACGTGAATAAAGAAAAAAATATGGGAATTGTTTTCTTCAAGGTAGAAGATGTGGAAAAAGAGTGGGTAGAGTAGTAGGATGTGGGATATAAGGGCATAAACCTTTATAAATTAAATTCTCTTTTGTATGAACAAATGATTTAGTAAGTAATTATTTTATTGAAAACACATTAACTACATTTGTTTTTATTGAATAATTGATCCTATTTTATTTAAAATTACATTTATTATCATAAATAATAATAATATATCAATTTAATAGGGATCATATTACTAGTAAATATAAAGGTATCTGATGAATTCCAATTGATACAAACAAAAGAAGCGATGGTCTTCACCAGTAGGATCATTCTCCATGAAGCCCATTTATTATAGAATTCAAGGGGTATAGAGTAATTGAGATCATATATTCACTAGGAACATGCCAAAATTCCAAAATTAAATCATAATTGAAACCATTTATGGGAGCAATTCAAGATCATCGATATTATAGATCAAACTATGTTTATTGAACCACATCATTGAAATCACATAATCTCACACCATAACATTAGTGAATTAACTAGTGTAATAAATATCTTTATATCTAGATCATAATAGTATGATTTTTTATGTTATCTTTCAATAAAATATTTATTATATTTATTCCTTGGTATTATTAATTTATAAATGATTAAATAATTATTTTGATAAAAAATAATTTTTAACATAAATGAAATCAAATCATTTTTTTTGAAATATATAGTTTCACCCATGACAGTAATTTTTATGAATTAGAGAATTGCTAAAAAAAATTCTTTTATTAAAATATTATTATTAAATAATATTTGTTAAATATAAATTTTAATATATTTTTATGAAGTAAAATTTAATTTTTATAGGGGTGAGAAAACACTTATTATAAAAAAAATTAGTATTTAATAAATGTGGATTTATTATTCAAAAGTTTAAATTATCTTATTTTGATATTAATTTTGATAAAATATATATTATTTTTTATATCATCACATTGAAATTATGCAATGGAATTTTTTTTATAATTTTCTTTCACTGTTAGTTTCTTGGGTAAAAATTAAAAAGCGTATAATTACATTAGTTATTATGACATCATAATGACCTAAACATGATGTAATATATTCCATAAATGTATGAATTACCAAATATATATTTCACCTATAAAATTTTTTTAGGTCATTTGATTAATTTTATAAATCTCTAATAAATCCTCTGAAATCTATATTTTATTTTATGTTTTTAAAATAAATTATATATAGACTTGACCCACCTATACATCACCAAGGGTATTTTTTTAGTGATGTAGGTTTATAAAATGTAATATAATTAAAACCACTACACTGTGATAGATAAATTCAGTGGAAACCATGTGTTTTTTGGACTTCATTACTTTATCATATGGAGTAAAAAACCTAAATTTGAAAATATATAAATAATTATCCTCTATTTTTTTATATAAACCTACATAAAATTTTATTACACATTAAAAAAAATATTTATATTATTAAATTTCTCATCCATTCTATCTCTAAACCCTCCCAAGGTTCCCCCAATATCTTAATAAGCTAATCCAAAACTTATACGATTACCCTCTAAAGGTATGGGATCCACTCCTTCTCATATTTATTCAACATTCCCCTTTATGTTATGCATATTTTTTCATTTTTTCATATTGGGATATTCATTCATAAATCCATATTACCACTCTCATGATGTTCGCGTGATGTGCGACCTTTTTCCCTCTCATTAATCGCTCCCATGATTCAATCTGTATCCCCAGTTATTCTTCTGAAGTTATTACGTGATTTTTAATGACAAAATTTTGTGTTATAAATACCCATCATCATTTCAACCCATTGGTTTTCACCTGAATGTACCTGTTGTTCATTTATTGTGGAATTCAATTTATTTAACCCAAAAACATTAATATTGAGACTATATTTGATGATATATGTCTTTATGTTGAATGATCTATGTCGAACCCATGTGAATGTACTTATAATGAGGGGTGCAACCATATAGAACTCCAATGCATTGGGTAATGTTTTAGTCTCATGGGACATCATGTATTGAATTATTGAGTAAAATTAATTCATTATGGGACATTATCAACCATATGATGTTTTCTTATTAGTTATCCTTGATGAATTTTTTTGACATGATTTATATTATCTCCACATTCCCATGTTTCCCCTTTTATTTCATATTATATCATTCCTCATTGTGGGATATTATGATTATCACCCCTCTTATGTTTACTTTGTATTCCTCTAGAATAAAATGTACATATTTTCCGCAATTTAGGATTTTTATTCATAGAATAAACTTTATAGATAACCCATTTCTTATTTACACCCCCAAGTCATCTCGTGGAGTCTTAGAAGAATAATAGAATTTTAGGTACATGTTAAGGGTGTTTTAAATAATTTCATTGTAATTCTATTGGAATTTGTTATGTTACATGTCTAGTTTACAAATGATAAAATTCCTAACGATCTTATGGGTTTTACTAACTTTTATTTTTTAATAAAACATGAAATAAATGGATTTAATGATTTGGGTTGTCAGAGTTTGGATGAGAGGAATGAATAGTTATTTTTTGGATTATAATCATAAATCTTTAATAAAATGCTTACAGATAAGAAAAAACATTGAAAAATATACCATAATTTTGGTAAATTATAGAATGATTTATTTCCAAGAAAATACATCACAGTTTGGACAGAACAATATGATTTTTATCTAGCACAAGGGTACCTAGCGGTAATAACCTCACAAAGGGTGTAATGATCTAGACCAGATCATTAATTGGGGAAGAACAACATCCCCTATTCAACACTTCGTTTGACACACCCAGGTAATATGATATTGTAAATTCACATGCTTATTATGAACCATTATTATGTGAATAAAAATTCCCATAATATTGTATGTCTGGAAATAAATCATGGAAAACATATATTGATGTATAAAAATTCATCTGAGATGGAATATATAGAATTTATGAGTTATAGCTTTAAATTTCATAGTTTCACTTTTATGTGTTTAATAATCTAGGAATCACGACCCTAATTTTCCCTATATTCTAGTCAATGGAATTAATTAGGAGGAACCGAGTTAACAACTAATGTGTGTGGAAATTTGAGGACTTCCTAAATGAGATATCCAACTTGATAGGAGAAGGAATTGTAACATCATGACTATACTTCATCAATTTAATCAAGTTGTTAACTAAAAACTAAATTCAAAGGAACTTCCAAATCCCACCTTGAATGAAAGAGTATTAATTTATAACTTTATATGAAAATGGTCCCTAATTTTAGGGGTATTCCAATCACATAATTGTGGCATAATGGAACACCTCCTTTTAGAAGGTATTCTTTATCCTTTTATGTTTTAAGGAATAGAATATAATGCATGAAAGTTATCATATAGAAGGAGAATATGATCAATGGATGATGTTTTTAAAAAATATGAATCCTAAAGAATAGATCATAGTGAGATAGTTGATGGAATTACAAAAATTAAATTCCAAAAAGAATTTTACATCCACCCTTCAATTGATGATGGAGTGGGACATTCTTTTACTTAAGAAAAAAGAGGATAAATCCATCAGGGTGTACGATGGAAAATCCCTAAGAATTTAATGATATGACTTCAAAATTTTCTATACCCCTAAATGTATTTTTGGAAACATATTTGGTGGACTGGGGACGATAATATGAAAATCCTTGTCCAATAGGGCTGTTTATAGTTACAATGATATTTTTCGATATTCCCGCAATCTTGAATTGGTGATCAGGGAATCTCATTGCCATGATGGGGGTAATAAGGGAAAATTAGATATCAATTCTGGTTGTGTAATAGATGAATCAAGCCGTCGTAATTAATTTCGACCTTATAATTGTCAAAGGTGTGGAAGTAAGTTCCTTAAAAATTTCCTAAAGGGGATAAGGAAATTATTTAGGTGTAGTAAGGAATGGAACGTAGATAGCGATTTCTAGATGTAGAAACCCACCAATGAGATTGAATGAAGGAATAATCTAGTCGAACCTCATCCCAATTTTCAATATGCTAACTATATTGAAACAGTAAACAATGTAAATAAATCCACTAATGAAGGCGTTTTTGATGAAAACCAGCGACAACGACATACTTGTTTTATAGAGAAAGGCTATACATATGCTATCACAACTACAGAGGTAGACCTTGACAAAAAATTAGTGACAAGTATGCTTTCTAATCAGTCATGAATATTGAATAATATTTTTGATTTTTGATATATACATTCTTTCATATCTTTTATGATTATTAATAAAATTCAAACACCACCATAAAGAAATAAAGTAGGGATACTGATGAAAATGGTAAAAGGGGAAACTATTAAATACCATTTATATAACTCATATCCAAAAAAAATTGGGAAGAACATCCAAGAAAATTATTTGAGAATTACTTTATAATAATTCTATTCAATTATGGGAATGGATTGAATTTATCTATATAGAGCTATGATTAATTTGATAAGGATTACCCTCTTTATGGAAAATCGCCCTCTAGATCAATATAAGTCTACGGAGGAGGATAATTTTTCTTTGGAATCATTATCTCATTAATGGATGTTATTTTCATTTGAGAAAGTATAGCTAGCTCAAATGATTGAGTCTATGTAAAAGATCATCCCTGAAAACATGCCCACTGTGAGAGAATAAAAAAATGAATTTCTTGAAGAATTAATTAGGCTTCATCTTAGTCGAGAGGGTGAATTATCTATACAGATTATACATATTGATTTTCCAATATCTAAGGATCAATATAGAATGGAATTTTGAAATCAGGGTGCTCAAGAAGAAACTATTGGATAATATAAATGAAGGGATCATACACCCAAGTGCTTCACCATGGGCACACAAATCCTCATAGTACAGAAGAAGTAAGGGGAAAAGATCCTCTCTATTTATTATCATTATCTCAGCAAGATCATGATAAATAACAAGTATCCTCTTCAACACATTTATGAATTATTCAATAAGTTAAATGGATAGTAGTAGTTCTCTATGGAATATCTCTTTTCAGGACACTGTGATGTGATACAAAAGAAGGAAGATATCCCTAAGACTGATATGCATAAAACATACGAGCATTATGAGTTCATATATATTTCATTTGGTGTCATCAATTCTCTATAAATTATAATGGACGTGGTGAATAGAGTCTTTAGGGATTACCTAACAAATTTTTTTGTAGTCCTTATATGCGATATTGTTTTCTACTCTAAAATTAACAAGGAACATGGTCATCATTTGAACTATATGAAAAACAATTTTCAAAAAAAGGTAACATTATAAGTATAGTAAATTTGAGTTATAGGTGGAAATTTTAACATTCCTGGGGCCTGTTATTAAAAATGGGATATATAAGGATCCATCAAAATGAGAAGAAATTGAAGTATGGAAAAACTAATATATAGGAGGTAAATCCATAATTTCATTTGGAAAGATGCGTACTATTTTCAATTTTGAGAAACATGTCATTATTTTCAATCCCACTAACCAAGATAACATGGATTTGAGTAATGTTTTTTGGAATGATGAATGTGAATAATGTTTTAATGAATTGAAGAAGATGATTATCGTTTCACCTGTTCTCACATAACCCATAATGGGGAATGATTTATGATAAAAAGTGATTCATCATAGAAGGGAATGAGTTGTGAACTCATGAAATTCGATAAAGTGATAACTTTATCCTCTCCCAAATTATATACATTTGAACAGAACTACCCAATGAATTATGTTGAATTATAAGTACTGATATTCACATTGATGATTTGGGGAAATTATCTACAAAGTGATAAGTGTGATATGAATACAGATAATAACGGAATCAAGTATATATTCAAAACAGTAGTCAAATATGTTCCAACGAAGGCACATAGTTACGATCAAAGATTTTGATTGTTAAATCCTTTAGAATCCTTAGATGGTAAACATAGTGGCATACATTGTAAGTAGAAATTATCTTACAAAACTATCCATGATATGGTTCTAAAGAAGATAGTATATCTTGCTCTGGAGTTTTAAATTGTTGAAGATGTAGTTTCCTATTTTGGAACCCATATATGTGTCCCATAAAAACTAGAAATATATAGGGAAATTATGGATGATTCATATATCTCATCCATTCCTATTCATTCATGAGGCACTAAAATGTATAAACAACCCAAGAAACATTTCATGTGGGATAACTTGAAGAGAGAGATTTCAGAGTTTGTATATTGATGCTTGGTAAGACAGAAATTCAAGGATAGATGATATAAGTCTACGGGTATGATGAACCCATTATCCATACCATTATTAAAATGGGAAAACAAAACCTTATATTTCATTATAGGACTCCCCAAGACGTTTATTGCAAATAATTCCATATGGGTGGTTGTCGATTTCCATAAATTTTTTCACATGATATTTATATCAAAGAATATTTATATCTTAACCAACACACTGTGATATATATAGTGTAAGTGTTAAGACTCTATGTAGTCCCACTATCCACTATTTTTGACTGAGATCATAGGTTTACCATCATGATTTTGAGTAGTATTCTACAAGAGTTGGATAAATAACTATGCTCTACCACTTCTTATCACCCTCAAAAGGATAACTAGTCTGAATGGACCCTTAAAATTGTAGAGGATATGTAGTGATAATATTCAATGGATTTACCAAGTTTTTTGAGACAATCATCTTCCCCTTGTGGAGTTTTAATATAAAAAAAGTTTCTATTCATGCATTTATATAGAACCTTATATAAATATATATGGGAAGAGGTGTTAGACTCTGAAATTGTGGGATGATGTTTGAGAGTAGAAGATGATGGTACCTGATCCTATAAAAGAAATGATAGAGATGTATAAAATAATTCAGTATCAGATAAAATAAAAATAAATATGAAAAATAGATATGACAAAAATCATTAATAGGACACAGTGTTTGACATCAAAGATAAATTGTTACTTTATATATCAATATGGATGAAATTCATGATGTTTCGGATGAATGGAAACACTAGTCTATTATAAATTGGCCAGATTGATATTCATGACCACATTGGAGATTTGGAATATCGACAAGATCTCCAACCAGACATATTTCAATTGAATGATGTGTTCCATTTATCCCTCTTGAGGATGTATATACCAGACCCCAAAAAATAACTATTTATATAGGTGTCACCATTGGATAATGGTTTTAATAGGAGAAGTATCTAGTGAATATATAAGATCACAGAGACAAGGTTATATGAATAAAGATAGTTTACATAGTCACAGTGTTTTGGATGAACCAAGAGTATGAGGAAACGAAATGTGTACTAAAATAGGAAATGAAATATAAGTACCATCAGCGATTTTAGTGTATGGAATGAAAATTTTGAGTGTAATATTTTTTAAGGAGTAAAAAATTAAACGACCCTAACATTTATAAAATAAAAAATATTTTTTTGAATGAATGAATATTTCATTATGTAATGATGTTATAGATAAAATATACAGTTGTATGGTTACTTTGTAAAATTATTTCCTATTGGATTTAAAATATCATTAAGAGTCATAACCATTGATAATATTTAAATTTACTTTTGATTGTATTACTAGTTTATAAAAGTGGTCATGAAAATTAACATTTTACACAGACGAAAGAATTAATGGCCTCAACCAGTAAGATCATACGCAATAAGGAAAATTCATCAGAGCATCCAAGGGAGATATAATCAATAAGTGTTTTCCAAGACCAATATAAAGGCTAGTTTTATTGACATAAGCATGAATTAATCCCTTTACGAATGATGTTTGGGTTTAATTAGATCACACACCAAAAACATATTTGATGAACAACCCGATGATAATCATACCATAGACACCTTTAGCTTAGATAATTTGATGTTGTAATAATGGGTTGTGCATCTAGACTTTATAATTATAAATTTTATATTTTATTTAAATAAAATTATGATTTTTTTATTCTTTTTATAAATTAATTTAAAATTAATTATAAATTAGTTTGATAAAAATTTGATTTTGATATGAAAAACAAAAATCATATTTTTTTGGAATATATTATTTCAAACAAGAAACTCATTTTGATGAATTTAATATTTTTTAAAATAAATTTTATTTTAATTAAATTTTTTAATAGAAAATATTAATTAAATATTGGGTATAATATTCTTTTTGGAGCTCACATGAAATATTTATACGGGTCATAGAAATATTACTCTAAAAATATGTATTTTTATTAAATGTGTATTTTTTATATAAAAGGATAAATAATAACACTTATAAATTTATTCATATAAAAGAATATTATTTTGAAAATCAGAATATTGAAATGAACCAAAAGTGATATTGTCATAATTTTCAGATATTTCCATATTATTGGTTAGAAATTGAATATGGTATACATATTTATTGGGTATTATGAAATAATAATGTCCCACAAGTGATAAAATATAACACATAAAATTTATTCATGATCAAATATATATTTACCCTATAAAATAATTTTTTAAGTCATTTTATTAATTTTATAAAGACTTAGTGAAACCTAAAAAATATATACAATATTCTATGTTTTCAAAATCAAATCTTTATAAAAATTTCTCAATTCATCAACACCATGGGTATTATTATATTGATATAGGATTTTAAAAATGTAAACTAATTAAAACCAAAAATCATTGGAGGAAAACATGGGATAAATATAAAATGGTTTGGGGTTTTGATTGCTTTATCATTTGTTGTCCAAAAACTAAATTTTAAAATTAATAAAGAATTATCCACTATTTTCCTATATTATCCCACTCAAAACCCCATTATAAATTACTAAAAAATATAGTATAATGAAATTATAAAGATATTCCCTATATATATCCCTCCTACAGTTCCCCAAAGATCTCAGGAATCTCCTACCAAGTTTTTAGGAGAACCATATCAAGGTAAGGGATCATCTTACTCTCCACATTATTCAAGAACAAACATTAGGTTATGATTTTTTTTCATGCTAAGATACGATCTCACACATCACTCTTAGTACTACATGTATTAATAAGCGATTGTAGTCCCCTTTATCTATCATTATGTAATACCATTTATCTTTATATAACAACACTATACTGCTGAAATTATCATACGATTTTCCATACCATATGTTGTAATTGTGAATTCTCATCCCTGTATCTTCTCAAGGGTATTAACCTTGATGTACCTATACTCCATTTATGTGGTACTTTTTTATTTGTATCCCACACTCTTTAATAATGTCAATAAATGTGATGAAATATTTCCTTGTATTGAATAATCTATGTTGAACACTTGATCTTGTACATATATTACTGGATCTATCCAAAAAAATTAATAAAATGAATTGGGTAATGTTTCAGTCTCCTGAGGAATGATTTTTGGGATTATGGGGTAATCATAATCCATTATAGGTATCATTTATCAATGTTATGGTTTCTTGTAAGTTACCCTTGACTTATGTTTATGAAATGATTTATTGTTTCACTAAATTCACATGTTTCCTTTATACAATGATGTTATATCATGATTCATTATTCCATATTTTGACACTCACCCAAATTATGGATACTTTATATTCCTCTTCGCTCGCATGTAATAATTTACATTTTTATATGATTTTCTATTCCCTTATAAGCTTGTATACATCACCTTTCTATTTTGTACATCCCTAGGTTATCAATTTCAGCCTGATAGGAATGATGTAATGTTAATATCATGTTAAGGAAGTTTTAATTAACGTCGTTGTATTTTTTTTATGACGTTATAATATGTATCTAATTTCTAACACAAATCAGACCTCATAATATTAGGGTCACATCTATGTGATCTCTTATATAATAAACCATGATAAAAATTTTATCAAGGATACAATTCTCAAATGGCAGTAGTTTTGACCTATTAAAACCACCAACCCCAGTTGGTCCGAGCCAGGCTTATGAAACTGGTGGTTAGGGATGAGGAATACTGTTTTTAGTAGAGAAACATGACCCCAAATATAGCTTGATGATTAGTTGGATGATCTTTTTCTTCCACAATTTAGTTTTAGTACTGATAGATATGGGTGTAATCCATTCTTTTCATGCGTCTTCTCTAGTTCATGTCTTGGATATTCCAGTAGAGCTATTGGCTCGCCCCTTGTTTTTGGATACATTGACCAGGGTGACTCAGGGATCCCAAACATCTATCGATAGTATTACTAAACACATGAAGATAATTTCATATTGTGGGATCTATTGGAAGTAGTGATGAGGCGTTACGTTATCATAATTGGTATTGATTATCTCTTCAGTGTTCATTACCAGATTTACTGTTCCATGCAAAGAATGCAGTTGATCCAAAGTGATGGAATAATGTTTTAATTTTTTGGGGAGATGGGAAACCTATATGAGTATGATGGGGTTATTCATACGATGATACAATTGATTGATAATAAATTTGCTAGTATTTACCTTTTAGTAGTTGATTCAATGGGCTTTCAATTCCCTATAGTGGTGGGTGAGTATGAGGATGTATTTCCAGAGGATGTGTCTAACATACGTTCTCAGAAATTTATAGAATTATTCATTTAATTACATATTAGGATTTCATCAATATCTATGATCTCATATTATATGGCTCCAAAAGAGCTTCATGACTTGCTTCTATTGTTGGGGGAATTATAGGGAAAGGGTTTTGTTACACCCATTGTGTCACCCTGGACATCCCCAGTGTAATTTTCCATGATGGTGGATGGGATTTTAATTTTTCTTGTGGGTTACCGTCACTTAACCCATGTAAATTTATATAATGAGTATCCCATTCATATGATTAATGACATATTCTATAAAGCCCCATTTTTTTCCTTTTATGGTGTTGAAATATTTATAAATATATTTCCAGGCCTAGGCCCTAAGACGACATGTGATTCTGAGTCCTGATGTACCTAGATTTAATTTTATAAAAATATTATATATAATTTATAATGTGTCTACATATTTAATTAAAGAAGATTCAATAATACCTAAATGGTTGATCATATCAGAAATCTGAGACCATTATTGGGCCAGAAATGTAGTGTTTACCCTAGGCACAACATAAAATTAGTCATCATGGGACTTTCAAACCCCTCAATCATTGGAAGTGTGTTTAAGTGTATTAATTAAATAATCAAATTGTAACATAAAAAATGGATTATAAAATTATCATCATGGAGACTGATTCCGAGGTTATTTCATAATTTTTAAAATCTTCTGAAGTGACATCCTCCCTCCTCCCTTGGTAAAATGACAACGAACATATGGATCAAGGTGAGTTAAAGCACAACGAATATAGAGAATCCTCTAGAATTCATTGATGATCATATTATTCACCAAAAATTAATCAAAAATAAAGGTAGGTCTCATATTTGGTGATTTTCACCTTTGATGAAATGTTTTAGTGGATAACATGTTATTATTTGATACACAACCCCATTAAAACCCATGCATGTTTCCATGAACTAAAACATATATTTACTTATCATGTTTTTCTAACCACGGATCCCAGTTCAGGATCTTCAGATAATAACACAGGGTCAGTAATGTTTAAAAACTATTTTTTTTCTTTTATCCCATAATTATTCAGGTCATTCACTGTTGGAACCCCCATGGTTCTCAGTATGACAATTTTTAGGTGACTCGAGCTCGATCAGGCACAGGAATACATAGAAAATTGAAAAATAAATTATTATTTTGTTAACTGAGCATAGATCTGGGATGATTGATAGGGGATGATGATAGATTGAGTGGTTTTCCTTCAAAAACATTATGATAAAAGGCAAGGGTGTGTGAAGAACGAACAATGAAACCTTCTTTGATGACTGAAGCTGTTTTCTAGTGAACAGAGGATGACGAGCACATGATTCGACCAAATATGATGTTTTTTGTTGTATTCATGGAAATATCTAATTTGGTTATTCCAAATTCAACGGATGAAAAATATTAATAAAAATATGGAAATTATTTTGAAAAATCGACTACATGCCATGTGTAGGATGAAAAACAGAGAGTTTAGCATCCGTCAACAACGTTTCTAGGGTTTGGAAAAATTTGAACGTACCATGGAACATAACTATCCCTCGCACACCTTGAACCCCTTTCTCGGTTGGAAAGACCAAGTAATCGGTCAAAAGGGAGGGGACCCTGTGTAAGAGAATATGAAAACTGGTTGGCCATATGGCCAACATCCCATGTCAACCAACATGTCGTGTACCCGATTAAAAGGACATGGGGTCTGAGAACACAAACATAGACCTAGTCCCAGTTAGTCTGGACACAACATGTTGTCCACCTACATGACATGTTCTACTATATGGGGTGGATCTTTGTTCTGACTAGGGACAAGATATAGCTTTGGATAGGGACCACATTCCATGTGTATCCCCTCACACGCCATCTTCCCCATGAACTCTTCTAAACGATGTTCGAGAATCCATATCTCCTTTGATTTTACTTGGATTTTTTCCCATGAGTAGACTATCCAAAGTGATTTTGTTCATATAATGTGATGGTTTCCTTGGAAGAAGAATTATATATAAAATGTGAAAGGTTATAGGTTTCAAACACACTTAGGGGATACCCGATGAAGAGAACAATCATATTGAATCAGCCGAGCATCCCATGCATAACCCTCCAACAGGACTGGATAGTAGAGTACCTCGAAGATTGTATCAGGATTACCCTTTAGTAGGGCCTGTCAGTGATGTTCCCAGATGAAATTTCCGAGTTACCTACCATTAGGACTGGGTAGTGTGGTTCCTCAATGTTCCAGGCATACCCTCTAATAGGGATAGGCAGTGGTGTTCCCCAATGATATTTTTTTGAATACCCTCTAGTAGAGATGTGGAGTGGCAATCCCCGATGATATATTCATGCTGTCATCCTCTAACTATGATGGGTAGTGGAGCTCTTCAATGACTCGCTTGGCATAAACTCTAGTAGGATTATGTAGTGGCCTTCCCCAATGGCATTCTTGAGAGTAACCTTCTGGATGGGATGGGCAGTGGGGTTTCCCGGTGACTATCAGAGTAGGACTTTCCGATCATACTAGGGTATCGGATTCTTAAATAGAATTTTTCTAGTATAATATTCTGAAGCGTGATGACACATGGTATGATGTAGCTTTGGACTCAAAAATAAGTGGGACGATTTCCTTACTGAGATTCCTTATTATGATGTGACCTAAAACGGTGTAGGTAAGTCACTGAAACCCATTGTGGATAGAATCATGGTGTGGTGACTGAGTCTGTCAGATTGATGTGTTATAGAATGATTCATAAGATGATGAGTATAGTTGATGGAGTTACATTGTAACTGTCAGCTACTATTATTATTTTGATGATTTTATATATGTATATCCCCATACTATCTTATTTAGGATTATTTGACCTAGTATATATATATATCCATCCTCAACAGCGACTCCTTGGGTTTTGGTTACTCTCCATTAGAAGAGGCAAAGAAGTGTGGGGTATGGCATGGGATTTTTATTTCTAGATACTCATGGTTGGACGAGTCCTCTCCATTTATATATGTAGTGAAGAAATTATGAGAAGTTATTCTTCTCACTATTTAGATCTCCCTGTGTTTGGTGGAGTTTATATCCACTCTCTTTTTGGGTTAAGTTATACTCTTTTACAATAGCTTGTTCAATACCATCATTACATCTACAGTTATATCTCTTACTACTCCCCATTCAAACATTTTAGGTCATTTTACTATGTATTTATATACACCCTCTATATTGGATTCTCCCAACATGTTTCATGTATTTTGCAGATGGTGGAAAATTCAATTATTAATTCGGATGATCTTAGGGATAAAATGTTAGACGATGTACGATGGTCATAGATTTTGGTCTAAGAGTGTAGCTCTATCAACTGTTTTACATTTTATAGTTTTCTATTAGGTTGGGACAAATTTTTGGTTGGGTGTGCATTTTTACCATTTCTTTTCCATTTTCAGTACCGTAAATCACTGCATTTATAGATCTATGCGTGTTTTTTATATTTATAGTAGTGTTGCATCTTTTATTTCCTTCAGTCTTCACTCTTTAATAGAGTTGGATGTGTGTGTGTGTGTGTACTGGTACAAAAGAATAAGTCTCCCCAAGATTAGTTATTCTTGTGGTGCATTTCGCTACCCCCTGGCTTAGAGAGGTGTCTTTGGGGTAGTTTCATAATGAGCCTCATCTTTGGTCAGGTCGTGACAGGTTTGTATAAGAGAAGTAAAATTCATTTTGATGTTGTTCGGATGTATCCCCTAAACTATGATTGGTAGGTTTTAGGGTTACAATGTCAATGTGTCTTTAGTGTGGTTCTCAAGATAGAGAATCTAGTGATGATGTGACAGACAACATATCCATTCACTAGGACCATGACTAACTATTTTTAAAATCATTATGCTGAGACACTTTTGGCAGAGATCAATGGAACATGAATTATATTGGATCGAGACTTTGATTTTCCTTCTTCATTTATCTATCCATTTTTGTCAATATATATATATATATGCTCATCTGATCATTGTACTCCTTGATAACTTTCATGATGCCTCCACAACAATATCAAACTGGGATACCAGCTATAGTTCGTGAAGATGACCCTAAGAGCAAAGTGGCCATAGTTAAGGGTCCAAAATGTTACCCCCTTCTCCCTGGTGGATAGTTATTAGAACCTCCACATGTTGAGAAATAGTTAGTCCTAGTATAAGAGGATGGAGACTTGTACAGGCTAAGTGAACACTGCGAGTTCTAGAATTAGAGACCACTAAAGATCCACAGCAATCCAAATCCTCAGGTAGTAGAGGATTTTCTAGATCTTCTAGTACACATATTCAGACATGTCTCATCAATGATGGATCAGATGATGTATTTGTCAAAAATCTTATTCAATGTAGTGGGTGGTCTTTTGTGGATAATAGTTACATAGATTTACGATGAGTCGACACTCACAAGGGATAACTTTGAGTAACTATTGAATGAGGATAAATACCCCTCCTAAATTTTTTCTGTTCAGATATATGAGATTATAGAGATTTATGTGGGATGGATGAAAGTGGATGAGTATGTGGAGTGGTTCACATAGCTTACTTTCTAATCACATGACATGATCCATAATGGGTACTTTTGGGCATAGAAGATTGAAAAGGGACTTCACAGATAGATCTGATCATTTAAATGTCCCTTATATAGCCCCACCTATGTAGGGGTATTGGAGCAGGCACTTGTGTTAGTGAATTTCTATCAGAGGGACACCTGGTAGCTGGTGATGGCAGTGGGCGCAATAGATCTGAGTCATCTACAACACCTGGAAGGTTTGGAAGATCTCATAATTTCTGACCCTTTCATAAGAAGGCTCTAGATGATGGTCGTATAGGGCCATGATTGCGCAATAGAATAGAGAAGCCTATAGAGGGACACTACTTTACTAGTTAAGGGTGAGGTCTCATGGAATGGGATTGACTAACCAGAATTGATACGTAGCCTAGGAAGATAGTAGATGGACCACCATGGAATAAGAAACATCATGAGGAAGGATCTCTCATGTAGAGATAGGGTGGTCCATAGAGAGATGTAGATGGAATTGGACTAGGAAAAGCTATAGGTGGTGGAAGACAATATGAGATCCTTCTACTGCCATCACTATATGGCCCACATCAGGCTTAGAGAAATGGCGTTCGAGGTTGTGGATTAATGTAGGCTTTGGATATCTACAATCCCAATACAAATTAGATGATTCTAGGTATGATATGTGTTTTTGTACAATTTACTCATCATTAGTAGAAATAAGATAGAGTTACTCCTTTATCTGTTGGCACCTCATGTGAGAGATAGAGCACCCAGTTAAGACACTATCATATCATCTTCTTCATGAGGTTACTACAAGGAACACTTCTTCTGTATATGTTATATGATAATGTTTCGAGCTATCACTTGGTGGAGAGAGGTTCACATCAGAGCACATTTTCATAATTATGGAACCCTATGATTTCATCATGGGTATGGATTGGCTTTCCCTAGTTTGATCCCATATTGACTATCTATACAGACTAGAAATATTCCTACACAATGATGGGATGAGATTTTCATTTTTTTAGGTGATAGAGATATCATGGCTGGAAAGGTGGATGTAGTTGGTTGGAGGTCGCAGCCTATCACCCGTCATTTAGTGAGTTTAAACCTTGGAAGATCAGACTATTTAGTTATTTGGGTACCTTCTGTTTTGAATTATTATATAGAAATCTTCCCCTAGGCTGTTCTAACAATGCCTCTGAGGCGGAGATGGAGGTTTTCATTGACACGGAACCAATGAATTCCTTTATATCTTCTATGGAATATTAGATAGTGCCTACCATGTTTTGGGAGCTATGGTTGTAGGTTGAAGACCATCATGGTAAAGGTTTCATGAGACCCATTGTGTCCCCATAAGTGGATCTAGTGTTTTTTGTGAAAAATGAAGATGGTGGATTATAGATTTTTGTAGAATATTGTCACTTGAACCATGACATGATAAAGTAAATGTACCCCTTTAGAGGATTGGTGACCTCTTTGATCAGTTTTCAGGTGTGATATGGTTCTCCAAGATCGATCTCAGATATGGATACCAGAAGATGCGGGTTTTCAAGAGTGGCAGTAAAAATTTGTCATTCTGATGTCACTATAGACACTAAAAGTTCATAGTGATACATTTGGTGTGAAAAATCACCCATCATATTTATGAATTTTATTTACAAATACTTCCATAAATAAATATACTAATTTGTGTTTTTCATCATCGATAACATACTCATCTACTCTGCAATAGAGGAGGGGCTTAAAGACCACTTAAGGATAGTCCTTGATTTTTTTAGAGAGCCTCATCTTTACATAAAGCTATAGAAATAATAGTTATGGATACATGTGGTTACCATTTTTGGTAGTTTTATTTCTGAACATTTTCAAACTATAAATCTATTGAATATTGAATAATTTCTTTCTTGGGAGCCTATCAATAATGTATGAGAGGTGCAAAGCTTCCTTGACTTGTAAATGTTATACCAAAGGTTCATGGAATACATCTACAGAATCAAAGCCCATTTAGACCCACTAATATAGAAGGGAAAAATGATTACCTATTATGAAAAATTCTAGTGGGCCTTTGAGGAGTTTTGGTAGAGGATAATGAGTGCATGGGTGTTGAGACTACTAGAAGAAGGTGTAGGGTTTATAGTGTATAGTGAATCCTCAAGAGATGTGATTGGTTCCGTGTTGATTCTTTGGAAAGTAGTTAATATATATGAGTTGAGATATTTGAGACCCTATGCGCATATCTAATTGAGTCAATAACTAGAGGTTGTAATAGTATTCTTCACTATGAGCATGTGGAGATAATACCTTATGGGATAGCACTTTATGGATTAATCGCACCACCACAGTCTGAGGAATGTCTTCACTCACAGAGACCTTAACCTGAGATAGTGACACTGGTAGGTGTTCTTGTAGGACTACAACATTGAGATAGTAAATAATATTAGGAAAGGAAATATTTTAATATATTCCCGTAATATGAATTCACATGCTTACTTCTTATAGGAAGATTCAGAGCAGGTGTCTTCTTTTTGGATGACCCTTGTTGAGCAGGAGTGTAAACGTTTTCTTCAGTCGATGGTCTTGAATCCGTCACTCATTGAGGTTGTGAGAGAGTCTCATCATTGAAATATAAAATATGTTTTCTTTCATTCTAAAAAATAAAGAATAGATTAACTAATGTGTATTTTTAAGGAGTTAATCACAACATCGTGTTCTTGGGGTGAATAGTGGTTCTAGTCGTGATGCCAGAATTCCACACTTCTCTACATGACGTACATCCCTTTGTGGGGAAGATATACATAGATCCTTCATAGTAGTTTTTCTAGTTCTACATGAGTTGATTTCTAGCTAAGTTCATCTCTCGATGCCTCACCTGTCAGCAGGTGAAGGATGAACACCTTTTTCCAATAGGTATGTTATATCCCCTTGAGATTATGAAGTTGAAATGGGATGACATATCCCTGGAATAATTTACAGGTCATCCATGCATAATGGAGGCCCATGAAACCATTTGGGTTATTTTTTATCAAATTATGATTTCAACACACTTCATTTACATCAGGGAGAAGAGTTTGGTCGATTGTTTGGGGTATTTGTATGTGCATGAGATCATTCATCTTCATGGGGTACCCTAAAAAATATTCTTTGATCGTGACCCATGGTTTAAATCACGAATGTGTAATGGACTATAAAAGGCATTCAAGACACAGATGAAGAAATCCACAATCATTCAACCCTAGACTGATGGGAAGACCATGTTCACTATCCATGTGTTGCAGGATATGCTGAGGGATTGTGTGTTGGACTTTGGCCGGTACTGGGTAGATCACTTCATGTTGGTGGTTTTCTTCATACAACCACAACTTGCACTATACCATTGGAATAGATCCTTTTGAGGCCTAACATAGTAAGCCATATAGGTCACCCTCGTGCTAGATATATATTGGCGAGTAATCTCAGGTGGGATAAGAGGTTGTTCAGACAACAATGGAGAATGTGATGGTCATCCAGGAGTGGATTAGGTGGACCGAAGTAGAAAAAAACGTAAAAAGATCTCCTTGTAGGACTTTTGAGTTAGAACTGGGAGACAATGTATTCTTTAGAGTCTCCACATGATGAGGAATATAGAGGATCAGTCAGGGAGGTAAACTTTCCATGTGCTTCATTGGGTTGTTCGAGATGGGGCCAAGGGTTTGCGAGGTTGGCTACCACCTCACCCTACCCCCAAGGATATAGTGGGTGAAAAAGGGCGTCCACATGTCTCAACTGAGGAGATACATGCATGATCCTACACATGTGGGTAATTAGGGTGAGATCGACATCAAAGATGGATCCACCTTTTCAGTGCACTTAGTGGCGTTCGAGGACCGACAAGTTCACACCTTGAATGGATGGACCATACCATTGGTTCTTGTGATATTGAATCATAGAAACATATAGGATATTTCCTGGGATTGGGAGAGACAAATGAGGGATAAGTATCACGAGTTATTTTCAATGTTTTTCTTTTTAGGTATAAATATATTTATGAATATAATTATCTAGAGACCAAATTTTTTACTTTTAAAACACTGAAATATTTGAAAATATATTTCCAGAGCTAGGAGCTGATATAATGTGAGATTTTCGAGGAACTGTGTTTCTTCAATTAATTTGGAAAAAATATTAATTATTTTTTATATTGTGTGCACACAGTTAATTAAATAAGATGGGATAAATAGTAAATATCTTTCAGATCATAAATCTTAGACCAAAGTTGGGTCCAAATTGTGGTTTTTTACCTTTGGTGCAACATAAAAAGAGTTAGAATGGGATGTTCAGACCCATCTCTCATTGGTGGTGAGTTAAAGTGGTTTGAATAAGTATTTTTTAATTAATTAATCCATTTTTATCCTAAACTAAAATGGTTATAAATGTATCATCAAAACAAATGATTTCATGGTCAGATTATAATTTCATGAAATTACTCATGAGAGCTCCTCCCACCTCCCTATGAAAAAAAAGACGAACCTCTGGATCTAGGTGATTTGAAGCAAAATGAATGAATCCACTCCTCCTGAATTTGTTGACGAGCACAATATTAACCAATGATTAATCCAAAATAGTAGTATGAGTCATATTTTTGGAATTTACACCATTTATTAAATGTTTTTGTGGAATGATAATAATTTTTTGATTATCTCCCTCATTGAAAACCATGAATGTGACCAAGGACTAAAACATTGATTTATTTCACTTTTTTTTTTCTAAACACGGATAACAATTCATGATCTCTGGAAAAGAAGGCTTATCTGGTGAGGTTTAAACCCCTTATCATGGTTCATTAATCCCATAATAATTCAATTTTTATCTTATAGAACACCCATGGTTCACAGTTACATAATTAGTAGGTGACAGAGCTTGACCAGGCACCTGAATACACAACGGATTGATAAATCATTAATGCTTTAGTAAACTGAGGAGATATTTGGGGATCTTTCAAGAAAATGATGTTTGATTGGGTAGATTTTATTCAATAACCTACTGATCAGCGGAATGAGTGTCTGTGGAATGATGACTGAAACCCTTATTGGTGGTCGGAGCCATTTTCTGGGGAATGGTGGCCGACAAGCATGAGATTCGGCCAGATCTGATGTTTTTGGATAAATTCATGGTGATATTTAAGGCGGATGTTGTAATGACCCAAAAATTAATTAATGAAAATTCCTCTTGGTCTATTAAATGTCTTCTTATTGTTATGTAAAACTTATTCACTTATTTGGTTTTATGATTTTGATTTTAAAATACAGTTATGAATTGTGACCATTGCTAATATAGTCATTGAACAGTGATCAAATGATTAGTATTAATATAGGGCTTTAACAAATCCAATTTAGTCAGACAAAGGCAGAGATGGCCTAATCCAGTATACTTTCCCCATGCAAATCCCATTTATCAAAGCTCGGAAAGGAGGTGGTGTCATTGGGATTTGATTTTGACAAATACCAAGTCGATCTTGAATACGTTAAGCTAAAGAAGAACCTCCTATGAGAGAAATGGAAGTTGATAGAGATTACCACTCGAGCAATGTTATCTGAGCCACCAAAAGAGTATGTCACAATTGTGAAACTTACCCTAAGGTCTTATGTGGGTGTTTTAAGGGGTTATGTTACAAAACCCTTGTACTATGATTTTTCTACATTAATCTTGTATATATAATATACATTTTTATTATTGTTACTTTTTCAATAGTTTTTAAATCCCGAATAATATTTTTAGTTAACATTCAACAAGGAAAAATATCTTGAGGAATTAATGGATTCCTGAATTAAATAATATTTTAATAAAATGGTCATATTATTCTAAAATTAATTTTTATTAAATATAAATGATCGTATAGTTTTATGAATACAATTGTAATTTTTATTAAGGTTTGAAGGATATTTTTGTCAAAACCCATGAATTTTTTATAAATGTTAGTTTTTATTTTAAAAGTAAAGATTATCATATTTATAAAATTATTTATATAAAATGAATATTATTTTGGGTATTAAGACGTCAAAATTATCCAATGATGAATTTTTCATAATTATCTGAGATAGTCAAATTTTTTGGTAAAAATGAAATACCATTTAAATATATAATGTGTTTTATGTCATTATAATGACCCAATAGTGATGTCATAAAAGGGGATAAACAATATGTTCAGACAATATATATTTTTCCATTAATATAATGTTGTTTTGGTTTTGTTTGATTTATTTTACAAATATTTAGTGGACCCTTCAAGGCATATAAAGCATTTTGTCTTCTTAAATCGTTTTCCTTGAGAGTGTGACTCACCTCCACATAAGAAACCCTATTATTTTAATAAGTTAGGCCATTGGCCTTATAAAATATTTTTTTCCACTCCCATTTAGAAAAAACCAAGGTCAAAAACCATTTCCATGTTTTTGGTTCTGATTAGTTTAATGTGTTGTGTCCCAAACCTAAATAATAATGAATTCCCTCTCCTTTCTTATATAATCCCACCCAAGCTACCACTTACTCTTGACTCAAATCATTTGGATTTCAACCAACTCATTCCCTCCTATCTATAGTATCCTTCCAATTATTCCCAATATCCCATGAATCATATCTCAAGACTCCCCCAAGCTTTTGGGATCACACTTCCAATTAAGGGAATGACACCTCTCTCTTTTTATCCAAGTTTCTTAATACCATTATTCCATTTTTTAAATTATAAATGTTGTGGTATGATTTCTCACCTCCCCCATACTTCCCAATTTATATTTTAATTATGAGATACCTCTTTCTATCTCATTAAATTCCTATTCTGTACACCCATTACCATGCCGAAATTCCGTAAGTAATTTCCCACTCGTTATTTACATTCAAGTAATTATTCTGTATCAAGAATCTAAATTCCATTACAATTGTTTGGATATGTATCTATATGTCCCCTAATCTCCATTTAATGTAAATAAAATGATAAAACCATTTATCTCTCATTAACCATTTTTATGAGTTCTTATGTCACGCCGTTATGCAGCTGAAATTGTACCTAGATTTTCTAAGCCAAAGTCATTGTGTAGTGGCACATTTCTCTATCAAGGGTATTCAACTTTATGAACACTTAATTATTTTTTACAGAGTTTCATATATTATTTCCACACTAATTTATCATGGAATAAATGATGATATTTAATAAATCGATGTTTTATGATCCATGTGGCACACTTATTCATGAAATGAAATGATTATGAAGGGTGTGCCTGGATAGCGCTCCTTGTATTGGGTAAAGTATTGTATCATGATACGTCATGTGAAATGGGTTTTGACTCATGATAATTCAATTGAAATGAGGGTTTTCTCATTCTTCATGTGAAATGTGGCTTTACACATGATCTATGTGCAATGACCCTTGGCTAATGCTAATTACACATTAAGCATTGTGGCCAAATTTCCATGTTATGATTATCATTCTTTATCATGCCTTTATGTTCATGTTTCTCTTTTTCTCCATTGATATTCCTATATTATATCAAGTATTGTATTCATCATGTTATTCCATTTTTATTCCCCCACTGGGATTTATAGCTCACCCTTTTCTTATGCATGTCCTCAGGTTAACCCATGCATTGCTAAGTACGAGGGAATGTAGTGGTCATGTAATGGATGTTTTAAATAAGATGTTGTGTTCAATGATTTATATTGTTATCTAATTTTCATAATCCCCAAAGACACTAGACCTCTCAATATTCTATGTTGTATCAAGTTAATTTTTATTTAATGAATCATTTTTAAGTGTGTAATAAAAGTAGGGTTGTTATAGTTAGTATAAGAGAATAGGTTTAGTTATTTTTGGGAATAGGATTAGAAAACCATAGTGAAGCCTTAGAGACCAGACTAAGTATAATGAAGATATCCCTAAGTTTTTGGGGGTATTTATTAAGTGCTTTATCAAGAACATACATCTCTCTCTAGATACGTGAAGGTATAGGCGGCTCTGGAACAAATGTACCTAGGGGTGAAAACCCTGACAATGAGTTACGGGCTTGACCCAAGGTAACCTGGAACATGACAACGGGCCTTATTGCACTCTTTATTACGACACTCCAGGGGATATGCTTGGGTAAATTAACCGGTTTAGTATGAACCATTATTAAAGGAATTTTAAAAAATTCCTCTAAGAATACATGTTAGAAAGTAGATCATGGATAACATATATTGATTCTTATAGATTCATAAGTTAAGGAAATAAAAGTAATTTATAAGTCATCAGTTTTTTTCTTTGGATTATCCTTTATGTGTTAACCCTAACTATTGTTTTATTCCAGGAAATTGCTGGTAAGAGAAGGAATCGGGCTAACAACCGATGTAAAGATCAATGTTATGACTGTGCTAATGAAATTCCCAATCCTATTGGAGCCGGAATCATGAACATTGTCACCATTATCTCTCAATTAAATCAATATATGAATTGAAAAATGGGTCAAGAGGACCGTTCAACCCCCCTAAGAATGAACAAGTCTCTATCGAGAGCTTCATGAGACAAAGGCCTCCTACATTTAATGGATCATCTGATCCCTCAATCACTGAACAATGGATCAACTCCATTGAAATGTTCTTCTCCAACCTTCAATGTTAAGAACATTAGGATGTTCTCCCTGATGCTTATAATATGGAGGGTGATGCTGATCAATGGTGGAAATTGATAAAAAATATGATGGATGAGGTGGAGATCGAGGCATTATAATGGAAGGATATCCAAAATATTTTTTAATAATATTTTTTACACACACTCCATATTAAGAAGGAAATGGACATCTTTTCCCTCAATCAAAAATGACGAATCTGTTGGAGAATACGAGGAAATTTTCACATGTCTTGGATGATACGCCTATGGCTTTTTCATTACCCCTGAATTCAAGGTTGACTGCTTCTCTAGTGGGTTGAAGCCTAGCCTGCGGAAAGCCCCGGTGATCCGTGATTTTGGTAGCTGTGAGGAAATTGTCTGATGTTCCCTCAAGGAGAAAAAATAGAGATCATAAAATGTAAGGGGTATCATGGGGATAAGCAGCATAAGGTGGATTTTAATTCTTCCAGTCCGATGGATAAATCCAATTGTGATAAGAAGATCCATCACCCTAATTTCCAATGGTGTGGAAAGAAGCACCCATGAAATTTCATGAAGTAGACGAGGAAATGATTTAGGTGTGGAAGTGAAAGACACCAAGCTGTTAACTGCCAACAAGAAAAACCCTGACTGTGACAAAGAAGAGGAATGATCCATTAGACTCTCAATGCATTGTTCATTTCTTCAACTAAAAATAAACCGGGCATCATGAAAATCAGTTCCCTAAGCCATGAGTTTTTGGAGGCAACCAACAATCTCCAAGGGAGCAAGGGTGGGCCTTTTCCATCACTACCACCAATGTGAACCCTGAAAATGAAGTTGTGACAGGTTCACACGTTATTTATTCAAGAATAGAGAATTTTTATTTTGATTCAGGTTCTATGCATTATTTTATATCTTGAATGTTTCATAGAACAATCCCAACACCACCACAAATCATGGAAGTAAAGATGTCGGTTAGTACATCAAAAGGGGATGTCATTACCCCCCATGAAAATAGCTCCTCACCTATCATAATTTGTGGATTTAACTTCCTGGTGAACTTCATCACACTCCCCATGGTGTAATTTGATGCACTTTTTGGCATGGATTGGCTTTCCCTATATATAGCCAACATAAATTTCGTGAGAGGGAAATCACTCTCTAGGTGGAGAATCGACCCCTGATTCTGTAAAAGTGACAGGAGGAAGATGAATCTTCATTAGCTTCATCATCTCAAGCATGGATATTACTTCTCCATGAGAATGAATATCTGTCTTAGATTATTGAGTCTAAAGAGAAAACCATCCATGAAGACATGCTTATTGTGAGGGAATTCACTGAAGTGTTTCCCGATAAATTGTCTAGACTTCCTTCTAGAAGAGATGTTGAATTCTCAATTGATCTTATACCTGGGGATTTCCTAATATCTAAGACTCCAAATAGAATGGCTGTTGTGGAGCTTGAGAAGCTGAAAAAAATACAGGAGAATCTGGATAAAGGGTTTATATTCCCAAGTGATTCACCATGGGGAGCACTAGTCCTCTTCGTCAAGAAGAAGGATGGGTCAATGCACCATTGCATCGATTATCATGATCTTAAAGAAATCATGATAAAGACCAATTATCATATCCCATGAATTGATGACTTGTTTTATTAGCAGTTTGGAGCACAATACTTCTCCAAGTTAGATTTGTGGTGGGGATATTATCATGTAAGGGTGAAGAATGAAGATATCCCCAAGACTACTTTTCGTACAAGATACGAGCACTATGAATTCATAGTATTGCCTTTTGGACTGACCAATGCTACCAAAATATTCATGGAATTGATGAATAGAGCCTTTAGAGATACCTTGAAAAAATTTTGGAAGTATCTATAGATGATATACGAATATAATTTACAACCAAGGAGGATCATGAGGGTCATCTAAGAGTTGTACTAGAGACCTTGTGAAAGGACAAGCTCTACGCAAATTATTGAAAGTGTGAGTTCTGGTTGAAGGATCTCTCATTATTGGTCCATATCATCACATGAAATGAGATATATATGGATCCCTCCAAGACAACTGCAATAGAAGGATGGCTGAGGCCAAAAACGGTAAATGATTTCTGTAGCTTCTTGGGGTTATCTTGATATTAGTGATGATTTATGAAATATTTCTCATGATTTTCCAACCCTCTTACCAAGATAACTCAGAAGGGATTAATGTTTTCATGGAGTGATGAATGCGATGAAAGATTCAAGGTGTTGAAAAATAGGTTTATCACTGCACCTGTGCTCACATTACCCGCAAGTGGAGAACTTTTTTGGGTATTCAGGGATACTTCAAAGAAGAGAATGGGTTGTGGGTTGATGCAAAATGAAAAATACATTACCTATGATTCAATGCCGTTGAATGTTCATGAGAATAATTATCAATCAAATTATCAAGAGTTGGATGTGGTGAAATTTGCTTTAAAAATTTTGCGACATTATCTATGTGGGGAGAAATGTGAAATATATATGGACCAAAAAAGCCTCCAGTATATATTCAAAAAGAAAGAGTCGAATATGTGCCAACAAAGATGGTTAGAGTTGATCAAAGACAATTACTGCTCAATAAATTACCACCTAGGTAAAGGGAAAAAGGAGGAGGATGCTCTAAGTTGAAAGGACCCAACGATTCTCTCATTAATGACAATTGAGAAGGATAAAATATTCATGTATTTGAAGAATAATGACATGGGAAACAAAAATAAGGGAACATTCTCAATCCTTTAATAATTGATTGATCAACCATCTCTTTTGGAAAGGTTAAAGGATTATCAAAAGGATGATATGAAAATTCAAAAGAAAGTGGAAGATATCAGAAAAGGGAAATCCTCAGTGTTCAATGTTAATGAAGAATCAATTTTATGATTTGGGGAAAGACTGTGTTTCATCACATCCGGAGCTGAAAAAAGTACTTTTCGATGATTCACATGGTTCGAATTTCTCTATTAACCCAGGAAACAAAAAGATGTATCAAGTTATTTGAGAGAATTATTGGTGAGATAATATGAAGAAGGAGATCACTAAGTATACATCAAAGTGCCTGGTCTATTAGAAAGTGAAGGAAGTGAGGCTGAATTCAAAGGGGATGATGTAACCATATACTATACCAGCATGGAAATGGGAGAACATCACTAGGGACATTGTCACTAGACTTACGAATTCATCCAAAGGAAACAATGAAATCTGGGGTTTTGTGGATCGTCTTCTAATGTCTACACAATTCAATGCAATTTGGGAGGATTTCACATTGGATCAACTGGCACAGATATACATTAGTGAAGTTGTAAGGCTGCATGGAGTACCACTGTCTATTATATTTGATTGAGATCCAATATTCACATCTATGTTAGGGAAGATTATTCGTCATGCTCTGGATACTGAACTGAACATCAATACAGCCTATCATCCTCAAACTGATGGACAATCTGAGCAAACTATTCAGACACTAGAAGATATTTTAATATCATGTTCAATGGACTTTAAAGGAGGATAGGATCAACATCTTCCTCTAGTTTAATTCTCTTATAATAACAGTTTCCCCTTAAGTATCCAAATGGAACCTTATGAAGACATATATGGGAAGAGGTGCAGAACACTGACATGTTGGGATGAAGGCAGTGAGCGTAATCTACTAGGACTAGAAATGGTCGATAAAATAGTGGAGTAGGTTAAAACCATTCTGCAGTATATCAAGGTATCCCAGAGTTGAAAGAAGAGTTATGCAGACAACCATCAATGTGACCTTGAGTTTAATGTTGGAGACATTGTATTTATATAAATATCTACATGGAAGATATTCATGAGGTTTGTAAAGAAGTGTAAGTTACGTCCTAGGTACATCAGCCCCTTTGAGATTCTTGATTGTGTCGGGGATGTGGCTTAACGACTAGAACTTTTACCTACCATCGCCAAAGTACATGATGTCTTTCATTTATCCCTCTTAAAGATGTACATACCAGACCCTTCACATGCACTCTCTTCATAGGTAGTACAGCTAGGATATAATCTTTCTTATGAGGAGAAACTGGTAAAGATATTAGATCGTAGAGAAAATGTTCTATGAAACTAGACAATTCCCCTCTTCAAGGTGTTGTGGAAATACAAAAAGTTTGATGAAGTGATGTAGGAATTGGATGAAGTGATGATGCATAGTTACCCATATTTGCTTTATTATGGGGAAAGGAAATTTTGAGGGAGAAATTTCTTAAGGGAGGAGGATCATAAGGGCCCAAATATTCATTAATGAAAATTCATCTTGGTCTATTTATATGTCTTCTTATGGTTATGTAAAAAAACATGAACATATTTAGTTTTATGTTTTTAATTTTAAAATACTGTTAATAATTGTGACTGTTGCTAATATATCCATAAAATAGAGATCACATGATTAGAATCAATATAGGGTTTTAAAAAAATCTAATTTACTTAGACAAAGGAAGCGACAGCCTCATCCAGTAGACTTTCCCCGTACGAATCTAATTTATCAGTGCCCAGAAAGGAGGTGGCATCATCGGGTTTCTCTCTTGTCCAGTCCCAAGCCAAGATGGAATACGTTAAGCCTGAGTGGAACCACCTACAAGAGAAGTGGAAGTTGATAGGGATTACCACTCGATCAACGATATCTGAGCCACCACAAGAGTCTGTCACCACCGCGCACCTTACCCTAATGTCTTATGCGGGTGTTTTATGGGGTAAGGTAACAAAAACCTAATAATACAATTATATAAATTATTCTCTTATTAGGAATATACATTCCTTTTATTATTGTAACTTTGTAAATATTTTTTAAAGAAAAAATAGTATTTTAGTTAATATTCAAATAAGAAATCCACTCTGATTAATTAAAGGATTTTTGAATTAAATAATATTCTTATAAAATATTATTATTATTAAATTAATTTTTTTAAATATAAATTATCTAATAATTTTATGAATTAAAATGTAATTTTTATTATGGTATGAAAGATGTTTTTGTCAAAACCCATTAATATTTGATAAATGTATATTTTTATTTTAATATAAAAAATAACAATATTTCAAAAATTATTTAGATTAAATTATTATTATTATTGGAATCAGTATGTTGAAATTATACAATGGTTAATGTTTCAAAATTTTCTGAGACAGTCGAATTTTTGGGTAAAAAATAAATACTGTTTAAATATATATTGTGTTTTATGACATTATAATGAACCAATAGTGAAATAATAAAATAATATAGACATTAACATCGGCCAATATATTTTTTACCATTAAAATAATGTTATTTTGTGTTTGTTTTATTTATTTGACAATGATTTAGTAGACCCTTCAAGGGTTATAAAACATTTTCTCTTTTAAAATTATTTTCCTGGAGAGTGTGACTCACCTCCACATAAGAAACCCAATTATTTTAAGATGTTAGACCATTGTTCATATAAAATATTGTTTCCCACTCCCCATTGGTAAAAACCATTTTCCAAAACCATGGCTTGGTTTGTGGTTTTAATTATTTTAATGTGTGGTGTCCCAAAGCTAAATAATAAATAATTCCCACACATTTACTATATAAACCCACCCAAGCTCCCACATCATCTTCACTCGAATACATTAGAGTTTTACCAACCCATGACCTCCTCCCTCTATAATCCGCCCAAGGCGCCTCAAGATCCCAAGAAGCCTCTCTTAAGCCTCTCCGAAGCTTTTGGGATCACACTACCAAGTAAGGAATTCCAACAGTTCCCTTTTCATCCATGTTTCTTAATGTTGTTATTTCATTTTATTTTCAATTATGAATGTTGGGGTATTATTTAAAACCTCCCCCAAATGGGCCTATTTATGTTTTAATGATAATATCCCCCTTTATATCTCATTAAATGCCTCCTATATACACCTGTTTCCATCCCGAAATTCCGTAAGGAATTTCCCACTCCTCATTTGCATTCAAGTAATTATATTGTATCACGAATCAAAATTCCATTAAAATTGTTGGGACATGTATCTATATGACCCCACTACTTTCCATTTCATGTAAATATTATGAGACATCCATTTACCTCTCATCAACCATTTTTATGAGTTATTATGCCACATTATTATACTGCTGAAATTGCATCGCAATTTTCCAAGCCAAAGTAATTGTGTAATAAATACCATGCCCATTTACCTATCAAGGGTATTCACCTTTATACACATTTACATAATGTTTAAAGAGTTTAATATATAAATTCCACACACTTTTATCATATAATAAATGAAGATGATTAATTATTCCTTGTTTTATGATCCATGTGGCACACTTATGCATGAAATGAAATGATTAAGAAGGGTTCACCATGATAAAGCTCCATTGCATTGGGTAAATTATAGTATCATGATATATCATTTGAAATGGGTGTTGAATCTTTATAATTAAATTGAAATGAGGTTTTACTCATGCTTAATGTGCAATGGGGGTTTACTCATGCTCCATGTGCAATGATCCCCGCCTCATGCTACTTCCATGTTAAGTGTTGTTGCCACATATCCATGTCATGATTATCATACTTTATCATGTCTTTATGTTCAAGTTTCTCTAGTTCTCGATTGATATACCAACTATTTAACATGTATTTTATTCCTCATTTTATTCCATGTTTATTCTCTTACTTGGCTTTATAGCTCACCCTTTTGTAATGCATTTCCTTATGTTATCCCATGCAATGATAAGTACGAGGGAATGCTGTGGTCATGTAAAGGATGTTTTCAATAAGATATTGCATTCTATGCTTTATGTTGTTATGTAATGTTCTTATTCTATAATGGCACTATACCTCTCTATATTCTATGTCATATCAAGTGAACGTTTTATATAATAAATCATGTTTAAGTGAGTAATAAAAGAAGGTTTTTCATAGATGCACCATATTAGAATCATGGATGAATATTTAGATACATATAGATGTCTTTTAGAAAACTCAACTACACACCATGTGAATGATGAAAAACATGGCATGTGGCCTCCCTTAGTGGCGGTGCTAGGGGATTGGATAATTTTAGTGTAACATGACATGTAGCACTGCATCACATGATGTGTTACCCTTTCCTACATAGAAAATACATATGACGTGTCACATGGGTAGGGACATCATGTAAGAGAACACAGAAAAGGGTTTTCCACACAGTCGACATCCCAGGTGGACCATCATGCATTGTACCAGTGTACATGGACATAGGGTCTGAGTAACCAAACACGACTACATGACACATCCCTGGTCTCGGATATTCAAGACCCGACGTGTAGTCTACCTAAATTGTGTGTGATAATACTTGGGGTGGATCTGTGTGCCATATAGGGACACATCAATGATGTGGTTTGGGACCACATGCTGTGTGGGTCCCCTCACATGTCATGTTCCACATAAGCTCTTCTGAGATATCTTCAAACATATGTATCTCTAATGCTTGAAATATGATTTTGCCCTGCGAGATGCCTATATTTTGTGTGTTTCCACATAGAAAATTATTATTCTATTATAAGTTGATTTATATATAGGATGTGAAATTTTATAGTTTTATAACACACTGAGGTGATACTAGATGATGGAAGCGACCATACAAAATCATCAGATCATCCCAGGAATAACCCTCCATTTGGGATAGGCAGTGGAGTTCCCTAAAACTAGTATGAGGCATGCCCAATTGTATAAATGGGAGTTATTTTTCCTTATTTATCTTTCTATGTTACCATAAATTAGTACTGGGAAATGGAGTTCCATGTAGTTCTAGGCTTACCCTCTTGTAGGGCAAGGTAGTGGCATTCCCCAATGACAGTTCTAGGGTTACCCTATAACAAGGATAAGCAATGGAAATACCTGATGACATAGTAAAGGCATAACCCTCTTGATGGGCTTGGAAATGGAGTTACATAATGACTGACTGGGCTTACCCTCCAATAGGACTAGGTAGTGGCAAACACCAATGAAATTCTCGAGCATAACCCTCCAGTCGAGCAGTGGATTGGAGTTCCTTAGTGACTATTAGAGTCGGACCCTATGCTCATACCAGGGTATGGGATCCATACATAGAATGGTTTCCCCAAAAATGTATAACATAGTGATGATACATGGTTTTACATATCTTTGGACTCACAAGGAAGATGGATGCTTTCCCCATCGAGGCACGCCCCTATGATGTGACCTAAAATAGTGTGGGTGATTCAGTGCTGCCAAATGAAGATTGTATCAAGGTGTAGTGATTGATTACCTTAGGATTATGTTTTAAGGAGAGACACTTGTAATTTTTTTGGAATCGTTGATATAATTCCTTTGGAATGGTAGGATACCCTTTTTCTTGGACAAAGATATGAGATGGAGATCCCCTTACTCTCTCGTTTAAGCTTATTTGACTGGGTATATATATATATCCTTCCTCAGTACCCACTCCTTGGGGTTTGATAACACTTTTTAAATAATAGGAGAATAAATTTAGGGTATTCTACATGCTTTTAGTATCTATCTTCTTTTGTTTTTATGAGTCTAATCTATTGCTATAGGTAGCGAAAATTCAGTGAGAAGGTCATCTTTTCACCATTTCAACCACCTTGTGTTTGAAATATTTTAACATCACTCTCTTATTGGGTTGATCTATAATATTTTACTATACCTTGATCTATCTCCAACATACCTCTTCATTTGTACCTCTTAATGCTCCCATTTCTCCCTTTTTTGGGAATTCTACTAGTTATGTATATACTCACCCCTGCATGAGCTTCGCCCAACACATGTTGTATCTTTTTTATGTTTTAGGCAGGTCAACCATGACATCAGAATTACATATGGGATATGGGGTACTTAGACTACATACAGTGATCCTTGAATGGGATCCAGAAGCTTGTATCTCTCATCAATTTTATGTTTTAGATTTTTTTGTCATGTTGGGATGTATTTCTTGCTGAGTTTGTATTTTCCCCCTTTTTCAGTTTTTATAGTACCATAATTCATAAAGTTTATAAGCCTATGAATGTTTGGTTCATTTATAATAGTTTCTCCAATTTTATTTCTTTCCCTCTACACTCCTTCATTGAATTTTTTTTTGTGTTTTCATGCATGTACTTAATAAGAGGCCTCCCATAGTTTAGTTGTTCCTTAACAACACATCTATACCCCCAAGAAAACGGAGGCAAGCATGGTATAGTTGTGGCCATATCCCTTGCTTCGGCTTGGTTGTAATGTCTTTGATCAGTTGAGAGGGTCAAACTAGTTATTAAATATTTACCATAGATCATGCTATGAACATATTCAAGTACGGTTTTAGGAGTTACCGAATATGGAATTCCGAATTTTCAATAACCAAAATGGTTAAATTGTGATGCTATTAGGCATGATGAAATCCTCAATACTATTCAGGGGACTCAATAAATTTCTATATGAACCTTAATTATACCATTTATTTATGTACATAATCGATTTAATATTAGCTGACTAGTAGTTTAAGGAGGAGCACATGAGACCCTTGATGATTGTCCTGGATATACTCTCAAATAATTATCCTTATGGGATGCTCTCAAAGTCTCTATTTTGGATTTAGTAGGTCCAATTTCTAGGAATGTCATCTCAATAGAGGGTTTAATAGTGTTACCTGGAAATATTTATGCAGTGTTATCTTGGGAGACACCCACGAAAATGGTGGTGGTTTTGATCTTCTTTGGGTCAGTTAGATAATATAAGTGATTCATGTCCAATATCCTCGGTATCAACACCTTTGAATTCATTTAACCAGAAGGGGTTTTCTTTCATTTATATTTAGAAGTGCATGTAGGGTTATTAGGAGTTGTGACATTATTGACAAGAACCAATATTTTATTATTTTAGTAGAGGGTGTCATGTACGTAGTGATTTTCAATGCCTTAGAAACTGGAATTGTTTTTGTTCTGATATAGAGGTAGCAAAATGATGACTTATGGATCACTAATGTTTATATTTCATGATAAACAGTACATGAACCCTGATATAGAGTTTTTAGTTATGTCCTCCTCCCTGAATATATTATGAAAATACCTTATTGGTGGTTAATTTATCATCTATTTTTACAAAAGAAGTTTAATGTATATGTTTTCATATAAGTATATTAACTTGAGAGATAGGTTATGGATATAGTTCCTACTGAATAATGATTTTGAGATATTCATTACTCTTAATAAGTGAAATACTGTGTAATATTCTCCTGTAATGATATATTTCATACAATTTTTTCCATGTATTCAAGGAAATTGTCATCATTGTAGTTATCCAAAGTGGATGAGGATGGTGAAACATATCTATAATTGGTGGTTGTTACCCCACCAATTATACAACATGTTAGGAAGGATTAGAATGTATATATCAACTATGAGAACTTATGTGATCATCTACCAACTGGACATGCTCTTGATAGATTTTATGAATGTTGGTATTTCATCATCCTTTTCTAATGTTAGACGAGGTTACCAGTGAAATTTCACGATGAGGTTTTTTTGGATTATCAAACATTCCCCTTAGTGAAAAATAATAGTGTGTTATCTTTGTAATCAGACCAATAAATGAAATTTCAGTTGGCTAGAAATGAAAAATGTGTTAGTAGAGTTTATCTCTAAATGCATCACTTGTCAATTAGTTAAGGTTGAGCACATGGTTTTAGTAGGTTTGTATTATCCCCTTGAGGATCCTGAGTGGTAGTGGGATGATATATCAGTTGAATTATGTATGCGGTTACTAGGATCATATAGAGGAAATGACTGAAACCTGGTGATCATAGATTGACTCACCATTTCATCATACATCCTACTTATCTGAGATCATATTTTAGTATAGATCAGGGGACACCATTACATGATAAAGAGATTTCATCTACACAGAGTTCTCTCAATTATTTTTTAAAACCATGAAGATTTTTTCAATTCATGATTATAGAGAGGATTTCATAAGGAATTTGGGACTTTTTGGCATTTTATAATGAAGTTTCACCTCCATAATGATGTACATACTGATTTATAAATATAGGTTCTATAGGACAGGATGTATGTAGTAATGTTTCACTTTGGATGTAATTTTTAGGATCACCTATCCTTAGGGGAGTTTTTACAAATAAAAAAACCATTACATCATCATTATGGATCCATTAGAGGACATGTAAGGGAAACCTTGCAGCTCACCACAATGTTGGAATGATCATGGTGAGTAAGAAATCTGGTCCAATAGTTGGTATGAGCTATGATAGAAAAGGATAATATCATTTAGAAGATGTTGAAGACTATTTAGATCCATAATATGTCCAATTTGGAGAAATGATAGTTGCCTTTAGAATTTGGGGAGCGATAGAATATATTCTTTAAGGCCTCACCTTTATGTGGATTATAAAAATTTATCTGGGGTGGAAAACTATATTCAAGATTCGTTATACCATTCTAGATACTATATGGGGTTGGTGGGGTGGTGTACCACAGAACCATACCATAGTAGTTAGACCAAGTACAATACATCCTACATTTGTCACAACTAAGGAGGTATGTGCATGACCCATATATGGCAATATAATGGTGTGAATTAGACATCAATTATAGAGTTACATGTATAGGGTACATGGCAAACATTGGGGATCGATAGGGGAAGATCATTTGTGGGAAAGAGATTCCTTTGGTGCATATATACTGAAAGCACTAGAATCATTAGATGATAAAATGGAAGTGGTAGAACCATATTCAACCTCATTACCCATATCATTTTAATAACTCTTTTTTTTATTTTCGGGATGTAAAATCCAAAGGTGGGGAGAATGTAACAACTGTTGTATTTCCAAGTAAATATTTTGGATATATCTAATAATATTTTTAGACCCAGACACTGAGAAAACATGAGATTACAAGGCTTGGTGATCCTAATAGTTATATCATAAAAATATTAAATTTATTAATAAAATTTTCAAACATGATTCCTGAAATAGTTTAATATATCATAAATGGGGTCTCATAGGGGAAATTTTATGGTTTTCATTGAGTTTGGAATGTGTTTTTTATCTATTTTGTGGCATAAAAATCATTAACATTGGGTTTTTGTCATTTGAACCATCATGGGAGAAATAAATATGTAAATAAATATATTAATTAAATTTATAATTAATGATACTAACCATGATATATTCAATAAATAAGTTGTTATTACCAATTTTTAGCGATAGCCGCATAACCTTTAGATTGGAGAGAGGAAATTTGAGGAATGTTTGGTGAATGACAACGATGAATCAATTGTCATTATCATCAAAAAAATTCAATGATATTCCCAAAAAAAAGATGTAGATTTATTCTGCATTAATGATTGATGCATCTAGGGGTAGGGTATTTTTTTACTATGTTTTATTTCCCAGTTTTCTATCCCACAAATAATAAAAATTAAATAAACTAATAGAATGATTTCTGATTCAATCAAGTTTCATAGGTGGAAATTTTTATCTTCATAGGTTATAGAATATTGATATTAATTGTTTAATCCCCCACTAGCATTATATCCATAAGAAATCAAAGCCAAAATGAACTCATCCGAGGTTTATTTACCATTTATGAAAATATTAATTTCTCCCCTGTTTTATTACACAATCATTTTCATTATTTTATTTGGACTAAATTTCAATTAGTACATGGTATTTGATTATTGTGTGAATCTTATTTAGTGTAATATCCTACTACTGTGGGTTTTGTTTTTGTTCAAGGGTGAGATAAAGGCATGACAATAACATAGGAAAATAAAATGCTGATTTGGCCAGATCATAAATTATGGTTATTCATGGTTTGATGTATGGGTGATGGTTCACCACATTAGTTATCAATTCTATTGTGGATCATAGGCTTTAATCCAATGAGTGGTGATAGCGAGGATGGATTACCCCAAAACCCAAATATATCAAATTTTTATTTTCATCGATGGAGAAGAAATCAAAATAATGTGTGGAGAACCCAAGGAATCTATAAAATTATGCATTACATGGTGTGTAACCTGAATAAATCACTTCATGTGGGGCCCTAGCTATATATCTAGGGTTTATGTGTGATGAAAACTATCAAAAACCATGTGACCCTTCCCTAGAAAATTGGTTTGTATATCCATGGATACACAACAAATAACATGACCAAGAACATATACATGGGTAGAGTACATGGGAATTACCTAGTACTTGGTAATGGCCAAGTATATGTGCACAACCATAGTACATGGGAATGACCAGGTGTATATGGGTACAAATAGAGGATCATGGTCAAAAACATAGTAAGGTCTAGGAATTGAAGTACACATAATTTACCCTCCATACATGTTGGGTACTTTGCCATAGATGGCTTAAATAAAAAAAATTATTTAGTATATTCTTTTTTCAGTTGACTAATATTACTTAGTACATCCCTATGAGGGTATGGTGCAACATTACATCCTTGACATAGTATAGTGGCCCCTCTTTGGGTTCTATATCAAATAAGGATCATGGTATACAATTATGAACCCTTATTATAGAACCTCTATGATATATAAATATTAAGTAGTGTTTGTGTTATTAACATGAAAAAAATATATAGTGTTTTAATGTTCAACCAATAAAATATCTATTAATGTTTGTATTGCCCCCTATTTGTCCTGGGAGTCATTCCCTACTTAGTTTTTAAGATATTCATAGTTCTGGTGAGTACCTTCCTGGTGGATCCATTAAAGAACAACCTATCATATGAGTTTTATCAAAGAATGCATGGGTCATGGAGAATATTCTCCAAGAAAAATATTCTCCATAGAGGCTTGAGTAGAATATTTCAGCTGGAAGTGTTGGTTGAGACCAATTAGAGAATAGTTTAAGTTTATGAGTATATCTGAAATTATGATTCCAATGTCTCTAATATTGATGGCATATATTGGGTTGAGATGAATACTCGTGAATCTGTATTCTTGGTTATTTAAGGGTTTTTTCTACTAGGTATTGATATATTCACCAATGTATGAGCTATTAATGAACATGTTGAGTCAAATTCAGATGAAAATTCATTTTATGATGTATGAGGTTGATCGAGATCAGGAATAGATTAGTATTGGGATAGACATACCAAGGTTCTTACTTGTGTTTCGATCGATATAAGTACCATTCCATTGAGCAAGTTAGTATATTTGTAGTGGGGGGGTTATATTTGGACCTATATCACTTTTAGTAATTTTTTCATACTTTAGTTGTGATATTATATAACTATGTATTTATTGGTATCAGTTATACCTTACCTTCATCATTGTTTGGGCTTACATATATGTGTGTGTGTGTGTGTGTGTCCATAAAGGTACTTAGGATAATGCCTCAAATATGTGGGATATACTTACTCAATGCTAGTGACCAGTCACTATCCTAATGGATGTAGTTTGGGTGTGGGCCCACATTCAATATTATCATCCAAATAGCCCCCAGTGGGTTGGGTTCTGATAGACAATACTCGTATTGAGTGGGATGAAGTGCCTAATGTGTGTATGAATTTCAGACAAATGAGCCTACATGTGTGAGACAAATCTATAAATTATGTCAGTAACATTTTTCAACAAATAGAGTCATTGAAATTTCATGTATATATAATAGAGACCTATCCTAGATGAAAATTTAATGTTGGATGTGGTTGTAGAAATTTTTTCCACATTTTAATGATCATTCTCTTACCTTTAAAAATACCTTAATTATCAAATTTAACTTCCATAATCACATTAATTCCTTGGAATATCAATGGAAATTGAGTAAAAATCCTACGTCACCTCTAGGATGCTATAATCCACTATGAATGCTAACTCTGAATATCATGCTAACAACAATGAATCATTTAACTGCTATCGAAATGGATAAGGGATCTCAAATATGTCTCCTTATAACAATATGAAAACTAAAATTTTCCATGGGTGATTCGGGAAGCTTTAAACTTGGTGGACGTTTTTATATTATAATAAATAGATCTTTCCATGATGATGGAAGCTCAAGTCCATTCTCGGTGATAAAGAATAAAAAACTTGTATGTCGAGACTGAATGATGAAATTATTCTTGACTTTGGATAATGATGAAAACATTTCCACCACCATGATCATTGAAATGGAAATTTATTGGATTTTTCAACACATATATTTCAAGTAAAAAGATATGATGAATTCGATATGGTTCATGACTTGATCATGTTTCCTGAGTGCATGAGTTAGATGATGAAGGAAATATAAGAGAAAGTTACAAGATAATGGTTTTATAACAATGTATCTTAAAGAACGTGATATTGATTAAGTATAAATCACACATGATTATTTCATGGAGTATAATTTTTTGGCTCATATACAACATTTTGGAAAGAAATTCTGACATCATGAGTGTTGGGATTAAAATTGTTGATTTATGATGATGAAGTGATAACTATATACATTAAATAGAAAATTAAATAGATATAGTAAATATTCCACAGAATTTTAAAATGGTAACCTATAGATTTAGATTTTTAAAGTATCATGTTGTGGAGGAGGATTGATTAATGGATGTTCGATGTTGCAATTTTTATGACAAGAATGATTTAACCTATGATGATATCATAACATCATCCTAATTAATGTGAGAATGTTGGAAAGAAGATAAAATTTTGTTTTAAATGGGGTTTTTAGGGACAAAAATTTTATATTTATGTATATGGGGAGCCCTCATCTATATGAGGGATTAACCACTACAATAAAAATCTTCCGAAATGTTCTCACAATTTTAGATTTGTTCTAGTACTTTTGTTTACTGTCATTTATTATGTTACCACAAGTTTAAAATTATAATAAATTGTTTCTCTCTCATTTATCTACTTTTCATCATTTTTTTATTCAATTTATATCTTCTCCCTTATTCAACCACTCTTTATCTTCACATTATAATCTCTAAATAGACACAATGGTGAGTGACTAAAATAAATAATCAATAAGGAGATGAATTCGGTAAATGAAACCCAAGGTTCTTGAATTTTTTATTAATTGTTCCTATCTTGTTTGGGTTTATTCAATTATTAAATATATTGAAATAAGTTTCCTTCTATATGGTTATCTAAGGATAAACATCTTCTTATTATCTATTTTTTTATTCTATAAAGGAGGTGAAATTGTTATGTACTTAGTGGTGGTTGATTTCACTATATATCCATAATCAAGATATATGATAATGCTCTCACATGAAATGGAGTTTCTTTATTATGTCTAAAAAATGTAATAATTTCATATTGAATTATTACCTGAGATTATTCTCTCGAGTGTATTTCATTTCAATGTTTACGAATTCATTCTATGTTAATTTAATATAATGGCATAGGCTTATCATACATGGACATTATATCATTTTTATGACTACTCCTAAAAATAATCTAACACATGCCAGAGGACTGTAATAGATTATTGTCTTTGGAAACATGGAAACAAGAACAACTGGTCCATAGGTAAACTCAATATTCTCCTTTAATGATCTCCATAACTAGAACCCTTTATATATATATTATACTTAATAAATTTCATCAGAACTTGGGGAAAGGAAATATAAGAAAGGGTGATTTAAGATCATCAATAGGTGTAAAAAATGTAGATATATAAAAATATCATAAAAATAGGGGTAAGAGAACATTAAAAAAACATTTCAAAACCACAACCCGCATATCAGATATCCTAATATTATGTCATATAATCATGTTCACTAGTTAAAAATACATGAATAATAATCGAATCAATGAACATGAGACATGAGACCATCACATTGGATTGTGATATAATTTTTTGGAATAAACATAAAAATTAAAAATAATTTTCATTTTTATAAATGATCATTTCAAATGTAATCATAATGAAATGGGTTCACTCCCCAAACTATCATAGTATTAAAAAATCACTCTAGTGACTATCATAGGACACAGAGTCCACTCTCCTTTCTAGTCATATCTATCTCATGAGATATGAATTGTTACCCAATGCATTAGAGGTACATATAGGTCCCACTTCTCTAATAATTAAAACCGTATTTATGTGTCCCATAAGATCATAAATCATTCATTATATCATAACAAATGAAATAAAATGTGTTTCATAAAAATTTATTCAAGTGATAAACTATATAAAAGATATAGGTTTGAAGATAATTTCATAATTTCATCATAGAACAAACCATGGAAAAAAACCTTGGTTTCATAATAATTGGATTATGGTATAATCATTGGATTACGGTATAACCATTGGAAGACATTGTTAATATCAATATTTGTCATCATAGATGGATTATGATTTTGATCGGTCATTAAAGAAATCATGAAGAAAATATTATTTGCCCTCTAATAATCACTTTTTCAAACATAAAACATTTTAAAATATTTTGATTTAAAAAAATTTAAAACATATAAAGGATGATTCAAAAAAATAATGTTCATGATGATGAGATGTTCCATAAATTACATAAATTTTCAAACAAATATTCCTTTCACATTTTTCAGTAAGATACAAATGGTTATTTTTTGGAAAATGACATGAATATTCATTTCATTTCTCAAAAAATAAATAAATAATGTTAAAAATGTTTTTAAAATTAATTCAATAGTAATTAAAAATTTGTGAATTTATTTGGAATAATGGTTATGAATGAAATTATATTTCTGAAAGAATAGATAAATAAAGTCAAATCTTCTTAAAAATAGTTTATAAATTATATGAAGTACCAATTTTTGTAAAATTGTAATATTAAATAAAAATATAATGAATTAATAAAGGGAAAAATTCCCCATTTTCATAAGATGTGGATCATAATTATTTATCATCAGAAATATATTCAAAAACAATCACAATAAACAATGAGATTGTAACATAAATTCATTACCACATGGATAACATTTAATCCTACGACCAATGAAAGAAAAAAATAAAATGGAACATAATATATCATTATTATAATTTAATTAATTATATTACATGTAAAATGATAGGTATATACCCCTCATTAAATCATATAGGTTTATAACGTAACATACATCGCAAATAAGGCTAATTGAGACAAAAATGTCAAACCTTAAGTCTAGAATTCTATCAAACATAATAAAACCTCATATATGATGAATATAAATAAATTATATACCTATTTTTTAAATAAAATATTTATATATTTATATATCATTACTTATTTTATTTTTTATGACATTTTATAATCAATTGATTAAAATTTCTATGTTAAAGTTGTGTTTTGGGTAATAACTGCATTGTTTTTCATATGTGTTTTTTTATTTTTGATCCTATTAATTAGATCATTGTTTAATAATTTCAATAATTGTTTCCAAGAAATAAATATAAAATATAATCATTATAAATATGTTTATAGTAAAACAATTAATTTTGCGATAGAAAATGAAATATATTATTCATGGAGAGGTTGTGGGGTACGTACACATGAACAACATATCCATTTACATATAGGAATTAATAAACGGAAGGTAATTGATATATTAAAATTAAAAAATAATTTTGATTTCAATTATATAGAATATTTTTATAATAAACATACTTATTTCCTTCAATGTAAATTGTGAATGAATCAGATCGTTTCCCAAGGTGGTAGTTCGTCGTACACCTGAGTGATGTTATCGCATTCCAAAAAATAGATATTATTAAGGTATTTGCGATATAATTACTTCCGAATTATAAAAATAAAATAAATAAAATATATAAATAATAAAAAAAACATTATTTGTAACTTTTGTATTTGTTAATGGAAAAATGAATGACATCAGTTCATGAGGCAGTAGTCCACCACACACATAAACGATTATTTCATAACCCATTTGATGAAAGTGAAGATAGTTATAGATTAGAACCTTAAAATAGAAAATATTAATAAATTTAAGATAATTATTTTATGAAATAATAATGGTACAATAATAATTTAAGGATGTTCAATCATAAATAAAATAAAAAATCTTATTGATGAACATTACCTCTTATTCCGATTTCATCTAAAAGATTGCACCAAAATCCTTCCTTGGCTGGATTTTTGTTTTAAATAAGGATTTTAGGATGATAGGATTAAATTATTGAAGTAAATCAGATAATTATTTTTATAAAAAAAATGGTTTTGATGTGTGAATAAAAGTGGAGAAGTGGTGGCCCTTATAAAAGTGGTGAGTGACCCAGATGTAGTTTTTTAAAATAAACAATTCTACCCAGGTTTTTCTTTCCAATAGGATCTAACAATGAATTATTCTAGATAACATAAGTGATAAGGTAAAAATTTCATTTGAAAATGGTATCTATTAAGGATTTTGATTATTTTAACACTTACCATTTTAGTTTGACCACCAGTAAACATATTTATACCTAATATGCGGTAAATTAATTTCAAAATTTTTATTATTCATTTTGGTAAAAAATTTAGTTGGATTTATTAGATAACATAAATTATTATGATTCCAAATATGAAATCCATTTTCCCAAATTTAGTTCACATAAGTGTAAAAACTAAATTTTAAATTTATACAATAGACATGATGAGAAATCATATTTTTAAAGAGAACATGATCAAAAATTTATAACGTTTTTATCACAAATTTCATTATGAAATTGACTCTAATTATGAAAATTGAATTATTGGATGTGTAATTGAACAAATTTTACTTTTCAACCAATATAAAATATAATTTAACTTTATAATTTTTTTAAAAAAATTTACCAATTATAATTTAATATTTTTCACTATCTATCATAAAATTAAACTTTTTAGGATTATCCCAAAAAGTCACCCTAAGATAATATTAACATCCCGATATAAAAATATAATTTATAATTTCAAATAATTTTATAAAATTGTTAAAAATTAATTTCATTAATGTTAATAAAATGAAGGAAATTTTATTTTTCTTTTAAAATTTCATATTTGAAACATATAAAGGCTTTACCAAAAATTATGCACTTTTTTATCAATATTATTTACTTATATATAAAAACATATGATGAAAATTGTTAGTCTAGATATTAATATTCATACCATTATTTTTAAAGCTTAGGTCATAATGTACATGATTGAATAACTATTCTAATTATATATAATGGCCTTGTTAAATTTCAGTATCACGTGTACATGAAGATAACCCCATGTTTCATGTAGATTTAGCATAAATGGGTGTTGTGTGTAATGTGAGATATCATAAAAACTTAATTTTATTAAAAAAAATTTAAAAATAACAGGTTGTTACATTCTACCCCTCATAATATGAATTTTTACATCAAAATTCGTCTCTTTGATACAAATAAATGAGGATACTTCGGCCTCATCATATCATTTTTTTAGCAAATAGATTCCGAAAATTTGTGGTTTCACCAAAATAAAGTATGGTAGGGGAGTTTTATAATTTTAGGTAACACTCTCTATATAGTCCAAAGTATACACTAATTGTTCCTCAGTAGAAAGATTTTGTTATAGTGGTTTGACCCATATGTTTAGAAATTGTGAAGGTTCAGTTATGTACTACCATAAGTGAGATACATAGAACACATCATGGACTTGAGAGTGGTTTAGTGGAAGGAATAGCTGATATAATACCATCCAGAAACAATCAATAATTTTAAAGGGATTGATATACATAGAGATTAGTTCCCCTTTTATCCCAATATATCAAAAGAGTTTTATCAGTTATAATTATTAGAAATTCCTTTAAACCAACGTAGAATTCAAGATCAAGCTAGTGATTATCAACATTACTTTTGTACCAAATCTGGGCTATAATTATGTGTTTTTAAATGGAATTAACCTTCTATAACATTTATTTATAAATCTCAAGTCCCAATAGATTTAATTCGTTAACTTTATTTTGAAAATTTAGAGATTCACATTTCATTTCATAGAGGGTTTCCTAAGTATCAATTATAATGCTTGAGTTAAAGATATTTTTGTGAAGAAGCTCATTTAGATGAAGATATTGATTCAAGCAACCTTATATATCCAAATAGTTCGATATCAACGTACCCTCTAGTTTTTGAATAGATATCTTAGACTAACTCTCTATGTGATGATTATATGCATTGCTAAAACTCATCTTTATATAAAGATCATCCTAAATAACATTCCATAACATTATGGTAGTCATCAAATCATGATCATACACAACGAAATGTTCCACTCCATGAAACATTGCCGTTTATTTAATCCATATCCTGTAAAGATGATATAGAGAGAAGTCTTCTGTAATAGAGATGAAATGTGCTAACATAGTATAGAGATCTATGAAAACCCATTATTAATTATCCCCATTAGATGTTTTGGGTTGTCTAATGACAATACAATGATGACTTTTTTCCATTTCTATTATGATATAGGTTGTGTATGTAACATCCCCTTGAAATTGTTTATGTCATCCTTAACTTGTTGAAATACTAATAACCAAGATACAAAATATATGAGATCTCTCTTCATGCCACCTTGAAAAAAATACTATTTCAAATAAATATTTATCTTCTTACATCCTAGATGAATAGAGAATAAATAACTATGAGCTTACTCTAGAAACTTCCTCTTCAAATATGGTATGAACGTAACACATAATAAAATCTTAAACCTTATCATTTCATAATGATCAAGGTTAAACTGAAGAATATTTATAACTTTTTTGTAACTCTACATCTCCCATATTCGCCTATTTAATTATAATATTAATATATGATTTGTCATTCAATTGAAAAAGATACTATTTTCCCCTTCGTTCGATATTTCCAGATCCAAGCATTGTAAATCTCCAAATAATGGATCTTTTGAAATCCTCGTAATGTAAAAGCCAGAATGATCCTTTAAATGAAAAATAATCACATACCAATCTCTCTCTCCCTACATGGTATGTTATTTATAAATCATAATCTTTAGTCCTATTTAAAAATATTCTTTGGAACACATTCAACTCCTTCTATGTGAAAATATGCATTAAAAATTATATCATTGGTATATATATTACACTTTTCTCTTCTATGGGATAATTTAAGAACATGTGAACTGACTAATATTCCATTTAATTCCTTTATATTTTTCTTACATTCAACTATCCAGAGGAACTTGGCTCCCTTATGTATTAACATGCTTAGAGGATTAGATAGTCATGATAAATTCACTAAAAAACATCAGAAATATCTATCTTAAAATAAACATATATGGATATCAGTAACCATGGTTAGTCTAGGGTAACATTCAATAGCCTCTATCATTAATAGATATTTAGGTATATTGTATCATGACATTAAATGAACAAAAAAGATATATTTTTTAGTGGAAATTCAGAACTTCTAAATTTTAAATACAGTTTATCCCCCCATAGGATGTTTCGTGAAATTATCAAGTGATTTTTATGCACTTCAATTATCCTTATGTAGATAAGAGTATCATATATAATGACTATCAAAAAACGATCAAGGTAACATCTAAATACACTTTTCATTAAATCTGTGAAGATAGAATGGGAAATAATTAAGAACAAATTGGATCAATATAAATTCATAGTGTTCATACCTAGTATGGAATGTCGTCTTGCGTATTCCTCCTTCTTAAACCTCAATTTATGATATCAAGAACAATGTAATGTCTTGGAGAAGTTTTGATCATTATATAGTTGATAAAACAAGTCTTAAATATATGATAGAGGAAACATAATCTTAATGGTGACCATTTTCATCTTCTGATAATCTATGTAGAGCCTCATTGATCCACCTTTCATTATAAAAACAATAATTGGTGCCCGATATGATGGAACACTTGGAAGAATGAATCCATTATCAATGATTTCCAAGAGTTTCTTCAGTAATTACTTCACCTCAACCAGTTCTATTCTATAGAGAGTATTTGAATTTTTTTTGATACTAGGTTTGAATTCTATTGATTACTAAATTTCATGTTCTGGTGGATGTCTAGAAAACTCTTTTAGAATGATATTGAAATATTCCTTCACAAAAGGCATATCATTTGTTTCATGTTTTTACTCAACCAGTTCATATAAAAACCCATTATAAAAGAGAATTAACAACCATAAAATAGATGTGATATCCATAGAAACATCACACTTATTATCCCATTAATATATGATCATTTTTTGGTTTATAAAATCAAATTTCACTTCCCTTTATTGAAAGTTTTTGTGGTATTTATTTAAAGAGTGAACATCCATTCATAAGATAAAATAACAATAAAACCAAGTAATAATGAAATGATTTTCATGAATTACATTCCTAAAAACATCAACCTAACAGGAATCATGAAATTGAGATGTTATCCTCATACCATTTAGAGTTTCCAATGATAAATCTATATCTAATCATTTGGGTGGAATCCTAATACCCTTATATAATTCATCAGATATTAAAGAATGGTAAGATCCACAGTCAAATAATCCTTTAGAGTTTGTAATGTGGATTGTTTGATTACCTTTGTAATGCCCCAACCCCAGAAGCCCAGACCTAGTGTATCATTTTAATACATTAGCATGATTACAAGGAATTCATGTCCTGAATGACCGATTAGTTTAGCTGTCTTGGAAAATAGACTACATACACAAACATAAAATTAGAATTTCAAACATAAAATAAAACATAGATAATCCTTTTATAATTCCATTATTCTTCTAGCTTAAACCTGTATATAAATCATAATATACTTCTTGGATTCTTGGGAAAATAAAACATTACAAAGTGGTGAGATCAGATTCTTTGTAAGGATAAATGTTATAGCAGATGCTATCATAAATAATCATAAACCTTTATGGCAATGTATAAAATTGAAACAAAATCCCTTTAAACATAAACTTTATCATAATATTTAAAAGGTAAATAAAATAATTCCATTTTCTTATTCACTTGGATATTATACTTGTAGACTAATCACATGTATCATTAACAACTAATCTCATAATGATGGAATGCATAATGCTGGATATATTAACCTCACTATCAAGACCTCGTGCTAAGACCGTAAATATAAATTTTTTCAAGGCCCTATAGCAATACACTAGTTTATTTAATAAGACCTACCGATGCATCAAGGGGCTATAGCGCGCCCCACCCCTCACTTAATTAGTCCAATGCATTCCTTATATGAAAATTTTGAACCATAACATAAAAATTCGTATTAAAACTAGCATGCGAAATGTCAATACATTAACCATAAACCATGAATGGTATAAAAAATAGCACATCCACAATCAAATATATCATAACTAATTCTATAAAATATGGAAGATTATATTTTTATAAATGAACATCAATCAATAACAATATCTAGTAATGGATGTTGACATAGTTGAAAATGATTAGTTAAAATATTTGAGAGAAATATCAATTTTTCATTAAATAAATTAAATGTAACAAAATATATAAAAGAATTAATTTAAAATATATTTTTGAATCAAAGTGTCCCATACCACTTTGAAACTTCTGAAATGAATTAACATTTTGAATCATTCATGTTCGTATAATTAAATCCTCAATACCATTTTCAAAACATGGATATTAATGAGAAATATTTAGAAGAATAAATATTTAAAAAATTTAAAATGATATTTTAGTCAATGATTCCCTTAAAAGTAACCTTTTTGAATACTCTTTCATGATACCTGGACATGTATGATAAATATTTCCTACTAAATACTTGCACGTAATCAATCTCTGATAATAATGAGATGGAGGAATTAACCCTTCCCTTGTACTTTCCTTTGGTAGAGGATACGTTTATCCTCCTGTATAATGACCATAGTATATTATTAAATTATATTAGAACCATATTCATATTTATGAAATCATAATTGATTCCTTAATGTCTTTATACTACCCATTTAATAATAATTTCAATTTTAAAATAACATTTTGTGTAATAATCGCTTTCTTTATCATACATGTTTTAACATGTTATTCTTGATCGCAACACATATATCATGATTTAATTACATAAATAATATAAATTTTTTTTATGTATCATATATATTAATAATATAAATATGTATAATAGATAGATACATGAAATTTAAAACGCCATTTATGGAGATGACAGACTGTACGTACACAGAAACGTCGTTTTTGTTTTCATATTGTACTAAACCTAAGTAAGTGAATGAGATATATATAAACAGATATATATATATATATCCAGTATCACGATTTTTCCATATATTAAATATTTATTAATAATATATATTTTTATAATCATCTTTTAATGGTGAACGTGGAAATGAATATCATCGCGTCATGGAGACTGTAAGCTGTACGTAAGCACGAGTGACAATATCATTCAATTTATGGTGAAATAGTATTTAATTGGATGTTATATTATATATAAATAATCATTAAAATGTTATATTTATTATTTAAATCAATTATACTCATTATTATACCCATCCAAATATTGAAGTGTTTAACAACAAACTACACCACAACGTGGAGACAACAAGTCGTATGTTTGGGCGTTTGGTGACTTTGTCATTCATAGGATGGAATGAATAATTTATATGGTTATACCGTATTTATAATAACATATCATTTTTTAAAAGGTACTGGAGTTATTATTTTGGTATGGAAACAACAAAGAAAGAGGAAGTGGAAGAAGAAAGGAATTTTGAAAGAGGTGATGAATTAATTACCTCTTCTTCGGGTTCTTCCTATTGATTTGAGAAAAGGGAACATTAATTTGGATTTTTAAAAAATGTAAGTCCTAACGTTTGAATTTAAGGTAGTTTGGAGGATATTTTATCAGGGTTTGGCTGAGCCAAATGGCTTTTGAGGTGTTAATTTAAGAGAAGGAGAAGTACCCTTTTATAAGAGAGGTGAAGGGCACATTAAGAAAAGATTGGAATGTTAATTTATTATAAAATAGTTTTTTGGTTACTAATACCTCCAAATGGATTTATTTCTTGGATTTGGTGGGAATGGGAAGAAATACTCTCATCCAATATGTTTTAGACAATTTTATGTCACAATATTAACCTGATCTATTTGATTTAACTCTTAGTTAAATAGTTTAACTTTACCATTTCTTCGTGTATTTTTATATTAAATAGTTAATATAGTTACAATAAAATGCCAAGATAACCACAACTGGTTCATTTATTACATATCTAAAATTATTCTTTTTGGAAAAATCATAGAATTTAAGGATTAATATATCATTTATTAATATAGTATTTGTTTTGAAAACTCATGTATTTCAATTGTAACACTATTTAGTATTTGGTTTTTTTGAAAGATATAAAAACTTTATTATTTATAAAAAATACATTTAATCATCCATAACATGTCATATTTACCTATAATATTTGGAAATGGAATCAATAGATTAAATTTACATTTTTTTAATATATATAAGATCAATTATTTTAATCATTCATTATTAAGGTAATTAATCTATCATCATTATGTCAAAAGTAAATTTAATTATTCAATGTCTAAAAATGATAAATAAAATACCATGATGATGGAAATATTTTAAAATTTCTAATGAATATTTATAGTTGAATTTATCTTATTTATAACTCTATTGTAAAAATGGTTTAGTAGTTAAAATTATAATTTAACACTTTAACTCTACTATAAATAAAATATAATAAATGCCCAAATCTAACCCAATTGAATAAAAAAAGATCGCAGTTTTGTAATAAGGTTTATTTTGTTCTAAAAACACTTATCCAATAGAATTAGGACATGTTGGGTGGAAATTTTGTATTATTATAATCTTATTTTTACCTTTAATTACCATATTTACTGTTAACCGTTGTAAATAAAATTCAAAAGTTACTGTTCACCAAAAATCATTTTCATCTTATTGAAAAAAAAATTACTTACCAATGTCAACAATGTCTCTCGAATTTTTTAAATTCAATTCACAGAAGCAGTTAAATTATGTTTTATGGAAATTTGAAAATATTCCTACAAGGTATGTAAAAGGCATTAAAATGTTCAATAAAATTATATATATATAATATAATTATAAAACAAATTTGATGAATTACATTGGAATAAGATAGGTAATATATAGCTATTTTAATTTAAAATAAATTTAAATTAAAAGTATATATTTAGATAAAAAATTCAGTTTTTATATACTATATAGTATTTTCTGTATTCATAAAAAATTGACTATTTTCAGAAAAATAACAAAAATTAAGACTATTATAATTTTGATATTATGAATTAAAAAATGAAGCCTATTTTACCAAATTCAATTAATTAGATTTTCTAAAATTAATTTTTTTTTGTTCACAAATGGACATAAACAATATTTATTTTAGAAAATAGTTTCTCAAAATATTTAACTACTTTAAGAAGACATATACATTTCATTATATATATGTTATATTTATATGAAAACATTATAAATAAAATTTATAATTTATTTTATACAATTCATATAATAATACTTAATTTATAAATAAATATATCATTTAAATAATTATAACACTAATGTGTTGTTTTTCCAAAACTCAATCTTGCATATAACGCTAGCCAAATTGGGGTTGCGTGTAATATAATCTATTAAATTACTTTAATGGGATAAAATATTATGATATAGTGGGTTGTTAAATTCTACCATCCTTTAATAAAGTACCTCTTCGCAATTTGAAAATTTTCTTCAAAAATAAAAGCTTCAAAATAGAAAATATATTGGTCGAAAACCCACATCAGAAATAGTGTTAATAAAAATTTTTCTTAAAAAGAGGGAAGGAGAAATGAAAAAGTCACCACCAATTTAGGATTTCAAATATAAGAAAATCTGTGGGAAATGGAGACACATAATTGGAAGAAAATGTAAATATTTATAAGGAGTGATTGAGTTCATCAATCCCAAACAAGTGAACAATAAATGTAAAATTGTGGGCCTCAAAGCCATACATCTATGATGATTTAAAATATCATTGGTTCAAGAAAACGTAAGGTATTAGGATAACACATTTTTAGTTTTAAGATACTTTCCCTAATGTTAATGGTAAAACAATACTTGAAATGTAGAGTTCCATCCTTTAACTAGTTTCAACCACAAACTAATCTTTCCCTTCTAAAGTTAATAAATCTCAAAAACATTATATTAACCCAAATTGTGAAGGGTTCCAAATAATTGAATTTTTAATTCATCCATTAGACCTTTTTTAAAAAATAAAGTACAATATAAAAACCAGGATATCATGTAGGTCATTGGTAGATGACGCACCCTTGTCAACCTTCGGTTGCAGATTCAAGTCTCGCGGCCTCACCGGACACGAAGAGTTGTTGCCCAACCTCTGAGTTGTCCTTTTTATAATAATCTGAAAAAAAATTTAGAAAAAAATTTTAACCTTAAAAATAGTATCCATTTTCCATCTTAATATATTCCAACCATTAGACTTATCCAAAATAATTGCATCCAAACTCACAGTCTAAATATTTAGAAGTATGGTCAACATTACATAATGATGATTTCTTTTATCACGTAACAAAAAGTGAATAACTCTATCATGTATTCAATTAAAACATGGTAACACACTAAATTATCATAAAACATTATTTAAATAAGTATTTAACTTCTTATTGAATTTTTAAAACATAGAACACTGGATATGCTCCTTAAATCCAAAAATATAATAATCTCCAACAATGATGGAGTAAACAAACCCTTAATTATTTTCAAGGTAGTCAAGAATATCTAATATAATTTTTCCCAATAAATCATATCTTATTCCAAAATCACTAACTCAGTATCAGAACCCAATTAATGTTTATCTTTCCTTTTCCCATTTATTTTCCAAAAAGATTAAATTTCTTTTGAGTCACTTTTCTTAGAACCAAATAATCTCAAATCCTCAATGAAATAGTACTACAGTACAATCTTTAATTTTTTCCATAATTCATATAACCATTAAATCATTGATACAATAATCAAATGACATAATTATACAACACTAATATAATCACATTAATCATTTCTCTCCATCCATGGTAGAAGCATGATCTTGATCATGATCCAATAGTGGATTTTTGGGTATATTCCATTAATGATTGAGATATTGATTCACATAGTGTCCCATATCCTTACAGGTAAAGCATTGTACATTTGAATCCTTTTTCTTACCCTTTAAATCACGTACATTGTGTCCTTTTTCTCTACACTTATAACAAACTCTCATTCCTTTCATGCATTTACCAAAGTGATTCTTTCCACAGATATCACATGTGGGAAAATCCTTCATTCCTTTCTTCCCTTTATCAATCATTTTATCTTCCAACCTCTTATTCTCTTGCTTCCTTTGAAATAAATAGGACACAAATTATTCATTACTTATCTTATTAACACATTATACTATTTCTTCATATTATTCAGATATATGGGTGATTATTTCCCTTCTAAATATTGTGTCAAGACCATGGAAGATATGATCCTTTTTACTCTTTGGACTATGCATATTGATAATTATGCATCTAATAATTTTTTTGACGATCTAAAATATTTAAAAAAAACACATTCCCAAAAAATTAAACCACAGAGGATTCATATACATGAGGCACAATCATCATACCATTAGGGGGTCTGTAATGATAATTACACATCTAATAATTTTTCTGGTTTCATAACACCCTTAGAAAATTATTTTTACATGAATGAGTGGGTAGATACATAATTACATAAGACATTTCTAGTTATAGAGTGGATGGAATGTGTACCTTTCATAACATCATTATCTCAACCCTCATCAAAAATTGTGATAGCAAGATATTTCACCTCGTGCCTCAACTTAATTGGTTGGTAATGACGATCATCATCACTAACCCTCAGGATTGGCTACTCAATAAAAAAATCATATTCACAAAACACATGATGTGTTGATGTGTCGTAGGTTCATTCTATTATGATTTCCCTCTATTTGCATCATTGACCTAATTCTTCACATCATATTGGCAATCAATTTCTTGATGGGATTCCATTACACACTAAAATAATTAGTTACACCCTATAATACAATTTTCTTCATTATTCCTTACATTCATAGAGAATAAAGTAATTATCATATTCTCTTCTCCATGGTTTTTATGTTTTCCTTTTAAATCTATATTCATTTTCTTATTCAATACATAATATTTATACATAACTCCACCATCTATTTAAACCTTGATTTCACTATGAAAAATCCCTTTATAGATACTAATGTCTCTTATGGATCACACCCATATAATAATCTTATTTAACCCACTGATGAATCAAGATACCTTACATCCTAGTGGGATGATAATTCCATAATCATAACTACATGTCTTGTAAACATATCCTCATAGGTACTAACGAAATCATTATCTATTTTCATCAACTCAATGGAATCCTTTTCTATAATTATGTGAATAGCCCGAGGAATACACATATCAATTAATATGTACTGAAACATGTCCCAATCCATGAATTCAATCCCAAATTTTTTCCTCGTGTTCTTGATTACTATCCACCACTAGTTCACATCACCTTTTAACCGATAAATAGCCAAAATGACATCCTTAGGTTCTGAACACAAGAGAATGGATAATGTATTTTTATTGGTATTGATAGATTGTCTAGAAATAAGTTGATCATAAGACCCACTGAATGAAGGTGGACTGTGAAACCCCATGATTTTGTGAATTACGTTTTTTCAAATTAATTTATCATTTATTATTTTTCATTTCATGAGACACTAAAAATAGTAATATATATATATTAAAACACTATATAAAAAAATCTTTTCACATGGTATTGACATGTCTTTCACTACAAAAAATACCGATTTGGATTTCTCTACATGAAATACCATATTATATTGTGAAACATGCAACACTAACTTGGAGTATGTTACATGCACCATAGATGTTTCTACGAAACATAATATTATAGTTTAAATTATTTAAATTACATAATTATGACATATCCATTAAAAGTAGTTATATTAATAGTAATAAATATTTTTATTATATTATTTATATTTTATTTATTTAGATATAATATATTGGTAATGAAAGATATGATTTTCGGTAAGTCCTCTTATGATTAAAAATATAGTTTTCTCAAATGACCAAATTATAATTATAAAATTAATTTTAGAAAAATTTAGAAATTCAAATTGATAAAATAAAGTACACTATTGAATTTATAATTTTCTAATTATATTAGTGTAAATTTTTGGGATTTTGCTAAGAAACTTCATTTTTTGATGAATAGTGAAAAATACTACTTTTAATTTAAAAACATCATTTTCGTTTAAATAAATGTTAATGTTAAAATATATTATAAATTTTTAAATTAAAAATTATTTTATTAAAATATATATATATTTATACAATGTAGTTCACTATAATCAATTTTAATTTAAAATTGATTAAAAAACATAATAAACATTTGAACTTCTTTCTACTTTAAAACTCCATTATCTAATCCCATATATGGGATTATAATCACTCATAATATTTCCTCTTCTGTGAATTGAATTTTGAAAAACATAAATAAATAATTTTAATTATTATAATATTTTGTTCTAATTATATCATGTTTATTTTTGTCCAAAATGATTGGTTAAAGTTATTAAAATCAATCACAACTATTAAGGACAAAATAAGAAAAATTTGGGACTAAACCTTAATCATAAGAGACCAAATGATCCATACAAATTAAATTCTCATTTACCCTATATTTCTTATATAAAACTTGCATTATTTATTTGGCTAGGTTTTTTATAACTTTATTTAGTTAATAACTTTTGTCCACCTAACTTGTGTTAAAACAATTCTAAGTAAGTCATTTTCCTTCCCTATAAAAGGTCACCACATATCCTACGTATTAGAACCCCTAAGTCCAATGAGGATAGTTTATTATATACCAAATAAAATTTCCAACATCCATACCTTCATCTTATAATCCTTATATTTTCCATTAATCAATACAAGGAACCCTTTTGGCATAAACCGAATGGAGTTGGCCAATTAAAAGGTAACGTCTTCCCTCAAGTCCTTCCTTTTATTTTCTTCTGCAGCCATACCATATATTTATTCCATGATTGTATAAAAAAATTTTCCTCATTATAATAATATTTATTTATTATAATTTTTTGACCTACATCTACACACGACTCTATCTAATTGGTATCAAACATCTGGTTGATGTGTATGACGAACTACAACCTCACAAAATGAAAACTGTTCAATTTTCCTTACCAAATATCATGGTAGATATTATGATGAAAAATATATTTTAATATGTTAGATATTAAATATATTATTTACCTATGTTTCATTATTCATTTTATAACACATATCTTGTTTACATTTCATTTGGTGTTAATACAATAATTTTGTTTGAGGAAGTGTGGACTACCACCCCCAGCAAAGCGACATGATTCGTTCACATATTATATAAAATATATTATGGACAGAATTAGTGACAATAGATGATATATATGATATAATAAAGAAACTATAATAATGATATACATACACATAAATATACATATATTCCCTTTACATTCTTTCTCTTAACATGACAAATAAACGGAAATAGTCTTCATGCCTACATACGAACTACCATCTCTATGAACGGTGTGTTCCATTTCATACATATATATTACATATAATATTATAATAAACATATAATATATATAAATTATATTTATATCATAATTTCCATTCTGTAATCATGATATAAATATATGACGAACAATATAACAAATTAAGACACATATGAAAAAAATGCGAATATTACATAAAAAACCTTAATATATGATGGTTAATAAGAAGGTATTATAATGTGGTAAGAAAATATATGGAATTATATATAGGAATATAAATTTTGAAAATATTTATAACAAATTTATAATTATTATCTATGTGTTTTTAATGAGTATGAAGATTGTCAAGACACAATGTAACGGGATTTCATCTCACTTTTTATTTCTGTGAGATAGATGATGTGTTCAAAACTCATTCATTTTGTGTGATGAATGAAATATAAATTATTTTATTCTATGAATCTTATATATTAATTTATGGTAATTAACATATCCATTTTATGATATTTATTTCATGGGGTATAAGATTAAAAAAGATACCAATTTGGTAAAATAGTTTTTTTTCTCAATTTTCCTTCTTTGAGACTCATGTTCTATTATGCACCTAAATTCATTTTTATGTTTATATAATTTTATTTTATATAATATATAATTAATATACATATTTTATTGATATTATAATGATTCCTGTAATTTATTGTTATTACATAGTGAGTATGATCCTAAGATACAATGTGGTGCGGGTTTGTTGAAATCACCTCATCTCTTTTCAAGATTGATTTTGTTTATTCTTCAATTGATGAAACAGTATAACCCATCACTCATGTAATTCATGAATTTTATTATCCTCTAGTTATTAAATATATATTAATTTATTGGTATCGTATTTTTACTCTTTCATACATATGATACTTAATATAGTGCTTTTATGAATTCATAACTTTAACAGTTATTCATTCAGAAATTTTTTCCCTAAAACTCTTGAAATAATATTATACCATTCATATATGATATATAAAATAACTTTTTTCCCTTTTTTATTTTACCAATATCTTTAAAGGAATATTCTTGTCTCTTTCCAAACAACTCATTTTTCTAGACTTTTTACCGTGTAGAAGGAATGTTCATTTTACCTTGTATGGCATGTACAGATTTAGCCACTGTCATTTATTAGAAGAATAATTTTTTTCAAAGGTTAATTTTTTTTAAAAAAAAATCAAAAAAATAATCTTCAATGAAAATGGTATTCAATTTTTTTTTCAATATTTCATTATAACTTTTCTATGTATTTTCAAATTAATGGTTCTAAAAAAATAAAGATTTATTTGTATGTTTAAAATTAATTTTTAAAGATATGGTGTCCAAAACAATTTCTAGATGTCTTTATATGTTTTCAAAAAAATTTCAAATAAATAATTTTAAAATTTTTTTCAATATTTCTATATAAGTTTTCTAAATAATTTCAATAAAATGGTTTTCAAAAAAATTTCAATATTTTTTTAAATTTTTCAAATTATTTTCAATGAAATAGTTTTCATATAAATTTCTATATTTCATTTTATGTTTTCAATTTATTTTCAATGAAATGGTTTTCAAAACATTATCAAGTTATTGTTATATGATTGGAATTATTTTAAATGAAATGGTTTTCAAAATGTTTCAATAATTCATATATATTTTCAATGTGTTTTAAAAGAATGTTCTCAAAATGTTTTGAAGAAGATATTATAAGTTTTGAAGGGAAATTAGTTTTATAATTATTTCAATAATATTTAATATGTTTTCAATGAATTTTTTTTCAAAATGATTTCCATCATAATTTAAAATTTAAAATGTATTTCCAAATAAATGGTTTCAAAAACATATTCAAGATTTCATTATATGTTTTCAATTACTTTTCAAAGAAAAGTGTTTTCAAATATTTTGAACCGTATTTTACTAGTGTTCAAGGAAATGGGATTTCCAATTGATTTGAAGTCTTGTTTATATGTTTTTAAAGTATGTTCTATGAAAATTATTTCCAAATGGTTTTATGGATTAAAAATTAATTTTCAAAAAATAAAGGTTATTTTACTCAAGAAATGTTTTTTTAATATATTTCGACATTATTTTCCATATATGATTTAATTCATTTATGTTAATCATTACCTTCTATAAAATGATCAAGAGAATCAATTCATTTTCTGTTTATGAATTGGTAATTTTTAATTACATTGTATTTATGAAACCAACTTATATTTCATGGGTTATATTTTTATGAAATATATTTCCCTTCCACTGGTTATGTGTTTATAAATTCCATTTCTTTTTTATAGGTTATGATTTTAACGAAATAATTATTAAACTTATATCTCTTTTTATATATTATTACAGTGTATAGGTTTATGATACCCTTTTTATTTCGTGAGTTTTGATATGATTGTTTATGAACATTTTGCACATGTATGTATGATTTCCCTATGAGGAATTTGGGTCATATATATCCCACCAATTCATTGGGTAATTATTTATATATCATGAGATAGATAAGGCTGGAATGCGAAATGAAATCGATTCATTATAACAGTGATGGAATGGTTAATGAAATCAATTTCTTATTAAATATATAAAAGGATGGGTGAACTTGATTCATTAATAAAGGACAGGAACAAGTGGTGAACATAGTTCAGTAATACAGGACTAGAATATGGTGTCAACCTAGTTCAATAAAGGGATTTTTCCACTAAGATGGCCCCAACACTAATTCCTTGAATACTATATAAATAATTATATATGATTATGTGTATTCCATAATTCAATGTTTTATTCCAATGTTATTACTTCATGTATTATATTATTTATTTCCATAATATTTATGTCTTATGAACATCCATGATTTATTCCATGATTCATATATATGATCTCTAATATGTAGGGTAGGATCTTCTATTTTAAAGATTATGTTATCATACAATTATTATAATTATTGTTCTTTCATATATCCCTCATTTACCCATACTGAGCATTTGAGCTCACCCCTTTCATGTGGATACTTTATGTAGGTTATGAAGAATATTTTTAGGTAGATGTATTAAGGGTGGAGATATTTATTGGAGATGTTCATGTTCTCTCTCCATGATAGAATATTGTTTTCCATGTTTCCAACTTCATGAAAATATTACAATCCTTGGGTATTTGTTTGTAAAGTGCTGAATATTCATAAAAAATGATGTAATATCCTTGTATATCAAACCTGTGTCACTATCAGTTGAATCAAATGAAAATTATACTCATCATTTATAAACCATGTTTAAAATACCATAGTGATATATGTAGGTATATTTATAAGGATCCATATAGTGATGTCTCAATGGATAAGTGTAATGAAGCGATAAAATTTAAGAAAATGTTCTAGAATTTGGGTAAAGGATATAAAAATTTTTTTTCTATAAATACATCCATTTAAGGTTACTACAAGTGTCTGTGGCTCTAGAACTATATACATAGGGGTAAATACCCTAAACAGATGTTCCAAGCCTGACTCGGGGTAATCTGGTACATGAAAATGGGCCTTAATGCACACCTAGATTGAAACATTCGAGGGATTTTCCTTGGGATTTTACAAACTCTTCAAGAACCATTATAAAGGATTTAAATATAATTTGTCTACAAATAAAATACTATGTGCATATGGTGTCATAGATTAAGGAAGTATTTAACTTTGATACATCATATAAGTAAAAATTTTCATGACTATGTGGTTTCATTCTATGATAAGTAATGCTCACACTATGATTTTTGTTTTTGTCAATGGAGGGAACTAGAAGGATCTAGATTAACGTTGAATGTGATGTTAGATTTTATAATGGGAAATCAAGTGGCATGGTCATTGGATTGAAATATGTTATAAAAATTCCAAATCAGTTTTCATGGAACATGATTACCAATATATAACTTCACCAACTCTCACACACGCTAAAGAAGATAAAGAATGAGTTCGCTGAGAGTTATAGTAATGGAGATCAAAGAGGAAAGTAGATTCAGTTTTCTCTATGTCAATACTGTTGAAAGAATCATCAAAGTGATTGTCTTTGAGGAATTATAAGTTGTTTTCAATATCAAATATATGAAGACAAAGAAAGTTATTACAAGGGAAAATGAATTCATCAATTAATAAATGGATGAGAATATCGGCCTCCCCTATAAATAATCATATTTGAAGTGTTTTATGTGTATAGTAAACTGTGAGAATTCAAATCAATGTCCCAAGAGGAAATATATTGATGGGAACCAACATGGTTGTGCGAGTAATTGTTACAATGATGATGATGATGATACTAAAGATGAAACGTGAATGGAAAAAAGTATTTTATAATTGGATTAGGTATCCTTGTTAATATAATTATAAAGAAGTGTAATAATAAAAAATTTTATGTTTCTGGATTTAGGATTTGTGTTATGTGAAAGGAGATATAGATAATGATTTTTCAGTTTATGTTTTTCACAAAGGGTTTACAGGGATACTTTTAATGGTGCTGGTGGAATAGAAAAAAGTGAAATAACGACAAGAATAGGTCAATGAAAAACACATGATTAAGGTAAAGATAAAAATAAATATGTCACTTTAGATTTGATAATATTGGATGGATAATGATATGTGGGATTTGAATTGGTAAATTGGTATGTAATAATCACCTTGGAACTAATTAAGGACATGATGACAAGTAGTTCATGGTATCATGGATGAAGTTTAAAAATTATTAGATTTATGTTATTTATCCTGTAATCTATTGAATAATGAAGCATGAATGTTTTCTGAAGTAGATTTATGGTAATTTGGGCCACTACAGTATTCTATGAGAAATTACCACGGGGGTATTCACATTGTTAGAATATGAGGACTAAGAGATAATTTGTGATATATGGGAGGTCAATGTTAAAATGGTTTATTGACATTCATTTTATGGTTTTTATTTTCATCATTTAGTAGGGATATATGTTTATTAATTCATGAAATGTTTAACTTAAACAAAATAATATATATTTCTGCATTGATAATTTATTGTAAACCTTGGTTAAATGGACATTTAGTGATTAAACTTATATCATGGATATCCATAACATTTTGGAAATTATATAAGTATGGTATTATAAAATAAAATCATATATTTCAAGAGAAAACCAATCAAGTGTGTCAAGGCTTCGTGTCTTAAATCCATGACCAAAGGATGATAAGGGTTTCACACCTGCCATTGGCATGTGCAATATCCTGGTTAAAGTATAACTATTTTTGAGGAATAATTATTTATGATAAAATAATAGTATTACCTTTTATGTTTATATCTTAATGTATTGACCATATTCATTTTTATGAATAGTAATAGGTAAATAGTTATTCAATTCATTATTTTATGGAATTAATATCAACTAAAAGAATATTTTAGCACCTCAGGTGTAAAAGTTGATTTTCAAAAGTCAATTACATAATGTAATGGATGCATTAGAATTTTGTAAAAGAACAAATAAAAAGGAAAATTTTTCTATGTACATATGTTATGTAATTATATTTCTATATATTCATGTTCAATAAAAGAATTAATCAATATTTGGATAATGATAGAAAGAAAATGTGTTGTTCTAATACTAAATTTTATTGAACCAATTACTATTTAAATCATCATAGATTTATGATTTTGAGGCCCTCAACCATTCTTGGATCATTAAAAGTTTTGTTATTGATGACCTCAATCCCACGTTATAATTAATTAATTTTTTCCCTCCATGTCCAATCTTCACTCATATACTTTTTTCTCATATGTGGATACATAGTTATATATTATTTTGGGTTACCATTATGGTCCCAACTATTCCTTTTAAGGGATGTTTTTGTAGTCATTTTTACGATGTGGGGTTCTATGGAGGAATCATTCATATATTAAACCTTTAATAACCAAGAGAAATTGGGAGGGATTAAATTTAAGGGTGGGGGGGAAGAATTTTAAACCCCACAATTTTGTTAATTATTATTTATTTAATTATTTGACATTTTTCATTTTTTTCTTTTCATGTGACCCTAGAAACAGTTTTATATATTTATATTTATATGTACATTTTAAAAAATTCCGACATTCCTTTCAAATGAAACCGTATGGCTTTTTCTATATGCAGTACAAACTTGAATTGTTGTACGTGTATTACTAACTTGGCTTGCACTACATGCAACACCTACTTGGCAGACATCACACAAAACACAAATGTTTCTCCAAAACATCATTTAGTTGTTATAATTAATAAAATGAGACTATTATAACATATCTTTTAAGCATAGTTATATTTATATTAATAAATAGTTTTCAAATATTATTTATAAATGTTTTATGTAGATAACAAATATTGGTAATGAAAGATTTTATTTTTGGTGAAGACTTTTAATGCTAAAAAATATTGTATTCTTCAAGGAGAACCTTTTAATAATAAAATTATATTATACACATTGAAAAAATTAATTTGATAAAAGAAATATATTTTTTTAATTTAGAATTTAGATAATATTTTGTGGTTAAAGTTTTGTATTTTTCTACGAAACAATAATTGTTTATGCATAGTGAAAAAATAATGATTTTTAGTTAAAAAATCCATTTTAGTTTAAATAATTATTAATGACAAATTATATTATAAATTATTTATGATAAAATTAGATAAATTTTACATATATTAATACAATTTTGGTCATTAGAATCAATTTCACATTGAAATTTAATGTAAAAACATAGTGAACTTTTGAACTTCTTTATACTTTAAAAAACCCCATAATTTAGTCACATCTACGAGATTGGAATTAATCTTCATTTTTCCTCTTCTATGAATTAAATTTTTAAAGACAAACAAAAAAATGTTTTTATAATTATAATATCTAGAGTCTAATTAGATCATTTAGTTTTTTGACTTTAATGATTAGTAAAATTGATTAAAAATAATTTCATCGATTAAGGACAAATTAAACATAATTTAAAACTTATAATTAATATTAGGAGACCAAATGAAGTATAAAAATGTCTAAAACCCCTTTATAAGACATATTTATAAAATTTTCCTAACATTTTATATTTGGGTTGGTTTTTTATGACTTTGATTTGGTAAGAAAATGTGCACACCTAACATGTTTTCAAAACACCCATGTGAGTCCTTTTCCTTATTTATAAAAGGCCATTGCCTATCCCACATCCTAAAACCTCCCAATCCTATTGGGATATCAAAATATCGGATCAATAAACTTCCCTAAAATCTCTAAATTACAACTATAATCCTTCCCTAGTTCATTATGAAAACCAATGAATCTTTTTTGTACAAAATAAAAGGAGTTACCTGATTAAGTGGTAACGTGTTCGGTAAAGTCCTTCCATTTATTTTCCATCTCCAAACACTCCACTCTATTTGTTCCACGATTTTATAATAAAAACATTATCATAAATATAGTATGATTTTTTATTCTTATGTTTTGACCTACACATATACACACCTCTATCAGATTTGTTATAACCATACTGTTTATGTGTACGAGGAACTACTTCCTCACTAATGATTGATCAATTTTCCTTAACACCTATAAAGGTGTAAATTGTGATGAGAAATATATTTATAAATGTTATAAAATATATTTATTATTTAATTGATATTATTTATTAATTTTACGAGACATATCATATTTAATTTTAATTTGGTTTTAATATAATAATTTTGTTTTAGAAAATGTGGACTACCGCCCCCTCAAAGTTATGTGATTCATTCACACATCACATGGAATGTATTAAGGATAGATATAGAGAATATATATATAATATATTCAATATTAATGATAATTTTAAATTATATATATAAATATATTCCTTTCTATTGTTTTCCACCTAACACAACTATTAAATAGAAATAACGTTAATGCATACGTGCAACCTACCATGTCCATGAACTGTGTAATTAGTTGTATACTTATATATTATATAGATTATTTAATTGATCATATAAAATATAATTGATATTTATATCATATTTTTTTCCATGAATCATGATATAAGTATAAAAAACAACAATATAACAAATTAAGACACTTATGAAAAACAAACGAATATTAAAATATGTGAAGACATTGTATAGGATTGTTAAAAAGTGTAATATAAAGTCATTTGAAAACTATATATGGTATTATATATATAAATATTATTATTTAAAATATTTCTAATAAATTTATATTTATTATACATGTTGTTTTAATGAGTAATACGATACTTGAGACGTAAGGTAAGGGGATTTCATCTCACTTTTGATTTATGTGACTTACTTTATATTTTAGCCACTATTTTGTTTTGTTTGTTGTATATAATACCCATGATTTTTTCATTTATCTTATACTAAAATTAATTTCTATTATCATATCCATTTTATGATCTTTATTTCATGAGGTATAATTATAAAAAGTTACCAAATCGGTAAAACAAATTTGACTCAATTTACATTCATTGAGACTCATGTTTTTTCACCTAAATTCATTTTTGATGTGTTTATAATTCAATTTTATATGATATATCATGAATATAAATATTTTCAGGATATTATAAGCATCATTTGATTTTATTTTCTTAAATTGAGTGAATTATCCCATGTTACCAAGTGATAAGGGTTTATTTACACATTCTCACCGCTTTTCAGGATTGTTTAGGTTTATGATTGCATTGATGAAATATAATAACCCATATATCAAGACATTCTGTACTTTTATTATATTCTGGTTAATCATTCTATATTCATGTGTTAGTACCATGTTTATACTATTTTTTACAAAATATATTTAAAAATCATTTTTAAGAAATTCTAATTTTACCCTCTCTTTATTAATAAATAAATGATTTCTAAAAAAAGTTCCATGAATATTATATCATTATCCTATAATCATTAGAATACAATTTTAACCTTTTTTATATTACCAATACCTTTAAACAAATCTTCTTATCACCATCTGAGTAATGAATTTTCTAAAAAATCTACCATGGAAAGGAATGTTATTTTTACCTTCTACGACGTGTTTGGATTTACCAAACATTATTTATTTGAAGCATTCTATTCTTTTTGAAAAGGTTAATTTTTATGAATATGATTTTCTCGATGTAAATTTCATGGAAAATAGTTTTCAAAACTGTTTCACGATTATTTATAAGTTTTCAAGTTTTCCTTAGTGAAATGGTTTTAAAAACTATTCCAATATTTCATTATATGTTTTAAATTTTTTTAATGAAATGTTTTTAAATACATTTACATGCTTTTGTTATATGTTTACAAAGAATTTTCATAGAATTAGATAATATATTACATACATGAACTTAAATTCCCCAAACCCAGAAGCCAGAAACACAGATCTTGTGCATTATTTTAATATATTGGCATGATTCAAGGAATTCACGTCCCAAAGGACCAATCAGTTTAACAGTATTGGATAATAGATTACATATATGTACTTCAGATTACAATTTCAAACAAAAAATATAACATAGATAATACTATGAGAATTCCATTATTCTTCTACCATTAACCTGCATATAAATCATAATATACTTCTTAACATCCAAGGAAAATAAAACATAACAATGTGGTGATCTCAAATGCGGAGTAAGGAAAAATAATACGTTAGAATCTATCATAAATAATCATAAACGTTTATGGAAAGGTATAAAATTGAAACACAATCCCATTAAAGATAAACTTCATCATAATATGGAAAAGTTAAATAAAATAATTTCACTTACATATTCACATGGATATCCATGTAGTTGAAAAATCACATGTAACATTAATAACTAATCTCATAATGATGGAATGCATGATGTCAGACATCTTAACAAAAATTCATGGCCTCGTGCCAGTACCCGAAATAAAATTTTGTCAAGGCCTTGTGCCAAGACACTAGTTTGCATCATGAGACCTACCGATACATCGAGGGGATATAGCAGTCCCCGCCCATCACTTACAATGTCCAATGAATTCCTCATATTACAATTTTGAAACATAACATAAACATACATATTAAAACTAGCATAATAAATGTCAATAATTTAACTATAAAACATGAATAATAGAAAAACAAAACACCCATAGTCAAATATATCATAACGCATTCAATAATATATGGATGATTTAATTATAATAATTCAACATCAATCAAGAATAATATTTATTAAATGATGTTGACAATGTTGAAAATGATCTGTAAAACTCTTGGAGAGAAATATCAATTTTTCAAGAAATCATTTAGAAGACACACAGTTTATAAACAGAAATAATTTAAAAAAGATTTTAGAATCAATGATTCTTATACCACTTTGAATCTTTTGAATTGAATTAACATTTTGAAACATTCATGTTCACATAAATAAATCCTTAAAACCATTTTGAAAACATTCACATTAATGAGAAAGATTTAGAAGAAAAAATATTTAAAACATTTAAAATGATGTTTTAGTTAAAGAGTCCCTTAAAAACATCCCTTTTTAAAACTATTTTAGGATATATGGACGTGAATGATAAATATTTCCTAATAAATACTGACACATAAACAATCTCAGATAATAATGAATTTGAAGAATTGACTCTTACCTTGTACTTTCCTTTGGTCAAGGGTATATTTATCCTCCTGTATAATGACCATAGTAAGTTATTAAATTATACCAAAACCCTAGTAATATTTATGATATCATACTTTATTCATTTATGGATTTTATTACTCATTTTATAATATTTTCTATGATAAAATAACATTTTAGGTAATAATCGCTTTCTTTATCATACGTGCTTGAACATGTTATTGTTGATCGTATCACTTATATTCTGGTTTAATTGCTTCCTAAACAAATTATTTTTGTATCATATATATTAAGAATATAAATATGTATATTAGATAGATACATGAAATTGAAAACACCGTTTATGGAGATGGTAGGCCATAAATAAGCATAAACGATGTTTTTGTTTTTATATCTTATTGAACGGAAGTAAGTTAATGAGATATATGTACATATATATATATATATATATTTATAGTATCATTATTAGGTAATATATTACATACTTATTAATAATATATATTTTTATTATCATCGTTGAATGGTGAATGTAGAAATTAATATCATCACGTCGTGGAGACGGAAAGTCGTATGTACGCACGAGCAATGATATCATTATAATGATGGTGAAATTGTATGTAATTGTATATTATAGTGTATATAATGAGTCATTAACATGTTATATTTATTATTTAAATCAATAACACTCATTATTATACCCATCAAAATAATAAACTGTTTAATAACAAACTACACCATGACGTGGAATTGGTAAGCCGTGTGTACGCACGTATAGTGACATTTTCATTCATAGTATTGATCGAATAATGAATATGGATGAACCATATTTATAATAACATCTCATTATGTATAATTTATTGGAGTTATTTTTTAGGTATGGTAATAAAAAGTAAATATGAATTGGAAGAAGAAAAGAACTTCGAAAGAGGTGATGAAATAATTAACTCTTTTTCGAGTACTTCCATTTGAATTGAACAAAAGGGATCCCTAGGTTGGCTTTCGGATCAATGTATGTATTCTAGGTTAATTTGAGGGTATTTGGGAGAATATTTGATCAGTGGTTGGACAAGACAATTTTATTTGGATGTGTAAATTTAAGATAAGGGGAAGTACCATTTTATAAGAGAGATGAGGGGAACATTAGGAAAACCATGAAATATTAATTTATTATAAAAACAATTTTGGTTTCTAATACCTCAAAATTGATTTATTTAGAGGATAAGGTGATTATGGGACGAAATACACTCAACTAATAGGTTTTAGATACGTTTATGTCACCATATTAAACTTATATGATAGATTCAACTCTTAGTTTAATATTTTAAATTTACCATTTATTCTTGTATTTTAATATTACATGGATTATGTAGTTACTATAAAACTCCACGAGAACCTAAAGTGGTTCAGTAATAAAATATATATCATTATATATGACCTTCGACTAAATCATATATTTTTATGAATATTATATCATTTAATAATATAGTATTTGTTTTAAAAACATATTTATGTAACTTTTAACACTATTTATTATTTAGTTTTTGTGAATGTCATAACCACTTTATTACTTCAAAAAAATAAATTGAATTAACCCTAACATGTCATATTCAATTATAATATTTTTGGATGGCTTCAGAAGTTTTAATTTACAATTATTTTGAAATTTATAACATCAAATATTTTAATAATTGATTAACATAACATCCAATCCTTTATAATTTAAGTGTGATTTATATAGATAAATAGAATACAAACCTAATATGACACCAAATTAAACCATATAATTATTGAAATTATTTTTAGGAAACACATTCCCAACAAAATTAAACCATAGAGGAATCATAGACATGAGATGCAATCATCATACCATTTGGGGTCAAGAATAATAATTACACATCTATTCAATTTTTGGGTCCTACAACACCCACAGAAAAAAAAATTACATTAATGAGGGAGTAGATCCATAATTATATAAGACATTAGTAGTTATAAAGTGGATGGAATGGGAAACATTCATAGGATTGTTATCACACCCATCATCAGAAAGTGTGATAGCAAGATATTTCACCTCACCCTTCAGCTTAATAGGTTGGTGACGACGTTCATCATCATTAACCCTCAAGTTTGGGTACTCGACAGAAAAAAATCATATTCACCAAACACATGAATTGTTAATGTGTGGGAGGTTCATTCTATGTATATTTTCCTCTATTTTCATCATTTTCCAACTTCTTCAAATTAGTTTAGTGATCAATATCTTGATGAGATTCCATTACACACTAAAATAATTTATTACACCCTACAATAAAATTTAATTCAGGATTCATTACATACATAGAGTATAAAGTAATTATCATATTCTTTTCTCCATGGCTTTTTAAATGTTCCTTTTAACTATATTTTCATCTTCTTATTCAAAACATGATATTTATACATAACTCCATTATCTATTTAAACATCAATTTTACAGTGAGAAATATCTTCATTACTACTAAAGTATCTTATAGAAAACAACTATATAATATTTTTATTTAACCCACTATTGAATCAGGCTACCTTACTTCATGGTGGGATGATAATTCCATTTGTGTAACTGTATGTCTTATAAAATTATCCTCATAGGTACTGACAGATTCATCATCCATTTTCTTCAACTCATTGGAATCCTTTTATATAATTATATGAATAACATGAGGAATGTACATATCAATTAATTTGTTCTCAAACATATCCCAATCCATGAATTCATTCTCAAAATGTTGCCTTGTATTTTTGATTATTGTCCACCACTAGTTCGCTTCACCTTCTAATAGATAAACAACCAAAATGACATCCCCATGTTCCAGAAACAAGAGAATTGATATGTATTTATGGTGGTATTGATACATTTCTAAGAAACAATTGGATCATAAGACCCACTAAATGAAGGCGGACTTTGAAACCCAAATATTTTGTGACTTATTTTTTTAGAATTAATTTATCTTTTATTATTTTTAATTTCTTGCGACACTAGAAATTGTTATATATATATATATATATATATATATTAAAGCACTATGTAAAAAAATCCTTTCACTTTTTATTGACATGTATTTCAATTAAAAAATTAAAAAATTGTATTTATCTATATTAAATACCATATTATATTGTGCAACATGCATCACTGACTTTGAGTACGTTACAAGAAACATAGATGTTTCAACGAAACATAATTTTATTGTTATAATTATTTAAATGAGATAAACATAACATATCCATTAAAAATAGTTATATTAATAGTAATAACTATTTTTATAATATTATTTATAATTTATATATATGGATAAAACATATTTTTAATTAATGTTATGATTTTCATAAAGTCCATTTATGATTAAAAATAAAGTTTCCTCAAATGACATATTTTTAATAATATAATTAATTTTAGAGAAATTAAGAAATATATATTGATAAAATTAAATTAAATTTTGAATTTATAATTTCCAAATTATATTATTTTTATTTTTTAGGATTTTTCTAAGAAAAATCATTTTTTGATGAATAGTTAAAAATGATGTTTTTTATTTAAAAACATCATATTCGTTTAAATAAATGTTAATGTGAAATTATATTATAATTTATTTAAGGTAAAATTAGTTCATTAATACCAATATTAATATAATTTATGTCACTATAATAAATTTTACTTTAAAATTGAATAATAAACATAATAAACTTTTGATCTTCTTTCTACATAAAAACCCCATAATTTTATCCCATCTACCAGATTGGAATAAATAGTAATTTTACCTCTTCTGTGAAATGATTTTTGAAAAATATAAATAAATCATTTTAATTAGTATAATAGCTTTATTTAGTTATATCTGGTTTATTTTTTTTCCAAAATGATTATTTTAAGTGATTAAAATTAATCACATTTATTAAGGTCAAATTAGGCACAATTTAAGAATAACCCTTAATCATAAGAGACCAAATGACCCATAAACTTTAAAAAAACCCATTTCAAACATATTTATTCCATAAACATTCATTTATTTATTTGGATTGGGTTTTATGACTTTTTTTAATTAATAACATGTGTCCACCAATCATGTTTTAAAACAATTCTAAGTGATTCATTTTCCTTCACTATAAAAGGTCTCCACATCTATCATGTCTTCAAACCTCTAAAACCTATGAGGTTATTTTTTATCTACCCAATACACTTCCAAACATTCATCCCTTCCTCATATAATCCTTCTATTTTCCATAAGGCAATCTATTGAATCCTTTTGGAAAAAAGCAAAAGGTGTTTTCTAATTAAGAGGTAACATCTTCTCTCAAGTCCTTCCTTTTATTTTCCTTCTCCACCCCTACAATATATTTATTACATGATTGTGTATGAAAAAAATATCCTAAATATTATAATATTTATTTATTATAATTTTTTGACCCCCACCAAAACACAACAATCTATAATCGTTAATAAACACCATGTCGAAATCTACGGCGAACTTCCACCACACTAAACGATGACTGTTCAATTTTCCTTACTAAATATCATGGTATATATTATGATGAAAAATATATTTATATTTGTTATATATTAAATATATTATTCATATATATTTATTTATTCATTTTACAACACATATTTTGTTTACTTTCCATTTGGTCTTAATACGAAAATTTTGTTTGAGGAAGTGTGTACTACCACCCCCACAAAGCGACGTGATTCATTCACACTTTACATGGAATGTATTATGAATAGATTTAATGAATATATATGATATTTATGAAATAATTAAGAAACATTAATAATTATATACATATAAATATATATTCATATATTTCTTTTACAGTCTTTCTCCTAACATTAAAATTAAACGGAAATAGCGTTCATGCATACGAACGAACTACAATCTCCATAAATGGTGTGTTCTGTTTCATACTTATATATTCTATTGATTATTAAAATAAAAATATAATATATATAAATTAAATTTATATCATGGTTTCCATTCTATAATTATGATATAAGTATAAGACCAATAATATAACAAATTTAGACACATACGAAAAAGAAATCAAATATTACCAAAAGTAAAACCTTAACATAGGATGCTCAATAGGAAGGTAATATAAAGTGGTAAAAATATATATTAAATTATATATAATAATATGATTATTGAAAATAATTTTAACAAATTTATATATATTATACAAGTGTTTTTAATGAGTATTAAGAGAGTCAAGACATAATGTATGCAGATTTCATCTCAATTTTTATTTCTGTGAGATACATGATATGTTCACAACTCTTTCCTTTTTTGTGGTGAATGTATTATGTATTATTTTTTTTTCTATTTATCTTATAAAATAATTATGTGTATGAAAATATCCATTTTATGATATTTATTTCCTATCGTATAAGCTTAAAGAAGATACCAAATTGGTGAAATAGTTTTTTCTCAATTCTCTATCTTTGAGACTCATGTTCCGTTATGCAACTAAATTCATTTTAAAGAGTAGATAATTTAATTTAATTTAATATATCATTAAGATCCATATTTTCATAAAATTATAATAATTAATTCAATGTACTTTTTTACATAGGGAGTATGATCCCAAGATTCCATGTGATTAGTGTTTTTTTGAAATAATATCAACACATTTCAAGAATGATTACGATTATACTTACTTTGATGAAACAATATAACCCATATTTCAAGTCATTCATGACATTTATAAGTCATTGGTTATTCAAGATATATTCATTTATTGGTATCATATTTTTGCTCTTTCTTACATAAGATACTTAAGATAGTGTTTTTATGAATTCCCTACATTAACATCTCTTCATTTAAAATTCTTTTTCCTCTAAAAACGGTTCCAAGAATATTATACCATTCTCCTATAATATTTAATATATTTTTTTCCCTTTTTTATTTTACAAATATCATTAAAGGAAAATTGTTGTCGATTTACAAACAAGTAATTTTTTCAAATAATTTTATTGTGGAAAAGGAATGTTCATTTTACTGTGTATGGAATGTACAGATTTAACCATTGTCATTTATTTTAAGAATCCATTTCCTTTTAAAAGGTTAATTTTAAAGAAAATGTTTTTAAAAAAACTTCAAGGAAAATTGTTTTCATATTTTTTACTGTATTTATTTATAATTTTTCTATGTACTTTTAAATAAATGGTTTTCAATAAAATTTCAAATTTTATTTAAATGTTTTAATTGTATTATTAAAGATATGGATTCCAAAACATTTTCCATATTTCGTTATATGTTTTTTATATATTAGGAAATTAATGGTTTTAAAAAAATCATCATTTCTGTATATGTTTTCAAAATATTTTCAATCAAATGGAATTCACAAAAATTTCAAAATGTTTTTATAAGATTTTGAATTATTTTCAATGAAATGGTTTTCAAAACATTTCCTTTATTTTTTTCAATATTTGAAGGTATTTTAAAAAGAAATAGTTTTCAAATAAATTTAAATATTTCCTTATTTTTTTTCAATGTATTATCAATGAAATGGTTTTCAAAACATTTTTAAGATACTATTATATGTTTCAAATTATTTTCAATTAAATGGTTGTCAAAATGTTTTCTGACATACCTTTATTTTTTTAATGTGTTTTAAAAAATGATTTCAAAATATTTTGAAGCATTGTTTATATGTTTTCAAGGGAAATTAGTTTTTAAATTCATTCGTGAATATTTAATATGTTTTCAAGGAAACTTTTTTTCAATTTTTTTTCCACATTTATTAATAATTTTTCAATGTATTTATAAATAAATGGTTTAAATTTTTTTTTTATTATTTCTTTATATGTTTTCAATTAATTTTCAAAGAAAAGTGTTTTAAAATATTTTGAACCATATTTTACTAGTTTTCAAAGAAATGGGTTTTCAAATTGATTTCAATTATTCATTATAAGTTTTAATGGTATGTTCTAGGAAAATTATTTCTAAATGGTTTTATGAATTAAAATTAAATTTTCAATCATTAATGGTTTTTTTACTCATGAAATGTTTTTTAAATATATTTCATCATTATTTTCCATATAAGATGATATTCACTTATATTACTCATTAACTTCTAAGAAATGATCTGGGGAATCAATTCACATTCTATATATTAATGGGTTATGCTCAATGACATGGTATTTATGTAACCAGATTCTATTTCATGGTTTTTTTGTTTATAAAATATATTTCTCTTTTAAGGGTTATATGTTTATAAAATCCTTTTATTTTTCATAGGTTATGATTTTAATGAAATAATTGTTAAACCAATATATCTTTTCATATTTTATTATATTTTATATGACTTTGATTCCCATTTCATTTCATGAGGTTTGATATGATTGTTTATGAATATTTGGCACATGTATGTATGATTTCCCTATGCGGAATTTTGGACAAATATATATCTCTAATTAGTTAGGTAATTATTCATATCTCATGATATAGATATGGATGGAATAATAAATGAAATAGATTAATTATAACACAGATAGAATGGGAAATGAACTCGGTTAAGAATTAAAGTGATAGAATGATGGGTGAACTGAGTTCTAGAATACTGGGTAAGAATGATTGGTGAACATAGTTCAGTAATACACGACTGGAATAGGGTGTGAACTTGGTTCATTAAAGGTATTTTCCCCCTAATATGACCTCATAACCAATTACATGAATACTATAGAAATAATTATATATTATTATGTGTCATACACAATTCAATGTTTTATTCCAATGTTATCAGTTCTTGTAGTATGTTCTTTATTTCCTTATGATTAATATCATTTGAAATTCTAGGCTTTATTAAATGATTCATATATAAGATCTCTAATATGTAGGGTATGATCTTCTATTTTCATGATCATGTTATCATACCCTTATTTTCATAATTAATTTACATTTCATTCTTATTTACCCATACTGAGCATTTGATCTCACCCCTTTTATGTGGTTCCATTCCATAGGTAATAAAGAATGTTTATAAATAGAATTACTAATTGTGGAGATCTTTATGGGAGATTTTCATAATCAGTCTCTAGGGTAAAATATTTTTTTTCCATGTTTCCTATGTCATTAAACTATTACAATCATTGGGTATTTGTTCTTGTAAATTACTGAATATTCATAAAAAATGATGTAATATCCATGTATGTCAAATATAAGTGTCTATTGATTGTATCAAAGGTAAATTCTAGAAATTCATTGTAAACTTCAGTGACAACACCTTAGTGTTATCCATAGGTATATTTATAAGTATGCATATAGTGATGTCTCTAAGGATAAGTATAATGAAGAGTTAAAATTTAAAAAAATGTTATAGAATTTGGGTAAAGGATATAGAAAGTGGTATTATAGATATACATACTTTTTGGTGTAATACTATTGTATGTGCATCTAGAACAGTTTACATAGCGGTAAAAACCCAAACAAGATGTTTCAGGCCGGACTCGGGGTAATCAGGTACATGATAATTTCCCTTACTACATACCCAGTTTGACACTCCAAGGGGGTTTTCTTTGGATTTTACAAAATCTTAAAGTACCATTATAAATGATATAAATATAATTTGTCTATGTGTAAAATATTATGGACATATGTTGTCTTAAATTTAAGAAGGTTTCAACATTTATATATCCTATAAGTAAATCCTTTCATGACTATGTGGTTTGATTCTATAATAAGTACTGCCCACATTATGATTCTTTTTTTTTTGTCATTGGATGTAACTAGAAGGAACTAGATTAAGGTTGAATGTAAGGTAATATTTTATTATGGGAATTCATGTGACATGGTAATTGGATTGAGATATGTTATGATCATTCCAAAATAGTTTTCAAGGAACATTATTACCAATGTTTAACTTCACCAACTCACAAACACACCAAGGAATAGAAAAAAGGATTTCACCGAGAGTTCTACTAAAAGAGATTATAGAGGAAAGATGATTTGGTTTCCTCTACATCAATAATGTGGAATTAATCATTACAGTAAATGTATTTGAAAAATTAGAAGAAGTTTTCATTGTCGAAGAGAAAGAGACAAAAAATATATTAGAAGGGAAAAATGAAGAGGTCAATTAATTAATGGATGAGAATAATGGCATCCACAAGAAATAATAAATTTTTAATTGTATTAAGTGTATAGTAAATTGTAATAATGCAACTCAATGTCCCAATATGAAATCTCTGGAAGAAAACCAATATGATGGTGCATGTAATTTCTACATTGTTAATGATGACAAGACTCGAGATGAAATGTTAAAGGGAAGAGGTATTGTATAATAGAATAAGGTATCACTGTCAATGGAATTATAATGAACTGGAAGAATAAAAAAATTTGTATTTTTGGTTCTAGGATTTATTTTATATGAAAGGTTATATAGATAAGAATTTTTCACTTTATTTTTTTTCTCTAAGGGTTTACAAGAACATATTCAGTAGTCCTGATGGAGTAAAAAAAGTGAAATAATGGCAAGGATATGTCAATGAAAAACACATGATTAAGGGAAAGATAACCATTAATACTTTCTTTAGTTTATGATCATATTTTTTGGATAATGATACGTGGGATATGAAATAGTAAATTGGTAGGTAATCATCACCTTGGAACTAATTAAGAAAATGCGGACATGTAGTTCATGGTATAATGGATGATGTTTAAAACGTATTGGATTTATAGAATATATCTAGTAATCTATTGAATAATGAAGAATGAATGTTATCAAAAACCAATTTATGGTAATTCATGCCTCTACCATGTTCTAAGATAATTTACCGTGACGGTATTCACATGGTTTGAATGTGAGAACCAAAGGATACATTGTGATATATGTGATATCAAAGTTAAAATGGTTTCTTGACTCTAATTCTGTGGTTTATTATATTAATAATTCAAGAGGTTTATAAGGTTATCAATTCATCAAATGATTAATGTAAACAAAATATTAAGTATTTATGTGCTGATATTTTATTTGAATCATTGGATAAATGGCCATTTAGTGATTAACCTTATTTCAATTATATCCATCATATTTTGGAAATTATATTAGTATGGTTTCATAATAGAAAATCATTTATTTTGGGAGGAAACCAATCAAGTACAGCATGGAAGCTGGTCTTGAACCCATAACTAAAGGATGATAAGTGTTTCACGCCTACCATTGGCCTATGCAATGTCTTCATTAATCTATATTTATTTTTGACGAATAATTATTTATTATAAAATAATTGTGTTACATTTTTTGTTTAGATCATAATGTATTGACCATATTCATTTTTAAGAATAGTAATATGTAAATAGTTATTAATTTCATTATTTTATGGGCCATTTTATCTAATAAAGGTATATTTTAGCACCTCAGGAATAAAATATAATTTTCAGAAGTCAATTACCTTTTAACAATAAAAATATTTTATGCACACTTAAAAACTTTATAATTTAAAAGAAGCTTTATTTTTCTAATTTATAATTTAGATAATATTTTAGGGTGAAGTTTTGGTATTTTCATACGTAACATTAATTTTTTATGAATAGTGAAAAATACTTCTTTTTAGTAAAAAATGACTTTATGTTTAAATATTTATTAATGTTAAATTATATTATTAATTATTTAAGGTAAAATTAGATACATTATACATATATTAATAAACTTTTGGTCATTAGAATAAATTTTACATTGAAATTTAATGTAAAAACATAATAAAATTTTGAACATTTTTATACTTTAAAACCCCATAATTTTGTCAAATCTATGAAATTGGCAATAATCTTAATATTTCTTTTTCTATGAATTAAATTTTCAACAAAAAACAAAGGACAATTTAATCATTTTAATATTTATATTCTAATTATATCATTTACTTTTTTGACAGTAATGACAAGTAAAAGTGATTAAAAATAATCACATCACTTATGGAAAAATTAAAAATAATTTGACACTTATCAATAATATTAGGACACCAAATGAACTATAAACATGTAAAAACCCATTTAAATGAAGTATTTTTAAAATTCACATTCCATTGTCATGAACTGAATCTGGTCACCACCAAAACCGACAGCAAACCTAGCCCGTGACAAGGCCCGAAGGGCGTTCCAAATCCCCACGGGCTGGAACAAGTGTCTGGGTATCATAAATTGAGAATTGGGAATGATTTACCCACGTTTATAAACATAAAACAACAAATTAATCCAATAAAACAAATATTTATTTTTCAAACCAAAAAATGTTTTACAAAAATTTAGAATTGAATTACATAGTCTAAAACAACTCACCAAGACTAAAAAAAAGGTATAAAACCAAAAATGAACTGCCCAAGGACCTCAACATGGCAAGAGTCATAGCCCTCAAGCCATATCCACAACACCGCATCATGAATAACCGGTGAAAACCCGAACTGTTGGAACAAAATTTGTACCCAAACCTATGGAAAGAAAAATAACCAAGTATACTTACACCCAAGGATGTAAGTAGGGTGTGAGAAAATTCCCGGAAGGATACCACCACTAACAGATTCTATATGATAAACATTTAAATATGAAAAGCATAGAAGTTTTCAAAAACATGTAATTTATAGTTTCAATTTTTAAAAGATGCTACTAAAAAATCAGTTTTCAAGTGGGCTAATTTAAAGAATAAACACATTTAAAATAAATACCCAAGCTACTAAATTTTCCAAACACTCATACCGTATGCCTATGGTAAGCACAAAATATTCAGTGAGCACAATAAATGGGAAATAACGCCTAGGCACTAGCTAGCTGTGGGTCCCAAGTACCACGTATCTCGGTGAGAGTAACCAAACAAAATATATGTTCTCATGCATGAGCCACTAGTAGGGAACATACTCATAACCTATTGGTCCCCAATCATCATCATCATAGTTTAGTTAGAGTGTAAGTGTCAATCTTACTCTGTGAAACTGAGGCCAAACCCCACGGATTCACTAGCATACTAGTACACGGCCACCCACCTAGATACACAGGTTTTCCCTTTGGGATCAAATAATTTAAACATGTCAATGAATATAATTTTCACATGAAAATATCATTTCCATATCATAAATTCACCAAACAGCCCACATGTATACAACACATTCACAAAAGAGCACTTTTCATTCAAATACATTTTAAAACCAAACTCACACCAAAATAGCCCACAACACTTTTTGCATAACTTTCACAATCCAACACATCCTTTAAAAATTTATAAAGTCCATCCATATATTCTAACAAACACATAAAAGCCCACTCACTTGTTTTATAAAACCATTTTTATAAACAAAATCCATTTTTCACATCACACTCACACAAACAGCCCAAATCATGTTCACACCTCTTTCACATTTCAGTAAATCCATTAATCATTTTTTTAAAATATTTCAAAGAGGATACACATAACATGACATAAATAATCAAATTTAAAATCATCCATTTGAATGTATAATCAATCCAAAATATTTTTCCAATATGGTTTCACATCTCACATAAATCATTAAACAATTCAGAACTTTTATAAAACAATTCTAAAGAGTGTACCGAATGTATTCACATAAAACTCATTTCAAAACCATATTTCGAGGAAAAAATCACATTAATACAAATTTAAAAGAGAATTGGAATCCCCAAAAACATTTATTAAACTACCCCCAAGTGTTATAAAAACACCTCAAACAATACCATAAAAGATCCACATTAAAAGCACACATTTTCAAAATCACTTTCAAGATGTACAATAAGGTTTTACACATTATACCCATTAAAAAAACCTCTATAAAACCTAATGGCACCCCATTACCCTAACAAGTCAGAATTTTTAGCCCAAAAAAGATTTATTAAACCAATTTTATATGTTATAAAACACAGCCAAACAATACCCAAAGGGTTACACATGAAAAACACCCAATTTTAAACTAAAATGAAACTATAAAAAAAACTTCTTTACTAAATCCAACATTAATAGTTCTCACACCACTTTCAGATTATTAGGAACATTCTTAATAAGTAATTAAATCAAACTAACTCATCTATAAATGATTATACATGGAATCACCTAACTTTTATGCAGAAACCCTCAAAACATGGTGCGGAACATCAACCGCACCATCGTAGCACCTCAAGGAATATAAATCCGGCCCTAGACCACAATATTTGAACACAAAGACACCAAATAAAATTCTAGTTTCGAACCTGAGCTTCTAGACATTAATAACTTCATGAAATGGTGAAAAAAACCCTAAGGAAGGGGAAGAAATCAAGGAAAGAAACACTTACATGAAACATCTTGAATCAAACGAACACAATACACAACAATTTGAATCTCTAAGAAATCAAACCTGATATGGAGGTCTAATGATGATTAAAAGGTAATGTTGGGACTGAAATGGGGGAAAAATAACCGAAATTGAATGAGTTATGAAAGAAATGATTTACCTCTTCAAATCTGGACGATTTGAGAAATCCAGAGCAGTTTCGCCCATATTCGGGAAACAAATGAGCTCCAAAGCGGCGAAATAGATATTGGGGTGATCCTTAGGTTTTTTTCTTCAAGAGAGAGGTACAATCACCAAATAATAGTAAATATTGAATGATATATTAAAATATTAAAAATAGAACTTAAAGCAGGAAATGTGCTTTCGAGCTGGCCCAAAACCTTAATAAAAAACCCAAATCTCTCATGATTATATATTTTTATGAGGCCCAAAGGGATATTATGGTTTTAATATATCATGGTATGCCATTGGGGAAGTGGAAGGGGTATAAAATAGTAAAAATTGAGGGAGTTATAGAAGAAACAAAATTTCTTTTTAAATCTGGAATTGGGCTCACGGTTTGGTCGAAATTTTCAAAACCCACCATTTTCATTAAAATGAGTGGTAAACCCCTAAAACAAATCCGGAATGGAAATGAAATGAAAAATGAATTTTAAAAAAGTCATGGGTGTGAAAATTCTCCCCACCATAAAACTTTCTGCCCTCAGAAAGCTACATCAACGAAAAAGCCAAAACCAAACCCAACCAAAAGGCACAAATGGACTCCTTTGCTAAACTTCGCCCCCATAGGCCAAAACACCTCCAGTGATCAATTAGGAAAGGAATAATTCACAACCAAAACATAAACCCCTTTATGGAAATGATCAATAACATTCAGGATTTATCCTAAAATAAAACTCTTCAAACACTATCTGAACAAGGCTCAAGCAATTTACCCAAACAAACAAGAACATCGAACAAGGTTACAATTACCTTGATATAACTAAACCATTGGGAACTCTCCAATCCCAACGTTTACCCAAGGAAGATTTAGGTGGTTATATAGCTCCAAATGATACTACCCACTTCCAAGCCAAGACCATATACAAAAGTGAGTTACTGGTACAAGGATACACAAATGGGCTCGCCAACCATATGAGACAACTTAAATTTTTTTTCCGAGATAGAATCAAGACATTAACAGGGAAGCCTCGAAACAACTCCCTGGTAGAAGGGGTATAATCCCATTAGACATATTCTAAAAATATACATGAGACTCATAGTGGTTCTCCCCACCGTAAGAAGCAACCATCTTAAATTACAAATATGGTCTGGCACAGAAAGACCCCAAAACATAAAGAGTTGGGACGACCGCACGGTTAGCCCGCACAGTTTGGGAAAATGTGCGCTAACCATGTGGATCCTTATAACTACATGGTTTTCTGGGGGAATGGTTACTACTAAATGTGATCTCAACATGTTTAGACAAATTTAAAACATTTCCCCTAAACCCAAAGGAAACAAAAGGGCAAAAGAAAGTCATTGGGAGATAACATGGGAATGAGGCCCTCAACCTCTTTCCACCGAACGAGAACAAAAGAACTAAGATAACAACACCAACTGTTTAAAGTATTCACTTCTCTAATAATGATAATTGTTCTTTTTATATGGTTAAAAACAACACTGGGATTTCCTATGACTATGTTCCAACTTCTCTTTGTGACTTATGGCTTAAGCAAGAATGATTGAAGCATCTTCGGCCTCGCAGAAGGATTTGGAAACCCCAGAATAGAATTTCTTCTTTCAATGATACAAACAACTACACGCAATCATATATGGGTTCACAAAGACATAACACACTCTAGAACTCAATTTACCCTAACTTCAAAATTCACTGAAATTAGGGTTTAGAGGATGCACTCACATCACACCTTGTTTCTTCGAGTGAGAAACAACCGAAATAAAGGACACATATAAACACCTTCCTCTAAAATAGAGGATGTCGAGATCTCCCAAAATGAGAAACAATTCTGAAAAAAAATAGACTCACAAAATATTGTACAACTTCACCTTTACAATCAAATGAGGACGCGACATCACATCGTTTCACCAAACATGACTGAAGTGACTGATAGAAATAATACAAAGAGGGGGCCTCACAGAACACCCCAAACATCAAACCATTCCAAAAAGTGTCCATAATAGCCTCTCGTGGCCCGATTTCCTACAATAGTGGTTTAACATAAACCCCTTCTTCGAAGAGACTATGAAGTACTTAGAGGACCTCTTAGACAATATCCATACTGACAACCCCAGACAACATTCACCTTCGACGAATCAAATAGGTTAAGAATATAAGGTCTCTTTCAACCATCCACGATCACTCTTCCACAACAAGAGGATCTGGAAAAAAAACCAAGAAAGTAAATGGTGTAGACTCATTCTAAAAAGATCAATAAAATATTCCTTACGTTGATCAACTGGAGGATTTTCCAATGGTGAAACAATCTGGGTTGCACTTCAGTTGTGCACTAAAACTTAATGGGGGCGTACCTTATCCAATAAGAGAACCCAAGGACCTAAACAAGCTGGTCCATTGGTAAAAACATGCCACAAAACAGATCCAAACTCATTAATGGAACCACCTTAATGGTGTCCCGAAACATATGTCATATGAGACTACTAACTGGACCTTCTACCCAGCTTACCGACCAAACACAAACCCAAAACAAAGTTCGAATAGAAGGGGTTCTTGGACTCAAAACATCCCACAACATCAAAATTTTCCAAAAACACATGATATACCCAATCCCAAACAATTCATCAAGACATCATGTTTTTCTTTAAAAACATTTCTTTGAAAAGCAACGGTTCAGTAGTTAGTGTATCCACCAATGGTACCCCATGGGCCTCACACATGCATGTTTCTGTGCCACACTAGGAACTCTTCTCATATTTATCCTGACAGTCATCCTGTCATGCCATAAACCATCCATCGTCCCATATAACCCAATGCATGTGGTCGCTCATGTAAATACCAAAGTTTAAAATGAAAATTCTTTCCCCTTTCAATAACAAAATGGTCAACCAACCCATCCTTTTTCTCAGAACTACTAAATAATGAGATCAAAATCTCAATTCACATCATACAAAACTAACCATAAAGACACAAAAATTTAGAGAATAACTCACATTAATTTTATTCACATCAATTTGAAAATATCTCATCCCATTAAAACACCCTTTAATTGTTTAGAAAACTATATTGGAAACACTTTTGAAAACCAACATCAATATGGTTTCTGATTTCAAAAGAGGTGTAAGCACACTATCTTCCATTTCAAAAAAATTCTGAAAATTCAGTTCCCCCATTTCATAAATCAAACCATTCCCTCTTTATTTGAAAATCATTTATCAAAAACTTTACGCTTCATAAAACCAAGTCACTTTAAAACCAAAGTTCCATGATTTCAAAACAAAAGCACAAAACAATGCGAGAGGAAACTAGTTTCAGTGGGTGACTTGGAAATATGGTTGGCAGCCATATTTTAATCACATCACCATCATAGAGAGTGTTCTAGGGAATATCCCCGGCTCCACATGGCTTACCAGACCCTACGATCTCACTGAGACCATTAACCTAACTCTCTTTTCATTTCCCCAAATCATCATTAGACCAACAAAACCAAAAGACATAGATAAATCCTGACTTCCCCTGGTGACTTGAATCTCATCATGAGGTGTGGTGATCAAGCACACTACCCATAACTAGAATTTCATGTCCCAATAATCTTAACTCCAGACCATCACAACTATTTCCCAAATAACATGACTCAAATAGAGCGAACCTCCTTTGATACCATTTTGTCACGAACCGAATTTGGTCGCCGCCAAAACCGGCACCATACCCAACCCGTGACAAGGCCCAAAGGGCATTCCTAATCCCCATGGGCTAGCACAAGTGACCGGGTATCATAAATTTAGAATTGGGAACGATTTACCCATGTTTTTAAACATAAAACAACAAATGAATCTAGTAAAAAAAATCTGGATTTTTCAAACCAAAAAATGTTTTACAAAAATTCAGAACTGAATTACGTAGTCTAAAACAAATCACCAAGACTATAACAAAGGTATAAAACCAAAAATTAACAGCCCAAGGACCTCAACATGGCAAGAGTCACCGCCCTCAATCCATCTCCACAACACCGCATCATGAATGACCGGTGAAAACCCGAACCGTTGGCACACAATTTGTACTCAAACCTACGACAACAAAAATAACCAAGTCTACATAAACACAAGTGTGTAATTATGGTGTGAGAAAATTCCCAGCATGATACCACCACTAATAGATTCCATATTATAAAAATTTAAAGACAAAAAGCTTGCATGTTTTCAAAAACATGTAATTTTTAGTTACAATTTCTAAAAGATGCAAGTAAAAAATCATTTTCCAAGTGGGATAATTTAAAGAATGAACAATTTTAAAATAAATGCCAAATCTACTGAATTTTCCAGCCACTCATACCGTATGCCTACGATAAGCACAAAATATCTAGTGAGCACAAGCAATGGGAAATAACCCATAGGCACTAGGTAGTTGTGGGTCCCAGGTACCTCATATATCGGTGAGAGTAACCAAAAAATATATATGTTCTCAAGCACGAGCCACTAGTAGGGAACATACCCATAACCTAGTGGTCCCCAATAATCATCATCATAGTTTAGTTAGAGTTGTAAGGGTCAATCTTGCTAAGTAAAACTGATGCCAATCCCCACGGATTCACTAGTATAATAGTACACGTCCACCCACCTAGATACCCAGGTTTTCCCATTGTGCTCAAAAAATTTCAACAAGTCAATGAATATAATTTTCACGTGAAAATATCATTTCTATATCATAAATTCACCAAACATTCCACATGTATACAATATAAGTCACAAAAGTCCACTTTTCATTCAAATGCATTTTGAAACCAAACTCACACCAAAATAACCCACAACACTTTTTTCATAACTTTCAAAATCCAACACATCCTTTAAAAATTTTATAAAGTCCCTCCATATATTCTAAACATCACATAACAGCCCAATCACATGTTTTATAAAACCCTTTTTATAATCAAAATCCATTTTTCACATCGCACTCCCACAAATAGCCCACATCGCGTTCACACCTCTTTCACATTTCAATAAATACATTAAACATTTTTATAAAACATTTCCAAGATAATACACATAACATGAAATAAATATTCAAATTTAAAATGGTCTATTTTAAAGTACAAAGAATCCAAAATATTTTTTCAATATGGTTTCACCTCATACATAAATCACTAAACCATTCAAAGCATTCATAAAACAATTCTAAAGAGTGTACCAAATCTTCTCACATAAAACCCATTTCAAAACCATATTTCGAGGACAAAATCACACCAATAAAAATTTAAAACAGAATTGGAATCCCCAAAAACATTTATTCAACTAACCCCAAGTGTTATAAAAACACCTCAAACAATACCTCAAAAGATTCAAATTAAAAGCACACATTTTCAAAATCACTTTCAAGAAGTACAATAAGTTTTTACACATTAAACCCATTAAAATGGCCTCTTTAAAACCTAATGGTACACCAATACCCTACCAAATAAGAATTTTAAGCCCAGAAAAGATTTATTAAACAAATTTCTTATGTTATAAAACAAACCCAAACAATACCCAAAGGGTTGCACATGAAAAACACCCAATTTTAAGCTAAAATGAAACTATAAAAACAAATTCTTTACCAAATCCAACATAAACAGTTATCTCACCACATTCAGAATATTAATAACATTCATAATAAGTAATTAAATCAAACTAACTCATCTAGAAATGATTACATATGGAATCACCTACCTTTTATGCTGAAACCCTCAAAACATAGTGTGAAACATCAACCGCACCACCGCCGCACCTCATGGAATATAAATGCAGACCTAGACCACAATATTTGACCCAAAAGACACAAAATCAAATTATAATTTCGAACCTGAACTTCTGGACATGAGGAACTTCAAGAATGGGTGAAAGAAACCCTTAGGAAGGGGAAGAAATCAAGGAAAGAAACACTTACTTGAAACATCTTGAAATAATCGAACCAAATACACCACAATATGAACCTCCAAGAAACTAAAAATTATATTGAGGATATAATGGGGATAATAAGGTAATTTGGGGACTGAAATGGGGGCAAAAGAGCCTAAATTTAAGGATTTATGAAAGAAACGATTTACCACTTCAAATCTGGACGATTTTGAGAAATCCAGATAAGTTTCGCCCAAATTCCGGACAAATATGAGCTCCCAAGTAGGGAAAAAGATATTGGGGGTGATATTTAGGTTGTTTTCTTCGAGTGGTAGGTAGAATCAATGAATAATAGAAAATATTTAATGATATATTATAATATTAAAAAATAATATTTAAAGCAGGAAATAAGCTTTCGAGCTGGCACAAAACCTTAATAAAAACCCAAAATATCTCATTGTTATGAATTTTTTATGAGGACCTAAGGGATATTGTTATTTTAATATATCTACTAATGCCAATTGGTAAGTGTAATGGGTATAATGTAGTAAAAATTGAACAAGTTATAGAAGAAACGAAATTTGTTTTTAAATCTGGAATTGGGCTCACGGTTTGGCCCAAATTTTCAAAACCCATCATTTTCACCAAAATGAGTGGTAAACCTCTAAAAAAATCAGGAATGGAAATTAAATGAAAAATTAATTTATAAAAAAGTCATGGTTGGGACATCCATTTTTTAGTTGGGTTGGTTTTTTATGACTTTTGTTAGATAAAAACATTTTCACACCTAACTTGTTTTCAAAAATTCCATGTGAGTCTTTTTCCTTACTTATAAAAGGCCATTGCCTCTGCCACATCCTCACACCACTCAAATAAATTAGCATTGAAAAATATATGATCAATAAACTTCCGTTAAATCCATACCTTACAACTATAATCCATCCCTTGGGCTTTATGCAATCCAAGGAATCTTTTTTGCACGAACTAAAAGGAATTACCTGATTAAGAGGTAACAACTTCTCCCAAGTCCTTTCATTTATTTTACTTCTCCACACCACCACTCTATTTATTCATTGATTTTATAAAAAAATAATTTACTAAAATATTGAATGATTTTTTATGCTGATTTTTTGATGTACACTTATACACACCTCTATCAAATTTGTTATAATCATACTGTTAATGTGTATGGAAAACTACTGCCCCACTAACGATTGTTCAATTTTTCTTACCACCTTTCACATTATAAAATTTGATTTAAACTCAATTCATAAATTTTATAAAATATATTTGTTATTTTTATTAATATTATTTATTAATTTTAAAATACATATCTTATTTAATTTACATTTGGTGTGCATATGATAATTTCGTTTCAGGAAGTGTGGACTACCGCCCCCTCAATGTGATGTGATTCATTCATATAATACATGGAATGTATTAATGATATATATAGTGAATATATATTAAATATATTATATATTAAAGATAATTTAAAATTATATATATACATATCTACCTTTTAATTTTATTCCACTCAACACAACAATTAAATAGAAATAACGTTAATGAATACGTGTGACCTACTGTGTCCACGAATGGTGTAATCTGTTTCATAATTATATATTATATATATTCTTAAAATTATAATATAATATATATAATTAATGGTTATAACATATTTTTCTTTTTGGAATCATGATATAGGTATAAAAATGGTAATATAAAAGATTAAGACACTAATGAAAAACAAAGCGAATATTACTTGATATGAAAACATAACATAGGATTGTTAACATGTGTCTAATATAAAGTCATTAGAAAACCATATATGGTATTATATATTTATATAATATTATTTCAAAGATTTATAATATATTTATATTGATTATACATGTGGTTTGAATGACTAATACAAGACTTGCGACATAAGTTAAGGGGATTTCATCTCACTTTTTATTTCAGGGACTTACATGACATATTCAACATTATTTACTTTTGTGTATTGCATGTAATAGCCATGATTTTATTCAATTTATATAATAATATTTATTGAAATTCTCTTATCCATTTATTGATCATTATTTCATGAGGTATAATTATTAAAAGCTACCAAATCAGTATAATATATTAGACTAAGTTATCCTTATTTGTGACTCATGTTTTTTTGTGCCAAAATTCATTTTGAGGTTTATATAATTCCACTTTATAAGATATATCATGAATATAAATATTTTCATGATATTATAAGCATCTTTTGATTTTATTTTCTTACATGGAGAGCATGATCCCAAGTTACCATGTGATAAGGGTTTATTTAAACAATCTCATCTCTTTTCAATATTGTTTATGTATATGATTCCATTTATGAAATAATATAACCCATATATCAAGACATTCGAGACTTTTGTTATCTTCTAGTTATTCATGCTATAATCATGTGTTATTATCATATTTATAATCTTTTTTACATAATATAGTTAATAAATAGTTTTATGGAATTCCGATTTTACCATATCTTCCTTGATAATTAAATGTTTTTTAAAATAAGTTCCTAGAATATTATATCTTTCTCCTATAATCATTAGATGAAATTTTTACCCTTTTTATTTTAAAAATATCTTCCAATGAATCTTCTTATCCCTTCATGAATAATGAATTTTCTATTTTTTTACCATTGAATGGAATTTTAATTTTACCTCATACAACGTGTATGGATTTACCCAATGTCATTCTTTGAAGCATTCTTTTCTTTTTGAAACGGTTAATTTTTAAGAATATGATTTTTTGAAATAAATTTCAGGGAAATCGTTTTTAAAACTCTTTCAAGATTTATTTATAAGTTTTCATGTTATCTTTAATAAAATAGTTTTCAAAACCTTTTCAATATTTCATTATATTTTTATAAATTCTTTTCAATGAAAATTTTTTCAAAACATTTCTATGATTTATATATATAATTTCAAAGAATTTTAAATTAAATGGTATTAAAAACATTTTAAATATATATTTATATGTTTTCAAATTATATTCTATGAAATAGATTTTCGAAAAATTTAAATATTTCATTATATTTTTTCAATTTCTTTTCCAATAATTGGTTTTCCAAAAATACATTATTTAATTGAAATATTTCAATGTATTTTCAATGAAATGGATTTCATAACATTTTCAAAATTTCTATTTGTTTTTCAATGGGGTTTCAATTAAAAAATAATAATTTGTTTTGAAGTTTATTTTATAAGTTTTCAAGGAAAATTATTTGAATAATGATTTTAAGGGTTTTTAATATGTATTCATTGATATTTTTTTTCATAATGATGTCAAGATTTATTTATATGTCATCAAATTATTTTCATATATATGGATTCAAAAACATTTTGAATATTATTTCCTTTGTTTTCAAGTAAATGTTTTTCAAAACATTGTTAATCATTATTTATAATATTTTAAATCATTTTAAAATAAATAATTTTTTAAGAATATTTGAATTGAATTTTATATGTTTTCATGGAAAAGGGTTTTCAAAATGATTTCAAGTCTTATTTATAAATTTTCAATGTATTTTATAAGAAAATTATTTTCAAATGGGTTAATTGAGTGAAAATAATTTTTCACTGAATAAATTATATTTTTCTTTTTTATTTTTTTAATTTAATTTCAAAAATATTTTCCATCAAAGTTTAAATATATTAACATTACTCATTCCCTTATAGTAAATGATCTAGAGGTTCCATTCATATCCAATCAATGAATGGTTTGTTATTAATTTCACAGTCTTTAGGAAACACATTTCTCTTTCATAGGATATATTTTTATGAAATATATTTCTCTTTCATGGGTTATATGTTTATGAAATCCATTTCTCTTTCATGGGTTTACTTTTGATAAAAATATTATGAAACAAGTATCATTTTCGACATGTTTTTATATGTTTATATGATTATGGTACCCATTTTATTTCATGGGTTAAGATATGATTATTATGATTTTTTGGCAAATGTATGTATGATTTTACTATGAGATGGGTGGGATATATTTCTACCTCTAATGAATTGGGTAGTGATTTATATAACCTGATATAGACATGGATTGAATGAGAAATGAACTTGGTTTAATATTATAGGGATAGAAAAAGCAATGAACTTGTTTCAATATTATAGAGATGGAATGAGGGGTGAACTCAGATCAGGAATATAGAGCTAGAATTAGGGGTGAAATTGGTTATGTAATATAGGGAAGGAATACGGTATAATCCAGGTTTAGTAAATGAATATTTCTACAAATATGGTCTCAGAATTAATGTGTTGACTACTATGGAAAAATTATATATACTTATGTGTCTGCAACAATTCTTCCTTTTATTCCAATGTTGTGATTTCATGGATTATATTTGTTATATCCTTATAATTAATGTCTTATGAACTTCCATGCTTTATTCCATGATTCATGTACATTATCTTTGATATGCGGGGTCTGATTTTATATTTTCATTATCATGTTCTCAAACCCCTATGATCATAATTATGCTTACAAGTCTACCTTATTTATCCTTACTAAGTATTTGATCTCACCCCTTTCTTAAGATTAATTTCCCTAGGTAATTATTATTGGTTTTAGGTAAATGTATTAATGGTGGATAACATTATAGTAGACGTTGAATATCTTTCACCAGATATAATATTTTCCCATGTTTCGAAATATATTACACTATTACAGTCCTCATGAATTTATTTTTATATTGTACTAAATATTCATCTAAAATGATGTAATATCCTTATATATCAATTAAAGGTCCCAATATAGACATTTGTTTTTGATATACTCAAGAGAATTTTTTTCTATTTGTTCATCATTTCGAATTATATCATGGTTCACAGCTTTCGTAATTTGGGTGAGAAAAACAATATGATTTTTCACTCTAGCTCCCACAGTATTTTGTTGATCGAGAGGTAAATTTTTGCCTTATCCATAAAAATATTCCTTAATGTGGTTCCTTAGGGTTTCATCCGTTGAATAAAACTAGAAATATCGATTAAGAAACAATTTTCATAGATAAGAACAAAATAATCATGAAAACCCACTTATATGATTTCTAAATTACGACACATTATTTAATCAATGACACCTTAGGCATATCCTTAGAGATCCCTAGATATATTCATAGAATTATCTATATTTAAATAAAATTTTATTTCTCATACTAGTTTATAAAGTTTCAATAATATTTTTTATGATACACGCTATAGATACCCTCAGTTTTCATATATTTACATTTCACCATTTCTGCGTAATACTTATTACATTACACAAACAGATGCCAAAAAAGTGTTTTATTTTAGTGCCTTTGGAAAACTAGAAACAAAAACATTGGTGCATAAGTGAGGTTTATTATATCCCAAAAGATTCATTATGAATAGAACCCATATTAGAAAAATCATACATAATAAATATCTTTATAACCTGGAAAAATGTAACATAAAAAATGGTGATCTTAGATGCTCTGTAAGGGTAAACATGAAACATATGTAAGCATATCATTAGAATAAGGATGAGAGAACCTCATTGTGAAAATAAAAGATCATACCAAGAAAATAAGTGAATATAAACAAGATTCATAGCTTAAATATGGGAAGTTCATAATACAAGAATCATATTGTATTCAAGAGAACAAGCCCAAAAACCTAACATAATAATAAGACGTGGAATTTCTGGAAGAATCTTAGACATGTTATATCATTCTCTATAAATCACAATTAATTTATAAAACATAACATGGAACATCATGGGGAAAACACCTATATGTTTGGACACACCACCAACCACAATCACATTCATTTACTTATAATAGATCGAGTTTTCCTATATTCCCATTGTGTATCAAGTTTCCCTATCTTCCCATATTTGATTGGGTTTCCCCGTCTCCCAGAATTGATCAAGCTCATCAACTTGATTTCCATAATTATGTAATGATATATAAATCATTACCAAATCCATTGTATGTATATATAGGTCTTAAACATTAAATTATTAAAATCATACATTTGTGTTCCATAAGAACATAAATCATTCATCATATCATATCCCATTAAAATAAAGGGAATCCATAAGAATCATTACATCATAACAAAACCCATGAAAAAGAAATGGCTTTTATAAATTTCATTCCATCACAAAAAAACATGGAAATAATATGAATAGTGTAATTTAATAATATCCACATTATATAATTAATGAAATCAATGAATTTTATCGAACATGAAAATATAATATTGCGATATCACCTTAAAATAATTATAGAATAAAATATCATTTCTTCTTTGAAAAGATCTTATTTTCTGAATATTACACCAATTATTAAAAGAAATAATTTTATATGTAAATATAATGATATATTATAAGGTAATCCACATTGAATAAAGGATTCATGATAGTGAAAAATTACTTTCATGTTGAATATGTTTAAAAACATTCCATCCTTATATTTTCATTGTAAAAGTCACAGAGAGATTTTCATAGAAAATGAAAAAAATACACTTTTAAAAATGTTTTTTAAAAATTAAAACATGAGTAAAATTAATTTCTAATATTCATTTGAGAATATTGGTATCACTTTTGAAATCATTTTTAGAAAACATTGATGTTGAAGATAACTATTCCACACTGGAGATTTAAAACAAAAAAATCCTGATTAATGATAATATTATAAAATAATAACTAATCAATTTATAAGGATTAGAATGTTATGAACCATAAAATAATTAAAATTATATGGAAATGAAAATAAAACAATATTAAGAATAAAAATCATAAAATAAATTAATGGTCACTATATACACCACACAAATGAAACAAGTATTTTATAAGATATGTGTCCCACAGAATTAAAACTGGGAAAAATTACCTTACCTTATGTCTTGACTATCATCATAATCATGAAAAAATCCTATATAATTAATGAAATATTATTATACATCTTTAAAAAAAATATTCAGACACACCATTAAATATATGAATTATTTATGATCTCTTATTAACTGTTTGGTTACTATTCCATGTTAGTGTTACATTTCTGAAAATATCCTCTTTTTTGACTTTTTATTACTAATTCTAATACTTAGATCATAATATACTTATTTAAAAATATTAAAACAAGATAAAAATATATATATTCATTATATGAATATTTATAATATTTTATAAACAATATAAAAAATGAAATGGAATACACCATTCATGGAGATTGTAGGTTGTATGTACGTCTGAATGTTGTTTTAGTTAAATTATTATTTTCAAATAAATTAAGTTATATATATGTATATTTATACTAATTATATAATTATAAATAACAAATATATACAATATAAAAATAAATATTCAGTCATAATTCCCATCCTTGAGAGGTGGTAATGGAAAAATGAGAAACATTGTTTTGTGAGGCAGTGGATGGTCGAATGCAAGAACTCTTACTTCATTACCTATCGGATGGAAGTGTATATGAGTTTTTGTAGAACAATTATAATAAAAAAAATATGATTATATTTTGGAAAATTATTTTGTTATATAATCAGGGACTACTTATATCTTATGTGTTGGAAAATAAAAATAGAACTAAATACCTAGAGGGAGGATGTTTCCTCTTCTTTGGGTAGCATCTCTTTGTTTTCACCAAAGGGATTCCTTGGATGGATTTACTCCAAAAGGGTGAATTCTGGGATTAAGGTAGAATTTTTGGGAGGATATTTTTTCTTACTTTTTAATAAATAAATAGCTCATGATGTGTGATGAAAATAGAATAAGAGGTTCCATTTTATTGAGAGGTGATGGGAACTTTTCAAATTTCTTCAAAATATTAATTTACAATAAATTCAATATTAATTCAAACATATAAAAATTCAATGTATTGTGAGATATTATAAAATAGGCTTTTTATATCATTATATAATATATTTCATACATGTTTTGATATTATTTAAAACATTATCATTTGGTGTAAACCTGAGTTATACAATTTTAATTTTAACTAAGGTAACAACTTTTTCAATATTATATGGTTTTAATTTTTTACTTATGTGATTTTAATTAAATAAAAAATAAATAAATTGTATAATTATAGACCATAATATAATTTATTTATTTTATAAGTTTTTTATGACTTGAAAAAAATTAAATAATTTAGAATTTTCATAAAATATCAAAATTATCAATTTTGACACTATTAATTAGTTTAACATTATAAATATCAATAAAGTAAGATAACATCAATAAGATAATTTAATAAACCCCTAAAAATGAAATATTGACTTATAAAATTCTTTTAAAACCATAATTATGAAAAATTATATTTATTTTAATATTTATAATATTAGTTAATGGGTTGTTTCATTAATTGAATAATTTCTACATGGTCAATTTGAAATTAGTTATGATTATTATTTATTAATTAAAAATATTAAAAAAATATAGTATATATATAAAAATTTTATATTCATAATAATATATATGTATTCTATCATATCTTATATTTATCCCCATATTTAAAATATTATACTTATTAAAATTAAGAGTGTGACATTATGTCACTCTCTTGATTTTAATAACATCTAAATAGTTTTCATAGAGAAGTTTCCTTTAATTCAATCAATTTAGAATACCCAAATTATATGGGTCTTATTAATTACATAAAATAACATTTTATCAATTGTTATGGTAGTTTTAAAATATTTATAATATAACTTTTACCCTGAATTATCTGATTTACCCTTAACCGTGGTAATAGAAATTAACAAAGTTACAATTCATATTGTCCAAAAGAAAATGGATATAATTAATAAATTTTAAAATTATATTTTCAAATTTGTAATCCATTTTTAAAAATTCAAAAAACATAATTGGATAAGATTAATTTAAAATTAATCACATTGACGGAATGAGAAATTGAGTTTTTTGTGTGAAAAAGTCAAAAAGATTGAATTGTTTTTATTTCAAAATTCATTGTAAAATTGAATCCAATGACCTAAATTTGATTTAATGATAAATTTTTTTTCTAATTATTCTTCAAAACCAATAAAATCTATAATTTATCACCCTAAATTATTTTTTTTGAAAAAAGTTGTTTTCAATTAAAACTCAATATTTTTCATTATTCATCAAAACATGGATGTTATAAAAAATTACTAAAAATACAACCAAATTTAATTTAGATATCCCAATTTCAATGAATAAAATTATTTTGTTAAATTAAATTTATAAAATTTTCAAAAACTAGATTTAATACCAGTGAACCATCAAAATATTGGAAAACTACATTTTTAGACAGATACTTTTTTATATGTAAAATAGGGTTTTTTTCTTATATAATGTCTACAAAACATATAATATAAATATTAAAAATTATAATTAATATTAAATATATAAAAATATATATTTAATTAATATATTCCAACAAGATTTTTTTATTTATTATTATAAATCAAACTTGTCAAATGAAAATATTTTTTAATCAAAACATATCCTTTTATTTAAAATTGTGTTTACATAGATTGATAATTCATTACTCCAAGAATTAAATATAAATGTGTAAAACCTAATTTAATAACTCATTTAATCCTATTCATACTCTACTTTGTAATGATTATGTTATAATTTTCTTATTTAAATAATAATAATTATAAAATTATGTATTGTAAAAACTCAATGTTGTTTGTTACACAATACGAGTTAGTGATATGTGTAGCACAAGATTATCCTAATACAGTACATAAAAAACATAAATTGTTTTAGTTTTTAAAGAAAGACATCAAATAAAATTAATTATTAGAAAAAGGTTCATAAAATCATGCGGGTTTCTAACAGTCATCTAAATTAAAATTTCATGTTCCAAACCCTAGATAAAATAAAACATTTTTAGTGGTAATAATCCATTGGTCTAAAACTAATTTATAAGAGGATTCGTGGAATTAAGGTAAAAATTTCCTCATGAAGGACTCGTTAGAACATTGTTCTCTTCTTTCTATTTTTTGATGTTCAACGTGATTTAGGCCTTTAGAGTGTATCATGAGCAAAAAAACATAATTTTTCATTCCATGTCCCATATGGTTTAGTTATGGAGGGGGAAAATGATAAAATTATCATCCATATATAGAATTATCATTGTTTATTTGGGTTCTATACATTTACTAAAACCATAGTGTATAGTGCATGAAACAATAATCATACTGGGGAACCACATAATTATGATAAAATAACTTATATGAAGTCTAAATCATGTCACTTTATTTTTTATATATAGAATCATAGCTTTATCCTAGTTCATTTATAGTCATACTATATTTTAATTGTTCATCTTAGTTCCAAAAGAGTTTGTGAGTGTCCAAATCATATCCACAGAGAGTTTCAAACCATGTATGCTACAAGGCCACTTGACTTTCACAAGGTAATGATTAAGTCAAAATCATTGAACCTTTTTAAGAGTTATTACCCATTATAAATTAATTTATAGAACCACATCCACTAGTTGTATCCAAAATGTAATATAATATCTTATAAACCACTCACTATATCATTTAACAAAATTCCATTATATTTTCCTCTACTTCGACTATACCTTATACATATCCATTGAAATAACCTTAGGAATATCACTAAAATATTCTAATCCATGTTTCTAATGGTTAACTAAACCTATCATCTGATACCAACTATAGCTACCTTGGATTTTCATACATAGATATTACATTACTTTTTATGAACATTCATTACATTACACATACACATGTTTGGGAATCATAAAAGAATAGGTGAAATTAAAACACTAACTCATAAAAAATATTTCATAGGTGAAATATATCATCTCCCATAATGTTTATCATATATATAACACCTCATTAAAAAATAATAAATAACAAATTTATCTCTAAAATTAGGATATAAATCATTAGAATGGGTGTGATCATATTATCATTAAGGGTAAAAAATCGAATACATAATAATAACATGAGAAAAAGTGTATGAGAAGATGAGAATTAAATTTGAAACGAATATCTTACATATCAAATATCATATTATTGGGTCAGGGTATAAATATTGGGCGTTCATTAGACATGGATTATAAGGAAATCTACTAAAATTATCTATGAGAGAATAACATTGAAATAAGACATGGATTTGTGGAATAAAAATAGGAAAAAAATCTTATAAATGGTATCTGAGGATCACTACCATGACAATCATTATGTAATGGGTTCACTACACAAACCATAATTATATTAATGGTTCACTCTAATGACCATCATAGTAGAAAAAGACTCTTAATTAACTGGGGAAATTAACAATTCCATTTATATCTATCTCTTGATATATAAATCATTACCCAACTAATTGGGGGGAAATGTAGGTCCCACCAGAAACATAATGAAAATTATACATATGTGTGTTATAAGATCATAGAAAATTAATCATATCAAAATCAATAAAATGATATAGGTTTTATAAAATTTTAATAATAACATAATCCATGTCAAATAAATGTGATTTATAATTATTTCATCATATTATCTAATCATAACCTATGGAAGGATAAATTTGGTTTTATAAAATTTATATCATTATATAACATATGGAAGTGAAACAATTTTAATAAAAATGTTTTGATCATAAAAAAATCAGATTAATAGTTATAAGGGTATCATTAAACCAAATCCCTACTAAATAAAAAATAACATAAAATGAATCCATAATATATGGAAATTAATTTTAAAATAAAAATTAATTCGAACAATTCTTGAAAAAAATATATGTTTATAAAATAATATTTTATTAAAATTAAAAATTGATAAAAAATTTTAGAAATAAAATTATTTTAAAATAACCTTGAAGACCTATAATCTATTTTTCAACGAAAATTTATGGTCCTGATGTTAGGAATATTACCTCGATATCATGCACATTAATAAAAGATTCCTATCACATTTTTCGTAAACTCAATATGGTCATTAATTGGAAAATATATCAACAATAAAAATATGATTATTTTAAAAGATATAATTGGGTAAAATGTATTTTATAAATATTTTTCAGAAATTTAGAATCATTTTTTGAAAATATGTCTATAAAAAAATTTTTCGAAGAAAGGAATTTTAACTAAAGATAAAAATAAATTAGAATTTTTGGAAAACATTTTTTTGAAATCATGAGTACATAATTAGAGGCAGATGAAGGTATGAAATTTATTCTCTAAAAACATATAAGCATTGGTATATAATGAAATTTAAGATATTTCGTAATATTTCATTATTGAAAGAATTATCACGATCAATCTTGATAAACGATGAACTTTTCACACAAACCCTAACAACAAAGGTATCGATGAATCATAATACCCATGAAAGAATACTGGTAAGTGAAACATATAATATAATGGGAATAAAAAAATACTTGATATTACATGTAAATAATGGATTTATATATACCTCAAAAAATAATACACCCGTATAAGAGAACAAATGTCTCATGGAATAGAAATTGAGAAAAAAATCTCATAACTAATGTATGGACTTCCTCGGTACATAATAGAACCTCTGGTATACTAATTTTATGTTTATTATAAATTTATTACATATCAATAATTACATAAATCATAACATATATTATTTTCCTATGATATTTAATTATTCATTTATTAAAAAATCAATGTTAATGTCATGTTTCGGGAAATAACTAATTTTTCATGAATGTTTTGATTTGTTATTTTACGATAAAATAACATTTAAAATATATCCATATTCCTACAAATTTTATACATGATATAAATATACTAATTATTTTTTATTTATTTTTTATCGTAATAGTTATGATATATAGTTATAAAATGAAATACTCCATTCATTGAGACGGTGGGACTTACGTATGAGTGAACACTATTTCATTTTTCTTGATAGATCGAATGAAGGAAATTTATGTAATATATTACCATTCTATATAAATTTTTCATTCATATATATGTATATATATATATCATATTATATCATCTGTATTATCCTAAATACCATTCATTCAATGTGTGAACGGATCATATCATTTTGGGAGGTGGTTGTCCTCCAAACACATTAGTGATGTTATCATATTCCCACATAGTTGAATGTATAAAGGTAAATATGATATAAAAATTCCAATATTATAATAATACCATTATTATAATATATAAAAAATTACTTCATAATAATATTGAGCCATGAGAGTTGGTGATGGGAAATGAATTACATTGATTCCCAAGGAGGTAGTACTCCGTAGACATGAATGATGATTTCATAACCCATTTAATAAAGAGGGAAATGATATATTTAATTAAATCAACATTATAAAATATAAATAAATGGAATATGAAATAGTTATTATATAATTTTTTAATAATAATTTATGGAGGTGGGGGATGAAATAAATGAAAACCCATGATTTTGGTCGTTACCTCTTCATCGAACCACATCCATTGGGTTTCACCAAAAGGATTATTATGTTTCCTTTATGAAAAAACATATTTTATATAATATTACATTAATTATTTAAAGTGATTTAGGTAGGTATTTTTGTATTTTTGAAGAGGATAAGCGGTTGTGTGTCCATTAATAGGTGAGGTGAGTGGACCATATGTAGTTTTTGAAAAAACATTATAACCAAAATTTTCAAATACTAATAGGCACCAATTTTTCCTATTATCTAATATATGATATTAAAATGTTGATATATATCCCAAAAAATGTTTTTAGACATGTCTCGTGGTCATTTTTCTCATTATCCTTGTAACACCCCGATCTTCCACGATACGCTTCTCTTTCAATAATACAATAACTTACATTTTACGCAAGTTCTAGATTCTAAAACACCGCGACAATCAAAATAGCCATTATGAATAGTAATACCTACTTTTTAAAATTTTATAAATTTTCTCTTCCCAAATGGACTTCGTTTTAAGATTCGGAATATTGAAATCAGCCTAAGTTGAATTCTTTGTAATTTTTGGAGAACTTCCAATTTTTTATGAATAATGAAAAATACTTAAAAACAACTTTTTTAATCAAAATAATTTATAGTGATAAATTATACTATCTAGTGTTTTAAAAGTATAATTAGAATATATTTTTACCATTTTATCCAATGGTTTTCATTAGAATTAATTTCACTTTGAAATTGGACATAAACAATTGGCAATCTTTTTATTGATATTCTTTCTTAAAACACGCTATTTGTTGTGACAGCAGGAATTAATTAGAAAATTTATTAATGCAACTTATATGTTTGGAATTTTTAAAAATAGACATCATTTTTGAATTCAGAATATCAATTATATCTTAAGGTAAAATTTTGTCACTATTCTGAAAAACATCAATTTTTGATGAATAGTGAAACCACTAAGTCGTAGTTAAATAACTGATTTTTCATTTAAATGAAATATTAACACTTCTGTGATTTTATTTTCAAAAATATGACATACATGGTTGTCATTAAGAAGTAAAATGTGGTTCAATGGGATTAAAATAATTTTTTGGTGAATAGTAACTTTTAAGTTTAATTAATCGTGATTAAAGGTAATTAGTGAAATTTAAGGTAAAAATGATATTATAAAAATAAGAAATGACCATGAAACTTTTCCTAAACCTATTGAATGAGTCTTGTCCGACCACGAAAATACATGGGTCAACTTGGGGACCCCATGGAGCCACTTTGGTAGGAAAATGACATAAATAACGTTTATTTAAAGTTAAAATAAAAATGTTACAAATGTAAGTTTTTTTACTAAAAAAAATAAATGGGGTTATAAAAGTCATATTTTTTACTATAAATATTCATTAGAATGATAAAAAGATTTCCTACATCATGATAATTTTTTTTATAATTTTTAGACCTTATATAAATTAAATTATTTATGACACCATGATGATGTCGCGATTACCTCATTAATTAACAATTTAAATAAAATGAAAGGATAATGTAAAATCCAAGGCTTAAACTTCTCAAGAACATATTGGATGAGGAGATTTAGAACCCTTATCACCTTATCCTTGAAATATATCATTTTGGGACCTTTAGAATCCGAAAATCATTTCGTAATAAAGTAACATTTCATGACATTCCAAGAGTGCCCCTCCTCTCCACTTATAAAAGGCCCCCACCACTACCACCTTACTCACACATTCAAAGCCCTTTGGCTTGGCCAACCTCTTCCAAAATACTCTCCCAACTTCCCTCCATTACTCCAAGAAGCCTCACTTTGGGAAATAATTCTTCCCAAGGAATCCTTTGGCTCAAATCAAAAGAGTTACCCGATTTTAAGGTAATGTCTTCGCTTATGTTATTTTGTATTATTTTTCTTATCCAACCCCCTAAACTATTTTTATTAATTTATTTTGTAACAACAACAGTATACTAAATATACTAGGGTGTTGTTATAATAAGTATTAGATATACACTTACACACACCTACATCTAATGGTTAAAGAACATACTGTTTCTGTGGATGGTGAATTTCTGCCTCACGAAATGATGATTGTTCAACACTCATATAACACAATCAAAGGTGTCCATTAAGATGTAAATATATTTATAAATGATATATAATATGTTTATGTTTTACTTAAGGTTCTGTATTTTTAATTTATGTAATACCTTTTTTGTTTCCATTATGGGTAAACGCGATATGTTTATTTTAGGAAGTGCAGACTACCACCCCCTCAAAGTGATTTGAATCGTTAATGCCATATGTGGGATGTATAAAGGATGGATTCAATGATATTATTTATGATATTATACTGGATTATAAAATACCTTTATATCATTATGATTTCATTAAATAAAAAATATAAATGAAAGTAGCGTTCATGCGTACGTACATCTTACACTCTCAATGAACAGTGCATTTCATTTCTTACCTCTAAACGTTATGGAATATTATAAATGCATGTATATACTGGATATATATGAGATATATGATATCTATATCATGAATATAATTCTGGATATAATGGATATTTCACCACATGAACAACTTGTAATTATAAGAAGTTTATTTTTTACTCAAGTACCAACGATCGACAAAACGACCGTTATTAACTTAAATAATTACACAATGTTCATAACATGGTAATAAGTGATATAAAAGGAATAAAAAAAACTTGAAAAAGGTTCTTAATCAATTATAAATTAACTCTAGTTTATTATTTAGGAGGTTAAAGAACGGTCGAGTCAAGACAGGACGCAAGGTAAGGGAACTTCTTAACCCAAATTCCTTTCTTTGGGTTGATCTTCTACTTCTTGTTTATGTCATGATATGATTATGTGAGAAATGAATATTGATATCCTGTATTTTATTTATACCTTAATTATGTGTACATATAGTGAATACACATAATTGATCTATTTGATTTACGAAATGATCTTGGTAACGATCTTCGTCTCAATCTCCTTTCATTGAGGCATATTTCATTTTATACACAACTTTCTTTTATAATGTGTATAAACCCCATTGGATTTTAAGTTTATTCAAAAATAATCTTTTAATACGAAGTGTTTTACTAAACGACAAAAAGGAATGTTTTTCTTGTCGTACGTATGCGACGACAACGATTTCTCCACCGCCATGGCCATTATTTGAGTTTCGGCTTCCTCTACAAGCCATAACTTTTTTTTAAATGAAAAATAAATATAATGTTTTAATTTTCTTTTATTTTGGTATTGAAAATGGTTTTGAAAGTCTTTTTATTATATCAATGTGTTGTATTTATATCTTGCGATTGAAATGTAGAAATGTTATGTTTCCTTTATGCATATTTTATGTGATATTATTATGTTATGGTTTATGATATGTTTAAACCTATTCATATGAGGAATGCATTGGACTTAATAAGTGACGGGTGGAGCCCGCTATAGCTCCTTGATGCATCGGCAGGTCTCATGAGACAAACTAGTGTCTTGGCACGAGGCCTTGACAAAATCTTATTTGTAGTCTTGGCACGAGGCCTTGGCTACGTGGTTATGATAGTCTGGAATTATGCATTCCATCATTATAAAAGTGGTTATTGATATTGCATGTGATTATTCGACCAGTAGAATATACATGTGAATATGTAAATGGAATTATCTCATTTTACTTTTTCCATATTATATTGAAGTTTATGTTTAAAAGGCATTTGTTTTAGTTATACATTGCCTTAAATGTTAATGTTTATGAAAGCTTCCGCTATATTGTTATCCTTAGTGAGCATCTGAGCTCACCCCTTTCAATGTTTTAATTTTTCCAGGATGTGATGAAGTATTATAGGAATGACCTGCAGGGATAGTCAGAAGAGGATATGAGTGTGGACTATGAAGAATTTTATATTAGTTTTTTTCTTTATGATGTAATGTAACATTTATGAATGTATCTAGTGTTTCCAAGGCTACTAAACTAATCGGTCTTTCGAGACTTGATCTTTTGTGATCATGCCAATGTTACGAAGTAATGCACCGAATCTGAGTAACTGGGGTCGGGGCGTTACAGTTGGTATCAGAGGAAGTTTAGTACTAACCTTGGAAGCCAGATTTAGATAAACTCAGATTAGATGACATAGCCCGAAGATATACTTTAAGGATTAGTATATAATAACTTCCTAGAATTTTGGTATTATAGAGATTTTTTGAGTTTTCTGAGCAATGAATCCCTGTCTGGATACGAGCAGGTAGAGGCGGCACTGGCACAGATGTACCTAGGGGTAAAACCCGAAAACACCGCTTTGAGCTAGACTCGAACGAGAACTGGTGCACGACAACGGGCCTTGCTGCACTCTTGGTTACGACACTCCTGGGGGATATGCTTAGGATAATTCTCATTTTCCTTACAAACCACTCTGAAGGGTTATGAGTATATACTTCCTTAAAGAAAACTTTTTTATGATTATAGATTATATCCATAAATAGTTAAATTTATGTTAAGTGTTTTACAAGTATGGAATTATGTATTTTAATTCATAAACTGACCTAGTTTATGGCATTGTATAGAAATGGCGCCCAGTAGAAGGATTGTGCACTCCAGCAATACGTATGATCCCAAGAGTAAGAAGGATGATATCATTCATGGTATTAAGCCAACATTTAGAAGGAAAATAGTCTCCAATGTGTTCTCAACATATGAAGAAATAGTATCATGTGTTAATAATATAAGTAGAGAATTCTATGAGTCACATGGATTTGAAGGCATGAAAGAGAAGAAAAGGATGGAAGAGAGAATGCTTGATAAAGGGATGAGGGAAAACAAGAATTTTACAATATATGATAACTATGGGAAGAAACACCTTGGAACTTGCCTGAAGGGAATGGGAGTTTATTATAAGTGTGGAGAAAAAGTACACCAATTGTGTGACTGCAAGGGTAAGAAAAAGGTTTCAAATGTAAAATGCTTCATCTGCAAGGAGTGGGGACACTACGCAAACCAATGTCCAAATAATCAGAGTATGCCACAAATGATGTTATTGGAAAATAATCAAGTTATGATACTACCACAGATGAGGAGGAATGATTAGAGTTCTTATGTTTTTATTAAATAATTTTGTCATTTGAGTGTTGTATCAATGATGTACTGATTATAATAATTATGGAGTATATAAGGATTGTACTGTAGTACTATTTCATCAAGGACTTGAGATTGTGTGGAACCAAGAAAAGTGACTCCACAACAGATTAAATTTTTGGAAAATATATGGTTGATAGAAAGATAAACCATAATATGGTTCTAATACCGAGATAGTGATTTTGGAATAATACATGATTGATTTGGATAAATTATATTGGATATTCTTAACTTCCTTGAAACTGATTAATGATTTGTATACATTTTTGGATAGAAGGAGTATATATAGTATTCTATAAGTAATAAGGGATCATGAATGTAATAAATAAGGATTTATGGTAATTCAGGATGTTTTAATGTTTTAAAAGAATACATGAGGAAGGTGTTCACATGTTGTTACACGGAAAAAAGGATCTTCATTATGTTTACCTTCCTTATAAAATTTCGACTGTGAGTCGGAAAGAAGTATTTTGGATAACTGTAAAGGTTGGAATGGATTAAGTTGATCCTTGGATAGTATTGTCTAAGTTTAAAACATTTCTGAATAATATTTTTGGAATATTATAATACTATTGTTTTAAAAAAGGACAACCTGCAGGGTGGGGCATAACCCATCGCGTCGGACAAAGCTGCAGGAATCGAACCCACAACCCTAGTGCAACATGCCTTTATTACCTACCACTAGCCTACAGGAAGTCCCTGGTTATTACAAAATAGTTCTACTAATCTAAATGGTATGTGTTAATATTTGAAACCCTATACAATTAGGATAGATAGAATATTTTTGAGTTCTGTTACCATTTGGAGTGAAATATGGGTTTGCGGTTAAAATTTATTAAAGAATGAAAGTCTACATGACAAGTAAGTGTATTTCCTTATATTCATAGTAAATCTCTTAAAAACATTCCTCATCATTATGAAAGGAAACTTAAAACAAAAACGTTGTTGGTTAACTTTTCCAACTGGGGATTCAATGATCGTTTAACCAATCACAAGTTTGTGATTTTCTTATTGTTAACTTTCTCCTAATCCTGTTTTATACAACCCTCCATCAGACCTTGATGGTTTGTTTTTCTTCTATATCCATATTTTCACAGAATCCTATTATAGGCTATCTCGGGTGACCTTTGTACATATCTTTCATTCTTTTAAAGTTATATTTTTATTAACCTTATTCTTGATGTGGGTTTTCCACAAAGGTATTTCCTACTTTCATCCTTTTATTTTCAAAGAAAAATTTCAAATTGTGAGGACACAATTTATTGAAGGTGGGGAGAATGTAACACCTCGAGCTTCCACAATATGCTTCTCTTTCAATAATGCAATAGCTTACATTGTACGCAAGTTCGAGATTCTAAAACACCGCGACCAATCAAAATAGCCATTATGAACAGTAATACCTAATTTTTGAAATTTTATAAATTTTATCTTGCCAAATGGACTTCATTTTTAGATTCGGAATATCGAAATTAGCCTAAGTTGAATTCTTTGTAATTTTCGGAGAACTTCCAATTTTTTATGAATATTGAAAAATACTTAAAAACAAATTTTTTAATAAAAATAATTTATAGTGATAAATTATACTATTGAGTGTTTTAAAAGTATAATTAGAATATATTTTTACCATTTTATCCAATGGTGTTCATTATAATTAATTTCACTTTGAAATTGGACATAAACAATTGTCAATCTTTTGGTTGATATTCTTTCTTAAAACACGCTATTTGTTGTGACAGAGGGAATTAATTAGAAAATTAATTAATGAAACTTATATGTTTGGAATTTTTAAAAATAGACATCATTTTTGAATTCAGAATATCAATTATAGCTTAGGATAAAGTTTTGGCACTATTCTGAAAAACATCAATTTTTGATGAATAGTGAAACCACTAAGTAGTAGTTAAATAACTAATTTTTTTTAAATGAAATATTTCCACTTCTGTGATTTGATTTTAAAAAATCCGACATACATGGTTGTAATTATGAAGTAAAATGTGGTTCAATGGGATTAAAATAATTTTTTGGTGAATAGTAACTTTTAAGTTTAATTAATCGCGATTAAAGGTAATTAGTGAAATTTAAGGTAAAAATGATATTATAAAAATATGTAATGACCTTGAAACTTTTCCTAAACCTATTGGATGAGTCATATCCGACCAGGATAGTACGTGGGTCAACTTGGGGACCCCATGGAGCCACTTTGGTAGGAAAATGTCATAAATAACTTTTATTTAAAGTTAAAATAAAAATGTCACAAACATAAGTTGTTTTACTAAAACAATTTTTAAATGGGGTTATACAAGTCATATTTTTTACTATAAATATTCATTAGAAATATAAAAATATTTCCTAAATCATGATAATTTATTTATAATTTTTAGACATTAAATAAATTAAATTATTTATGACACCATGATGATGCCGCGATTACCTCATTAATTAACGATTTAAATAAAATGAAAGGATAATGTAAGATTTAAGGCATACATTTGTCAAAAACCTATTGGATGAGGAGATTTCGAACCCTTATCACCTTATCCTCGAAATATATTATTTTGGGTCCTTTAGAATCCGAAAAACATTTCTTAATAAAGTAACATTTCATGACATTCCAAGAGTTCCCCTCCTCTCCACTTATAAAAGGCCCCCACCACTACCACCTTAATCACACTTTCAAAGGTTTTTGGATCGGCCAAACTCTGCCCAAATACTCTCCAAACTTCCCTCACATACTCCTAGAAGCCTCACATTGGGCAGAAGTCTTCCCAAGGAAGCCTTTGGCTCAAATCAAAAGTGTTACCCGATTTTAAGGTAATGTCTTCGCTTATGTTATTTTGTTTTATTTTTCTTATCCAACCCCCTAAACTCTTTTTATTAATTTATTTTGTAACAACACCAGTTTCCTCAATATACTAGGATTTTATTATAAGATTTATTCTAGCTACACTTACACACACCTACATCTAATGGTTAAAGAACATACTGTTTCTATGGATGGAGAATTTCTGCCTCACAAAATGATGATTGTTCAACACTCATATAACACCTTAAAAGGTGGCCATTAAGATGTCAATCTATTTATACATGATATATAATATGTTTATGTTTCAAATAAGGTTATTTATTTTTCATTTATTTTATACCTTTATTGTTTCCATTATGTGTAAACGCGATATTTTCATTTTAGGATGTGCGGACTACCGCCCCCTCAAAGTGATTTGAATCGTTAATGCCATATGTGGGATGTATAAAGGATATAGTAAATGATATTATATATGATATTATACTGGAATTATAATATAACTTTATATCATTATGATTTCATTAAATACGAAATTGAAATGAAAGTAGCATCCGTGTGTACGTATGGCTTACCGTCTCCATGAACGGTGCATTTCATTTCTTACCTCTAAACGTTATGGAATATTATAAATTCATGTATATACTGGATATATATGAGATATATGATATCTATATCATGAATATATTTCTGGATATAATGTATATTTCACCACATGAACAACTTATAATTATAAGAAGTTTATTTTTGACTCAAGTACCAACGATCGACAAAACGACCGTTATTAACATAAATAATTACATAATGTTCATAAAATGGTAATAAGTGATATAAAAGAATTAAAAAAACATAAAAAAGGTTCTTAAGCAATTATAAATTAACTCTAGTTTATTATTTAGGAGGTTAAAGAACGGTCGAGTCAAGACAGGACACAAGGTAAGGGAACTTCTGAACCCAAATTCCATTCTTTGGGTTGATCTTCTACTTCTTGTTTATGTCATGGTATGATTATGTGAGAAATGAATTTTTATATCCTCTATTTTATTTATACTTTCGTTATGTGTACTTATAGTGAATATACATAATTGATCTATTTTATTTATGAAATGATATTAGTAAGGAACTTCGTCTCAATCTCCTTTCATTGAGTCATATTTCGTTTTATACACAACATTATTTTATGCGGTGTATAAACCCATTTGACTTTTACATTTATTCAAAAGGAATCTTTTTATACGAAGTGTTTTACTAAATGAAAAAAAGCAATGTTTTTCTTTTCGTACGTATGCGGCGAAAACGACTTCTACTCCGCCATGGCCATTATTTGGGTTTCGGCTTCCTCAACAAGCCATAACATTTTTTTAAATGAAAAATAAATATCAAGTTTTAATTTTCTTTTATTTTGGTATTGAAAATGGTTTTTAAAGTCTTTTTATTATATCAATGTGTTGTATTTATATCTTTTGATTAAAATGTAAAAAATTTATGTTTCCTTTATGCATATCTTATGTGATATGATTATGTTATGGTTTATGATATGTTTAAACCTATTCATATGAGGAATGCATTGGACTTAATAAGTGACGGGTGGAGCCCGCTATAGCTCCTCGATGCATCGGCAGGTCTCATGAGACAAACTAGTGTCTTGGCATGAGGCCTTGACAAAGTCTTATTTGTTGTCTTGGCACGAGGCCTTGGATACATGGTTATGATAGTCTGGCATTATGCATTCCATCATTATGAAAGTGGTTATTGATATTTCATGTGATAATTCGACCAGTAGAATATCCATGTGAATATGTAAATGGAATTATCTCATTTTACTTTTTCCATATTATGTTGAAGTTCAAGTTTAAAAGGCTTTTATTTTAGTTATAGATTGCCTTAAATGTTAATGTTTATGAAAGCTTCCGTTATATTGTTATCCTTACTGGGAATCTGATCTCACCCCTTTAAATGTTTTAATTTTTCCAGGATGTGATGAAGTATTATAGGAATGACCTGCATGGATAGTCAGAAGAGGATATGAGTATGGACTATGAAGACTTTGTTATTAGTTTTTCGCTTTATGATGTAATGTAACATTTATGAATGTATCTAGAGTTTCCAAGGCTACTAAACTAATCGGTCTTTCGAGACTTGATCTTTTGTGATCATGCCAATGTTACGAAGTAATTCACCGACTCTGGGTAACTGGGGTCGGGGCGTTACAATCCTTCTAGTATAACCCTTGATAAACCAATTTTCACCTTAACCGTTGTATTTAATTTCAACTATATTTTATCGTAATTATTAACAAAAAATAATTTTTACCTATTAGTTAATACAAATTACTCTTATTCCAGATATTAAATCCATTTTTTTAAATTTTATTAATCGATGTGGTAAAATGAAACAAAAATTAAATCCCATATACATGATGAGAACTTTGTCTTCTAAAGAGAATATGGTGAAAATATTAAAAAGATTTTATGTCAAAAATCAATATGAAATTCATTCAAATTACATGAATTGGAATAATTTTATATAATATAATTTTTAATACATTTAAATTAATTTTAATATAAAATGTTATCATATATATTTTTTAATTAAAAATTATGGTTTCAAACAATACTATATTTTTCTCTACATACTAAGAAATTAATCTTTCTAGAAAACCCCAAAAAATTCACCCTTAGATAATTTACACATAATGATTTGAAAACTAAATTTTATTTTTTAATATTTAAATTCTAAAATTTTTAATATCCATTTTATACTTGTTCAAAAATTAAATAAAATCACTTTTTTTGGAAAATGATATTTTTTAAAAACAAAAAAGACATTTTTAAAAATTACCTACATTTTTATCAATAAGATTTATTTATATAAACAATTATAGTTAATATATTAATGTTATTTATTTCAATTAATATTTATATGTTTAACATAATGTTTATAACATTAATATTTAAATAATAATATTAATAGTTTGTTGTAGTTTATAATGTCTCAATATTACGTGTAACACAAGCTAAACATAATTCTAACTTTAATGAAATATGTTGAAGAAACTGATTTTGGTCAAAAATAATAATTCATTGAAAAATTGGGAATTATAATTCCAACTTTTATTTAAAAATAGATATTAAAATTGGTAAATTTTAACACCTCAATAAAGGGTGAATCTTGGGATTCAAGGTTAAAACAAACAGTTAAAGAGAAAAAATTATTATAATTCCTATTAGATGAAAGGAATTAAACCACTGTCAAATTATTAATAAAAATTTATTTTCCTAATAGAAACATTTCCATGAAAATTTCCAATGTAATATTTAATGCTAATAATGTTACAATGTTAACTCTCTTAGTTTTAAATATCTCTTTCATGTCCACATAAGAAAAAAAAGAATGTTATGAAAAAATATAAATTCTTATTATGAGTAAAATAAAAATATTTTCACGATGACCATTTATGTATAACTTTTTTGTAATTATATAATCACCTTATATTCTTCTGATACACCAACGTATATTTCATAAAATAATAAAAAAAAATTAAATAATTTTAATATTATTAGATGTAATATAACATTAGTGAGTTTTATTTTTAAACGAGTTTCAAATATATATATGAAAAAATATTGTTGGTTTTCTGTATTTTTTCTAATTCCAACTTTATCTTTCTTCCAATAATGAAAAATTAATGAAATAGTGTGCAAATTTTAATTATTTATATTTTATCTTAAAAATAATTTATTAAAAGTCTAAGATCATTATAAGATTAAAATAGGACAATGGGGATAAAATATGTTCAAAAATACCATACATTGTCCATTTATGAACTAATTTTCACCTTATATGTAATGATATAAACACTTATATTTGGAAAATATGGTACAAAAGGCATGGCTAAAATATGTTAACTAGATGTTAGTCCACATGAAACTTTTTAAAATACCAGTTAAACATTTCCAAATTTTATTTTGATGATGATATTTTAACCATATAATTACTTATATTTGAATCTAAAAAGATTTGGAAGTATTTTTATAGACAAGGACTTTATTATAATCTAATCATTTATGAAATTTCAAAAAAAAAATACTCACCAAAATTATATAAGGGAACTCCTTCTTCCACATCATTTCAACACATTAAGTCATCTAGATCAACTATCCCTTGTTAAAATAAATTCTCAAAAAACATATCCTCATTATATTGGTTATTTTATTCCTAAAATATCAACCATAGTATCCTTAAGAAGAGATCTAAGATTTTTTTCAATGGTTAGGAGGTTCGAGCACATACCAAGGAAGTTGGAAAAATGGTAAGAGAATTCCATTTCACTATTATTTCAGGGAGACACATGAAATATTAAAAACATGAATATTTTATGTTGTGTATATAATTACCATCAATTTTAGTAATGATTCTTCTTATAAATGAGTTGGGGATTTACAAATCCATGTAAGGGGATTTATTTCATGGAGAATACAATTCAAGTGATACCATTTCCGTTACAGTTTTCTGTTACAATATCACTATTTATTAGTATGGTTTATGATTACATACCAATGATGAAATTTTATGATATAATTCTCAATAAACTACATAGTATTCTTCATATTGAGTTAATTATAGAGTATATATGTCTTAATTTTGTTTCCCACTATTTAATAATGCAACATACCAGGTAAGTGAAGAATAATATATTTGAATATTTATTAATATTTTTGAATTAAGAATTAATTTTACTTTAAATGGGTTGTTATGTTCGATAGTTTACCCGATACCCAACAATGGGTTTCGTTGAAATCTTACGTTGCACACTAATAATATAATATTTCTATTTTAAATGGTAGTTAACATTTATCAATTTTATTTACGGAAATAAACAAAAATAACTACAATATGATTATAAATGTTTGTTAAATGTATTTACATTTATCCAATAAAATGTTAGAGGCTTAAAATATGAATGAATCTAAGCTTAATTTACATTAAAAGGTCAATTTACCACCTTTTAATGAAGAACCCTCTTGAAATATAGTTTTGGTCATTTTTATATGTTCTATTTGATCAAATAAAATTATTCATTAGATTTGGGACCTAAAATTTTACTTTGGGTAATTTTTTGGTATTTTTCTGATAAAGTTCATTTGTTAATGAATAGTGAAAAATATTGTATTTTAATTCAAAAGTGCCTTTTAATATAATTTATATATATGGTTAGATTATCTTTTTAATTCATTTTAAAGTGTAATTATTATATATTTTTACCATTTAATAATATGTTGGTCATTAGAATAAATTTCACTTTGAAATTGGGCAGAAATAAGGGTTAATATTTTGATAGTTATCGTTTCTTAAAAACACACTAATTGTTTTAACAATGGGAATTAATTTTAAATTCATTAATGCTACTTCTATGTTTTGAAATTGGAAAAATAGATATCATTTTTGAATTCGGAATATCAAATAATTATTAGGCTTAATTTTTGGTATGTTTCTGAAAACCATCACTTTTTGATGAATAGTGAAACCACTTAGTAGTAGTTTAAAAAACTGACTTTTTCATTTAAATGAAATTTTAAAACATCTGTAAATTGAATATTAAAAATCCGACATACATGGTTATTATTATTAAGTAAAATTTGGTTCAATAAGATGATAATAATTTTTGGTGAATTGTAACTTTTGACTTTTATTTACCGCGGTTAAAGGTAAATAGTGTAATTCAAAGAAAAAAGAATATTATAATAATTCAAAATTACCTTAAAACTTGTCATAAAATTATTGGATGAGTAATTTCCGACCAGTTACATCCTTGTGTCGATGTTGGGACCCCATGAAGCCACTTATGAATGATAATGACACTTTAGATTAATTAATTTAAAGTAAAGGCAAAATTTACAAAAACAAAAATCTTTTAGTAATTAATTTTTATATGGTGTTATATGAGTAATATTTTTTACTATAAATATTCATTGAAAATAAAAAATTATTTTCTACATCATGGCAATTTTTTATAATTTTAGGACATTAAATAAATTAAATTATTTATGACACAATAATGATGCAGTATTTACCTCGTTAATAAATGATTTAAATAAATAAGATCATAATGTTTAAAATATTATCCATAACATGTCCAATTATGATTTTATGAGTTTATTTAAAATATTATTCATCTTATCTTCAAATTTAATAATTTTTGGACCTTTGGAAACCGAAGATATGTTCATAATAAGATAATGTTTTCACACTTTCCTAAAGAGCCCCTCCTGTCCCTTATAAAAGAAGGCCACTTCTATCCAATTCGTCACACCTCTCAAGCCTTTTGCCTCATCCAAAACCTGCCCAATTAATCTCCCTACATCCCTATACTCCTTCTAGAAGCCTTTCCTTAGGTAGAAGGCTCTTCAAGAAGTCCATTGGATAAAACCAAAGGGAGTTACCAAAATTAAAGGTAACAGTTTATCTTAAATTATTTTCTTTTATTTTACTTCTCCAACCCCTAAAATATTTTTATTCCTTTATTCTGTAACAACACCAATATCGTAAATATACTATGATGTTGTTATGAAAAGTATTCTAAATACACTTACGCACACCTCCATCTAATTTGTGAACAACATACTGTTTTTGAGGATGGAAAACTAACACCTCCTGAGACGATGATTGTTAGATTATCTCATACCGCCTATCATGGTGGCCATTAAAATGACACTATATTTATATATGATATATATTATGTTTAAGTTTTCTTTATTCTTATGTATTTTTCTTTTATAGCATAGCTTTATGGTTTCCATTATGGGTAAACGCGATAATTTCATTTGAGGAAGTGCAGACTACCGCCCCCTCAAAGTGATGACTCATTAATTCCATATGTGGGATGTATAAAGGATGGAGTTAATGATATTATATATGATATTATATTGGAATTATTATATACCTATGTGTCATTTTATTTTATTTTCATTAAAATAAGAACTATAAATGAATGTATCGTTCTTGCGTACGTACGGCTTACCATCTCCATGAACGGTGATTTTCATTTCATACCTCCAAATGATATGTACTATTATGAATATATATATATACTGGATATATATAATAAATATATATATGATATATGAATAATTAATATCATTTTCGATATAATGGACTATTGATCACATGGAAAACTTGAAAATATAAGGTGTTCATTTTTGACTCAAGTACCAAATATCAACAAAACGAATGTTATTAACATAAATGATTAAATAATGTTTATAACATGGTAATAACTGACATAAAAGGAATAATATACTTGAAAAAGGTTCTTAATAAAGTATAAATTAACTTTAGTTTATTATTCAGGAGATTAATGAACAATCGAGTCAAGTAAGACACGAGGTAAGGGACTTCGTCTCAATCTCCTTTCATTGAGGCATATTTAGTTTTATACACGAATTTATTTTATATGGTGTAAAAATCCCTTGTACTTTTCATTTCATTCAAAGGGAATATTTTTACATGAATCATTTTACTAAATGACAAAAAGGAATTTTTTTAACGTAAATGGTGGCAACGACCTTTCCACCACTGCGAGTATTATTTGATCTTTGACATCCTTAATAAGCCGTAATGTTTTTAAAAGGAAAAATAAATACAATATACTCTTTTTATGTATTTTTGTATTGAAAAATATTTTGAGAATGAGTTTATTATTTCAATATGTTTAAATGATATATTGTAATTTCAATGTGGAAATGTTATCATTCCTTTATTCTTATGTTATGTGTTATGATCAGGTTATGGTTCTTGGGAATTATTTATGTATATGGGTGGTTCCATGATAAACCTAGGGCGGGTGAGCCCAAGATAGCTCTCCAATGCATTGGGTAACGTGATGGAGGTAAATGTGAATTGTTTCTCCTAAGATATTTATGGAATATAATGTGATGGGTATTCCAAATTAACTCCCTATATAGCTGTGATGACTACATTTTAAGTATGTTGTGGATTCCAAAAGTTAACTTTATGATTAATGATTACTATGTGTTATTCATAAATCTTATGTTTTCAGGAGGTAAGTGAAAGACGTTATGTTTTTTAAGTATTAATGATCAAATGTTTTATTTCACTGTTTTAAAAACCTTACTGAGATTTTTATGATTATCCCATGTTTTGAAATGTTTTCACATGACTTAAAGAAGAACAGGGTTAAGGATGGGATCAAGGAAAAGTCATGCTTTCTAAAACAAGGAACTAGACATGACCCTTTTTTCAAGAGTTTTTATTTTATCAAAAAATGGAAACTGTCTAAAAGTTTATACTTTGTAGTCTTTTGAGATGTAATAGTTATGTCCTAATTCACTAAAACTCTAAACCAAAAAAGATACTCAATGTGAATTATTCATTTAATTCAATATTATGTAATGTTTAAGGTCGGGTCCTTATAGTTGGTATCAGAGGGAGGTTTAGATAACTTCATGAATTTGGATATTGTCAAATTAATATCCATAAAGTAATTTATGTTAATATTGAAATCATATAGCATTTCCAAAATACCATGTTGCTTCACCATAGATATTTCTATGTTCAGAATGTTTTTCCGTAGAGGAAATATGGCAACTATGTTGGGACGACATCAGGAGAAAGACAACCATCCAAATCAGTAACTTGTGATTATTGGAATCGGAACTGAATAGTTTGTTGTAATGATGGAACAGTTGACTGAGGCTATAAATGGTGGTGGTATCTATGTACGAGTTCATTCAGATCAACCACATAGGATCATGTCAGAAGTGGAGCATTTCATGAGACAACATCCCCCATCATTCTAAGGATCATCTGAACTGGTTCTAGCAGAAGGGTGGATTAAAGCACTGGAAATGATTTTTGATGTCATGGTGTTTTCAGAACATCAAAAGTTTAGTCTCGCTGTTTACTATTTTTAAGGTGAAGTTGATCAGTGGTGGTCGATGGTCCAAAATATAGGGGATAGTGAGGAGATTTATTCTCTCGATTGGGATGAATTCGAAGGTATGTTTCTTGAGAAAAATTTTCCTAAGGTGGTTCATCTTAGGATGAAAAACAAAATTCTGGTAATTGAGGCAGGATGATGACTCAGTGACTGGTTATGAAGAAAAATTCACTCGACTGGCAAGGTATGCACCAAATTTCATACTATATCTTGATAGTGAAATCAACCATTTTTAATTAGGATTAAAACGAAATAATAGAAGGGATTTAGCTTTTTGTGAGTTCAAAAGTTATGAAAATGTTGTTCGTTGTGCAGAGAAGGTGGGAATGGAGTTTGAGGATGATCAAGTATTCTTTGACAAATAATAGAATAAGAGGTTGAGGTGGCAGGTGAAAGGGAAAGACTCTTCAAAAAAGTCTAATGGTAAGAAACTTAAGTTTATAGTTTGTGAAAATTGTGGTAAAAAGTATGTTGGAGAATGTCTTTTGAATTCTGTTAAGTGCTACCGATGTGGTAAAATGGGACATAGGGCTCGTAGTTGAACTGAAAAAGATCATGGTATTGGTAAGACAAAATCTGATTTACAGTTAGTAGAATGTGTTAAGTGCAATGAAATGGGCCATTATGAAAATGAGTTTCCAAAAAAGGACTCAACTGAGGGAAAGAATCCAGACTACAAGCAGAAAGGGGTGGTCAAATCCTTTGAAACTACTTCAGCAGATGTTAGGTCGTCAAACAAAGTAGTATCAGGTACACAGTTTGTTTGTTCATATTATGCCAATGTGTTGTTTGATTCAGGGTCTACACACTTGTTCATTTCTGAGATGTTTTCTAGTAAATTGGGAATTCCATCTCAATATATGAATACAGAACCTATGGTAATAACACCTGGAAGAAATGTTGAGAAAAAACCAAAACAGAAGAACATTCTTGTCCTTGTGTGCGGAAAGAATCTACCTGGAAGCCTTATTGTTTTTCCTTTAGTAGTGTTTGATGTTATTTTGGGAATTGATTGGATTTCTTTTTATCATGGTAAGATTGACTACAGTGTTAAAAAAGTTTCATTTCATAAAAATTTACAATTTTTGTACAAGAATGAACCCTTTCTTTTAATAACATATCAGGAAGCTAAGAAACTAGTAAAATATGGAAATGAATGTTACCTTGCACATAATATTAAAAATAAAGGAACTATTTAGATTAATTATGTGCTAGTGGTAAATGAGTATTTTTATGTTTTTCATGGTGAGTTTCTAGGTATTATAACCGATTGGGAATTTGAATTTACTTTTTAATTAGTTACTAATGATAATACATTTTCAAAACCCCCTTATCGAATGGCTCAAATTGAACATTAAGAGCTAAAGTAGAAATTGAAGGAGTTATTAAACAAAGGTTTCATTCGACCTAACACATCACCATGGGGTGATCCTGTCGTTTTTGTTAAAAAGAAATATGGATCAATAAGACTTTTCATTTATTAAAGAGAATCGAATAACATCACTATTAAGAAAAAGTATCCTTTACCTCATATCGATGATTTGTTTGATCATCTCCTTGGAGCTCAATATTTTTTGAAGATTGATTTGAGGTCGGGGTACCATCATTTGAAAGTAAAGGAAGAAGACGTTCCTTAGACCTCATTTTGTACAAGATATGGCCATTATGAATTTTTATTTATGCCTTTTGGTTTAACCAATGCACCTGCTATATTCATAGTCTTATAAATATAATTTTCCATGAGATCTTGTATAAGTTTTTTGTTGTGTTCATTGATGATATTTTAGTTTGTTCTAAAAGTAAAAAGGAGCATGAAAGTCATTTAAGGGTCATCTTGAAAACATTAAACGAAAAGAAACCTAATGGGAAATTAAGCAAGTGTGAGTTTTGGTTACAACAAATTTCTTTCCATGGTCACATTATTTCAAAAAATGGCATAGTTGTTGATCCTGCTAAAACAAAGTTGTTGAAGAATGTCCAAGATCCAAAAATATAACCGAGATTCATAGTTTTCTTGCCTTGGCAATTTATTATGAAAGGTTTGTTGAAAGTGTTTCACGGTTATCTAGTCCAATGAATTAGTTAACTCGAAAAGGTGTTAAGTTCATCTAGATAATAGAATGTGATGATTGTTTTCCGGAATTGAAAAGGAGATTAGTGAATGCTCTAGTTTTGGTACTACCATCTACAAATGGTGAGTTTGTTTTCTACAATGATGGTATGTTGAAAGGACTGGGTTGTGTCCTAATGCAGAATGATCAGGTAATTTCTTATGCTCCACGTCAGTTTAAACCATAAGAGTAAAATTACCCTACACATGATTTGGAATTAGCTGTTGTTGTTTTTTCTTTTAAAATTTGGAGGCATCATTTATATGAAGTAAAATGTGAAATATATACTGATAAAAAAAGTTTAAAGTTTATTTTCACTCAGAAAGAATTGAACAAGAGACAGAGGATATGGCTGGAATTAATCAAGGATTATGATTGCAAGATCCATTACCATTTGGGAAAAGAAAATAAGTGGTTGATGATTTGAGTTGAAAAGGTAATGTTTCATTAACCATGTTAAGTTTGGAACTAGATCCTTTTGTTTTTGAATTGATAAACTTTGTCATAGATATTATTGGTGAATAGAATTCTTTTGTTCTGTTTCAGGTGTCTGTGGAATCATCTATATCAGAAAAAATAAAGCAAGCACAGAAAGAAGACAATGAGTTGCATAAAAAGGTGTGGTTGGTTCAGAAGGGTATGATTCCTAATTTTAACATTAATAATGATTGTGTTTTGAGGTTTGGGAAGAGATTATGTGTGCCTTGTGATTCACAGTTGAAGAATGATTTGTTATGTGAAGCTCATAGTTCTCTATTTTCAGTTCATCCTTGTAGTACTAAGATGTACAGATATCTTCAAGAGTATTACTGGTGGGATGGAATGAAAAGTGATATTACTGATTTTACTATTAAGTGTTTGACCTATCAGGAGGTTAATGTATAGTGGCAGATACCGAAAGGGATACATCAGCCATTACTAGTGCCAGAGTGGAAATGGGAAAATATATCCATGGACTTTATTGTGGGATTACCGAAGACATCTCGAGGAAATAATGCAATATGGTTTATTGTTGATTGATTGACTAAATTTTCTCATTTCCTTACTATTCGAGTTACATTGTCTATAGATCAAATTTCTCGGTTTTATATTAATGAGATAGTAAGGTTTCATTGATTTCACCTCTCCATTGTATCTGATAATGATCCCATGATTACTTCTATCTTTGGTAAAGGCCTTTAGAAGTCGTTGGCTACTGAATTAAATTTTAGTACAGATTTTCATCCTCAATCAGATGGGATATCAGAACAAAAAATTACGACATTGGAGGATATGTTACGTGCTTGCTCGATGGATTATCAGGGAAGTTGGGAATAACATATTTCTTTGGTTGAATTTTAATATAATAACAGTTTTCATTCCAGTATAGAGATGGCTCCATTTGAGACATTATATTGAAAACATTATTGAATTCCAGGTTTTTGGGATGAAGTAGGTGAAAGGAAGCTGATGGGAGAAAAATTGCTAGAAGATATGGTAGAGAAATTTCTGTTGATTCAGAAGCACATGAGAACACCTCAGAGCAGATAGAAAAGTTATGCTAAAAACCCAAAGGATGGATCTTTCTTCTGAGGTAGGTGATCATGTCTTTCTCAAATTCTCTCAAATGTAATGTGTGATTCATTTTAGTGAGAAGGGAACGTTGAGTGTGAGGTTCATTGGACCTTATGAAATTCTGGAGAAAGTGGGATGAGTTGCATAAAGAGTGGATTTACCTCCATGTTTATCCCAGGTACATAATGTTTTTCATTTTTCGATGTTGATAGAGTATATGCCAGATCCATCTCATGTTTTGATCCTAGAGGTAGTTCAGTTGTAAGAGAATCTATCTTATGAAGAATAACAAGTTCAGATTCATGACCATAGAGAGAAATTGTTGCGGAATAAGTTAATTAACTAGGTAAATGTTCTATGGTCAAACTATACGGTTGAAGAGTCAACATGGGAATTTAAAAATTCTATGAGGGATAAATACCCCAACTTATTTTGATAAGTGAATAAAAATTGCGAGGATTCAATTTCCTAAAGGGGGGAAGGATGTAGCATTTCAAGTAAATGATGAATAAGAGATTTTCATATTGATTAATATTGTTCAATTAAATATTAATTTTACTTTAAAAGGGTTTCTACGTTCGATAGCGTACCTGATACGCAACAATGAGTTTCTTTGAAATCTTACATTGCACACTAATAATATAATATTATTATTTTAAATGGTAGTTAACTCCTAGAAATTTCATTTTATGGAGTGAACAAAACTAACTACAATATGATTATACATGTTTGTTAAAGGTATTTACATTTATCCATTAAAAAGTTAGAGGCATAAAATATGAATGAATCTAAGCATAATTTACATTAAAAGGCCGATTTACCACCGTTTAATGGAGAAACCTCTTTAAATATAGTTTTCGTAAATTTTGTATGTTTTATTTGACCAAATAAAATTCTTCTTTAGATTTGGGGCATAAAATTTTACTGTGGGTAATTTTTGGGTATTCTTATGATAAAGTTCATTTTTAATGAATTGTGAAAAATATCGTATTTTAATTCAAAGGTTTGTTTTCATATAATTCAATTATATTTTTAGATTTTATTTTTAATTGGTTTTAAATTTTAATTAGAATATATTTTTACCATTTAATCCAATTTTGGTCATTCGAATTAATTTCACTTTGAAATCTGACATAAACAAGTGTCAATCTTTTGATAGTTATTGTTTCTTAAAAACACTCTAATTGTTTTAACAATAGGAATTAATTTTAAATTAATTAATGCCACTTCTATGTATTGAATTTGGAAAAATAGACATCATTTTTTAATTCATAATATCAAATAATTGTTAGGCTGAATTTTTGGTATTTTTTGAAAAACGTCAATTTTTGATGAATAGTGAATCCACTTAGTAGTAGTTAAAAAAACTGAATTTTTCATTTAAATGAAATTTTATCACTTCTGTGAATTGAATTTAAAAAATCCAACATACATGGTTTTTATTAGTAAGTAAACATTGGTTCAATAAGAAGAAATTTTTTTCATGAATAGTAACTGTTGACTTTTATTTACCGCGGTTAAAGGTAAATAGGGTAATTCAAGGTAAAAAGAATATTATAGTAATTCAAAATTACCTTAACACTTGTCCTAACCTTATTTTATGAGTAATGTCATACCATGGGCATACTTGGGTCGATTTTGGGACCCCATGGACCCACTTATGAATGATAATGTCACTTTAGATTAATTAATTTAATGAAATGGAAAAATTGACATAAACAAAAATATTTTAGTTATTAATTTTTATATTGTGTTACATAAGTAATATTTTTTACTATAAATATCAATTGGAAATCTAAAAATATTTCCTATATCTTGGTATTTCTTTTATAATTTCTATACATCAAATAAATTAAATTATTTATGACACAATAATGGTGTAGTATTTACCTCATTCGATAAATGATTTAAATAAATAAGATTATAATGATTAAAATATTATCCAAAACATGTAGAATTATGATTGGATGATTTTGATTTTTATATCAGTCATCTTATCTTAGACTTTAATGATTTTGGACCTTTTTGAAACTGAATATATGTTTATAATAAAATAATTTTTTCACACTTTCCGAAAGAGCCCCTCCTCTCCCTTATAAAAGGAGACCACTTATAACCAATTCTAGACAGCTCTCAAGCCTTTTTCATCTCCCAAACTCGGTGCAATTAAGCTCCCTACATCCCTTTACTCCTCCTAGAATCATTACCTTAGGCATAAAGAACATCAAAACGTTCTTTGGATAAAATCTCATTGAGTTACCCAAATTAAAGGGAACAGTTTCTCTTAAATTGTTTTCTTTTATTTTACATCTCCAACCCCTAAACTCTTTTTATTCCTTTATTTTGTAACAACACCAGTATCCCCAATATACTAGGATTTTTTATGATAATTATTCGAACTAAAAGTACTCACACCTTCATCTAATGGGTGAAGAACATAAAGCTTTGTGGATGGAAAACTAACGCCTCACGAGACGATGATTGTTCGATTATCTCCTACCACCTATCATGGTGGCCATTAATATGACACTATATTTATATATGAAATATATTATTTTTATGTTTTCTTTATGCTTCTGTATTTTTCTTTTCTTGAATACCTTTATGGTTTCCATTATGGGTAAACGTGATAATCTCATTTGAAGAAGTGTGGACTACCGCCCCCTCAAAGTTACATGACTCGTTAATTCCATATGTGGGATATATAAAGGATGGATTTGATGATATTATATATGATATTATACTGGAATTATAATATACCTATGTATCATTTTTTTAATTCCATTAAAATAAGAAACAGAAATGAAAGTAGCATTCGTGCGTACGTACGGCTTACCCTCTCCGGGAACGGTGCATTTTATTTCTTACCTTCAAATGATATGTACTGTTATAAATATATATATATATATATACAAGATATATATGATATATATATGATATCTAAATAATGAATATCATTTTCGATATAATGGACTGTTGATCGCATACACAACTTTTAAATATAGGTTGTTCATTTTTGACTCAAATACCAAATATCGACAAAATGAATGTTATTAACATAAATGATTACATGATGTTTATAACATGGTAATAAGTGATATAAAAGGAATAATAAACATGAAAAAGTTTCTTAAGGTAGTATAAATTAATATTAGTTTATTATTCAAGATATTAAAGAACGATCGAGTCAAGTCAGACTCGAGGTAAGGGACTTCATCTCAATCTCCTTTCATTGAGGCATATCTAGTTTTATACATGACAATATTTTATACGGTGTATACACCCCCTCTGATTTTTAATTTCATTAAAAGGGAATCTTTTATACGTATTATTTTACTAAATTAAAAAAAGGAATAGTTTTTTAATGTATGCGGTGATAATGAACTTTCCTCCACTGTGAGTATTATTTGATCTTCAGCTTCCTTAACATGTCGTAATGATTTTAAATGGAAAAATAAATACCATATACTCTATTTATGTATTTTGGTATTTAAAATGATTTTTAGAATGGATTTATTTTTTCAATATCTTGAAATGATATTTTTGTTATTTCAATGTGGAAATTTTATCTTTCGTTTATGCTTATGTTATGTGTTATGATCATGTTATGGTTCTTGGGCATTATTTACGTATACATGTGGTTTCGTGATAATCCTAGGGCGGGTGAGCCCAAGATAGCTCTGCAATGCATTGGGTAACGTGACGGAGGTAAACATGAATGTTTCTATTAAGATATTTAGGTAATATACTGTGATGTGTATTCCAAATTAACTACCTATGTAGTTGTGATAGCAACATTGTATGTATGGTATGGATGCCACAAGTTACCTTCAGGATTCATGATTTCTATGTGTTATTCATAAATATTATGTTTTATTGAGGTAAGTAAAAGAGTTTATGTTTTGTATGTATTAATAAACAAATGTTTTCATTCATTGTTTTATAACCTTTACTGAGATTTTTATGCTCTCCCAAGTTTTGAAATGTTTTCACAGGACTTAAAGATGAATAGGGTCAAGGTCGGGATCAAGGAAAAGTCATGCTGTCTAAAACATGGAACAAGACATGACTATTTTTTCCATAGTTTTTATTTTACAAAAAAATAGAAACGGTGTATAAGTGTATACTTTTTAATCTTTTTGAGATGTAATAGTTAAGTCCTAATTCTATAAAACTCTAAACCTGAAAAGATCCTCATTGTGAATTATTCATTTAATTCATTATTATGTAATTTGTAAGGTCGGGTCCTTATAATTAACTCAAGAATATAATAGAATATTTTTACTAAAAATAGGTATTATTTTTACCATCCATCTAAAATCATTTAATTTTGATATCTATTATTTCTAAATATGTTTTTATAAATATTTTATATATTCTAGTATTATTATTTAATTTCTTTTTTATCACTTTTTAAATTTTCACATATTTTTTAAAAAGGAAACATTCTATCATTTTATGAATGAATTACTTTGTAACTTTATACAAAATGAGAATGAAATGTTTCCAATTATATTATATAGATTGATCAAAATTTGATTCTATCATGAATCGTCAATACTATAATGATTCCATTATATTTTTCTAAGAAGATTTTCAATTGAAATAATTATCTTAATATTTTAATAATTTTATAGTTTTGAATAGTTATATTCAAAATGGAAATGTTATTTTCATCAATAAAGTCTGAATGATCTTGTTATGGTATTTTTATTCACTATATTCAGCAAATATTTATATTAATTACTATATTCTAAGGATATGATACATGGGTACTATACTTATTCATTGTTAGTATATTTTATGATTTTTGTTAAAATATTTTTTCGAAACCCATTTCATTTCCATGGGTTCTAAGATGATAAAATAAAAAATGAATAAGAAACCAATTTTTTTTCCATGGGTTGTGCTGTGAAGAAAATATTATGAAACCCATTTATTTTAATGTTTATTGATATGGTGAATGTTTTATGATCTTATGGAACAAATATATATGATATTCATAATGTGATGTGTTGACTTAGAATTAAATTACACTCAAATTAGTTTGGTAAAGAATGATATATCATTTGATAAAAAATAGTTGAATAGGTAGTGAAAAAAATTCAGTAATGTACTCTTTAAACTTTGATTGGATTGGGGTCGATCCTTGACTACTATGATTATTTGGTGAGTGAAACCATCAATCTTTGATAGTCATGGGAATGGCCCTTCATTACTATGATGGTTTGGTGACTAATCCTAGTCAATAATGATTGTGTTGGTGGGAACCATGACTACTAAAATTGTTTAGGGAGTAAACCAAGTCCCCCATGAAATTCATTAACATGATTCATTTACAATAACTAAAATAATTTTCATTATTATGTATATGAGATAAACCCATTTCTTATGACAATTCTTTGATCTATAAGCTCATGTTCTGCAATTCCATTAACATTAATGACTTATGAATATAAAATTATTATTCCATGATTCATTTTCATCATCCATGATATAATTTTTATGGTTTTGAAATATTATTCTCATGTTATTATACCCTTATATATATCTTATTATTAATTTATACTTGATATATCCCTAGTTTAATCATTAACAAATTAGATCTCACCTTTTTTTATATTTATTCTCACTAGGTTATGATGAATAGTATTATATTGGGTATATAGGTGAATGTAACAATATTATAATATATTTCAAGGATATTTTAAGGATCATTCGTGAAATGAAAATATTTTTTTAGACTATATTGAATTAAAACTTTTTTGGTTATACAAGAAGTATTTGAGAGTTTTATTAACTATTAATTTAAAAAAATTAATATTTCTATATATGATGTATCAGTCAATATAGTTATTGTTAGAAAAAATGGATGGTATCTAATCCTTATAATCTATTGGATGTGAAAAATGTTTGATGTCCGACTCTCTACAATATAGATTCATGATAATGGGATACAACTGGATAGATTGTTATGTTTCCCACCCAAGAAGTGTATCCACCGATGGAGTGGTCTAATTTTTATCAATTATATATCACTAGTTATAAGACGAGATATATATACATTTTTAGCCTAATATCTCCCCATAAATGAATATTATCTATAGAATGTTCTCCCAGCATATGAGGTTTCTTTTTCTCCCCAAAAATCACAATCAAAGGTGTCATACGGTGCATCCCAATTGTGAAAATCCAATGGAAGTGATAATTATCTCAACAAAAACCTCTTTAAAATTTTCCTACTTATACAAAATCAAATTTATTATATCTATTATAGTATGATTAAGTAAATTTTACACAAATTCTATAAACATTTTATATATATACTATATAAATTATCTTGCCATCTTCTATTCCAATTCAACTCAAAAGTTTTGTCCATATAATAATCAGTTCCTTGACTATATAGACAAAATATTTCATTTTACACCACCACCTTCATGGATTGTTATAATTTAAATATTATGGTTAAAAATGATAAATAAAATTGTATTTTTTTACATTTTATAAAATGATTAAATATTTTTATAGATAATGAAAACCAAATTATTCCATCAGGTTTAAGAAATATATATAAATTAACTACAAAAATAAAGATATCATTTTTAATATAAAAATGAACTCTCTGTTAGAAAAAATATGTATATATGGGTGAATTTAAAACTCAATAATCAATAAATGTTCATTCTATTACACCTCCCATTATATGGTTCCATTGTAAATGAAATTTTAAAATTACTAAAAAGATAATGTGACCTTAGAGTCGTGCAATGTACATACATGGGAAGGTAAACATAATTTAAATATTATAATAAATTAATTATAAACAAAAAGAAATTGTAAAGATAACTAAAATATATTTGAAATATTTTATGACGATATTATTTTAAAAAAATTAAATTAATGATTCGGAAAATTAGACTAACATAAGGAATGAGTCAAGTATAAGAGGTAAGAGATATATTGAACAACTTTCCTTAATTTTTACTTACATTTTATATTTCTTTTCTTCATTTTACCACTATACTCAATTAATTTATCTCATAAATATTATTTATATATGTTCCATGAATATATAACATGTTTACATTACCATTTTGTTTAGGTATAATATATGTGTTCTAAATTCACTTAAAAATATTATTTTAAAGAAAACCCAATTTTATTGAACATGTTTATTCTTTATCTTTTTTTCATGAAACAATAAATTTAATATTTTTATCATTTTAAGGTTAAAAAGCTAGTTTTTTATGTAAATCAATTTGGTTTGATGTTTTATTTTATGAAACGTTTGATTCTCATCCCCTCTTTAAAGGCTCTATTCACATTTTCTTTAACCCCAACATAAGAAGGTTATTTTGAAAATTATCAACTTTTTAAACCACTTTAACATATATGAAATTCATATTCACTAACAATAGTTTTTTATTCATCAAATAATTTCAAATAATTATTTAAAAACATCTTTAACAGAAGTATTTATGATATTCCATTTGGTTATTCTCTATGAAAATATTATGCAAACACTTTTATTTTTAACGGGTTTGATTATGATTATTCCATATGGAGGATTTCGTTATATAGACCACATCTTCATGTAATTTCATTGAATTTGATCTTTTGGAACATTTTTATTTTTCTCAAAATAAGGAATTGGGTAAAATTTCTAAATCATGTGAAACCATATGTGGTTCTTGGGAACATAGATTTTCCCTTAATGTTGTTATGTTTTGATAACGTACCTTGACATATTCTTATGATTTAATGTTTAATATTGTTTAATAATTACTATAATTACATGATCCTATTATATAATTTATTCATTATATTAATTCATATGATCATATATAACCATTATATTTGATAATTTTCATGATATTCCCTTTTTCTCATATGTATTACATTTCATCATACATTACACAGATTATTCACTAACTATGATTTATAAGTAACCATTATAATTTATGGATTTCCCTAGCTTAAACTGTGTATTAAAATAGAATCAATGGTATTCTACATATCATTATGGATCTAAAACTTATGATGTGGTATATTTTTTAAATTTATTTTTATTCTTATAATATCTTAAAGTCACTCTACCTCAACATTTTTTAGTAGTAAATTTTAGATATTTATATTAAATATAAAAAATTAAAATATATATGAGGATCAAGTAGGTATAGGGATCAATCGTAATGTTTTACATCGGGTTATCATACTAGGAATGTTTAGATGTCACGATGACCAGGTTATTAAATAATGATCGGACATGTGTTCTTATATCCATGATGTGTCTACCAACTTATTTTTATTTTACATAATATTGTATATATAAACATATATTATATTTGATTAGTATGATTTTTATAGAGTTTATTTTTCATGTGTTCCATGGTAAATATTTATTATATGCATACTTAATTTCAATAACATTGGTATGACTATAGGTTTTATAGTTGTTCTGTTAGGAGATACTCGATAGGGATTGAAGATTGGTGCTGAGGTGATATTTAGGGTTGGTAGTGGTTCCTATATTTATAATTTTTCCTTTGTTCATTTTTTATATTTTATTATTACAGTGGGTGATATATTATGATATAAAAATTTATGAGTGAATTATTTATTTTATTTAAACGTGGTATTTTCACATTTTCATAGATTTCTTCTATGGGAAAATCTATTAATATGTACTATGCTATGTTGTTTTGGTTTCTATTTTTGTTATTTATTTAATTTTTATCCATAAAATATTGATATAATTTCCAAAAAAGTAATTTTTTTATTAATTGTATCCACATTTTGAACCCATTTGGTATTTGTGAAGGTATAAGTATCGTCTTATGGTGCTCCATATTTTGTGATGTTCAGTTAAGTTATAATGGGGAATTGAAAAATGGTAACTTTTTTCTCTTTTTATTTTGGAATAGACAGATACATATAGGATTTTTTTTTATATTGAGATGGATATTTGGCAGGTGTTCTATGACGACATGAATGATGGGACTCTTTGTTACAAGGGTTGCAGGATTTGTGTGTTTTAATTTTCACTATTAGAGTGAAGATGTTTATTCAAGTATGATGTACTGATATGAGGATTGAATTTATTGGTTTTAATATTTAAATTAGATGAAATTATGTTCTATGTAATGAATCATGTTAGGTACATAGTTCGCTTCTGTATAGGCATTTGATATTCGATGAGAATGAAGGTTGTTTTCAAAAACATGTGAAATTGTTTTTGGAAAATCTATTTTAATTTAAAAGTGATCATTTTAAAATTTTGTTTGGTATGTTTTAAATACCAAATAAGACAATGATAACATCATAATTGTATAATAATAATTTAAGGATATTCGGTCTGGTATAAAAGAAACAAGCTCATTGATGAACATTACCTCTTATTGAGGTATCATCCTAATGATTACACCAAAATCATCCCTTGGTTGGATTTATGTATAATATATGGATTATAGGTTTCTAGGATTTAATTATGGAAGTAATTAGGATAGGTGTTTTTTCAAAACCAAAGGGTTATAGTATGTGATTAAAAGTAGAGAATGGGTGGCATTTATAAAATAGTTGAGTGGCACACATGTAGTTTTTTGAAATAAATAATTCCACCCAGGTTTTTCTAATCCATATGATCCAATAATGTATCATTCTAGATAAAATTAGAGATAAGGTACAAATTTGGTTAGAAAATGGTTTCTAGAAATGTTTTGGATTATTTTAACACTTATCATTATATTTTAATCCCCAGTAAACCCATTTTTACCTTAAATGTGGTAAATTATTTTTACTATTTTTACTATTTATTTTGGAATTAAATTAATTAATCCATAATAGATAACATAAATTGTTATGATTCCAAATATGAAATCCATTTATCCAAATTCCATTCACATAACTGAAAAAATTAAATTTTAAATTGATATAGTCGACACCATGAGAAAGAATATTTTAAAAGATAACACGATCAAATTTTTACAATTTTTTTAGAAAAATATGAGGCCTTACCTAGAAAAGAAAGGACCCTAAATTAAGATAAAAAATTCCAACTTACAGAATTCTAAACACAGTAGTTTTGTTCAAATCCCTTTTCAAAAGGGGTAAAAAAGCAGCAGGGAGATTGTCATACCATGTGAAATCAGCATCTTTAATTCCTTTGTTAGCAAAACCATCTACAATAGAATTCACCACCCGATAGACATGGGTAATAATGTTATTCAAAGTCCGTAAGGAGTCCAAGAAATTTATCCAACGATTATGGAATTTCAAAGATAAGTGATAAGTGCATTCCCTAATGGCAGACACAATACCAGTCGAGTCACTTTCAAACCAAAGATTATTCCAACCACGATTTTTAGCCTGCTCCACCACAATAATAATACCCATCATCTCAACCTCCAATGAAGAAGCAAACCCCTAGGATCCATGAAACTAACCAATTACCTGACCCATGTGATCCCTGAAAACAGATCGATATGCAGAAGGCCCTGGATTTCCTTTCGATGCACTATCAGAGTTAATTTTCAACCAACCAAACATTTGTGGTTTCCAAATAACTTCAAAAGTATTTTAAGAGGGCCTGAAATTACCTTTAACACCAATACGAGAAAGCACAGAGAAATCATACATAGAATTGGCACAGAAATGTTTTTTAGGGAGGCTAACCATGCGTGTTGAAGCAAGGATGTTCAAAATCGCAGAAGTAATTGAAAAAGGTTGCTTTTCATGAATTGCATTCTTTTGAGAAGACCATTTATAATGAAGTAACTCAGAGGCAGAAACCTTAAATATGTCCAATAACTATGAAGAAAGAGGAATGTACTTCCATCTCTGAATGAATTTAGTGATAGATTCCATCAGAGGAAGTGAGACTCCCGAGAAGTTTTCAAGAGACTTCCACATTGAAGTAAAAGTATCATAACAAAGAAAAAGATGATTTGCATCCTCCCTGTGTTGATGACAAAGCACACAAGAGGAGCATAAAGAAATACCATAATTCTGAAGGTAACAATCAGTAGGTATTTTTCCATGATAAATTCTCCAGACTAAATTGGAACGAGATGGTCCAATGAAGTTTTTATGCATGTTCCCCATCCAGTGATTGGATAATCTAGATTTTAGAAGACCACCCATGTTATCAAATTGATCCTTGATAGTTAAATCAAGATAAATATCTCGTTCATCCATTACAAGATCAAGAAGGTGGTTTTCAGTCCATTTGATTTTCCAAAAATTCAGAGAGGAGTCCATTGAAACAAGCCATCTAGAATGAGAATTAATTGAAGTAAATATGTACTTGAAGGAATGCCAAACAGATGATTCCAGATGATTGAAAGACCACCTCTTTAGTCTATTTAATAATTTACTCTGAAGAAAGGTCAATCCCTCATAATTTATATTAAACAATTTTCAGAAGAAAGAGGCTGGCAAAGAATCATTAAAGGGAACCAGATCATTAATACCCAATCCGCCAGCATCATAAGGTTTGCAACAATCATCCCAAGATATAGTAGCCAGTTTCCTTTTAAAGATATTGCCTCTCCAGATAAAATTCCTAAGAGCACCATTGATACAACATATGAGAGAAATGGTCCATTTGTAAACCATGAAGGAATAAAAAAGTTTGGAGACAATAACTGATTTAACCAAACAGACCCTCTAAGCCATCGAAAGAGATTTTCGTTTCCAAGTAGAAAGGTGTCTTCTAACAATGCTTACAATCTCAGCAAAATACTAGCATTTTACTTTCCCTAGAATAAAGGAAACCCAAAATAATTGAAGGGAGGAAACCTTCTTTGACATTAAGATCATTGACAATGAAAGTCTTTCTCTGATCATTGATACTCTTTCCAAAGTAAACAAAGGATTTCTCCCAGCTAATGTCTTGAATAGAGACAGAGGTATAATGAAAAAGAGTGCTTTTGATGTTCTTAAAATTTCCTTTATCACCTAAAGTGAAAATGATAATTTCATCTGTATACAAAAGATGAGTCGGGGCTAGAATGCCTCTCCTAGCATTTATTGCCTCTCCTAGAATGCCTATCCCTGCTGGGCTAGGTGAGTTGGTTCAAGGTGGTGGCGTTCCGCCGTTGAGGTTCCAGGTTTGAGTCATTGTAAAGGCAACGCGCACCATATTCCATAGATCCACTCGTCCCCTCAACTCCATGGGAACTGGCCCAAGCCCAAGGTTGTCCACCTTTGGACTAGCTGGGGACGTGCGACAGGGGGTGGGGTAATCCCACCTCAATACCCTCTAAACCGACAACAATTTTTCCCGTGGGGGCTGGGTGAGTTGGTTTAAGGTGGTGGAATCCCGTCGTTAATGTTCCAGGTTCGAGTCCTCGCAAAGGAAACATGCACCATACACCATCGATCCTCTCATCCCCTCGACTCTATGGGAACTGGACCAAGCCCAAGGATGGCCACCTTGGGCCTAGCTGGGGATGTGCGATAGGGGGTGGGGTAAGGCCGCCTCAATACCCTCTAAACCGAAAACATGTTTGGCCTACGGGGGCTGGGTGAGTTTGTTCAAGGTGGTGGCGTCCCATCATTGAGGTTTCGGGTTTGAGTACTCGCAATGGAAACATGAACAATACGCCAGCGATCCTCTCGTCCCCTCGACTCTGTGGGAACTGGCCCAAGCCCATGGTTGGCCACCTTGGGCCTAGCTGGGGACGTGCGACAGGGGGTGGGGTAAGGCCGCCTCAATACCCTCTAAACCAACAACACTTTTGGTCCACGGGGGCTGGGTGAGTTGGTTCAAGGTGGTGTCGTTCCATCGTTGACGTTACGGGTTCGAGTCCTCGCAAAGGCAACGTCCACCATACGCTAGCGATCCTCTTGTCCCCTCGACTCAGTCGGAACATGCCCAAGCCCAAGGTTGGCCACCTTGGGCCTAGCTAGGGACATGCGACAGGGGGTGGGGTAAGGCTGACTCAATACCCTCTAAACCAACCACAAGTTTGATCTATAGTGATAGATGTGAATTGATAGAGATTCTGAATGCGATTCTGAATGTGAAAAATCCTAATCATAATTCGCGTCAATGTCTATTCAAAGATTCTTGATTCCTGACTCTCAATGGCTTGGTTTAATCCTGAATAGGAGTTCTCCTTCAAATACAATCACGCACCGAAAGAAATTCTCAAACCCTCAGGCTCTCAGGACTTATTGGCTCTCTAAAAGAAAACATTTTCCTTCGCGGAGTTTCTTTATGGTTCCTCAATTCCTACAAAGGAGGATTCATCTAAATCCTCAAACATCACCAGGTTAGAGAATGGTGGATTCTCAGTAATGGCAGATCTTGAGGCTCTGCAAAAATGGCTGGACCTCTGAAATTTCTTTGTACTAGGTCGTATTATTTACTCAAAGGGTGATAAGACTTGGTCGTTTTCTGATCTCAAAAACATAATATCACATTGTTGGAGTCTAAGAGATTGGAATCTTATTTCAGTTGGAAAAGGATATTTTCACATTGTCTTTAATTCTTTTGAATCTTTGAACTCGGTTTGGAATCATGGTATCCTTCAACTCAAACCTGGTATCCTAATATTATCATAATGGGATGTGAATTTTAATCATTCAACCTCAAACAATCCAATGCATAGATCTGGGTAAGGTTGCATGGATTAAATTGGGTATATTGTCATCCTAGAATCCCCAATGACATTGCATCATGTATTGGTACTCCTATGAGGGTGGATCAGTACACTTTAGATGGTGAGATTGGTTTTTTTCTAGAATACTTGTTGATATCAATTTGTAAATCAACAGAACGACTTCTTTTTTCTTCAATGCTAATGGTTTTAAATCTGAGATTCGTTTGGAATATGAGAACGTACCCTATTTTTGGGATGTCTGCAAAATAGCGGGGCATAGTGTATCTAATTACAGGGTGATTCAATGAAATTCCAAAGTCCAAACCAAAGCTATTGATTAGAATGAAGTCAACAAGAATAAAAAAACCAAAGCTGTCTTTAGTGAGGAAAAAGGTATACTCAAATCAACAGCCCCTCCTGTCAAGAATCAAATTCATGCTCCTGCAATTGATTTTATATAAAAGAACCATGCCTCTTCCTCATCCTAAAAATTTTCTTGGGCTGGCCAAGTTGAGGAGGAAGAAAAGAATTTTGAATCTGCTCCTATTCAACCAGAATGGGTTTCAACAGAGGATCTTCCCTTATTCTCTGAATTTTGCAATGATATTTTCAACCTGGTTAATGACCTACAGAATGAGGAATCTGAGAACTAATTTATTTTGTACTTCTATAAGGAAATCCGTGATTGTTTTTATATCTTTAAAGGAGATTATAGAAGATTGAACTACTGATACATACCAATACATAGAGACTAAAGTTGGGCAACACTGTGCTACTATTTCAGATGCTGAACCGATTTCCAGTTCTCAGGAGGACTTGCAGACATCAAATCCATCTATTTTTACAAACAAAGAATCGTCCAAAGAGAAGTTTTTGGATTTGAACAGTACTGTTCCAACTACTGTAAACAGTTTTGTCAACTCTCTGAATATATCTGCTCCTCTTCCTCAAACTGCTACTTCCCCAATTATATCCGCACACAGTTTTGTTTTTGTTTTCACTATTACTTCTATCATTTTGATGAGTTCTAGCACTTCATTGACTGGTCTAAATGAACCTTTAGTATCTGCAATTCCATTAAATCATTCTGATTCTTTGATTCAGAACCCAGTTTCTGCTGATTATATTCATCATAGTGAATGACACAATGTCTCCTCCAGGGATGATGAGCCACCTGGCATCCAGGAACAAGCTAACCCCAATGTCTCGGGTATTGATGATCTCATTCATCCTAAGAACCCTCAATGTCCTAAAAGGACAGTGGGGAGACCCCTTAAGGAAAGTAAAATCAAGGATACTTTGGAAAAAAGGGGTTTTAACCCTAACATTAGGTTTAAATGAAGATTCTGTATTGGAACTGTGAGGGCTTAGGTAACAGTAATACAATGAGGTCCCTTAAATCCCTCATTGTTCAGCACAAACCTCTCCTTATTGGCATCTCTGTACACAAAAGGATGTTTTCCCCTAATATTTATAACTTGGCATCTTTTGGATATAATCTTATTGATTACAATATATTCATTTCTGAAATAACAAACCTCGGGTTTCTTGCTCATTCATCCTTGACTAATGTATCTCTGGTTGATAATAGTGGACATCATGTGACTTGTTCCTTCAAGCAATCTGGCATTCAACTTTATTGCTCTTTTTTTTATTCCAATGTTTGATATCAGGATCGAAGGAGATTGTGGTTGGACATTGATGTTCTTAATTTTGTCATTTCTGCTCCTTGGATCATTCTTGGAGACTTTAACTCTATTTTTCATCCTGATGAGAATATTGGTGCAATACTCAATACTATATCTTCTATGGAGTTCAAGTCTTGCACTGATATAAATTATTTTCATGAGATAAACTTGTTTGAGGCCAAATTCACTTGGTACAAGAATTTTTTGAATAGGGTTGTTGGTAGAAAGATTGATACGGCTTTTGTTAATGATTCCTCCCTTGATCATTGGGACTCCATTTCTTGCATGACACTTCCTATAATTAACTCTGATCATCATCCAATTATAGTTAATCTTAATTTTAAGGATTTCATAACTCTTTTACCCTTTAGATTCAACAAATCTTGGATCAATCACCCTGATTGTCCCTCTTTAGTTGAAGATGCTTGAAATTCTTCAAATTCAAGTCATGATGTTTTTTCCTGATTTTCTAAATTCAAAATTCTCAAAAGTACTCTGAAGCTTTGGAGCAATAGAAAAATTTAGCAATATTGTTAAGGATATTTTGTCTCTTGAAGTTTCTCTTCAGAACTTGCAGGTTCAAAATACAGTGAACAATTTCCCCAATGGGCTCAAAGAGGACTCTGAGATTGTATCAAGAATCAAAGGCCTCTTGAATATGAAGGATTATCTTCAAAGAGACAGTTTCAAATCTAAATGGTTAGAAGATGGTGACAGGAATAATAAATTCTTCAATTCCTTACAACAAATTTGGAGGATTTCTAAACCTCTTTCAATTATTAAGAATGGGGATCAGATCATTAATAATGGAAAGGATCTGTCAGAACATGTGATATCTTATTTTAAAGATCTCTTTAATGGCCCTACTTTGTTGAATGATCCTATTGATGTCATCATCCCCAATATGGTTAGCCAATAGGAAAATTACATCCTTAATTCCATTCCATTGAGCATTGAGATCAAAGAAGCAGTTTTCAGTCTCAAATCTGATAGCTCTCGAGGCCTAGATGGCTTTGGTAACTTCTTTTTTCCGACTTATTGGGATATCATTCAACATGATTTTTGTAACCTTGTGATTCACTTCTTTAAGGGTGGTGATCTTCTTTATGGCATGAATGCTCAATTTATTGCTCTAATTCAAATGATTGAGAATGCTTGTGAAATGAAGTTGTTCAGACCTGTTACTTCAGTCAACACCAGTTTCCAATTTTTTTTCAATGTTTTTATATCAATGTTCAATATGAAATTGATTTTAATTACCTAAATTGGATAATTGGATGTGTAATTGAACTAATTTTACATTTAAACCAATATATAATATATTTTAAATTTATAAATTGTTTTTAGTATAAATTTTCCAATTAATAATTAGTATTTTTCATTATCCATCAAAAAATTAAACTTTTTAGTATTATCCCAAAAAGTCCCCCTATGATAATTTTTACATGCTGATATAAAACTATAGTTTATCATTTCAAATAATGTTTCTAAAATTTTATAATTTAATTTAATTAAGGTTACCAAAAAGAAACAAAGGGTATTTTTCTTCGTAAATATCATTTTCGAAACATATAAATTCTTTACCAAAAATTAAATACTTTTTATCAATATGATATACTTATATATAAAAACATGTAATGAAAATAGTGAGTCAAGATATTACTATTCAAATAACAATGTTTAAAGGATAGGTCATAATGGCCATGATTGAATAATTATACTAATTATATATCATGGCCTTGTTAAAACTCAGTGTCATGTGTACGGGAAGATAACCCCATGTTTCATGTAGAGTAAGAATAATTGGGTGTTGTGTTCACTACGAGATATCAATGAAATATAATTTAATTGAAACCAATTGAAAATAATAATAGGGTGTTACATTATACCCCTCATAATATGAATTTCAACAGCTAAATTCGTCACTCTGATACAAGTAAATGAGGATACTCCTTCCTCATTGTATAATTATATTAGCAAATAGATTCTAATAGATTTTGGTTTGACCAAAAAAATATTACTAGGGGTGTGGCCTTGTTTTATAGAACACTCTCTATATAGTCTAGAATCTCCACTAATTATTCTACATAAGAAAGATTTTTCTCTAGTGGTATGACCTATAGGTTTAGAAAATGTGACGGGTTAGTAATGAACTACCATAAGAGGGATACATAGAACACATCACGAAATTGAGAGTGGTTTAGTGTAAGGACTAGCTAATATAATACCATCCTGGTACAATAAATAATTTTAAAGGGACTGATATAAGTAGGTATTAGTTTCCCTTTCATCCCAAATATCAAAACCTTTTTATAAGGTAAAATTATTAGAAATTCCATTTCACCAGAATCTAATTTTGCATCATGTTAGAGATTATCATAACTACCTTTGAACCAAATCTAATCTATCATGATGTGTTTTTAAATCAAGTTACCCTTCTCTAAAATTTCTTTATCAATATCATGCCCCAATAGATTTTATTATCTAATTTTATTCCAAAAAGATAGATCTCTACCTTTCATCCAATAGAGGGATTCCTAAATATCCATTTTCATTCTTGAGTTAATGATAATGTTCTAAAGAAGCTCAATTAGATGAAGATATTGATCCCAACCACCTTTTAAATCCAAAAAACAAGATCTCAACATTTCCTCTGCTGTTTAAATAGGTATTGTAGGCAAACTATCTATATGATGACAATATGAATTTCTAAAAATAAACTCTATATAATGATCTTTATAAAGTCTTTTATAGAATATTGTGTTAGTCCTCAAATAATTATCATACACAATGTATTGTGGGACTCCATGAAACATTATGATTTCCTTAATGAATATCCTATAAAGATGATCTAGAGAGATGTATTCTATAATAGAGATGAAATATGATGACTTAGTATGGTGATATATGAAACCCATAAAGAATTATCCTCTTTAGATATTTTGGGGAGTCTAATGACAAAACCATGGTGACTTTTTCTAATTTCCAATATGATATAGGTATTTTATGTAACATCCCATTGTAATTTTTTATTGTATCCTTAACTTGTTGGCATACTTATAACTAAGATACAAAATAAATGATATCTTTCTTCATGCCTCCCAGGACAAAATACAATTTCAATTCAATATTTATCTTCTTATATATTTGATGAATAGAGAATAAAGAACTTTGAGATTACTCAAACAAATCCTTCATTAAATTTGGTATGGACGTAACCCATAAAAAAATTATAAACCATATCATTCCATAATGATCAAGGTTTAACTGAAGAACATTTATAACCTTTTTTTATAACTCTACATCTCCCTTATTCACCTCTTTAATCTTTATTTCAATATATGATTGATCATTCAATTGAGAAGGATATGATTTTCCCTTCTTTCAATATTTCATGAACAAAGCATTGAAAAGATAGAACTAATGGATCTTTTGAAATCCTCACCATGTAAAAGCTAGAATGAACTTTTAAACTAAAATAATCACTCACCTAGTTCTCTATACCCATGTGGTATGTTATTTATAAATCATTACCATTAATCATATTTAAAAAGATTATTTGTAACATATTGAACTCCTTATATGTGAATATATACATTAAAATTATATTATTGGTATATATATTGCAATTTTCTACATTATGGAGTAATTTAAGCACATATGAATTGACTAATATTCCCATCAATTGCTTTATATTTTCCTCATATTCAACTATCTAGTGGAACATGTCTCCCTTATGAGTTAACATGCATAGAGGACTAGACAGTAATGATAAATTCACAATAAAATGTCAAAAATATCTATCAAAAAATAAAATTTGATGGATCTCAGTTACCATTGTTAGTCTAGGATAACATTCAATAGCCTCTATCATTAATATATCTTTTGATATATTTTCACTTGAGATTAAATTACGAAAACAATGATACCTTTTCTAGTGAAAATTAACAATTTGTTAATTTTTCATATAGTTTATCCCCCCATAAGATGTTTAGTAAAATTATCAAGTGATCTTTATGCTCTGAAATTTTTTTTAGGTGGATAAGAGCATAATATATAATGAATATCAAAAAATGATAAGGTAACATTTAAAGAAACTTTTCAGTAAATAAATTAAGACATAATGGGAAATAATTAATACCAAATGGAATCAATATAAACTCATAGTGTCCATACCTTGTATGTAATACTGTCTTGGGTATATCCTTCTTCTTAACCCTCAATTGATGATATAAATAACAGAGTTATGTCTTGGATTATTTTCATCACTACATAGTTGATCAAACAAGTTATAAATATAGGGGTGAAGAAACTTATTCTTAATTGTGATCATGTTCATATTATGATGATCAATGAAGAGTCTCATTGATCAATCTTTCATTATAAAAATATAACCAGTGCATACTAAGGTGGAACACTTGGAAAAATTAATCGCTTATCAAGGATTTCCTAGATTTTATTGTATAATTAATTCACATAAATAAGTTCCATTATATATGTATTTGAAATTTTTGTGACACTGGGTTTGAGTTCTGTTGATAACTCGTCTTCATGTTTTGGTGGATGTCTAGAAAACTCTTTTAGAATGATATCAAAATATTCCTGCACAATAGGCATATAATTTGTTTCAGGTTCTCCTCAACCATCTAAAATATACACCCATTGTGAATGGGAATTATGAACCATACAATGGATGTGATATCCATAGAACATCATACTTATTTTTATATTGATATATGGTCATTTTTTTGTTTATAAAATCAAATGTAAATTCCATTTCTTTAAAATTTATGTGAGTTTTATTTAAAGATTGAAATCCATTCCAAAGATAAAATCATATTCAACCCTGGGAAGAATGACATGATTTTCCTAAATCACATTTCTACAAACATAAACTAGAGATTAATCGTATAATTGAGATGTGATACTCTAACCTTAGGAGTTTCTAATGATAAATCTATACCTAGTCATTTGGGTGGAATCCTGATACCCTTAGAAAATTAATCAGATATTAAATAATGGTTATATCCTGAGTGAAATAAGACGTTAGAGTTTTTTGAGTGGATGGTAAGTTTACCTTTGTAAGGCCCTTACCCCAGAATGCTGGAGTTGGTGAATTATTTTAATATATTGGAATTATTACAATGAATTCAAGTCCCGAAAGACTGATCAGTTTAACAATCATGGAAAATAGATTACATACATGAACATCACATTAAAATTTCAAACATTAAATAAAACATAGATAATCCTTTGATAATTCCATTATTCTTCTAGATAAACCCGTCATATAAAACATTATATACTTCATGGAATCCTGGTAAAATAAAACATAATAATGGCGTGAGCTCAAATTCTTAGTAAGGATAAACAATATAGCGGAAGCTATCTTAAATAATCATAAACTTTTATGGAAGGGTATAAAATTGATACACAATCCCTTTAAACATAAATTTTTTCATAATATGGAAATGTTAAATAAAATAATACCATTTACTTATTCACATGGATATTCTACTAGTTGAATAATAACATGAACCATTAATAACTAATCTCATAATGATGGAACGCATAATGTCGGACATCTTAACCACAAAGTCATGCCCTCACGAAGAAACCGTAAATATAAATTCTATCATGGACTTGTTCCAAGACACTAGTTTGTCTCATGAGACCTACCGATGAATCGAGGGGCTATAGCGGGCCCCACCAGTCACTTACAAGTCCAATACATTACTCGTATGAATATTTTGAAACAAAACATAAACGTTTGTATTAAAACTAGCATAAAAATGTCAATACTTTAACCATAAACCATGAATCGTATAAAAATAGAACATCCACTGTCAAAAATATCATTACTCATTCAATAAAACAAGGAATGTGGTTTTATAACAAGTCAACCTCAGTCAATAAGAATATCTAGTAAAGTATGTTGACATAGTTGAAAATTATCAGTAAAACTATTTGAGAGAAATATCAACTTTACATTAAATCATGTAAAAGTCACACAATTTACAAAAGAATTCATTTAAATGGTATTTTTGAATCAATAATTCCCATACCACTTTGAAACGATTGAAAAGAATTTACATTTTAAAATATTCATGTCTATATAAATAAATCCTTAAAAACATTTTGAATACATGGACATTAATGAGAATGATTCAGAAGAATAAATATATAAAACATTTAAAATGATTTTTAGTTAAAGATTCCCATAACAATAACACTTTTCAAAACCCTTTTATTATACATGGACATGGATGATAAATATGTCCTATTAAATACTTACACATAAACAATCTCGAATAATTATGAGATTGAGGAATTAACCCTTACCTTGTACATTCCTTTAGTCGATGGTAGGTTTAAACTTCTGTATAAAGAACATTTTATGTTATTAAATTATACCAGAACCATATTCATATTTATGATATCATAGTTGATCCATTTATGTCTTTATACTACCCATTTAATAATAATTTCTATGTTAAAATATCATTTCTGGTAATAATCATTCTTTTTCGTGCGTGTTTTAACTTATTATTCTTGATCGTATCACTTATATCATGTTTTAACTGCTTCCATAATATAAAATATTATTTATATATCATATATATTCAGAATATAAATATGTATAATATATAGATACTTGAAATGGAAAACACCATTTATGGAGACAACAGGTCGTACGTACGCATAAACGTCGTTTCCATTTCATATCGTATTGAATGGAAGCAAGTGAATGAAAAATATTTGAATATAAATATATATATATAGTATCATTATTATTTCATATATTACATAATTATTAACAATATATATTTTTATAATCATCGTTGAATGGAGAACGTGGAAATGAATATCATCGCATCGTGGAGACGGTAAACCGTACGTACGCACGAGCGATAATATCTTTTTATTGATGGTGAAATCATATGTAATTGGATGGTATATTATATATAAATAATCATTAGGATTTTTTATTTATTATTTACATATATTATACTCATTATTATACACATCTAAATAATAAAATGTTGAATAATAAACTACACCACGACGTGGAGATGGTAAGCCATATGTAGGCACCTATGGTGACATTGTCATTCATTGGATGGATAGAATAATTAATATGATTGTACCATATTTATAATAACATATCAGTATATATAATTTATTGGATTTATTATTTTGGTATGGAAACAACAATTAATGGGGAAGTGGAAGAAGAAAAGAAATTTGAAAGACGTGATGAAATATTTACCTCTTATTCAGGTTCTTCCTTTTGATTTGGACAAAAGGGATACATAGGTTGCCTTTCTTACCAAAGTAAGTCCTATAAGTTTAATTTAGGGTAGTTGGGAGTAGATTTTATCAGGGTTTGGCTAGGGAAAATATCATTGGAGGTTTTAATTTAAGAGAAGGGTAAGTACTCATTTATAAGAGAGATGAGGGGCACTTTGAGAAAGGATTTGAATATTAATTTATTATAAAATAATTCTCAGTATCTAATACCTCCAAGTAGACTTATTCCTGGGATAATGCGGGTATGGGTCTAAATACACTCAACCAATAGGTTTTAGACAATTTTATGTCACCAAATTAACTTTATCTTTCATATTTAACTCTTTGTTAAATAGTTTCACTTTACCATTTCTTCTAGTATTTTTATATTACATGGTTAATATAGTGACTATAAAATTCCAAAAGAACCTAATGGGGTTCATTAATGAAATATGTAATATTATATAATCCCTTTTTCCAAATCATATATTTTTAGGAATATTATATCATTTAATAATATAGTTTTTTTCAAAAAAAACTCATTTCTGTGTATTTTAAAACTATTTAGTATTTGGTTTTTGAAAAAGTCATAACAAATTGATTATTTCAAAAAAAGAAAATGAATCAACCATAACATGTCATATTCACCTAGAAAGTTTGTGGATGTAATCAAAAGATTCAATTTACATTTATTTTAATATTTATAACATCTATTATTTTAATCATTCATTAATCAGGTAATTACTACATCATCTTTGTGTCCAAAATAAATTTAATTATTTAATGTCTAAAAATTATAAATAAAATACCATGACGTAGTAAATAATTTTATATTTAAAATTAATATTTCTAGTTTAATGTATCTTATGTATGAATTTATATTAAAAATGGGTTAGTTATTAAAATTAGAATTTAGCACTTTTAACTCTTCTTTAAATAAAATATAATAAATACCCTAATCTTACCCAAGTGAATAGAAAATGATCATATTTTTTTCATAAGGTAGATTTTTGTATTAAAAACACTTATCCAATAGATTTGGGACATGTGTTGGGGTAAGTTTATATTAAAATAATATTATTTTTACCTGCAATTACCCTATTTACTTTTAACCGTGGTAAATAAAATTCAAAAGTTACTATTCACAAAAAATTATTTTCATCCATATGAACCAAATATTAATTTCTAATGTCATCCATTTCCCTTAGAGTTTTGAAATTCAATTCACATAAGCAGTAAAATTATATTTTATGCGAATTTTCAAATGTGCCTAGAAGGTAGTTTAAAGACATTAAAAAATTCAATAAAATATTATATATCTAATATTATTATAAAATGACCCCCATGTATTAAATTATAATAATATATGTATTATGTATATATTTTTAATTTAAAATTATTTTATATTAAAATTAATTAATTATATAAAAAAGTCAGGTTTTAGGTACTATACACTATTTTTCAATATTCATAAAAAATTGACTGTTTTTAGAAAAATATAAAAAATTCAGACAATTCTAGTTTTGATATTATGAATTAAAAAATGAATTCCATTATAACAAATTAAATTCATATGATTTTTTAAAATTTATTTTATTATTGTTCACAAATGGACTTAAAAAGTAGTTATTTAATAAAATTGTTTTTCAAAATATATAACTATTTTAAAAAAACTTATATATTTCATTATAAATATGTTTTACATATATTAAAACATTATAAATAGAATTTAAAATTTAATTTCTACTATTAATATCATAATATTTAATTTATAACTAAATATATCGTTTAAATAATTATAAGACTGAGGTGTTGTTTTCGCAGAAACTCAATCATGGGTATAACGCAAGTCATAACGGTGTTGCGTGCAATATAAGATATTGAAATACATTAAAGAGATAACATAATATGAAATCAGGGGGTGTTACATTCTCTCCTATTTTAATAAATTCCTTCCTCGCAGTTTGAAATATTTTTTGAAAATTAAAGGATGAAAATAAGAAATTTTCTTTTTGGAAAACCCACATCAAAAATAGGTTTTGTAAAATATTTCTTTATAAGAGGTAAAGGAAAATGAAAATTCACCACCAAATTTTGACTTCTAATAAAATAACATTAGTGGAAATTAGAGACACATAATTAGAGGGAAACCTAATTATTTTTAGGGAGTGATTGAGGTAATCAATCCCAAACAGTTGAAAAATAAATGTAAAATTGATGGCCTCAACACCATAAATCTATAATGATATAAAATATCATCAGTTCAAAAAAACATAAGGTATTAGGATAAAAAAATTGTTTTAAGAACATCTCTCTAATGTTTAAGGGAAAAAATACATGAAAAGTAGAGTTCCATCCATTAACTACTTTCTACCACAAACTCATTATTCACTCTTAAAGATAATAGAAATAAAAAATGTTCTATCAAGCCCAATTGTATAGGGTTACAAAAAAATGAATTTTTAATTCAACTGTCAGGCCATATTTTTTAAAAAATAAATTATAAAAACTAGGACATCACGTATGCTAGTGGTTGGTGACACACCCTTGTTTCCCTTCGGTCGTGGGTTCAAGTCTCACGGCCTTTCCGGACGTGATAGGTTATCGCCCAACCTAATTGTCCTTTTTAAAACATTGAAAAAATAATATAAATTTTTTTTATCGTTTAACAACATATCCAATGTACATATTAATCCATTCCAACCTTTATAGTTATCCAAACTTCTTTTTTCCAAATTCAAAGTACAAAAATTTATAATTATGGTCAACATAACATAATGAAGATCTCTTTTATCACATAAAAATAGGTGAATACCTTCATTATGTATTCTATTAAAACGTTGTTACAACCTATATTACCAAAAAACCTTTTTTGAATTGGTATTTCCTTCTTTATTCCTTTTGTTAACCATATAATACTACATATAATCCTTAAATCCAAAAATGTTGTAATCTCCAACAATGATGGAGTAAACAAACCATTAATTAGTTTCAAGGTAGTCAAGAATATCCAATATAATTTATCAAAATAAATCATATCTTTTTCCAAAATCAATACCTTGGTATCCGAACCATACTGAATTTTATCTTTCCTTCAACCATGTATTTTCCAAAAAAGTTCAACATGCTATTGAACCACTTTTTTAGAACCATATAATCTCAAATCCTCAATGAAATAGTACTGCATTACAATCCTTATTTGTTTCCATAATTCATATAACCAATACATCATTTATACAGTACTCAAAAGACATAATTATCCAGTCCCAACATGAGCACATTAAACATTCCTCTCCTTCCATGGTAGAAGAATAATATTGATCATGATCCAATAGTGGATTTTAGGGTATATTTCTTTGATGAGTGGGACATTGAATCATATAGTGTACCATATCTTTATTGATGTTGCATTGAACATTTGAATCCTTTTTCTTACAATTAAAATAATGCACTTGGTGTTCTTTTTTCTCCACACTTATAAAAAACTCGCATTCCCTTCATCCATTTAAAAAGGTGATTCTTTCCACAGTTATCACATGTGTAAAAATCCTTCATTCCCTTATTTCCATTATCCATATTTTTTATCTACCATCCTTCTCTTCTATTGCTTCTCTTCAAAGACATATAAATCAAATAATTATTTACATATCTTATTAACAGATGATACTATTTCTTTATATGATTCGGATTTTTCAGAGACTGTTTCTCTTGTTAATATTGTCTTTAGACCATAGAATATATGATCCTTCTTACTCTTTAGATCATTCATATTGTTGGAGTTCACATTTCATTTACTGGGCGCCATTTTTAAATGATGAAACTCACTAGGTTAGATTATATCATAATATATAAACCCAAAACTATAAAAATTCATAGCATTAATTAATGATTTACACACATCTAATCTCATAATCATAAAATCAGTTTGTTTTTTATCATATTTACTCATAAATCGTTCATAATGGTTTGTAAAGAAAATGTGAATTATCCTAATCATATCCCCTAATAGTTTCAAACTAGGTGCATAGTAAGGCCCATTGTCATATACCAGGATACATCGGGTCAACCCCAAAACACCTTGTTGGAGTTTTCACTCCTAGGTATATATGGGCTTGAACCACGTCCACTAATAGTATCCAGAGAGGGATGTATTTCTTGGAAATCCCAGACAATATCTACATTACCAAAAAATTTGGATGTTCTTCAACACTAATCCTCAAAGTTTATCTTAGGTTAATGTTTCCTAATCAATGTTTATCTAAATCTATTTCCAAGGTTGTTGCTAAACATCCTGTGATACCAAATGTAACACCCTGACCCTAGAAGCCCAAAGATGATGTATAAATTTAATACATTAGCATGATTATGAGGAATTCATGTCCCGAATGACCAATCAGTTTAGAAATCTTGGATAATATATTACATAAATGTACATCACAAAAAAAATTCAAATATAAGATAAAACATAGGTAATCCTTTGAGAATTCCTCTATTATTCAAGACTAAACCTGCATATAAATCATAATATACTTCAAAGAATCCATTGAATATAAAAAATAAGAAAGGGGTGAACTAAGATGCTTAGTAAGAATACACAATATAGTGAAAGATATCATAAATAATCATAAACTTTTTGGGCAAGGTAAAAAATTGAAACATAAGCCCATACAACATAAAAAATAGAATAACATGGAAATGATAAATAAAATAATCCAATTTAATTGTTAATATGGATATTATACTCGTCTAATAATCACTTGTATCATTAATAAATAATCTCATAATGATGGAATTCATAATGTCAGACATCGTAACCACAATTTCAAGGCCTCATGCCAAGACCCTAAATATAAATTTTTTCAAGGCCTTGTTCCAAGACACTAGTTTGTCTCATGATACTGACCTATGTTTCGAGAGGCTATAGCGGTCCCCACCCATCACTTACTAAGTCCAATTCATTCCTTATAGGAAAATTTTGAAACATTACATAAACATTTTATTTAAAAATAGCATAAAAAATGACAATAATTTACCCATAAAACATGAATTGTATAAAAATAGCACTTACATAGTCCAAAAAATCATAACTAAATCAATAAAATATGGGAGATTTTATTTAAATAAATCAACCTCAATCAAGAATTGTATCTGGTAAAGGATGTTGACATTGTTTAAAATGATCAGCAAAACACTTCGAAAGAAGTATCAATTTATCATGGAATCATTTAAAAGTCACACACATAATAAAGAATTCATTTAAAATAAATTATTTAATCAAATATTATGACACCACATTGAAACTTATGAAAGGAATTAATGTTTTGAAACATTCCTGAATATATAAATAAATGGTTAAACCATTTTGAAAACAAGGACATTAATGAGAATGATTTAGAAGAATACATATTTAGAACATTTAAAATGATGTTTTATTTAAGGAGTCCCTTAAAAATAACCCTTTTGAAAACACTTTTATAAGACATGGACATGGATGATAATGTTTTCTTAGTAAATACTTAAACAAAATAAATCTCGGATAATAATGAGATTGAGAAATTAACACATACCTTGTACTTTCATTTGGTAAAGGGTACATTTTATCTTCTGTATAATGACCATAGTATGTTTTTAAATTATACCAGAACCCTATTCATATTTATGATATCATACATTATTCATTTATAGCTTTATACATCCAATTTAATAATAATTTCAATGTTAAAATAATATTTTTGGTAATAATCACTTTATTTATTATACTGGTTTTAACTTATTATTCTTGATCATATAACTTATATCATGATTTAATTACTTCTAGAATATAAAAAAAATATTTATGTGTAATATATATTCAGAATATAAATATTAATAATATAATGATACATTAAATGTAAAATACCATTTATATAGATTGTAGGTTGTACGTATGCATAAACGTCGTTTACGTTTTCATATCATATTGAATGAAATTTAAGTGAATGAGATATATGTAAATATATATATATATATATTTATTTATTTATTTATATCTATGGATATCTAGTATCATTATTATTTCATATATTTCATACCTATTAGTAAAATATATTTTTATAATAATCGTTGAATGATGAACGTGGAAATGAATATCATCGCGTCGTGGAGACTGTAAGCCGTACGTATGCACGAGCAACATTATCATTATATTGATGGTGAAATAATGTATAATTGGACAGTATAGTATATATAAATAATAAAAAACATGTTATATTTGTTATTTACATCAATTATACTCATTATTATACCCATCCTAATAAAAAAGTGTTGAATAACAAACTACTCCCTGACGTGGAGATGGTAAGTCATGCATACACATGTATAGTGGCATTGTCATTCATAGGATGGATATAATAATTAATATTGTTATTAAATATTGATAATAACATAATATTATGTATAAGGTACTGGAGCTATTTTTTTATTGAAACAAAAAATAAAGAGGAAGTGAATGAAGAACAAACACTAAAAGAGGTGGTGAAATAATTTCCTATTCTTTAGGTTCTTTCGTTTGATTAGAACAAAAGGGATTATTATGTTGGATTTATGATCTAAATAAAAGATCTAGGTTGGATTTAGGGTACTATAGAAGAGATTTGAGTAGGGTTTGGTCAAGCCAAATTGCTTTGGAGGTGTGAATTTAAGAGAAGAAGAAGTACCCTTTTATAAGAGTGCTGAGGGGAACTTCAGGAAAATATTGGAATATTAATTTATTCTAAAATAATTCTAGGTTTCTAATACCTAAATAAAAATTTATTTCAAGGATAAGGTGGTTATTGGACGAAATATTCACGAAAAATAGGTTTTTGGTAAGTTTATGTCACCATATTAACCTTATATATTAAATTTAACTCTTAGTTAAATAGTTGAACTTTACCTCTTCTTCATGTATATTAATATCACATGGTTAATATAGTTGCTAAAAAATTTCAAGAGAACCTCAATTAGTTTACTAATGAAATATCTAACATTATATAATCCATTATTCCAAATCGCAGATTTTTAGAAATATTATATCATCTAATAATATAGTATTTGTTTTAAAAACTCATTTATGTCAATTTTAACACTATTTATTAATTGGTTTTTGTGAAAGTCATAAAAATGAGTTTATTTCAAAAAAAATACATTTAATCAACAATAATATGTCATATTCACCATAAAAATTCATGTATTACATGAAAAAGGTTCAATTTACATTTATTCTAATATTTATAACATGAAATATATTAATAATTCATTAATAATGTAATTACTGCATAATCATTGTGTCATAAATAAATTTAACTATATAATATCTAAAAATTATAAATAAAATATCATGATGTAGGAAATCATTTTATCACTCTAATGAATATTTATAGTCTAATTTATCTTATTTATTTCCTTATATTGAAAATGGTTTAGTAAATAAAATTAGAATTTAACACTTTTAAATATTCTTTAAATAAAATATAATAAATGTCATAATCTGACCCATGTGAATAAAAAAGGGTCATAATTTTTTTACTAAAGTTGATTTTTGTCGAAAAACATTATCCAATTGAATTAGGACATGTGTTGGGGAAATTTTTTTAATTATAATACTATTTTAACCTTTAATTACCCTATTTAATTTTAACCGGAGTAAATAAAATTTAAATGTTACTATTTACCAAAAATTATTTTCATCCTATTGAACCACATTTTACATACTGATTTAGACAATTACTTTCGGATTTTTTAAATTCAATTCACAAAAATGGTAAAGTTATGTTTTATGCAAATTTGCAAATGTGCCTAGAAGGTCGTTAAAAGATGTCAAAAAGCTCAATAAAATTATATATATCTAATTTTATTATAAAATGACTCCAATAAATTACATTGGACTGATATATGTATTAGGTATATATTTTTTCTTTAAAATATCTATAAATTAAAATTAATTATTTCAATACATAATTTAGATTTTATGTATTGTGTAGTATTTTTCACTATTTATCCAGAATTATTTGTTTTTAGAAAAATACCAAATATTCTACCTAAGATATTTTTGATATTCCACATTAAAAAATGAATTATATTTCTCCAAAATCAATTCATAGGATTATCATAAATTAATTTTATTATTTTTCAAAGAAGGACATAAAATGTAGTTATTTAATAAAATAGTTTTTCAAAATATATAACTATTTTAACAAAACTTATACATTTCATTATAATTATGATTTATATATCTGGAAATAATATATATAATATATAAAATTTATTTGTTTCTCTTCATATTACAATATATAATTGATAAATAAATATATTGTTTAAATATTTATAATACTAATGTGTTGTTTCACGAAAAATTAATCTTATGTATAACGCAAGCCATGTCAGTGTTGCGTGCAATATAAGCTATAAAATTACATTAAGGAGATAATGTACTATGAAATCATGGGATGTTACAACCATTCATTGTATCCTTATCGCACCCCCCTTTCAGAGATAGTGATCACATGATATTTCCCTTTGTCACTCAGATTAATAGGTTACTAATATCGATCATTATTAGTGACCTCTTGATTTGTGCATTTTCTTCATAATTCTCATGCTCCGGGAATTTAAATCATTTTAATTTATGTTGTTAACTTTTTATAGCTTTCTCTCTATTCACATCATTATCTCACTTGTTTTCATAACGTTGACAATCAATTGATTTATGAACATCCCTTTCTAACTTAAAAAATATACTATTCCCATTATGAAAATTTCCTCCAAGCTCCTTCCCGCACATTGATTATAATGTAAATCTCACCTTCTCCTCTTCGTGGTTCTATGATTTTCCTTTAAATTATAATTTCTCTTCCTATGAAAACCTTGATATTGATACATAAATACAACCTCAATTTTATCCACAAAATAACATTAAAAAAATCACTTCACAACTACTTATGTATCTTATGGATAACACCCATTAATGTTTTTTTTAAATATGGAAAAATAGATCAACCATACATTAAAGATGGATGGTAATACTAGATTTTTCCCCTAAAGTATTTTATAATTGACTCATATGTACCAATTGATTCATCATGCTTTTCTTTATCTGAAGGAACTCCTTCCTTATATTTTTCTACGGAGATTATGAGGAATTTACTTACAAAAAATTATATTTTTGAAATAATCCAAATCCATGATTTTTTATAATCGTGATAAGAGTCCACCATAAATCTGATTCACCTTAAAAATGGTAGATGACAAAAAATACATTTTCATGTTATGAAAATTGGGGAATGAAAAATATCTTTCATGTGGTGGTGAGCCATTTTTTAGAAACTAGTTCATAAGAAGGCCCAATAAAAAGGTGGATGTTTCCTCATAAAGGGGTCGGTTGATTGTTTTTCAATCATTTGATTGTTTGGAGTCTATCATGAATTATAGATTGAGATGTTTGTGTAAGAATTACAATTTTATCTCTCATTCAAGCTCCCCTAATTTTTGGATTCCCAAGAGTACAATTATTTCATTGTCCATCACACTGAGCATCGAAATGGTTTATTTGGGTTCGATATATTAACTACAACTGAAAAGAATTTTTCGATAAAAAATAATCAAATTGGGAAACATCATATCATGAAAAATCACTTATTGGATTTATAAATCACAAAAAAATTCCTTATTTTATGAAACCTTTGATTTATCCTTGGTCATTCATGTTGACCATTTATTTAAATAACCCATTATGGTTTGTAAATATTTTGTAAATTTACAAAGTGTATCCCCTGGGTGTGTAAAATTATGTGTGGAAGAAGGTCCATATTCATAAAACCGGTAAAAATTGAGTGTATATCAATGCTCTTTTTTGATATTATTACCCCTAGGTACCTCTATTCCATAGAAAAATTCACATCTAGTTTACATATAGGGGTGTAATTGTTTGAAATCCACTCTCTCTATCCTTTACCTATATTCAAGGTAATTTTCATATACATTGACTCATCCTTATATATATCCTTAGACATGTCCATAGTGATCTTAGTAAGGTTTTATCATCCAATATTTCAACAGTTAACTAATCATATCACATGATTCATAATACCAAGACCCAGTCTTAATGTACATTTATATTATTTCATTTTTTATGCATATTCATTGCATTAAAAAACCCACACCGGAGTACCATAATAGATTACAGTCCTTGGAGACATAGAAAGAAAAACAACTGGACCATAGGTAAACCATGTCATCTCCCACTATTATCTTTATAACTAAAACCATTCTTATAAATATCATATATAATACATTTATTTATTAACTAGGGAAAGAAAACATAAGAAATAGTGAGAATAGATACTCAGTAAGGGTAAAAAAGTGATATACGTATGCATAACATGAACATAAGGGTATAGAATTTGAAAACCAATCCATGCATATCAAATATAATAATCTTGAGTCATGTAATAATGATTAGTAATTCAAAACACATGAATAATAATAAAATAAAATAATATGATTTATGAGAGCATAACATATTCATAAGAAATAGATTATTTCTATACACATATGAATAAAGAATAATTTACATATTAATTAAGGACCATTTCCAATTCTACCATAGTGGAATAGGGTTACTCCCAAAACCTTTAGAGTAGTCAATTTTTACTCTAAAGAATATTAGAGATAACTGACTGAAAATTATTTTTTATTAAGAAAAACACATTTACAGGAAAAGTGAGAAACCATAGAGTCCAAAAATACACCAAAAAACCCCAAGAAAAAACGGGAAAAACAGGATCTACCTCATTCAAGTAACAACAACAACCACCATCCACATGCAGGACACTCAGTGATCCCATGAAAGCATGGTCCCTCCCGATGTTGACATCCCTTCAAAATATCCATGTCCCAAATGGCCTGCAAAGATGATGACAGAGAGCTCTATCCTGACGAAGATGTCTCATTCAGTCCGGAGGTGAAGCCTCATAAGAAAATGAAAAGTTACCAAAGCACAATCTTAGCCTATTAGTGTTTTCCTCCCTATACATATTCCAATTCATTAACCATACCTTAGCATCAGGGTCTTCCCCAGTGATGTCTTCAAATAGATCCACCATTTTGTCCCATGTCCGGATATATTCTTCTTTCCTGATTTTCCGATTGTTGAAGGCTCTCATTTGGATCAAATCCTGTTTGTCAATCCACATATCATGCTCGCTGTTGACCTCCACATTGATAGGTCTTCCCATCATATCGGCTTCTTCCTGAGGGATGCTGACATAGAGAAATTCATCTACCATGTCCTTTTCAGATAAAATGATAGGTTCTTTTATGCTCTTTCCCATTTTAGACGGTCTTCCCATTCCATCCATGTCTATCTCAAGAGAAATAAATCATTACCCAATGAATTTGAGGGAGATATAGGTCCCAACCATCTCAAAAGAAAAACCATATTTATTTGTGACACGATATCATAAAACATTGATCATATAATAACCCCTGAAATGGATTTGGTCTTATAAAAATTTCATCATATCATAACCTCTAAAAAAGTTAATTGTTTCAAAATCATTTCATCATTTCATCAAAGAATAACCATTGGAAGTAGATGTGGCATCATAATAACTTTATCATGGTATACCCCATGTAAGTGAAATGGGATTCATAAACATGATATATTCGTATAAATAATCAATTTAGATAAATAATAATAATGTTATCCTTTGACGATATCCCTAGTAAGGAATATATAAAATTAATAGATTACATCTTATATGGAAAATGATTTTAATCATTCATTTACAAAAAATTATTGAGGAAAATAACTTTTACTATTTGAAAAACACCTTTTAGAAATAATTTTTTTGAATGTATTATTATTTGAAATAATCCTTGAAATATATAATGTAATTCTCAAATAAAATAATGGCCATGATAATAATAAAATTTATTCACATTTTACATGTTAAAACAAATATTCCATTTACATTTTTGGAAGAATCCAAATTGAAATTATCTAGAATGTGACATAAATATTCCTTTCAATTTTTTGTTTGTAAAAACAATCAAATAAAGGGTAAAATTTACTTCTAAAATAATATTAAAATATTATGAAATATGACATTTTTTTAAGAAAACATTTTTTTGTATGTAATCAAATTTCAGATAAAAGAGATAAATAATGTAGGATTTTCTTAAAACAAATTTCACAATTTTATTAATTTGAAATGAGTATAAAAATAGTCATATTAAAATAATGTTTCATGAATAAAAAAATGAGAATAAAATTCATGAATTTCTCTAGAGATGGATCATATGATTTTATCCTCAGAAACATAGTCATAAATAATCCTGATAAATGATGAGACTAAATCATAAAATCATTACCACATGGGTAACATTTAATTGTAAGCCCCATGAAGTAATAAAATAAAACAAACATAATATATCATGAGGATAAATAAATTAATCATACTACATTTCATATGGGATATATGTAGACCTCATGATATAATATAGATGCATAACATAATTCATGTCTCAAAGAAGGAAAATTAAGACAACAATCTCTTACCTTATGTCTTGACTTCCATTTTACATGTTCAAAAATATTTTATAATAAATAAAATCTTATTATAAACCTATTATAAGATGATATTTACAAAAACTATACCATATATGATATTATTATGACCTTTTATTACCCAATTATTATCTATTCCATGTTAATGGTGCGTTTCGGATAATAACTAATTTTTTACTCATATTTGATTTGATTTATTATTATTGGTCCTCTAACTATGATCATAATTTAATAATATATATAATATTACCATGATATTAATGTCTAATAAATTAATTAGTTATTTATATTTTTTAATCCATAAAATTTAGTGATATAAAATAAAATAGTGTTCATAAGGATAATATGTCGTACATACGCCTAAAAGTTGTTTCCATTTTCTTTTTAGATTGAAATAAACAAAGAGTAAATGATATATTATATATTTATATTCTTTTTAATTTCATTAATATCACATATATTTTTTAATAAAATCATTATTAACTTCAATGTAAATCTCGAATGAAGCACATCACTTCGTGAGTTGGTTGTCATATATACACACGAGTGATATTATTATATTCCCAAAAAATAAAGATTGTTCATTTCTTGTGATATAAAAATTTTAAAAAAATAATAATATCAGAAATATCCTATATAAATAATAATTATATTATTAATTTCAACATCAATAGGAGGTAATGGTAAAATGAATAAAAATGGTTCGTGAGGGGGTAGTCCACCGTACACACGAATGATGATTTTGTAACCTGTTTTAGGGATGTGGATGTGGTTGTAGTTAATTAACATAACATAAAAACATAATAATATATGAAATATAATGTTTTTTATATCATAATTTTATAAAAATAATTGAAATAGGTGGATGAAGAAATAATAGAAAAAGGCTTGTTGATGAACATTACCTCTTCTTGAGGTATCCTGCATAGTTTTTCCCAAAAGTCCTTCCATAGATGAATTTATGTCCCAAATAATTCTTCTAGGATGAGAGGAGGGTTTTTTGGAATTTATTTTGTCACTATTTGGCCAAATAAAAAGAGTTTTAATATGTCATGTGGAGATGATTGGGTTAACCATTTATAAGTGAGGGGAATGTCCCACATGTAATTTTTGTAAAATAAATAATTCTCTTGCATGATTTTTCATATCGAATCACTCATATAATGATACATTATCTATAATGAAGATATACTTTTGGAATATATGTATGAAATTTGGTTGGGATATGTTTTTAGACATTTTTAACCCTAATAATTTTAGTTCCCCCCAGTAAAACAATTTTTTAACATAATCACTGCAAATAATTTTTAATATTTTTAATACTCGTTTTGGAAAAAAATTATTCTGACCTTTCTAGATAATATAAATTATTATGACTCAAAATATTGAATCCATTTTTCTAAATCCCATTCAAATAATTGAAAAAAGTTAATTAAACATAATCCCAAAAAACGAATAGAAGATTTGTTTTTAAAGAAAAAATGTTCCAATGTTTAGAAAGTTTTCATATCATAATTAAATACAAAATTGATTAAAATGAAATAAATTAAATTATTTTATAAATAATTGAACATAATTTACATTAAAAATTATTTAAAATAAAATATATATTTTTAAATAAATTAATAGAAAAGACAGTCCCTAATTATATTTCAATATTTTTCACTATTCATAGAAAATGAATGTTTTTAGAAAAATCTCCACAATTAAACGTAAAATAATTTTATATGATTATTTAAAAAGTTATTTTTATTGTATCAAATTAGTATTCCAAATGTATCGAAATTAATTTTAATAATGTTCCCAAAAATTAACAAGTTGTTGTTTTGAAAAAATTGCATTTTTGAAACATATAAAGGCTTCACCAAAAATGTAATTAATTTTTTACCAATAGGTTTAATTTTTATAAATACAACATAATTAATATTTTATAATTATTTATTAATTTTAATAATTCTTCGTTTACCATCTTGGTTATTATGGCCATGTTTAAATAAATATATTAATAATAAATAGTTGTTTTATTTGTACTCAGTATCATGAGTAACAAAAGATAACCTAGTTTTCTATGTTGCACAATACTATATTGGACCACCATGTAATGAGATATATCAAATAAAATTACTTTATTCAAAAACAAATCTGTGCCTTCCATATCATATAGATTTTTAATTGCTATTATTATATTCCAAAATATCAACAACTTTATTTTTCACATCTTTTTTAAAATATATAAAAAAAATATAATAAGTTAATTGGGAATAATTAATGATTAACTATGAAATATAATTATGTAATATGACTCTAGTCATCCATAAAAACAAATGTGATATGGGAAATGAAAACCAAGAACATTTAGAAAGAACATCATTCCTAAAAGGATGGAGATGAAGATAATGATGCTTGTGTGGGGTGTAGTGTTGTTAAATCCCACATTACGATCTTAGGAATCTATTTATGTGGGGAAATATAAAATACTAAGTGTTTTTTATCATAGATAAACCTATTATATTTGATCTTATAGTGTATTTATTTTCAATTGCAGTAATTTATCCAATGATGGTAAACTTTACCATTGGTGGTATATTCATGTTGATTCCACGTTCCCCTATTCATAAATTCAAAATCAAATTGATTATTATATGCTTCTAATATCTCTATATTGGTTATTTATTATAGAATGAAAAATATTTCCACTATTCTTTGAAATTTAATTTATTTTCTCCCACTCTCACTTTTTCACACATAAGTCACATAAATCTCCCTCATCCCCTAAAATGGTATATAGTGGGATAATACAAGAGAAATTATAGATACCCAAATATATAGATAGGTAATAGAAGTAGATGAAGTGATAATTTAATTTCAATTCATGGGAAAAAAGTATTAGGTTATGGTGATCAATGATGTCTCATATAGTTTGATATAAATTAAGTGGATGAGGGTAAAATCAAATGATAGTCTAACAGGTAAGTGGGGGGGGGGGTAATATGAGTTTATATCACAAGATTTTAAAACTATTTTCCAAATCCTTGTTTCTTTTATATAATAAAAAACTCATTCCTTAACCAAAATGTTCCATTTAATTCAAGATAAGAATACAATATATTCTCCCACCTCTCGAGAGAAAACTAAAGCCCCACTTTTAATGCATTTAACTTCGTTTCAAAAATTGTTTAATAAGAGCCCTTTGATAGGCTAAAAATCATCTAAATGATATTATAATTGGTGAATTTTTAGTTTAAAGTGTTTTATGGGGAATTAAATTCCAATTTAAAGATATGATATAATAGTTTTATGTTGTTTTAAGGTGTATACCATAAACTTGAATAAGGATAAAACACTTGAGACTATGACGAGGGGGTGATATCGTGGCTCTTATGGATTTTTTTCCATTGAAACAGAAATATTGTTGACATAGGGATAATTATTATTTCTACATGTTGATGAAGTGATGAAATCTTACATGAAATACGAGCTACCACACCATTGTAAAATATTTTATACTTTTTTAAAGAAAATATGATTTGGATTTTAATAGGATCATTCAATGGTGGAATACAGATTATGGATTATTTGAAGTCACTAATTTCATGACCATAATGTTTTATATCATCTAGATATACTATAATAATACAAAGATATTTTTTATTATTGACCTCATTGTTTAATTTTTTAATTGGATTTTATATTATTAATATAAGAATATTCATTCCTATAAATAAGTGCATAATTAGATTCATGTAGAATAGGCAACTAAACTGGGAATCTAAACAAAATTGTTATTTATTTTATATTATTTCTACTAATGTGTTTATTTCCATTAATTATTATTTTTACATATTTCATATTTTAATAAATTTTGTCCAATATATTTTCTCTGATTTTCATCTTCTATTTTTCACATTCTCTTATTTATCATGTTCTATCTCTCTTTTACATCTCACTCTGATCTCTAAACACTCACAATGGTCAGTGAATGACCCATGTAATATCTATGGGGATGAATGTTATGTTTGAAACCTTTTCTTTTTTAATTCATGATCAATTGTTCTAATATTTTTTTTGAGATTTTTTGTATTACCAGTAGAGATCAATGTTACCCCATTGTGTTTTTCTAAGGAATAACATCATCAATGTGAAATGCCCATTGTTGTTGGAGGTTTATTTTTAGTCTACTTGGAGTTCAAAACTGTTCAATAAGATGTATTTCAGAAATAAAATGGAGTGTCCTTAAAAAATATATGTGAAACAAATAACTAACAAAGGTAAGTTCACCACAAATAAATCTCTCAAGAATATTACCTATTATTTAAAAAAATTCCTTCTATATTAACTACACCAATGTTTTTAGTTTCTTGTTCATCCTTCCAATAATTTATCAATTAATTTTTAAAAAATAGATCACAATAAAAATAAAATATAAAAATAAGTATTTTTATTGAGTGATTAAAAAATATTATCAAGTGTGAGAGACTAGGTCAGCCACTGTTCTACACTAAGAGAAGAAATAATAACTTTTTTACCACTATAAAATAGTCTTGTCAAAACATGGCATCATTTCTAGAGAGAAAAGTAGTCTTTCATTTTATATTTATTTTTTAAATTTTGTAAATAGTTTCTCAATTACATCAAATAATGAAAAATAAACAATTTTTTTAATGATGAATTCAAATTACAATTATTGTACTTGGAAAACTACTTTCACGTGCTTAAAAATGTGTTTTTACTGAAAAAACATTATTTTCCAAAAACTAATTTTGACATATAAATAGATTGGATTCAAATAAAATGTATAACATAATAAATCCATGCATCTCCATTGCTATAATGCATGCATGAACAGGAACATGTGTAGGAAGATATATCCACACACATCTCTTATATAGAATAATCCCAGGAGGGAAAGAAGAAATTAAATAATCAATTTCTACTAGAACATTCTCAATCATTGTTAGAGGAGATACAAGATTGATACCAAATAGTGGAAATGCATGAAGATGGTCAAAAATATATATAGGAAATATGAAATATTTTTTAAGGATGTAAAGACCCATGTTTTTTCCCTGATTTTTTTTTTAATTATATGGGAATTTTAAGAGTCCTCAAAAATTGACAGTTCATGATTCTGAGGCCCATTGTTCCCGGAATGAATTTCTAAATATTTTTTCAGGTACGTTTAGTAGACACACGAGCAGCATTTTGTAACTTCTGAACCTGTGCTTGGATTTAAAATCTGAGGAGACCATTGAACCCACAACGTTGATATTTGCTTAAGGAGACATTCACCTCGACCGCAGTAAGTCGAGGGTGGAAGTTGGTTTTCTGGTTTTTTTGTGGGAGAGTTAAAAAAAATAAAACTAATAACTTTTATTTTTATTTGAAACCCCCCATTTGAATTCATGGTGTGGGGACCACCCGAACTCCATATTAATGTGGGGAAACTCTTGGGTTTCCCCCAATTTGGTGAGACAACATTAATTTCTTAATTAATAAACATAATTTATTATGTTGGCTCCTCACCTTTCTTGAGGTTGGGAAAAATTGTTGGCAAGGGGAGGCATGGGAGAGCCTTGAAGAGAATCCTCCAACGAAGAAAGAACCTCTGACGAATACGAAGCACGATCTCGGATCAAGAGTGTGTTGTAGGAGCGACGAACGTCAGCCTCTTCAGCATCCTTGTATTCTTACTCACTCCATCTCTAACTATCGAGGTAGGGTTTTTGAATTTGGTTTTTCTTGTTTGTTCTTCGTGGTTTCATGTTGTTTCCATCCTCAAGAAATTTCTTCTTTCGGTCTAATGTGGAGAGGTATGGACAAAAAAATACTGCCTGATTCCTCTACAAATTCATAGTGATATGATGTGTTCTTCACCGATGGAGGAAGGATGGCGGCAGGCACACCAGCCGACCACATAGAACTGAGGTGACGTGCGTCCGCACCATCGGTAGAGAGGGAGGTCGTGACTCGTTGACCACGACAGAGGGTGAAAGCAGTCGGCACCCTGGCCGGCCGCGTGGATCCGAGGCGGTGCGTGTCCGCGCCGTAGGTATCGAAGGATGTCGCGGTCCTTCGGTCACGGTGGAGAAGTGGACGGTGGCCGACACGCCGGCTGGCTTTGTGGGAAGTGGAAGATCGCATCCATTCCTCCGGAGATGGAGACCACAGCTTCTTGGCCACAGTGAAGATCAGAGGGCAGCCGACATTCCGGTCAGCCACGGTGGAGAAGCGGTGCATGACCACGCCACTGGGAGGAGGGCCGGTCATTCCGTCCTTCCACGTCACATCGAACGAGACCACTCCAACTGGTCTCGCGTGCCAGTAGGCACCAGCTGAAAGGTCCACAGACCGTTCAAAATACCGAGTGGCTCCTCCCACCGGTGCGGCTAGGGCAGGTCCCGCCATGACATACCACACCCTGCTGGGCGGACGCACATTGCATACCGTGCCCAGTGGGCCTGGACACCCCCTTTTCGGGCTAGGATGGTATGCGGCCTAGTGGTATGGGCCCACTGTTGTCCGGCCCAGGATGGGTCGGGCCGGGTTGGACCAGACTTGGGCCCATCTGAAACCAGATACGCATTTGTGGCCATATCTTGAGAACCGGGCGTCCATCTGACAAACCGTCCATGACGCTAAGATCCTTAGATCAGGATAGTCCATTGGGTATACTCCACTTGAGTTTTGGATAATGTTGGTGTATGGACGGGTTGGATTGAACATGAATCCCACCGGGCCCTCCGAACAGAAATGCTAACAACTTACAGACCGAGCGTCTGAATGATGTGTCATCTATCGCATTAGGTCTATTTTGACGTGACAGGCCTTTAGGATGCTTCATAATGTTTCTTTGAGGCAGTTGATGTATCGACCGATGTCTTGAGGAGTATATCCTTCTGGAATCAAGTGTGATTAGTACGTGAACCTCGTGGCTTGAAATACTTGATGAATATTTAGAAACATTGTGGGTCAGCGCTCAGCGATCCTATGTGGGTCATCACATACCTATCTTGTGGGGGTCAGCACTCAGCGATTCTGTGTGGGTCAGAACATACCGATTCTATCTGGGTCAGTGCTTAGTGATCCAGTTAGGGTCTGCGCATATTAATGCTCTGTGGGTCAGCGCTCAGTGATCCTGTGTGTGTCAGCGCATACCGAACATGTGTGGTCCATCTCCAGATCATTTGTGGGTCATCTTCAGATCTTGTGTGGGTCAATATTGATCTTGTGTGCATCAATAGAGGAGATTGTCGATGATGTGATATGATCTAGTGATACAACTAATCATCTCTACATTCGTACTTAAGTTATACCTAGTGTGAGCTAACTCATTACCTTAATGGTGTTACATGTGTGGTATTTTTCTGTGTGGCGTTACCTTTGTGGTAATTACCTTCATGGTGATACCTTTGTGGTATTCTTCTATGTGGAATTACATTTGTGGTACTTACCTTCGTGGGGATACCTATTTGGAATTCTTCTATGTGGCATTGCATTTGTGGTACATACCTATGTAGAGTTACCTTCGTGGTATTCTATCCTTTGTGGAACAATTATTCTTTTCGTTAAAGATATGGGCCTTTTTCACCTCATGAACTTGATGGGTAAGATTGAAAACTTAGGAATATGTATGTTTATATACCTAAGTAGGGTTGACTGCTGTTTTCATGATTAGTGGTTTATCCTTTGTGGATTCAGAGAGACCTTAGGGGGTCTCGGTGTCCCTACTGAGTATCGTTACACTCACCCCTATACAGGATATGCCACCACTGTTTTGTGTCTTATGAAAATAACGGACCGCATTGATCAAGGATGAGGGTACTAGGACTGGATGTTGCTCGAAGGTGGGCATTAGATGAGACGATCCGTAGAGATGACCGTTCGAGGGCTTTACCTAGCCTTCAGGTTGGATCATTGGCAAGTGTTTACAAGAGTTTTTATTCATTTTACTTGTACTTTCATGTTGGGATTATATTTGTTCCCCTTTATTTACTATACACAGTCTTTTTTCTATATAATTTACATCGTGCTTTTATCTTATTGTGTTCTTGGTTGTGTGGTTTACATGTTATAAAGGTAATTCCATCCGGGTTTTAGGGATATGCCTTTCTGTTGCTAGTCACCAGCCCTTGGCCTATGGAAGGTGGGCTTGGGGTAGTCATGGCACGGGTCCCGAGGTACGAGTCATGACAAATTGGTATCAAAAGGGTTCGGTTCTTCCAAATAACATGGACTTTGAGCCTTTAATCAGCAATAGATTTAAGTGTTATGAGTGTGGTTATCAGTTTGGGGAATCCATCATTGTTGTGGTAGCTGACGTGTCCATACACCAGGACCCTGACCTCAAATTTTTGACTCAATGCACGAAAAAACTGATTTCGTGTGGGTTTTTGAAATGTTTTTTTTTTGTGATCACTTTGAGTCAGCTCACCAGGTATAACTTAATGATAGTGGCACACCTGTTTCTTTTTAGTATGCCTCCACACAGACAGTCATCCAGGGTTCCAGGTAGTTTACGTGATTATAGCCCACCGAGCAACGACGGTGCACACTACTTGACCGTGTTTCATGAGTTTCTACACAAGAGGCCACCGAGGTAATGAGGTGAGACAGATCTATAGGCAGTTTGGGATTGGAAGGAGGTTGTGGTTAGAGTTTTTTGACTAGTAGGGACACTAGATGATCTCATGGGGATCATTTCCTCCCACCTTCTTTAGGAAACAACAGACAGATGGTGGAGCTTGATACTTCAGGTTCACGACGAGGTCACTCTCATCTGGGTAGACTTTGACAGCTTTTTCTGGGTATAGTTCGTCCCAACGACCATACGCTCTGTGCGTATACATGAGCTTCTCCATTTGCAGCAGGGTAGCATGACCATGGCTCAGTATTCAGTGAGGTTCACCGACCCCTAACACTACACCACTGACATGGTTCAGGAACCTTTCTTTAAGGACCATACCTTCGAACAGGGGCTCATATAAGATATTAGATCTTCGATGATTTCCCTCACATCCCGACATAGGTGGGGGTTTTAGAGATTTCACTCTTAGTGGAGAGATTCGTTGTTGAGCAGTCACAGACAGCGAGACCCACCACCAGATGCTATGTAGCAGAGTCATCTGCATCTGGCAGTAGAATGATGATGCAAATTTCTAATAGGACTATACCTACAATTGGATAACCACTGGATATAGGGTCGGTGGTGCGGGGCTCTCGAGATAGAGTGGGACAAAAAAGGAATAGACAGTGTTACTCGTGCAGCGGGTGGGGTCACATGCCTCAAGACTACCCCTACCCGCTATACGGACAACCAATAGATGGTCAAAGGACCACCTAGGAAAAAGAGAAGATTCAATCGAGAGGTCATTAGGTAGGAGGAGGACTTGGTAGAGGAGAATGCCGTACAGAAGGCTGTGTGTGGCAATTTGAGGTTCTACCACCACCACCAACAAGTGGTCTATCCCGACCACAAGGAGCAGGTGGACAGGGACGAGCTCTGCTCCAGGCAGCTGAGGCTTATCATCATAGCTCTCCAGAGATGTTATATTGTATGATTTGTGTCTACTCCACATTATATACAGTACTTATAGGCAGAGGTTCCATTCATTCTTTTATTTCCATGGCCCTCGTTCAGAGCTCGGAGATTCTGGTGGAGCTGTTGGCTTGATCCTTACTACTAGAGAATCCTATAGGAGAGGACTCAATGATTACACACTGGTGCTGGTAGTGTGAGGTTACTCTAGGAGGTGAGATATTCGGTTTGGATCTTCTTATAGCAGCATTGAGGTCTTACGACGTCGTCTTGGGTATGGACTAGTTATCCACAGTCCATGGTCAGATCGACTGCATTAGGTGCAAAGTACGTTGTCTCCACATGGATGGGACAAGGTTTTCCTTCACTTGCTAGAAGGGAACTATTGCAATATAGGATGCACTTACCCAAAGGAGGGTGAAGCCGATACCACTTTAGTTGGCTAGCCATACACTCAAAGTAGTTGATGTTGAAAGTCCGAGCTATCCTGTTATGGTGGAACAGTATGCAGATGTTTTCCCTGATGATGTTCTGGGTCTACCTCCTCACAGAGACGTGGACTTTTACATTGAATTGTACCCGGAGAGGACACTGATATCTAAACCGGCATATCTGACGGCTCCCGTGGAGATTCAAGAGCTGTGGGTATAGCTGGAGGACTTGCATAGAAAATGATTCATTAGGCCCAGTGTTTCTCCTTTGGAATCCTCAATTTTGTTCTCTAGGAAGGCATATGGGAGTTTGAGACTCTATGCTGACAATCAACGCCTAAACCAAGTGACCAGGAAGAACAAGTACCCACTCTCAAAGATTGATGGTATTTTTTGATCAGCTGAAGGGAGAACGATGGTTTTCGAAGACAAGCCTCAGATTAGGCTATCACCATCTTTGGGTATGAGATGAGGATGTGTAGAAGACGACCGTCAGTTGTCAGTATGGCCGTTATGAGTTCTAGGTTGTGCCATTCGGCGTGACCAATACCCCAGCAGTTTTCAGGGGACTCATGAACCAGATCTTCCAGCCATACATCAATCTCTTTGCAGTAGACTTCATCAATAACATCCTGATATACAATGTGACGGAGGAGGAGCATGTCTATCATCTACAAAAATATCTAGATACAATCTGATAGCACCAGCATTATGGTAACCTCTCAAAGTTCCAGTTCTAAATCTGAGAGGTTCACTTCCTGGTACACTTCATCTCAGAGGTTTTAGTTGTAGTGGATCCATTGAATATTGAGGTTTTTCTTTCTGGGAGCCACCTGGGAGTGTGAAGGAAGTGTGGAATTTCTTGGGTTTGTCCAGTTACTACTGGAGGTTTGTGCCTGACATTTCCCAAGTTGTGGCACCATTATCAGCGTTGAAAAAGAAGGGGAACACTTTGTGTGGTCAGAGAGATGTCAATAGAGTTTCCAGGCGCTGAGGTAGAGACTGACGAGTGCCCCCATCTTGCAGCTACTAGAGAAGGGAGTTGGGTACGTAGTCTACTGTGGCACATCATGGACCATACTTGGATGTGTCGTGATGCAGGAGTGAGCAGTGATTATGTATAGTTTTCGATAGCTGAGGCGCAAGATAAGAACTACACAACCCATGACCTGGAGTTTGAAAAAGTGGTCTATGCTTAGATGATGTGGTTACATTAATTGATTGTCGAAAATTTTACAGTCTACTCTAATCAAAAGAGTCTCAGTTATATCTTCTCTCAGAAAGACCTGAACCTGAGATAGCGGTGTTGTCTTGAGTTCCTCCTGGACTATTACTTCATGATTATCTATACTTTTGGGAAGGGGAACATACTAGAGGATGCACTCAACAGTAGATCTGGTATAGAATTGCTGAGTGAGGTGACGGAGCAGCTAGCCGCTTTATGGATATCCTATGTAGATCGAGATGGAGTATCTTTTCTTCAGTCTCTAACATTCACTCCCCCACTCCATCAGTGAGTCAGGGAGGCGAGCATGGAGACACTGACTGTGAGGCTCAACGTGCTCAGATATCCACAAGACATGAACCTAATAGATTTTCTGATGGTGGGGAGCACGTCATCCTCCTCGGAGGATGTACTATTGAACCGATGGTGCTTCGAAAGTATGTTTTGATGGATTTCCATACGTCCCCTCAAGCGGTACATCCAACAGTGGATAATATGTACCAGGACCTTCATCATCAGCACTGGTGGCTGGAAATAAAGAAAAAAGTGGTAGAGTTTGTCTCACAGTGCCACACTTGTCAGCTAGTGAAGGTAGATCACCAGGTTTTAGTGGGATTAGTTCAGCCACTAGAGGTGACAGAGTGGAAGTGGTATGGAATTTTCATGGTTTTCGTGACATGACTTCCACGCACAACCAGGGGTCATGATTTTATCTAGGTTACCGTTTACTGACTCACCATGTTTTCCCACTACCTACCTATTAAAGAGTAGGGAACATTAGAGATCTTTGGATGCCTCTATAAGCAGGAGATTATATGGCTCCATGGAGTTCCATCTACGATTGTCTCTGATTTTGATGCATGTTTCACATCCGTCTATAGAAGGGGTTACATGAGGAATTCGTAATGCAACTTTAGGTGAGCACCACCTTCATTCCTCAGACAGATGGTCAAATAGAGCAGACTATTCAGACCCTCGAGGAAAAGCTATGTTCTTGCGTCCTTGATTGTGGGCGCATCGGGGAGGATCACCTTCCCTTAGTGGAGTTTGCATAAAACAACAGTTATCACTCCACTATCGGTTTGTCACCATTTGAGGTGTTGTATGGTCGACCTTGCTGATCACCTCTATGCTAGAGTGACATATGGGAGTCACCACTCGTGGGACTAGAGATGGTACGAGCTACCATAGAGAAGGGAAAGATCATCTCGGAGCGTATGAAGACTGAACAGAGCACACATAAGTCTTATACTGATAGGAGATGAAGACCTCTGGAGTTCGGGGATGGTGACCATGTCATTATATAGGTCTCACCTCGATGAGGTTTGTGGATATTTGTCCAGGGTGGCAAGTTATCTCTGAGGTTCATCGGACCCTTTCAGGTCCTCCACATAGTTGGAGATGTGGCTTACCGCTTAGCTCTTCCACCTCAGGTGCATAGGGTGCATGATGTTTTCAATGTATCCCAGCTAGATAGATATGTACATAATCCTTCGAACATCATTGACTGGGGTGAGTTGGACCGAGAGGATAGAGCGACGTTTTCGGAGGTTCTAGTAGAGGTTGAGGATCAATAGGAGAGCGTCCTTCATGGGCATTAGATTCCTCTAGTGTGTGTACATTGGAATTATGGGATCATCCAAAAGAACACATGGGAGCGGGAGGCTCAAATTCATGCTCAGTACCCCCACTTGTTTCCCTAGATTGTGTCGTGGATTTTGTGGACGCAAAGCCCTGAAGTGTGGAGAATGAAAAGACCCAGATTATTCCATGTAAACATTTTTTAATCATACGGGAATATTACGAGTCCGAAAAAATTAATGGTATGTGATTCCAAGGCCCATTGTTCCCGGAATGAATATCTAAAAAAAATTTCAGGTACGTTCTGTAAATGCATGAGTGGCGTCTTGTTACTATTGAACCGGTGCTTGTAAATTAAATCTGAGGATACCGTTGAACTCACAGCACCGATATTCGCTTAAGGAGTCCTTCACCTTGACCTTAGTAAGTCGAGGGTGGAAGTTGGTTTTCTAGGTTTTCATGGGAGAATTAAAAAAATCAGAAAAAACAAATAACTTTTATTTTTATTTGAAACCTCCCATTTGAATTCTTGGGGGCGGGGGACACACGAACTCCACATTAATGTGTTGAAAATCTTCGTTTTCTCCCAATTTAATTTCTTAAGAAATGAAAATAATTATTTATGTTTTCTCCTCACCTTTCTTCAGTTTAGGAAAATCATTGGCAAGGGGAGTCTTGAGAGAGATTTGGAGAGAATCCTCCAATGAAGAACGAACCTCTGACAAAGATGACACATGATCTCGGATCAGGAGAATGTTGTCGGAGCAATGAACGTTGGCATCATCATCGTATTCCTTTTCTTCCTCTCTCCATCTACAACGATCATGGTAGGGGTTTTGAATTTGGTTGTTCTTGTTTGTTCTCTATGGTTTCATGTTGTTTCCATCCTCATTAACCGTCTTCTTTTGGTCTAACGTGGAGGGGGAGGGCTAAACAATCATAGCTCGATCCCTCAGAAAATTCTTTGTGATATGAGTTGTTCTTTGCTGGCGGGGGAAGGATGGCGGACGACAGCCCGGCCGGCCGCATAGAGCTGGGGTGGCGCGCGTCTGTGTCTCCGGTAGAGATGGAGGTCGCAGCCCGTCTACCGTGGCAGAGGGTGGAGGCGGCCAGCACCCTGACCGAACAAGTGGAACAGGGGCGGCACGCATCCGCGCCGCTGGTAGCGGAGGAGGCCATGGCCCGATAGCTACAACAGAGAATGGGAAAGATTCGAGGACACCGGTAGGCCACATGGAAAAGCGGCGGCACGAATCTGTGCTGCTGGAGATGGAGACCACGACTGCTTGGCCACGATGGAGATCGGAGGGTGGCCGACATTCTATCCGTCCATGGTGAAATAGCGGAAAGCTTCCTCACCACTGGGAGGAGGGCTGGTCGTTTCGGCCGGCCGTTTCATGCCAAGGGGGACCACTCTGGCGGGTCCCATGTGTTAGCAGGCGCCAGCTGAATGGTTAGCTAGGTAGGGTCATGCAACGACTGACCGTATCATGTCGGGCAGACCGCACCCAACCGTGTGGCTACATCGAGTGGGCCACGCAGAGCGGTTCGCGCCCAGCAGACTGGGTCACCCAATTTTCAGGCTGGGCCGAGCCCACTATAGTCCCACCCATTCGGGCCTGACTCAGACCAGTTAGGTTCCGGTCGGTCTGATCGAGTCGGGTCAGATCCAGGCCCATCTGGACCCCGATACGCCTTAGTGTCCATATTTTGAGAACTGGGCATCTATTTGATATAGCATATATAAAACCAGGATCCTTGTAGAGACTTTCCATTTGGTATACTCCAATTTAGTTTTGGATAATGTTGCATTATGGATGGGCTGGATCGAACCCGAATCCAACCGGCCCCTCGGAATGGAAACAATAATAACTTACAGACCAGGTGTCTGATTGACGAGTCGTCTGTCATGTTGGGTCCCTTTTGACGTGACAGACCTTTGGGATGCTTCTTCATGGTACTTTCTTGCAGTTTAAGTATCGACTAATGGATTGAGTAGCAGAATCTCCGGGAATGTAGCATGCTTAGTGCAGGGACCATGTGGCTGGTTGTACTTAAAGAATATTCAGATCCTTTGTGGTTCAGCGCACAGTGATCCTGTCTGGGCAGCGCATACTGATCTTGTGTAGGTCAGCACTCAATGATTCTATGTTGGTCTGTGCAAACTGATCCTGTGTGGGTCAGCGCACAACGATTCTGTGTGGATCAACACATACCGATCCTGTGTGGGTCATATCCAAATCCTGCGTCGGTAATATTCAGATCACGTGTGGGTCATCATCGATCTCGTGTGGGTCAACAGTAGAGATTCTAAACAAAGTAAGATGATATTACAACACAACTAATAATCTATACATCCATAATTAAGTTATACCTAGTGTGAGCTGATTCATTACCTTCCTGGTGATACCTGTATGGTATTATTCTATGTGGCATTACCTTTGTGGAACTTACCTTCGTGGTGATTCCTGTGTGGTATTATTCTGTGTGGTATTACCCTTGTTGTACTTATCATCATGGTGATACCAATGTGGTATTCTTTTGTGTGTAATTACCTTTGTCGTACATACCTTAGTGGTGTTACCTTTGTGGTATCCTTTCCTTCGTGGAACAGTCGTGCTTTTGGGTAAAGATTTGGGCCTTGTTATCCTCAGGAATGTGATGGGTATGCATGAAAACATAGGTATATGTATGGGAATATACCTAACTAGGGTTGATTATTTTTTGATGATCAATGGTTTATAATTTGTGGATCTTGAGTGACCTTAGGGGTTCTTGGGGTCCCTACTAAGCATCGTTATACTCACCCCTGTATGGGCTACGCCAGCACCTTGTTGTAGCTTGTGCAGATGACAGATAGTGCTGATCGAGGTCAAGGCTTCCAGGACTGGAGGCCACTCAAAGGTGGGAATTAGATGAGATGATCTGCATAGATGAACATTCAATAGATATACCTACCCTTCAGGTAGGATCCTTGGTGTGTGTTCAGAGGAGCTAGTTTTCAGTTTTACTTGTACTTTCCAGTTGTGGTTGTATTCTGGCCCCTTTACTTACTGTACTCACTCTTTTTACTATACAGTTTACTTTGTGCTCATATCTTGTTGTGTTCTTGGTTTTCTGAGTTTACAAGTTATAAAGTCAATGCCTTTCTGGTTTTAGGGATATTCCAATCAGGTGCTTGTCGCCAGCCCCAGGCCTATGGAAGCTGGGCATGGGGTAGTCACGGTACGGGCCCCGGGGGACGGGTCTAACATAAGAAACATGTAATACGATTCTCAATACATTATGAGGATGAAACAACACCACTCTATATTTATATATATTTTAATTAATAGGAATCCCAAAAATCAACAGAACTTTAATAAATGATGGAGTATCCTGCCCACCTAATTCCTTCCATTACAAATATACTCCAATCCTTATTCAGCAATGAATAAACATTGGAGTCCAATCCAATGTAGGGGGTTAATGTTTTACAGATATGATGTTATTTTGGTTTTATTATCACAAAATTTTGAATTTAATGTAATTGTCTATTTTTCTATATTTATCCAACAAATCGGGTTACTTAGTGAATGGAAAATAATATAATGATATTCCTAAAGAGAAATAGATGATGCTCTCTAATCTTATAAAACATGTTCTAGAGAAATTAACTTAAGAGATCCCAATATATTTTTCCAAAAATATGAGTCCCAATATTTGATATTTAAAGGGGGTATTATGATATTTTTACTTCATTTTTAAATTTTCAAAAAATAATAATTATTCATTGAATTTCCCGTTAATAAATATGTAAGTGTTTCAACGAAGGGTATAATTTTTATGTATAGGGGGAGGTTGTACATGTACAAGCCAAAATTAATAAGGACCCATACCTTCTTAAAACTCCTCCATGATATGTTTTATTAATAATAATTTTGGTGGACTAACTACACTCTATCCCTAGGGAGTATAAAAATCAGTGTAAGAAAAAATCAATTATAATGAAAAGGTGCTGGTGGTTAAAATTAAAGGAACCCAACCCATCATATGAATATAGATAACCACTAGAAATTCCATTCCAAGGGAATCCAAAAAACATTGACCACATGGGGGTTAAACCAATATATATCACTTCTTCATTCATTTTTTATTACTTTTTGTTTTAATATTGATTTCAATAATTTATTTTATTTTTTCATTCATTTTCATCCAGAATTTTAGTGAGTTGAAATTTGGAGACAATCTCAAGGATGACCAACCTATAGTTCATTACATATATTTACTTTCTTGTTAGCCTTTTTAAAACCTAATTAAATTTTATACAATTCTGAAAAATCTAACACCCCAAAATTCTAAATTAGAGTCCTTGTATTCGATCGCATTTCTAACACGGGACACGAATCGGGTAAGGTAATATAATAAACTAAAAATATAAAATTAATTTACTATTTTAAATAGATTAGATATATTCTATATCTTGCAGTGAACACAAATCCCATTTCAACTTTCCTCAAATTCAAGAATAACCTTTTTCGTTATCTTGAGTAACACTTAAGACCAATTCTTTACTGAACAATAATATATTATTAAAATATTTTTATATAACTTAATAAGACTTATACTAGCCGCTAAATTGTAATTTATGAATATTGTTAACTAACATAAAAATATATATGGTTCACATAATTATAAAATGATTTCATTGGTCAAAAATTAATTAGAAATGAATATATGAATGAATTGAATATAAGGGGGATATTTTTATTTTAAACTATTTTTATGCTCACAAAACATTTTTATCATAATAAAATAAATAAATTACAATTAGTGAGTGAAATTGAATAAATTTATAAATTATATATCCAAAAAAATATTTTTACACACATCTAATATATTTTTTAGGCATCATATAAGTATGAACACAATATTACACAAAAATTATATATTTTTATAAAGGATGTTTTGACTCCTTTTGATGGAGAACATATTTTCAATTTATTTTTTGACCATTTTTTAATTTAATATTCCAAAATAAACATTATAATTGAAATAAAAACATAAATATTACCTTTGGATGAATTTTTGGTAATTTTTTGTGAAGGATCAATTTTTAATGAAAAGTGAAAATACTAAAATTTAATTCAAAAATGATTTTTCCAGTTAATTAATTTATTTGGATTAAAAGTGTTTTAGATATTTTTTAATGTAAATTTAGATCATATTTTTAACAATTAATCCAATTTCTATAATTAATGTAAATTTCACAATGAAATTGACTATGAAAACATTGCAAACTTTAGATTTTTTACCTTAAAAACTAGCATTGTCATCCCGTCTATTGGATTAAATTAAAATTATTTTAGGCCACTTCTATGATTATAATTTGGAACAATAGATTCCATATTTTGAAAATTCATAAAATATAATTTCGTATAAGGTCAAGATAGTATTTGAACTAAAATATTAGTGAATGTAATTACAATTATTTACAATTATTAAGGAATAATTAAGCTTAATAAGGGACTAAACTCAAATCCTAAGGACACAAAAGACATAGAAACAAGTATAAAATACATTTTATGGACATATATCGACACTAAACTCTATTTTATTTCATTTCATCTCTTATTTGAGCCATAAAAAATGTGAAAAAAATATATGAAATTCCATTTTAAAAAATTACAAGAGTGTCACTATTCCTCCACTATAAAAAGGCTTCTTCTCATCCCACTTTTTCACACCTCTCATGCCACATTTGATCAAACAATATCTACAAAAATACATCAAAAAAACCCATCCACTCATCCTATAATAATGACCATGAGTATGAAGGAATTAAATAAACACTTCGTGTACCAACCAAAAGGACTTACCTGATTAAGAATTAACATATTCTCTTAGGCTCTCTAGTTTCATGTCCATTTTCCACCCCCTCAAACATCATTATTCTATGATTACATAAAATTACCTGTATAATAAATATAATATGATGTTTTTGTGACTTTTTTTACCTAAAATTCCATAAAATTCCATCTAATGGATAATTAACACATTGTATACGTAAATAGTGAACTACCGCCTCACGAATCGATGATTGTTCATTTTAACATTAACGCCTATCATGGTGGAAATTCTGAAGGAAACTATATTTATATATGATATATGTAATATTAATATTTTATTTATATGTTGTTAATTATTTTATAAAACATAATTATATAAATTTAAATTTTTTAAATAAGATAAAATCATTTGTGGAAGTGTGGACTACTGCATCCTCAAAGGGATTTGATTTGTTCATGCTATACATGGAACATATTAAGGATTTTTTTAATGAACCTATGTAAAAAATATGACATATATATGATAATGGAAATATTATGTATATATATATATATATATCTTTAAACATTTATTATTTTATAGTACAAATAAATGGATGTATTGTTCATGCGTACGTACGACCTACCATCTCCATTAACAGTGCATTTCATTTTTTATATCAAAATAATATAGATTGTTATAAATTAATATTTTCAGAATATATATGATAATTAATTCATAGTTTAATACATGTAGGCTATTAAATAATGATATAATTAATAGGAACAACAATTTACTAATCAAAACCTACTTGAAAAAACTAGGAAATTAATATCTTAAATAGTTATAATAATGAAAGGTTTAACAAACATGTAATACAATATTATAATAAGTAAAAATATGATATAATAAAAAATAATATGGTTCTTTTATAAGTTATTAACCTATTCTATACCACTATACATGGGTATAAATACCATATTACAAACAGGATGGTTATGGTAAGAGATTTCATCTCAATTTACATTCCTTTGAGACTTATTTGTTGTTATGCACCAAATCACTTTTATATGGCATATATACTTTCCTCTAACACATAACATCATGAATATAATTATTCTCATGATTTTATATGTTTAATTTATATTCATACCTTCATGGGATTTATTATTTAAATGTTTTAATGTGGTATAGGAATCCTTTCGATTGTTTATAGATTAATCTCCTCTAAATTTTTTTTAATTATTATCTTAAAAATATCACTTCATTTTCTGATTGTTAAATTTATCATGAAAAATAATTTATTTTAAAAAAAATTAATTATAAATATCCTTTAATATCTACATTTTCAAAATATTGATATTATTATCTCCCCAATGTTATATCAATTTATATACGGTGTTTTCTTTGACAATTATTTAATTAACTAGGGATTTATGGATAAATCTGTATATTTTATTCAATACAAATATTCTATAATTCATATTGTATATTAATTAAATTTATAATTATATATGAGGAATTATATTTTAATAAAATGATCAATGGATACCGGAATTTATATATCTTCTCAATGCATCAATAAGTTCTTAGGGGATGATTAATTTGGCCAAATTAAAGAGGTTTCTACCTGTAGTTTTAAACTGTCCGTAGGATGGATCATGATATTATGGGTCCTCATATTCCTAATACATGATTTCCTATAATTAAAATTTTCCTTCATATATATATTTCGTTTATTGTTCACCCATGATATTTTACATCGACATATCTATGGAAAAAATTATTTTTCATTTGATTGTTTAAATGGAATGTGTTTTAGTTTCTCACCTTGCCATGTGGATTTGTCCTTATCTTGTTATTTTAATAGAATGGGTTTTCAGTTATTTAACATAACATGTTTGTTTATTTACATTTATTCACTATTTATTCTATTTTAATTACCTTTACTGAGCATTTTATCCCACCATTATGATGTTTCCTTTCCACAAGTTATGAGGGAAATAACGTTGAATATGTTTTCTAGGATGAAATTTATTTAGTTATTATTTATCATCTGTTATTTCCAACATTCAAATGTATTATTGGTATTATATATGTAATTTGGATTTCTAATACTGCTAAATGGATCATTCCTTCAGTATTTAATTCCATGTAATCATGTATGTGTAACTAAATAATGCACCAGTTCGGTGCTTCTGGGGTTGGGGTGTTATAGTTAGAATTAATGGAAATTTAACAACACCCTTGGAAACTATATTTTGAAATCACAGATTAAGGAACATAACACTAAGATAAAATTTTAGGATAAGTGTAGAATAATGAACTAGAATTTTGGTATGGTTGAATTTATATAGTTATTCCTTGAAATAAATCTGTGTCTGTATACTACATGTGGATGTGGTTTTGGCATAGATGTACCTAGGAGTAACTACCTTAATAAGGTGTTCCAGGACTAACCCTTTGTAATATCGAATACAAAAATTTTCTTTTCTACACACTTAGTTCGACACTCCAAGGGGATATACTTAGGGTATATCAAATTTTCTTTACCTACAATTATGATGGAATTAAAATTATGGATTTACCCAAAGTGACCAAAGTTTATGGTTCTAGGATTTTTGATAAAAAAAAATTATATTATGTGATATAACATGTTAATAGTTATATAATTTTAATAATTTTATGATAATATATATTATATGTCATTTTCTAGAAATAGAAGATGGAAGGATGAAGTGTGTGAACACTCGTATAAAATGTTGAGGTTTCCCTATTGAGAAATTCAATTCATCTGGAATTGGAACTGGGAAAGTTAGGGATATATTATAGATGATTAATAAAGTTATGACACATAACAGTGAATAGATGTATTAACCTATTCCATAATTATAATCTCCTATAATCGATCACTTTATGCGAGAGAGCCCCCAACGTTCAGTGGGACTACAAATCTAATTATAGTTGAGCTATTGATTTAGGCTCCAGAGAAGATATTTCCAGCCTTGGGATGCAGTGAAGTGGAAAAGGATACATTTCCTCTATATTTTATGAATTGAGATGAGGATCAATACTATTAGTTGATATAGAATAGTATGGAGGAAGAAGAAATATAACTCATGGAATTTAGAACTTTTAAGCAGACATTTTTCTATAAATACTTACTTCATCATCCGAAAAATGAGATGAAGAGGTTGAGCTATGTTAAAATTTATTAAGAATGTGTTTTGGAGTATGAATATACCTTTACATGATTATCAAGGTAGGACACATATTTCATACACAATACAGAGTGCAAGATTTACCACCTCATTAGAGGACTTTATCCTAGTCTTGGAAGGGTCGTGGTGTGTCAAGACTTATCTTTGTATGATGAAGTAATTTTATGTGATATTAAGAAATACAAATAATTATCCAAGTCCAATGGGTTCAAAAGAAAGAAATAGAAGAAGTTAAAGGAAGAGAAAATGACAGATAATGGGAAAATGGATAAAAGGATTTTCCCACATAAGATGATTATTGAAAAAATCACCCTCATAAATTCCTGAATGAATTGGGAGAATGTTGTAAGTATAGATAGAAATGTCTACAAGATCATCAATGCAAGGGGAAGAAGTTAATCACTTATTTTTAGTGCAAAATATGCAACAATATGGGGACCTATTCAAGTGAATACCTCATGTGTCAAGATAATATTCCTTTTAAGAATTGAATGTGTTAGGGTTAAGCATATGTTATTGACACAACCGATATGGAATGATATATGTTATTCTGTACTTGTTTCAAATAAATATGTAGTAAAACTATTTTATTAAATATGTTCCCATTATATTATTTTTGAAATATATAATGATGGTACTTCAATACTTTTTCATTAATGATTTGATAATATATGTTTAATGGTAAAGAGAAAATTTATACATTAGACAATTAATTTTTTTTTTGAAAACACCTTATTTAGGGAATTGAAACCCTTAATATGTTAGGATATTTGGATAATGATGATGAAATGGTTTAATTGGTTACACATTGACCACTACATAAAATATTATTTATTTTTTTATAAAGTTGACTATGCTACCATTGAAGGAGTTTGCAACAGTTCTTTATGGAATATATCTAATAAAATGTGTGTTAAAAAAGGAATAAAGATGACTGAATGTTTCCAATAAGGTTATATGAAAATATGATTTATTACCATATTTCAAGAGGATAAATGGTAAACTTATTCACATTTTTGGAATGTGAAAATTTAGGGCTACTTCATATTGATTAAAGGCAAATGATAAGATCATTTTGGAAATTTAGTGAGCCTGTATCAAAACGGTTGTATCATAATCTTTTGTAAAAGTTAAAAATTTATGAAATTTATTATGTTTAAATTTTTATCTGGTTTGTATATTGATATATTATATCACAATATGATCAATCCTATTATAAGATATGACGTAAAAATAGTTTATGGCATGACTAAAGGATAATATTTTTTTCATGAAATAGAGAGTTATGTTTACCTTTTTAGAATGAAAGGGTTTCATAGCTCTAAAAATAATGGCCTTAAAAATTTTAGTCTCACTGCCATCATTTTTTATGATATAAATGATTTCTATTCACACCTATGATTTATGGTATTGTGGTAAAAAAAATTCATTTATACATTTTCTATAGGACTCTCCATCAGAACCTAATTGTTAGATTATTCTACTATGTAAATGCTTCCATTTCCCACCTATGTTCTCGTACTATGGAACTCATATATCTGACCAATGTACTTTCAATTATTATTAATAAGATGTGTTATTGAACCTATTTATGATGTTTGTTTTTCATCAATATTTAATTTTCAAATATCAACCCCTCAATTAATGATAGCATGTTTTCATTGTGAGGACATAATTTAATTAATGTGGGGAGAATGAAACACCCATAAATTATAAATTAAGAACCATATATTTGATAGATTGTATGACATTCCACACCAAGTTTATAAAGAAATATAATACATGTTGTAACTAAGGCTATCATTTTATGGAAATCATGTATGATTTTTGATTGTTTTAAATCCTCACATTGATGATCAAGGATTTTTCCTGGAAAGGGATCGTTCTATTTAAGCTAACAATAATATTGAAGGTGACCTTATTTCCCTATGTTATCCAAATTTATGGGGGTACCAAATATGGAATTTTTCTTGCTTCATGGAATGTTTATTTCCTATAATTAATTTTGAAAACTTTGAAATGTCAAGATATTCATTGATAAGGGATACATAAGTTATGTTTCTTGAAGGATTTATGAATTTTGATGGTGTTCACTGTGATTACGATGAGCATCATGAATGTTATTTATCTAGAATATAAATTTAGTAAATATGGTAAAGGAATGTATTTGTCGAATACTAGGATTATGTTGGCGGATATGAAGCGCATTAGGAAAAGAGGGAGTGTTTTTACATGATTATGAGAAGTTGAGCATTGTGGCAACATGATTTGGTGACATAGGGCTCTGTGACTATGATAAATTTCATTGGAGCATCACGAAGGTATGATCACTAAAAAAGTATATTTTAAATATTTGAAAAATTCATTATAACTAGTGGAGCATCGTGAACGGACGGTCCAATAAATATAAGGCTACCCACAAATCATTTTACATGAAGAGTTCATTGAAAATCATGAATCACATTGATTTCTTAAAGCTTTGGGAGCTCTATGAATCATGTTTTTCTATGCGATCTTGAGCATCATTAAAATATTACTCAATTATTTACTTCTAATAATTCTTCTATTTAATGGGGGATTTGTGATGGTGGGGAATTCTATGTTGACTCAATGAGCTTCACGAATGGGTTTGTTCCACGAAGGAAATGGTTCTTTTTGAAAGGAAGTGTTGAACAATTAGTTTTTACTGATTTGGGATATCATAGTGAATCCGCTCAATTCTATGGTCCAAGGAGAGTCTCATCTTATGTATGGGGAAAAGTCTTTAATGTCAATCAATTCATGCGACCTTTAATTCTGTAAACCGAGAGTGACTTATATCAAAGTAGTTAGTAAGGGGAAGTCACCAGAAGTGTTTTGGGGGACATAGTGTGCTATGTTAATACTCTTGTAAAGGCAATGTGCCTCACATAGAGTGAATGTGTCTAAATTATTTTACTCAACAACTAGTAAAGATTAGTTGAATTAGGTATGAATGACACACTACCAGAATATGCTCCTTGGATTATCCTTCATTGGTGAACTAAGTAAAACTGTTGTGTCATCTCATTGCATGTGGTTATTTGATAGGTTTAATAGGTTCTTACCAATGTGAGAATAATATCAATTTTGTTAAGGAGAATAATTGGACACCATGATTCATGCTCCCCTATCAAGGTGGTCTAGGGTCTATCATGTGTTATCGTAGTGTATAGGTTTCTCGTGTTAAATATGTCCCACTTTTCTATCATGGATAAATTAGTAAATATCAGGAAAGTACCTATATTTGATAGAAGAATCACTCAAATATATAAGAACAAGATGAGGTATTGTCTAATATATCTTGTAATAGAAGATATCATTCCCACTTCTCATTGAATACTGGTCGCTGATCCAACAGGGCTATCTATGACTGATACAGCCATAAAAATTCTTAATGCAGATGCTATAGAATAAAATTCCATCACTGTAGCTCTTTCTGATTAGATCTATCTAAAGGTATTGAGTTTCACATCAGTAATGTAAATGTGTCAAAAAAATAAAAATAATTATGGGGGAGACAATAAATTTATGGAGGTGAATCTCCATTTTTTTTATAACTGGTTTGATGATATGAAGATGAATCCTGATGAAAATGAATATTCCTTTTTCAATCGATTTACTAAAGATGTAGAAGTAATTTGAGTGCTTGTAGAAGATTTCATACACATTTGAAAATGTGAATAAAATTTGGTGAAGGCTTCCACCTCTATATAATCCAAAGGTTTCATACCTTGAGAAAAGGGATCAATCTAAGCACTCTTTGGATGATCTAATGAGTAGTATGGTGACATATGAAGTGACAGTCAATCCTGAAGAAGAAACAACTATAGTAAGCAAGGAAATGGAATTCAAATCCATGGAAACATTGAAAATTTTAAGATATAGTGTTTATCAATATAATGTGGAAATTGAACTTCCTTTTCACATTTAGAGGAAAATCAATATAGGAAAAGGGAAATTTGAATGAAAATTATATATGTCTTGATTTCTTTTGGAACAATTGGGAACATTTCCTCTCAGGGCACAGGAATGTATGATGATAATTAATGTGTAACTTGAAACATGGAAAAGTCGTTGAAATGGTTTTTAAAAAAATGGAGACTTCAAATCTGGAATGAAATTATAGAGGACGAGTTTCGTTTATGAGGAAGAAGATGTGGATAGTGAATTTTTTGAGGATGAAAACCCAGAATTTATATATGGAACATATGATTCCATGATGAACACTGTTGAAAATTCAAAACCATCAGGAAATAAATCTAAATATTAATAGTTAACCACCGATGATGGTATCTAATTGCAACTAAAGTATTCTCTTGGTAAGACTAAGATTCAATGTAACAGATGAAAAATGTTGAGAAAATTGGTGGAATAATCATCTGGATATGTTGATCAACATGAAGAAGAAATTGAATGACTGTAAGAAGTTGTGAAAGAATAGTCAACAAAAATTGGAAGCACAAAAGATATAGTGTGACTAAATCTATGAATTTAAGAATTGGAATAGGTCATCAATGACCTTACCTCAAGATTGTAGGAGAAGTCCAAAACAATTGAGGGAATCCATGAAGAAGTTGTTACTCTCAGTAGTAAATTTTAAAGGGAATCAAATTCAAAATAATTTTGAAAATTCATAGATTCTAAGTTGTTGGAGAGAGCTAATCATGGTTCTGATGGAGTTGAAAATGTTTTGAATGATCAAAAACTGACATTCATGGGATTTAGTGGAATTAGTTGTGATTCCGGAACATCAAATTATGAAAATAAAATTGTCCAAAATAATGGAATGGTGAATGTAATACATGTTAAAAATCCACCTAATGTGCATTAAAAGAAATCATCAATTCAAACCAAATGTAGAACTGAAAAAATTCCTCAGGAATACAAAATTATAGGCAACTAAAATTTATTCATGAGGAAAGATACACAAGGAGGTATATATATGAGAAGAAATTTCTACTTGTGAAATTATAATTATGTGGCCATCTTGTCCATACTGTGTCATACATCTAAGAATCAATGATCTATTCAAATGGGGGAGATCTAGGAAGCCTAAAAAAGGAGAAAAATGTATTTCCTACTTCTTATAGATGATATAATTTCTATGGATATTGTTTTAATTTCTCTATCATTGGCCACAACGTTGTTCATTGCAGGAAGTGGAATGGTATGAATAATTCATATAGATCTCAGAGACAAGTAAATAATCTTCCACTAGACAGTGTTTCTCTTCCAAATATGTTTTCTCATGTAGATGAAGAGAATGACTACGAACAACCTTCCCATATGGAAGACTGATCTAAAAGGACATGTTTAACCTACACTAAATGTAATATTTCAAGGAGTGAAAAGAATAAATGTGAAAAAATCTTACTTTGTAGAATTTTAACTCAAAGATACAAAGAGAAACAACACCTTGACTCTTGAAAGAGGCCTTTCATCCCATATGACAAGTAATTCAGACATGTTAACTAATGTTAAAAAAAGTGTTGATGGAATAGTAAGGTTCGGTAATGAGGGTGATTTGAGTATCAAAGGTAGTGGATGTGTAGAATTCACTAATGGAGAGCTAATGAAATATGAGATTATTTGTGTGGATGCATGACATCAGAATATCCTAAGTGTGAATAAACTCTATGACTCTAGATATATAGTGACTTTCAATAAAAGTGTCTTTAATATATAGGGGATGATAGGTAATTCTCTAATGAAAGGCTATAGAACATATGGAAACTTATATCAATTTGATAATAAAGAGAACATTTCCTATCTGATAGTTGAAAAAGAAAACAACTGGTGTCATTAAAGGATGGGGAACATCAATAAACAAGACATCGAAAATATATCAATGTTGATGATATTCATGGATATTAATAAATTGTTTCTTGAACATGAAAATACTTGTGATGTTTTCATATGAGGGATGTTGGTATATAGTTCATAACGGCCAAATAATGAATGGGAAGAAAATATTTTGATCACATTCCCATAGATGTTTGTGGATTGATAAATTTTGTTGGAACTCCTGGAGAAAGGCACTTCATCATTTTCATTAATTATTATATTAGAATGGATTATGTTATGGTTATACACTTGAAATGATAGGTGCTTTATTGAATGAAAACATGTCACAAAATTTCCATGAATGATACTGTATGGACATTCAAAGAATTTCAGTCTGAAAATGAAGGGAAATACACATCAATTGAGTTTGAAAATTACCTGGAGAAGCATAGAATACAACAAGATGTGGATGATGTGAGAACCACACAAATAAATGGGGTTATTAAAAATAGGAATAGATAGTTTAGAAACATGGATAGAACTATATAGATTGAGATTTATATCCCTTGAAATTATTGGAAGGATGATATTCAAGCTGTGTTGTATATTCAATATCAAGCAGGTCTTTATATGTGTAAAGACCCGTAAAATTCAAGGGAAATTTTTTCTTAATTTTCTTTGGAATTTTACAAGAGCTCGGTTTCTAACGGCACCTGATTCCGAGGCCCGGAGTTCCCAGAATTAATTTCCGAAGTTTGGATCGGGTACGTTCAGTGAACGAATGAGCGGGAATTTCTAACTTTTGATCTGGTGCTTGGAATTGAAATCCGAGGACACCAATGAACTCGCAGCACCGATATTCGCTTAAGGAGACCTTTTCCGATGTTGCGTTTATTGTGGGACGAAAGTTAGTTTTTGGGAGAATTATAAAAAGTTAAATAAAAATGTGGAACAGTTTTTATTTTTCTTACTTGTTGGTTAACTCCTCTCAAAGGAAGTTAAAGGTGGGAACCACATCCACTTAACCTCCCTTTGGAAGATTAAGTGTGGTGGGGCCCACACGAAACCCAACTTTTCATCTTCTCTCAAAACTCCATTAACTCCCCTTTTAAAAGAACTTCACAACTAGCTTATTAATTGGGTTTAGTTGTTTAATCTTTTTCAAACCTTTGAATTTCAAAAGGTTTGGTTGAGTAAATAAAATAAGCTCTCAGCTTATTTTATTTGGTTATAATTCTCTAACCTCTGGAGAGTTTTGAAGCCTTCTCCTTCTTCTTCTTCTTCTTCTACTTCTTCAACTCCGACGAAGAACGCGAAGAACCTTCGAGCTCCGACGAAGAATGCCGCTCCTCTCTTTTTCGTAGCTGGTTGCTTCCGAAGATCGACGACGCCTTCCGTGTCAACGAAAGGGAACGCCGCTTCCTCCTCGGACTTCCTTTTTCGGCTTACGAAGATTCTCCAACGACGTACCTCTTCGGACGTACCTCTTCGTCAACGGATTTGACGAACGTTACCGCGACACCCGACCTCCGCGACGTTGTCTTCCGCGGGTCGTTGACGATCATCGATCTTGAACCCAAGGTAGGGGTTTGTTGTGGTTTATTTCTTTACTCTCGTTCTTGGTTCTAGAATGATAATCTTGTGATTAAATATTTAAGAGTTATCATCTAACGAGAGGGGGGTCGGACCGCATAAACACGGCTGAATTCCCCCTCCTTTGTTCTTGGTTATTTGTATAATCTTATGGATGAACGAGAAGGCGTGGTGCCGTCGCACCACGCGGGAATCGCCCGGCTTATTTACGCGACGCCGTCGCATCGCGCCGTGGAAGGATTATCATGAACGCGACGCCGTCGCGCCGCGTCGAAGGGAATCGAAGGCGCCACGGCCGGAGCGGGGCCACGGTGGAGGGGCGCGGTGCCGTCGCACCGCGCCGGTCGACGAACACAGCGGCCGGTTCTGGGCCGCGGCGAGACGGAAAGACCGGCGGCTCACCGAGCCGCCGGTGCCGGAAGCCGGAAGGGGACCGGCTTTGCCGGTCCGTTGAAGAAGAACCAGTCGGCCAGGTGGGCTGGCTGGAAGGGAAAAACCGAGGGAATTTAATTCCCCCAGCCATCACAAATTCCCCCCCATTTATGAGGGGGGCGGTTTCTTTTAGGGGGGCAGGTGGCCCCCCGGTTTCCCTCAAAGCAGGCCCCCACGAGGGGGGGGGGGGGGCGGTTCTCCAAAAGGGGCGGCTCTTAAGCCGCGCCTCCAGCCAACAAAAGCGGGGGCCTTTCCCCCCGCGCGCTGCACCCGTGCGGCGCCAGGCCGCACCGCCGCCGGCCGGGCCGCGCCGCCGGCCGCGCCGCGCCGCCGCGCCGGACCGCGCCGCCGCGCCGGACCGCGCCGCCGTGCCGGGCCGCGCCGCCGCGCCGGACCGCCGCCGGCCGGGCCGGGTCGGACCCGGGTCGGGTAGACCCTGTTCGGGCCGACCCAGGGGGGTTCGGGCCGGGTCGGCCCGGACCCGGACCCCCCCGTTTTCGAAAAAACTTCGGTCTTTTGGCCATATCTTGAGCCACGGACCTCCGATTGACGAACCGTCAGAGGCTACGCGATCCTTGGATCGAGACGGTCGATTCGGTATATCGCACTCAAAGTTTCGGAATACTTTGGGTTCGGCCGGGTTGGTTCGTTCATGAAACCAACCGGGCCTTCGGAGCGGAAACGCTCATATCTTGAGCTACGGACGTCTGATTGACGTGCCGTCAGCTTTTTTGTGTTCCTCTTAGTGAGACGGATCTTTTGGAATACTCCGCCCGAGGTTTGGATGCAGGTGGAGTATGGTCGGTTTGGTTTTGCCTTAAAAACCAACCGGGCCCCGGGGACGAAAAGGCCAATAACTCTCAGACCGAGCGTCCGATCGACGCGCCGTCTGTTGTGTTGAGTTCCTGTTGACGATACAGTACTTTTGGATACATCAACTCTGGAAATTGTGACAGTTGATGTATCAGCCTCTCGGCTCGTGGAGCGGACCCTCCGAATGAGCTTGCTGTGTGCGGGAACCTTAGTGCTGGCTGCGACTGTGACTACTACTGCTACTGCTACTGTGACTGTGACGACGACAGTACAGAGATCCTGTGTGGATTCGACGACGACTACTGCACTCAGCAATCCTACGTGGATCAGTGCTACAGGTCCTGTGTGGGCCTGATCCTGTGTGGGTCTTTGCGCTCAGCGGTCCTGTGTGAACCAGCGCATACAGGTCCTGTGTGGGCCCGATCCTATGTGGGTCTTTGCGGGGGTTAGTTACCTATCGATCCTTTGTGGGTCCGACGACTTAGATGGATCAGAGATCATCTTTATCGTCTTTCGAAGAAGTATACCTATGTGAGCTGAATCCTGTTGCTTTCCTGTGTGGATTGTGTTGTGCTTTCCTATGTGGGTTGTGTTGTGCTATCCTGTGTGGATTACGTTTTGCTTTCCTGTGTGGAATACGTTTACTTTCCTTTGTGGACTGAGTTGTACTTGGGATCGGAGGTTGGAGCGTATTTGAAATTGATGACTTAGGTATATGTATGGGCATATACCTAAGCAGTGTCAGTTGTTACATCGTGATTGTACCTTTCTTTGTGGTTTATCCTTTGTGGATTTTGAGAGACCTTCAAGGGTCTCGGGGTCCCTACTGAGTAGCTTATACTCACCCCTGCACGGGCTATGCCCACACTACGTTGTGTTGGTTGCAAACGACGGACAGCGTTGATCTTGGCTAAGGCTTGCAGAGCAGGACGGTACCTGGAGGTGGACCACTGGGCGGGACGTGCTCGGAGCGGATGGCGGGACCCGACGAGCAGTGGAGCTATCTGTACCCACCCTTCAGGTGGGATTTCCAGTGGACAGCTCGGTGTAGCGGCTTTTACTTTACAGTTGCTGTTTTCCCCTTTCGAGTTTTGCTTTACTTTCAGATTGGGTTTTTATACTGGCCCATTTACTTTTCCGCACTTTCAGTTGTACTCTGTTCTTACTTAGTGTTTACTTTTCCGCTTGATTACTCTGTGGTGCTTGTTTACTTTTCAAAGGCAATGCCTTCCCTTTTTGTTGAGATTTACGCCTTGGTGCTAGTTTCCAGCCCCTGGCCTATGGAAGGCGGGCTTCGGGTAGTCACGACACGGACCCCGAGGGCGGGTCATGACAAATTGGTATCAGAGGAGTTCGGTTCTACCGTGAACTCTGATCTTTTCTATGTGAAGCAATAATGTTTAGCGTATTGAGTGTGGTTATCAGTCCAGGAAGTCCAGTGTTGGTGCGGCGGCCGACGTATCCGTACACCAGGACCCTGACTTCTGATTTCCAACTTAATGCACGAAAACATTGATTGCGTGTGTGTTTCAAAGTTTTCTTTGTGATTACTTATATCAGCTCACCAGGTATACTGTTCTGACCGTGGCGCACCTGTTTCCTTTTCAGGATGGCCCCACGACAGCAGCCAGCTAGGGTTCCGAGAGTCGAGTCTGACGACATCCCACCGAGCGACGAGGCCTCGGTGCAGGGCCCTTTGTCAGCAGTGGCACCGGCGGTAGCTCTACCCGTCGAGCCACCGATACTTCCAGCACCAGCCGCTGACGATGCACGTCGCCTCAGCGCACTGCATGAGTTTCAGCGCTAGCGACCGCCCAGGTTTCGTGGGGAGACAGACCCCCAGGCAGCCGAGGACTGGCTGGAGGCAGTGGTACGTGTGTTTATGCTAGTGAGGACACTAGCAGACCTCATGGTGATCCTCGCTGCGAGCCTACTACATGCAGCAGTAGGACGATGGTGGAGCTTGATGCTTCAGGTGCACGATGAGGCATCTCTTCTTTGGACGGACTTTGAGAGCCTCTTTCGCTCGGAGTTCGTCCCAGCCACCCTTCGTGCGGTGCGTATCCAGGAGATTCTTCAGCTGCGGCAGGGCAGCATGACGGTCGCTCAGTACTCAGCGAGATTTACCGATCTCTCGCGCTACTCGACCGACATGGTACGGGACCCATTCTTCCGGGCCCGGACCTTCGAGCAGGGATTGAGATACGAGATTAGGGAAACACTGATCTCCCTCAGCATACCGACTCAGACAGGAGTACTGGAGAGGGCCCTTCTGATCGAGAGCTTCCTTGCTGAGTCTACACCAGCGCAGCGACCCACCGCAGGGCGGCACATGGCAGAGTCATCTGCAGCAGGCAGTCGACGGATGACTCAGGGGTCCAGACAGACCAGAACCTCAGGCAGATGACCTCAGGACACTGGCTCAGCAGTGCGGGGCACACAGCGAGGAGCCAGTCTTTCGAGAGGCAGACAGTGCTACTTGTGCGGCGGGCAGGGCCACATGGCTCGTGACTGCCCGACCCACTGTGCCGAGGAGAAGCAGACAGTTGAGGGACCACCGAGGCAGAGGAAGAGGGTCGACCGTGGCGGTCCTCAGGGAGGAGGCGGACGAGGCAGAGGAGCTGGACGAGCTGCCGGTGGTGGGCGACGCTTTGAGGCTCTTCCACCACCACCACCAGGAGGTCCACCCCGACCACAGGGAGCTGGCGGGCAAAGACATGCACAGCTCCAGGCAGCAGAGTCCTACAACCACGGCGCGCCCGAGACGATTCGAGGTACTATCTATGTCTATTACACCCTTTCTGCAGTTCTTATAGACACAGGAGCGAGTCACTCTTTCATTACCGCTGCCCTTGTTCGGAGCTCGGAGATTCTGACAGAGCCGTTGGCTCGATCCTTACGGCTAGAGACTCCTACGGGAGCAGACTCGACGATTACGCACTGGTGCCGGCAGTGTGAGCTTACTCTAGGAGGCGAAATCTTCGGCTGGGATCTTCTTGTAGCAGCGTCGAGGCCTTACGACGTCATCTTGGGCATGGATTGTCTATGTACGGTCCATGCGCAGATTGACTGTTTTAGGCGCAAGGTGCGATGTGTACGCACCGACGGGAGCAGGTTCACCTTCACCGGTGAGAAGGGAGCCTTTGCAGCACAGGATGGACTTCCGAGGAGGGGAGGACAGCCCTTCACTCATCAGTTGTCTAGCCTCATCCTTGGAACAGTTGACGTACGGAGTCCTGGTTTTCCTGCAGTGGTGGATCAGTTTGCAGACGTTTTTCCCGACGACGTTCCAGGGCTACCTCATCGCAGAGAGGTAGACTTTTATATTGACTTGTACCCCTGGATAGTCCCGATATCCACTCCAGCATATCGGATGGCCCCCTCCAAGCTTCGAGAGCTACGGGTACAGTTGGAGGACTTGTAGGGCAAGGGGTTCATCCGACCCAGTGTTTTACCCTGGGCTTCCCCGATATTGTTTACCAAGAAGGCGGACGGGAGCCTGCGGCTTCGTGTTGACTATCGTCGCTTGAACCAGGTGACATTGAGGAACAAGTATCCGCTACCGAGGATTGATGACCTCTTTGATCAGCTCAAGGGAGCACGGTGGTTCTCGAAGATAGACCTCAGGTCAGGCTATCATCAGCTCAGAGTCAGAGACGAGGATGTGCAGAAGACGGCCTTCAGATGTCGGTATGGCCACTATGAGTTCTTGGTTATGCCTTTTGGCATAACCAATGCTCCAGCAGTGTTCATAGCCCTCATAAACAGGATCTTTCAGCCATACCTTGATCGGTTTGTCGTAGTCTTCATCGACGACATTCTGATTTACTATACGACCGAGGAGGAGCACGCCTATCACTTGCGAGTTATACTAGACACACTCCGAGAGCACCAGCTTTATGGTAAGCTCTCAAAGTTCTAGTTCTGGATACGTGAGGTTCACTTCTTGGGACACGTTATCTCTGAGGCGGGAGTTGCAGTGGATCCTGCGAAGATCGAGGCTGTGTTAGCATGGGAGCCACCCAGGAGCGTGCTGAGGTTCGGAGTTTCTTGGGACTAGCTGGATACTATCGGAGATTTGTGCCAGACTTCTCTAGAGTTGCGGCACCACTCACAGCTTTGACAAAGAAGGGGAAACCCTTTGTGTGGTCAGACAGATGTCAGCAGAGCTTCCAGGAGCTGAGACAGAGATTCACCAGCGCACCTATCTTGAGGTTGCCTGAGGAGGGAGTAGGGTACGTAGTCTACTGCGATGCATCAGGGACCAGAATCAGATGTGTTCTAATGCAGGAGCGGGAAGTGATCGCCTATGGATCACGTCAGTTGAGGCCGCATGAGCAGAACTACGCTACCCATGACCTGGAGTTAGCAGCAGTGGTCTTCGCTCTGAAGACATGGCGACGCTATCTGATGGGAGATCTCTTTACAGTCTTTTCTGATCATCAGAGTCTCAGGTATATCTTCTCGCAGAAGGACTTGAACCTGAGACAGCGACGATTGCTCGAGTTCCTCTAGGACTATGACTTTGAGATAGTCTATACTCCTGGGAAGGGGAACGTGGTAGCTGATTCCCTCAGCAGGAGGATGGGCATTCAGCTACTTGAGGAGGCAATGGAGCAGCTAGCCTCTTTACAAATATCCTTCGTGGATAGAGATGGAGAAGCCTTCCTTCAGTCTCTCACAGTCACCCCTCCACTACAGCAGCGGGTCAGAGGGGCACAGCGTGAGGACGCTGACTGTGAGACACGGCGTACACAGATATCCTCGGGACAGGCACCTGATGGTTTCTCCCTTGGAGCAGAGCACGACATCCTTTTCAGAGGACGTAACATGGTACCAGTCGCTTTGCGAGAGGAAGTGCTGAGAGAGTTTCACACTTATCCTTTGGCGGTACATCCTGGAGTGGCGAAGATGTACCAGGACCTCAGACGACAGCACTGGTGGCCGGTCATGAAGAAGGCAGTAGCAAAGTTCGTTTCTCGATGCCTCACCTGCCAGCAGGTGAAGGCAGAGCATCAGGTACCAGCAGGCTTGGTACAGCCCTTGGAGGTCCCGAAGTGGAAGTGGGAGGACATATCTATGGACTTCGTGACTGGACTTCCACGCACTTTCAGAGGTCACAACTCCATTTGGGTGATTGTTGACCAACTCACCAAGTCAGCACACTTCTTACCCATCAGAGAGTAGGGCTCATTGGAGAGCTTGGGATGTCTCTACGTTCAGGAGATTGTGCGGCTCCATGGCGTGTCATCATCTATCATATCCGATCGAGATTCTCGCTTTACTTCCTGGATTTGGAAGGGGTTGCAGGAGGCGTTCAGGACGTAGCTACGTCTGAGCACAACCTTTCACCCTCAGACGGATGGTCAGATGGAGAGGACCATTCAGACCCTCGAGGACATGCTCCGCGCATTTGTCCTCGACTTTGGTCATAGCTGGGAGGACCACCTACCCTTGGTGGAGTTTGCGTACAACAACAGCTACCACTCCACCATCGGGATGGCACCGTACGAGGCGTTGTACGGCCGACCTTGTAGATCTCCTTTGTGCTGGACAGACCCTGGGGAGTCAGCACTTGTGGGACCGGAGATGGTCCAGGCCACGACAGAGAAGGTCCAGGTCATCCAGGAGCGGATGAGGACAGCTCAGAGCCGGCAGAAGTCATACGCTGACAGGAGGCGGAGGCCACTAGAGTTCGAGGATGGCGACCACGTCTTCTTGCGGGTCCCACCTCGACGTGGTATACGGAGATTTGGCCGTGGCAGCAAGTTATCTCCGCGCTTCATCGGACCCTTCCAGGTCCTCAGTAGGATTGGCGAGGTGGATTATCGCTTGGCTCTACCACCTCAGTTGCACCGGGTGCACGACGTCTTCCACGTATCTCAGCTGAGGAGGTACGTGCACGACCCGACGCACATCGTTGACCATGGGGAGCTTGACGTTGACTATGTGGCGACTTTTACGGAGGTCCTGGTGGAGATAGAGGATCGACAGGAGCGGGTCCTACGTGGGAGATCGATTCCTCTTGTGCGCATAAGATGGCAGCACGGGAACCTCCAGGAGAGCACATGGGAGCGGGAGGCACAGATGCGTGCTCAGTACCCTCATTTGTTTCCCTAGTTTTTGATGTATCTTTACGGGGACGTAAAGCCCTAAGGTTGGAGTAATGTAAAGACCCGAAAAAATCAAGGTAAATTTTTTCTTAATTTTCTTTGTAATTTTACAAGAGCGCGGTTTCTGACGGCACCTGATTCCGAGGCCCGGAGTGCCCGGAATTAATTTCCGAAGTTTGACTCGGGTACGTTCAGTGAACGAACGAGCGGGAATTTCTAACTTTTGATCCGGTGCTCGGAATTGAAATCTGAGGACACCAATGAACTCGCAGCACTGATATTTGCTTAAGGAGACCTTTTCCGAAGTTGCGTTTATTGCGGGACGAAAGTTAGTTTTTGGGAGAATTATAAAAAGTTAAATAAAAATTTGGAACACTTTTTATTTTTCTTACTTGTTGGTTAACTCCTCTCAAAGGAAGTTAAAGGTGGGACCCACATCCACTTAACCTCCCTTGGGAGGATTAAGTGTGGTGGGGCCCACACGAAACCCAACTTTCCATCTTCTCTCAAAACTCCCTTAACTCCCCTTTTAAATGAACTTGAAAACTAGCTTATTAATTGGGTTGAGTTGTTTAATCTTTTTCAAACCTTTGAATTTCAAAAGGTTTGGTTGAGTAAATAAAATAAGCTCTTAGCTTATTTTATTTGGTTAGAATTCTCTAACCTCTTGAGATTTTTGAAGCCTTCTCCTTCTTCTTCTTCTTCTTCTTCTTCTTCAACTCTGACGAAGAACGCGAAGAACCTTCGAGCTCCGACGAAGAACGCTGCTCCTCTCTTCTTCGTAGCTGGTTGCTTCCGTAGATCGACGACGCCTTCCATGTCAACGAAAGGGAATGCCGCTTCCTCCTCGGACTTCCTTCGTCGGCTTACGAAGATTCACCAACGACATACCTCTTCGGACGTACCTCTTCGTCAACGGATTTGACAAACGTTACCGTGACACCCGACCTCCGCGACGTTGTCTTCTGCGGGTCGTTGACGATCATTGATCTTGAACCCAAGGTAGGGGTTTGTTGTGGATTATTTCTTTACTCTCGTTCTTGGTTCTAGAATGATAATCTTGTGATTAAATATTTAAGAGTTATCATCTAATGAGAGGGGGGTCGGACCGCACAAACACGGTCGAATTCCACCTCCTTTATTCTTGGTTATTTATATAATCTTGTGGATGAACGAGAAGGCGTGGTGTCATCGCACCACGCGGGAATCGCTCGGCTTATTTACGCGACGTCGTCGCGTTGCGCTGTGGAAGGATTATCATGAACGCGACGCTGTCGCGCCGCGTTGAAGGGAATCGAAGGCGCCGCGGCTGGAGAGGGGCCGCGGCGGAGGGGTGCGGTGCCGTCGCACCACGCCGGTCGACGAACACCACGGCCGGTTCCGGGCCGCGGCGAGACGGAAAGACCGGCGGCTCGCCGGGCCGCCGGTGCCGGAAGCCGGAAGGGGACCGGCTTTGCCGGTCCGTTGAAGAAGAACCGGCCGGCCAGGTGGGCCGGCCAGAAGGGAAAAACCGGGGGAATTTAATTCCCCCGGCCCTCACAAATGCCCCCCCATTTATGAGGGGGGGGGGCGGTTTCTTTTAGGGGGGCAGGCGGCCCCCCGGTTTCCCTCAAAGCAGGCCCCCACGAGGGGGGTCCGGTTCTCCAAAAGGCGCGACTCTTAAGCCGTGCCGCTAGCCAACAAAAGCGGGGGCCTTTCCCCCCGCGCGCTGCACCCGTGCGGCGCCGGGCCGCACCGCCGCCGGCCGGGCCGCGCCGCCGCGCCGGACCGCCCTGCCGGCCGCGTCGGGTCGACTCGGTTCGGACCGACCCAGGGGGGGTCGGGCCGGGTCGGCCCAGACCCGGACCCCCCCGTTTTCGAAACAACTTCGGTCTATGGCCATATCTTGAGCCACGGACCTCCGATTGACGAACCGTCAGCGGCTACGCCATCCTTGGATCGAGACGGTCGATTCAGTATATCGCACTCAAAGTTTCGGAATACTTTGAGTTCGGCCGGGTTGGTTCGTTCACGAAACCAACCGGGCCTTCGGAGCGGAAACGCTCATATATTGAGCTACGGACGTTCGATTTACGTGCCGTCAGCTTTGTTGTGTTCCTCTTGGTGAGACGGATCTTTTGGCATACTCCGCCCGAGGTTTGGACGCAGGTGGAGTACGGTCGAGTTGGCTTTTCCTTAAAAACCAACCGAGCCCCTAGGACGAAAAAGCCAATAACTCTCAGATCGGGCGTCCGATTGACGCGTCGTCTGTTGTGTTGAGTTCCTGTTGACGATACGGAACTTTTGGATACATAAACTCTGGAATTTGTGACAGTTGATGTATCAGCCTCTCGGCTCGTGGAGCGGACCCTCCGAACGAGCTTGCTGTGTGCGGGAACCCTAGTGTTGGCTGCGACTGTGACTACTACTACTACTGCTACTGCTACTGTGACTGCGACGAAGACAGTACAGAGATCCTGTGTGGATTCGACGACGACTACAGCAATCAGCGATCCTACGTGGATCTGTGCTACAGGTCCTGTGTGGGCCCAATCCTGTGTGGGTCTTTGCGCTCAGCGGTCCTGTGTGAACCAGCGCCTACAGGTCCTGTGTGGGCCCGATCCTATGTGGGTCTTTGCGGGGGTTAGTTACCTATCGATCTTTTGTGGGTCCGATGACTTAGATGGATCAGAGATCATCTTTATCGTCTTTCGAAGAAGTATACATGTGTGAGCTGAATCCTGTTTCTTTCCTATGTGGATTGTGTTGTGCTTTCCTGTGTGGGTTGTGTTGTGCTATCCTGTGTGGATTACGTTTTGCTTTCCTGTGTGGAATACGTTTACTTTCCTGTGTGGACTGAGTTGTAATTGGGCACGGAGGTTGGAGCGTATTTGAAATTGATGACTTAGGTATATGTATGGGCATATACCTAAGCAGTTTCGGTTGTTACTTCGTGATTGTACCTTTCTTTGTGGTTTATCCTTTGTGGATTTTGAGAGACCTTAAAGGGTATCGGGGTCCCTACTGAGTAGCTTATACTCACCCCTGCACGGGCTATTCCCGCACTACGTTGTGTTGGTTGCAGACAACGGAAAGCATTGATCTTGGCTGAGGCTTGCAGAGCAGGACGGTACCTGGAGGTGGACCACTGGGCGGGACGTTCTCGGAGCGGACGGCAGGACCCGAGGAGCAGTGGAGCTATCTGTACCCACCCTTCAGGTGGGATTTCCAGTGGACAGCTCGGTGTAGCGGCTTTTACTTTACAGTTGCTGTTTTCCCCTTTCGAGTTGTACTTTACATTCAGATTGGGTTTGTATACTGGCCCATTTACTTTTCCGTACTTTCAGTTGTACTCTGTTCTTACTTAGTGTTTACTTTTCCGCTTGCTTACTCTGTGGTGCTTGTTTACTTTTCAAAGGCAATGCCTTCCCTTTTTTCGGATTTACGCCTTGGTGCTAGTCGCCAGCCCCTGGCCTATGGAAGGCGGGCTTGGGGTAGTCACGGCACGGACCCCGAGGGCGGGTCGTGACAATATGTGTGAAACCAAGACACTGTATTAGGTATGTCATGGAAGGAATCTCCCTTCAAAGTATTTATTAGTTTTCACGAGTTAATGATTTTTTAGAAACAATTAAGGATATAAAATAATGTATGGCGATGTTTCATATTAATGAACATTCCTTGAATATTCAATAAATAGAAAAGCCTACACGTTTTCCAATAAATGTCATGGAATCCTTGTAGAAAGAAGTGATGTAAATATTGTCGAACTGAAAACCAGAAATTCCATAATGAATTATTATGATGATTTGATTGAAGATGAGGAACAATGTGAACATATAAAAAATGAAAATGAATTAGTGTAGGAAGGCGTAGAAAACTCTTAGGAGTAACATCATGATGTTGAATTTGAAGAAGAATCAGAAGATGGAAACATGGCTAGATAGAATTCCACTAAACCTCACATGAGAACCAACGAGCAGAAATTGATCAATCCAACATCATCAGGGATTGTAATACACTCACACAAATAAAGAGAATGTTTAATAATAGACAATCAGAATTCCAATGAATTTTGGAACCATCCTCATTTGAAGAAGATGTAGAAGAAGAATCATGAGTTGAATCTATGAATGAAGAGTTAGATCATATTGAAAAAAACCAGACATAGGATCTTGTTACGAGACCCAAAACTCACAATGTGATTGGTACAAAGTGGATCTTTAAATATATATTCGAATAAAAAGTTAATGTTATCATAAATAAGGTGTGATTTGTGTGTAAAGGATATTCACATATTGTAGTTTTTTTAGGAAACATTTTCTCAAGTGGCATGACTGGAGTTGATATGGCGTTTCCTTACTCTGTAAATTAAAAGTGGATACAAATTTTATCAAATTGATGTAAAAATATATTTCTAGAATGGTATTCTTGAATAATAAGTCCATATTGAATAACAAATGGGTTTTCTATTTTTTTATGATGAAAAAATAAGCTTTTATGATTAAAGAAGGCACGGTATGGTTTGAAAAGGGAACCATAGGCATGGTAATATCAATTGGATTCTTATTTAAAGATGCCCAAATTAGAAATATTAAAATTGGATCAAATTATCTATCTGAATAACTCAATGGAAGATCCATTTATGGCATTGGTTTATATGGATGATATTATATTTGGTGGAAACATGAAGTGATCAGTAAATGATTTTTCTAACAACATGAAGTCGGAATTTGAAATATCTATGACGGGTGAACTCACATATTTACTTGGATTTCATGTTATTCAGAGGAATGAATACACTTTTATTTCTCAGGAATATTATGCAATAGAGTTTCTAAATAAATTCAATATGAGTGACTCCAAACCAATGCCGACAAAGATTGTGGTTGGGACAAAGATGGGAAAGCCCGAGTATGGAATATCGGTAGAACCCACCATGTATAGGTTAATCATTGGAATCTTGTTGTAATTGACTATGACATGGCCATGTATTTTCTAGGAAACATTCTTAGTGTCCCAATTTAAAAGTAGTTTTATGGAAGAACATATTGTGACTATGAAAAGAATCATGAGGTACATTCTTGGTACTCACAATTACGTCTTATACATTGCTATAGGAAGTGACAGTGAAATATCAGAATTTTCTAATGATGACTACGATAGAGATGTTGTTGATATAAATTAAACAAGTGGTGTATCATTAGTCATTAGAATGAAATTTTTGGGATGGTTGAGTACGAAATGAGAATGTGTGTTTCTTAGTGTTACTAACGCTGTGTATATATCTGCTATAATGGAATGCGTGCAACAACATTGGATGAAGCAACAACTGAATGATATTGGTGATGCGGTAAAACAATCAATTAAAATTTACTATTATTTAAAGGGAACAATTGATCTTATGAAGAATCATGTTCAACATTCTCGTACAAAACCCAAGAAAATCAGATATCATATTATCAAGAATAAATATGAACAATTCTTGACTATAATGGATCATGTTTGCACTGATGATCAAGTGGCTGACAATATTACCTAGCCATTTTTTGAACATGTGATCAAGAATCATTGATTGAACATCAATTTTTAGAAACATCCTAGTGCATGAGAAGGGTACAAGAGTCCCCTCTCCCCAGTTGAATTATTTTATTGTTAACATGATGCGGGTTTATTGGGGAGATATGATCTAGGGGTAGTTTGTTTTTATGCTCTACAATGTACTAATTATGTTCCTTGGGATTATATCCTATGGGGTAAAATGGATAATTTCAATGATAGAATGGAATAGAATGACAAGTTTCAATGGTTAGAATGATGAGTTTCAATTTTCAGTGGAAAATTAGAATTTGGTGTTATGAGGTAATGTTTCAAGGGAAAATGAGAATTCAATGTTATGAGGAACCAATTTAGAGCATGTAATGCTTCTACAACATGATCAGAGAATAACTGAGACATATGTAATAATTCCAAGACACGATAAACCAATTTTTTCTTCCACTCTTGTTTTCTACACTAATATTTTATCATATATACTTAGACTATTAAATTTTTTGTTTCTCACATATTAGGTTTTGATTGATGTTTCTGCTTCATACAACATATCTCTATATTTACAACAATCTTAAAGGGAGATATTGTTGGAACCATGGATTTCCTTTTCTAGAAATAATTTATGATGTTTTTTTAATCCTCACATGGAAGATCTTGCAGTTTTCATATAAAATAAACCTACCATTTAAGCTGACAACCATATTAAATATGGCATCATTTCCCTATGTTTATCAAATTTTGGGATCCAAAATTTGGAATTTTTCTTACATCGTGAAAATTGGAATTCCATTAATTCATTATAAAAATACATAAAATTTATCAGTTTTGTGAAGAAGGGATACACAATTTTTTTCTCAAAGGATTTATTAATTCTCATGTTGTGCTCTATGATTTTGATGAGTATTAGAAATGGTATTTTTATAGAATCAACATTTCATAGATATGATAAAGGAATGGATTTCATGAACCCTAAGATTATGTTCACGAAGATGTGGAGAATCACGAATAGAGATGATGCTTCTAATAGATTAAGATAAGTGGAGCATCGCGGCTACACGATGTGGTGATGGAGGGCTCTTTGACTATGTAAATTTCATCGGAGCATCATGATGGGAGGGGAATTGAGATATTTTTTAAATTATCCAAAAAATAATTTTGGAGGGAGTAGAGCATCGTGAAGGACAAAGCCTATAAATATATGTATTCCCACACTTCACTTGACCTAAATAGTTTAGAGACAATCCAGAATCTCCTATATTTTTCAAATCAAGAGAAGCATCACGAATCTAGTTTTCTATGCGATCTTGAGAATCACGAATAGATTTCTCATATCTTGACTAATAAAAATTATTTTAATAAAGGGTAATTCACAATGATGTGGTATTCCTCATCTACTAAGTGAGCTTCACGAAGGAGTTTGTTTCGTGATGGAAAGGGTGCTTCATGATGGAGAGTCCTTCCTGAAGGAGGGTTCTTTATAAAGGAGTCACCTTTGCGAAAGGATGTTTTAAACATTTTATTTTTAGTGAACAGAGATTTTAGACTACACCAATCAAGTGTTGAGTGCACAAAAAGTCACTTGGTATGTCTAGGATGTTATCTTTAATGATAATCAATTTAAGTGACATTCAAGATGATAAAATGAGTTTTACATCTCGCAAAGCAGTGAGAATGGGGGATTCACTTGAAGTGTTTTGAGGGACACAGTGTGGTATCCCAATATTCATGTAATGTTAGTATTCATACCACATAGTGACTGTGTCTAAATTATTGTACTCCACAACTAGTGAAGATTAGAGGACATAAGTATGACCAACACACTGTCGATGTATACTACTTAGACTAGACTTTAGTAGTGAACCAAGTAAAATTTTTGTGTCATCTCTCTATTTTTCGATTGTTTTAAAGGTTTAACGGGTTCTTAACAATATGGGAACATGAACCCTTTGTTTAATAAGAAAACTTTGACACCCTGATTTTCCCCTCCACTCTCAGGGTGTTCCAAGGTCTAACAATACTCCAATAATTTAAAATATATTTAATATTTTGAATAGATTTGATATATTATATATCATATAATGATAAGAAACACTATTTTCACATTCCTTATTTGAAATATCATCCTTGTTCGATAGCTTACATTACACACAAGATGATTTTTTAACCGAATGATAAGATATTATAAAAATCATATTATTTTACACAAAAAGAAATAACCACCCATTAAATATATATTTATGAATAGGATTTACAATACTATAAAAATATATCGGTTAAATAAATATTAAAATAAATCACCGGTCACAAATTTTTTATAAATTAATATATGAACCAATTATATATAAAAGAAATATTTTAATAGAAAACTATTATTATTCTCATAAAATAAATAATAATAATAAATTAAATTAGTTTCAATTATTGAGTCTTATTGATTATAAATAAATTTTTTACATCCAAAAAAATATTTTAAAACTCATTTAGTATATTTTATTGTTATAAGATAAGAACAAACCCTCTGTTACACATAAAGTACTATATTTTTATAATGGTAGTTTTACCTCATTTTGATGGAGAGACCATTTCAAATACAAATTTTGAACATTTTTTAGATTAAATTTTTAAAAATAAACATCATCTTTATAATATAATAATATAAATTATCTTAGGGTGAATTTTCGGTATTTTCCTATAATGATTCATTTTTAATGAATATTGAAAAATACAGAAATATAATTCCAAACATCTATTTCATCTAATTTTTCTGTAATGAAAAAATATGTTTAATATTGGTTTTAAAGTTTAAATAAATTATATATTCATGAATTAATTCAATTTAGGTCATTGGAATAAATTTCACTTTGATATTGACTAAAAACATTGAAAACATTTTGATTTCTTACCTAGAAAACCCGTATTGTCGCCCCATCTATGATATTAAATTTATGTTAATTTATGCCACTTTTGTGATTATGAATAGAGAAAATGGATTCTATATTTTTAATAAGTGTAATAAATAATTTCTAATAATGTCAAAATTATTTTTTATCAAAAGTATTAGTAAATTTAAATAAAATTAATTACAATTATTAAGGTGAAAATACGCTTCATAGGGAATAAACCCCAATCGTAAGGGACCAGGTGACATAGAAACTTGTCCAAAATCCATTTTATAGACATATATAGACTATATCCTCCCTTTAATGTAATGGGGTACATTAGGAGATCCACATAAAATGTGAAAAACAGGTATTCTATTCGATTTTAAAAATATTATATGATTGCCAATCCTCCTTCGCTATAAAAAGGAATATTCTCTTCCTACTTCCTCAAACATCTAAATCCACATTGGATCCACATATATCTGAAAAAATATCTTTAAAACATCCCTACTCTCATCCTATAATCCTCCCCTTTATTTAGAAGATATCCATGGAATAATTTTGATATAAACTAAAAGGAGTTACCTAATTAAGAGGTTACATATTCTATCTATCCCTTAACTTTTATTTCCATTAACCACCCCCTAAAATTTTCTTACTATATTCATATATAAAAAAAATATCATAAATATAATAGTATATTTTTATGTTAATTTTTCAAAATTAACTTACACACACTTCTATCTAATGGAGAACGAACATATTGTGTACATGTACAACGAACTACCACCTCACAAAATTATAATTGTTGATTTTTTTCGTTACCACCACTCATGTTGGTCATTATGATGGAAACTATTATTATATATTATATATATTATATTTATAATAAGTTTATACTTATGTAGTTATTTTATAAATATACCTCTATAAATTCCAGTTTTTATAAATCTGATAACATCGTTTGCGGAAGTGTGGACTACTGCCTCCACAATGCAATATGATTCATTCACACTATACATTGATCGTAATAAGGATGATTTTAATGAATTGGTATGACATATATGTAAAATATTTTATATTTTAAATATTTTATACTTACTGACTGAAAATTATTAATTTTAGTAAGAAAGACACTTTTGAGGGAAAAGTGAGAAACCATAAAGTTCAACAAACACAAAACAGCCACAAACAGAAAACCAGAAATAGCCTCTTCCAAGCATAAGCAGCAACCACCAACTACAATAAATGACCACTCAGTGATCCCATGAAAGCATGGTCCTTCCCAATGGAAAGCCATCCCTCTAAGTCAACCACATCCCAAATGACCTGCAGTGTAAATAGCAGCGTGCTCTAGACCATCTGAGCCGATATGACCCTCAAAAATTTCCACACACAACAAGGGTGATAGCGCAACCAAGAATTAGTTAGAAAAGGAGTAAGAAGAATCATTGAAAATCAATTGAATTATGCCAATGTCTGTATCCCTAAACAACTTCCAGGATATGTTAGATACCTTAGAATGTGGATCTCCCCTTATCAGGTCTTCAAAAGAAGAAGTCAGTTTATTCCAGACCTGAATGTACTCCTCGAGCCTGATCATCCCCTTATTGAAGCTCCCAACTAGAATCGTGTCCTATTTGTCAACCCAAATATATTTCCCTTCATTAAGATCCACTTCTAGATTCTGACCCATCATCTTGGCTACATTCTCTTCCGAGGCATTGAGAAATAACACCTACTCTGTCACCACATCATCCGAACTCAAAATCAAATCCATGGACAGTTCAGGCTGACCAGGTTGTTTTAGATGACAGCTAACCTCGTTGTCTAACTTCTCATCCATTAACTTATTTTCTGACCGAGCCCTCATAGGGGGAGGCAAGGAGGAGTAGTCCTTCCTACCCCACCTCCTTGTATTACTATTGTTTCTCCTCGAACCGGGCTCCTCTTCAGAAAAACCCTTACTGACCTCGACCACTTCTTCCTCCCTGCCTCCGTTAGCACACTCTGGGAAATCATTCCCCATGATCTGACCTTCCAAATCAAAGCCATCAAGGTTATTTCTTCTGGATTTACCTTCCACAACCAGAAAAGATGGTTGATCTCTCGATTCTACCTCATCAACTCCATAAAACCTGTTGCTCAAGACGATTGGGGTCCGGGTTAAAGAGTCTGCACCCCCTGGCATATTTCCAAGGCCCGAACCCCCTGAATCTCCAATACTGGTCTGGAAAAGCACCTCCAAGACATTCCCATGAAGTTTAAGAGAGTCGCTACCGAGTGCCAGCGCCACCCCACTTACCCTTTACTTTCCCTTAACCACTGCTTCCTCTTCCCCTGTCTCCTCCAGAGTTGCAGATTGATCAAAACCAATGCCCATGTATTGAGGTTGGGGAATTTGATCCTCCCAGTCCCTAATCAATCCACATGTGGCCTCAGGTCTAGAAGGATCACCTGTAGAGAGAGAATTCCTTGCCAAATCCCCATCTGCATGGCCTGGATTCTCTTTCCCCATACTGCTGGTCGCCTGGAATCCACCCAAATACCTCCTAAGACGATCAAACACTACCTCCACCTGAGGTCCCGAGACCTTTGATTAATCCTTCATGACTGGGCCTGCAGGCCTCGCCCTCCCCGAGCCAGTAGGATCCACCGTAGAAGAATTAGAAAGATGGGGCATCCCCACCCCATGTTGACTATAAGGCCCCCGCTCTTGAACACCCCGAGGTGCCTCAACATGATCATGGGTATCCGGAGACATCTCCCTTGACCCTTGTTTGCACACATGAGGTTCAGTGCCACGGCCAGGACAGGCTCTATCGCCCTCAACCTGATCTGAATCATCCTTATTCGCCGATGAAGTGTCAACCAAAACCGCCAAAGACTTTTTGTGACACTCATCAAAACCATGACCCTGTATAAGGAAGAAGGAACAGAACGATGAACATGATTCATAGAAAATACTTTAAATGTACCTGTATTGCCCCTAAATCGCGATCCAAACCTTCTCGGGAGGAGGTCGGGAGAGCTCCATTTCAACACAAATGCGTGCAACGATCGGGTGCACCATAGAATCAGTTTTCCAATCCGCACAAAGGAAATGGCCCAAGGAATTACCTATTGAACTAAGGAGAGCTGGATTCTGAAAGGGCAGCGGTAACCCCGGAAGCTGGATCCAGATTACCGAAGATGAATAATCACGATTCATGTGCAAATCAAATTTCCAACGATGTAGATGAAACAGAAACCCTCTAATGGATCTTCTTGCACGAGACCAGGCCAGATCCAAGTCATCTTCATCAGCGAGGAAAATAAAAAATTGGCACGGCCCAAGGAGCCCGAAGACCGCACAATTACCTAAACCTCATTCCTAATTCATGCACCTATCGAACACCTTAACTGGAGGCCTACGACGAGCGAACTTTGCGACTAGGGCTATGGAAAGAAGTGAAGAATATTCGGAGAATTCCTTGGAAGAAAATGAAACGACTGGATGACCATTACAGAATCCCAAGACCTTTGGAGCGACATCAATGATAAGGAGGTAAGAATGCCTCTTGGGTACTGAAACCCCATGCGAAAGATCCTGCCACTCCCCCTGAGGAGGAGGGGTCGTCGCCACTGCCATGGAAGCTAGAGAATCACATCACGAGCCCGAGGAGGAGGGTCCATCACCACTATACTACCTATTTGAAATATTTTATACATATATAACATTTACCTTTAATTATTTAATAAGAAATATAAATTGAAGTATCATTCATGCGTACGTACGATCAACCATCTTCATGAACATTGAATTTACTTTCCGATCTCCAAATATTATGGATTATTACAAATACATATTTAATTTAAATATATTATAATTAAATAAAATTTTACATTCTATCTTTTATTAAATAATTAACTAATTAATAGGAACAATAAATTACAAGTCAAAACATGCTTGAGAATACTAGTCGATTAATACCCGAAATATTAACAATAATGAATGAGTGTTAAAAACTGGTAATAAAATATTATAAGGAGATAATATATGATAGTATAAACATGATTATGGTTCTGGTATAAGATAGTAACATATTTAAATCCCCTATTCATGAGTATAATAACCACACAACAAAAATTAAGGGAATAGTAATGGATTTCATCTTAATTTACATTCCATTGGGTCTTATTTGTTGTTATGGAGCATCTCACTTTTAAATTGCATATATACTACCCTTTGTCACATAATATCGTTAATATTATAATTATCATGATATTAGAAGTTTAATTTAATTTCATAACATCATGGGTATTATTATTTAAATGTTTTAATGTGGTATGAGACACATTGGAATGTCTACAGAATATTCTCCTCAAAAAAATGTTTTTTATGATTATCTTTACAATATCACTTCCTTTTATGATAGTTAAATTTATCTGGAAAATTCATTTAATTGTAATAAATTTTAATTTTAAATTTCCTTGAATATCCATAATTTCATACGATAGATATTATTATTTCTTATACCTTAAATCATTTTACATATGGTGTTTAAAATGGGGATTATTTGATTTACAAGGGAATTATTGATAAATTTGTATCATTTATTCAATACAGATATATTATAAGGAATATTTTATAATGATTAAATTTATTATTCTATATGATTAATTATTTTGACATTTAATGACAAGTGGATCCCTAATTTTATATTGCTCCTGGATGAATCGATATGTTATCATGACATGATAAAATGGCCAAATTAAATAGGTTTTTACCAATAGTAATAAAATATTCAGAGGATGGATCTTGAAATTATAGTTCCCCAATTTCCTATGACATGTCAGAAAATAATTAAACCTCTGCATCATAGATATTTTAGTTATTATTCAAACATGATATTTTTCATCGATATATCCTTGGGTACATTTAATTTTTAGTTTATCGATTACTTAGAATTTATTTCAGTTTAATACCTCACCATGTTGAATTTATCTAATATAGTTATTTAAATATTATGTTTTAGTAGTTTTTTACCATAAATGTTTTGTTTATTTAAATTGATTAATTATTTATTACCTATTACATACCCTTACTGAGCATTTAAGCTCACCCTTATTATGTTTCCTTTCCCCAGGTTATAAAGATGAAATATTTGAATATGATTTGAAGGATTCAATTTATTTCATTTTATTTTGTATCATGTTTGGAGTTTCTATTTCCACGTATTTTATGGGACTCATATATGTAATTTTTATTTCAACGACTTCTAAACAGATCTCTCCTTTGGAATTTGATTCCTTGTAATCTTTCTAATGTAATTAAATAATGCACTAGCTATTGGCTTCGGGGGTTGGGGAGTGACAATAAATTAATTGTAGAACAAAAAATGGTGTAGTAATAGTGTATGTGTAGGTGAGTGATACTAATATATTTTATTATCTCAATTTTTCCTTTTATATTTAGATTTTTGGATTTTTTTTAAAGATATTTTGAGCTTAATTTAAAACATTTTTATAATATTACCCATCATGATGTTTTTTAGAACATACTGATTTTAATTTATGACATTTTAAAATAATGTATTTACATTAAATAAGATTTTATTTATAATCAATTTTAGTATTTAATGTTCTCTAATCATATCTAAAACTCAATTTTAGTAGTCCAATCCATAATAGAAACGTTTCACTATTTGGGAGGTTTTTATTTAGGTATAACATCTTCTTTTAATTTATATTTTTCATTAGATTATTTTTAAATGAATTTAAATTAAGAACATTCTCTTTTCCAGTTTTTAAAATCTATTATAATATAATGAGTTATGTCTAATATTATTGAGGACTTATTTTAAATGCCTATTTTTATGTTGAACACTATCTTTAAGTATTCTTTTATAACCAACAATTTTATTAATCCCCCTTTAACCATGAATTAATTAATTATTCATCTATATTATAAGCCATTTATATGAATCTACATTACAGAAGGTGTATTTTTTGGAATATTATAATACTATAATGTGGTGGAGCGATCAGGGTAAATCTTCTCAGGTTACATCATAGTGATGTATATTTTTTTGAGGAAATTCTGGGAATAATATAATGAGAAGAAGATGTGATGATGAAAATAGTGTCATTCTGATCATGGTTTGGTGTTCACCCCTACATGAAGAACAAAATATTCTTATCCTTCCCTCGAAAATATTATTTTATATAAAAAAATAAATTTTATTTCAATATAAAATTATTATACAGAATGAGTGTAAGAGAGAAGATAATATCATTAACACTAAAAATTCCAATGTGCGGACTTACCAAGAAAATGAATAATTTTTTTGTCGGCCAAACATTTCAAAAAAAAAGAGTGATTGAGGATAAATTCTTGATATTAAAATTACTAATTCATTTTATTTCATTTTAGATCCTATATTACCCCTTGTAATTTTGAATTATCAACATATAGAACCAACAAGTCATTAACAATAAAAAACCTTGTTATAGTCCCTATGATTGAAACATATTTATGATTATTTGAAATTGATATTATAGAAAGGAATTATGCTTATGAAAATCATGTATGATTTTGAGAATAAAAATGGTACAAATTAAAATCTATGAGTTAAGATATGTACACATTCAATGAGGTAAGAATAGGAGGAATATGACAATTCAAATATTATTGAATGATTTTTTTTGATTCAGTAAAGAAAGATAGAATTAGAATTCATTTAGGATGAGGGATATTTCTTTGGTTTTTGGATTTAAAAGTGAAAATTTTAATATCATATGAATTCTGAATTGATCCTTCGGTATTATGATTTCTCAATGTATAACGTTTCTATGTAGAGGAATTGATAGATCTCATTTGTTAATTTAATTTACTTTATATTTTAAATATTTACATTCCACCAAAATATTATATTGTTTATAATGTTATATATTATGAATAAAAGAAAAATTATAAGTGAATTGGAAAAAAATTAATAGAGGTTATTTCTAATTATTATTTTTGATATTTGATATTAGGATATTTAGAAACTAATTTTTTCATTTATTTTTGTATTTTATTTTTTTGTAAGTGGATTTCTTTTGTGTCCTATAAAATAGTTGGCCAACCATCCAAGAACCATAAATGGTTATGCTAGAAACATTATGGGAGCCCTCTCTAAACCTCATCATGGCCCAATGATGGACACAAAAGAGAGTATAAGAATTAGAAGGCCTATGTTGTCACTAATATTAAGTGGTATAAAACATTCGATGTATGTATGCATTGTTCATGTGCTGGTAAGTATGTATGGGATGAAATCACATCACAATTTGGTACTATAAAGGAATTTTACTAAGCTTTCGGAGTTCTAAGATGTATAATCGGGACCCCACCGTCTTGAAAATTTGATGTGGTAAGTGGGGTTATCAAGACTTTTATTATTCAAATGTGCATTATTAGAAATATTTAAATTCTTTAATCCATGGTTTGTGCTAAAATACTCAATTGTACACTATAGAATCTCCAAATCACATAGTAAAATTCATGTTCCATAACTGGGAATCAATGATCTACCATTAAAAATTATTTGATGATCGTGTTAACCAATATGAAATTACACAGACAACGAACCACTATGGTTGCTGATGTATGATATCATGTCTAAATCCTCTCACCACTATACCAGTTAAAATTCACAATGGGTGAGAATAAGAATCTCAAAAGTGGAAAGATGATCCAATATGATGATGAATGAAGTCATGTATGATTACTAGGGATCTAAGAAAGCCTCATAGATAAATAAATAATCATGTATGGTGTGACAACATAATTAAAATGTATCTTGATGAAGGAAAAATTAAAAATTTAACCAATTCCATTTTTATAGAAACATCATGTTGTGGGAGTTGTTGATAGGGAGGTTCTGATGATGAAATATTGATGACTTCAACGTGGTTTCCACTATAGTAGAGCTGTCCATGTGATAGATTTTGATAAAGAAATGAAATTGTAAAACTATTATTTCTATTCCGTAATAAGGTTCATACTAAGATATTTATTATGGGTAAAATTATTATGATTATTCAGTGGAGGCTAATACCATGGATCATAGTGAATATATACATAAGAATCTCTATTGTCTTTGGTCTATGGATTAGTATGCTTATGGAATAAGTAAGAAGTGAGGAACATATACATGAAACAGATAATACCTCCCCTATAGTAAATATTTCATTTCATTTTGAAATGTTAATTCATACATTCATTGTTTATAATGATTATTCCAGGTCAGGGGATTCATTAAAGAATTATTGAAGCCATCAATTTCTCTACTAGTAAATTTTAAAACATTATGATCTTTCAACATCATCAAAATAAATGTGAATATGTCAAACATGTGATTAAAGAGTAGTTTGATGTGATTTTTTTATGATATAATGATGAAACATAATTGTAATATATAAGAGGAGACCTTGGATGCATTAGGTACCAACCAATACAATCAAAATATGGCTAATATATTTAATTATTTTAGACTAGTTACACAGCTGTAGATTATTTTATTTCATTATATAGTCACAAATTTCATATTTTAATAAAATTAATTGTTTCTCATTTCTCACATTTTCTTCTTCTCTTTATTTATTTCTGTCTTCTTTATAATTTTTTCTCCCATTAAATTCAGAATGTGATATATGAATATTAATAATGGTGACTGACTAAACGATATAATTTCCCTTGGGATGAATCCAGTGATTAAACCCATGCATTTATTCATTCATTATTATTGTTTCTTATCCACATTTTCTATTTTTTCAAGGATTATCTTTAGTGATGGAAGTTAATCATTTGGTAGTTGTTGTAACCCTCCATGAGAGACATTGATTTAGTTCCCTAGGATAGTGGAACACATGGCCTCAAGTGCACTCCCCAGATTCTAGGGGCTTCCAACTAGTAGTCATGGTCCATGAGGTATCCATCGGGAGAGTATGACGACATAATCAGATTTTGTGGAATATAAGTCAATAAATGAGATATCATCTATTTACGATTTTGCAAATAAATCAAGCCATAAGCTTGTAAAATATTAAGAGACAACCCATGATATAATAAAAATGCATTGTACACTGATTATTGAGACATAAATGTTATATTAATTTATAAAAGTCTTAAAAGGACCAACAAAATAGGAAAAATATACTATGAATCCAAAGAGGATGAATTACAAGATCTGTCCCCACATCCATGCTCCATCCCATCCTAATAAAGTACACATTGTAAGGAACATTCCTTTATCCAATGCTATAACCCTAAAATATACTTGGTTAAGCTGGTGTAGGGTGTGAGTATGAATCAGTAGGCCTTGCCAATGCTATCTAAGATTTTATCTACATTGAACCAAAAAATTCATGCTAATTATTGTCATAATGTACGAGGATAAAAAAAATAAAAAAAATGGTAAAACAACTGCAGTTCTAATGATCTATGATGATGCCTAGGTTGAACATAGATATTTCAACTAGTGTGAGATATATCTAAAAAATCATAAAAACAATGCCAACCATAGTCACCACACAAAATCTAGGGACTTATCCTAGAAATCTATATGTCATTTATCATGTAAAATCATGTTACTTGTCCCATCATTCCCATTCATCTGTCAACATTTGGAATCCATATATCTTATCTTAGAATTCCCAACTCATGTGCTGAATAGACTCAAAAAGATAATTCTCACATCCCTCATAGGTAGAATCATTATTTAATTGGAATCCAAGGATCTTATCTAATTATTCTCATTTGTAAATAATTTTATATCAAGTAGAATCCAAAATGAACTTCCTGAAATTTACTATATATAGCACGGTATTATAATTGGCATAAGATCATATAATAATGAAATTACTATTCATTAATCATTCCAAAACATAACCATATATTATATTTAAATACATTTAGGGCCATCAAAGAAAATTTTGAAAATTCCCACTATTTTTATAATATGAAGATTCTCCATTATTCTTAATTTATAGAGTCTACACCCATAGTCCACTCTCAATTCTAAGAAACCCCTTGGAAATCTTTTTTAGGTAAGAAAAAAATTGCTCATTCATGCTCACCTTAAACGGGTGGACATTTCCCCAATTAAAAATTACCAAAGGACAATTTATAGTCCATTAATAGTGAATGACTCAAAAAAGTAAATAAATTAATTGAGATTAGTATCTAGGGAAAATGAATGGAAAAAAGTATGATTATGAACAAAAAAAATCTAAAATAATAGAGAAACCACAATTCATTACGCTAATACTACCTACATTAGTTTAGCAGAGTCTCACATTTCGAATATCAGCCTTCAGTTCAAGATAAAATAGAATAATAAGGAAAAATAAAATCCATGAAAATAATGAATTCATGTTAAATATAAAGATAGATATTAAAATGGATGTAAAAAATGATTGGAACCTTAAGGATTTTTATCCTTAATAAGAGCCTTCTAACATAGAGAAAAAATGAAAAATTAAGGTAAATTAAAGGATGAATACAGAAGGGACCATGAAGGCAATGGAGAGCCGTGAATTACTTCAAATGTCTAAGAAGGAGGAAAAATTTATTTAAGAAGGAGTTGAGGTGAAGAGGGAAAAGATATAAATTAACTAATTTTTACATTTTTCATTGTTTGGAAACACATTTGAAAAAACAATATAAAACCATGAGACCTTACTTTCTATTGATATTCCACCTCACAAAATTATTAGCATAGTTAGAGAAACCATGCATACACTATTTGAGACAAATATATAATAAAATGTAAGACTTTAATTGTTTCCTCGACATTTTTGAACAGTTGAATAACCCATTTTTTCCTACTTTAAAACCAACATGATTCGGGTTCATGGTTAGAACATATCATTCACAAATCATTAACCCTATTATAGCTATCCAAATCCCAGAAATTCCACACCCGAACAACACATATATTATCATAACCCCCCCCCTCCTACTCTCTTGAACCCTCAACTAAGGAAAAAGGAAGGCTATTTCAAGAAATTTAATGGAGTATATACTTAGAAATAATATTATGGTCTGAAAATATCAACATTATATGAAAACTTTTCCTTGAGCAACACAATCACTCTCACTAGTCCCTTTATGAATAGATGTGGCCATTGATCCTTCATATCCAATTCCATCTCCCATTATTTATCATGTATATTACCATGATTCCTCAACAAATGGAATATAGGGAATGATTTTATATGGATTTTATTCTCACTATAATCAACAATTAAAACCAGATTCTCATAATATGTTGCATCATCTATATGATCGAATCCAACAGGATCCATAGCATTAGAGGGATTGGGAATATACCATTATAGAATAGATATTATTAACACGTCATATATAGAACCAAAAATGTATATAAGGTTTAATATGTATTCCAATGGGATGAACATTTCCAAAACCTCAAATGGCCCCATGTACCTCGGAGATACTATACCCCACATCATTATGTGACGGTGTACCAACGTAGCTGTCCCACACAAGAATACCTAGTCACCTATATTAAATTTTAGAGGACATATACAATGATGTGAACATGGCTTATTCCTACATTGTGCCATCACAATTCACTTATGAGTTAGTTATATATGCTCTAATTTCTAATGTGAGAGGATCAGTCAAATCATTAATGCCACACCCATCTCTAACTACCATAGTGGTGAAAGACCCAATCTCTTTTATAAATCCTAAGAAGGCTCTATTTGAATGGTCTCTTGGTATCGGTTATTATAATAACATTCAAACCATTCAATGTTATTTTCCCAATCCACAAAAAATATTGGGCGCTAACTCTAAATATGTCTTCCTGGATCTGAATAGAACTTTTTGACTATTAATCGGTCTAGGGATGGTAGGAAATCCTCATAAAATACTTTATATGTTGTTATTTCTCTAACACCAACTAAAAGTGAGATGTTATGTATCTCTATCTGATATAATGGTATACGGAATCCCTTATAACCATAAATCTTCATAGACATATGGTTTCCCCATATCATTTACTGATGATGTATCCCATATAGCTAAGAACTGAGAGGCCATGGTCAAGTTGTCCAAAACTACCAACTCATGTCATAATCGATCCCAGAAAACCCACTAAAACAGAGCCCAAATCAATCCTAACATGACCTGAAGGGAATTTTTGATCCTAATGGGTTTGTGAGTAGTGATTTGGCATTTAAATAATCAAGTATGAACAATTTATCTATAAAAATACTTATAAATATAATTCAGTGGATATAAAATATATGATAGTTGGTATGAAAGACACTCCAAAATAGGGAAAGTACCACAGGTCACCATGTTTCACATATATTATTCATTAAAAAAATGACATTGTCCCTCATGTTCAAGGGGAATCCCAACCCAATCATACTTTATTTTCCCCATGTGATAGTTTTTACCGTACACATAAGGATATTATAATTTATTTTTCATGAGATTTAATTATTCATATTAAATACAATTTCATTTCAGTACCCTATAGAATATGTATGTGTACCATTATCACAGATACTTGAACAGTCTATCTAGAGTCATTTGTTTAGGTACATGGTTATTTTTTCTAAAAAATGTCATCAGTACATAGATAATTAGTCTAGAACCAAAATTGCAGGCACTTGGAGAATCATTTCAGCACCAATACACATGGATGCATTGAGGGATTAGAGAACCAGTCGGGTAACCCATAGATGAGGAGGATCAGTCCAACCCCATTACACATCATTTTTCTCATTCCTCATTAAATTTTAGAGGTGAACCAAACAATTATTTAAATTCCATTATCAAACAATGTTTCATGGATTTAATCCATTTCCATAAACTCAATATTTCACTTTTTTAATTTCATAATTTTTATTTTGAGGGTAATTGAAATAACCCATCAGTTTCTATCATTCTTAGTCTCATAATCCCTAATGGGCCAAATGGGTTCTATGAGGGGTCTCACAGATTGGAAAGTCTTCAGTTCACTTTTCATAATCAAAACAAAATTTTGATACTAGGAAATAGAAAAAGATAGTTACATAAATAATTAAGGAATAATAACTATGAGGAATATCATGTAAACCAGCTACCTAAGGATCATTGATGAATACTCACCTATCCTTTTCACTTAATTTGATGTATAATGTCATAAATCACAATGGTGACTATGATCTATGATGAAAAATAGGATCAAGATCAGGTGAAACAAGATCCACTAAAACTAATTCTAAATAATGAAAAATTGGAGTACTCAACCCTCCCCAATGGGAGAGAAAGAGGGGATAGAGAGGAACCTTGAAAATTATGAGATCAAATACCATAGAGGATCCAATCCTCTTGAATAAGATATTTTATTCACAAGAGAATGTGTTTGAGAGGTCAATGATTCTTCTAAATACCCTCCAACAGAAAGGGAAAATATATTAGGCTTAATGGGGTTGATTATGAATATAAGATTAGGTTTGGTAAATTTTAATTAATACTTTAGGGGTCTAAATGTCTACTCACATGGACTCTTGGGTGGGACAGATATATAGAAGTAACTAAAAACCTTTAAAGTGTTCCTTATAAAAAGATTCTGCTTCAGGTGATAATTTTTGTTGTATGGTTACATTAACCGTGCTCAAACTGTACAAAAACCATATTTTCAATGGTTATGTTGTGCAAATTATACTCATGGGGGCCACACTATTTGAAAAAGTGTGTCCCAAATATGCGAACTGCCTTTGTACATGTGTGATGGGGAACATAGTTTTCTAGAGAAAACCAACTGGGTTTCCAAACTATTCTCCAACTATTCACCGGTGCATGGGCTAACAAAATTATTCTAATTCAACCAAAACGACCATGAGTAATGTCCCAACCATGGTAGGATAATAATATGGGTAAAATAATACCATAAATCTAGTACAAGGCATATCAAGAAGTGTATTGATATTTTTGAGTTACTCCACCTTCTTAAACTTGCCCTCTTCATCCTGAGGATTATTGGTACCATGGAAATATAATTTCTTTGTATGAAGAAAATACTTGGGAGAATAATTATATCACATATCAAGGGTATAACCAATATTTCCCTAATAGGAACAGATGTAGCGAGTTGTCCATGATATTGCACTTAACATACAACAACCTCTACAATTTTTTGATCAAATAGGGATTTTTTTCCATGGTTCAATTTTTCCTCCCACATGAGGACTATAAAAACAACATAATAGGGGAATAGAACTACACAAAAACAACATATGACATTTAAACATCAATAAAGGGACAATTGATCATCATCTAAATCAATTTGGTTTCAAATTCAAAGCACAAAACTATGATCGATGATTTCTTAAAAGCCTATAATTATATCAATAAAAACATAAAAGAAACTCTTTCACAGTGTCCACTTGTATCATAAGGCTCACTAAAATGGGTACTGGCCATGGGAGTAGTCCTAACCTACCCTTTAGGTCATGATAAACATATCTCTTATATACCAAGTCAACCCAAACTATATACCAATATCTTGAAAGGACACATAACACCATTGATACATATTTTTCTAAATCCAACATAGCTAACCAATCAAATTGTTGTCTAAATTAGTCTTTACATGGCCCAAAGTGATTTATAAATCCTAATGGGATGGAAACATGCACATGGGAATCAAAATAATCAATAGGGAATTATTTTCCATAGAAAAAAATCAATAAATATAAAATATAAAATAGTTCGTATGATAAAAAATACAAAAAGGAAAGTAGCACAAGAAATGAGGTACAATTCTAAATAAAATTTAATTAAAAACAAGAACATCAGATAAAAATGATAAGACATCATCCCAAAATTTTTGTACAAAATGTGGATCATGGGATCCACCAGTCATCAATAACTCCTAAGTTTCACTAATCAAGAATATCCATCATCTCCAAGTGGTTCCTTACCATTATATAAACCTAAAATAGAAAAATTTTAAACCCCTAAAAAAGTTTCGGTGTGAGAAACAAATTCAAGAATGATATCACTATTCATTTCATTATTAGTATATATGAAATAAACAAAATTTATCAATTTTAAATAAAACATGGAATGGAAATATTTTCACAATTTTTATTAAAACATGATTTATAAAAAATTTAAAGGACAATATGAAATATTTTTAACAGTTATTTTCCATAAAATTGAGTTGATGTAAACATATTTTCTAAGAAGCCCTGAATAATCTTTTTTTTCAAAACAAGCATGAATAATCATATAAATAAAACATTAGTATGTATAATAAAAAATATACCTTCATCCATGGTTATCAAAACTGATGTAATATTTGTATTGTAGTTCTTATGAAACATCTGTAAATATGGCTCAGGGTTGGGCATAGTCCCTAGATCTCTATCCAATAAGGAAGATAAATGATTCCTAATGAATAAACTCCCTTCCCTAAAGATAGTATAGTTATAATTGTAATCATTAATATATTATTATATATAGATAATTCATTCCAAGGATGTGTTCTTAAAACCTAACCCTGAAAGACACCATATGTTGCAAGGAATGTAATCAATAATAAATGGGTTTGTGAAACATTCCATTTATCCTCAAATCATGCTATCAGAAATTTCAAATCAGCCATATGTTCATGTTCCAAAAAAAATCCATCTGTTTCAGAAACCATCATCAATGGTTGTTATAAAAAATAATTCCTTTCATTTCAAATCATCTCATTTAAAATGAGAATGATTTTCATTCCTAGTAATCTCATACAAATCTTTCTTCAAATCATTCATTTCAAATCAAAATCACATTCTTGAAATCAACACCTAATTTTCTAAATCCATTGTTAAAGGATTTCATCACAAGCACCATTCCATTTAATATAATTTATCAAGATACTCAAAAAAATAATTATAATAAAATTGGGAAAAATTTTAAAATAACAATAAATAACGGTTTCAAATGATTGATATTCCCTTAGAAGACCACATACCTCAATACAGATCAACAACACTGACACATGATCCACCAATAGAGAAACAATTTCATAAAATATCAAGGGAGTGTCCTAGAATCACGATTCATAATGTAATGACAAAAATCCATGAATTATATAAGGATATAAAAATCATTATGTTTAATATTGTAGAGGAAAGTAGAATCCATAATCAAATTGAGGTAATAATTACTAGAAGTGATCCAAGGAACTAATAATCACATTGATCTATGAATAAATTATGTTTATAGAGAAAAAAAACTTTCTAGATAGCCCCTATGGTTTTTTAGGCCCAATAAAATTCAGGGGAGGTCATTCAAAAAGAAAATAAATATTAAACAACAATAAAATATGAAATTACCCAATAATTTCTATGCCTTACAGGAATCACTGGATATATGGCAGCGTACACATATATGTGGCGGTACTGGACATGATGCACTATATTCTAGATGTCCCACAGGGTGGCTAATGCAATTCATATTGGAATGCACCATATTCATTCTACCATAGGATGGCTGGTGGACTTCACCAGTTATCTTGTAACACCCCAAGCTTCCACGGTATGTTTCCCTTTGAATAATACAGTTGCTTGCATTGTACAGAACTTCGATATTCTAACTCACCACAACCAATCAAACTAGGTGTTATCAATAGTAATACCCACTTTTTGAAATTTTATAAATTTTATCATTCAAAATGGACATCATTTTTTGATTTGGAATATCGCAATTAACTTTGGGTAATTTTTTTTTTATTTTTCCGAAAACATTAAATGTTTGATGAATAGTGAAAAACACTGATTTATAGTTTAAAACCGATATATTATTTAAATAATTATTTATTTCATTAAAATTTATTTTAGGTCAAAATAGATACATAATATTTATATATGGTTAATGTAATTCATTGTAGTAATTTTATAATATGTTTAGATATATAAAAAGTTTATTGAACTTGTTGTGGTCTTTTACACACCTCCTAAGAGCATTTGAAAATTTACACAAAACATAATTTTACCGGTTCTGGGAATTGAATTTCAAAAATCCTAGAGGCATGGTTGATATCAGTAAGTAAAATTTGGTTGAATAAGATGAAAATAATTTTTGGTGAATAGTAACTATTTACTTTTATTTACCATGGTTAAAAGTAAATAGTGTAATTAAGGGTAAAAATGATATTATTATTACCGTAATACATGTCATAATTCTATTTGATAAGTTTAATTCGACCATGAACAACCTTATGAATAATATTTGAACCTCTTTGGACCACTTGGAATAGATTAATTCATTTATTATTATTTTATTTAAAGAAGATTTAAGAGTTAAAATCAAAGTTTAATAACTAAAAAATTTTAATATAGGGTTATTCAAGAGATTAATTTGACTATAAGTATTCATTTAAAATCTAAAATAATATCCTACATAATGGTATTTTATTTATAATTTTTAGAAATTAAAAAACAAAATTTATTTATGAAACAATGATGATGTAGTAATTACCCTATTAATGAAAGATTATAATAATTGATATTATATATATCCAAATAAATGTAGTTTGAGACTTTTTATTAATTCCACTAATTGTATAGGTTAATATGATATTTTAGGGTTGGTTAAATGAATATTTTGTGAAGTAATAATAATGTTATGAATTTGGAAAAAACAAAATATCAAATAGTGTCAAAATTGACATAAAAGAGTTTTTAAAACAAATATTATATTATTATTTGATAATACATTCCTAAAAATCTAAGGTTTGGCCAAAAAACTTTTATAATGATAGGTGTATCATTAAAGAACCACTTGGGGTTCTCTTGGAATTTTATAGTATGTTTATTAACCATATAATATAAAAATACAAAGAGACATGGTAAATGTCAAACTATTTAACTAAGAGTTAAATATAAAAGATAAAGTTAATAAAGTGACCCAAACCCATGAAAAATCTATTGGTTGAGTGGTTTTCGACCCATCCCCACCTTATCCTTTTAATAATTTATTTTTGATTCATTAGATACGGAAAATTATTTTATTATAAATTAATATTTCTAACTTTTCATAAGGTTCCCCTCACACCTCTTATAAAAGAGTACATCCCCACCTCTATAATTCACAACTTCAAAGCCATTTTTCTCGGCCAAACCCTACCAAAATACCCTATCAACTATCATACCATCATCCTAGAGGTCTTCCTTTAGTCATAAAGTCAACCTATGGAGCCCTTTTGATCAAAACACAAGGAAGAACCTGAAGAAGAGGTAAATATTTCATCACCTCTTTCAAGATCCTTTCTTTTTCCACTTCCTCTTTCTTTGTTGTTTCCATTCTAAAATAATAACACCACTATCTTATATATATTGTGATGTTATTATAAATATGGTACAACCATATTCATTATTCTATCCATACTTTTAATGCCATTTCCCCATATGTGTGTATGTATGACTTACCGTCTCCACATCGTGGTGTAGTTGTTATTCAATACAATATTATTTGGATGGGTATAATAATGATGATTAATTGATATAAATAATAAATATAATATGATAGTGATTCTGTATATATGATATACCATCCAATTATATATTATTTTAATATCAAAATAATGACATTGTTGCTCGTGCATACTTACAGATTACCGTCTCGACGAACGCGATGAGATTCATTCACCATCGTAATCCATTCCAGAATAATTTTCATTAGATGATTAAAATTATTTTTTAAAGAATTAATATCATTATTAATATAAATAATAGACATCCTATCCATAACAAACATTACTTACATAAAAAATCATATAAAGGAAAACGAATCAGTTAACACCCGAAACGACGATAATACTAAGATATTGTTAACAAAGAAATGTTAAAAGATCATATATGATATCATAATAATGTATATGATTCTTGTATAATTTAGTAAAAAATATTTCACCATTATACAAGAGGGTAACCTACCCTTGACCAAGGAAAAGTACAAGGTAAGGGTAAATTTCACAATCTCTTTATTATCCAATTTGTTTTTACGTAAGTATATCTATTGGGACCTCTTTATCATCCACATCCATTTTCCATTAAAATGTATATCAAACAATTATTACTATTTTATAGACTATGGGTTAAAGTCATTTATACCAATTTTTTTACTTTTTATATGATGTTTATAAAGGAATCATTCCATCGTTTTCCAAACAATGTCCTTTATAACCTTTTTGACAAAATTTAGGTAAGAATGTATTTTTTTTAACTTATAGGTGGGTGAGACTATTTTAAGCTATTATAAAATCTTCGAAGATTCCCTTATAAGCTTATAAGAATATTTTCAAAATAAATTTTTTCTTTATAATTATGCGGCTCTAAAATGATTTCAAAATTTAAAGCGAAATTTCTTTAAAAAGGTTTTTATTTCATCTATGTCAACATCCTTTGATGGATTTTAAGCTTATGATAAGTTTATTAATTATGATACGAAACTTGCATATTTTATTGAAGGTTTTTTATATGTTTGACTAGGGATGTGTTATTTTTACACCATTCATGGTTTATGGATAATTTATTGACATTTCGTATGATAATTTTAATACGAATTTTTATGTTATGTTTAAACCTTTTCATATGAGGAATGTATTGGACATAGTATGTGACGGGTGGAGCCCGCTATAGCTCATCGATGCATCGGTAGGTTTCATGAGACAAACTAGAGTTTTAGCACAATTCTTTTACAAAATATTATTTTTCGTCATGGAATAAGGCCTTGACTATGTGGTTATGAAGTCTGACATTATGAATTCCATCATTATGAAAGTGGATATTGATATTTCATGTGATTATTCGACTAGTAGAAGATAAATATGAATAAATAAATGGAATTATTTGATTTTACCTTTTCCGTATTATTCTAATGTTCAAGTTTAAAAGTCTTTTGTTTTTGTCTTATACATTTCCTTAAATGTTTATGATTCTTTTTGAATGTTTTTGTGTTATTGTTATCCTTACTGAGCATCTGATCTCACCCCTTTCTATGTTTAATTTTTCTTAGGATGCAAAGAAGTATATTATGACTGACCTGTAGGGATAGTATATCGGATCTTAGTGTTTTCTATGGAAGCAATGTAGTTTTAGTTTTCCATTTTATAATTTTATGTAAAGATTATGAATGTATATAGTACTTCCAAGGCTACTAAACTAATCGGTTTTCAAGACTTGATCTTTTGTGATCATTCCAATGTTATGTAATAATGCACCGACATTGGGTAACTAGGGTCGAGGCATTACAGTTGGTATCAAAGGGAGGTTTAATAAAAACCTTGGAAACTAGATTTAAATAAACTCTAACTAGATCACATAACTCTAAGATAGAATATGAGGATTTCGATAGAGGAACATCCTAGAATTTGGGTATTGTATTGATTTTGTGAGTTTCCAAGCAATACATCCCTATATGGATACAAGCAGACAGAGGCAACTCTGGCACAGATGTACCAAGGGGTGAAACCCCAAAAACACCACTTTGAGCTAGACTCGAACGAGAACTGGTGCATGAAAATGGGACTTGATGCACTCTTGGTCACGACACTCCCAGGGGATATGATAAGGATAATTCTAATTTTCTTTACAATACATTATGAAGAGTTTATTAGTATATTATTCCTCAAAGAAAACATTTTTTGATTATGTATTATATCCATAAACTGTTCAATTTATGTTAAGTATTTTACAAGTTGGGATTTATGTATTGCGATTCATAAACTAACTTAGTTTATGCCACTGTTTAGAGATGGCGCCTAGTGGAATTAATGGAGACTGTATCAATGAATTCACTCCATGTTGGGATTGGCCTCCTACTCAAGATAATTAGAGTGGAGCTGGTCAAGCAATTGGTGTTGATCAGCTAATCACCATAGTGGGACAACTCACTGAGGTAATGAATAATAACCTTACCTGTATAGAGCACCCTGATCTGTAGCATGGAGGATCAACGTTAGATCGCTTCATGAGGAAACAACCACCAACATTAAATGGTTGTAAAAATCCACTAGTATCTTAGTAATGGATAAATTCCTTAGAGAAAATATTCCATTACTTGGGGAGTAGCAAAAGGGAAAAAGTTGTCATGGACGGTTACAACCTCACTAGAGATCCATATCAATGGTGGTAATTGATTCAAAACACAAAGGAAGATGATGAAGTATCAAATATGGAATGGAGGTAGTTTAAAGAGATTTTTTTAGAAAAATACTTTCCAAATGACCATCGAGCGGATATGGAAAGACAATTTCTGAGCTTAATGAAAAAAGAGGATTAGAATGTCGCAACATATAAAGCTAACTTTACAAGGTTAGTGAGGCATGTTGTAGATTATATATGTATCCCAAGAATTAATATTGATCATTTCTTTGATTGGTTAAAAATATTTCTCCATCAAGCATTAGTCTCACAATCCTTCTCTCCATACGATGATGTTATATCATGTGCTATCAAGACAGAAAAAGAAATCACTAAGTATAACAACTTTAAAGAAAATAAAGAGAAGAAGTGATCTATTGAACACTCTAGAAATAGAAATAAGTGGATGAAGGGAAAATTTGAATATACATCATTTAGTAAATGTGGGAAGAAACACACTGGTACTTGCCTAAAGATATTGGGAGTCTGTTACAAGTGTAGTGAAAAAAGGCCACCAAGCTCATGATTGTCGGGGGAAGAAAGAGGTTGTCGATGTTGAATGCTAAAATTGTAGAGAAAGGGGGAATTATGATAATTAATGTCCTAAGCATTAAAAGAACATACCTAAAACAAGTACATGGTATCAAGACGAAGCTTATGTTATCTCAACTACTGAGGTTGAAGCTCTGAAAGGTACGGTGGTAGGTAATTTAATGGTTTCCTCAAGTTTAGAAAATTCATTATTTGATTCTAAATCATCGCATTATTTCATATTTTCCCAGTTTTCTATGAAAATTATATATTTTAAAATTTCATTTAACAAGGGAGTTTTCAGTCAAAAATCCTAAGGGAAGTTTCATTGCAACAATGTTTTGTGAATCAGTTCCCATTAGGGAATATAAATGTTCTTTATCTTCTGATCGCATCATCATACCCATGATTGAATTTGATATAATCCTCGGTATGGATTGTCTTTTGGACTATGATGCAAAAATTTATTATAATAAGAATGAGGTTGCTATTTTTTATGACGATGATAAAGAACACCTTATCTTTAGAGAATAATCATCACCACCTAATTCTTATCTAGATCTACCCCCAATAGCTCAACTAAATTAAATTATTGGGGAGGAAGAGATTGAAATAACTTTGGGTGAGGAAAGGAATGTTCACATAAATAATTTACCTATTGTGAAAGAATATGTTGATGTGTTTCCAGAAGACTTACGTGGACATCCTCCAGAATAAGAAATTGAGTTTTCCATAGATTTAATTCCTAGATCAGGGCCCATATAAAGGACCCCTTATAGAAGCACCATTGTGGAATTAGTGGACCGAAATATACAACTAGAGTAATAGTGTAATAAGGGATTTATTCTCCCCAGTGTTTCTGAATGGGGAGCCCATGTTCTTTTTGTTTAGAAGAAAGATGGATCTATGATGTTGTGAATTGGATATAGGGATATCAATGCTATAACAATAAAGAATAAGTATCCCCTACCTCTCATTGATGACTAATTTGATAGAATTCGTGGAGTTCAATACTTTTCAAAGATTGACCTTCGATCTGGATATCATCTAGTTGTGTGTGAAGAAGGAAGACATTCCAAAAACAGCATTTAAAACCTTGTATGGACATTACGAGTTTAGAGTAATTCCTTTTGGATTGACTATTGAACCCTCTATATTCATTGATATAATGAATAGAGTTTTCAAGGAATATCTTGATGACTTTGTAGTGGTATTTATTGATGACATCTTGGTATACTCCAAAAGCTACGAAGATCATGAAGAACACTTGTGCATTATCCTGAAGAATCTTAGAAGACAAGAATTATATGGGAAGTTAAGCAAGTCTGAATTATAGCTTCAGGAGATTTCATTTCATGGAAATATTGTCTTGAAGTATTGAATCTATGTTTCTCCTTTGAAGACCAAGGAAATCCATGAATGGCCATCACCAACGAGTTCAATTGAGGTATGCAGTTTTATTGGTTTTTCAGTTTATTATTGACGTTTTGTCCAGGATTTTTCCTAGTTTTCTAACCAATTAACATATCTCACACGAAAAGGGGTTTAATTTGTTTGGTCAAAAGAGAGTGAAGAATTTTTGGAATAACTAAAGATATTATTATCCAATTCTCTTATATTGACTCTACCATCGGGGAATGATGGGTTTGTTATTTATAGTAATTCTTTGAAGAAAGGACATGGTTTTTTCCTTATGCAGAATGATAGGGTTATTGCCTATGTATCATGACAGCTAAAAATTCAGGAACAAAACTATCCTACTCATGATATTGATTTAGCAGCTGTAATCTTTGCTTTCAAGATATGGAGACACTATCTATATGATGAGAAATGTGAGATTTATACTGATCACAAGTGTTTAATGTATATTTTCTCACAAAAATAACTCAACACGAGGCAAATGCGATGGCTTGAAATACAAATGTATTATTATTTCACTATAAACTACCACCTAGGGAAGGCAAATAAGGTGGCATATGCTTTGAGTAGAAAGGATCATGGAGTTCTGAACATGATGATATTTGAAAGGGATCCTATATCCAAGGATCTATAAAGTTAGACATGGGGATAACCATGGAAGGTGAAACATCAATACATTTTTAAATGGTTGCCAAACCATCTTTACTAGAAAGGGTAAATAGTTCTCAGACCGATGATTAAGATTTTCAAAAGAAGATTAAAGTTGTTAATGATGGGATATTGAGTGAATTTGGGTATGAAGATGGAATTTTGAAATTTGGGAAGAGACTTTGTGTTCCCGATATACCTGATCTAAAAAGGGAATTGTTGGATGATGCTCATAGTTCCAATTTCTCTATACACCCTGGTACCACTAAGATGTATTGATATTTGAAGGAACATTTTTTTTGGGACAACATGAAGAGGCAGATTGATTATTTTGTGTCAAGATGTATGGTTTGTCAACAAGTGAAAGCTGGAAGGCAACAACCTGGAAGAGTCATGCAGCCACTTCCCATACCTGAGTGGAAATGGGATAATATTACGATGGACTTTCTCACGGGACTACCAAAGGTTCCTAGAAGGAACAATGCAATATGGGTCATCATTGATCATCTTACAAATTCAGCACATTTTATTTCAATAAGATAAGATTTACCGCATGAACATCTAGCTGGAATACTTATTAATGAAGTTTTAAGACATCATTGAGTACCACTATCGATTTTTTCTGATCATGATCCCTGATTTAAAACAAGATTATGGAAATTTCTTCAGAAATCCCTGAATACTGAACTTCATTTGAGCACTGCCTACAACCCTCAAACTGATGGACAATCACAACTGACAATTCAAACCATAGAAGACATGTGGAGATCATGCTCCCTTGAATTTATAGGTATGTGGGGTCAATATTTACATCTGTTATAATTTTACTATAATAATAGATCGAATTAAAGTATTCATATGGCGCCATATAAAGCATTATATAGATATATATGTCGTATGCCAACCTGTTGGGATGATGTTGGTGAAAGAAAACATGTAGGCCCGGAACATGAGGTGGAAATTATGGAAAAGGTGAAGGTAATCCAAAAACCACATCTAGGAAGCTCAAAGTAGACAGAAGAGCTATGCTGATAATTAAAGGAAGGATTTGGAATTTTAGGTATGAGATCATGATTTTTTAAAGGAATCTCCGTGGAATGGTGTTGTACGTTTCATTCATAATGGTAAATTGAGTCCCAGGTATGTCGGACCTTTAGAAATTCTAGAACAAATTGGGGTTGTAGCTTACTATTTGGCAATGCCGCCAAGTCTCTCTAAAGTTCATGATGTGTTCCACGCATCACTTTTGATAAAATACATGCCTAACCCAATGCGTGTACTCACCTATGAGGAATTAGAAGTGAAACCTGATCTATCTTATTGCGAAGAGCCTGCCAAGATTCTTGATACAAGATAACAAGTGCTGAGAAACCAGATGACTCGTCTGGTAAATGTTCTATGGAGAATCCATAAGATGGAAGAGGCAACGGGGGAACCTAAGGAACATATGATGAAGAACCACCCAAATCTTTTTATGCAATAAAATTCTAGAAATTTTGAGGACGAAATTATTTGAAGGAGAGGATAATTTATCACCTCAAGATTCTAAGGTACATTTCCCTTTGAATAATGAAATAGCTTGCATTGTACGCATCTTCGAGATTCTAACACACCACAACAAATCAAACTAGCCGTTATGAATAGTAATACACACTTTATGAAATTTTATAAATTTTATATTTCAAAATGGAATTAATTTTTTGATTTAGGATATCGAAATTAGCTTAGGGTGATTTTTTGGTATTTTATCTGAAAACATTCAATTTTTGATTAATAGTGAAAAACATTGAGTTATAGTTTAAAACCGACTTTTCATTTAAATAATTTTTTATTTTATTAAAATTTAATTTTGGTCAAAATAGATACATAATACCTATATATTTTTAATGTAATTCATTGGATTCATTTTATAATATGTTTAGATATATAAAAATTTTATTGAACTTTTTACCGTCTTTTACCCACCTCCTAGGAGCATTTGCAAATTTACATAAAACATAATTTCACCACTTCTGTGAGTTGAATTTCAGAAATCCAAGAAGCAAGGATGATATTAGTAAGTAAAATGTGGTGCAATAAGATGAAGATAATTTTTGATGAATTGTAACTTTTTACTTTTATTTACCATTATTAAAAGTAAATAGGGTAATTAAAGGTAAATATGATATTATTATTACCCTAACACATGTCCTAATTTATTGGATAAGTATAATTAGACAAAAAAAAATATTATAAATAAAATATGAACCTATTTGGTCCACTTGGATTAGATTAGGACATTTATTATTATTTTATTTAAAGAAGAGTCAAAAGAGTTAAAATCAATGTTCAATAACGAAAAAATTTTTAATATAGGGTTATTCATAAGATAAATTAGACTATAAATATTAATTAGAAATATAAAACTACTTCATACTAAATGGTATTTTATTAATAATTTTTATTCATTAAAAAATTAAATTTATCTCTCACACAATGATGAAGTAGAAATTACTGTATTATTGAAGGATTAAAATAATTGATATTATAAATATCCAAATAAATGTAATTTGAGACTTCTCAGGGACTCCACTAATTTTCTAGAATAATATGACATGTTATGGTTGGAGAGATGAATTGTTTTAGAATTAATAATGTTTATATGAATTTATAAAAAACAAAATACCAAATAGTGTAAAAATTGACATAAAAGAGTTTTTAAAACAAATATTATATTATTAATTGATATTCTATTCTTAAATATCTAAGGTTCCGAAAAAAGACTTTTATAATGATAGGTGTATCATTAATGAACCACTTCGGGTTATCTTGGATGTTTTTAGTAAGCTTATTAACCATATACTATAAAAATACAAAGAGATATGGTAAATGAAAAACTATTTAACTAAGAGTTAAATTTAAATGATAAAGTTAATATAGTGACCCAAACCTGTTTAAAACATATTGGTTGAGTGGTTTTCGACCCATACCCACTTAATCCTTTAATGAATTTATTTTGGATCCATTAGAAACCGAAAATGAGTTTATTATAAAATATTATTTCTAGCTTTTCCTAAGGTTCCCCTCACCCCTCTTATAAGAATGCATTTTTAACTTATATGGAAAGTGCATCTATTTTCCACCGTTATAACATCTTCAAGAAAAACCTTACAGTATTATAAGAATATTTTCAAAATAAATTTATTCATTATTATAATGTGAATCTTATATAATTTCAAAATAGAAAGATATATTTCTCTAAAAAGGTTTTTATTTCATCTATGTCAACATCCTTTGATGGATTTTAAGCTTATGTGAAGTTGATTTTTTATGATACAAAAATTCCATATTTTATTGAAGGTTTTGTGATATGTTTTACTGTGGATGTGTTATTTTTACACCACTCATGGTTTATGGATAATGTATTGACATTTCTTATTCGAGTTTTAATACGAATTTTTATGTTATTTTTAAACCTTTTCATATGAGAAATGCATTTGACATAGTATGTGATGGGCGGAGCCTGCTATAGCTCCTTGATACATCAATAGGTCTCATGAGAGAAACTTGTTTCTTGGCACAAGGCCTTGATAAAATCTAATTTTTAGTCTTGGAAGAAGGCCTTTACTATGTTGTTATGAAGTCTGGCATTATGAATTCCATCATTATGAAAGTCGATATTGGTATTGCAAGTGATTATTAGACTAGTAGAACATCCAAGTGAATAAGTAAATAGATTTATTTGATTTTATATTTTCCATATTATACAAGAGTTCATGTTTAAAAGGATTTTTTTAGTCTTGTACATTTCCTTAAATGTTTATAAATATTTATGAAGGTTCCCGCTTTATGTTTATCCTTACTGAGAATCTGAGCTTACCACTTTCTATGTTTTATTTTTCCCAGGATATAAAGAAGTATATTATGAATGACCTATAGGGATAGTCTATGGGTTCTCAATGATGACTATGGAAAAAACTTTGTTGTAGTTTTTCATTTTATGATGTAATGTAAACCTTATGAATATATCTCGTACTTACAAGGCTACTAAACTAATCGGTCTTTCGAGACATGATCTTTTTTGATCATGCTAAAGTTATGTAATAATGCACCGACTCTGAGTAACTAAGGTCGAGGCATTACATATCTAGTGGGAAACCTATATCTTTTATAGTAAAGGAGGATTCCCACAGTTATTGTAAAAAGCAAGGCAACCTATAGGATACTAAAATCAGAATCAAACACCCTCACATAATGCTCAAAAATATAAAAAATATCAACAAGTGGGAAAAAATCAAGAAACAATAATTGTAATCAAGATTTAATAGAAAATTCTAGAAATAAAATTAAAAAAATGTACAAAAAGGACACTACATGAAGGTTGATCATGTAGAAAATAACTATTCCTTTCCACCCAATTACCACTATGTTAAACAAATTTTCTATTGTAAATTCAAAATATGATAAAAAATTTAACATCATATTTTATTTTATTAGTTAATTTTTACAACTTTTATTAATTTAAATTTAACATGTTTTATTTTTTAAATAGTAGGAAAATTATATTTTCAAAGCCCATGGTAGAATTCTAGAAAAGAGGGACAAACTGCATAAGATACTAAGAACACAAATGGACTGAAAAGCACACAACATATAATACATTCATAAAATTGTGCTTAAATTATGTGGGTGGATGAAATATTGAATGGAATATATTTCACTAAAAGACCATGGATCCCAATTTTTTTATTTGGTTGCCTAAGATGTGCTAAAATTGTAGATATTATTCATTGTTTATAGTCTTAATATCACCTCATTAATTTATCCACATCTTGGGTGGTAGGAGTGAAAATGATGAAAAATTTTAGGTGGATATATTATATTTGGGATAAAAATAATAATTTTTTAAAAAGTGATGATAGGTCTTTCTAGTCACCCGAAATCATGATAAAAGTGGGGATATAAATATAGGGTTCCCATGACCACCTTCTACATCTCATATAAGTTTGTGACATTGGAATCCTATTTGAAATCTTGAATAGGAGAAAATATAAAATATTTATAAAGCTACAATGTTTCATCTATTAATCAAATAGATTTTTTAGGCCCTTAGAAAAATACCAGGATCAAGTATGATAGAGAATTTCAAACCAATCCTCGTCGTCCTCTCAATGATGAGATAAATGGTTCTTGGTAATTTTGAGTGAGTTACACACACAAGGATAGTGAGTTATAGAACTTTTTCTTCTATTAGTTGTGCCTAAATATTATTTGGGACATTACAGTTATCTTTTATATTAATATGATTCTCTATTTAATGAATAGTTTTCGTATAGTTATTTGAGGCACTATTCATTTCAAAATGGAGTTGGTTGATATTTCATGTTGGAATCTTGGGTTATTCTGATTGGAAATTTTAAGAATCCATTCTTCCCCCATGTAGACACAATATTTAAGTATTATTAATTAATCCTTGACCTTTTCTTTGGTCAAATACTTGACAACATGGTTGTTGTATGAATGGTTGTTCTATTTTGCGTTATTTGGAGAGGCATGTGGGGAATCAATATCTTGATTTCCATTAAGCAAAGGATTCGATTGAACCGAATGTATTTTTCTATACAATGAACAAACCAAGACATGTAGTGAAATTTAAATTACATATTTATATCATTATTATAAAAACTCATCCAATATTTGTAAATTGTTAATCTCTTTAAATTCAATTATTTTATTTTGAATCTTCCTTTAAAATCCTATTGTCTACAGTTTGTTTTTGAAAATATTATGGAAATACACCCTCTGAAATCATCAATTATCCTTGATAGAAAACCTATGTTCTTACATAGACTATAAATATACTTTAAAATCATAATCAATTGGACATGTCAGGAAAAAAATTTCAAAAATTATTTCTATTTTTCGAGAGAACACATGTTTTTAGTGTGTGTTTTTATATGTACTTCATTTATTTTTTAAAATATATTTATTTTCCTCATATTATTTTTATATAACTATTGTTTTAAACTCTTATTGGTTATATTTCCTATAAATGGAGAATTATACTCTGAGTTCACTATTTATGTTTGAACAAGAACTAGAAAGGATCCCACATCAATGCAACTGAGACATAATGAAAAATCCTCTATTGGAAGAGAGAACATTCATTGAGACATTTCACAAACCATATACCTCTAGAACTATATAAGAAATTTAATTTAATTAGAGTTACATGGTATAAAATAACATGAAATTAATAGTACCAACCTTTATTAATGTATATATCCAACCCACATGCATTAAAATGAAATGATAAAATCCTAATTTTAACTAAAATCCAAACTCTATCAATTATTACTAAAATTCCTTAACATTCCTGAGAATACCCACATAATAATTTGATATAATTACATACAATATGATAAATGATAAAATCTACTAATGTGGATGGATAATTGGTTAATATAATGAAATTATAATTATATTTATAAGACACAACAAAAGAGAGGTTATATATTGTTAACTCCCAATTTAATGACTGGGAATACATAAAACACATTTTTCAGGAATAATTTTTCCCAGACAACCAAACTATCATAATAAGGAAATAATTGTTTGTAATAAGAAAATATAATGGGTAAATACATCACGAATATTGGAAAAATATTAAAATGATTTTTTCATGTTTTTCACACCACAAAATAAGTGATAAATGTTTAAACAAATAATTTTATAAATGATTAATTCAAAATGATCAAAACTTGGTTGATGTTTCTATAGGTGGAAACCTAGTGGAAATGAACCCAATCACTAAAAGGAATCTCATTTAATTAATGGAACATAAATCTCAACAATTTGGTAGAAGTTATGGTGTACCCCTAAAAGGTGTTCATGGGGATAAAAGATCCAAATTCAAGAAGAATGTGTACATGATGTTTAATGTGTAATGTACCATACTATGAAAAATTTCCCTTTCACAAGGTAAATCCCAACCTCATCAACCAATTCATTATTGTATCTGTGGTGCAGACACCCACTACTCTGACTAATATAAAAAATTGGGAGAGTCTAATGAGAGTACTGATGCAATGTTCCCTAGCCACCCTATAACTATCCAACTGGGAAATAATCAGACAATACATCTAACTAAAAGTGGAAAAATATCAAATCCTATTCGTATGGGGGTATTAGAACTAGCATCATCAATCGTTCAACCACTCATGGTAGAGTAGTTGTTCTTCACACCACCCAAAAACCCCCAACAACGAAAATGTCCAGTCAAAAACCCCCCTTTAAAACATGATCCAAGCTTTGAGGATGTGATGAAAAAATTGCTACAGCGAATATCAAATTTCTATAAACCATTCAAATATTCAGACATAACCTAATAACTCAATTTGTACCAATTCGGTGGGTGAAAGAAAAATTCAAGGGTCGGATAATCTATATTCTAAACCACTATTCAACCCTATGTACAAGGTAGTTATCAGTTCCACCTCCCTTTGTAGTATAAATCAACTTATGTTCCAAGTGATCTCTCTATTAGAGTCATGTCCACAAAATAAATCTACCATTCAAACCCTAAAAAATGATCAAAATAAAAAAATGTTATCTTGAGATAAACCCCAACAAATTAAAGAGATTATGTTTTGAGAACCGACAAAAAAAACCATCCCTCTTCCATTTACAAAAAGGGAGGCTGAACTGAGGAAATTAAAAGAAACTAAACATGATAATTATATCATGGTAACATTGAAAAAAGTATAGGTTAACATACCATTGATTGATTTCATGATCAAAATGACATGATATTCAACATTTATAAAGGAACTATACACACATTGAAGGTGAATTCAAGGTGAACAAAATGGGTTCTTGGGTAGGAACATGTTATCATTGATAGAGCCTTCTATTTGTAAAAAATTAAATTATTCTTGAATATTTTTGATTATATTCACCATAGTGGAGTATTTATTTTCTCATATTATTTTTGACGTGGGAACTTCTATAAATGTGATTCCACACTTTATTTTATCATCATTATTGGTTAGGGATCTTTATCCCAAAATAATAAGTGTTCAACTATAATTATGGAGTTCCACACATCCCCCTAGCATGTTAAAGGATGTTCCCATGAGTGATAAAAATTTAATTTCTTTCTAACTACTATTATATGATTAAATGGAAGTTGATAGACTCAGTAGATGTGTCTTGATTATATTAGGGAGACACTTCTTTATAACCCCCAAAACAATAATTAATTTACATAATTGTATATTATCTATAGATTTTGATGACGATATTTTCCACTTTGAAATATATACTTTGATGAAGCACCCCACAAAAGAAAATTTGTCTCCCTCAATTAATTTAATTTATATACTCCCCTTCTCCACATAAAATTATTTTCTATCACATTATACCCATGTAGTGTTATCATAACTGGTTGAAATTATAGGAAGTGATTATTATTTTTAATGTTGTAATGCTTTAGAAAAATGTCATTCATGTTCTTTAATTGGTTATTACATGAGAACCAGAGATCCTACGACCATAAATAAATATATTCATCTTGAAAATTATTATTCCTCATAAAGGTATGTTAACATCGAGTAGTTCAATGATATTATTGACCCCTAAATTTCACATTCACTAACATGAATACAAAATTTCTATAAATTGGAACTTAAACAAGTACTTAAAAACAATAAATATTCATATCCTCAAAATGGATAGAAATTTTCTATCATCATATCTAGTTTACCCTCTCTAGATCATGAATTGAGATTTTATAATCTCTTCAGTGAGTGAAAATAGAAAATGGGATGAAAAAATTCATAATTTCCTAGTATAATCCATCAACTTTAATTTATCATATATTACAAAATGACAAGGCTAAACCAATGAGTCATTCACAATGATGACTGAAACCAAACCCTCTCGATCATTTAATAAAGGAGGTAAAAAAATTAGATGATGGAATAATTTCACCCATATCTGATAGGAAATGATCAATATAGTGTAGGTAGTTCCAAATAAAACATTACTTATGATAATAAATAATTAAAATAATGATCTATATCTAACCATGGTGTGGAATACATTTTGTGTCTATATAGATTATCACTAACAAAAACATCACACTTGGAATGTCAATTTTTTATTGTTTTTATTTAGTATATTATAAATTTTCTAGTGGGGGAAGTCACACTAATCTATATATAATTGATATTGTAGATACATTCATATCTATATTTCCCCATAGGATAATGGAAATACAATATTCACTTTCCCCTTTGGAAAATTTTCATATCAGGGGATGCCATTTGGTCTATGCAATGTTCCAGGTACATTCATGTCATGAATGGGTAGTGTTTTTTAGATTACATAGAAACTATTAGGGAAATATTAATAATCAATTTCTCTCTAAATATTTTTTATTTTGTTGATATTTTTTTGGTCTTGGTTATGTCTTATGTCCTTATATGGAATAAAATATTATATTAAATTATGATAAATTCCATTTCATGGTGTGAAAAGTTATAGTACATGGACATGTCATTTCATTGGATGTTATCCACGTAGAAAAATAAAAATTTTATATTATTTATTCAATCTTATTACCCAAAAAAATTCGATAATGTGAATTATTTTTTAGGTCACATTAGATATTTTTGTTGTTTCATCCATGACATTAGTAAGATTTCACTCCCCTATCCTTCTTACGAGAAAGATGAAAATAACTTGTGTTTCAGAAAATTTATGAGGACGTGGTTAACAAATTTAAATGGAGTCTCACATTATCTATGTAATCCAACCTTCTCTATTAGATTTAAACTTTGATCTCATACGTGGCACTTGTAACTATGAAATTGGGGTAGTCTTATGACAACGATTTGATTAAGGTAGACATGTCACTACTTATTCCTAATGTACAATTGCACCCTACCACAATAAAAAAGTATTTCTTTTCCATTTTGTTTTCCATTGAAGTACTTTGATAATATCTTTTAGGGTCCAAAGTAATTTTGTTCTCTGGCCATACAACCCTATGGTATCTCCTTATGATACTACATTCCAAACTACATCTCTTCCATTTTATGATCCTCGTTAATAAAATTAGACTATAAATTTGGGACAAAAATGAGTAGGGAATTTGGTGGATGACCATAGGTGTAGGATAATACAATCCTCAAACATTTAATCATTCATTATTTTGCAAAAAATTAAATCTTTCCTGATGTGGAATTGTATCAAGTGAGAGATTTTATTCCTTTGTTTGATGAAATTATAAACCATTTTCTATCATCATGAATTCATTATTATTTAAATAAAACCATGATGATCATCTAAAATATGAAACTTTTTTCTACATTTTGGAAAATCCCTACCTTTGGTTCACATGTTGGGATCAAGTAATCATGTTTTGTTTTCAAAAAAGATATTTTTAGTAAATCCTTTTGTTCTGGAACACTCCTACATATGGGGACCACATTGGAGCCCAATGTAATTTTGTTAAGGTCCTTGATTATGGTATCTTTATGGGAAACATATTTCAAATTAACACGATTTTTTTAAATCATGTGCTCATTTCAAATGTATGGGGAATTCCATTGAAAAAATTAAATTCCACAAAAACCCTTTATCTATCAGGAGATTTTAATATTTCTTGAATTGAATTAATGTGGATATTTTCAAATAAATTTAGAAACTTGTATATTCTAGTAGAATAATATTTTATGTATTAATTGTTAGTAGATAAATCCATAAGAATTGATATTTCAAAAATATTTATTGATCTTTTTGGAGAGAAAATTTTCTCAATGTTTTGATTTCCTCAGTTCATTTTTAGTGAACATGGTTTTATTTAATTAACTGAAAAATACAATCACATTTTCACTAGAATGTGGTCAGTTATTGAATTTATACAATACATCGGCCTCAAACCAATGGTCAATATGAGGTTAAAAATAGTTACATATTTTTTTTAAAAATGAATCAACCAAATCGAAAATAATTGATTCTTATGCTTAATGAGGCATTTTCGGTGTACCCTACATAATTTAAAACTCATATTTTCATGTCCCCCTATTTTATATTTTTGGGACTGATTATTCACCTCCCTATTGTGATTGGGCGCCTGACTTTTAGCACCATTAAAAATTAAATTATAATCTATTTTGGGCAGCTATGAAAATAATTTTGAAAATTAAGGATTTGGAGAAAATATAAAGAGAATCATATGAGAAATCATGGATATATAAGAAGATAACTGAGGATTCCAATTATAGTAATATCCTTAACAGTCAATTCCAAAATGGGGATATGTTCCTCCATTTAAATGTAAGGATGATGTTTCACACAAGTATGCTTCGTTACCACTTGTTTGTCCAATACATTGGTACCAATGTTAATCCATTTGATTGTGTGAGGGCCCAAAATAAATAAATAAAAAAACATTATTATTGTTTAGAAGGTGAATCACATCCATGAAACCATTCCAGAGTCCCTAGTAGAGTAACTACACATATTGGAAGCAATATACAAGTGAAACAAACCAATTTTTATCATTTAATCCCATATTATATTTCAGTAACATGAGGATACAACACACTCTACAAGGGGGTGGGGGGTTCAGGTGTTTGGGTTGTTACACTCATCGTTTAGTTAGGATTTACATAAATGTTAAAAAAATTCTATTTTTCTATCATGACATTGTATTTTTACATTTCTCTACAATATTGAGTTTGCTAGAAATTTGTTCATCTTTCTTCATTCATCTCTTTTTTACATATTTCATTGTATTTTCACTTTCCTTCCATTATTTAATTTCCTTTCATAGAATAATTGTTTAGGAATCGAATCATATCAAAGAAATTTTGGAGAATAAATAATGAGTTTCACATTTTCATACTAGTTTACCATTTGATGAAATTTGTTTTAATTGATATTTTGTGATTTTTGGAAGGGAATTAACATTGAGGGGGATAATTTAAGTTAAATTGGTTTTTTTAAATGATATAAATGATTTTATATTTGTAAAAACCTTGATATATTGTTACACTTAGTGTTAGGTTTTTATTAGTTAATTATTTCATTTGACATATCCACACATCATTGCACCCAACCACTAAGTGGGGGTATTTTTCACTAAATTGAAGGTAAATACATACAATTTCATTGGTTATAAAATTTTCGAAACTATTTTTCCATTAATTTTATTTTTATTTAAATTGAATCATTATTATACCTAATTAACCTATGTGTGTGTTCATGTTATCTGACTGTTGTATATCCTAAAAACAATAAAAACAGAAGTAAATATTGATTGGTGTGATGAAATTAATTACATAGGGGATATCTAGGTTGGTAGATTAAGGATTGACTTCTATGAAATTTTTGTGAGTGAGTCATGAAACTTTAGTACAAGTAATGAAATACATGTTTTGTGGAAAGAATAAAGAAAACTATTTTTTTAACATAAGCCATATTTAATTGATTTAATGTTGAAATCATAACATGAAATGGTTATCAAACACATGTGTAAAATTATTGAGATGGTTTTTTGGTGAATTATATTCTGAGTAGTATCATATATCTCTAAAAAAAATTCTGATATAATTTACGGAAAAAATAATTTAGATTCTTACAAAGATAAAATATTTTTTATGATTATTATTTTACTCACTATGATATCATTAAATTATTCTATTTTTATTTTTAAAAGTTCATTATTATGGAAAAATATTCATGTATCATTTTCAAAAATGTGACATTGCAGGGGAGTGAAAAATATCAGTTGTGGTGGTGTGTCTTGTAGTGATTCAATATTCATTTCCACCATTAAACCACTTTGTTTTAATAAATTTTTATTGAAAATTCCAAGTATAGTAAACATTTTCAAATAAAATATTATATAAATATATAAATTTTTATCACATTTTAAAATGTAGATTTAACTTGTTTTGGTGTTAACCTTATAGGAGGAGGTAATTTGTTGATCCCATGATAGAATTAAAGAATAAAATGACAAACTACACAAGGTAAAAAGAACATATGTGGACAAAAATAGACATTGTAGATAATTTATAAAAATAATTGGGTAGAAATTAGTTGGGTTAATGGAAAATCCATTTAGGATACATTACAGTATAAGAACATGGACTATAATTCTTCATTTTTTAAGCCCAAAATGCTTTATCTTAGGGGAGAGTATTGAATAATAATTTTCTCATGGTCACATATATAATTCATCCATATCTCATGTTGTACGACTCCAAATGATTACAAATTGTTTTGATGAGAAATTCCAGAAGTGATTTTTTTTAATATGTCCAAAAATCGAGGTAAGAATGTCTAGTCTCCCAAATACATGTGGCAAGTGGGTTTTGGAATTTAGGTTTGGAAAAAATAAATTCACATTGACTCTAAATGATCACCATGCACACCCAATTTTTAAACCTGACATAGTGGAAAATATCTACTACTTTAGTTACCCATATGGTACTTCAATTCATAATAGAAGTTTTGGAGGCCCTTATCCCCTTATAGGGTTCTATGGTGAAGAATAAGGTCTACCAAATACTGCTACTTCTCTCATAATTGATCGAAATGGTGGATGGTCGTTTTGACGGAGCTATAGAAACATGGAGATGGAGTTATAGAACATGTTCTTCTAATGGGTTGGTGTAATCATTCTAGGGAAAATTTCATTTATGTTTTATCATAACATGTTTCCCTATAAAATTATTTTTTGGTATAATCAAGGGAAATAATTTTCTTTTAAATACCAAATGGGATGTTTTTTATTGTGGGAATCATGGATTATTCTTATTAGAAAACCAAAGATTCCATTTTCTAAAAAAAATACACAAAATTTTAGTATTAATTGGTATCCATCACTCTGTTATTGAGGTCCAAACCTTGAAAACATGATTTTTTTCAAGGTTTTTTTTATTTTTTCATAATTTTATGAGGAAAGAGGGAAATCAAGATTTGATTTTCCCCTACTAAATGATGTCATTAAACCATGTGTATTTTTCAGAACAATCAACTAGAAATGTTTTGTGGTGAACTTCAAATGACATCATTTTCTCAATACTATAAAAGGAACATAATTTTTTTCATCTAATAATCAATTTAAATTTAGTTATTTTATTTTAAATCAACAATCAAGATCTCCTTGTTTTCAGTTATGTTTATGAAAACCATTTTGGGAATACAAAATCAAAACTGATCAAAGCTCCTCAAGAAATGACCTATGGTCTTACCTAGAGTATAAATAAAATTTAGAAACAAAATTAATTTAATGTTTCATGAAAACAATGTCAAAATATGGTAATGAGATGTCACACATTAAATATTGATATGTGGAGTATGATGTGATGAACCAAAGTATCTTCTTCCTCATTCTTGGTAATAGTTCTTACATTATAGATCTGAAAACATATTTTATTCCCCTAGTGCACTTCCCACATAGAATTTTGATAATACATCATTATCACATTCAAAATTCTTATAATAACCATGAGAAAACAAAGAATTTGAAGTGTATTATTCTCATAAAAGATCCATTTTTGTGAGGGAGCCCCACCATTAATAATTTCACTCAAATATAAGCACTAATGATTAGATATTTTTCTCTTCTTAATCCAATTAAAAAGTTATGGAACTCCAAATAATGATTTTAGGGTTTCTTTCACCCGGTACTCTAGCACCCAAAATTTCATATTGGAAAATATACAAATCCATATCTTTTCACTTTTAGAATCACATTCAACCTTACCATGAGGATTCATAGATGAAGAATCAATAAAAATATTTACCTTTTTGGGGGTATAGTCTAAATATAAATTTAATAACTATAGGTATTCAATGCAACTTCATTGCTAAGGGTTCAAATCCTACTATGATGGGAAAATATATTAAAATATTTTATAATATCTATAAACTATAAACCTCCAACCCATAAGATAATTAATAAAAAAAATTAGATAGTGCATTACAGATATTTGATCAATGTCATGTTTTAGATAATTGGGTTCTTTTATCCTCAACTACAAAGGCCCAAAAGGAACAACATTCCCTCCCTGCATTATAACATCTATAAACTAGATGTGTGATGCATAAAAATATACATTATAATACCTACAAGTTAGGGTAGTATAAAAATTAGTTTTATGGTTTTTCACCTCTGAGACTCAAAAAATACAACCTTTCAAGAATAAGAACATGCAAACCTTATCCCCTTCTCAGGCAAGTCTGCCAAAGGTGCAGCAAAGTGAGAAAGTTAGTGAAAACAATTCTTGTAGTATCAAACATTATAAGATACATATGTCAATAAATTCTTGGGCCAATCCCGATAAAAAATAACTTTATTCTTCTCTAGGTCAATATACTCACTCTCCACTGAGATGATATTCCCCAAAAACTGCATCTCATCCAACCAAAAATGACACTTACTGATAGTTTCATAATAAATTGGATCCCTAAACATTCCCAAAAGGACCCTAAAACACTAATTTTGTTGCTAATATCTTAAATGAAATCAACAACAACCAAATCCAACTGAAGGTGGAATACCAAGGTCATTTTCTTCATAAAAATTGTTGGCACATTTTTTATGAAAAACAATATAACTAAGTTCTCATACAAACCATAACTAATTATAGAAGTAGTAAGAGGTATGATAGATATTTTCTCCCTAATAAGGTGATATCCCATCATCAAATAATCATTGGAAAACATCTAGGATTGTGTCATATAGCTAAAAAATTCTTCGATCATTGGAATAAGGTAGTAGTTCATTACCCTCAATTAATAATTCTTCCAATAATTGATAAATAACCATATGAAAAAATTATCTTTTTAGTTAATATTGAATGGATAATACGATAGGGAGGTACTCACCATGATGATCTATAAGGATTCGAACTCCACTTTTGGAATCTTATTTTCCAATAGCAATTCAAGAGCCATCTATTTATGGAAGAATAAAAACATGCTTTATAAATGGAATATGAAAAATAGTGAAAATTATTCCCCTATCCGGTAGTTGTCCTAAATATTCTTCTGAAAACACATATTATAATTGATCCATAGTAAGAGTAGATTCATCCTCTAGAAACTGTATCTCATATAATTACAAACCATTCACCTGAGTGCTCACCTAACCCAATTTCATGAAATCTAGCCCAAGAAAACTTTCCTGAATGCCCCATTCCATTATAATTATAAGCTGATGTCTATCTTGAGATTTGAAAATACTAGTATATCCTAGTAGTCAACATATTCTCAATGTGGAAGATGATATTCTATGATGATGACCATGTAAAAACTAATCATCTCTATTTTAAAGAGATCTCCTATAAAATGATAACCTCTAATTTCCAATGAAGAATCCAAACAATGATCGATACCCTCTAATTAATCTCCCAATGTAGTGGTGATAGTAATTACTCCGTAAATTTAATCCATGGATACAAAAAATAATTCTAAAATCGAAGACGATATAAAATAGTGAAAGTCCCCTATATCAAACAAATAACAGGACAATGTGAAATGTAACAAGACCATTCCTTGGATATAGACATTATGAAATCATTTTTTTATTAGACTAGACCGAATGACATGTAACTTTCAGGAGTTTTGAACCTAAGATCTAGCTTGAATTCCAAACCCTATAATACCATTCACGGGATATTACTCCTTACCATATGCTCCATGAAATTTTCCTCTCCTTGAATGGATATAAGAACACAAAATACCCACCTTCCATAAAAAACCGACCATAGAAACATCCATTAGACTAGATCATCAATCACTCATCATATACAAAACCATGATGTAGAACCTTTGAAGGAATCCCATCCTTTCTCATGATTTACACTTTTTGACTTCCAAATCACACTGTGGAAAAATATATCCTCATTGATGACACTAGTGACATTGTGGTGAACTATTGTAGTAGACACCGTCTATGCTACTAAATTAAAAAATCCTATCACAATGATGTTTTTTATTTAATTGATAACCCACTATTGTTCCATGAAGAAGCTTTCTTCATGTTACATTACAAACAATTAGTTTCCTCTCATAGATATATTCATGGTTCACCACTATAGAAAAGGTTGTCTCCTAGATCAAATTCACCTAAAAATGGATTTTATACCACAAAATACCATTGGAATGCCTCACTAGAGCTACCTCATCATTGATTATAATATGGTAGAATCAGAACAAAACTATTTATCCATCATCATTCTTCATAAGTGACATACATCCCAATATTAGGTATAATAACTCACTTTTCCTTTTATACCATAGTCTATCTTGGAATAAATTTTCAAGTAACGGGTCTTAATGTCATTCTATTACATTCCCAAGTGTTTCGAAAACTATAATAAGATGTCCCACCATTAATTTTCTGACCCCCACCTCATGAAAAATACAATGTTCACCGTCGTTTTATGAGGATTATCGATATTATCAAATATAATTTGAATATAAATGATATGAAACATGGATACCTAGAGGGAACCATCCCCTATAAAAATGGTGTATTATAGTGTTTAATGACCATGTTCATCTTGTAAATATATAGAACATTGTTCAATTTCTCCAATTCCATCTCTTATACTTCTCACTGTAAGATCAGTTAAAGATGATCGCTTGTTACTACCCCCATATCTATAGGTAGACCTAGCATGGAACTCTAAGGGGTTTGGTCATCTACGCCCTCTTAGTTCTCAACCAACATCCAAAATTGTGAAATTATTCTACAATTAAAACATTCATCAATGATTAACAAAAAAGTATTACTTATTAAAAAAAACAGACGAGGGTAAGTAGTAAAAAGTCATCACACCCTCTAAGTCCATACATTACATAAAAAAAATATTCACCTTTGATCTTTCAAAATATCCATCTACCTACACATTGGTAAATACATAAAAAGTTATTTTCAAATCATTTATCCATTTTTTTCTTCTACTGTTCTCAAATTTTATATTAAAAACATTAGAAGTTTCTAATCCAAGCCATGTTCATATAGAGTTTTTACCGCATGTTATAAGGGAAAAATGTTATAAGTTCTGATTGGATGCCAATATAACTACAAAAAATCAAAATTTAAATAATTTAAGTAATCAAAAGAGAATATTTTACCCATTTAAATAATAATATAAATATAATTCCACCTTTAATTTACAATAAAACCAAATATAATTTTTTACAGACACATTAAATAACCAGACATTACTCCATTACAGTATATATAATAATAATGAAACATAGTAATATAATAAATATGTATATTCCTAAATTATAAATGAAATAATTACTCTTCCCATAATAGTATTAGAGAGAAAATATATTAAATCAATAACATAACACCCATGTGGACCACCATTGGTGGCAATCAGTCAACCCAAAATGAAAAAAGAAATAACAATAATCCTAACCTTGGTGCACTAAATTTTTACTCATATGTGGGATAGATACTCCCTAAAATGATCTCATTACCAAACAAAAACATATCATTTTCTATTATCTTCCATCCCTAAATATGGGGAAAATGAAAAGAGTCTTTGATACTCTTTTATAATGACCCACCTTGAGAACCCCTAAATTGTTGTTTCAAGCCAGTGTGTCACATGGCCACAAGTGATCCTACCCATATGCTAGTGGCTTCCAAATAATGGTTAGGGAATATGAGGTTACCATTGGAATAGTATTCCCTTATAACCATAGTGTGAAACATTGATACAAGTAAATGTCATATCATCTTGTGATAGAAAAGTAAATAAAGTAAGGAATAGATTTTGTAACAGATAAAAAATAACCCATAATTTAAAATTATTTGTACACCCTTAAATTTTTCATACATATCATAATTATTTAAAAAGGACACAATATGAAATATGAAACAAAATAGGGAAATCTATCAAGACACCGAAGAGGTTATAGTAATATCATAGATAGCACCACTAAGATTCATCCCATCCCAATCAAGCATCTTATATGTGGATCTCTCACTTATCTGACCTAGGATCCATGATGTCCACATGTGTACTAACTGGTGGCCCAATAAAGGGGTGAGTATGACTCAGTAGGTCACAACCAACAGTTTCAAAAAGTATACTTAGTTTCAATATAAATTATGTATGTATTTATATGTATCAAATTAGGCATATAATCTAATTAAATAAATGAACAATTCGTGATCATCAGGATCTATGATGAAACACGGTAAAAAATACCTGATTCAAATAGTATAATCATCCGAAGTCATCGTCGAACTGTTTTCCATTTACTTAAGGCCTCATACATACGAGAAATACCATATAGGGTTGAGTATATATATACCCAGTAAGATTCCCCAAAACCTAAAGGGGTGGCGGTGTAACACCCCAAGATTTCATGAGATATATTTTTAATTTCGTTGATGTCTTCTATTATACACTACACCAATATTAGCTTGTACTATACGCAACAATGTATTAGCATTCAGTATACACAACACTATTCTTGGCATGTGTTACACACAATTTCAAGTTCATTTTTGTGGGAATTATTCTACGCAACATTAAGTATAGATTTTTTTAATGTATAAATGAAATATGTTTTGATTATGTTATATGAAACACCAAAAGGATATTCCACTACACGCAACTCTGACTTGGATTGCATCACACGCAATCGCGACCTTCCTCGATAGCTTGCGTAATACGCAATACTGTGTTTCACTAAACAACGATATATTGTTATAATATTATTATCGACTAGAAATTATAAATATTATTGACTAAATTTTTAATTTTATAACATTATTATCTATCTTGCATATTTTCTAGAACATGGTATGAGAACTAAATAATTTTTTCGGGTAAAATAAGTATTTTTCAAAAAAGGCAGTTTTGTCGCCTTTTGATGGCGCACCAACTTGAAATCTAGTTTTTGACATGTTTATAAGTTCAATTTGACAAAATAAAATTCTTACTTGGAATTAGTATATAAAAATATAATTTAGAAAAAAAAATTCATATTATTCTAATAACTTTCTATTTTTATGAATAGTAAAAACACGCTTTATTTTAATTAAAAACAACTTTATTCGTCACAATAATCTATAAGGATAGATTATTATTTTAATTGGTTTAAATGTGTCATTAGAATATATTTTTACCATTTTATCCAATGTTGGTCAGTGGAATTAATTTCACTTTGAATTTGGACATAAACAAATGTCGATCTTTTGATAGTTATTGTTTCGTAAAAACACGCTATTTATTTTGATAACGGTAGTTAATTTTAAAATTAATTAATTTTACTTATATGGTTTGAATTTGAAAAAATAGACATCATTTTTTAATTCATAATATCAAATATATCATAGGCTGAGTTTTTGGTATTTTTCTGAAAAACGTCAATATTTGATGAATAGTGAAACCACATAGTGGTAGTTAAAAAACTGACGCTTTCATTTAAATGAAATTTTACCACTTCTGTGAATTTAATTTCAAAAATCCAACATACATGGTTGTTAACATGAAGGAAAATTTGGTTCAATAAGATGAAAATAATATTTGGTGAATAGTAGATTTTGACTTTTATTTACTGCGGTTAAAGGTAAATAGGGTAATTCAAGGTTAAAAGAATATTTTAATATTTCAAAATTACCTTAATACATGTCCTAACCTTATTTGATGAGTATTGGCCGACCATGGCCATCCTTGAGTCAATTTCAGGACCCCATTGAGCCACTTGGTAGTTATAATGACAATTTGAATTAATTAATTTAATGTAATGAAAAAATTGACATTAACAAAAATCCATTAGTTATTAATTTTTATAAGGAATTATATAAATTATCTTTTCAACTATAAATATTCATTGGAAAGATAAAAAGATTTAATAAATTTTGGTATTTGTTTTATAATTTTTAGACATCAAATAAATTATGTTATTTATGACACAATAATGATGCAGTATTTACCTCATTAATAAATGATTTCAATAAATAAGATTATAATGATTAAAATATTATCCAAAACATGTACAATTCTTATTGGATGATTTTATTTCGACCATGATTCATCTTATATTAATCGTTAATTATTTTTGGACCATTTGAAACCGATGATAAGTTTATAATAAAATAATATTTTCACACTTTCCAAAAGAGCCCATTCTACGCCTTCTAAAAGGACACCATTTCTATCCAATTACTCACACCTCTCAAGCCATTTGTATCTTCCGACCTCTGCTAAATTAAGATCCCTACATCCCTCTCCTCCCCCTAGAATCCTTACCATAGGCATAAGGCACTTCAAGAAGTCCTTTTGGTTAAACCAACGGAAGTTACCCAAATTAAAGGTAATTGTTTCTCTTAAATTGTTTTCTTTAATTGTACTTCTCCAACCCCTAAACTCTTTCTAATCCTTTATTTTGTAACAACGCCAGTATCCTAAATATACTAGGATGTTGTTTTGATAAGTATTCTAACTACACTTAAACACACCTCCATCTAATGGATGAAGAACATAATGTTTCTGTGGATGAAAAACTAACGTCTCACGAAATGATGATAGTTCGATTTTCTTCTACCGCCTCTAATGGTGGAAATTATGATGGAACTATATTTATATATGTTATATATTATGTTTATGATTTACTTATGCTTATTTACTTCCCAATTATCTCATGCCATTATGGTTTCTAATGTGGGTAGATACGATAATCTCATTTGAGGAAGTGCGGACTACCTCCCCCTCAAAGTGATGTGATTCGTTAATGCCTTATGTGGGATGTATAAAGGATGTATTTAATGATATTATATATGATATTATACTGGAATTATAATATACCTATATATCATTATGTTTTAATTACATTAAAATAAGAAATAGAAATGAAAGTAGCGTTAATGCGTACGTTCGGATTACCTTCTCCAGGAACGGCGCATTTCATTTATTAACTACATATGTTATGTACTATTATAAATACATGTATATTCTAGATATATATGATATATATGATATATAAATCATTAATATAATTCTTGATATAATGAACCTTTGGACACATGAACAACATGTAATTATAAGAAGTCAATTTTGTACTCAAGTACCAAATATCGACAAAACGAACGTTATTAACTTAAATGGTTAAATAATATTAATAACATGGTAATAAGTGATATAAAATTAATAATAAACTTGAAAAAGGTTCTTAATCAAGAAGAAATTAACTTTTCTTTATTATTTAGGATATTATAGAATGATCGAGTCAAGTCGGACACGAGGTAAGGGAACTTCTAAAACCAATTTACGTTCCTTGGGTTGATCTTCTCTTTCTTGTTTATGTCGTTCATTGATTATGTCAGAAATTAATTTTTATAACTTATCATGTATTTATACTTTCTTTATGTGACCTTATATTGAATACACATAAGTTATATATTTTATTTACAAAAATATCTTTGTAAGGGATAACCTTTCCAATCTCGTTTTTATCCGAGATTGTTTATTCATAAGTATTTACTGGGGTCATATCTATCATCCTTGTCCCTATTTTATAAAAATGGTTTCATTTATGTCTAAATTCATTTTTACCTATTTTTGACTTTTACCACATGTTATTGAAGGAATCTTTATTGTGTTTACCATATGAAGAACTTTTTGACTTTTCCAGAAAAAGTATGAGGAGAATGTTTTTTTGACTTATATGGAGTGAATGGATTTTTTATGGTTTCATAACAACTTCATTCAATGAATCTTCCTCTAAAAAATTTCATGATTGTTTTCAACAATATCCTTTTCTTTCAAAATTGAATGTAATTTTGTGAAAAGAATATAATTTTGAAGAAGAAAGGATATTTTCCTCAAGAATTGATTTCAAAAGTTTTATCAAAACCATTATCCATCTAAGATAACATTATCTCATATGTTTTTTGTTTCAAGTATAAGGTCTCTATGATTTACATGGTTTCACTTTTCATATGATGAAATGATATCCATTTGTTTTATATGGATTATGTTATGATGGGATGATGTTTATAAAACCCATTTTATTCTTTGGGTTATAATGAATGATTTATATATATTTGGTGGCACAAGTAAGAATGAATTCGTTATGAGATGGGTGGTACATATATCTCCCTCCAATGCATTGGGTAAAAATTTATATCTCATGAGATAGACATGGATGGAATGGTAATTTAATCCAGTTCAGGGATACAGGACTAGAAATAGCAGTGAACTCGATTCAAAAGGGTACTTTGTCCACTAAGATTGTCTTAGCAGAAATACCTTGGCTATTATGGAAATCATATCATGTGCTTAATGGTTTTACACAATTACATTTTTTATTCCCATGCTATTTTATCATGATTGATGTTCCATTAAGATATATACCTTACGTACTTCAATGATTTATGTCATTGCTCAAGATTTTGAGGTTTAGATTTTATGTTCATGTTTTTGCATTCAAATGTTTATCGTTTTTTTTATGTTCTCTATGTTTACACTTACTGAGCATTTGATCTCACCCTTTTTATGTTTTATTTTCCGTAGGATATAAATAAATGTTTTAGGTATGAAAAAAAGGGGAAGATATTTATGGGAGATGTTGAAGATCATTCACTATGATTAGAAGATTATGTTCCATGTTTCCAAAGACCCTAAACTATTACGGTCCTTTGGTGACTGTTTTTGTTAGGTATTATGTATTCCGCAAAAGTAATGTAATATCTATATACATCAAGTTTTGGGTCTCTATAGTTAGTATAAGAGGAAAGGTTTAGTTAACCTTTGGAAACTATGATGCAAAAACTTTAGTGAAATCCCTAGAGATATTTCTAATGTATATCTAGGGTTGTACATAAGGTTAAGTATAAGTATAGGTTATAGTTATAGAATTACGGTAAAGATATTATAATTAAACCTATGATTTTGGATATTGAAGGTACCCCCCCTTTATTCTGTTGTTTTCCCTAACATTATATTTTCCTCTCCCACTATTCTTTTTTGGTTTTGGACGATGGTTGGAACCCGAAGGAACTATGTTGATCAATGTAATTGACAATGCAATGATTGTCCTCCTGAAAAAACCATTGTTATGGGAGATGGAGTGAAAAATATTATTGCTATACATACACAAGCTATGAATCATTCTGGACTTCCAATTGAGAAGAGAAGCAAACAATATTATATTGAGTCCTTCATGAGGCAACATCCACCTTCTTTCAGTGGGTCTTCTGATCCACTTGTGGCTAAAAAATGGATCAGTACCATTGAAAATATCTTTTCCATACTTCGCTGTTCGGAACATGAAAAATTCATTCTGACTATTTACCTTTTAGAAGGTGAAGCAGATGAATGGTGGAATCTAATTAATAATACGAGTCCCAGAGATGAAATTGAATATATAGAATGGGATGAGTTCAGGAACATATTTTTTCAATAAGTACATCCATCGTATTCTTCCAACAAAGATGGAAAAGGATTTCCCTGATCTTAAGAAAAAGGATGATGAATCTGTTGGTATATACGAAGCGAATTTTACAAGGCTTGCAATGTATTCATCTGGATTTATCATCCAACCTAAAAGTAATGTTGATCGATTCTTCATTGGCTTTAAACCAAGTCTTCAAAGGGAATTATCTATAAGAGACTTCAGTAGCTACCAATAAATTCTGTGTTGTACTATCAAGGTGGAAATGGAAGTTGGTGTTATATATCTATCTCATGGTTTTGACAAGAAATGAAAGATGGAGTTCAAGGGGAAATCTCAGAATAATGGTGAAAAAAATATGAATGTTTCTTTATGCTCAAAGTGTGGAAAGAAGCATGGTGGAGATTGTATTAAAGGGACTAGAAAATGTTTTATGTGTGGAAAAGAAGGTCATCGAGCAGCTGAGAGTCAAATTAATGGAAAAAGGGTTGCTAATGATGTGAATAAAGAAAAGACTATAGATAACACACCACCAACACATCAATGCTTCAAGTGCATGGAAATGGGGAATTATGCTAATCAATTCCCTAATCCAAGGGTTATTGATAATCAATATAAGAAACCTCTTAAGAAAAAGGATAAAGGGAAGTCACATGCGATCACTATTTGTGATGTTGAGTATGAAAAAGATTTTGTGGGATGAAGAAATTTTTATGTAATGGGATTTCATAATAGTGTTGTGGAATTTCATTTATGGCATTGTGGAATTTTCCAATATCAATGTATTGGTTTTCAATAATTATATGGTACCGGTAACCATGAAATGTGATTGAAATATTTTTTGAAAAGAAGTTGATATGCACATAATGAAGTGATAAAGAATAAATGAAATGAGTTCATGACTAATATAAGGACAAAGTTATATTATGGTCTAAGTATATATAAATTTTGGGATTTTGGTATGTGGAAAGTGTTAAATTTTGACAGCATTCATGTTTTCTCTAAGGGTCAATGGGTATTCATTTTTCAAGAGAATACATGATTAAGGTATTCACATGTCTGTAATTTTACCAACAACATATATCATATGATATATGGGGGATAAATGGTGGTATTCAATACTCGGCAGATGACATTTCTAGTAATTGTTTTCTTTATACTATGAGTGTGGACAGAAGTATTTCTGATAATCCTGAAGATTTGAATGGATTATGTTGGACATAAGTTATTATTGTTTTAGGCTAGAACTTTTTTTGATATTATTAATAGAATGTTATAATAATTTAGTTTTAGGAAAAGGAAAACCTTTAGGATGGGAGACAACCCGTCGTGTCGGACAAGGATGTGGGAATCTAACCCACAACTGAAGTATGACATGCATTTATCACCTACCACTGGCCTACAAGAAGTCCCTAGTTAGTAGAAACTAGTTTTATTAAGTGGTATGATAGATGAAGTATAATTCCATTTTTGGAATCATATACGATTAACCTCACCATAGATGGACTTATGTATATTTGATAACTTTTGATAACCTTTTGTTTGAAACATATGGAATGACCCATCATTCTATCACATGATCTGCTAACACATCACAAATGAAAAATTCAACTTCATTTCTTTAAGAGATGAAGTGGAAATTGTTCAAGGCACGAACAATGGTGAGATTATACCGAAATAAATAAGTATTTCTTCTAATTAAAATTCTTCAACTTTAGGGAAATGATCTTGGAAACCAAAAATTTTGTCCTAGTACTCTCATATCTGATAAATTAGATGGTCCCTTAGATCATCACAAATTTATGGCTTTGCTATTGTTGGATTTTTCATAGCCATGTTCTCTACCACTCTCCATTAGAACATGATGGTTAGATTTCTCTTCCATATCCATATTTTCACCTATATAATCTTATGTGGGAACCCAAGTGATGATTTACTTTGGGTATCAATTTTGTTTCTAAATTTCCTTTTTAAAATGATGATTTAGTATTCCTTTTTACGATGTGAGTTCCTATGAATGAAACATTCAAGTAGTAAATGATTTGTAATCCAGACGAATTTCAAGGAAGAAATTCATTTTAAGGGGGGTAGAATGTAGCACCCCAAGATTTTATGAGATATATTTTTAATTTCTTTGATGTCTTCTATTATAAACTATTCCATGATTAGCTTGTACTATACGTAACACTGTATTAGCTTACAGTATACGGAACACTATTCTTGGCTTGTGTTACACACAATAACAAGTTCATTTTGTGGGAATTATTCTTTGAAACATTAAGTATAGATATTGTTTAATGTATAAATGAAATAAGTTTTTATTATGTTATACTCAACACCAAAAATAGGTTCAACTACATGAATCCCTGACTTGTCTTGCATCACACACAGTCACGACCTTCCTCGATAGCGTGTGAAATACGCAATACCGGCTTTCACTAAACAATGATGTATTGTTATAATATTATTATGGACTAGCCGTTATGAATAGTATAAACTAAATTTTGAATTTTATAACATTATTATTCATCTTACATATTTTCTATAAAATTGTATGAGAACTAAATAAAGTTTTCGGGTAAGATAAGTATTTTTCAAAAAATGCAGTTTTGCAGAATTTTGATGGAGCACCAACATTAAATCCAATTTTTGACATATTTATAACATCAATTTGACAAAATTAAATTCTTCCTTGTAATGATGATGTAAAAATTTTATTTGGATAAATTTTTCATATTATTCTGATAACTTTCATATTTTAATGAATAGTAAAAACACGCTATATTTTAATTAAAAACGACTTTTATATTACAATAATTTATATTGTTATATTATATTTTTAATTGGTTTTATAGTTTAATTAGAATAGATTTTTACCATTTAATACAATTTTGGTCATTGGAATTAATTTCACTTTGAATTTGGACATAAACAAGTGTCGATCTTTTGATAGTAATTGTTTCTTAAATACACGCTATTTGTTTTGATAACGGGAATTAATTTTAAAATTAATTAATTCCACTTATATGTTTTCAATTTGGACAAACAGACATAATTTTTGAATTCGGAATATCAAATATATCTTACCCTGCATTTTTGGTATTTTTCTGAAAAACATCAATATTTGATGAATAGTGAAACCACTTAGTGGTTGTTAAAAAACTGACTCATTCATTTAAATGAAATTTTACCACTTCTGTGAATTGAATTTTTAAAACTCCGACATACATGGATGTTATCAATAAGTTAAATGTGGTTCAATAAGATTAAAATAATTTTTGGTGAATAGTAACTTTTGACTTTTATTACTGTGGTAAAAGGTAAATAGGGTAATTCAAGGTTAAAAGAATATTATAATAATTCAAAATTACCTTAAAACTTTTCCTAAATTTATTTCATGAGTAGTGGATGACCATGGTCATCCTTGGGTCAATTTTAGGACCCCATTGAGCCACTTGGTAGTAATAATGACAATTTGGATTAATTAATTTAATGTAAAGACAAAATTGGCATTAACAAAAATCTTTTAGTAATTATTTTTATATGGGGTTATATAAATTATTATATCTACTATAAATATAAATTGGAAAGATAATACGATTTCTAACATGGTGGTATTTTTTTATAATTTTTAGACATCAAATGAATAAACTTATTTTTGACACAATAATGATGCAGTATTTACCTCATTAATAAATGATTTAAATAAATAAGATTATAATGATTAAAATATTATCTAAAACATGTCCAATTTTTATTGGATGATTTTATTTCGACGATTAGTAATATTTTATTCATCTTTAATGATTTTTTGACCTTTTGAAACCGAAGATATGTTTATAATAAAATAATATTTTCACACCTTTCAAAAGAGCCCCTCCTCCCCCTTATAAAAGGAGACCATTTCTATCCAATTACTCACACCTCTCATGCCATTTTTCTCGTCCATACTCTACCCAATTAATCTCCCTACATCCCTCTACTCCTTCTAGAATCCTTACCTTAGGCAGAAGAAACATCAAGAAGTCCTTTTGGTTCAAACCAAAGTAAGGTACCAAAATTAAAGGTAACGGTTTCTCTTAAATTGTTTTCTTTAATTCTACTTCTCCAACCACTAAAATCATATTAATCCTTTATTTTGTAACAAAAACAGTATCCCCAATATACAAGTATGTTGTTATGAGAATTATTTGAACTACACTTACACACACCTCCATCTAATGGGTGAAGAACATAATGTTTCTGTGCGTGGCAAACTAACGCCTCACGAAACGATGATTGTTCGATTTTCTCCTACCGCCTCTCATGGTGGCCATTATTTTGGCACAATATTTATATATGTTATATATTATTTTCATGATTTTATTATGTTTCTTTACTTCCCAATTATATCAAGCCATTATGGTTTCCATAGTGGGTAAATATGATAATCTCATTTGAGGAAGTGCGGACTACCGCCCCCTCAAAGTTATGTGATTCGTTAATTCCTTATGTGGGATGTATAAATTATAGAGTTAATGATATTATATATGATATTATACTGGAATTATAATATACATGTGTATCATTATTTTTTAATTCCATTAAAATAAGAAATATAAATGAAAGTAGTGTTCATGTGTACGAATGGCTAACCGTCCCCATGAAGGACGCATTTCATTTCTTACCTCCATATGTTATGTATATTATAAATACTTGTAAATGATGGATATATATGATATTTATTATATATAAATCATGAATATAATTCTGGATTTAATGAACTTTTGACCACATGAACAACATGTAATTATAAGAAGTCCAGTTTTGACTCAAGTACCAAATATTGACAAAATGAACGTTATTAACATAAATGGTTACATAATGTTTATAACATGGTAATAAGTGATATAAAAGGAATGTTAAACATAAAAAAGGTTCTTAAACAAGTGGAAATTAACTTTGGTTTATTATTCAGGAGATTAAATAATGATCGAGTCAAGTCATACACGTGGTAAGGGAACTTCTTATACCAATTTACGTTCTTTGGGTTGATCTTCTCTTTCTTGTTTATGTCATTCTTTGATTATGTGTGTAACATCTCATGTAAGTAATGAATAATAGATATTTTTATCTATGTATATTAATGATTAAGATAGTGTTTTAGAGGCTTAAAATGAAAATAAATACAATCTTATGCATGGAATACACTAATATTCTTAAAAGATTGTTTTACTACCTTTTGATGGAAAACCCTTTTTAAATCTATCTTTTAACAATTTTATAAGCTATGTTTGTCAAAATAAACTTATTATTTATTATTAGGACATCAAAATTTACTTTTTGTGAATTTTTTGTATTTTTCCGAAAAAGTTCATTTTTTAATGAATAGTGAAAAATGTTGTATTTTAATTCAAAACCTCTTTTTAATCTAATTTATTTATATGATTAGATTATCTTTTGAATTGGTTTTGAAGTGAAATTAGAATATATTTTTACCATTTTATCCAATGTTGGTCATTGGAATCAATTTCACTTTGACATTGGACTTAAACTAGTGTCAATCTTTTAATACTTATTGTTTCATAAAAACACGCTATTTGTCATGACAGCGGGAATTAGTTATTAAATTAATTAATGCAACTTACATGTTTTGAATTTTGTAAAATAGACATCATTTTTGAATTCTGAATATCAAATATAGCTTAGGGTGAAGTTTTGGTATCTTTCTAAAAAACTTCAATTTTTGATGAATAGTGAAACCACTATGTGGTAGTTAAAGAAACTGATTTTTCATTTAAATGAAACTTTGCCACTTCTGTGATTTGATTTTCAAAAATCAGACATACATGGTTTTCATTAATAAGTAAAATGTGGTTCAAGGAGATTAAAATAATTTTTTGTTGAATAGTAACTTTTAAGTTCTTAATCGTGATTAGTGGTAATTAGTGTAGTTTAAGGTAAAAATAATGTTTTAATAATATGAGATGAGCTTGACACATGTCCTAACCTCATTGTATGTGTCATGTCCGACCAAGACAATTCATGGGTCAAATTGGGGACCCCATGGAGCCACTTTGGTTGGGAAATGACATAAATAACTTTTTATTTAATGTTAAAGTAAAAATGACACAAACAAGAAATGTTTTACTAAAACAATTTTTACATGGGGTTATACAAGTCAGATTTTTTATTATAAATATTAATTGTAAAGATAAAATTATTTCATACATCATAGTATTTTTTTATAATTTTTAGACTTTAAATAAATTAAATTATTTATGACATCAGGATGATGGAGTGATTACCTCATTAATAAAGGATTTAAATAAAATGAAATGATAATGTAAACTCAATGAACTAAACATGTCAAAAACCTATTTTTTTGGTGGATTTAGAACCCTTATCACCTTACCCTCGAATTATATCAATGTGGGACCTTTTTAATCCGAACCTCATTTTAAAATAAAGTAACATTTCTTTACTTTCCAAGAGTGCCCCTCCTCTCCTCTTATAAAAGGCCCCCACCTCTACCTCCTTACCCACACTCCCAAAGCCATTGGCTCGGCCAAACCCTATCCATTTTGTCTCTCCACATCCCTATCTTACTCCGTGAAGCCTCACTTTGGGCAGAAGTCTTCCCAAGGAAGCCTTTGAGCTCAAACCAAAGGGAGTTACCCGATTTTAAGGTAATGTCTTCACTTGAGTCCTTTTGTTTTATTTTGCTTCTCCAACCCCCTAAACTCTTTTTATTCATTTCTTTTGTAACAACTACAGTATCTTAAATACACTAGGATGTTTTAATAAGAGGTATTCGAGCTACACTTACACACACCTACATCTAATGGTTAATGGACATACTGTTTCCGTGGATGGTGAATTTATGCCTCCCAAAACGATGATTGTTCAACATTCTTTTAACACCTTCAAAGGTGGACATTAAGATGTCACTATATTTATATATGATATATAATATGTTTATGTTTATGTTTTCCTTAATCTTCTTTATTTATCATTTTGGGCATACCTTTATGGTTTCCATTATGGGTAAATGCGATATCTTCATTTAAGGAAGTGCAGACTATTGCCCCCTCAAAGTGATTTGATTCGTTAAATACCATATGTGGGACGTATAAAGGATGGAAGTATGATATTATATATGATATTATACTGGAATTATAATATACATTTATATCATTATGATTCCAATCTATAAAATATGAAATAGAAATGAAAGTAGTGTTCATGCGTACGTACGGCTTACCGTCTCCATGAACGGTGCATTTCATTTCTTACCTCTAAATGATTATGTAATATTATAAATGGATGAATGTACTGGATATATATGACATATATGATATCTACATCATTAATACCATTCTGGATATAATGGATACATGAACAACTTGTAATTATAAAGGGCTTATTTTTTACTCAAGTACCAATGATCGTTAAAAAGACCGTTATTAACTTAAATAATTACATAGTGTTCATAACATGGAAATAAGTGATATAAAAGGAATAATGAACTTGAAAAAGTTTCTTAAACAAGTAGAAATTAACTCAAGTTTATTATTTAGGATATTAAAGAACGACCGAGTCAAGTCGGACCTGAGGTATGGGACTTCGTCTCAATCTCCTTTCATTGAGGCATATTTTGTTTTATACACAACATTCTTTTATACGGTGTATAAACCCCTTTGACTTTTACGTTTATTCAAAAGGAATATTTTTTATATGAAGCGTTTACTAAACGACAAAAGGGAATGTTTTTGTCATACGTATGCGGTGACAACGACTTCTCCGCCGCCATGACCATTATTTGAGTTTCGGCTTCCTCTATAAGCCATACCTTTTTTTTAAAAGAAAAATAAATACCATGTTTTACTTTTCATTTATTTTGGTATTGAATTTTTTTTTCATAATGTTTTTATATCAATGTGTTGTATTGATATCTTGTGATTGAAAGGTGGAAATGTTATGTTTCCTTTATGCATGTTTTATGTGATACGATTATGTTGAGGTTCTTGGGAATTATTATGAAGACGGGTGGTTCCGTGATAAACTAAGGCTGGGTGAGCCCGATATAGCTCTCCAATGCATTGGGTAACGCGAAGGAGTGAAACGTTAAGGTTTATCTGAAGAGATTTAGGGAATATACTTTGATGGGTATTCCAAACGTAACCAAGAGGGTTACTCCCTACTTAAGAATGTTATGAATGTCTCAAGTTACCTTTATGTCTTATGATTTCTATGATTTATTAATGATTTGATGAGGTATGTTAAAGTGCTTATGTTTTATGGATAAAGTATGATTTCATTCTTATGTATATATGTACCCATGTTTCCTTTCCATATTTTTATATCCCTTACTGAGCTTTTTATTCTCATCCCAAGTTTTTTTGAAATGTTTTTCACAGGTCAAGGGAAAGGTACATGATATGATGATAGTGTCAAGGAAGTGTCAAGAAAGAATCCATGTTTTATTTTAAATATGTTTCCATTGATGGGAAAGAAGAATACTATCTTTATGTAACCACTTTGTTTATATGTGGAATGTAATTCAAGTTTTATGATCTAATTTTATAAAACTCTAAACCCGAAAAGATCCTCGATGTGTAATCTTGTAATAACTCAATATTAAGTAAGGTTTAAGGCTGGGGCCTTATAGTTGGTATCAGAGTGAGGTTTAGATAACTTTAGGAGTTAGAATTATATTAAATGATTATCCAAAAATATTTTTTTATGGTCAAATTGAAGTGATATAGTATTTGAAGATTACCATGTTGCTTCATCTAAGACATGTTTGTTCAGAATGGTTTTCCGTAGAGGAAACAGGGAAGCAGTGCTAGGAAGGCATACAGAAGGAAATAACCTTCCGAATCAGCATCCTGAGATGGTCGGAATTGGAACTGAGCAGTTTGTTGCAGTAATGGCGCAGTTGACTCAAACGATAAATGGTGTTGGTATCCATGCACGAGATCAGCCAGATCAACCAAATAGGAACATGTCAGTGGTGGAACATTTCATGAGGAAACATCCCCCATCATTCAGAGGATCATCTGACCCTGTGTTAGCTGAACGGTGGATTAAATCACTGGAGAATATTTTTGATGTCATGGGGTGTTCAGAAAATCAAAAGTTAAGTCATGTTATTTACCGTTTGGAGGGTGAGGCAGGTCAGTGGTGGTCTATGGTTAAAAATATCAGGGACGCCGATGAGATTGATGCTCTTGACTGGGATGAATTCAAATGTATGTTTCTGGAGAAGTATTTTCCTAAGGCTATTCGACTTAGGATGGAAAAGAAATTCTTGGAATTGAGGCAAGAGGAAGACTCAGTGGCTACCTATGAAGAAAGGTTCACTCGATTGGCAAGGTATGATCCAAATTTTATCCGAGACCTTGATAGTAAAATCAATCATTTTTACTCAGTATTAAATCCAAAATATCGAAGGGCATTAGCTTCTCGTGAGTTTAAAAGTTATGAAATGCTTGTTCGATGTTCTGAGAAGGTGGAAATGGAGTTTGACGATGATCAAGTGTTCTATAACAACCAACAGAAGAAGAGACCGAGGTGGCAGGAGAAAGGTAAGAATTTTTCAAAAAAGTTTGATGGTAAGAAATCTAAGTTTCCAGTTTGTGATAAATGTGGCAAAAGGCATGCTGGGGAATGTCTTCTGAATTCTAGAAAGTGCTACCGATGTGGTAAGATAGGACATAAGGCTCGTGATTGCACTGAAAAGGATCAAGGTGAAGGTAAGACCAAATTTGATTTACAGTTAGTGAAATGTTATAAGTGCAATGAGATGGGTCACTATGCAAACGAGTGTCCGACAAAGAGCTTGCGTGGTGGGAAGCAGTTAGACTACAAGCAGAAAGGCGTGGTGAAATCCTTTGCAACTACTTCAGTAGATGTCGGGCCACCAAATGAAGTTGTATTAGGTACTTTGTTTTTTCAGATTATGCCAGTGTGTTGTTTGATTCGGGGTCTACACATTCTTTCATCTCTGAAAACATTTCTAGTAAAATGGGAATACCATCTCAAGAAATGACTCCTGAACTTTTGGTAAAAACACCTGGGGGGAATGATGAGGCAAAAAGAATTTATAAGAATCTTCCTATCCTTATATGTGGAAAGAACCTACTTTCAAACCTTATTGTTCTACCTCTAGTAGAGTTTGATGTTATCCTGGGTATGGATTGGCTCTCTATTTACCATGCTAAGATTGACTGTAGAGCTAAAGAAGTTTCTTTTCAGAAAGACTTTCAGTTTGTGTACAAGAATGAACCCTTACTGTTGATAACTTATCAAGAGGCCAAGAATCTTGTAAAAGATGGAAATGAATGTTACCTTGCACACATCGTTGAAAATAAAGGAACTGTTTAGATTAATGATTTTCCAGTGGTAAATGAGTATCCTGATGTTTTTCCTGATGAGTTGCCTAGAATAATACCAGATCGAGAAGTGGAATTTACTGTTGACTTAGTTCCTGATACTAAGCCAATTTCAAAACCCCCTTATCGAATGGCTCAAATTGAACTTTTAGAGTTGAAGGAGCAATTGCAAGATTTATTAGAGAAAGGATTCATTCGACCTAGCACATCACCATGGGGTTCTCCTATTTTATTTGTTAAAAAGAAAGATGGTTCAATGAGCCTTTGTATTGATTATAGGTTCTTGAATAATATCACTGTTAAGAACAAATATCCTTTGCCTCATATCGATGATGTGTTTGATTAGATCCAGGGAGCTCAGTATTTTTCAAAGATTGACTTGAGATCGGGGTACCATCAGCTGAAGGTAAAGGAAGCAGACGTTCTGAAGACTGCGTTTCGTACAAGATACGGCCATTATGAATTTGTAGTAATGCCTTTTGGGCTAACCAATGCACATGTTTTATTCATGGACTTAATGAATAGAATTTTCCTTGAGTTCTTGGATAAGTTTGTGGTGGTTTTCATTGATGATATTTTGGTGTTTTCTAAAAGTAAAGACGAGCATGAAAGACATTTAAGGGTTATCTTGCAAACCTTAAAAAAAGAAATTGTATGGGAAGTTCAGCAAGTGTTAGTTTTGGTTGCAACAAATTTCTTTCCTTGGTCACATTGTTTCTAAATATGGGATAACTGTTGATCCTGTAAAAACAAAAGTTGTGGAAGACTGGCCAAGACCCACAAATGTAACTGAGATTCGTAGGTTCCTTGGTTTGGCAGGCTATTACCGAAGGTTTGTTAGAAATTTTTCACGGTTATCTAGTCCAATGACTAAGCTAACTCAGAAGGGTGTTAAGTTTATCTGGACAAAAGAATGTGATTATTGTTTTCAGGAACTGAAAAGAAGATTGGTGAATGCTCCGGTTTTGGCACTACCTTCCAGGAATGGTGAGTTTGTTATCTACAATGATGCTTCATTAAAAGGACTTGGTTGCGTCCTAATGCAGAATGATCAGGTAATTGCTTATACTTCACGACAGTTGAAAACTCATGAGGTAAATTACCCTACACATGATTTGGAATTAGCTTCTGTTGTTTTCGCTTTAAAAATTTGGAGACATCATTTATATGGAGTAAAGTGTGAAATATATACTGATCACAAAAGTTTAAAGTATATATTCACTCAGAAAGAGTTAAACATGAGACAGAGGAGATGGCAGGAATTAATCAAGGATTATGATTGTACAATTCATTACCATCCGAGAAAAACAAATAAAGTGGCTGATGCTTTGAGTCTAAAATGTAATGCTTCATTAACAATGTTGTGTTTGGAACGTGATCCTTTGGTTAAGGATTTGATGATCTTTGGCATAGAATTTTTTGGCGCAGTATGTTCTTCTGTTTTGTTTCAGGTATCAGTGAGATCATCTCTATCAGATAGAATCAAGAAACCACAGAAGCAAGACAGTGAGTTGCAGAAAAAGGTAGAGCTAGTTCAGAAAGGTAATTTGCCTACATTCAACATTGATAATGATTGTGTTTTGAGATTTGGGAAGAGATTGTGTGTGTCTTGTGATTCACAGTTTAAGAGAGATTTGTTATGTGAAGCTCATAGTTCTCCGTTTTCAGTTCATACTGGAAGTACTAAGATGTACAGAGATCTGCGGGAGTATTACTGGTGGGATGGAATGAAAAGAGATATTGCTGATTTTACTGTGAAGTGTTTGACATGTCAACAGGTTAAAGCAGAGCGGTAGTTACCGAAAGGGATGCATAAGCCTTTACCAGTTCCAGAGTGGAAATGGGAGAATATATCCATGGACTTTGTTTTGGGATTACCAAAGACATCTCGAGGTAATAATGCAATCTGGGTTATTGTTGATCACTTGACTAAAACTGCTCATTTCCTTGCTATACGAGATACTCTTTCCCTAGATCAACTTTCCCGTTTGTATCTTAAAGAGATAGTCAGGTTATATGGAGTTCCTATCTCCATTGTATCTGACCGTGATCCCAGGTTCACTTCTAACTTTTTAAAAGGCCTTCAGAAGTCATTGGGTAGTGAATTAAATTTTAGTACAGATTTTCATCATCAATCAAATGGGCAGTTAGAACGAACAATTCAGACCTTGGAGGATATGCTACGAGCTTGTTCGATGGATTATCAGGGAAGTTGGGACCAACATCTTTCTTTGGTTGAATTTTCATATAATAATAGTTTTCATTCTAGTATACAGATGGCACCATTTCAGGCATTATATGGGAAGCGATGTCGAACTCAAGCTTTCTAGGATGAAGTGGGTGAAAGGAATTTGATGGGACTTGAATTGGTAGAAGAGTTGGCCGAAAAAGTTTAGCTGATACAGAAACACATGCGAACAGCTCAGAGTAGGCAAAAGAGTTATGCGGACAACAGGAGGAAGGATCTCTCTTTTGAGGTAGGTGATCATGTTTTTCTCAAAGTATCACCATGGAAAAGTGTGATGCGATTTGGTAAGAAAGGAAAGCTGAGTCCAAGGTTAATTGGACCATATGAAATTCTGGAGAGAGTTGGATTTGTTGCTTACCGAGTGGCTTTACCTCCGAGTTTATCTTAGGTACACAATGTTTTTCACATTTCGATGTTGAGTAAGTATATGCCAGATCCATCTCATGTTTTGAGTCCAGAGGTAGTTTAGCTGGAAGAGAACCTATCTTATGAGGAACAACCGGTCCAGATTCTTGACCACAAGGAGCAAGTGTTACGGAATAAGGTGATTAATCAGGTAAAGTTTTTGTGGAAAAACCACATGATGGAATAGGAAACATGGGAATCTGAAAATGCAATGAGGGATAAGTACCCCCATTTATTCGATAAGTAAATAAATTGCGGGGACACAATTTTATAAAGGGAGGAAGGATGTAACATCCCAAGTAAGTAATGAATAATAGATATTTTTATCTATTTCTATTAATTATTAAGATACTGTTTTAGAGGCTTAAAATGAAAATAAATACAATCTTATGCATGGAATACACTAATATTCTTAAAAGATTATTTTACTGCCTTTTTATGGAAAACCCTTTTTAAATCTATCTTTTAACAATTTTATAAGCTATGTTTTTCAAAATAAACTTATTATTTATGATTGGGACATCAAAATTTACTTTGTGTGATTTTTTGGTATTTTTCCGATAAAGTTCATTTTTTAATGAATAGTGAAAACTGTTGTATTTTAATTCAAAACCTCTTTTTAATCTAATTTATTTATATGATTAGATTATATATTGAATTGGTTTTGAAGTGAAATTAGAATATATTTTTACCATTTTATCCAATGGTGGTCATTGGAATCAATTTCACTTTGAAATTGGACTTAAACTAGTGTCAATCTTTTGATACTTATTGTTTCATAAAAACACGCTATTTGTCATGACAACGGGAATTAGTTATTAAATTAATTAATGAAACTTACATGTTTTGAATTTTTTAAAATATACATCATTTTTGAATTCGGAATATCAAATATATCTTATGGTGAAGTTTTGGTATCTTTCTGAAAAACTTCAATTTTTGATGAATAGTGAAACCACTAAGTGGTAGTTAAAGAAACTGATTTTTCGTTTAAATGAAACTTTGCCACTTCTGTGATTTGATTTTCAAAAATCCTACATACATGGTTGTCATTAAGATGTAAAATGTGGTTCAATGAGATTAAAATAATTTTTTGGTGAATAGTAACTTTTAAGTTCTTAATCGCGATTAGTGGTAATTAATGTTGTTTAAGGTAAAAATAATGTTTTAATAATATGAGATGAGCTTGAAACATGTCATACCCTCATTGGATGTGTAATGGCCGACCAAGACAATCCATGGGTCAACTTGAGGACCCCATGGAGTCACTTTGTTTGGGAAATGACATAAATAGCTTTTTATATAATGTTAAAGTAAAAATGACACAAACAAGAGATGTTTTACTAAAACAATTTTTACATGGGGTTATACAAGTCAGATTTTTTATTATAAGTAGTCATTGGAATGATAAAAATATTTCCTACATTATAGTATTTTTTTCTAATTTTTAGACTTTAGATAAATTAAATTATTCATGACATCATGATGATGCAGTGATTACCTCATTAATAAAGGATTTAAATAAAATGAAATGATAATGTAAAATCTATAAACTAGACATGTAAAAAACCTATTTTATGGGTGGATTTCGAACCCTTATCACCTTACCCTCGAATTATATAAATGTGGGACCTTTTGAATCCGAAAATCATTTTAAAATAAAGTAACATTTCTTTACTTTCCAAGAGTGCCCCTTCTCTCCTCTTATAAAAGGCCCCCACCTCTACCTCCTTACCCACACCCCCAAAGCCTTTGGCTCGGCCAAACCCTTTCCATTTTGTCTCTCCACATCCCTATATTACTCCTTGAATCCTCACATTGGGCAGAAGTCTTCCCAAGGAAGCCTTTGAGCTCAAACCAAAGGGAGTTACCCGATTTTAAGGTAATGTCTTTAGTTGAGTCCTTTTGTTTTATTTTTATTCTCCAAACCCCTAAACTATTTTTATTCATTTCTTTTGTAACAACTCCAGTATCTTTAATATACTAGGATTTTGTTATAAGAATGATTCGAGCTACACTTACACACAACTACATCTAATGGTTAAAGGACATACTGTTTCCGTGGATGGTGAATCTATGCCTCCCGAAACGATGATTGTTCAACATTCTTTTAACACCTTCAAAGGTGGAAATTAAGATGTAACTATATTTATATATGACATATAATATGTTTATGTTCTAATTAAGCTTCTGTATTTTTCATTTTGGGCATACCATTATGGTTTCCATTATGGGTAAACGCGATATCTTCATTTAAGGAAGTGCGGACTACCGCCCCCTCAAAGTGATTTGATTCGTTAAATACCATATGTGGGACGTATAAAGGATGGAACTATGATATTATATATGATATTATACTGGAATTATAATATACCTTTATATACTTATGATTCCATTCTATAAAATATGAAATAGAAATGAAAGTAGCGTTCATGCGTACGTACGGCTTGCCATCTCCATGAACGGTGCATTTCATTTCTTACCTCTAAATGATTATGTAATATTATAAATGCATGAATGTACTGGATATATATGACATATATGATATCTACATCATGAATACCATTCTGGATATAATGGATACATGAACAACTTGTAATTATAAAGGGCTTATTTTTGACTCAAGTACCAATGATCGTTAACACGACCGTTATTAACTTAAATAATTACATAGTGTTCATGACATGGAAATAAGTGATATAAAAGGAATAATGAACTTGAAAAAGGTTCTTAAACAAGTATAAATTAACTCAAGTTTATTATTCAAGAGATTAATGAATGACAAAGTCATGTCGGACTCAAGGTATGGGACTTCGTCTCAATCTCTTTTCATTGAGGCATATTTTGTTTTATACACAACCTTCTTTTATACGGTGTATAAACCCCTTTGAATTTTATGTTTATTCAAAAGGAATCTTTTTTATATGAAGCATTTACTAAAAAACAAAAGGGAATGTTTTTGTCATACGTATGTGGCGACAACGACTTCTCCGCCGCCGTGACCATTATTTGAGTTTCGGCTTATTCTACAAGCCATAACGTTTTTTTAAAAAGAAAAATAAATTCAATGTTTTAGTTTTCTTTTATTTTGGTATTGAAAATTGTTTTCATAATGTTTTTATATCAATGTGTTGTATTGATATATTGTGATTGAAAGGTGGAAATATTATGTTTCCTTTATGCTTGTTTCATGTGATACGATTATGTTGAGGTTCTTGGGAATTATTATGAAGACGGGTGGTTCCGTGATAAACTAAGGGCGGTGAGCCCGATATAGATCTCCAATGCATTGGGTAACGTGAAGGAGTGAAACGTTAAGGTTTCTCCGAAGAGATTTAGGGAATATACTGTGATGGGTATTCCAAACGTAACCAAGAGGGTTACTCCCTACGTAAGAATGCTATGAATGCCTCAAGTTACCTTTATGTATTATGATTTCTATGATTTATTCATGATTTTATGAGGTATATTAAAGTGCTTATGTTTTATGGGTAAAGTATGATTTCATTATTATGTATATATGTACCCATGTTTCCTTTCCATATTTTTATATCCCTTACTGAGCTTTTTATGCTCATCCCAAGTTTTTTTGAAATGTATTTCACAGGTCAAGGGAAAGGTACATGATATGATGATAGTGTCAATGAAGTGTCAAGAAAGAATCCATGTTTTATTTTAAATATGTTTCCATTTATGGGAAAGAAGAATACTATCTTTATGTAACCACTTTGTTTATATGTGGAATGTAATTCATGTTTTATGATCTAATTCTCTAAAACTCTAAACCTGAAAAGATCCTCAATGTGTAATCTTGTAATAAATCAAGATTAGGTAATGTTTAAGGATGGGGCCTTGTAATGTGAGAAATGAATTTTTATATATTATCATGTATTTATAAATTCTTTATGTGACCTTATAACGAATACACATAAGTTATCTATTTTATTTATAAAAATATCTTTGTAAGGGATAACTTTTCCAACCTTGTTTTTATCCGAGATTTTTTATTCATGAGTATTTACTAGGGTCATATTTATCATCCATGTCCTTATTTTCTAAAAATGGTTTCATTTATGTTTAAAGTCCTTTTTACTATTTTTGAATTTTACCACATGTTATGGAAGGAATCTTTCTTTTGCTTAATATATGTGGAACTTATTAAATATTCCGGAAAAATTACGAGGAGAATGTTTTTTTTTGAATTATATGGCGTGAATGGATTTTTTACGGTTTCATAATGAATTCTTTCAATACATCTTCCTCTACAAAATTTCATGATTATTTACAAAAAAATCCTTTTCTTTCAAAATTTCATCGTATTTTGTGAAAAGAAAATAATTTTGAATAAGAAAGGATATTTTCCTCATGAATTCATTTCAAATGTTTTATCAAAACCATTTTCCTTCTAAGATAACATTATCCCATATGTTTATGTTTCAAGTATAATGTCTCTATGATTTACATGGTTTCACTTTTCATATGATGAAATGATTTCCATTTGTTTTATATGGATTATGTTATGATGGGATGATGTTTATGAAACCCATTTTATTCTTTGGGTTATGATGAATGATTTATGTTTATTTTGTGGCACAAGTAAGAATGATTTCATTTTGAGATGGGTGGGACCTATATCTCCCTCCAATGCATTAGGTAAAGATTTATATCTCATGAGATAGACATGGATGGAATGGTAAGTTAATATTGTTCAGTGATATAGGGCTGGAACGAGGAGTGAACTCGATTTAGAAGGGGACTTTGTCCACTAAGATTGTCTTGGCAGAAATTCCTTGGCTACTATGGAAATCAAATCATGTGCTTAATGGTTTGCCACAATTACATGTTTCCTTTCCATACTATTTTATCATGGTTGATGTTCCATTATTAATTATTCGTTACGCACTTCCATGATTTATGTCTGTGGTCATGATTTTGATGTTTAGATTTTTTGTTCATGTTTTTGCATTCAAATGTTTATGGATTGTTTTATGTTCTCCATGTTTACCCATTCTGAGAATTTGAGCTCACCCTTTTTATGTTTTATTTTCCGTAAGATATAAATAAAGGTTTTAGGTAAGAAAACAAAAGGGGAAGATCTTTATGGGAGATGTTGAAGATCTTTCACCACTACTAGAAAAACAGGTATTTGTGACGGGTCATTTGCGACGGGATCCCGTCGCAAATGGCTTTTTGTGACGGGGTCCCGTCGCAAATGACTCGTTGCTGAAAACGGTGTCGCAATAACATTTTTTTGCGACGGGCCCGTCGCTAAAGCCCTTTTCCGCGACGGGGAGAATCCCCGTCGCAACTAGTACTCCGTATATTTGTAAAAAACTAGTTGCGACGGGCCCCATCGCAAAAACTATTTTTTAACAAATAAAAAAATAATAATACTATTTGCGACGGGAATAGTATCCCGTCGCAAATACTATAAAAAAAATAAAAAAAATAAATTGTTAATAAATTATTTTAATTAATATAATAATAATCCAATTATAATTCAAAAATAAAAAATAATAAAAAATTAATAAATGATTTTAATTAATATAATAATAGAATTATAATTCACACATAAAAATAATAAATTATTTTAATTAATATAATAATAATATAATTATAATTCAAAAATAAAAAATAATAGAATATTAATAAATATTTTATAATGAGACAGAAACTACGAATAGAAAAAAAAATCATATTTTGATTTTATAAATTTTATAACATAAATACAAACTCTAATCTGAAGGAGGGGGGAGGGGGGATCTGCAGATGGTGGTGGAGGAAACTCCATCCCTAAAGCATGAGTGAGTCGGCGCATGTACTCCATCTGCTCCTGATGCTGCTGCTGCCACCGACTCGTCTGCTCCTCGTACAGCTGCAGCTGGCGTCGACGCTCCTCCTCATGCTGCTGACGCATCTGCTCCTGCTCCTGTCGGAGACTCTCTATCAGTGCAGTCTGAGATCGCAACTGATCCTCATACTATGTAGCATAAGAAGATGCACGAGCTCCTCTCGAGCTGGACGCCGACATCGCAGAAATTCCATAATAATCTCTGGAAGTCAGTCGAGAGCTGATACCAACTACCCGGCCCTTCTCGAAGGCATACTGGGTGGCCTGCATCCATGCCGCCTCATCAAACTGACGGCCAGTGGTCTGATCTGATGACTCGGCCTGACTCTCAGGCTGGGCCTGTGACGCTGCGGCCTCATACGACTCCTGTAGTTGCAATTTAAAATTAAAATTGTGAATATATTATATACAGTTAATTTTTAAACTTGAAAACAAATAATACTAACCACGATGTGATGCTGACGATCACCTCTGAGCTCCGCAGTAGCAGGATCACTATACATCCTCTGATATACGTCGTACTCCGTAATATCGGGGTGCTCGACAGCCTATAAGAATAAAAAATAAATTGTTAATATTTATAGTTATATAAAATATTTATAAATAATGTACGTACCAGATGCTGTCTATGAGTACTGAAAGAATGACTCCCAACTCGATGAGTCACCTCTGGTCTCCCCCGATTCTGCCTCCCCACCGATGATCTCCTTTGAAAGGCACCACTCAACCAGTGCGCACATAATCCATCTCATACATGGGATGAAATGTACTCTGGTCGGTGTGCTCTACATGACTCATCAAAATCGGACACTCCTGCTTTCTTCATCGCAGCTTTTCTTAAATTGTGCAAAAACTGACGAAGGCGATCACGCATGGCCACCTCCCATGCCTCGTGGATGGCGTCACGCATGGTATCCTCGATCGGATACCATAAACCCTACAAATAAATCAAAATATCAAGTTAGAAACGAAATAATTTTCAAAATAAAAATTATTTATTTATGTACGTACCAACCAATGGCCGAACATGGCCTGCTGCACATCAATGGGAATCTGCTCCCATGTGGTCCACGGCTGAGAGAAATAGTTGCGCAAAATAGCGCTGCCCTGTCCGACTGCTATATGCGGAAAACTGTAAAAATAATAAACATTTATTATGTGAATAGATTAATGAAATCTTAGTCAAATCAACAGGTTATCACACAGGTTATCACACCTCCGTGTGCGTGGATCAAACCCAAGACGTGGACGTCGCTCGGGGACGGGGTCAGGAATCATCAATCGTGCAAGATCGTGCCCCCTCCGCATACTCCCTGGAGTGCCTGCAGGCTGAGGGTCATCTGGCAGCAACTCATCCGCATCGAAAGTCAGGTCAGCATCCGCCAACTCACGAAATGTGGCGTCGTCCATCTGAAACAGAAAATGTTAATGTTGTTAGCAAATAATTCATAATTACTATTATATATACATATATACATATTATGATTGTATATAAATACCATGGAATTCTATCAGTGTTCATCTTCATCATCATCTTCATATATGTCAATGTCATCTTCATATTCCTCCTCAACATCATCGATATCCATTCGAGTTACAGTTGCTTCATCTCTTACCATTTCAAATTCATATGTGACATCATTAACATCATCTTCATCACTGAATCTTAAATGTGGGGTGTCGTCATCGATACTCATGTCTCTTTGCAAAAAAGATTTATTTTGAGTACTCTCTTGAAAAACATCAATTCTTTGCACATCAGTGGAAGCACATTCACTTTGACTAAACTGATTGTCTCGAATTTTTATTTTTATTACACTCCACCAATCATTCAAGTCTCTTGATGTAGCACAGTACTTTGCGTAATAAACTTGATCTGCCTGTTGAGCCAATAATAATGGTTCATTTACTGTGAGAACACTTTTACATTTAATATCGATGATTCCATGAGTCGGATGAACACGCACTACTCTCTCTGTATTCAACCACCGACATTTGAACATGGTTATGTAATGTTGTCCGAGATAACAGAGTTCAATGATTTCATCAAGTATGCCATAAAAGTCAACTTTATTTTCTCGATGATGAGATCCTCTCAAGCTAACTCCATTGTTCATTGTTTTTTTCGATTCCCCATATGTATGTGTGTGGAATAGAAATCCATTCACCACATATGCATTATAAGTTTTAACAAGTTTGGAAGGTGGGTTGCTCAATACACACAGTCGTTTGTCAATTTTATCAGCATGTCGAGACACCTGAAAATTTGTGAAATAATTATCAATATAGTAAACTATACATTGAATGAGTTGCTAAAAGATAAAGAATTTATGTTACCAGTTTTTGAAACCACTGAGAGAAATTTTTCAGTCGACGTTCTTCGAGAGCAGCTGCCGTAATTTGTGGAATTTGTTTCTTGATATGATTATCATACAACCTATAAAAACCAAAGTTATTTACTGTAACAAAAATGATAGAATAAGTGATATAAACACTTACAGTACAACTGATGTCATCTCTTCACAGTTGAGCAGAACATACGTATGAGCTCTATGATGTTCATCATCTGAAAGCCAGCGTTCATAAACTCCACCAAAACCAAGATCTGACTGGTTGAAAACAGATAATTGATTGTCGATTTCATCAATATTCCTCTCGTTCCGTCCCATTCGGTTGTGTTTTGAAGGATACTCAGATTCAAAATAATGGGAGCAGAAAAAAGATATTTCCTCTTGCAAATAAGCTTCTGCAATAGATCCTTCAACAGATGCTTTGTTACGTACTTTTCTTTTCAATTTTTGCATGCATCTTTCAAATGGATACATCCATCGAAACTGTACTGGACCTCCACATTTGGCTTCATATGGAAAATGTAACATCAAATGTTCCATTGAGTCGAAGAAAGATGGTGGAAATATTTTTTCTAGTTTACATATAATTACAACAATATATTTTTCAAGTTTTCCTAGAGCATCATAATCTTCTGTAGCCGCACAAATTTCCCGAAAAAATTGAGACATGTCTGTTATGGAATCCCAAGTCACAGAATTCAACAGACCTCTTAATCCAATGGGTAGCAGTCTTTCCATTATAACATGACAATCATGAATTTTTAATCCAGTAATATGACCATTCTTTACACATCTACCCAAATTGGAAGCACATCCATCTGGAAGTCTCAAATCTGCAATCCACTGACAAAATAATAAACGGTTTTCTTTAGAGAGTATATAAGCTGCTTTTGGTTTCAGTAAACTTTCTGTTCTGACATTCTCAAACAGTTCCAATTCTGGCAGCCTGCAAATTTGGGCAAGATCTAAACGTGCATTTACATTGTCTTTGCTCTTTCCTGGCGTATCCAAAACTGTATGAAACAAATTATCAAAACAGTTCTTCTCAATATGCATGACATCTAACATGTGTCGGACCAACAAATCAGACCAATATGGCAAATCCCAAAATATGCTACGTTTAATCCAATTGTGTTTTTTCCCAAAACCAGAAATTTTCTGTTGGTTTATTGTGTGACAAAAAGTGATGGGAGGTAATGAAAGTACAATGGATTTTAACTCGGAACCTGATAGCATTTTTGGAGGTCCTTCCCTTTCAACTGTTCCTTTTCTGAAATGAGATCTGTTTCTGCGAAAAGGATGATCAGCTGGAAGAAACCTGCGATGACAGTCAAAATAACAAGGTTTCTTTCCATGAATGAGCATAAATGTTTTGTTCTCTCCCATACAGTAAGGACATGATTTCTGACCATGTTTACTTCAGCCAGATAACATCCCATAAGCCGGGAAGTCACTTATTGTCCACATCAATGCTGCTCTCAGTATGAAATTCTGTTTCGTTGCAACATCATATGTACTGACACCAGTACTCCACAATAAATTTAATTCATCAATCAATGGTTTCAAATAAACATCAATATTTTTCTTCGGATGTCCTGGAATTAGTAAAGTCAAAAATATATATGGCTCCTTCATCAGCATCCATGGAGGTAAATTGTACGGAGTTAAAAAAACAGGCCAACATGAATATTGACTACCATAAGATCCAAACGGACAGAAACCATCAGTGGAAATCCCCAGTCAAACATTTCTAGCTTCTAAAGCAAAGGATGGATGCACTCTATCAAAATGTTTCCATGAATCACCATCGGATGGATGATTCAAGCTTTTATCGGTTGAAATATTCTCTTTATGACATGACATCATTGTCGATGTATTCTTAGACATGAATAAACGCTGGAGTCTGGATGTAATCGGAAAATATCTCAACTGTTTTACAGGAATCAAACCAGACTTCCCGTGTTGTCCTTCTTTATATCTCAGTTGACCACATGTGGGACAACTATCCAACGACACATTTTCCCCAGAATATAAAATGCAGTCATTTGAACATGAATGAATCTTCTGACAAGTAAGTCCCAAATTTCGAACCAGCCTCTTACTCTCATAGTAATTTGCAGGTAAAACATTTCCTTCAGGTAACAGTGTTTTAAGCAAAGAAAATATCTGGTCAAAACAGGTTTTTGACATTCCGTTATCTGATTTGATAGCCATAAATTTTGCAACTGCTTCTAATTTGCTCATTTTGCAGCCAGGATATAATGCATCCTCAGCAGACTTCAACAAATCATAAAATTCAGACGGTGCCAACTCAGGATTTGAAGCTATATCAGCCGGAGTTTCTGTATGTTGAACAGATGAACCTGCAACATCATGTACTAAATCTTGAAACCGGGATGGATCTGGAATCAAGTTGGTATCACCTGCTCTGGAACTGCGTTCACCGTGTTGATACCAAAATACATAATCTGGTTGAAAACCAAAACGCAAGAGATGTTCTCCCACTTTGTCAAACGTGTCAAACATTCTCAATGCACATTTTCTGCAAGGGCATTTTATTTTGTCTTCTGAAACAAATTATGGATTTGATGCCGCAAATGATAAAAAAGTCTCCATACCCTCTACACATACTGGATTTAAACCAGAACCATTTGGATTTCTACGTTGATTTATCCATATGCGGTCACCTAATAATGATTGTTGATGACCTCATTGTTCCATATGTCTCTATAAAATATAAAATCATTACTGGTTTTGAATAATTTGTTAGAAAAAACACTCAAGCTAGGATAATTATAGAGTTTAGATCATACACGACTGACGCAAACTTTTTTTTGAGATAGACCTAATTATTACTAATTATTACTAATTATTACTAATTATTGGTAATTATTACGAATTATTACTAATTATCGGTAATTATTGGTAATTATTGGTAATTATTACTAATTATTGGTAATTATTGGTAATTATTACTAATTATTGGTAATTATTACTAATTACTGGTAATTATTACTAATTACTGGTAATTATTACTAATTATTGGTAATTATTACTAATTATTGGTAATTATTACTAATTATTGGTAATTATTACTAATTATTACTAATTATTGGTAATTATTGGTAATTATTGGTAATTATTACTAATTATTACTAATTATTAGTAATTATTGGTAATTATTGGTAATTATTACTAATTATTGGTAATTAATACTAATTATTGGTAATTATTGGTAATTATTAATAATTAATGGTAATTATTGGTAATTATTTCTAATTATTGGTAAATATTACTAATTATTGGAAAATATTACTAATTATTGTTAAGTATTACTAATTATTGGTAATTATTGGTAATTATTACTAATTATTAATAATTATTGCTAATTATTGCTAATTATTACTAATTGTTGGTAATTATTACTAATAATTAGTAATTATTACTAATTATTGGTAATTAATACTAATTATTGGTAATTATTACTAATTATTACTAATTATTACTAATTATTACTAATTATTGGTAATTATTACTAATTATTACTAATTATTGGTAATTATTACTAATTATTACTAATTATTGGTAATTATTACTAATTATTACTAATTATTACTAATTATTGGTAATTATTGGTAATTATTACTAATTATTCGTAATTATTACTAATTATTGGTAATTATTACTAATTATTACTAATTATTGGTTATTATTACTAATTATTGGTAATTATTACTAATTATTACTAATTATTGGTAATTATTACTAATTATTGGTAATTATTAATAATTATTCTTAATTATTACTAATTATTCTTAATTATTACTAATTATTCTTAATTATTACTAATTATTCTTAATTATTACTAATTATTGATAATTATTACTAATTATTGGTAATTATTACTAATTATTGTTAATTATTTCTAATTATTGATAATTATTACTAATTATTACTAATTATTGGTAATTATTACTAATTATTACTAATTATTGGTAATAATTCCTAATTATTACTAGTTATTGGTAATTATTACTAATTATTGGTAATTATTACCAATTATTGGTAATTATTACTAATTATTACTAATTGTTACTAATTATTACTAATTGTTACTAATTATTGGTAATTATTAATAATTATTACTAATTATTGGTAATTATCGGAATTTATTGGTAATTATTACTAATTATTGGTAATTATTACTAATTATTGGTAATTATTTCTAATTATTGGTAATTATTTCTAAATATTGGTAATTATTTCTAATTGTTACTAATTCTTACTATTTATTGGTAATTATTACTAATTATTGGTAATTATGGGTAATTATTTCTAATTATTGGTAATTATTTCTAATTATTAGTAATTATTTCTAATTATTGGTAATTATTACTATTTATTGGTAATTATTACTAATTATTGGTAATTATTACTAATTATTACTAATTACCGGTAATTATTTCTATTTATTACTAATTATTTCTATTTACCGATAATTATTGGTAATTATTACTAATTATTGGTAATTATTACTAATTATTGATTATTATTACTAATTATTGGTAATTATTACTAATTATTGGTAATTATTACTAATTATTGGTAATTATTACTAATTATTACTAATTGTTACTAAATATCACTAATTGTTACTAATTATTGGTAATTATTACTAATTATTACTAATTATTACTAATTATTGGTAATTATTACTAATTATTACTAATTATTGGTAATTATTACTAATTATTACTAATTATCACTAATTATTGGTAATTATTGGTAATTATTACTAATTATTGGTAATTATTACTAATTATTGGTAATTATTACTAATTATTACGAATTATTGGTAATTATTACTAATTATTACTAATTATTGGTAATTATTGGTAATTATTACTAATTATTACTAATTATTACTAATTATTACTAATTATTACTCATTATTGGTAATTATTACTAATTATTACTAATTATTGGTAATTATTACTAATTATTACTAATTATTGGTAATTATTGGTAATTATTACTAATTATTGGTAAGTATTACTAATTATTGGTAATTATTACTAATTATTGGTAATTATTACTAATTATTGGTAATTATTACTAATTATTGGTAATTATTACTAATTATTACTAATTATTACTAATTATTGGTAATTATTAGTAATTATTGGTAATTATTACTAATTATTGGTAATTATTACTAATTATTGGTAATTATTACTAATTATTACTAATTATTACTAATTATTGGTAATTATTACTATGTATTACTAATTATTGGTAATTATTTGTAATTGTTCTAAATTATGACTAATCCAATGAATAATTACCAATAATTAGGAATAATTACCAATAATTATGAATAATTACATTATTAGTATATTTTATTATTAATATTAAAATAATATAATTTTCTAATTTATATACAGTTCTCCTTTCATCTGTGTGTTTTCTATCTCCATATACAAATAATACATGTGAAGACAGCAAACACACAGATGAAAAGACAACTGTATATATATAAAAAATTATATTATTTTAATATTAATAATAAAATATATTAATAATTAAATAATGTTATTATTCCAAATTATTAGTATTTATTACTAATTATTAAGTTATAAAACAATGTAAACAATATTAAATTACAACTAATTAAGAATAATTAAAACTAATAAAACATTAAAAATAAATATGAAATTAAAATAAATATAAATACCTTGAAAATTGATCTGAGGTTGATCTTTGATCGTTCTTCAAAACTTCAATACCAACTCTGGAGAAAAATATTAAACATTAGAAAAACTGAACTGTAGAAATAAAATCTTGAGAGAAGAAGAAGATGGAATTTGAGAATGATTTGAAAAAAACGGATGGGGGTATTTATAGGTTAGATTAGTTGCGACGGGAACCGTCGCAAATACCTTAGCCAGCATTTATTACGGTCAACGGTTAAATAGTTATTTGCGACGGGACCCATCGCAAATACCCACCTGCCGACATACTATTTGCGACGGGGGAATATTCCCGTCGCAAATACCTTTTACCGCCGCCGGTTATTTGCGACGGGGAAATATTCCCGTCGCAAATAGTTTTCCCGCGATTTGGCGCGCAAAGGGCGCTAGTCCTTTTGCGACGGGATAGCCTTCCCCGTCGCAAAAGGCTACTTATTTGCGATGGGAAAATACCCCCGTCGCAAATAACCCGTCGCAAATACCAATTTTTCCCGTAGTGCACCATGATTAGAAGATTATGTTCCATGTTTCCAAAGACACTAAACTATTACAGTCCTTTGGTGTCTATTTTGGTTATGTATTTAGTATTACACAAAAGTAATGTAATGTCTATGTCAGCCAGGCTTTGGGTCACTACAGGCGGGATTTAAGAGACATAATAGAAATAAAAATATAGCAGGGAGTAAAAAGGATGCACAAAACAATGGAAGAGAGCAGCTCAATCCAAACTAAGAGAGAGTGTAAAATCATCCAATAATAAGAGGATTAAAATGTTTTATAAATGAACTACACATAGAGTATTTTTCATCCAAATGAAGAGAGTAAACTCATATAACCATCATAATCTAAACACATAAATCATGTGGAAAACCCCAAATGTGTTCACATCCCATTGCAGGAGAGTAACCAAATCCATAGCTATGGATACATATGTATATAAATATATATTCTATGTAAAATAATACCAAATGATAGATAAAGGGAATCTCCATCTCACCAACCTTATTAGGAAAATAGTATCCAACCATTCCAAAAGTCCAACAATGTTGCCCAACATCTCACATGTCTTTCTAGAAGAAAATATCCCTGTCACGCCATGATTTTTCACAATGCCACATAGTAAAGGGGGCATAATATCCATATAAAGGACCCAAGATCTAGTGTTTCAAATGGGTTCTACTATAGTATCACAATTACCCACACCCTATCTGATATGAGGTTTCAATCGTTAGGTAGATTCCCTATTCCCAAGCTGATGGAGGTCTCCACTCTATTGGTCAAGGATCAGCACCTGGGTTTTTAGGGGGGTTCTACTCTTAACATTGAGGACCCACCCATATCCAATAGAGGTTCCACTCTATATGTAGAGGACCCACACTCAAGAAGAAGGGGTTTCCACTCTGTAGTTTGAGGATCTACAGCCTATGGAAATAGGGGGTTCAAATTTGGACATTGAGGAACTACGCCCTATTCTACAGGGGTTTTCCACTTGTTAATTAGAATACCCCCACCAATGCAGATTGAGGGTTCTACTATAGTGTCCCTTGTGATAGTATTCCTGAAAACATCCTTCATTGGGCATAAACTAAATAAGAATAATTCCCAAAAAAGTATTTCATTGTATCTTTAAATCCCAAATTATGGTCACCATCAAATTCTATTTGAAATAAACCTTCAGGTATTTTACTCACTATCCCAAAACAGAGATAAAATAGAGTAGATAAGGAAGATTGAAGTTTCTTCAAAAGTATTTAAGGGATACATGATGTGTGAAGGGACCCATGTAGAATGTGGGCACGCTCAATCACATGGAAGTATACCTATAGGTACATGGTTCACCAACCATGTAGGTATACACAACATATAGGATATCTACACGACGTACCAATGCGACACAAGTTCTTAACATGTGCTTTGTTGTGTCCATGTATCCAAGATATGTGTTCAAACATCTGTACACATTTTGCCTAGTTATTCCCCTACCCATGTACTCCTGGTGTACATGCTGAGTCTTCCAACATGAGTTCACATAGCATTTGGGGGTCCCACACTACATTATCTACTTATAATTCATTGGAACCATCACCACCACATCAAGGGCCTGACTCGTCGTGTGTTGTTCATACTACACATCATGTAGTGGATATATTTTCAAAATATAATATCCATTATAAGCACATAATATATAGTCTTATTTATTAAGATCAATCTTATATATTTCTAGAAAATAGGTGTATCTAGTCAACGTTGCTCATTTTCATCCATCTGGTGGTCAGAAATTGGAATTTGTCACCACAATGGTTTGTTTCCTGGCCCGTATGAATTGTGTTCCTCTTCAGGTGAAGATTCATATGAAAATAATTAATAAATATCCAATAACTCACAAAAATTGTAGTCATGTATTGTTTTTAAATATATCCCTTGTACATGGATTCTTCATGATTATGGTGGTCTGATTGGGCTCAGTATTTCCCGATAATGTTGAACCTGGACCATAGAGTCTAGTTGGTGAAGAACATGTAGTAATTGTGGAAGGAAGGCACAAAGAAAACTCTTTAGTGTTTTTTCCAATTTTTCTTATCAATAAATTATAAACAGGGATATACATAGTTATAAAACAATATGATAATCAAATAAACTGGTACATTGGTGTATGAAAGATTTAGTAATTTGGAACATATCATGAATGGTATAATTATGCACAATAAATTTATTCAAAATTTTAAAAATCAACAAATTGGGGAGTCTTACCTGGATATTTGATCATTCTTAGTAGAATAATGCACCTGAAAAAAATTGGAGGAATGCATTGTGTTTTCTGCATCCCAATCTTCTCCAAACTTGGGATTCATCCGCATCGGATCTCGTTTCCCCAATGGAATGAGGTAGAAAACTCTCGAATACCCTAGGGTTAATGAGGCTAACCATAGAATATTATCTATAGTGATTATCTTATAGAAATATATTTTTTTGTTAAATATAAAAATTAATCAATTTAATTTATTCAATTAACCACTTAATGCACCGCTAATAGGAAAGATACTTGAACACACTTAAATGTCCTATTTTAGGTAGAACCTAAGGTAACAAATAATTTATAAACTCAAAACAGATCTTAGATTTTTAATATGATATTTAGTTTAATATACATCTCATCTAATATAAGAAACCAATAACATGAAATATAAAATATATTTAATTTTTTTATAAAATTAATTCCAGGAACACCGGGCCTAAGAATAGCATGCCCTTGTAATTCATGGCTCAAGAAATATTTGTATAAATATTTAAAATTATTATAAGGGAAACAAAATTCTTTACCACATTCCATCATTAAATATTATCATCCTTTATAAAGAAAAAATAAAAAAATGGGGATATTGAGCCTGCATTTAGATCTCCCACTTCCACGAACTCTCATGCACTTTAATGTGCTACCACAACACGTATAACAAGGGGATAGTCTATCCATGAATGTTTTTTCCTTTCGATCCGCGATCACTATCAGGTGATCTGAAAATGTGGCTACATCATTGATGTCCATCTGTCACCAATCAATGTCATGCATAGGGTCATGAAAATATATCCTCAGCTAGAACACATTGAAGATGTTGTGCACCCACTCTAGCTGTGGGGGTAGGGAGAGGTGGTAAGAAAACATATCAACCCTATACAACATCTCTAATGGACCAAAAAATATTAGGGATATCATTCCATCCCAGCTAAATCTCTTCAATCATCTTCATGTTGATTATATTTATAAAATGAGGTCTCCCTACTCAAACACAAAGGTAATATTACCCTGACATGTGAAGATTTGTGCACGTTCAAGGTTATCCTTGTCCACTATCAAATTGTTTTTACCTTTTCCATTATCTCATAATCCATCTATGGACCTACAATATACGTCTTTCCAATCTATGTCTAGCACAATGGTGACGTGTAGGGTGTCTTATACAAGTTCATAAATGGTTTCATGCGAATAGTCAAGTTTTAGCATTTTTTGTACACAAACTCTACCAAGTAAAAGTGATCCAACTACCTCAATATGAATTCTAACAAACTGTCCCTCAACATATTGTATAACACCTATATAGTATGCTCAGTATGCCCATCATTATTGTGATGAAATGTTGTACTCATCCTGATATGAGTCCCAAATTCCTCCAACCGGACTCACTACAACTATGATAAAATCCACACATCAGGATTATAGACAATCATTGATGGAACCCCAAGGTGGTGAAAAATCTCCCATACGTACAACTACCCCAAACGCTCCTCTGAACTCGACTCCCTAATAGCATGTAATTGTTCAAACATTGTGAGTCATTAAACTATCAACCAGATGGAATCATCTCCCTTCAATGTTTTTGAAATCCATCTCACAAATTTAATTGATATTCTATGCCACTTCCACTCCATAATCTCAAAGAACTATGATGAACCAGGGGAACTTATTACTCATCCTTCACTTATTGACAAGTGAGACAATGAGATACAAACTGAACTACACTCTATCTCATACTAGACCACCAAAACTACAATAGAATTCTTCTCTAAATCTTCCCCACACTTGGATGTACAACATGGGAAGATGTGTATAAATCTCGCATCCCCACCTCCAAGACCGTTTCATGGAAACTTTTCCATCCCTAAAAAAATTAAAATGTTCCTAACTATATAATATCCTTTTAGTGTATCCCCTATGGATATCTAGTCATGAAATACCTCATTGTTAATGGATCCCAATTGATTCTCTCTCATACACATGAGAAGCGGGTGAGTCAACAACATCAACTGAGGAAAGTTTGTACCTTCCTCTTTCACTGGGTTTAGCTACATGGAAGAAAAATGCTCCAAATCATCCTCCACCAAGTCAACCTGAGAGTTCCTACTAAGGGAATATTCTACCACATTTCCATTCCCCATCGTATAGACTATCTCTAAGTAAATGTTCTGTAAGAACTCCAACAAACACCATTGTCTCTTGTTCAGGTCTCTCTCTGTGAAGACGTACATGAGACAATAACATTATGAGCAAACCCAAAAGAAATCCCTCAGATGTTAGTACCTCCATATCCTCAGGGAGAAGACTACCATTGAATTCTCTAGCACACGATTTGTGAGGTTATTCTCATTGGAATCAAATTCATAGACCCGTTTATGATAATTTACAACTACTGAATCAACATGAAACTGAGCCCATCTTCTGAGGCATCACAATACACTATGTACTCATTTCCCTCCTATAGAAGTCTCTGCATAGGAGCACTATTTAGACACAACCATGAATCCTCAAGGCCTCTCTAGCACTACTCAATCCATGTTGGCTTCCCTTTAAATACCCAGGTGTTCAAAGTGGTTGGTATCCTATATAATTATTCCAAAAACCTATAATACTACACTACCAAGCCATGGAAACTCCACACATCTGACAAGATATTGTGCGGATCCAAGAAAATCACTACATCGATCATTTCTGGGTCCATGAATAAACCCTTCTCAGAAATGAAATTCCCCAAAAAGTTAACCTTGAGTATCCATAACTCTCATTTCAAGATACTTACAAATTGTTAATGCTCCTAACGAATGTCTATGACCATCCTCAAGTTCTCGGCATGCTCATCCTCTTAATCAGAGTAATTGTATATGTCTTCAATGCAGAAAACCACAAAATAGTCCATGTATGGATATAAAAACATGTTCATCAAATCCATAAAATTTTTTGGGGAATTCATCACCCTAAAGGGCAACACCAGGAAAACTTAATTTCCATTATGATATCGAAATTATAGCTTCAGAATATTATCCTCATGAACTCACAACTTGTGGTATTCAAACCTGGGATCAATCTTTGGGAACTATATCACTCCTCAAAACTGGTCAATGTGGTCCTCAATCATCGTAAATATATACTTTTTTTATCATGTTCTATTTTAAGAAATGATAAAATATGCAAAGAAACAAGATCTTGTCAGCATTTTTCGTTAAAACACCAAAGCTAACTATGAGGGAACATTGGGTTTGATGAAACCCTTTTCATGAATGTTATTTAAATGCAACTTAATAAACCATAGCTCAATATAGGTCATATGATATTCCATAGATGTTATCAAAGCAAGCTTGGGTTGTAATTCGACACAAAAAATCCTTCTACCACCTCAGAGGTAGACCCAAAACAACCTCAGGGAAGAAGATGAAATAATTATCAATGACTAAAGGAATATAGATTCTTGACGATCCTGGTGCACCAAGTGATATACTCTCTATGTGATGGTTCATTGTTTTTATCCGCCTTATCACAACACTCACTCACCCCGCCATAAGATCCCTCTAACCCAAAAAAGTGAATATCATCCAATCCGTGTGAAGGAATCAGACTCATCTATGGTAATATTTAACCATATATAGAACCAGGGATAACAAATCCAAACCCATATTATGTAATAATGTTTTATCATGATGACCAAAAGGTTCCAAGTGAAACTTTATCCATCAATCGATTGCTCGCATTGTAATGTCCTTTATTTTCTATGTAGTAATTTTCAAAATTGGATAGGATTATTTTGGGACCAGGAACATAGAGGGGATGTGATTCTGAGGCCTGAGTATCCTTGATTTAAATTTTGAACTATTTTTTATTTCAATTTAAAATAGTGTGTGTGCTTGGTTTTAGTAACTTTTAATAGAGTGCTTAGATTTGAAATCGAAGGGCACCATTGAGTTCAGAGTAGAGGGTTTTTCTTTTGTAGGACCAAACATCGATTGGAATGGGTCTAATGCGGAAAATATTTTTCGTACATATTAAAGATGAAAAAAAATAAACATTAAAATTTTATTATATTTATATTTAACTTTTCATGGTGACTCAACCTTGTAGCAGCGTAGAGAAAAATCAGATGTTTCCTTCCATAAATGAAACAGTTTGGCGACCCTATTTCAAATATAAACAATAACACTAAAACACGCCGTAAAAATTTGGCAGGGATTCAAGATTTGGATTATTGATCCTTCCCTATGAACATTGGAGGAGATCTTGGAAATTTTCTTTCATTGGAAATGATAGACGTTGATGAAAATCTAAGGATCACATATCATAAACTGAGGATCAATGATTGAAGAATGGTGGTGGTGGAACTCTATTAATCTCCGATGATAGATCCAAACTTCTAGGTAGAGAGTTTATTTTTCTTCGCGATTCATTTCCTTGTTCTTGTTTCCAATGATGAACACAGACCCACCCACGAATAGGTTGTACCACAGTTCGAAAATTCTTCCGTGATGGTTAAAAATGCAAGATGAAAGGGGACGAATCTTGTAAAACATTCATTTGTTTCTATTTCGTAATCCTACTGACATGAACATACCAAGGCCACCATTAAACATGGATATGTTCTGTTATAAGGTTATTCTTCTACTTATCTATTTTTCGTGTTCTTGCACTCTTTGTCGACGAACCCACATGGTTGCGGGATGTTTTACTGGGTGGTCCCAAATATGGTTGAACCCCCAGAGTTATGGTGGAATGATTTTCATCTAGTATAGTGTATACGGAGACCCAAGGATCATGACAGTCATCTCAGTTTGAAAAACAGTCCACCATGACGACAATGGCGAACCTTGAAAGGGGTGTAGCCTCCCGGTAGTAAGACGCCGCTATCTTTATAGATGGAGGCAGAGGACCCCATGACACGGTGTCCATGGGGGGAAAATAGGGCCTCCAGCTTGATGGACGTCAGTGGGCCACGAACAGATGCAGCAGGAGGACATTTCATTTGGATAGGGTCCATGCCCTAGTGTGTCTACCACAAGGAAATTCACACAGTGGCTGGTCACATTCAATGATGCAGTCAGCCACATTTACTAGGCTGGGACGCAGCACCTGCCATGTTCCAGTTAGATGAAGCGGCCCACTCGAGTGTCCTAGGTGGGAGCTAGCGGGCCGAACCAATAGTGGGTTAGGATGGGCCAGGTCCATCCCAGTGGGTCGGGTCGAGACTAGGGTCATGGGTCGGGTCAGGTGGAATCTATGGCAGGTCGGGTCAATCCGACCCAGTCATACCAAACGCTGAACCAATCGTCCCATTTTCCCAAAAAAACTTATAACTCTCAAATCATGTGTCTGTTTGATGATCTGTTTGAAGAATTGGGACCCTTGAGAATAGAAGTTCCTTTTAAGATACTCTAAGTGAGTTTCCATGGAAGTTTTCATGTGAACTATTGGTTTAAAAAGAGGTTCTCTCGAAACGAGCATGCTAAGGACCTAAATTTGGGGGTTCCTGGTACCATGATGATATGTGATTACCTTGAATTTATTTCTTACCTAGAATATGTGTCCTATATAGACATTTTATCATACCAAGACTAAGTCAGTACTCCCCTATCTCACAAGGGTGAAAGTCCTATAGTCTTTGATGACACTCTATGTTTTACCAACACTCAGTGTGTAACCTATACTCACTATGTTACCTGTAATCCATGTGTTACCAACACTCCATGTCATTTCTACACTCTGTGTGTTACCAATGCTTTGTGTGTCACTACTTAAGGGTTCTATGGATTCTCATTACAATATTATTTACGTATAATTGACATATACTTGGTGTAAGCTTACTATGATGAATCTATTGATAGTACCTCTTAGAGGATAATCATTTTGTGCCTCTTTGGTAGTCTACTTGGTTTATTTATGAGTGCTTTTATTTGTGGTATACATTGTGTGATTCATTTTGGTTTAATTTTTATAATTTATTTATGGTTTGGAGTTCCTAATAAGTATTATTTTACTCACCCTTTCATGGGCTTCACCCACATGTGTCATGTCTTGTATAGATGATTAGATGCTTTGATAGAGTCCTTGTTTGGCCAGAGATACGGGGTGCTTCAAGGTGACCTGACAGAGATGGTATCCTTCAATGACATTCAGAAATATTACAATACATACACATCAGGTAGGTTTTTCTATGGAGGAGACCCAGGAACATGTAATTTCCTATTTTAGTTGGTATTGTATTCTAATACATTTAGTTTATATATTGTACTGTTATTCTCAGTGGTTATCTTAGAGTGTTTCATATTTGTATCTATTTTCTGTAATTTAGTTTGGGAATAACTACATGAGTTCAGGTTTATAGGAAACTGACTCCCCTTTGTTGGAAATGCCTACTTAGTGCTAGTTGGTAGCCCCTGGATGATGGGAGGTGGGATTAAGGTAGTCCCGGCATGGGCCCTGGGGGACGGGTCGTGACATAGTGGAATCAAATGGAGGTTTGTTTTACATTTGTTTTGGGGTAACAATGTTAAGTGTTTTGAGTTTGGATTTCCATCTAGGGAACCTAATGTAGGCGTGGCGGCTGACGTATCCATAAACTAGGACCTTGAATTTTTCTTTTTTGACTCAGTACATGAAAACACTAGTTGCACATATCATATAGGAATTGAGTGTAACCTCATTCCTTCTGGACTTAGATACATCTCACTAGGTATACTCTAGTAACCATGTTTAATTATTCTTTCTTTTGGATTCCACCACACATATAGCATAACAGGATTCTATTGTGGGACCATGAGGATGGTATGGTGGTGGATGGATATCCTAGTATCATCTACCACCTATATCTCATCATTATCCTCTTCCTATTATGCCTCTATAAGGTCCACCATTTCATATCTTGGGAGAACCCAAATCATGGAATTTCCTCTACCGTGGATCTCAATCACCTACCTACCCATGCCCCTTAGAACGTCGGGTTGAGAAATCATGTGCCATGTGACCTCACCATTAAAAAATAGAGCTGAACCCCTCTAGTAATCTGTGGTCCTATGTGGTTTCCCTAAAAATGTGCCAGAGTATGATCATTGGGAGGTCACTTATGATGAGATACTATCGATTGAAGCCATATCACTGTTGCAGATGACTCATCCATGTTACATACAATGATAGCTCCGGTTAATTGGTATGCCTCATTCAATATTTTCTCTATCACCAGTTATAACTTCAACACCCCATTATAAGAGGAGATTCACTATGGATCCAAGCTAGAATAGATATCTCTTCAAAGTCCAGGCTCAAACATCCATGATCATAAGTATCCATCATAGATCATGTCATGGAAGTACTGTGTAGGGTCTGTAAAAATCTATTCATACTTAGCCACTATATTAACCCCCTTCTATAGCTCTAGATAATCTTATTTCTGAAATGATAACAACAAAGAGGGGTATTACTCCTCATGGAATAGATACTCATGGTCAATCTATGAGAGTGTCAACTCATTCTGCATCTGGGTGAAAACACTTCACCAGTGCCAAACTACTCCAGGGAAAATGATAGATTTTAGGGAAACCACCTGATATTTGGGGGTCTGGATGAGCTTGAAAGAACATAACACCAACTCTAGACAATACTATATTTCTATAGAATCTCACTGATCTTGGAAACTCATTGGACATAGGTTCTAGAACTTGTGGAGTGTTTTAAGAATGTGTGAATCCGAAGCTTTTTTTTCCCTGATGATCTGCTGCTCAATAGGTGTTTGTGATTATACCTATCTAAGAATAAGAATAATCTCATGGGATGTACCCTGAACAAAGGCCTCATCTATCATCATAAAATCATCATGATCTAGAACTGATATCCTTGTTTGATGTCATCACTAATGAAACTTGAAATATTTATCATGATATACCACGGTAATATGATTATATAAATATATATATAACAATAGGGAGATGATTAAAAAATGAAAGTCAAATATTAAATCCTATCAGATGCATGTTCCATTTATCCATGAAACCAATGTATCAGTATGTTGAGTTTATTGGTAGGTTGTCATGGTCTTGGTGAATTGATACAATGACCACACGTACCATCACTGGACTCACTGGCCTGAGAGCCTCACTTGAAACAAATTGAAAATATTTCCCTAATCCCAACCAAATTTTCATAATTGTACAATCCAAACATATTCCCAAGGATTGAACCAACTATGATACCAATATTTCATGACCTGACTGTAACCAAGGCTCACTCCACAACTACCCCAAGCCTGCCTCCATAGGTCATGGTATAACAACCATCACCGAAGGCACAACTAACATGGGGATACAAATTCATGTGAACCATTATGCACACACATAGTAATATAAATAAATAGTGTAGGGTAATAATAATTAAAATATTCACTAGCTATAATTTTAAAAAAGAATGAAATGCCTTAATGGTGTATAGGAGTACATTAGTAAAAACAGAAAATTAAAGGCAAAAATAGACACAAAACCAGAAAAATTTGGAATGTGAACTGATGATAGATCCCAGCTCTATATCTCCATGATTACACCACCATATGTGGTACAAAACATCATGTATCCCTAAGCTCCACGGATATCATCACCGACCTATCTGTTTTTAAAAGACATAACAAGTGCATGAAAATCCCATTTAGGGATGAGTATATACCTAACCAGTAAGATGACCTAAAATATAAAAGTGGGATATGTAAGAAAAAAATATGAATAAAATGTCAGTAAATAGTAAAAAGGATAAATAACATAGTGAAGGATAATAACTCTACCCAATACAGGAGATGGAGTAACCACTTCCAAGGACATGTGGCCCAACACAGTGTGTAGATGGATAACATGGAAAGTATTTCCACCCGTTATATGAGAATAACCCCATACATCTATGAGAATGTAAACATTGAAAGCATGTGGAATACCCAATATTTCCTTGAATCCAATGATAGGAGAGTAACCAAATAAAATGTCCTTAATACAGATGTTAATATATATTCTCAATAAAATAATCCCAAATGAGATATAGAGGGGAACCCATCTCATTTCCTATATCCATAAAAAAGTAACCCAGAGATCCAAAAGACCATCAATGATTCTAAGTATCTCACACATCTTCTCAGAAGAAAAAATCCATGTTAAGAAATTCCATGTCAATTTTCACACAGATAAGGGGGAACAATCTCCAAGTATAAGACCCACAACCTAGTGCATTTGAGGGGTCTAACTCTATTGTCATGAGGAACCATTCCCTATCTAATAAGGGGTTCCAACTGGTAGGTAGAGGACCCATTCCCAAGATGAAGGGGGGGGGGGGGAGGGGGTTAAACTTTATTGTTTGAGGAATCCTTCCCTAGTGTGACAGGTGGTCACTCTATTCATTATTGACCCCCTACCTATCTGATAGGGGTTCCACTCAGTATGTAGAGGACCCATGCAGAAGATAACTGGGGGGGAAATCTATAGGTTGTGCACCTGCACCCTGGTGAGACAAGAGGTTACAATATGGTCGTTGAGGAATCACACCCTATCCAATAGAGGGTTTAAATCAGTATTTAGTGAAACCACCACCAATATGATTGGAGGGGGGTTCCACTATATTATCTATGGTGATCCTCTACCTGATCATTGTCTTCATCAGGCATCACCTCAATATGTGTCACACCCAGAACATCTTATATCATATACCAAAATTCACATCAAAGGGAATAATAACATTATCAATGAAAAGAACATGGTATAGGCTACTAATGAGACAATATCTGAGATCAAATAAAGGAGATATGGAAGATTTAGGTTTCCTCAAAAGGATCCAAGTGGTACATAGTGTGTGAGAGGACCCAGATGGAATGTGGACCTGCTCAATAACATACACAAGTCACTAGAGGCACATGGTGTTCCAAACAAATAGAGAAACATGGTGTGTATTAGATCTACATGATGTACTAATTACACTTGAGGTGTCTCCCCTATGTTTGGCTATGTTTGTATATCAATTCCATCTCTGTCAACTTTTATACATGACAATCCTGGCTGTTCTTATGGTAATGTACTAATGGAGTAACTGATTACACAATCATGAGGTCACACAGTATGTGGGGGGTCGTAGAAGGAACGTGATACTTATAATTATCTCAAACCCTTACCACCACAAAAAGGACCTGACACACCATGTGTTCTTTGAAGTACACCATGTGAAGTTGGGATTCTTCCAGAATCTTAGATCCTTTCATCATACATTAGATATAGATTTATGAATTTATATCTGGCTTTATTTTTACAAGAAAAGGATGGATCTTGTCACTATAGTTTGGTTCTATCCATGTGGTGGCCAGAAATCGACATTCATCACCAAATTGGTTCGTCGCTTGACCCATATTCATCGGTTTCCTCCACTAATGATAGTTCATATACCGATTGTTAAAATGGTAACACATAACCTATAAAAAATAAAAATCATACCACATTTGTCTATAAATCCATTGAACATTTAATCTTTGTGATTCTAGGGGTCTGATCGGGCTAGGTACCACCTGACATTATTGAACTACGACTATAGGGTCCAACTGGTGAATAACATAGATAAATTATGGGAGAAAAGAACATTAAATAGTGTTTAGAGATAATTTCCAATAGTTAGAAACCAACGATCAAAAATAGGGATATTCGAGGATAGAAAACAATTTGATAATCATGTAAACCATTACATAGGCACATTTATGGTTCAACATTTTTTTCACAGATCACAGAAGGGATTATTATGGTTCATAAAATTAATCAAAAAATATGAAATACCTGAATTAATGAGTCTATCCTGGATATTGGATCATAATCATTAAATAATTTTCCAACCAATGATTTAGGGAATTCATTTTGTTCACTATATATAGATCCTCTCCGATCTAGGGATTCTTCATTGTTAGATATTTTATCTCTAACATAAAGAGTAAGAATTCTATGGAATATTTCCATGGTTTTTTGGGATAACCCAATAGGATTACCAAAAGTGATGGTCTTTTAGAAATGTTATTTTAAGATAAATAATTAAATTAATCAATTTAATTAAATTAACTAATCATAGAATGCACCCCCAGTGGGAATGTTATCATAATGCCCCATGCCGACCTATTTTGGGTCACGACTAGGGTAAACATCATGTTCCAAACTCAACAATGATCATAGATTTCTTATCTGAGATTTGGTTTAAGATATATCTCATTTTCATAAATAAACTATGTTTTCATAATATTAAATATTTTTAATATTTTTTTATAAAATTAATTATAGTCATAATGGGCCTCAAAATCTCTTTTCATCTCAGCATCTAGTTCTGGAAATGTATGTTGAAATATTTCAATTTATTATGAGCTAAAAATTAAATCTCTATAATGTTAAATATAAAAAATATAATAATTCAAATAGGAATAGGTAGTAATTTACTATGAAAAATTATCCAGTAAGATAACCCTAGTCAACCACTATAATATAATATTAAAACAAATAATATAATTTTATAAGACTATAATAGGTGTTCTAGTGTTAATTTTTTCCTAAAACATATACAACTATTTATCTAAAACCACACCATGGAATTTTTAATAATACTTCAGAAAAAATAATTTTTTTGGAATTGATTCCATGGTATAGAAATATTTAATGAAGCAAACCATGTTTCAATATGGATAAACCATGTTTCATGTTATTTTATTTTTCCACGTTATTCATTCATTCGATTAATAAATCCAGTGAAAATGAAACGAATCTGGTACTAGTGATGGGTTTTATAGGGAATAAGACTTATCCAAAAATAATAGAAAATAATAACCATAATTATTATATATATAAGACCACTCTGTTTGTTTATAGTAAAATAAATAAAATGAATAATTATGTACTTTATTTTTGCTGATATGATTCTATTCGATCTCTTCACCATGATCTTAATATGGTTTACTAGATTGTACAAAATAAACTCTTACATTCTAGGGTATCTTTTAGTTGAATGGGTAACCCAATTATTTGGTAGATCGTATTTGAGACAAGTTATTCAAGAAACAATATTAAAATCTTTATGAAATAAAAAACTAAATTGATAACTGACCTAAAGAGTATTTATGAATGAATCGATACACATTACCAATGAATTGAATATTTTTACATAACATTCTATGGAAAACCTTGTAATGGTAATTTTTTTCTATATTAAAGTGATGTATCTCCAATTTTAAAAAGTTAAAACCCTTGACAAGATGTTGTTTAATTTGAATAATGACAATTTAATGATTAAATGATAATTTAAAATATTTAAACTCATAAAAACATCATTACATGTTAAAATAAATACGTATGATAGATTTAACTAGATCAAGGGAATCAATCCATTAAATATAATATAGTACATAAAAAACCATGAACATGATGATAAAATGGTGTAATTCATTGTTTTTTAGATTATACCATGGAAAATGTTGATCAGGTATAAATTAATATATCATTGTTGAGTATTTAGAGAACATTTATAATAGTACTGATGTGCACTATCTAATGAAAACATCTATTCTAGTTATAATGTAATAGATTATTTCTAATTGTGACTTAATTTATTATCCTAAAATATTTCCTCAGTGATTATTCAATAACTATTATTAATAATATTCTAATATAGGAATATATTATCCACTTATTGGTGCATTAATTAACTAGAAGTGCATATGTGGTCTTAAGTTACCTGGATAACTAAATTTTACTTCTATTGGTTTTCCAGAATACTTTTGTTGATGAGGATCAATAGATGTAGGTATTATATTAGCATGAATTTTATAATTATTGAGATAATTAACCCATAGAAACTTAGTAATGTGCTTCAGATGTTTTTATAATATATAATTCAAAATGAATTTTTTTCCAATAGAGGAAGCCTCAATAGTTTTTTGTGTTTGGTGGGTAATTGATATAAAAATGTATATTCCTTTTAAATATTGTATCTAATATCTACCAATGGAAAATTATTTGAGGATATTTTTCCTTGGGTTTTTTAATACAAAGTGTGTACATATGCATCATATGTATTTATATAAGTGGTATTCTATGTAGATTCTATATAATTATTCTATTCATTATTAGTATCCTTTTATAAATAATGGGTTAAAAAACTGTGACATCAAACACCTTTATAAATACCATGGTATTAATGTCCTTAATTTATATATATGAATTATAATATTTTTTTTGATTTAAGTAAAAATAAATGTTTTATTCCTAATTTATCATTTTTATTATCTTGTTAATGGGAAATGTGGATTTAAAAACCTTGTACTATATTTTTTTATGATTAATTTAATTTAATAATGATTAATTACAATATTTCACATGAAAAATATTTTTATGGATCTTACTTTGACCACTAACAACTATCATCTATGTAGATGTTTCATCTAGTGAACTATTTATCACCATGGACCTAATCATATGAATATAAACGTTCATTCATGATGAACTATAGGGACTTGGGATTTGTTTTTATTGGTCAATGATATGGGGTGATTGTAGGGGTAGAATGTACCTCCATCCATTCAGGACATGGTTGAATTGTAACATTTTCATAAAAAATATAGATTATCACACTTCTCATTCTTTTATTATAATAAGTTACACATATAATGATTTTCTAGTTATAGAAATTGAGTAGTTATCACTAATTAACTGGTAAAAAAATAAATTTTATTAATGGAATCTTTTGAAATTTATGTGTTGAATAATTTTTTTTGTGATTGAATGTTTTGTTATAAGGGAGGAGAAACAATCAGTGCCAAAAACACTCCCTAGTATTTTATTTTCACATGGGGAGAAGAATCCTGGTTGACATTGTGAATTTCTTTAATGATATAAATATATAATCACTGCATATATATGTTCTCAATTTGGGATATATGGAACCTAAGTAATACGAGGAGTAAAGGACAATGGAATTGAATTTATCATCTCACACCTTGAAATTATTTTCATACCCCTCATAAGTTCAATATAACATATGAATCAATTGACTGGTTCAAAAATATTTTTGAATAAAAATAGTATTGAATATTTTTCAATCAAATAATAGATAACATACATGGAGGATAAAATGGAAAAATTCATGTGTTTTATTATATTTGAAGTTGATTCCTCCCATGTATTGGGACCTCCCTTAATGGATTTTCTATCCAGTGGGTATAACTATAATTTTAATTTTACAACAACATTTTCATAAAATGTTGTATTATCTAGAAAAAATTAATTTGTGTTAAAAATGAATTGTTTAATGGTGAGATTGATAATGGTCATTCTAATGTTATATTCACTAATTATAATATATTATAACCGAGAAGTAGAGGAATAAAAATCTATGTATGTTTGTATTTTTCCATCATCACTATAAATTTGTGTGTTTTTAGAGTGATAATGGAAAGGGGTGGATATCTATCTCATTTGAATTCACCATATATATTTGTTATACCTCACTGGTTGATATATATGTCATCATATGGAAGAAATCCATGGTGATTACTATAAGGAGGACCTCTGTGATTCCTTAATTTTTCATATCCATGTAGGGTAACCCCATAGTATATTATTCTTTAATCAAGTGGATGAACATTGGGGATAGTACATTAGGGAGTACCACCATGATAGATTCTTAATTGCCAAAAAATATACATCACCGTTGGTTTTTTAATTTTTTTCATTTAATTGTATTTAATTTAAGGTAGTACATGTAACAACACCATTATTGGGTCTCTATTCATTACCATGGTTTGTATCTCCATGGGGGTTTGATGTCTTCCCATGGGGAGGACCTACATGCGGATTATTATGAAGAGTATCACCGTGTTTCATTTATTTTTTTATTTCCATGGCTTCGACCTATGTGTTGTATTGATGATTTGTATCTTCATGGTTCTCTAGGGTGGGTACTATTGGGATGGATTATACGTTATCAAGATGAATCATTTTGTAAGGGAGGAACTCCATTGTGGAAGAATTCCTTATCAAAGGGAATACCATTATAGATGGTTCCATGGGGAGGATGTATATGGTTACTATATTTTTCATTTTCCACTTAGAGGATTTGTGTAGTTAATTGATTATTCATTAAAGGGAGGTAAACCTTTTAAACTTCCATGCGATCTCTAACACCAGTTAAATATTTTTTTAGGGGACCTATATGATGAAATTATGTTTAATAATAAAGAGAACATTCATGGTGGGAACCATGTAGAGAAGTTACATGGATACTTGAAATTTTATTGTGGAAAATAAAACATCAATGGGTACCATGGTGAGAAACTCTATGGTGACTGTCCTTTTTTTCATCGAGAGGAATTCCATGATGAGTATATCATTTATTCAAAGGGGATTTATGTCTTAATCGAGTCCTTAATATTCACCTTGGAGATGTTTTGTAATTTCAACATTGATTAAACTTGAATTATAATTGAGGTACAATTAGGATTTAGTGTATAATCTTAGGGAACTAAGAAAATTATGAAATTCAGTTTGTTCCATGATATTTTTAGTTGGATTTCCTCAAAAGAATCTGAAACATATTTTCCAAGTCTCAATGACTTTAATAGGATACTATTTTATTTATATTGAGGAATTTTTTGTTCTATGATAATTGCAATGTCGATGATTAATTTGAGTCCATGTGGGAGGTTCTAACATATTTAATGGGTTGCATGGGACATCCTAATTATCTTCTCAAGGATAGGGTAAGAAAATTTTAACACACAACTAAAAGGGAAACTTCAAGTGATTTTATGTTATTGTGGGGTTTTCCTTCCCCAAGAAAACTTGTGGAAATGACACCAAAATTTGTGGAATAAACTCCTTTATGTGTTTATAGGGGTTTGTGAGTTTTGTATTACACCATCTCAGATGTTATATCGTAGTAATAGGTTAACCATATAGTGGTGTAGGGACTGTTCTAGAGAGAGTGTAAATTGGTTTCATATTGTTTAGTTAAAGATAAATGTTGTAGTCGTATAGGTTTATTGTACTAAAACCTAGTGATTGAGAAAAACCAATATCCCTATCAGATTTTCCCTAGATGTTTGTAGATCCTAAAACCTCTCTATCCATTAGCTCTATGTACTGTTTGGATTCTATGGTAATGTCAAATAAAAATTTCTATTAAATATAGTATATAAAACAATTTTTAATGGTCAATGAGTCTATAATAATGCAACATTAATATAAGTTAGTCCAAATAATTTCTATTTATAATGATTCCACATAACCTATCTTGGTTTTGGGTGTATACATATTAATTATAAAGAATTGAGACAATGAGATACTAAACAATCTCATAATTGATATTTTTACCCTATCTGAGACACCTCTATAGATTTATGGATATTGATGAAATCCATACAAAAAATAATACCAGTTATCTTTTCAGAAAAAATATTGATTAAAACTAATGTGTTGATGATAAAAAATAATAAATAGTAATATTATTCATCATTTTATTTTAAAATACCTAATAATCATTAACTATGTTATATTTTATTATGATATAGAAAGTAACTCAACATATTAATGTCTCCAATGAAATTATAGGATATAATACTGACATGGATGGTATCTTGACAATTCTATTTGACCCATAGATGTCATCCTAGATGCCTCTTGTTGGGGATATAAAAACAAATATAGTACTATAATATAGTTTAAATAAGTAGAATATGGAATTTCACTCACCATTAATAATTATTCCTATTAATTTTGGTTAAAAAGAAAACTGAATCATGTAGTTTAAAACCTTATGAGAGGGGATGATTATGTATTTTATGGTTACAAAACATGAATATATGTATTAATATTTAAGTTAATGGGATAAGGATGAATGATTCTTTTGATTTAGGGCCATTGGACTAGGAAATCAGGGTGAAAGGTTACTTTGGGTAATGTCTGTGTTGGAATTACACATGAATATCTATAAATAATGTAATCTCAAGAGTTGATGAGGCTTATTGAATTAGGAGTTCCAGTACGAAGGGGAACCAATTAACAAAATCATTGAAAGGAGTACATCAAATAAATATTCAAATCTCTGGGGAGTACCCATGAAATAAATCTTCATAATATTGTTTTTCAACTCTATGACCATGCTATTATTTAGGATTCAAAGGAATGACATGGGTTCATTAGTACGAAGGTTTGTTATTATTAAATTGGTAAATAATTGACCAAGACATTCGGATCTATATAAGTAAGAGGGACAAAATTGGGGAGATATTATATAATATGGGACACTCTTATTATCAAAGGGGTGTGTGGTCAAATAAGATATAGAAATGAATAAAATGGAATAACCAAGGAATTATTGTTATGATTGAAATTTTTTTGTGTAGAAAAATTATTTTCGGTCAATGATCGTGGAAAAATTTAGCCATTAATGTATGAAACGTTGTTTTTTTTTAAATTAAAGGGCATCACCAAAGAATATGAACTAAATGATTTTATATCCATAAGATATTCATGAGGATTGGATAAAATTTGACTAAATTAATGGTTACATGGAACCAACACCCTTCCCCCATCCTACATTGACATTTTATTCAATTGGTGACCTTCTCCCATGTATAAATTTAATACATGAAAATATTCATCTTTTGTGATGGTATCATGAATCGTGACATAGGATAACCTATATTACCCCATACTCTGCATTCTAAGATTGTTTTTTATTTATAAATATTCAGTGAATGTTCATGGACTGTTGAGAACAAAAAATAATAATAATTTTTTTTGGTTTATCCTTTCTTTCTCATGTGTCATATTGTATTAATTGTTCAAGTACACTGATTTATTTATATGAAAATGATTATCATAACCCATCATAAACCATGGTATGAGGGTAATGTTGATAAGGTTATGTGGTGAGGGTTTCTATTCATATTTTCTTTTCTTTAACTATTTCATACACTGATAATTTAAATTATAATGCACTGATAATTGGATGTTATATTTGTCTAAAATTTAATACAATATACTTCCTCATAAAATAACTGTTAAAACAATTATGAGAAATAATATATGTAATACCTAAGGTGGCAATTTAATGTCATCATTTTAGATAAAGCATGTCCATACCTTAAAACACATTACCTCATGGTCAAAACCCGTAAAACCTTAGATAAGGATTAAAACAAAAAACTATTTTCTAAAAAAATTCCCTAAAAGTTATAAAATTGTAATATATAAAACATTTATTCACTAATATAGACTAATTATTCATAATATCTTATGAAATCTCAATAAATATGATCTGTAACATTTTTAGCATCATGGTCAATAATTAAATTACTGTTTTTTCAATTATTGATGGAATCTATGGATTTCTACATATATGTGGTTTTTCCTTTCAAAGTGTTTCCAACGAAATATTAACTAGATCATAACAGAGTTTTTTTTGATTTTGAATTATTTTTTACCAAGAATGAGTTAATTGGAAATTTCTCCATTATAAAGGCCAAAAGAAAATATTTATGAATTTTTATACTGGTCTTTCAGAATAAATTTTACCCTTCGGTAAAATTTTGGTGATTTTCTAAATCTATGTAAATAATATTTATTAACTAATATTTATTGAAATAATTAAATTTATATCTTTTTCTGAAGTATTGATATCCATTATCGAGTTTTTCTATGGATTTATTTTTATATTTGTTGTTTTAAAATTTGGATGCTTTTCCAAAGTGAGTTATTAGTTTTGTGGGCATGAGTCGAGTCGTATAATGTGTATTTTTAGGTTTCTATTTGAATAAAATAAACAATAAAAATAATTTATTATTTTAGTTTATTTAATATTTTGGAGGACAGGTTAGAATGTTCTCACGATATTGATATGTCATGTTATAGTATTTATATAGTAGATATGTTAGGTAATCTAACCTCTAATGATAGAGGAATTACTGCGGGACCTTAATGCATAGTTTCACATAAGATAAATAAATGAAATTAAACATCCATGAGGATATTTATGATATGATTATCATGTTAAAAATTGTGAAATATTATTCTTCTATAATTTATCACCTGCTTCTCCCTCCATATCATCTCTCATGGAAAAAATATTATGTAGAACAAAATCAATATGTTCTTTTATAAATAAAATCTAGTCATTTGGTGGTGGAAACGAAACCCAGAATAATGATGATTGGACCACATTTTCCAATGATAATTTAATGTAGACGAAGTAGAGTCTATTCAACACTTTTGTTGAAATCATTCCATTTTGTTATTCCTTAATTCCATTTATGTGATTAGGTCCTATTCCCCTCCTGATTTGATGACATAGATTCTAGTTATTACATAATTAAAATTATTCGATAGTTTTAATATGATAAATTAAGGAAAATATATTGTTTATTTAATCAAATATTATTGTTTAAAATATTTTACCCAAATTAGAATAGACAATAATAAAAATAAAAGGGTTTTCCATGAAAATATTTTGGTTTAGAATAAATAAAATTATTCTTTAATAGATTAAATATTTTTATTTAAAAGGGGTTTACAAATGAAATTATGATTTTGGATTGAAATGTGGTATTTAATTGATTATTAATGTGGAAAAACTACTTTAAAATTTTATTATCATTCATTAAAAGGAACTTCATATATTATCACATGAATAATCAAATTTTTATAATTCAGAATTACATTTTAACATTAAAATTATTTGATGAAAAATTTATGAACTAAATTATATGAGTTTTTAAAATAAATATTTTCCTCTCACATGAGTATTTGATTTAAAACCTCAATTAATTTATTTTGATCTTTTTATCTAGAATATATTATAATTAACAAAATTTTAGCATGTGGTTAACAATGGGGTAATGTGTCCAAGTCTTTTCAAAGATTATATTTTGATAATAATCAAGGGTTTATTTCACTAAAATTTTTTCCCTAGTGATGATAATAATTATTATTAACCATCAATGATGAACTTATCTTTGATAAATTAAATTTCATGAACGTCTATCATTCCCTTGAGAAATTTCCATGTTATCAATTAAAATTATTTTCCATATTACTTCATTGGATTTCAATTGGGAACATGTTCATAAGTGGTTTGGTATATTACTAACCACTCTATCCTAAATATTTAACTTCTCCCCCTCTCACCTAAATTCCAGTTTTTATCATGATGCGACAATGGAGGCATGGTTATAGAAAAAAGAAAACAAATTTTTTTTAGTAAGATATCATTATTTTGATACCTTAGAATATTTTCCAACTATATAGTGTATAGTCCTCCATCATAAGTTGTGTACATCACTAATAGTGATTTATAAATTTTATTTAATGTAATATGATAGGTTATTTATAAAATAATACTGTGTGACTTCGAATAAATGGTGCTTTGGTTGGGATAAAATTAGTATCACATGTTATGTGACTCTAGATCACACAAAGTGTATCAAATAATTGAGTTCTTCATCATGTATTTTGGTAAAATATATGTCATAAAAATAATCCCAAATGTCCTTTACCTAGGTTATATATTTCATGCCTAACAATAGGGGTGCATCTACATGTATAAGTTATATATTTTGAGTACCTGGGTAGATGCACATGTTGTTAACATCATAAAGACATCATGTACAGTTTGTGAAGAGGCTCAACATGAATCCATATTATAATAAATTTATCCCAAGTAAACACACTATTGATAATAATGAACACATAGTTTATATTGATTTTATAGAGGTCAGGTAGTGACATTACATGAATATCCCTTACCAGGGGATCTTAATTTTCTGTACCATACACAAACATATAGTGGATTGGGAAATTTCCGATACTCTTTATATACATTCATCTAGGTGAAATATTTGGAAATATGATTACTAAATTATGAGATATTTTCAACATTAAACAAGATTGTGTGTATGTATTAATAATCAAGGGAAAAGTTATTTTTTAAGTAGTTGGAGTTATGTAGCTTTATAGGGATGGAGAATGTTTTGGTAGGAACGTTAGAGGATACTTGAGCTTGGTAATCTTATTTAAGTATATTTTATTTCCATGGTATGGATACATAATATACCTACTTGAGTAGAAACAATTTTCATTGTGAAAGAGTATGGGGTATACATTCAGGTAGTAGTTAACAACAAAGACTATGAACACTATACATGCTAGAAAACATGTACTATATAAGTGCATGTACACCATTAAAATGCGGTGCCTCCTAGTGAAGAGTGGGTCTCCTATTAATAATAATAAAATGGGATGATGTTTATGTGATATATGTGAGATATTTTTGGTTCATTTGTTTTGGAAATTGATGGGTTATATCATATTCCCTTCCAAATATAGAATTCAAGGGAATGAGCTATGTTATTCAATTAACATTACTACATCAAGGAGAAATGTGACAAATTATTTTTATGTTTATGATATAAAGATTTTTGGGAATATTATTTCTTGGTTGGAATGGATTATATGAGATTATTGGGATAATACAGATGTTGAGGTTTGAAGAAGTAATAATTGAATGTTTTTGGATTCTATTAATTAGACATGATCCTCACCAAGGTGTGATTTATTGTTCGGATAAGGATATAATATACTATACATATTTGATGACGTGAGTGTCCCAAGTTACTTATAACATATGATTTTTCACAGATATGAGATGAGTATCAATTATGAGATGATTCCCTTTGATAAAATGTCTCTTTATTTTAAACATATGTAGTTGTTTATAATCATCATACTTTCTAGTTAGTGTCGTGTATAGAGGGTTATTGATGAAACTATTTATTTCATTTTTGATTTTTTATTTTATGTCTACTTGTTGGGTATACTAATTTTAACCATAGAATAACATTTATACACACAAATTTTGGGTCCGTATAGATAACTATATGTTTAGAGATCATCTAAGTGTTTTTGGAGCTACAGATATTTATATTGAAAATCATATTGAGGATTCATGGTGGTAACCAATAGTCACAGTTATTTAAATATAAATCCTAGGAGTACATAGAATATGGCGGCACATGATAGTTTTTCTTAGGACTCCATGCCATAAATATATAGTGTTTCTTCTATAAAGAGTGTGGTGGTATCATATTTATTGACCATTAATTTGGGTTTCCACTGGGATGTAGAATTTAATAGTATTTTCAAATGAAACTATTATTTTATTGTTTAGTTGTATTTGTTTCTTTATGTCAGTTTCTTGTTATATTTTATATTTTTTCCATACCTGTTTAGGTTCGTTATAAGACAATGCCTCCCAAGAATGATTATTACTTCATGATGCAAGTTTATATCCCCAAACAAAATAGACGTAGGCTTGGGGTGGCACCCTTATCTAATAGCTATACATGGAGTGGTCGAAGATTGACATGTCATATAAGAAGTGTGTCAGAGTAGTTCTATTACTAGGGATATAGTCGGAAGTTGGTGGTCATGTAAATATTTTTGTGGGAATTTCTTGAAATTTTTTCTAGTTTGATATAATTTGAATAACACTCTAGGAAATCCTGGGTTTTTACAGGGTAACACCCTATGTTTTCATGAATTAATAATTTTTGAATTAATTTAATCCTTTTGATATTTATCATTTCACAAAACATTGAATATAGATTGGGTTATATGAATGAACCATGTTATTACGCATTATACACAACACCATTTTCGTATTGATCTCTACTAAATAGTTATATTATCTTTGGGTGGATGAAACACAATATTTGTCTTGTTTTACACACTATATTGTGTTCTTAAGATCGATTGTGTTACACGCAAGACCATGTTTTACCAAAATAAAGTGTACCAGTTATATTGTTATTGAAATATTATTATAGATGCCACTTTGTCATTGGAATGGTGGTTATTAATAAGATTGATTAAATTATGAAAATATGGATTACAAAGGCCCATAGAAGAAGAATTATTTAGTGACCAATTAACTTGAAATGTTAATACCAGCCTTTTAAAAATAAAGGAAATATTTTATTTAAAAACTATATTTATGAAATTAAATAGGTTTTACCTAAATTAGTTAATTAAAACACTTTTGATAAATTATTTTAGTTATATTTATATTGTTATATTTAGTCAAATATTTAACATTAATATTATGTTTTTTGTATAAAATAGAATAGAATAAATAAATTTTATGTATAATGATATATATTATTTCTAAAAGATATTATAACAACCTTTTAATGGAAGAACTATTTTAAATATAATTTTTTTGATACTTTTATAAAATTTACTTGAAAAAATAAACATTATTTTTGAAATCATAACATAAAATTTTAATTTGGGTAAATTTTTGATATTTTTTGAAAATCATCATTTCTTTGATAAATAGTGAGAAACACTGAATTTTTATGGTAAACAAAATTTTTTTCTTATTTATTTATATAGTTAAATTATATTTTAAATTGTTTTTAATGTATGTTTTGATCAACTATACATCTATTGATGGAATTTAGGATATTGGAATTAATTTCATAATGAATTTGGTTATAAAAACATTTCAATCTTTTGTACAATATCCTTTATAAAACATGGTGTGTCCTCCCATCTGCATGATTAATTTTAAATTAATGTATGCACTTATAGGTTTTGAACTTAGAATAATTGATTCCATATTTGGAATCACCACAATTTATAATTTCTAATAAGTTTATCTTATTGTGGACAAAATATATTAGTGAAGAAATTAAAATTAATTATATTAATGAAGATAAAAACAAGTTTACTTAGTGATAAATTTTAACTTAAGTGGAAAAATACCTACAAATATGTGAAAAATTCATTTTCTAAACATATTTAGAACATATAACCCTTTTCCACACAAATTTAGTGTTATATAAGGCATATTATGTAATGGAGACCTCTCAATATTGTTTACATGTTTATATTTACAATAATTCCACTCATCATGCAATATAAAAGGGAATTCACTCCCATCACTTCTCCACACCTTTAAAGACGTTTGGATCATCCAAAAACTACTTAAATATGCTCACAAATTCCCTCCACTCAACCTATAAGACACTATTTTGAAAAAAAAACTAACCAGGGAAACCCTTTGTTTCAAATAGAATGGAGTTACCCAAAGAAGATGAGGTTCGAACATGTATAGAGAAAGTGAAGACATAAGGTAAGTATTTTGTCATCTCACACTTATTTGTATAGGATATATGCTATATTTACCACTTATTTATACTTTTTGGTATATAGACTTCACTATTATATTTTATATCATGAATTTACTTCATTTAATTATATTAAATGTTTCAATTAATTTCATTATTTCATAGATCTCATGATTCAAAAGATACGTAAGTTGAAAAGGGATTTCTAGTATCACTTTTGTTTTCTATGAGAAGTATTACATATTCCCCACTAATTTATTTTTTTGGTTTATATAAAATCCATGAATTTATTCTAACATTATTACCCTAAAATTTATGGGTATTTAAATATAACTGTTATGATCTCACATTCATGAGGTTTATGGTTAATAATTTACAAAATTAGTTAAGTAATATTTATCTCAAGTTTCTTTCTTTGAGACACATGTTATATTATTAAAATATTTTATTTTACATGGTGTATGTACTTCCCTTTTGAAATTTTATGTCACTAATATAATTCTTTTTCTGATATTTTATTCTTCAGGTAGTGCTATTCTTTTTTGGGGATTATGATTCAATGTTATCAATGTGATAACACTTTATTTCATTAATATCATCATTTAACTAGAATGTTTATGATTATGTTTCATTTGAGGAAATATTATGATCCATCATGTAACACCCGAGACTTTTATGTTATATGAATCCTAAAAGGAATATTTTTCTACACAACACTTGCTTGGCTTGCTTTACACGCAATCACGACCTTCCTCGATAGCTTGCGTCGTACGCAATACCGAGTTTCACTAAACAACAATATGATATTAAAACTAGCCGTTATGAATAGTAATAACCACTTTTTGAAATTTTATAAATTTTATTTTTCAAAATGGACTTCATTTTTGGACTCAGAATATTGAAATTAGCCTAGGGTGAAATTTTGGAATTTTTCTGAAAACTTTCAATTTTTGATGAATAGTGAAACCACTAAGTGGTAGGTTAAAAACTGAATTTTTCATAAAACATAATTTTACCACTTCTGTGAATGGAATTTCGAAAATCCGACAGACACGGTTGATATCAGTAAGTAAAATGTGGTTCAATGAGATAAAAATAATTTTTTGGTGAATAGTAACTTTTTACTTTTTACCGCGGTTAATAGTAAATAGGGTAACTAAGGGTAAATATGATATTATTATTACCCTAACACATGTCCTAATTCTATTGGATAAGTGTAATTCGACCAAAAACAACCTTATGAATAAAATATGACCATTTAGGCCCACTTGGATTAGATTAGGACATTTATTATTAATTTATTTAAAGAAGGGTTAAAATAGTTAAAATCAAAGTTTAATAAGTAAATCATTTTTAATATGGGGTTATACATAAGATAAATTCGATTGTAAATATTCATTAAAAATCTAGAAAGATTTAATACATGATGGTAATTTATTTGTAATTTTTAGACATTAAATAATTTAATTTATTTATGACACAATGATGATGCAGTAATTATCTTATTAATCAAATATTGACATAATTGATGTTATAAACACCAAAATAAATGTAATTTAAGACTTTTTATGAATTATACTAATTTTCTAGGTTACTATGATATATTAATGATGATTTAATCAACGTGTTTTGAACATATAATTCTGTTATGACTTTCACAAAAATCATATATCAAATAGTGTCAAAATTGACACAAAATAGTTTTTAAATCAAATATTATATTATTAATTGTTATTGTATTCATAAAAATCTAAGGTTCGGCCAAATGACTTATATAAGAGTATATATATTAATAATAAACAATTTGGGGTTCTTTTGGCATGTTATAGTAAGTGTATTAACCATATAGTGAAAGAAAATAAAAAGACACGGTAAAAGTTAAATTATTTAACTTAGAGTTAAATCTAATTGATAAGGTTAAAATAATACCCTAAACTTGTCTAAATATTATTTGTTGATAGGATTTAGACCCATCCCAACCTTATCTCCGAAATAAGACCCTTTGGAGCCATTATAATCTGATTTTGACTTTAATATAAAATAATATTTTGAGATATTCCTAAGGTGCCCCTCTCCTCCCTTATAAAAGGGAACCTCCTCCCCCTCCTCCTCACACCAATTTGAGCACTCATGCTCTTCCAACCCCTGCCATTTTCTCCTCTCCACTTACCTAGAATAATCCTAGAGGTCCTGGTCTTCTTCAAAGACCAATCTTAGTTCCCTAAGTGGAGGATTCAAAGAGGCGTTCCAAAGAAGAGGTAATATCCATTACCGATCTTTTCAATTTCTTTCTTCTTCAACTTCTTCTTCTTTAGTTGTTTCATGATAAAGTAATAACATCAGTATTACTTACATACTGATATGTTATTATAAATATGAAACAACCCTAATTCACCTTCTATCCATCCTATGGAAAAATGAAATCACCGCGCGTGCGTACGTACGGAATACCGTCTCCATGCCGTGGTGTAATCTATTTTTCCACCATCACTTTACAAGGATGGGTATAATGGTGTAATGAGTAACTATTTATGATTATTATAAAGTAATATTGATACTGAAATAATATATATATACTCCAATACAGTTCCACGATCATAGGAACGATATCATCACTCGTGCGTACGTACGGAATACCGTCTCCACGATGTGATGCAACTCGTTCTACATGATCATCGTTACATAGTAATTATATAAATGAATTGAATGAATAAATATGATATATGTTACACTAATACCATTCTGGATATAAGGTATCTATAACCTTAAAATAAGAATAAGAATTTATTCGGCAAAACACGCATAAGAACAAAAGGCAATAAAGACCCGAGTAACAAGTAACAATGAAATATTACTAACAAGAAGCTAAGAATATGACCATATATGATATCATATCAATATGTATGATTCTGGAATAAGTCAATAACAATATTTAAACCAATATGCAGGATCTTCGGACACGTACAAAGCTAATCGGACCTAAGGTAAGGGAAATATCACAATCTCATTTTTATCCGAGATTGTTTATTCGTAAGTATTTACTGGGGTGTATTTTATCATCCAAATCCATGTTTCATCAATATGTAATATTATTTCCATCCACCTACAATTGTTTAAATCCATTTTTACCCTTCGGTGAGTTTTTAGTAAAAGATATGAAAGGAATCTTTTGTCGTTTTTCGTACAAGGTACTTTTTGACTTTTCCGACAAAAGTACGAGGAGAATTTTATTTTTAACTTATACAGCGTGAAAGGATTTTTACGGTTTCATAACACCTCATTTTCAAGAAGATTCCTCTACAAGATTGCATGATTATTGTCAACAAAACCATTATCTTTTAAAAATTGCATGGAATTTTGTGAAAAGAAAATGATTTTAAAGAAGAAAGGATATTTTCCTCAAGAATGGAGTTCAAGTGTTTTATCAAAATTATTTTCCATCTAAGATAATAAAGGGTTCTGTTTTTATCCCTATTATTACATTGATTTGATCATGTTGTGATGGAATTATTTTTATGAATTCCTTTATCTTATATGAATTGATTTATGATGTCATGATGTTTCAAGAATCCCATTTTTGTTACATGTGTTATGCGATGATGTATGTTTTATGATTATGTGGCACACATAAGAAAGGATTCATTATAAGATGGGTGGGACCTATATCTCCCTCCAATGCATTGGGTAAAGATTTTATATCTCATGAGATAGACGTGGCTGGAACGGTAGGTTATACCGGTTCAGTGAAACAGGACTGGAACGAGGGTGACTCGGTTCAGAAAGGGACTTTGTCCACTAAGATAGTCTTGGAAATGAGTCATGACTAACAAGAAATGATTTCACATGATTATGTGTGCATGCCACAAAGTTTCAAGTTTTATGTTATGATTATGGGGATCTCATTTTCACTTCTATGATTTATTCCATGTTAAGATATTATGATCTCTTTTGCAGGTTATGATTTTAAAAAAGATATGATATGATTTTTATTTCCTTTATTTGCCCTTGCTGTGCATTTGAGCTCACCCTTTTATGTCTTCTTTTCCCCAGGTCAGGAATATGGATATTAAGTAGAATATGCTAAAAGGGACCCTAGATATGATGAAATAAATGGGAGATACTGTAGAAGATTTATGAACCAGTTGTTTATGTTTCCCAATTTCTAAAGACACTATACCTATACGGTCCTTTGTGGTTTTGTCATATGTTGTAATAAGTGTGCTTCAATTTTGATGTATTAACAATGTATGTAAAGTATGGGTCGTTATACATCACCTAATAATTCACTTTAATTATATTTTCATCTAGTTCTCTATTTAATATCCAAGTAATGGTACCATTTTTTCATACTTTGGTAATAATAAACATAAGAATTTTTTAATGAAAATATTATTTTATTTATCTCTTCAGTCATAAATATATATTATTAATAAAACCATGTTTCCTAAAAAATTAAAAAATGTTTTTAATGATAATTTAAGATAAATATCAATGAAAATAATTTTATAAGGGGTTTATGTGTTATTTTATTAATTTTTTTAAACATCCTTCATATGTTTTCAAATATATAATTAAGGAAAAACTATTCATAGTTATTTTCCAAGAAATTTTTTCAAAATGATTAATGTTTTAAAAATAATTTGTATAATTGGAAAGTATATTTTACTAAATTTATGTTTTATTTTATTTTTAAATCATAATTTATATGTTTTCAAAGTAGTTTTAAATTTAAAGGATTTTGAAAATGTTTCATGTCGAATATAAATTATTTATAACAAAAGGTTATTTTGCATAAAAAATGCTCCATGTGATATATACAAATCTATCTATACATAATATGGAATTTGTTGATACAGTTTATGCTTTTCTCGGGATATGATCCAAGAACATCATTTTAATTATTTATTCGAATGGTTTGTGTTTAAATTGACCTGTTGTTTATGAAACTCATTTCTCTTCCATAGGTTAAACCATGGTAAAATGCTTATAAAACTCAAATCATTTCATGGGTTATTATTTTGATAAATCATTATAAAACCTATATCTTTTCCATAAGTTATGATAGAATGAATTTTATTGACAAATATTTCATTTCATGGGTTATGATATGATGTTTATGAAACCCTTATCTTTTGATGGTTAATTATAGGATGAATGTTTTATTATCTTTTGGAACACGTATGTATGATTTAGCTGTTTATTGGGTGGGACATGTATCTCCAACAAATTCATTTGGTAATGATTTATATATCATGAGATAGATAGTTATGGAATGAGGAGTGAACTCAGTTCAGTATGATAGGGCTAGAACGATAAGTGAACTCAAAGTATGACATGTCTAGATCAAGGACTAAAAATAGTTTTGTAATACATGTCTTGAATGGGAAGTTAAAACAATTCAATAATATAGTGATGGAATGTGAATTGAACCCAATTCATTATTACAAGGATCGAATGGGGAGTCAACCTGATTTACTATAACAATTTTTTCAGTAAGATAGTCTTAGGAGTGATCCTTGAATACTATGATGGTTTTGGGAGTGAACATAGTCAATTAAGATGGACTTGGAAGTAATCCTTAACTAATATAGAAATAATTTTATATGTTTATGTGTATTCAACAATTCCATGTCTCATTCTTATATTATCATTACATGTCTATTCTCTTGATTACCTTAAGATTCAGGTATTATAAAATTATAACATTTATTCCATGATTCATGTTTATGTTCTGTGATATAAAAGGATATATTTAACAATTTTATTCTAATGTTATCATTCTAGTATTCTTATGTTATGCTTACATGTCTCCTTTATTTACCCTTAATTATAATCTGAGCTTAACCTTTCGTATGTTTTTTTACCCAGGTTATGATGAAAGTTTTTATGTAGGAGTACTAAAGGGAATGATCTTTAAGGGAGATTTTGATGATCTGGTCTGAATGGCTTGATGGACTTACTTTTTATTGATTTTTTATAACCCCCTTTCATGGGATGAGGGAGAAACCTTACAAGGCCCATAGGATTAGAGATCACATGGCCTGTAGGATTAAGAGATTAAATGACTTGAATGACTTATAAAACTCACCCAAACTATACCTACCAGGAACATCCCTTCCCCTACATTTGCATCAATATTGTAGTTCCCCACCTTCGCATGGTCATCTGAATATTATTCTCTTGCAATCAAAGGCTGGTTCTGATGGTATATCTATACCCTATCATTCCTCTAATTTCATTTGGTTCTGCTCTGGTGAGTTCACTTGCTCTGAATCCATCAATGGGGATGCTCCTTTTTTATAGAGTATGTTTGGGGTAAATGCAATGATCACGTGGCCCAAAGGTCTTGAGTTTGAAAGAAGGCCTTAAATGTGTCCCAAAAGCCTTATTGACCCTAAGGCATGGGTAGTCCGAAGGCCTTAATGACTCCAAGCCCAAACTGTTGGACCAAGGTGAATAGTTCCGGCTACTACAGTACCGAATAGTAACTACTATCGTAAATTCTATAGTACCTTCTACAGCAATCGAATAGTATTGATACAATGCCTACCATAGTGCCCTAGAAAAATGACTCTCCCTGGTTTCAAACCTTGGTCTTGTGGATGAACTTTAAGAGGCCTCACCGACTGGGATGAGGCTCAAGTGAAAGAGATATTGATCATCTGTCACTAAATAAGAACAACATGTTCCAAGTTTCCAAAGACACTAAACTATAACAGTACCCAAGAAAATAAATTGTTAATGTTTTGAATACTAATCTATGATGATGTAATATCTACATATGTTTAGCCCGGGTCACTATAGTTTGTATCAAAGAAAGATTCAGTGATCCTTTAGAAACTAGGATGACAAAACATTAGTGAGATATATAGGGATATTACTAAGGATATGTCTAGGTATTTCTATAAAGACAAGCTTAAGGTGTTATAGATTTAAATGTAGGTGTCATGATTTAATAATTATATATTTAATTTCACATGAATATTTGGTTTTATGAAATGATAAGGGTTTATAACTCTATTCTTTTTTGTCTTATTAAATAGTGGGAAATAGAAATAACCAAGCTAAAATTGTATATTTTAGATATGGAATATATAAAAATTATAAAAATCGATGTCCTAAGTGTAAATATCATGGTGAGATTCTAGAAGGTGTAACATGTATTGGTTATACTACTAACGATAAATAGATAGGGAAATACATGTGAAATTATTTGATGTTGTAATAGTAATTTTTATATTAAATGTAAGTAGAATGATTATGTTAAGGATGCAGAACCTTATGAAATGATTCATATTTCAAATTATAGGAATGTGGTATTAATGAATAAAATGATGAAGCCTAAGTAATTACATAATAATAAATATATATGATTGTCGTGTATATTTCTAGGAATTTAAGAATTATGATATATGAATCATGATGTATATTTTTTCATTAAGGATTTAAAAAAAATATAAAAAATATTTTTGGTGACTTAGAAAAGTGATTTATTGAAAATGGAATATATTTAAAAAGGGAAGATAACCCTTAATGTGTTCCTAGTGTTAAGAAAATTGAATTAAAATTGGATAATGTGATGATTGATATGGATAAAATAAATTTTATAACACTGATTACCATGGAACTGGTTATTGATTTGAAAAAAAATTGGTCTATGATATCATGGATGATTTGTATTTTTTTATTTATTGAATATATGCAGTAATATTTTGAAGAAGAAACAATTCATGTTTTAATAAGTTTTTATGGTAATTTAGGTAACATGATTGAGGTATTCACATGTTTTGTAAATCTACATCAAGAGGTACTATATGATATATATGGGAGAAATGTAAAACTTATTATGAGCCATTTTCTGAGATTATTTTAATATTTTATTGGTTTTCACCAATTATAAGTGTTATAAGGTTAACAGTTAATGAAATGGTTCATGTAAAACTTCTGATGAGGTTTTAGAGATTAAATTATTGTTTCTACATATGGGGATTTATTCATATATGATAACATGTACTAACCATTTTGATGTGAGGATAACTATGGATAAAAGAAATAAATTATCATCCTATTTATGGATCTTAGGATTTATTTGTTATTAATGCATAACCAATCAAACTTCATTTCTTAGAGTAAGTAATAAAGTGAAAGTTGTTCATGGAACAACCCAATGTTGAGATTATTATTATGGAATGAAATCATGTGTGTAAAATTTCATTTGAAAATTACTCATCTTTACGAAAAGGGCCATGGAATAATTTTTTTCCTGTTATCATATTTTTTGTGATGTCAATGACCTTTTACAAGCCTCTTTGGTATATCTATTATTGGTCATTGACATTCACTTAATCCTGTTCAATATCACTCTTTGTCAGAACATAATATTTATATTTCTCTTACATGTCTATGTTTTTACTTTTTAGTTATATTCACCTATGTGGAAACCTAGTAATGAGTTACTTTGGGTTACAATTCGGTTTCCAACTTTCTCTTTTTAATGGTTGTTTTAGTATTCATTTTACGGAGTGGGTTTCTATAAAATAACATTCATTTATTAATCATTTTATATCCCAAATCAATTTCAAGGGTGAAAATAATTTTAAGGGGGTAGAAAGTAGCATCCCATGTTTGTATGAATTATTAATTTTTGAATGAATTGAATCTTTTTGATATTTTTCAATTCATAGAACACTAAATATAGCTTAAATTATCTGAAACCCCCTAGTTATACTTGATTTGTATGCAACACGGAGTTAGTATTACACAACATGAAACACATATATGATTTAGTGTTACAAGAATCCCTATGGTTGGATTGGGTCAAACACAATTCTATGTTCCTTTTATATCTTGTGTTACATGAAAGACAAAGTTCTACCAAACTTCAGTGTAATATTAATAATCTTATTAATATGTTATTATAGTTTTCTCTTAGATATTGTAGTGGTGGTTAGAAATAATATTAGTTAAATTATGCAAATATGGATTAAAAAATAATATAAAAATATTTATTTACTTTCCAGTAAACTAGAAATGAAAATAAAACCCTTTTGAAAATATAGAAAATCTTTTGCTGGAAAACTATATTTAGGACATTAAATATGTTTTAACTCAATAAATTACATAAAACTCTTTTGATAAATAATTTTAATGATATATATATATATATATTCATTCAACTATATAACAGTCATCATATGGGTTTTCTAGACAAGAGTTAAGAATAAATCCAATTTTACAAAAAAATATATTTTCTTTGTAAAAGGTTATTTTATAGCCTTTTAATGGTGAATCTATTTTAAATATATTTTTTCATACATATATATTTTATTGGAATAAATAAAATTAATTTTTAAATAATAATATCAAAATTTAATTGTGGTTATTTTTTTTATTTTTCTATTAGTTTTCATTTTTCATGAATAGTGAAAGCACCAAATATTAATTGAAAACTACATTTTCAAATAAATTATTTACAAAGAAAAATTAAATTTTAAATTGGGTTTTAAATATATTTATATAAATTAAACATCTATTAATACAATTTAGGTCATTTGAATCAATTTTAAACTGAATATTTATATAATAAATTTATAATCTTTTCAACATTTTCACTCTAAAAATCCCATTGTCTCATCTCATACACTAAATTAATTTTAAACAAATTCATTCTCATTATGTGTTTATAATTTGTAAAAGTGGATTTTTATTCCAAAAATTTATAATTTCTATTAATGTCTACATAGTTTTGGAAAAAATATTAGTTAATCTTATTAAATTTTATATCGTTCATTACGGTAAAAATGAGTTTACTTTATTGTTAGAAATTAATTTAAGGGGCCAAATAACCAAGAAACATGTCAAAAATCCATTAGATGAAAATATTTCAACCATGTAATATATTTCATCTAAAATAAACCAAAATTTGAGTCATATGATTTAAGGGAGACCTCCCAATAGTGTTAAGATTTTCATATTTACAATAATTCTACTCTTCCTCCACAATAAAAAGGCTCTCGCCTCTTACTTCTTCAAACATCTCAAGCCCAGTGGATCTTCCAACACCAAAACAAATAAACTCCTAAAATTTATCATATAAAGCTAGAAACCTAACTTTTTATAAATATATCCAAATAATCCATTTTTGTATAAACCAAAATAATATACCCAAAGAAGAGGAGGTTTGAAGGTGTATAGAGAACATCAAGACTTATGGTAAGGATTTCCTCATCTCCCATTCATTTGAATGAGATATAGTCTATATTCAAAAATATTTTTTTGTGATGTATATACTCCCCTATGACATTTTTTGTCATGAATTTTCATTATTTGATGACATTTAATTTTTCAATTTATTTTATTCATTCATGGATATCACGATTAAAATGTTATTTATGTTATAAGTGGATTTCTAGTATCACTTTTTTCACGCAATTTTATTTCCATTCCACCACTTTTTTCTTTCTCTGGTGCATATATAACGACCATGAACATATTTTAGGACTCATATACATATATTTATTGTTATTTACATTTAATTTTATGATCACCCTTTCATGTGGTTTATGGTTCAAAAGTTACTAAATAGGTAAATTAAGTTTCATCTCAATTTTCATTATTTGAGACACATGTTATGTTCTAAACATTTATTATTTTACATAGTGTATATAAATCCAATTGAAATTTTATATAATGAATATAATTATTTTTAGAATATTTTATGAATCATGTCATTTTACTCTTTCATGGGAATTAGGATTAACAGTTACCAAAATGGAAAGAGTTTATTGATCCAATCTCATCATTTATCATGAATGTTTATTAATATGATTCCATTAAAATCACATTATAATCTATATCATAGGAATTAATATGATTTTTCTTCTCATGTAGTTATAAATTATATATCCATATAATGTTACCATATTTAAAAACATTGGAACTTATGATAATTAAGAAAATATCTTTTTATTTCTCTATTCGGCCAGAAATCTATCTCATTCAAAAAACAATTATTCCTAAAAATTATATAAAAAATGTTTTTAATTGATATTATAAACTCATTTAAAAATAAAAATATTTTAAATGTGGTTTATGAGTTAATTTGTTTTTGAAAATTTATTTAATCTCCCTTTATTAGTTTTCGAATATATTTTAAAACAAATGGGTTTCCAAATTTTTTTATCCTTCCTTTGTTTGTTTTCAAGGTTATATTAAATGAAAATATTTTATGTTTACAAATTAGTTTTAAATGTGAACAACATATTTTCATCAAGATATTTTTTATATTATTGTTATAGTTTATTTAAAAAAATTTAAGTGGTTTTCATTTCAAATGATTTTGAAATTTGTTTATGTCAAAAACAATTTTTTTCATGAATGGATATTTTCCATAAAAAATGATACAATAAATGTTTCAAAATCATTATTATCTAAGATTACATCCTTCAAAATAGTTTATCCTTTATTAAGGATATCATCCCAATACACTATTACTTTTTTTTCATTGATATGTTTATGTGTAAATTGATAAATTACTTATAAAACCCATTTCTCTACCATGTGTTAGAACATGATAAAATGCTTGTTAAAACAACTTCATTTCATATGTTATTCTATAATGAAGTGATTAGGAAACCTATCCATTTAACATAGGTTATGATAGGATGTAATTATTTTGAAACCCATTTAATTTCAAGGGTTATGATATGTTGTTTATGAAAAAGATCACATTTTTGTGTCATTGTAAGATGAATGTTTCTTTATATTGTGGAACATGTATGTAAGATTTCAGTATGTGATGGGTGTGACCTATATCTCCATCAAATTAATTTTTTAATAATTTATACCACATGATATTAATAGGGCATGGATTAAGAGTGGACTTAGTTTTGTATTGTAGGCCTGAAATGTTGAGTGAACATGGTTTAGTATTTAACGTAAGGAATGAGGAGTGAACTCAGTTCAATAATATCAGGTCGGAATGGGAGGTGATCATGGATATATAATTCAGGGCTAAAATGGGAAGTGAACCTTGTTCAATAATATTGTCTTTTAAGGGGAAGTGAACCTAGTTTAGTAAAAGGACTTTTTCCACTAATATGGTCTTGGGATTTAACCATGGCTATTAAGATGGTTTCGGGAGTGAAATTATTCCACTAATATGACCATGTAAGTAATAATTGAATATTATATAAATAATATTTATGTTTATGTGTTTTCCCAAATTCAATGCCTTTTTAATATGTTATGCCTTCATGGATTATAATCATGATTCCATTATGATCTGTGCCTTATGAACTTCCAGCCATTATGAAATGATTCGTTTTTAGGTACTTTGATATATAGGGTATGATTTTGAAATGTTATTCTCATGTTCACATACCATTATGCTTATTTTATGCCTATATGTCTTCATTATTTTCCCTCACTGATCAACTAAGCTCACCCTTCCTTATGTCTCCTTTCCACAGGTTATGTATAAAGTTATTAAGTAGAATTAATCAGTGGGATGATAGTTAAGGGAGATGTTAACTATATTTCTCCAAATAAGAAAATTTTGTTCCATGTTCCAAAATACAATAAATTATTATGGTCCTCAAGCATTTAACTTTTTAATTTGATGATTAATGATCTAAAATTATGTAATGGCCTTGTTTGATAAGACTGGGTCACTATATATGGTGGCTGATGTATCCATTCACCACAACAATACAGATCTCCTGGCATATTTAGAACCATATAGTGTAGAGACCCGTAGCTTGACATACACGGACATTACATTACGTTTGTGTAATACTTAATACATAACAAAAAAGACACCAAATGACCATAATAGTATAGTGTCTTTAGAAACATGGAACATAATCTTCTAATCACGGTGAATGATCATCAAAATCTCCCATAAAGATCTTCCCCTTTTATTTTCTTACCTAAAACCCTACTTTAAATCATGGGGAAAAGAAAACATAAAAAGGGTGAGCTCAAATTCCAAGTAAGGGTAAACATAGAGAACATAAAACAATCCATAAACATTTGTATACAAAAACATGAACATAAAATATAAACATCAAAATCATGAGCAAAGACATAAATCTTGGAAGTACGAAAGGAATATATCATAATGGAACATCAATCATGAGAAAATAGCTTGGGAAGAAAACATGTAATTATGGAAAACCATTAAGAACATGATATGATTTCCATTGTAGCCAAGGCATTGCTGCCAAGACCATCTTAGTGGAAAAAGTCCCTCACTGAACCGAGTTCACTCCTCATTCCAGTCCTGTATCACTTAACCTGATTAACTTTCCATTCCAGCCATGTCTATCTCATGAGATATAAATCTTTACCCAATTAATCTGAGGGAGTTATAGGTCCCACCCATCTCATAATGAAATCATTCTTACTTGTGCCACAAAATAAACATAATTCATTTATCATAACCTAAAGAATAAAATGGATTTCATAAACATCATCGCATCATAACATAATCCTTATAAAACAAATGGATATAATTTAATAATAAGAAGAATAAAACCATGTAAATAATAGATACATTATACTTGAAACATAATCATAATGTCATCTTAGAAGGAAAATTGTTTTGACAAAACACTTGAAATAAATTCTTGAGGAAAATATCATTTCTTCTTAAAAATCATTTTCTTTTCACAAAATTCCATTCAATTTTAAGAGAAACTGATTTTTTTGGAAATAACAATGAAATCCTTTAGAATATGTTTCATGAAAATTATGTATTATGAAACCGTAAAAATCCGTTCATGCTGTATATGTAAAAAATACATTCTCCTCGTTCTCTTGTCAGAAAAGTCAAAAAGTTCCTCATGTGGTAAAAAAATTATGATTCCTTTAGTAACATGTGGTAAATATCAAAATTGGGTAAAATGACATTAATCCTACATGAAAACATTTTTTGAAAACATGGGCATGGATGATAACAATAACCCTAGTAAATACTTACGAATAAATAATCTCGGATAAAAATGAGATTGGGAAAGTTATCCCCTACCTTAGGTCCGATATGCTTCGTACGTATCTGATCCTCCTGTATAATGATTTAAATAATGTCATTTACTTATTACATAATCATATTCATTGTTATTATATCATATATGGTTCAATTATGACATTATAATACCAGTTATTTTTTAAATTCTATGTTAAAGCAGCATTTTGGGTAGAATCATTTCATTTATCGTACGTGTTTAGATTTGTTGTTCTTGATAGTATTATTACTTATATCATGATTTACTTACATCCAGAATGTAAATCATGATTTATATATTATATATATTCAGTATATACATATATATAATAGATAGATGAATGAAATGAAATACACCGTTAATGCAGACGGTAGGCCGTACGTACGCATGAACGTTGTTTTCCTTTCTTTAATGAATTAAATAGATGACATACATACATATATACATAAATATAATAGCATTATTATTTCATATATTTCATTATTACTTATTATATTTACTTTATAATCATTCTTGAGTTGATAACATGGAAAATGAATCTCATGACGTCGTGGAGATGGTAATCCATACGTACGCACGAGCGATGATATCGTTCCCATAATTATTAAGTTGAATTGGGGTGGATGATATAATATCTCAGAATCAGTATGATTTTATAATAACTATATATAGTTATTCTTCACACCATTATACCCATCCAAGTAATGTGGTGGTGGAAAAACAGATTACACCACAGCGTGGAGACGGTATTCCGTACGTACGCACACGCGGTGATTTTTTTTCCGTAGGATGGATAGAAGGTGAAATGGGGTTGTTTTATACTTATAATAACTTATCATTATATGAGTGATACTGATTTTATTACTTCAAAATGAAACAACTAAAGAAGAGGAAGTAGAAGAAGAAAGAAATTTGAAATAGTCGGCAGAAGAGATTACCTCTTCCTCGACGCACCTCCTTTAAACTCCTTATACGGGCACTAGAGTTGGTCTTTTAAGAAAACCCTAACCTCTATGATATAACTATAGAGGTTTATAAGAGCAATTGGAAGGTTTTGGCCGAGCTTCATGGCTCAAAAGGGTGTGAAGAGAAGAGGGAAGGGGTGCCCTTTTTATAAGGGAGGAGAGGGGCACCTTATGAAAAACTAAAAATATTATTTCATAATAAAGTCATATTCAGTTTTTAATAGCTCCAAATTGATTTATTTCTTATATAAGGTGGGAATGGGTCTAAATATATGAACCAATAGGTTTTATACAAGTTTAGGTTACTATTTTAAACTTATCATTTCGATTTAACTCTAAGTTAAATAATTTAACTTTTCTTGTGTCATTTTGTTTTCTTACACTATATGGTTAATAATATTACTATAAAAAGGGAAACTAACTCCAAGTGGTTCATTATTAATATATATAACCTTATATAAGTCATTTTTCCGATCTTTAGATTTTTCGGAATAGAATAACTATTAATAATATAATATTTGTTTTAAAAACTATTTTATGTCAATTTTGACACTCTTTCGTACATGATTTTTGTGAAACTTATAACAGTATGATTAGTTCATAAAAAGTTAATTAAATCAATAATAACATTTCATATTAACCTATAAAATTAGTAGAATACATAAAAAGTATCAAATTAAATTTATTTGGGTATTTATAACATCAATTATATTAATATTTCGTTAATAAGGTAATTACTGCATCATCATTGTGTCATAAATAAGTTAAATTATATAATGTCTAAAAATTAAAAATAAAATACCATTATGTAGTAAATATTTTAATATTTCTAATGAATATTTATAGTCGAATTTTCTTTTATATAACCCAATATTAAAAAAGTTTAGTTATTAAATATTGATTTTAACTATCATAACTCTTCTTTAGATAAAATAATTAAAAATGTCCCAATCTAATCCAAGTGTACCTAATGGGTAATATTTTTATTTCCTACGATTGTTTTCAGTCAAATTAAACTAACCCAATAGAATTAAGACTGGTTTTAGGGTAATAGTAATATCATTTTTACCCTTAATTACTCTATTTACTTTTAACCGTGGTAAATAAAAGTAAAAAGTTCCTAATCATAAAAAATTATTTTTATCTTATTGAACCACATTTTATTCTTTGATATTAATTGTGTCTCTCAAATTTTCAAAATTCCACACACAGAAGCGGTAAAATTATGTTTTATGTAAATTTTTAAATTCTCCTAGGAGGTAGGAAAGAGACGGTGAAAAGTTCAATAAAATTTTTATATGTCTAAAATTATTATAAAATGACTCCAATGAATTACATTGAACATATATAGGTATTATTTATCAGTTTTGACCTAAAATAAATTTAAATAAAATAAATAATTATTTATTTAAAAGTCGGTTTTTAAATAGTAACCTATTGTTTTCACTATTCACTAAAAATTGAATGTTTTCAGAAAAATACCAAAATTTCACCCTAGGATAATTTTGATATTTCGAATCAAAAAATGAAGTCCATTTTGATAGATAAAATTTATAAAATTTTGAAAAGTGGGAATTACTATTCATAATGGCTCGTTCATAATAATATTATAATAATATATTGTTTAGTGAAACTCGGTATTGCGTACTACACACGCTATCGAGGAAGGTATTGATTGCGTGTAATGTAAGGAAAGTCAGAGATGCGTGTAGTGAATGCTCCATTTGGTGTTGTGTATAACATAATCAAAACATATTTCATTTATACATTAAACAAAATCTATACTTAATGTTGCGTAGAATAATTTCACAAAACAAACATGAAATTGTGTGTAACACGTGCCAAGAATAGTGTTGCGTATACTGCAAGCTAATATAGTGTTGCGTATAGCACAAGCTAATTTTGGTATAGCGTACAGCACAAGACATAAGAATAATTCTCATAAAATCTCTGGTTGTTACATTCTTCTCCCCTTAAAATGAATTTCGCCCTCGAAATTCGTCGGGGTTATAAATGGTTTACTACTTGAAAGTTTCTTTCATAGAAACCCACATCGTAAAAAGGAATAATAAAACTTTATTTTAAAAAGTAAAGTAAGAAACATAACGGTTACCCAAATTAAATAATCATTAGGTTTCCACATAGGAGAACAAAGGTGAAGATATGGATATGGAAGAAAAATCTAACCATCATTATCTGATTAAGAGTGGTATAGGACATGGCTATGAAAAAGCCAACAATCAAAAAGCTATAAATTTGTGATGATCTAAGTTACCATCTGATTCATCAGATATGAGGACACTAGGACAAAACATTTGGTTTTCTAGATCATTTCGCTAAAGTTGAACAATTTTTGAATTAAAAGAAATACTTACTTGACTTTGGTACAATCTTATTGTTGCTCATGCCTTGAACAATTACCACTTCATCTCTTAACGAATTGAAGTTGAATTTATCTTTTGCGAAGTGTTAGCAGATCATGCGATAGAATGATAGGTCATTCCATCTGTATCAAACCTAGGATTAGAAAAAGTTATATACATAATTCCATCTTATGGTGAGATTAATCGTATATTGTTCCAAAAATGGACTTATAATTCATCTATCATACCTATTAATAAAATAAAAATAGTTTTTACTAACCTGGGACTTCCTGCAGGCCAGTGGTAGCCGATAAAGGCCTATCTCACTTCGGTTGTGGTTTCGATTCCCGCAACCCTGTCCGACGCGACGGGTTGTCTCCCGTTCTCTAGGTTGTCCCTTTTATTAAACTATACTATTATAACATTCTATCTATAACATCGAAAAAATTCTAGCCTTAAACAATACTAACTTATGATCAACATAATCCATTCCAATCTTTAGGCATATCCAAAATACTTCTTTCAAAACTCATAGTATAAAGAGAACGATTACTAAAAAGGTCATATAACAAGCACATGAATACCATCATTTATCCCTCAAATATATTGTTGGTCACATTACAATCATGTGAATACATTAATCAAGTATTATCTTTTAAAATGAATACCCATTGAACCTTACTGAAAACATGAATGCTGTCAAAAGATATCTCTTTCTACTTACCAAATCAAAAAAATTCTATATACTCTAACCATGATATAACATTGTCCTTATATCATTCATGAGCTCATGAATACTATCAAACATTTATTTTTCTCCTTATCCCTTATTTATGCACATATCATCTGCTTTCCAAAATATTGTAATCACTTTTCATGGTTACCGGTACCATATTCTTATAGAAAACCACAATGGATCAATACACAGATATTTCAATATACTATAAAAGTACCTCAACAACATTATTATTTAATTACAATAAATAAGCCCTTCAATCCATCATTTTCAATGATTTTCATGGAATAGGTCCTTCCTCAATTTAGAAGTAACTTCTTAGGTCAGGGCACTGAGTTGGATAATGCCCGTGTTCTCCGTAGATAAGACATTGGACTCCATAACAGTCTGTCACTCTATGACCCTTTTCTTCACATAGATATCATCTTCTCCTCCATTTGTGGTATTCCTCAAGGTTCTTCTTCCCTTCTTTAGAATTCTCATTCTTCCTTTCTCTATGCTCCTCGCCATGCTAAAATGCATGAAATTCCATCTTCCTCTTATTTGATGACTTAGGAATACAACTAAAGTTCACCTTGTTAATCATATATCGAGATTACTGATTCGGCATAATCAAAATATCATTCTCTCCAGGCATTACACAATTTTTCTGCTCATAGTAACCAATTTTTTCATCGTATTCAATGTTAACCCAATTCATTCTGGTTCCCTCCATTAACTAAAACCAGAAACCATTGTGTAAGAAACAGTTAAAATAATGAGGAACCAAATAATCCTAAAAAGTCACTTATGGGATGTATAACTTATCAAAAATTCGTTAATCCATGACACCTTAGGTTCACCAAAGGTTATTCATGATTGTAAACATAATTCTATGACTTTAACCTATACTTCTACTTAACCTTAGAGACATCCCTAGACAAACCTTAGAAATATCTCTAGGTATTTCACTAAATTTTTCGCATCCTAGTTTCCAAAGGTTAACTAAACCATTCCTCTGATACCAATTGTAGATACCCATAGCTTGATGTACATGGACATTACATTACTTTTGCAGAATACTTAATACATAACAAAAACAGACACCAAAGGACTGAAATAGTATAGTGTCTATAGAAACTTGAAACATAATCTTCTAATCAGGGTGAAAGATCTTCAAAATATCCCATAAAGATCTTCCCATTTTATTTTCTTACCTAAAACCTTTCCTTAAATCATGGGGAAAAGAAAACATAAAAATGGTGAGCTCAAATTACAAGTAAGGGTAAACATAGAGAACATAAAACAATCCATAAACATTTGAATAAAAAACATGAACATAAATTCTAAACATCAAAATCTTGAGGAAAGACCTAAATCTTGGAAGTAAAAAAGGAATATAACATAATGGAACATCAATAATGATAAAGTAGCATGGGAAGAAAACATGTAATTATGGAAAACCATTAAGCACATGATATTATTTCCATAGTAGCCAAGGCATTGCTGCCAAGACGATCTTAGTGGAAAAAGTCCCTTACTGAACCGAGTTCACTCCGCTTTCCAGTCCTATATCACTGAACCGAATTAACTTTCCTTTCCATCCATGTATATCTCATTAGATATAAATATTTACCCAATTCATTTGAGGTAGATATAGGTCCCACCCATCTCATAATTAAATCATTTTTACTTATGCCACAAAATAATCACAATCCATTCATCATTACCCAAATAATAAAATGGGTTACATAAACATCATCCCATCATAACCTAATCCATATAAAACAAATGGATATCATTTCATCATAAGAATAATCAAACCATGTAAATAATAGATACATTATACTTGAAACATAATCATAATGTCATCTTAGATGGAAAATAGTTTTGACAAAACACTTGAAATGAATTCTTGAGGAAAATATCCTTTCTTCTTCAAAATCATATTATTTTCACAAAATTCCATTTAATTTTAAAATAAAAGGTTTTTTTAAAATAACCATGAAATCGTGTAGAATAAGTTTCATGAAATTTAGGCGTTATGAAACTCTAAAAATCCCTTCATCCCGTATAAGTTACAAAAACATTCTCCTCGTACTCTTGTTGGAAAAGTCAAAAAGTTCCTCGTGTGGTAAAAAAAGTAAGATTCCATTCATAACATGTGGTAAATTTAAAAATTGGGAAAAAATTAAATTAAAAATACATGATTTTTTTTAGAAAACATGGGCATGGATGATAACAATCACCCCTGTAAATACATACAAATAAACAATCTCGGATAAAAACGAGATTGGAAAATTTGTCCCTTACCTTAGGTCTGATATGCTTTATACGTATCTGAACCATCTGCATAATGATTTAAATAATGTCATTGACTTATTACCGAATCGTATTCATTTTTATTCTATCATATATGGTTCAATTATAACTTTATAATGCCTGTTCTTTTGTAAATTCCATGTTAAAGCCGTGTTTTGGGTAAAATTGTTTCATTTATCGTACGTGTTTCGATTTGTTCTTCTTGATATTATTATTACTTATCTCATTATTGACTTACTTCCATAATGTAAATCATGATTTATATATCATATATATTCAGTATATACATATATATAATAGATAGATGAATTAAATTAAATACATCGTTCATGGAGACGGTAGGTCGTATGTACGCATGAACGTTGTTTTCCTTTCCTTATAGAATTAAGTAGATGACATACATATATATATACATAAATCCCATAGCATTATTATTTCATATACCTCATTATTACTTATTATATATACTTTATAATCATTCTTGAATTGTTAACATGGAAAATGAATCTCATCGCGTCTTGGAGATGGTAATCCTTACGTACGGATGAGCGATGATATTGTTCCCATAATTATTGAATTGAATTGGGCTGGATGATATAATATCTCAAAATCATTATGTTGTTATAATAACTATATATATTTATTCTTCACACCATTATACCCACCCATGTATGGTGGTGGTGGAAAAACAGATTACACCACGTCGTGGAGACAGTATTTCGTACGTACGCACGTGCGGTGATTTCATTTTCTATAGGATTGATAGAAGCTGAAATGGGGTTGTTTCATACTTATAATAAAATATAAGTGTATTATTGATACTTATGTTATTACTTCAAAATGAAACAACAAAAGAAGAGGAAGTAGAAGAAGAAAGAAACTTGAAAGAGTCGGTAGAAGAGATTACCTCTTCCTCGACACACCTCCTTTAAACTCCTTCTTAGGGAAATAGAGTAGGTCTTTTGTGAAGACCAGAACCTATATGATATAAGTAGAGAGGTTTAGAAGAGTAATTTTCAGGGGTTGTACGAGCTTCAAGGCACAAAATGGGGTGAAGAGAAGAGGGAAGGAGTGCCCGTTTTATAAGGGAGGAGAGGGGCACCTTAGAAAAAACATAAAATATTATTTTATAATAAAGCCATATTAGGTTTTTAATAGCTCTTAATTGATTTATTTCTAATATAAGGTGGTTATGGGTATAAAAACTCTCAACTAATAGTTTTTATACATGTTTAGGTTACTATTTTAACCTTATCATTTTGATTTAACTCTAAGTTAAATAATTTAACTTTTACAGTGTCTTTTTGTTTTCTTAAACTATATGATTAATAAACTTACTATAACAAGCCAAACGAACCCCAAGTGGTTCATTATTAAGATATATAACCTTATATAAGTCATTTGGCGGAAACATAGATTTTTATGAATAGAATAACAATTAATAATATAATATTTGTTTAAAAAACTATTTTATGTCAATTTTGACAATATTTCGTACTCGATTTTTGAGAAAATTATAACAGCTATATTTGTTCGAAAAAAGTTAACTAAATCACTAATAACATGTCATATTAACCTATAAAATTATTTAAATTCATAGAAAGTCTCAAATTACATTTATTTGGGTATTTATAACATCAATTATGTTAATATTTAATTAATAAGGTAATTACTACATCATCATTGTGTCGTAAATAAATTAAATTATTTAACGTCTAAAAATTATAAATAAAATACCCTTATGTATTAAATCATGTTAGATTTTTAATTAATATTTATAGTAGAGTTTTACTTATGTATAACCCTATATTAAAAAATGTTTTAGTTATTAAACATGGATTTTATCTATTTTAAATCTTTTTAAATAAAATAATAATAAATGTCCTAATCTAATCCAAGTAGACATAATGGGTAATATTTTATTACTATGGTTGTTTTTGGTCTAATTAAACTTATCCAATAGAAATAGAACATGTGTTAGGGTAATATTAATATCATTTTTACCCTTAATTACCCTATTTACTTTTAACCGTGGTAATTAAAAGTAAAACGTTACTATTCAAAAAATATTATTTTTATCTTATTGAACCACATTTTACTCTTTGATATTAACTGTGTCTTAGGTATTTTGGAAAATCCACTCACAGAAGCGGTAAAATTGAGTTTTATGTAAATTCTCAAATTCTCCTAGGAGGTAGGTTAGCGACGGTGAAAAGTTCAATAAAATTTTAATATGTCTTAAATTATTATAAAATGACTCCAATGAAGTACATTGAACTTATATAGGTATTATGTATAAATTTTGACCTAAAATAATTTTAAATAAAATAAATAATTATTTATATAAAAAGTTGGTTTTTAAATAGTAACCTAGTGTTTTCACTATTCATCAAAAATTGTACGTTTTCAGAAAAATACAAAAATTTCACCCTAGGGTAATTTCGATATTCCTAATCCAAAAATGAAGTCCATTTTGAATGATAAAATTTATAAAATTTCAAATTGTGGGTATTACTATTCATAAGGGCTAGTTCATAATAATATTATAATAATATATCATTTATTGAAACTCGGTATTGCGTACTACACACGCTATCGAGGAAGGTTTTGATTGCGTGTAATGCAAGCCAAGTCAGGGATGCAAGTAGTGAAAGCTCTGTTTGGTGTTTCGTATAGCATAATCAAATCTTATTTCATGTTTACTATAAACAAAATCTATACATAATTTTGCGTAGAGTAATTTCACAAAACGAACATGAAATTGTGTGTAACACAAGCCGAGAATAGTGTTGCATATACTGCAAGCTAATATGGTGTTGCGTACAACACATGCTAATTTTGGTATAGCATAAAACACAAGACATCAATTAAATTAAAAATAATAATTCTCATAAAATCTCTGGTTGTTACATATAGAATATTTTTCAATTTATAGTAAGGATGAATTTTTTGTCCTATTGCGTAAATTCATTGTCTTTCATATCAAACTTGTGTTATCTAACCAGGATATGTTTTATTCATTGAGGGTTTGTCATATTTAATGAAGGATGTCTCCCACACATAGTATGATATTATAAAATGGAATTGTAATGAGGGTCCATTCATATAAAACCTTGATTGTTTATGGAATAAGTATTTTTTCAACAAAATATAATTTCTTTAATAACTCATGTTACATCCAACACTTAGTTTTTACCGCAATATACAATTAGTATTATTATTTAAACAAGATAGTTATAACATATCTATTACACATGGAAGTATTAATAGAATAAAACCATTTTTAATTTAAAATTATAAGGTTTTATATGAATAAAATATATTCATAAAAAAGTAATAAATTTTTTGAAATTTATTTATATACATCAAAAATACTTTTTTTTCAAAAAAACAAATTTCTATTTTTTTGTTAATAAATAATGAAATAATTTTTTTACACTTTTAGAAAATGTGTTTGAAAATTTTTAATTCATTATTTAATAAATTTGTCATAATTATAATAGGGATATTTTTTATAATTTTTATAAAATAATATTTTTCCAGTGAATAGTAGAAATATAGATTTTTATTGAAAATGACTTTTTTTGATAAAAAACACATATAAGGTTACAATTTGTTAGAAATTAATATTAATGAAAACATAGTTTGATTATATTATGATGAGTACACTTTTTTCATTGTAATCATCTTTATTTTTTACATTGATATAGAAACTTTTTATATTTTTAAATGCTTTTTCTTTGGAAAACTATTCTTTCATCATGTTTGTAGGATTTAGTTTATATTAAATTATGAAAATTTAGTGAATTGAATTTTGTAAAATTTATTCTATATTTTTAATAAGAATAGTTGATATTATATAATATTTTCAACTTAATTCTAGGTTTTAATGAATAGGGAGAAAGGAATAAGTTAATTTCCAGGGTTCAGTATAAAAGGGGTAAGTCAAGGGATAAAATAAAAATATATGGGTTAAGATTACATTAAAAAAATTTCAGTTACAATTTTATTGAAATATATGTACCTTATATCATATAATGTTTTATAAGGATGCATTTTGGTGCGTTTTGAACAAGAAAGTGACATGGAATTACTGGAAATGTTTGATACATTACAAGTTTGTCACTCACCCACTCTTCTATCATCTTAAATCATCAAGTAATTTTTTATTCAGAACATAACTTCCCCTACACATTATTTAAATACCCCTATATGAAATACATTACCTTCTTTATAATAAAAACCCTTATAATAATTATTTTTGTACAAACATAAAAATGTTTTCTGAACAAGATGTATTGTTCGTAATCAAGATTTTCCATTTTATATATTATTGAAAATAACTATAATATAATTCATTTATTATGTAATTATAGTATTATTATCTAAAATATACTGATAAATAATCATGTTAATTTACAAACCTAAATACATTTCTTTATTCCATCAAATGGGGAAAAAATAGTTGATCCTATGTACGGCGGTCTACCTCCTTGCAAAACAATGTAATTTGTTTAGATTCACCACTAATAAAAGATTTATGTAATTAATGATTATATATTATGTTTTTGAAATAAATATTCTTAAATATTTTTGGTAATAAATATACATTATTACATTCAAATCTGTTGAAAAATGATAATGTTTCTAGTGCGTACAAGTGGACTATCACCACCACGGAGTGATGTGATTAAGTTTTCATTTTATTAAATGTATGATAGTATGTATATATTATATCTATTTTATAAAAATTATTCTATAATTGTGATACATATTTTAATTTTTAGTTGTATCGATTTAGAAAATGGAAACTATGTTCAAGATTACGTATGGCCTACTATCTCTATGAATGTTGTAATTTATTTTTCTATACATTACTCATATATATAACTCTATATATATATATATATTTGTGTGTGTGTGTAATGAATATATATTATATTAATGTCTTTATAATCATTATTCATATGATGTAACCATAATTAATGTACAAGGACCAATACAAATGAATCGAAACATAGAAGAAAAACAAAAGAGTTATTACCTAAAACAGTGTTTTTAACAAAAAAATTTAATAAATAGTTTATAAAAGTTTTATGAGTCAATAGTATATTATATGATATATATTAGTGTTTTTATATAATATTTTTATAATAATCATTTATTTATTATACAATATGTTCTAATTTGTATGAAAGATATCGAGACTTTGGGTAAGTGATTTTTATCTATCATTTATTTCAGTAGGAAAATGCATTATACAACACTTGTTTCTATTTTATGGTTTATAAAATACACATAAATTACTTTTATTATAATTCTAATTAAAATTGTGTTATATAAATATCCATCTAGGCTTACATGATTCATGGTTACTATGATTCAAAACATATCAAAGTGGTAAGGATTTTATGTTACAATCTCCTTAGTTAGCAAGATTGTTTATGATTATGCTATAGATAATGAAATATTTTGATATATCTCTAATTAAACCACTGATATTTATATGCTATTGTTATTTTTGAAAAAAAATTTCTTTCATTTCATTTTCTACTATTTATATACTTAAGAGATGAAAATAATTTATTAAAATTAAAATATACTTTGTCTATCCCTTCGTCCTAAAACCCTTTATCTTCCATATATATGTTTTCTAAAAATTAATAAGATAAATTATAAATATTATAAAGTGATTGATTAAAGTCATTTTTACCCATGTTTTTTTATACGTTATATAAAAGGAATCTTTTTATCCCTTTCCAAAAATGGTATAGCTTATATTTTATAATAAATGTTATATGACTATTAGTTTTTTTGTATGACAAGAATGGTATTTCCCACTATCAAAACATCTCAATGACTTAATTATTCATTTATATTTTTTAATTATATTTTAATTGTATATAATTTCATTAATATTTAGATAAAAATTATAATATGAAATTTCATAGTTGAAAGGAAATCTTACTCAAGAAATGTTATAAATAATATATTAAAATAATTTTCCATATGAGATGAAATCCATTGAAGATATTTAATCATTACTAGTGATATACTCCAGTGACACTATTGTTTTTATTTCTCTAGATGGGTCATGTTTATTATAACTATATGTTTATGAACCCTAGTCCTTTTCCATGAGTTATTCTATGATGAAATTATGAAATGTTTAAGAAACCAACTTCATTTCAAGGGTTCTGATATGTTGAATATTTTATAATCTTATGGTATATAAATTTATGGTTTTTATTATGTTATTGTTGTACCTATAATTATATATCCCTAAAATGAATCGGGTAATGATGTATACCTTATGAGATAATAATGGGAAACAAGTCGATGTTCTTGATATAGTATAAGAATCACACTAATGTGCTTGATCTGTTATGGGAAACAAGTCAGTGTGCTTGATCCACTATGGGAATTGTTAGTTTATTCCTTATCCCTTTTTATTTTTTAGTAATTATTTTTAAACATTCAATATTAATAGTTTTCTATACTTATGATGATTTCATGCATATAAAACATGAACGAATGATCCATTATTGAGTTGTTATGATTTCCAACCCCTAAAATTTATGTTTTTTAAAATGATAACATTTTATATTATAGATAATTGATACATTAAATAGTATATTAGGTATGATATTTTTAGGTTATATATATGATCATATATCATTATTCTTTCCTTATTATTTCATATGATCATTAATTATTTCTCCCTTGTTTACACATAATTAGAATATGATATCTTCCATTTTTATGTTTCCTTTATACATTTCATAAAGGAAGGTTTTTAGTAGGGTATGTTTTTTAATAATTTTAATAATGATTATAATTAAAGGTTATATTGGGGATCATTCGGGAAATAAAATTATTTTGTATCTATTCTCAAATACACTAAACCTTTACATGCCTCATTCTTGATTTTGTAAAATTCAATGAATATTGTTATATTAAGATGTAATATATTTGTATAACAAGTATGGGTCTCTATTATTGGTATCATAGTATTCGATTTGTTAAAATTTGGATCTAGGATGAGAAAACTTTAGTGAGAACCCTAGGGATATGTCTATAGACAAACCTCATTATAGGACAATATCATGGAATTTTGGTGAATGATTGAGTGAGTGGTTTCTGTGTAATTACATCCATATTTAAACACTAAATTTTGAAATGGATATGGAACAATTTTATATGTGGGTAATAACATTGAAAATAGTACATTGAGATTTGACTTAATCAACACTTGGTGAACGACAATGGGCCTTACTACACACCTAGTATGACACTCCCTGGGATATGTTTTGGAAATTAGATACCAATTAATGAAATATTATGAGGTTTTGGAATAAATAATATACATGAATACAATAGTATAATCCTATGGTAAAATAGAGTAAAAAAATTTCTTAATTTAGAAATCCTATAAATTTCTTTCATGATTATGTTTTTTCCACTATGTTTATTATTTCCCAAACTATTAAATTTCGTTTTAGTTAGTTGATAAAACCCAAACAAACAATGTAAATAATAAATGTGGTAGAGAATGAAAATATCTTCCACCTGAGAAACGTAATGATATGGTTGTTGGAATGAAAAAATATCATCTTTATTCTCAAACATCCATACCAATCTATAAATCATACTAAACATCCAAATAAGTAAATAAGGGTAAAAATTATATTAACTCCTACATGAGTATATTTCCACCTTATTCAAGTGGTTCTTTTGATCAACTAATTTCCCAAAAATGTATTAGTATGATAGGAAATTCATTTTCCATTATCCAATGTTTATATATTAAAACATGCATTATTTTCATTTATTGATTAAATAGTGGAGAATATTAATGGAAGACTCTTACTAAGAATAATAGAAAACCTGATGAAATTTTCCTCATTTAGTGGGAATGTATTAAGAGTTTACTTTTCAATAAGTACATTCCTCATATTTTTCAAATGAAAATTGACAAGAAAATCCTTCATCCAATTTAGATGGATGATGAATCTATTGGCACCTATGATATCAATTTTACAAGACTTGCGAGGTATGATTCTGACATTATCATCCAACTTCAAATTAAGGTTGATTGATTCTTTGTTGTCCAAAAGCCAAGTATGTGAAATGAATTAGATATAATAGAATCTAGTTTCCATGAATAAATCATTAGATATACATTAAAGGTAGAAATTGGAATTATACATTCCTAATATTTTCGTGGTTTTAATATGAAAAGGAAGACATAGACTCATGAAGACACGAATAAATCACTTGGTGGATTGAAATTAATCCCATACACATTCTATATATATTGAAGAAACATCATGTTAGATGCATTAATGTAACTGGGTGGTGATTTAAATGTAGAAGTGAGGTTTATAAAACCCTTGAATTGTGAAAGGAAAAAATAGTCTTGTTTACACAATAGAAGAGAAGAATACATCCACTAATGCACCACCCATAATCTAATACAAAAAATTTAATGAGTATGGTAATTTCAATATAAATTTCACAATTATTAATGTTAATGATAATGATTGATCTATGTAACCTCTTAAGTTTCGAGATAAGGAGAAATCTAATGTTATCTCTATTTACGATGATAGTTACACTATTGTGAAATGTATACTTTCTATTCACTCAAAAACTTCTAATTTATAATTTGATTCTAGATCTACCAACACATTTGTATAAAAATAATTTTAAATGTGTATCAAAATTTCTCCACAACTATTTGATGTTAAATTAACTATTAAAACAAATATTATTTTGATGATAAAATATCGTGTATATGATTCTTATGTAGTTAATGTTTGTGGGAATATGCTTATGAAAATCCAATTATTCTCTCTATGGTTGAATTTGATGTTACCATAGGAATTAATTTTCATTCCCTAAAATCCCATAGATATTTTTATGTAAGGGATGTAAAATTTGATATTACAAACATGGCTATGACTATATATCATTGTGACGATATGTATGAAGTTTCAATGGAAATAATATATATTATATGAATCATTTTTCCTATTAATAAGTGGTGCTTAACCAATATGTTTGGGGATAAACTCAGCATCAACAATATGCCTATTATGTTTCATTTTTTTTATTACTTTTAGAATGTCTTTATATTCTTCTATATAATTTTCATGTTGATTTTTTAATATAACTAAAAATTGGTGATATGCCTATATTAAAGACTAAATATATAAGGAACCTAATAGAGTTGTAGGAATTGAATAAGAAACTCTAGGAGAACTTTAAAAAAGGATTTATTCAGCAGAGTGTGTCACCTTAGAGAGAACCTGTTCCTTTTGTTAAGATGAATGATATATTGTTGTGTCTCTGTATTAACTATTGGGAACTGTACATGATCCCAATAAAGAACATGTTTCCTCTACCTCATATTGATTATTTTTTTGATCAACAATGTGGAGATCAATAAATTTTCATGATTTACATTCATTCTTTATATCATGAATTGAGGTTCTTGAAGGTGGAAATACCAAATTCCTCATTTAAAAAAAATGTATGGACACAATGAATATTTAGAGATTCCATTTTGACTTAATTATAACACTGTTATATTTATTAATTTTATTAATAGAGTATTTATTGATTACCTTGATCTGTTTGTTATTGTCTTTATATATGATATTTTTATATATTAAAAGATTATGGAAGATCATGAAGATCATCTATGTATTTAAATGAATACCCAAAAAAGCATATGTTATATTAAAAATTTACTGTGTGTGAATTCTGGATACAAAGTGTTTCATTGTTTGGGTCATATAATCTCATATGAGTGCATATAGATGGATCCATCAAAGCTAAAGGCTATTAAACAATATCCTATATAAAATGGTATGAATTAGATCCAATGTATTACTGGTTTTTATAGATACTATCAATTGTATTTGGGAAATTATTGATTACGGTGTAGTCCAATATCCATGTTAACTTAGAAAGCAGTGAAGTTTTTTTAGACAAACAAATGTGAATAAAATTTCATATATAGGATGTTAGTTAGTTCACCTATACTTACATTACCATACTATAGAGAAGGGGTATTATTCTATAGTGTTTCATCGATGAGTCTATTCGTATGTGTTCTCTTATAGAATGACATGATTATAGCTTATGCATAATGAAAATTGGTGTTTTATAATAAAATTTTCCAACTCGGCACTTATCGTTAACTATGAGTTTTTTTATTGATGATATATGGGAATTATCTTCATATGGAGAGGTGTTATATATATAAAAATACTATAAAATTTATTTATATATTCACATAGAAGGATTTAAATATTTCATATAGAATATGGTTGGAAGTGATTAATGATTATGACTGCTCAATAATTTATCACCCAAAGAATGAAAACATGGTGGATGATTCTCTGAGTAGAAAGAATCATCGTATTTTATCTATGATTAGGATCACAAATGATCCAATATTTATTTATTTTCAAAGGATGGATTTGTATGTCTTGAAGGTATGGGATTAATATTATCTTTCTTAAATGAGTGTTCAACTATCTACCCAAGTGAATATTAAAGAGGTGTAGGAGGAAGAAGAAAATTAGTAGAATAAGGTCGGAAATTTTCATGTGATTCAATATGTTTATAATGGAATGAGATAGTATAGGAACGTTTTATTTTTTCGAACCATTCCATATTTAAAGAATGAGTTATTAAAATAATCTCATATTTCTTCATTCTTTATTCATTTAAGAAGAACAAAAATATATAATGATCTAAAAGTGTATTTCTTATGGTATTTCATAAGGAGATATATTTTAGAGTTTGTATGTTTGTTCATGATATTTAAAAATCCTAATAGTGAGAAGAAAAAGTACAAGGGGTTGTTAAACCCATTTCCAATGCCATAATGGAAATGGGAAAACATCACCCTAGAATTTATCAAGAGACTCCCAAAAACACATATAGGAAATAATGTTATATGGATTGTAATCGATCTCTTTTTGAATTCATCACATATTATCACTATTAGAGAATATTTATATCAATATCATAGTTACATTATATACATTAGGGAAGTGGTAAGGAATCATTGATTAAAAAATTATATAATAACTTATTTTTAAATGTGGTTTACCTCTATGATCTGGAGAATGCTTGAATAGGATATGGACATAGAATTGAGTTTTGACAATTTGTATCATCCGAAGAAAGCTCTCTAGTTTGATATAACCAAATAAAACCTATATGATATGCTAGGATCATATTATATGTATTTAAAAAAAATTCAAACACCTTTCTCTAGTTTAGATTTCAAACAAATAGCTTTCTTTTACGTATTCATATGAATTTTTATAAATCCCTATACAGAATGAAGTGTCAAAATCCAACATTATAGGATGAAGCATGAAAAATAAATAAGTTGGAACATGAGAAAGGTAAGTAAGTGGAAATGAATGTTAGATCCATTTATATCAACATTATGAATGCTTATAAACAGCAAAAAGATATGTTGATATTCATTAGAGGGATCTTGAGATTGAAGTTGTTGAGAAGGTTTTTTGGAGATATCTACATGGAAAAAAGTTTTGATATTTTTTATGAAAGGTGTAACACACAAACCTTTTATGAAATATATTTTTTGAAATAAATTTTAGTTATTACCAAGATTATGTTATATAAAAAATTGTGTATAGTATTTGTTACACGTAACATTGACTTTAAATGAAACATGATATACTATTATAACAATATAATTTAATATGATATTTATCTCCAAGCCATTTTAATTGAAGGAATTAATAAGATTAACTAAGTTATGAAAATATATGGTTTATAACTATATGTTAAATTAATTATTTGGTAAAACATTATTTATAAATGTAAATAATATTTATTTAAAAATAATGAAAATCATTTTCCCATTAAATATTATTATTCGCACAAATGAATTTTATCTCAATAAATTAAATAAAAAAATTCAAGATTTATTTTAATGTAATTTATATATTATATATTAAATAAAGTGTTTTAAAATTCATATTATGTGTTTTCTAGGCATTAGATGTGAATTAATCAAAATTGTTTCCTAAAAAGTGTATTTTCTTTAAATACAGTTTTATTCTATTTTGATAACTCATTTTTAAAATTACTTTTTACACATATATTATGGGTTATTGGAAAAATAAAAATAATATTTGATATATAAATTTAAAAATTAGCTTAGGGTAAAATATTTTATGGTACTTTACAAAAAAACTAATTTTTTTATGATTAGGGAAAATTATCTATTTGTATTGAAAAATGAATATTCATATAAAAATTTAGAAGGTAAATTTTGTTTTAAAAAAGGATTTAAATGAAAAATTAGTTAAATTATATAATTATTAATCTATTTATTTCGTTTTATTTAATTTCATTTGAATTTTTTAACAATGACTTTTTAATCATTTGAATATTTTTACTTTGGAGAACCGTGTTCATGCCACACCTATAGAGTTAATTTTAAACTAAAATTTTCCACCAATTTGAATAGATAGTGGAAAATCGTTTCCATATTTTAATTATAATAATTTATGTTATATAATAATTTTAACATTAGTTTTTCAATATGACTATTAAAAACAATAAAAATTAATTTCAATATTTTGGAATAAAACACGTTTCCTTAGGGTTAATATTAAATAGATAAGGGGTAAAATGACATAGAAAAATTTAAATACCCATTGGATCTCTTTATTTGAACATTATAACATATATTTGTCTTTAATGTACCATTTAAGGTATTTTGTAATGTGAAAATCATCGTCATGGTCTTTTCTTTTTAAAATGTTCATCCATGTCCTCTCCCCAACACATATAAGGCCACCCTATCTCCAATCTTCTTCACACTTCCAAACCCTTTTTGTTAAGAACAAACAAGACCAAATTTCATCCTTACAATACTTACCACATCCATGCTTATTTTTTTCAGATCCTAAATGATATCTAATAATGATTTAGGATAAACCAAAAGAGTTTTTCTAAAGAATAGCAAATATTTTAAACAATGTGTTTGAGTTTTACATCTTCTTTTAAAACCATCAAATATTCATTAATTTTAAGCATTTAACAAAAAATATATATATGATATAATTAATTTTTAATAAATTAATTTAATAACTTATATCCATCACCTCTTACATTAAATGTGAAATGAAGTTGATGAGCATGTGTATGGTGAATTTCTACCTCATGAATCGATGTGATGTTTCTTCAGTTATATTTTACCTAGATAGTAAAAATATAGATTATATGAATATATATGATATTTGTAAAATAAATGTTATATTGGGTTATGATATCACATAGACCTTCTTACATTCCATTTCTTGAGGAATACGATAGTTTTGTTCGTGGGTACATCTGACTAGCACCTTGGGAAGTAATGTGAATCGTATATCACAAACGCATTACATGGAAGGTAATATGGGTAAATGTAATGAATTTATCTGATATATATGACATAAAAAATATTATTTAAAGGTAATATATGAAATACCAATCTTTCATTTCATCTATTGATAAAATGGTAACATTGTTCATACATACGTAAAACCTAGAGTCTTTATGAACATTGTATTTCATTTTCCATCTCTGACTATTATGGATTCATATAAATAGATATATATTTGGAAATATATATTATATTTATGTTATGGTTAAAATTATATATATAATGTTAAAATTAAAATTTTAATAGGACCAAAAATCAAAAATCAAAACATACAGGAAAACCAAAGCGGTTCTTACGTGAAACATGATTTTAACAAGATATATTAACAAACGGGTAACAAAGGTCATAATTAAATCATATATTGTATGATATATATATTTATGGATCAATAATATATTTATAATAAACAAATATCTATTATAAATCAGATTTATATGTGTATTGAGGTAGTCGAGGCTTATAGTAAGGGATATCTATTCATTCATTTATTCATGATAGACATATCCCACAATCACCACTCATAATATTTTTGTGGTGTATATACTACATTTTTTACATGTTATATCATGTATGTAATTATTTTAATTATATTTTATAATAATTTTTACATTATTCATTAATGGTCTTAATGATTTAAAATATTACAAAAGAAGTAAGGGATTTTTGTCCAAAATTTTTGTATACTGGACTTATGTAATGTTATACGCATATCATGAATTATGAGGTGATATACGACCCATTTGAAATGAAATATCAAGAATTTATTTGTTATCATGATATTTAATGTTTTAATTAATTAAATTATTTCATTGAGATTAGAATCATTGTTACGAATGTTTTAAGGGTTTAATGATACAATCTAATCATTTATCAGGATAGTTTATATTTATGCTTCTCATAATGAACTCCCATAATCTATATCATAATAAATTCAAGATTTTTCTTCCCCTATAGTTATGTAATGAGAAAACATGTTTACAATACATTTTACACTTTTTAATTACTCAACAGATCAAACTAATATTTTTAATAAAATTTTATGTTATCCCTCTTTTTATTCAAAAACCCCTTTTTGGTCAATTTCCTTGTCTTCTAAAACTGTTTAAAAAGGATAATTAACATTTTCTAAAGGATTTATTAAATAAATTTTTAACCATGATTTATTTTTTACAATACTTTGAAAATTAATTTAAATGTTATTTTAAAATCAACGCATGTTTTCATATTATAGAAATTTTGAAAGGAGTATTCATTTTAACGTTTACAGAATGAACTAAATTTCCCACAATCATGACCAGTAACTGTTTTAAATCATACTTAATATGATTCAATATTTATTTTAAAAGATAAAGGATTTTCAAAATTTATATTATTTTAAATATAACCTTTTTTCAAATTTGTAAGTATATTTTCCTAAATAAATGATTAAATTGTATTTAATGATTCTATAATATGTTTAAAAATTTATTTTAAAATAAAAATTATTTTGAAAGTGTCTTAGGACACCATAAGTGTTTTTTAAAGTAGTAATGATATTTTTTTCCTTAAATGTTCCAAGCTATCTTTAAAAAAAAATCCATCTAGGATGACATTATTGGATGTTACTTATTATTTATGAGGGATATTACCCAAGGATACCATTTTAAATATTTATCAATGCAGTTTATGATTATGATGAAAAAAAATTAATAATAATTTTTCTTTTCCTTGAGTTTTACAATAATACAATGTTCATGAAACCAGATCCTTTATCCACAGGTTCTACTATGATGAAATGATGAAATGATTACAAAACCAGTTTCTTTTTCCACAGGTTATGTGATGATGAAGTATTAATAAAAACCATTTATTTTCATGGATTTTGATATGATTAGTTATTTATTCTCTCGTGGAACACACATGTATGTTTTTAATATATGACGGGTAAGAACTATATCTCTCTCCAATTAATTAGGAATATATTGAATATCATGAGATAAATAAGACTCCAATGGAGTGTGAACCTAGATTTATTAGATACTTTTTCTAGTATGATAGTTTTATGAGAGAAACTTGATTACTATGATGGTTTAGTGAATGAACTTATTCAGCTATGATAGCTTTAGAAATTATTTTCTATGATAATGTGTATTCCACAATTACTTGTCTTATGTCAATGTTATTCTCTAATGGCTCATGTTATTTGATTTACATATGATTCATGACATACAAACATCAAAAACAATTCCATGACTCAAGATTTTGATCTTTGATATAATGTTTGTGATTTTAATATGTCATGCTAATGTTCTTATAGTCTTATTCTCATGTTTTTTTTACATATTTCACTTGTTTTACATTACTGAGCATGTGAGCTTCACCATTTATTATTTTTCCTTTCACATAGATATGATTAATGGTATTATCTATAATGGGGTTAAAATGTATTATAATTATGAAAAACATAGTTGTTTACCTCACCTGTTTTGATAATCCCAACCATGCTTTCATATACTTTGATAGTCTCAATATAATGTTTTTCAATATTTTAATTCATAAAATCTGTGATCAAGATGATAATAATATTAAACTAATCCCTGAGATATGTTAATCTTTGTTTGTACGTGTTTATATAATTTCTGAAATAATTCTAACCCAATCGAATGTGTTTTTCATAAAAACAGACTAGTGTAAGCTACTGATCTGCACATAGCTACTGATAAAAAGCTACCAGTACTCAGTCTACCGATAGAATAATTCTATCGCTGGACAGAGTCACCAATATGTTAAGGTCACTGATATAAACAGAAGTATAACGATAGAGCCAGTTCACACATAGTTACCGATAGAGTAATCCTACTGATATGAGCACTGACAATCACAAACGTGAGCTACTTATAAGAGGAAGTCTACCGATAGAACCATTCTACCGAGTTACTGACAGAAAAGGGCTACCGATAGACAGAAGTATACCGATAGTGCCAGTTCACACATAGTTACCGATACATCGAGCTAACGATAGATCAAGAGCTACCGATGGAGCAAGAGATACTGATGGAGAGAAACTATTATATAGAGCTATCGATGTAAGAGCTAGAGCTACCGATTGAAGATCCTACAACACCATACACTTACCAACATGACCTACTAATGATTGACCAACCAGTCAAAATCTATACTCTATACTCTCAATACTATTTTTTTATTAAGCTAACGGTTACATTTGATGTTTTTAATGCAGTTAATGATATTTAATGATCTCTATTTCCATGTCAAAGAACTAAACCTAGTACCCATGAAAGAAGTAATTATTCTTTCATGCAGAAGCTGAAAGCTATAAAGGTACAGATAAAAGGATCGTGCAACACACTTTTTTCAAAAGAGATATAATCAAGGCAATAAAGAAGACACACGAAAGGAAAAAGGTCCAAGAGCTGAACATCATTCAAATGTGGAGCATTTTTCCCTAGTCAACATCCATACTTCAAGAATCCTAGAAATACCTGAAGAAACATATTCTAGAGGAGAACACAAGCTGCATATTGAGTGAAGAACTACAAAAAACATTTCATGCACTCAGGCTGCTAAGTTGAACATGAAATCAAGGAAGAAAATGACACTCTATTTTCTGAGTAGAAACCAGCGATGGAATCCGAAGCTTATTAGACAAATCAAATGAGTCCAGAGCTGCACTACCAATCACTAAAGCTTTTCTAAACTCTTTTTCACCTTCTTTAATGATTCTATCATTACATTTCGAGCATTGTGTGTACCATGTTTATTTTACACACACACTATCTGCTGAGAAAAATGGAGGATTCCTAAATCCTCACTCAAACTTTATAACACTTTGTTTCCCACTGTGGATAGTGGTAGAGGTCGAGTAAGACCTGAACAGCCTGTGTGCTATAGTTTTTTCCCACGAAGAACTGTGGTAGAGGTCTTTGGACCTGGACAGTAGTGTACTGTTGTTTACCCCTGATCTAGGGTGTGGACCCATTTATATAAATTGTTGAGAGGACTAAGTCTCGGCTTGAGTATGAACCTCTTGGTTATTTTTGCTGTGAATTTTAATTTATGTCTATAATTATACTATATATTTATTTCATATTACGATTCTATTACATTGAAATAAAAATCTATTTTAAAGCTACATTGATAGTTAAATTATCAAATGTTTGTACTTATTGTAAACCAGTGAGTTAGTTTCAGAAGTTAATTTAATCATCAAATTATGTCAACTGAGACCTAATCAATCTTTGAGAAAGTGATTGAACATTTACACTCTGTATAGATTTACTACAGTTTAACATTGTTTTTAAATTGGGGGATTTTAAGAGAAATAATTTTAACAGAAGTTTTTATTGGAACTCAATCCCCCCCCCTCTTGAGTATCCACTCCAACAAACATTTGGTATCAGAGGAATTGTGTTTGTTAATGGATTTTTTGAAATACTTTGTTTTTCAACTGTGATTTTAGTTTCATCTTTAAAGATCTTAAATTTTTGTTAGTTCTAAATTTTATCTCTTTAAAATTTTCTTTTCTAAAATCTAGTCATAGATAATAGACAACAGGGTGATGCTACTAACCAGCCACCTTTCTTTAATGGCACAAACTATGCCCAGTGGATACTGAAAATGAAAATACATTTAGAAAGTATGGGTTTCGATGTTTGGGCTGCTATAGAATATCAATATAAAACTCCAAAAACTAAAAGAACAACTTGGGATGAACCTACTAAGACAGCTTACAATAATAACTGTAAAGCCATGAATTCCATGTACTGTGCTCTAGGAGACAAAGAATTTAACAGAATTTTTTCTTGTAAAACTGCTTATGAAATATGGGATACATTGGGTGTTTCTCATGAAGGAACAAATAATGTCAAACAAATGCGATTGAATACTTACACTATTAAATATGAAAATTTTAAAATAAAGACTGATGAACCTATTTCTGATATGTATCTTAGGTTTAATGAGATAGTCAATAAAATGAGTTTACTAGGAAAAGTTGTTCCAGCCAAGGAACAAATTATGAGGATACTGAGATGTCTCACAGAATGATGGAGACTCACTTCTGTTTAAATCGGAGAGTCATGTGACATTAGAGCACTGCCTATAAATGAGCTTATTCGAAAATTAATGATGTATGAGGAAGAACTCAAGGTGAATAAAGATGAACATGATGAACCAAAAAGAAATCTGTAGCATTCAAGTCTACTGCTTCTAAGAAAAAACAAAAGGAGACGATGCAATTACCTACTGAAAGATCAACCATTGAAGACTCTGACTCTGACAGTGATGCTGAAATAGCTCAAATATCCTGGAGATTAAAGAATTTTTATAGGAAGAAGAAATTATTTAGGAAATATAACTACAAAGGATTGAATGATAACAATGGACATTGGAAGAAGGATTGGAAAAAAGCTGACAAGAATGATGAAATAGTTTGCTATATGAGTGGAAAAGGAAAGGACACATCAAGGATGATTTTCCAAAATTAAAAGTGAAAAAGAAATATGATTATAATAAAAATAAGTATAAAAAAGCTATGAAAGAAACTTGGAGTGCTTCATAAGACAGCACAAGTGAGTCTGAAGTTTCTGATTCTGAGAAGAATCATGCCAACATGTGTTTCATGACCAACACATCGGAGGTAACTTTAGATACTCCTGTTTTAATGTCTTATTATTCTGGAGATGATGCAGAATCTGATTCTAATTCTGAAAACATGACTACTAAGGAAATATTTGAATACTTCAATATGCTGGAAGAGACATACAATGAACTTAAGGATAAATAAAAATCATTGATGAAACATCATGCTCTCACTACTACTGTTCAAACTGAACTTACTATTGAAAAAGAGAAGAATGCTCAACTGTTAAAGGAAAATACAGAACTAAAAATGTCAAATGAGAAACTTATAAAAGACTTAGACAAGTTTACAAATGGAAAAGATACACTAACTCAAATTCTAGGAAAGCATGTGGCACCAAAATACACTACTAGAATAGGCTACAAACCTGGACAGAGATAGCTTATTAATAATAGATTTATTCCTAAATCTAGACAGAATACTGCTAGTTCAAGTTCTGGAAATTTGTATACCTCAACCAGTATTCATATTGTTATAGTTCAAATAAAGTTTATCTTTTAAAATATATTGATTCTATAAATTATAGGAGACCCATAAGACAAATATGGGTACCTAAAGATTTGATAACTAACCAATCTAGACCCAAAAGATTTGGGTACCAAAAATAATTTTCTATCTAAATCTGTTTTGTAGGAAACATTTTTTAAAGAGTTCTCACAAGAAGGTATGGTAGATGGATAGTGGATGTTCAAGACACATGTCTAGAGATTATTCATGCTTCAAAAGTTTAATAATGGTTGATGGAGGCCACATCACCTTTGGTGATAATTATAAAGGAAAAATCATCGGCCTAGGCTAGATTGGAAACTATAATTCAGTTTTAATGTCTAAAGTTTAATTTGTTGATGGACTTAAGTATAACCTGTTAAGTATTTCTCAATTATGTGATGATGTATTTAATGTGAAATTTGAAAATGATTCCTGTAATGTTTTCAATTCTCAAAATCTTTTCTTATTTTCTTCTTTAAGAAATGAAAATGTATATGTTGTTGATTTAAATGATTTAGCTAAGTAAAATGTTACTTGTTTAAATGCATTTCTTAAAGAATCATGGCTTTGGCACAGAAGATTAGGAAACTGCAACATCTATTCACATAGAAATTTAACTAGGAAGAACTTAGTTAGAGACCTACCTAAGCTTGAATTCCTAAATGACAAAGTTTGTAATCCCTGTCAAAAGGTAAAGCAACATAGAGTTTCTTTTAAATCAAAGAAAGAATTTTCAACTTCTCAACCTCTCGAGGTGGTTCACATGGACTTGTTTGGACCTTAAAGAGTTTCTTGTTTAAATGGGAAGCACTATGTCTATATTCTAGTAGATGACTTTTCTAGATATACATGGGTATACTTCTTAGCTCACAAAAGTGAATCTTGTTCTTACTTTGTTAAATACTCTAAATATGTAGAAAATCTTAGTGGACTTAAGATTAAAACCCTGAGAGGTGATCATGGTTGTGAGTTTCAAAATCAAGAGTTTTAATCATACTGCTCTCACAATGGCTATAATCACAACTTTTCTGCTCCTAGGACACCTCATCAAAATGGTGTAGTAGAAAGAAAGAATAAAACCCTTCAATAAATAGCTAGAACCATGCTTAATGAATATGACCTGCCTATTTATTTTTGGGATAAAGCTATGAATACAGCTTGTTATATTATTAATAGAGTCTTAATTAGAAATGTTCTTAAGAAGACTCCTTATGAAATGTGGAATAATGGAAACCCTAATGTTAGATAATTCAGAGTCTTTGGCTGCAATGTTTTTATTCTTAATACAAAGGATAATCTAGACAAGTTTTCTTCTAAGAGTGATGAAGGAATTTTTCTTGGTTATTATTTATCTAGAAAAACCTATAGAGTCTTTAATAAGATAACCAAATGTGTGGAAGAATATATTCACATCAAGGTTGATGAAACTGATCCACATGAGCCTAAAACCTCTCTTGAAAATCCTGAGGAATATTTGATTGTTTTGGACCTTAATGATAAATCTAAAGAACTTGCTATAAAGACATCCAGTTCTGGACATATTCCTGAATCTACTTTTGTAGAACCCGAACTTGGAGATAAACCTGAAATTTCTAGTCCCACATTTACTAGATGAACAAGGATTCTATAGAATCATCCTTTGGATGCTGTTGTTGGTAATATTGATAGAGGGACAGATACTAGAGCTTCTCTAAAAAATCAGGTTGAACATCAAGCCTTTCTTTTACAGCTAAAACCTAAAAATGTGAATGATGTTATTAATGATGAATTTTGGGAAATGGCTATGCAAGAAGTGTTAAATTAATTTGAAAGGAACAGTGTCTGGGAATTAGTTGACAGACCTAAGGACACTTTAACAATATGGACTAAATGGGTTTTTAAAAACAAATTTGATGAATCTGGAAACATAGTTAGAAACAAAGCTATATTAGTTTCACAAGGATATAGTCAAGAAGAGGGTATAGACTATGAAGAAACCTTTGCACCTGTTGCTAGATTAGAATCCATTAGGATCTTATATTCCTATATTGCTCATCCGACTTTCAAATTATATCAAATGGATGTCAAAAGTGATTTTCTAAATGGTTTTGTAATTAAACATGCTTTTGTTGAACAACAACCTAGATTTTCTAATCCTCATTTTCCAAATCATGTTTTTAAACATTCTATAGCTTTATGAGTTCTAAAACAAGCTCCAAGAGCTTGGTATGATAGAATTAGTAATTTTCTTATTTCAAAAAGTCTTACTAATGGGATTGCTGATCCAACTCTTTTTATTAAAATAATTTCTAAAGATGTTATAATAGTACAAATCTATGTTGATGATATTATTTTTGGATCTTTCAAACACTCTTTATGTACTGATTTTTCAAAATGTATTCACAATGAGTTTGAAATGAGTTTAATGGTAGAACTTAAATATTTTCTTGGATTTCAAGTTTTCCAAAATAAAGATGGTATTATTTTGAATAAACTTAAATATACAAACGATCTCTTAAAATGTTTTGGTTTGGATCATATTAAGGAAAGTTAAACTCTTATGTGTACTGTTTGTAAATTGGATGCAGATGAAACTGGGAAACCAGTGGATAAAACCAATTATAGAGGTATGATTGGAATCTTACTTTACCTTACTGCTAGTCAAACAGATATTATGTTTAGTGTGTGTATGTGTGCAAGATTTCAATCTAATCCAAAATAATATCATTTACTTGTCATTAAACGAATTTTTAAGTATCTTAGACATACTGTAAACTTAGGTTTGTTTTACCCAAAAAGACAACCCATTGAGTTATTGAGTTATTCAGATGCTGATTTTTCTGGTTGCATGTTGGATAAATAAATCACTTCAGGAACATGTCACTTATTGGGAAAATTCTTAGTATCTTGGTGTAGTATAAAGCAGAATTATGTAGAATTATCCACTACCGAAGCAGAGTACATAGCTGCTGGAAGTTTCTGTGCACAAATTCTGTGGATGAAACACACTCTTGTGTACTATGGATATAATTTTATGCACATTTCAATCAACTATGACAAGACTAGTGCAATAAATATCTCTAAGAACCATGTGTCTCACTCTAGGACCAAACACATTGATGTAAGGAACCATTTCTTGAGATATTATTACCAAAAGGGTGATATAATTTTTGAGTTTATTGGTACTGAACATCAATTGGTCTATATTTTCACTAAACCTTTGAGCTTGGATTGGTTAAGTTACATTAGACATGAGTTAGGTATGATTAACCTCAATCGATAGCTATTCTCACCGATGTAAAATTCTCACTGATGTGATATTCTCACCGATGTGAAATTCTCACCGATGTAACCTCACTGATATAGATTCTCACCGATGTGTGCACTATTTTAAAACTTCTGTCTGCCGCAAGAATCTGAATATTTTTTTTCGTTATTTCATTTTATTTATTTATTTTATGATTCTTAAATGACAAAACTAATGTCCAAGATACTTCTAAATACACCAATCCTCAAACCTTATCCCTCGAATCTTAGCTCATGAATCCTTAGAGAACCCTAAATCCTTCAAACCAGTGATGGAAAAAACTAAACTTCTTACCATCATAGATGACTCTGTTGAGCCGAAAATAAAGAAGTAGAGGACCAAGAAAGAAGCAAGTGGTAGTGGCGGTGTTGATAGAAATAGGTCGGGGAGACGACCAGTGAATCCTCGTCTTCAAAATTGAGTTATTGTGATTGAAAAGGAGTTGTGTGTAGAGTGGATGCAGCCTAGAAAGTCCTAAGTGCTCGAAGTACTTGAAGATCAAAAATGGGTAGAGTGTTTTTCAAACAACAATGGTCCCTATTTTCAAAAGATAGTGAAGCAGTTTTATGATTTTGTACCCATTGAGAAATCATGTAACCTCTTTTGTGAATGGAAAGGAGATTTTGTTTTCATCTATTGAGTGGGATGAGTGCTTGAAAGATCCACATGAAGGAGTATCTGGATATGTCTCGAGATCCATGCCACCTACTAGTGACATTTTCGACTATGGGACAACTTTGGAAGAGATGACTGGTGATGGAAGTCAACGACAAGTAGTTGCTGCAGAAATGGATGGAGAGAATAGATTGTTGTTCAAATTAGTTCAACATGTCATGATACCGAGGAGAGGAAACTTTTCCAATTTGAGATATCATGATATCTATCTCTTGAACCTCTTAAGACATTGTGTAAAGGTAAATTTGTGCAGATTGCTGATGATCCAAATGGAAGATATGACAAGGCTAAAATCAAATACAAATGCCCTATTATTTTCTAAATTGATCTCTGTGATGATTAAAGTAAAATGGGTAGCTGAGTCTCAAGATGAGACAGTAGTAGTGAAGAATAACTTTTGTATCACATCCACAGTGTGAAAATACATGAGGATCAACTGGAACCCTTGGAGAAGAGAATGGGTCAATGATGATCAGAAGGTATATGACAAATTCAATCCTATGGATCATCCTTCAAGGCCAAAGGATGTGAGGGATCCAGGTTTGGGACCTGATAAAGAGGATCCAGAATATATTGATGATTCAGAAGAGGAAGAGTCCTTTGCTGATGAAGGAGGAGACCCTGACTTACCTCCATGCCCATCTCCTAAAAATCTTGATCAACAGAAATAAAATAAGGAAGAAGATGCTCATGAAAGTGAAGAATCTATGTCAGCTGAGTTGATTCTTAGTCTAGTGATTAGACAATCTTTAGTCTCTACTGAGGATGCAGTAGAAGTGGAAGAAGTTGTACCTAATTCAGAGGACCCTCCAGCTATTGCAGAAGAAGAATTGATAGTGGAAGATTCTCCTCATGATGAAAGACCTGCTGAGAATGCTGCTGATAATTTTGTTGAGACAGCTGTTATCCTAATTGAGGATGCACCCGTTTAGGGGGATAATCAAACCAATGTTGGAAGTGTTAAAGTAGCTGCTGGAATTGAAGATTGGGTAGAAGACCTAGGTTTTATAGTCTGTGGTTTAGACTATCCATATTCTGATAATGAGGCATCTCACAATAGACCAAATATTACTTATGATGTTGATTCTGAGTTATTTCCTGAAGATGTGGTCAGAATGCATTACCTGGATACATTAAAGAAAAATATTAAGGAAAGTTTTGTGGAAGAGTTAAAGAAGATGGAAGTTTCTCTGGTATCTTCAGTCCAATCGATTTTGACTGACTCAGTGGTTAGTTTAGCCTCTTAAAGAACATCTGCTGCAGTTTTACCTGCCAATATGATCACAAGGGATGATCTGGAATCCATGAAGGTTGAGCTGAAATAATCTTTTAATGCCTTGGTTACTGAGATGAAGCACGGTTTTGTTTAAGATATGAGTATGTAGGAATGATCTTTTGAACTTTCTCTTGCTTGTAATTTGTCAACCTTCATGGGAGAAATAGTTTAAGAAGTTAAAGACTGCCAGGCTCAAGTTTCTAGAAATGAAGAGGATATTGAAGCCCTAAAGGAATATTTTGTTTCTTTATACTCCTACATGTGCTCAAAATCCCAAGAAGATAAGTACTTAGCCTATGTCAAGAGTGTGGTAGGCCAGATGGTTTCAAGGTTTGAAGGTTTCAAAACTTCTATGAAAGATCATATTAAAACCCAGGATTCCCAAGTTCAAAATCGTATCAGTGGGTTGACCAAAAGCTTCAAAGAGACTATATCTTTCCATGTTGGTTCTATTTCATCCAAACCTTCAGTATATTTGAATCAGTTTAGAGTTGTGATGAAGGAGGAGCTTGGTCAAGCTTCAACCATCGGCTCTATTGACTCATCCGAGCTAAGCAGAGTTGTGCTCTCTACCAGAGATTCAGCCACAGAGATAATGAAGATAGTCCAATACTATATGAGAGAAGCCTCTTCCTCTCATAAATAATTTAAGGATAAGGTGGACTCCTATTTCTTTAAGATTTTCACCAAAAATCAACTCAACAATCACTTCAAACTTTTGTTGGAAAATATGAAGCTGCCTCCTTTCAATCAAGCTTTCAGAGAACAAGTTAGCAAGCTAAGGGAATTAACTCCGGCATTGGAAAAGTTTATGGAGAACAAGGATGAATTCTTATCCACTATGGAGAGAGGAGGATTAATAATTATGGATTTTATAAATCTGTTGATGCCTTTTCTGCATGTTGAGGCTAGACCAATAATTGTCCCTCCTACATTTCCTGCCTCTACCTCTACTTCTTCTCTAGTTCAGATGACTCTTGCCCAAGCAATTTGAAGACTCACTCCTATGATCACACAAAGGACTCCTCAGTATAGACCAGGATCAGTTTCTGTGGCTCAGCCTCCTATGATCATTTCTGGAATTCCTAATCCATCACCTGCTTCCACTTCACCTGAATACTCTTCTTCTCCCAAATTAAAATCTAACATTGAGGATGTGCATTGAAAACTGGCTAGACTATTTGATAGAAATTCACTGTACTTTGTTTTATGTCTTTGTACCTTTTTACAATATCTAATACAATTGTATTTCCTTCTTTTCACATTGTCCTATTTTCTTTCTTATTGTTTCCCAATTTTTGATTATCACAAAGGGGGAGAAATATTTTACCACGCTTTTACAAAGGGGAAAAAATACTCTCTATGTATCAAAGAGGGAAAAATATTCACCCAAGGGGAGAGATATTAATGAAAGGGGGAGAAATTTTATCTAAGGAAAAGAAATCATGCTTTGCTTCTCTGATACTATTACATTTCATTCTATGATACCCTTTTCTCTATTTCTCTGATACCACTAAATTTTACATTAGATATCATTGCATTTAATTATATCTATGATACTATCACATTTTCTTCCACCTCTGATCCTTTATGTTCTATAACATACTGTTTCTCAGAGATAATTTCATTTAATGATGTTTCCTCTAATACAACTCCTCACTTTTTTTAAAACTATAATTTTATAAGTTGTGATTATCAAAACGGGGGAGATTGTTGACCTCACCTGTTTTGATAATCCCAACCATGCTTTCATATACTTTGATAATCTCAATCTAATTTTTTTCAATATTTTAATTTTTTCAATCTGTGATCAAGATGATAATAATATTAAAATAATCCCTAAGATATATTAATCTTTGTTTATACATGTTTATATAAGTTCTGAAATAATTCTAACCCAATCGAATGTGTTTTGCATAAAAACCGACAAGTGTAAGCTACTGATCTCCACATAGCTACTGATAAAGAGCTACCAGTACTCTGTCTACCAATAGACTTAGTCTATCGATAGACAGAGTCACCGATAATATAAGGTCACTGATATAAACAGAAGTCTACCGATAGAGCCAGTTCACACATAGTTACCAATAGAGTAAGCCTACTAATATGAGTACTAACAATCACAAACATGAGCTACCGATTAGAGGAAGTCTACTGATAGAACCATTCTACCGAGCTACCGATAAACAAGAGCTACTAATAGATAGAAGTCTACCGATAGAGCCAGTTCACACATAGTTACCGATACATCGAGCTACCGATAGCTCAAGAGCTACCGATGGAGCAAGTCATACCGATGGAGAGAAACTGTTATATAGATCTACCGATGCAAGAGAAAGAGCTACCAATTGAATATCCTACAACACTATAAACATACCAACACGAGCTACTAATGATTGACCAACCATTGAAAATCTATACTCTATATTCTCAATACTATTTGTTTATTAAGATAATGGTTACATTTGATGTTTTTAATGCAGTTAATGATATTTAATGATCCCTATTTCAATGTTAGGGAACCGTACCTAGTACCCATGTAAAAAGTAATTATTCTTTTCTGCAGAAGCTCAAAGCTATAAGGTGACAGATAAAAGGAGCGTGCAACACAATTTTTTGAAAGAGAGAGAATCAAGGCACTAAGAAGACACATGAAGGGAAAAAGAGCCAAGAGCTAAACAACATTCAAATGTGTACCATTTTTCACTAGTCAACATCCATACTCCAAGAATCCTGGAAATACACGAAGAAACTTATTCTAGAGGAGAAATCAAGATGCATATTGAGTGAAGAACTACAACAAACATTTCATACACTCAGGATGCTAAGTTGAACCTGAAATCATGGAAGAAAATGACACTCTGTTTTTGGAGTAGAAACCAGAGAAGGACTCAGAAGCTTATTATAAAAATAAAACGAGTCCAGAGCTGCACTGAAAATCACTACAGATTTTCTAAACTCTTTCTCACCTTCTTTAGTGATTCTATCTTTACATTTTGAGCAGTGTGTGTACCCTGTTTATTTTATATACACAATGTCTCCTGAGAAAAACTGGAGGATTCCTAAATCATTACTCAAACTTTATAACCATTTGTTTCCCAGTGTGGATAGTGGTAGAGGTCGAGTAAGACTAGAACAACCTGTGTACTGTTTTTTGTTTTTCCCACAAAGAACTGTGGTAGAGTTCTTTGGATCTGGACAGTAGTGTACTGTTGTTTACCCCTTATCCAGGGTGTGTATCAATTTATATAAATTGTTGATAGGACTATGTCTCGGCTTGAGACTGAACCTCTTGGTTATTTTTTCTGTGCATTTTAATTTAAGTCTATAAGTATACTATATATTTATTTCATATTCCGCTGCTATTACTTGTAAATACAAAAATATTTTAAAGCTAATTTGATAGTTAAATTATCAAGTGTTTATACTTATTGTAAACTAGTAATTTAGTTTCAAAAGATAATTTAATCTTCAGATTAAGTCAACTGAGACCTAATCAATCATTGAGAAACTGATTGAACATTTACACTCTGTATAGATTCACTACAGTTTAACTTTGTTTTTAAATTGGGGGATTTTAAGAGAAATAATTTTAACAGAAATTTTTATTGTAACTTAATTCCCTCCCCCTCTTGAGTATCCACTCTGACCAACAATTGTGGAAGATGATGTAACTCGCCTATGGTCAACTTGTATATGTGTTGAAGTGTCCAAATGAATGAGGCCTAACCAATTATGGGATGGATCATCATGTAATTTAATGAATATTACTCTACTATGATTTAATATTTATGTATGATATTTATGGGAATTTACAAAACTGATAGTGTTCCTTATTTATGTTATCCCATTCAAAAATCCGGATTTATTAGTGAAATTTTCTTATTATTTGGTGCTTCCACCAAACCCATCTCATGTACTAGAAGTGTTCCATGTATATTTCATGAGGAATTACATAACTGATCCCCCACATGTACTGAACTCAAAGGTATTACAAATAGTTCATGATATATTATATGAGGAACATCTGGTATAGATTCTTGATCTTGTAGATAAAGTGCTACGAAATAAGACAACTCTCCTAGTTAGAGTTTTGTGGCGAAACCCCCTATTTAAGGAAGATACATGGGAACCTAAGGATATGATGAGGCAGAATAATCCTCATTTATTGTTATCACATTTATATAATTTCAATGGATAAAATCATTTTATGTGGGGTATAATGTAACACAATAAGTTTTAATGAAATATTTTTTTAAATAAATTTTATTTTTTGAATGATTAGGTTACCCACAACACTGAGTTTTAACTACAATATACTTTTATTATTATTATTTAAACAAGATTGTTATAACCTATCCATTTAACATGGTAGTATGAATATGAATAACCACATTTTTTAATTTAAATATAAATGTTTTACATAATGAAAATACATTGATTAATAAATACATAATTTTTACTAAAGTCATTATATGCATTAAAAATTCATGTTTTCCTTAAAAATGATTAATATTTTCATTTAAAAAATAATGAAATTAACTATTGAAAAATATTTATGATTCATTTTAAAGGTATAACTTCATTTTTGAAATTAAAATTTCTAAATTATCATAGGGTGAATTTATGATAATTTTATAAAAAGAAGTATTTTTTGATGAATATTGAAAAGAGTTATTTTATTGAAACTTTTATTTTAATTTAGAAAATTTACAATTATAAAATTGGATAGAAAATTATTGTAAAAGTTAAATTATGTCCAAATTAGTATTATTAATACAATTTTAGTCAATTTAATAAATATTATGTTTAACTTGTATATAATTATTTTTATATTTCTAAAATCATTTTATTGGAAAACCACCATTCCATCTCATCTGTGGGTTTAATTTTAAATTAAATTTAAAAAATTAAGTGAATTTAATTCGATCAAATATATTAAATACTTTTAATAATCATAATTAATATTATATAAATTTTTTTACATAATATATGGTCATAATGGATTGTAAAAAATAATAATCATTAAATAGTGCTGTCAAAGTTAAACCATATTTCCTGGGGTTAAACCGTTAAAACAAGGGTTTGAATAGCATAAAAACTTGTTCAATTCTTATTTTTAGTCTAATTTCGGCCTTATATAATATAATTCTCAATAATGATCCATTTGGGTGTTGTGTGACCAATAATGTGACATGGTATTTTTATAATCATATTATAATAACACTCACATAAATTTTGAAAGACCACCACACTCTAACCCTATTCACTCATACAAAGTCTTTTGTTTCATCAATTACCTAACCAAAAACACTACATACATACATATCCATGACCATATATCTATTATTTCTTCACAAAACCCTTATATGAAGGTTTTATGAAAAATCCAAAAGATATTTATTTTCAGATAGCCTACCTGATTATAACTCCATAGTTTATATTTCATACCATGGATTACTTATCATAATGGTTAAACTTCTTGGATGTTTCCTAGGGTGTGTATGAGTGAGGACAAGGAAAACTAGAAAGAATGGGTGTTCCCCTATGGGGATAGTCATCATTATGATGATCTATTTGGGTTGCACAATGTGGACATTTAGATCTAGGGGGTGGTAAATATAGCTCTCCAAAATGATAAATTGATAAATTAATAAATTATTTGATTAATTTCAATAATGTGAATAGTTATTTTCAATGACCTACCTGATTAATACTCAATAGTTAAGCATGCTTGGATTAGAGTAGTGTTTAGGATAGGTGACCTTCTTATAAGATTTGCAGGGTGTGGGTGAGTGAGGGAAAATAACACAAGTGAGAAAAGTATTGGACTATTATAATATTCATTTTTATGGTAATTTGTTTGGTAATGTGGTTAGGAATTATTTTGGGGACCAAGTGACTTCAGGAAACTAGTAGTGACGGGCAGGCCAAGACTCGGAATCCATGTTAAGGTGGGATGTTTATGATGTTAGCGGGACCAAGTTGTTAGAATAATTGTGATATAAATAAATAATTATCTATCTTATGGTAATATTTTATAAAGATAGTATCATAAAATTAATCCATTAAATCTTCCATCAAATTGGAAACAAAAAATTCGATCATTTATACGGCGGACTACCGCCTCACGAACTGATGTAATCCATTTTCCATCATCACCCATCATGAATAGATATGATTATGGGTATAATTTGTTTATATTATATTTATGATATAATTATACTTCTTAAACTTATATAACACATATACCTTCATTACTTCCAATCCATTGAAAAATTAAAACATCACTGATGTGTACGTGTAAACTACTGGCTCCAGGATGCGATGTGATACATTTTTAATTATATTTTTACAATGTAGGTTATAATGAGTGACTTAATGAATGTACATGATATATATGATATAATATGTATTCTTTAAAGATGAATTAATATTAACCTTTCTTTCATTCCATCCATTGTGAAATTGGAATCAATGTTCAAGTGTATGTATGACATGCCATCTCCATGAATGTTCAATTTCATTTTTATATATCTAACACTTATAGAAGAATATAAATATGTTTATAATTAATATATAAAATTTAATATTCATATTAAAATTATTTATATGATGTAACCATAATAAATTTACAATCACCATAATAACCAATCTAAACCATACTTGAAAAACAAAGGAGCTGTTACAAAAAAATGTGATTTTAATAAAGATTTTTTAATAAAATGGTGATAAAAGGATATGAAAAAATAATATAAGGTATTATATAGATTATTATGGTTACTTAATAGATTTATAATAAAACTATAATTATAATATTAGAGGGTCAAAAGTGAAAGAAGTAAATTGGGAAAAGATGAGAGGGATTTCCATCTCACATTTATTTCTGTGGGACACATGCCTTATACACAACTTGACTATTTACTATGGTGTATACACAACACATTAAGGTCTATTATGATAAATATTGGATATATATATCCATATATGGTTATTTCATTCATGGTCCTTATGATTTAAAATTCTCCAAAGCGGTATGGGTTTTATGTTATAATCACAATGGTTATTGAGATTGTTTATGTTTATGATTCCAATGATGAAATAATATAATATATCCCTCGAGAAACTCATTAAATTTATTCACCTATATTTACTTCAAAAAATTAAATGTTTTCCTTTCATTTTCTTTTTATTATTTATTCAATAGAGATAAATAATTTTTTATGGAAAACTGACCTTATTTGTCTCTTAGGCCAAAACTCCTTTTTATTCAATATCAATTTTTTCTAAACAAATTGAGTCAAGAACATTTTTAACAAAATAATTTGATGTTTAAAATTGATTTTTTCCAATTTTTTACTTTTTTAATATGTATTAAAATTAATATTCTTATAATTTTTGAAATGAGTTACTTTTTACACTTTACCAAAATTATTAAAGGAATCATTGTATTAATATGTATGACATGAATAATATTTACCGCCACCATAACAGGTCAATGATTTAACGATTACATTACATTTTTCTGAGGTTAATTTCAAAGAGAATATTTTGTTTAATATCTCTGAAATTATTAGAAAAATTAGTTTTAAATTGTAAAGGATATTATCCTCATGAAATTTTTTATGTGGTATTTTAATATCATTTTCTATCTAAGATGACATCCTTTAATTTTACATAATATTTAATAGGTATATGATCTAATGATATCATTATTATTCATTATCTATACTGATTATAATTACTATGACAATATATTTATGAAAATATTTCCTTTTTTATAGGTTATGTTATGATAAAATGTTAAAATGTTTCTAAAAACCATTTATATTCATGGGTTCTGGTATATAGAATATTTTATGATATTTTTGAACACATATGTATGGTTTTAAATATTTTATTATTAGAAAATAGATTTTATACCCCCTATTAAATGGGTAATGTTTTACATCACTTGAGATTATTATTGTAAAAAAGGTGATGTTCTTAATCCTCTATGGGAAACAAGTAGATTTTCTTAATAAATAATGGGAAGAAAGTTAATTTCCTTGATTCACAATGTGAATTTTTTTTGATACATGATAAATTATGATTTGATTGTCTTGATAGTTAATCTTTTCAACGGATATTATTTCTATGCATATGATGGTTCCACAATTATATGACATGAACTAATTATTCTTTATTTAGTTATGATGATTTCTCACACTTATGATTATTCTATTTTAAATGAAAAGGTTTAATCTCCTGAATCATTCTTAAAATCCATGACATATTTGTTAGTTTTTTTATGTCATATTCCTCAACACATACCCTTATTATTACCATATTATTCCATATGATCCTTGATTTATATCTCCCTTGATTACCCTTAGTGGCCATATGAGCTCACCCATCCATGTGATTCGTATCAATAGATTATGAAGAAAAGGTTTATGTAGGGTATCTATATGGATAGAAATAAATGGGAAGATATTTATGAGAGATGATGGGTATATTTCATGAAATAATAATATTGTGTATATAGTCTCCAAATAACCTAATCCTTTATGATCATTACTGTGCTTTTGGAAAATAAAATGAATATTTATATATTAATATATAGTATCAATATATTAAAAATAAGAGTGGATTCAATTTCAATCATTATATCTCACCATTATGTAGTTGGATACTGATAATTTATTCAGAGTCTCGGTTGAGAGATATCCTCACCCATGGAATTTTATCTAGATGAGACAACTATGTACTAGATATCAGTTCATTCATAAGATTATTAAACTACCCAAAAATCTAGGAAAGGATTTTGATTTTCTCAAATTAAAAAAAGTACTAGTATATCGTGGTTATAGATTCATCCATTTTTTAAAATGTGGATCACTAGATATATTATTATAATTCATGTTAATGAATCTTTGGACTATCTTTAGATTAAAACACCCATGTTTGAGTACTCAATAAGCACCACAGACCACACCTGGAAGTCCTATGTCTTTTTTCATTTCATAATTGTTTGAAATCATATATTCACATGGATATTTATAAGAGAGTACATAGGATAGGTTTTTTTCCTTTATATAAATCCGTATGAAGTATTTGATGAGAAAGAGTTACAATTTGAGTGTTTCTTGAATGAGACATACCCTCATTTTAGAAACATGGTATACATCACCCTAGAGATAGTGAGAGTGGTTTCATAGATATACCACCATGTTCAAGGTAGTGTTATGACCAAGGAACATCCTATTATGGGAACAATATCTAACTACAAAATTGAAAATTTTTAAGGATCATTTATTGTATATAAAACTAGTAGTGTATGGAAATTCATTCCTCTAAATCTAATTCCTACCTTGGAAAATTATAATCAAACAAAGAGCACTCACAGTTCTTGTTGTAGGTTTACACCCATGATGGATTTCTTTGAAAAGATAACATACATTATGGTATGAGGTATAATTCATTCCCTCCCATTATATAATATTACACTCATCAATATAGAAGCGAGTACATTATTTTTCATCGATTATTCCAATGTTATGGATTCTAGTGGAGTATATTGTTGAAGCTATTTTAGCTAGATAATAACCATCTAAGGAAACTATATGAATGTCACACTTATAATGAAATGTTTTTACCATGATTTAGTTTTATATAATTCATAGGAATCCTTAATATTGGTGATGAAATCTAATTGAATCATGTTTAGGAAGGACTGGATATTTTTAACTTGAATTTAATGGATATGTGTTTTTAAGAACATGAGGTGAGTTCCACCCCATTGTTTATGGGGACACCCAACATTAGAATGCAGTGTTAAGAATCAATGAGTTGTATTTAAATACCAATATGGAGGAATGTATTATTTATTTTAATTCAAGGTGTTCTAGGGATTAGGTTCTTGTGAATGTGAAAGATTTGGTTCAAATATTTTCTGAGGATTTCCCTTGGTTGGACCTCATTTAGTACTAATATATGACTAAAATTTCATTTTTTTTGATATTTCAAAATATTTCTTTATGACTGAGTGGGTGCCTTGACATGAGAAGGAAAAATCACCAACTGAGGGTGAGGTGAGTATGCTCGTACACATCTATGAGTGCTTCTGTGCATTTTGGTCAACCTATGTACAAAGCCCATCCTATACAAAACCAGTATATGCCCGGTCCTCATGCATCTTTGAGGGAAAGATCATGTCACTAGATAAGAAAACCATGAGTGAACCCATGCATGACTGCATATAAAACTATGTAATGTGGCCATTGTGAATCCATAGCCTTTCCATCACCTTGGATGAGTATGGGAAATCTAATGAAAAAAATTATCTCAGCCATAAGAGACTTGAAAAAGTCCTATAAAACCATACCCTAAACTATTAGTAGTCCACAATATAGTTCCATAAGGATTCCACCACTAGATATCTTAATTGAAGAGGATGATACCAACCATCATAATAAAGACACCTATAAAAATTGGTTTCATAAAAAACCAGGTGAATTCTATGAGCATCTATCATCACCACTACTACCCTCCATTGAACTAGTGGTCGATTAACCAACAACATATTTATGGAACAGGATGAATTCCCATAAGGAATTACAAATGATCTAAGAAATACTCCATGCCTATGAGGAATCATTTTCAGGGTTTCTGAAGAAGGGAATGCCGATGGATGAAAGAAACATGAAAATACCTGTCCTCTTTCGAATTTCCTATCAAAACTTCCTGAGCTCATTTGTAGATAATATGGGTAGGCTGCAGACACAATAGAAGAATAATACATGATCCATAGGCCATAATATAATAGAGATATATAGGGATTAGTTTCTATGATGATTGAAATTGTGAATATTAATGCGAACATAGTGGCACAATATTGGTGTGGTGGTTTAAACCGTATTAGATAAATCTATATTCAACAGATGGAGTAGGATCTTCAATATGTAGCCTAGAATTGGTGATTTCATGTTGGGAGACATGAAAGTTTGTAATCATTTTATAATTATAGTGAATCTTCACCCTTTATGTGATGGTAGAGCAATGTGGTTTCCACAATCAAGTGTTTTTTTTCATACACATATATTTATATGAGGCATAATTGAAGGTGTAAAGTTCATCATTTACATCCCCAAATGAATATGTATTTTCCATTGGTATCAATTTTTATTATATTAAGGGGAGTTTGATCAACAATATTCCCTATTGGTGTAAGGTTATTTATATATTAATACTAAAATATCCTTTGATTTTCTCAGTATAAATAAATTTCGATTCAACAATGGAGGATATTTGTGCAATGGTTGTGGGAATTATTCTTGAGTTTATAATGTTATTTTGGGTTATAGAGACAATAGATCAAATTTATCTAAATGGTTTGACAATATTATTTAGACTTTATAGGAATGGGACTTCAATGAGAATTATTTTGTAACTGGGGTAATTAAGGAGCTTGATTTTATGTCCTAAATAGCATTCCAATAGATTTAGAAAAAGTGTCAAAACAACACAACTAGTTTCTTTTTAGTGGTCGATGAGATCGTTTTTTGCATAAAATGTATATATTATATTTTTATTTATGGTTATTGAGATGTTTATGTTATCATCATGCCGATATATAGTAAAAAGAGTGTATAATTGTTTTTTCTAGAGATGAAGAATAGAAGAAGAGTGCACTAGAGAACCTGTTATCTTACAGTTCTTTAATATTTGGTGGACAAGCTTCACCATCATGTTCGGTAGTGGAATATAACATAGATAATATGTTCCCAATGCGATTGAAATCTGGGATTCCCTATATGGTTTAGAATTTAAAACCGATATAATATTTATTTGTGAAAAAAAATTCAAAGTTGATATTGGTGGTTACCTATTTCTCTTTGAATTGTGTTGTTAGATAACCCTTTTCTGAGGAAAAGGAAAATCATTTTGTGTTTTGGGTAGAATTTTATAATGTAGTCATATACATATACAATGGTTATTCTTTAAGACATTAATGAGTATACCGTATATATTATTTCATTTAATATCATGGGAATTTGTTAAGGTTTGTACATTTATAGTGAATATCTCATTGCTATTTGGTTTTTCCGATGGTTTCATTTTTCTTAGACCACTAGTAGTAGATTATGTGAATGTAAAAATTGGGTTTTTCTATACAACGTGGGATTTTGTACTTATCATAGAAGTTATTGAGTTTATCCTTTTCATGGATTAAATCTTATAATGGTGAGGAGGATGGAACAAATTATATATTTTACTTGATCATGAAATTGCACAATTTTTAGTTTTAAAGTATCAATACCCAAAAAGGGTAAAATGGTTATATAAAAAATATGGACAACATTAGAAATTTTTATTCATTATTCTATTGGTCATAGATCTAATTGTTTACCCAGGGGATAATTTTTTAAAATATTATGTGATACATGAATTCAATGGAATAATTAATTTTTATTGATATATAAATGTTTATTATTTGGGTGAAAAAATATTAGATATAAAATAGGATTTCAAAGAAATATTATCACATTATGGTGGTGTTTATAATTAGGGTGTTCTTACCATGTGTTGTATAAGTTTGGATATTAGGTATCCATCCCCAAAAAAATAATTATCCGGATTATTTATAAAACAATAAATTATCTAATAACAATTATTTGTTATACTTATTTATTTAAGAGTTACGAAGTGCAATTAAAATTGAATCAAGATAGTGATTTTAAGGTTAAAATATCCATAGAGATGAAATTTTAATTTAGTTGACATCTGTTTGTAATGATATTTTTGGGGGATTTTATTTGATACTTACACTTCTTATTAATAGTATAAATTTAATAGAAAATAGTATTTTGATAAGAGGATCATCATGTAACCGTCCATGAAAATTTATTCTTCTATAAATTCTCTCTAGTTACACCCACTATATCTTCACTATTGGATGAAATAAGATATCTTCAATGAAAATATTCCATTATTTACTTAATGGAACATGATCTTTTGCTTCCAAAAATGAAATGTAGAATAATTGTAATTGAATAACCATTGATAAAAATATCAAATGTTGAAGATACATTGGATATTTTCCAATGTAGTAGGATAAAATTATATTTATTTATTTTTACATTTAAATATACATGATCCAAAAAAATATTCCCTCATGATCAGGTCTTTTGAATATCTATATAAACTATATAACTTCCATTTTGTGGATTTTTAAGTATAGTAAATTTGAAAAAAAAAACATGTAATTTAGTAAATGATTAATATTAATAATGCATCATAGAAATTACAAATGTTGGTCATTGGATCTAATGGATTTTCTATGACATAAGTTTTTAGTGAATATAGGAAAAAATCATCTTTTAAAAAATTATATTTCCTAAAAATGCTTTTCTAGATAAAAAATGTGATAAATGTTAAATAGTTCTATAGAATAGATTATTAAAGGGGTGATTTTTTTTGTAACTATATTATGCTAATTTAAAATTATTTTATACTCACATCACATTAAGAATTTAATTTAAATAATTCAATTAATTTTTTTAATTAGAATTACTAATTAAAAATTTATGAGCAGAATGCGATGAGTTTTAATGAAGGTGGGTTGAATATTTATAAAATTGAAATATTTTATCTGATTTTTTAATAATTATTATTTTCCTATCCCAAAGTGAATTTATTTTAATGTTTATTTTTACTATTTCGATCATGTGACCTTGAATATTTGGTTATTAACTAATTTTTTGATGGGGTAAACCTGGGGATGAACCCTCCATATTTTATCATTGAATTAATATTTTTTATAATTTATAAACATATATTTGATAAAATAAAGGATTTACATAACTACCATTCCTATGAGAATTGTTAATATTTAATATACAATTTATTATTCTGATTACATCCATGTTCTTTGATTCTTAACCCGTTATTAGGTGATTTTTCATTTCATCGACTTCTCATTCAAAAATATTTCATTTCTAGTTTTCTCATGTGAATTATACTATATTATCATGAATATATGATAAAGCAATAGTTATAATGGGAGATAATAATGATATTTATTTAAAGAGGTCAATTTTTCTAGTAATATATTATTTTTTTTGTACTCAATTTGTAGTATATTCTCACACATTATGTATATCACTAAATAAATACTCTCTAATTTAACTAAAACCACACGAAAGTTGATCATTAAAATATTTTATAGTGACTCGGGCTCACCAATGATAGGGTTATGTGAAATCATAAGTCTCACATGACATCTGAACCTAGGAAACATAATATTAAACACGAAATGAAGTGATTATAGATTTATTTTTTACATGAAATGTCTAAAAATTTGACTTTCAAGTCATGTGTTTTCATCATAAATGATATGCATTATTTTCGGGGAACACAAGGGGGTATAAGTTATATACACTACATACCAGTGTAGACTGACATGTTTTCTGCCTCTTGAAGACAACATTTATAGATAGAAAATCCACTCAATAATAATAATAATACATAATTACTTGGTTGAGTTATGATTCATGCCACAAAAATTACTCTAAATGATATGTATATCTATTTCACATGTTTTTTATGGTGAATGATCAGGACCAACCATTCTTGAGAGACCTACACACTATGTGTTGGTCTGTTTCTAATACTCTTCATTTAATTCTCCCCAGGTGTTAGTTTTGGATATATGAGTAGTCTATTTTGATTTATTTTCCATATATTATATGACATTATATATATATATATATATATATACTCATCATCATTAGATTATAATGGAGGCATTCAAGCATATGTAATTCAATATATTTTTAGACACGATGACATGGGAGGGAGGATGATTAGAGAAGTTGTGGGGTTAGTAAATCACTTAAGGGATATCCTTCTCATAGTCTTGGATCCCCCAAATACCTATTACAGTTATTATGGACAACTTTATGATGGGGCATGGGTCCTCCAATCATATATTGGGTGACCTTTTCACTTGATGCACAAAACATATGTTGGGGCGTGAGTCCTCTATAGGAATTAATAATCCCTTGAGTGATGTATCTTTTGTTGAGGCATATGTATACCAATATAGATGAGGCATTGTTATGACATGGATGTGATATATGTGATATAATTTAAAGTATTTGGGTTTTATAGTCCACTCAGTACGTCAAATTCAATCCCAGAGATGGACATTAGTGGAATTTAATTATGGTGTTTGATGTACATTTTTCTATAGAGGATAAGTTACTCCCCTTATTTCTAGGTATGTGATTCAATAATTATAAATCACTATATTGTTTTGATGATATGAATCATTTGATATTATTTTATTATTTATGTTCTCTCATCAAAAGGATGATAAATATTTTTGTTTTACGATTAATCCTCTTACAATTGATAAAAAATGAGGTACAAGTTATAGCAAGGATATAGACATGGGACACATTTGGTATTGCACTATCCTTAGTGCACATAAATACTTTTATGAAATGTTATTTCCATGATATAAGTTAATGTATTTAGAAAATAGGCTTCTGGATATTCATATATTTCTCTTCTTTATATAATATCAGGATTTTTGTCTATCCAATTCAAGTTCGGTTGCACTCCTATATTGTGGTTTTAGAATGTAATGACCCATCATTTCACGAATGTAAAAATAATTTTTTTGTTTAAATTAAAATAAGTGGAAATTAATGTCACCCAATAGAGTCATAGAGGTCATGGGGGTGTTTAGGGCTTGTTCTATGATCAAAATTTTGGAAAACAATATTATTCTCATTGTTAGTAGAAACCAGGCAGCCCAACCCACATGGTCTCTTATAATTTTTTGGGGAAAGTCATAGGAGCCACATGGTCCATATAGTTGTTCTGAAATCATGTGACCCTAGGTGCACAAACACATAAAAAACTAAAGTGGTTGGAAATATTCACTATACATTGTTTTCAAATGGTTTGGAAAACGGTGTACCTTAACAGTGTGGGGTAACTCCTTGGAGAGTAGGATAAGCACGGTTGGTGCATAGTTGGGAAAAATGTACATCCAAATTGTAAACCCCAATTATAAGGGTGAAATTTCCTTATTTCAAATAATTAATCTATTTACCATTTTTTTCTGTTTGTTCTCCCCTCATTCAAGAAGATAACCTCCATTTATTTTACTGTGAGCTCATGTCTCCCTAATTCTAGTAATAGAGTTATCATCCATGTCCAAAGTCCAAATCAATATTAGTCAGAGGCATTAGATCCATCTAGGTAATATCTACAATCATATCCCTTCATATTTTAGTTTATCATTATATCTATTTCATTATTTAAGGTGATAATTATTTTTCTTTATTTTAAAGGTGTTGGATGATTTCATTGATTTTCCCATGCAACTTTGAATATGTGTATTTCATCATATGATGAGTCATCACTGTAACTAATGTATGAGGTATCTTTATTTTCCCCATGAGTTTTGTGTTTTTTAGCCTTTCTATTGTTCCACACACCTACCATTACCTAAAGTCACCTTAGAAATTATTTATTCATATTAAATTGATTTTCTGTCACTGATGTATATCTATTTATCATTATTTAGTATATTAGAGGAATTTGACCTCATTTATGGAAACCAATTGGGTATTTCAGATTGAATTTTCTTATATATTTCACATTTTAAATATATGAAGCACCTCTTAAGTGCTTAACATGTGTAAAAAAGTTATTTTCCCACTCAAATAAAATTTTTAATTGAAACCATGCACCTATTATATTCTTGGATTGTCTAAAAATGGTATTTACAATGTATGTAATTGCCCAATTGATATTGTAAGATTTTATATGAATATTTAAAACATATAAATTTTATTTCAAGGCATTATTTAATTGACATGTATGTTCTAAATTGAACATATTTCACATGAGGGTTTCCATTCCTTAAATAAATTAAAAATATTAAATTAATGTCGTATAAATGGTGGTAAGGCCACACCATTTAATATGACTTATTAAATTTTCAATGTGTGTTATAATTCCCTATTTATACTTACATTTGACTAATTAAAACAAAGAGGGTTAATTACTCATGTTATTTATTATAATTATATATTATGATGTTGATATTGGTAGATTAATGATGTTAAGGGTTCTGTTCGGCATGCCAATTCACGCTCCCTTACAATGAGTGTTGATCATGAAATCTCACACCACTAACACTGAATGGTTTGTGGGAATAATGCACCATCTCCCACTATTTATGTGTAGACATAAAGACAGACGCACCATATCGAGGGATAAAAATTGACATCTCTCACTCACATTGAGATGTAGGTCATGTACCTAGTGTAGGATTTTCTAGGATCATTTAGACTAGTTATGAATGTATAACATTCACCCTAGTCCATCCAACACCTAGTATTCCAAGTATATGGCCAGTTACATTTCCTTGTACTTGGTCTATATAGGCGGATTAAAAATAAAACTATTATATATATATATATATATATATATATATTATTCTATTTTATATAGTTATTGATAATACACTCATTCTAGCCATAAGTTAAAGAATGTAGTGCCTTCATGTGTACATGATGAATAAGTGTAGGGTGGTTGTTTTTTTAATTTAGATTTTTTATAATTTCATTTGTCCTTGAGAACTATTTAGCTATGGGAACTACTTGGCTTACTTCAAGAAACAATTGGTTGTGGAATAGAAGGATTTTATCTCACACCCTACTCAGACCACCTTTGGTATCTGAGTAGATTATATTGCAACTGGTATGGACAAGGGAAAGATACCTTCTTTTGATATTTTACATACTTATCTTATATATGAAGTATAGGAGTAGAGGACTGAGAATATGCTTGAGATTATAGTTGAGAAACGTTATGTTTTTTTACTTTTGTATTGCATTATTGTCTTTGTTTGTCCCATGTTCCCCTTTTTTATATCATCATTCCATGCATCGATGCAAATGAAACTACCTAGTGGATTTTGATATTATAAATCATTTCATCGATTTTTATTATTTAGTTTCACATTTATTATATCTTTTTACATATGATTTAGATATTTTATTTTTATGGTTATATCAGTTTTTCCACTCTGATGTGAAGGTATAGTCTCTCCACCGTACCATCTTTAAACCCTCACATCAATTCTGTATCCTCTAGTATAAGGTGAGGAATGCTTGAGGCCATGGGACCCCCATCATGGGGAGTGGGTTATGTGGACCTTAAGTCAGGACATTACATGTGTTTTCCTAGCTAGTTATTTCTTTTTATTACTATTACGGTATTAGGTAGGAGACTCTGAGTTATTAAAATTCAAAAATGACCTTATGCGTCGACATAGCTAACCAACATACATGGGAAACCAACATTGGGTTATTGTAGTTATTTATTATACCATTTATGGTCGATGCACCTTTAGTTTTGCTGACACAATGGTGTTATGGTGTTAATATTTTTGGTATTATTGAAATGATAATTTCTCATATATAGGCCTGATGAAATAAGGGGCTAGAATTACATGTATCATTATAGGCACACATGTACTAAAATACTACACATTTGTCCATGTCACATCTACTTTAAATATTCACTTTCATATTCCATATCATTGGTTCCTTGATTTTTATATGGAGCTATGTTGAATTTCCATGAAGGAATGAGAAAAAAAAATTGACACATAATGTGTTTTCCTTAACCTAATAGTGTTTTCCTAAATATGATAAATGATACACCTTATGAATCCAGTTATAGAATGTTTATCCCTAGACCATCAGTCACATGAGATGGAATGTGTTATTCTATGGATTAAGCGGAAGCCATATTTTGGTTCATATGGAGTCTAAAACCTGTACGGACCCAAGCTTGATGTATATGAACATTACATGACTTTTATCGAATACATAATTCATTATATAGATGTTATAACTATGACCATATTAGTTTAGTGTCTTTAGAAATTGGGAAACATAAACAAAAATTTCCTAAAACACAATATCATCTCCTTCTTTTTCAATCAAAACTAGAACCCCCTTTTAACAAATATTACATAATACCCCTCATCCTATCCTAGGGAAAGGAATAAAAAAATGGTTTATCATATAATATCAATAAGGGTAAACATGGAAAATATCATACAAAACATGAACATAACTTTTGAAAATCATACCATGTAACACATATATCAAAATCAAGAGTTATGAAATAAATCATGGTAGTTAATAAGACAAAAATAATAATATAACATGATCCCATAAAATTAATTTTGGCCTAAAAAATTGAATTGTGGAAGACACATATTCATAGAAAATAATTTCTAGAATATCCAAGGATTATTTCAAAGACCACTATAGTGGAAAAAAGTTTTATTCTAAACCAACTTCCCTCTTCATTACAACCTTATATTACTGAACTTTTTTTCATTTCAATTCCACTCATGTTTATCTCATGAAATATAACTCATTTACCAATTCATTGGTGGGAGATATAGGTCCCACTGTCACATAAGGAAAACCAAAAATATGTGTTCCAAAATAACATAAATAATTCAACATAACATAATCCAAGGAATAAAATGGGTTTCTCAAACATCATTCCATCAATACATATTCAAGAAAAAATTGATTTCATAAATAGAATAAACAAAATAAAACCATGGGAATAATATGGTTATTATAAATTCAATATATCCTTATTAAATAATGTAATCATATATTGAAAATAACTTTTATAAAAAACTTGAAATTAATTTTTGAGGAAAATATAATTTCTTTTTCAAACACATTTTTTGATCTCACAATGCCCCAAATTTTTTAAAAAATAATTTTTTTTGGAAATAAAAAATAAATCGTTTAAAGTAATATTCATGAAAATAAGTAATTTTTAAAGCACAAACATCTGTTCATGCCGTATTAATTAAAATAATACATTATTCTCATAATTTTTTTTGGATTGTCAAAAAGTACCTCATTTCGAATGCCACAAAATATTCCTTTCATACTATTTTTTAGAAATTCCCCAATGGGTAAAATTGAATTTAAACAATATATATAAGGATATGAGAAATATTTTATAATATATATGTACAATACAAGGACATGGATTAAAAATATACCCCTGTAAATACCTACACATAAATAATCTTGAAAATTAATCATATTTTTTAATTATACATACCCTTAGGATTCAGTTTCTTCATACATGTCCAAATTACCTATATAAGGGTTTATGTAATGTTGTTAACTAATTATAGAATAATATTAACTTTTTATAATATCACAAGTGATCATATTATTACATGTTTGTTAATAACCTTATTACTCATCCATTGGGTATTAACATATTTATTTTCTTATGCAATATTCATTTGATAAGTTTTTTTTTCTTCTTAGACCGAAGTTATATCATTTAAAGAATGATATTAATATAATATATATCATATTTATTCATTCTAGAAATTTATATAATAATACTTGAATTGATATCATGTAGAATGAATCGTATCGCATCATGGAGATAGTGGGTCGTACGTACGCACGAGCGATGATTTAATTCCCATAATTATGAAATGGTATGGAAGTGGATGTTATTTATTTTGTTCCAAAATACATTTCATGTTATAATAATAATATATAGTTTTTATTTCCCTCGTTATATCCATCTATTAATGATGTTTATGAAAAACAATTTACATGACGGCATGGAGACGATAAACCATACATGCACATGCATGGTGATTACATTTTTCTTCTGATAGATAGAAGGTGGAATTTAGTTCTCCATAATCATAATAACATCTTAATATAGATTTGATTCTATATTTATTGTTTTATAATTTAAATAATAATGGAAGAGGAAATAGAAGAATAAATTATCTTGAGATATTCGGTAAATAGGAATACAAATTCTTTGGTTGATCACCTTTGAAGAACAACTTAACACCTCTATGTAGGGTGTTATACCTAAAATAAGGGGAAAAAATAGTGGAGGTATTCTTGAAATGGTTTTGTAGAAAATCATGGCCGAAAAAATGGTTCTTGATGTGTGAGTAATAGAGAAGAGTGGGTACCTTTTTATATAAGAGGGGGGGGGGGACTGTTGGAAACTCTTAAAATATTAAATTAATATTAATTAATTTTTAAATAAAAATGACTCCAACATTAGTAAGGTAAAATATAATATTATTATTGTTCTAAATCATCCCAGAAAATATTTTTTAGACATTTTTTTATTTCATTTTAAACCCTATTATTTTTTATGCTTAATTATTTAATTTTAATTTTAATTGTATTAACAACATTTCAAAGATTAAAAGGATATAAATTTTACATATATGGGGATAAAATCTAATAAATGGATAGTTCATTTACTTTTATACCTTATCATAAACACTTATAAATTTTAAAATATGTTTTTTGAATTTAAATAATTTAATAAATTATTATTTTTATAAATTATCAAAACTGTCAATTTTGACTTTATTAATTTCATTGATTTTAAAAAAAACAAGAGGGATAACATTGAAAAATAATAATAGAATTATAATATTTTATATTAATGTATTAAATTCATTATGTACCATAATTAATTATAATTATTTTTATATTAATATTTTTTTGTACCATATATTTAATATTTCTCTTAATAAAATAATTACTTTTTCAGTGTTGTGTTAGTATTTATGGTTATTTTTTGATCTCTAACAATAATAAATAAAATTTTATTATGTATATTATTAAATTATCTTTCAGGATTCCATTTATTATCAAATTTATATTATATTTAACACTGCAATAAAATTATAATTCTTAAAAGAAATAAGAGGGTGACTTGTTGCCACTTGCTTTTGTTTTAAAAATATTTATATCACTTTTGTATAAGAATGTCCATTGAATAAGACTATTATGATCCTTAGGTGTTAAGGTTAAACTTTTATTCATCCAAAATTATTTTGGATGTTTTTTGAGTATTTTTTTGTCCTTATCATATTGTTTTTACCCTAATTTATTCGATTTATCTTTAATAGTGTTAAATAAAAATTATTGTAGTTACTATTCATAATATCCAAAATAATAAATGTAATATATTAACATAATTTAAACCTAATAATTCAAAATTTGGAATCAATTTTTTCAAAATTTAAGTCATAGAATTTGAAATAATTAATCTGAATTTAATCCCCATTGACAAAACAAGAAAACGTGCTTTTTTAAAATAAAAACAATAAAAAGATTAATATGTTTTTATATAAAATTTCACATTGAAATTACTTCCAATGAACAAAATTAGAGTAAATTATAAAAAAATAATATAATTATACTTCAAAAACATTCAAAAATATAATTTAACATGGTGAATAAATTCAATGGATGGGTAGTTTTCAACTGAAATGAAGTATTTTTCAAGATTCTTTTAAATGTGAAAATTATCAATCAAAATACCAAAAATTTATACAAACAATATTTTTATGTCTTTCTTCAAATAATATTTTTATTTTTCAAAAATATATCTTAACAAAGTGTCAAAAACATGATTTAAAATGGGTTCACCATCATAGGTCCGTCTAAATTCACTCTTTGAAATGTACTCATTTTACAAGAGAAATTGAATTTGTTTGTATCATTTCTAGAAAACAAAAAATATGATTTCTAAAAATTAAATTAAATTTATAACATAAATATTTCATTAATAAAATCAATCTAGAGTGATTTTATTATTTCATAGACACTCTTATAATCAATTTGGATAATTTTTCAGAAAAAAAAAATTATTTTATATTAAAAGGTTTTTATTTTCATTAATTTCTCACCAATTTATTAATTATATATGCATGAGTGAATCATAATTTCATAATTATGTTAATAATATTAATTCTTGACATTTTAATCCTAGGATACCTGGTAACATAATAATATTTAGTTATTTACATAAACTTAATTTTGTGTGAAATGAATTCTACCAAAATAACATGAAATTGTGTTTAACACAAGAAAAGAATAGTGTTTTGTATACGACAAGTCGATCTAGTCATGTGAATAGAGAAAGATTATATTGGTGTAGTGTATAAAACAATATATAAATGAAATTTACAAAAACTTAAATAAATAAATAAATAAATAAATAAAATCTATCTCATAAAAATACAAGGGTGTTACATTTTATGCTCCTTGAAAAGTATTCCACCATTGAAATTCATCTCCGATATAATATGATTAATACTTGAAAGGTTTATTTTTATAAAACCACATCCGAAAAAATAAAAAAACATCCTTTTAATATGGAATCAGATAAACAAAACAGTTACAGATAGTCACTCATAATTGGGTTTCTATATAAGAGAACATTGGTGGAAAGTGAAAAAATGGATACAGAAGAGAAATATAACCATCATGTTCTAATGGACAGTTATTGGGAATACCATTAGGATAATGGAAAAAATAAAAAATCCATAAATTTTGGATGATTTAAGGGGTCCTTTGATTAATTTGAAATGGAAGTACTAAGATAACATTTTTGGATTTAAGATTTGTTCCCTAGAGTGTAAGTATTTTTTATTAGAATAAATAAATAATTGATAAGTTATATTCTCAAAAATTTACACTTCTTCTCATATTCTAAGAAATAAAGTAGAATTTTTCATTATTTAACCATTTTCATATCTTGATCTTCATAAATAGAATAATAGGTTATTCAATATATCATTACCACAACCAAAAGGTTAGAAAAAGATACAAAAATTTCATAAGTACACCTATATTAAGATAATACATTAATCTATAAAACACTATCAGAAGCATAACTTATATTTTCCAAAAGGTTATAACCTTACACTCCTTTTGAAAGAAGAAAATCCAAATTATTTAGAAAGAGGTTCACTAACTCAACAAAACATTTAGCACTTATACATCATATGGAATATCTTGTTGGTCACATTCCAAACATGTGAACACATTCAACATGTAATCTTACTTCATGGTAATAACCTTAATAAACCTATATACTTATAAAAAAACAATCATTTTTCCTTTTTCCAAAACTTATTGGATAAATTCCTTAAGTCCAAAAATGATGTATACTTCATCCATGCTAGAATAACCCACATGTCAAAAAATCCATATTTTTTTCATCCAATTAATCATATCCTTATCTAGGAAAAAATATTCTCCACATCCTCAATATATTAAGTGTTACATTCCCCTAATGAAAATATCACCCTTCCTAAGAATCTCTTTTCTCTCTTCATCACCGATCAACATATCCTTTTTAATCATTAATGAAAATATATTACTAAAAATACTTATACCTAATAATTGAATTCTAAAACATATGAACTTCAATCATCAAAATGTTTAATCGTCCTATTAATCAAGATTCATTATTTTATTCATTCCAATAATATGAAATATAAATCATATATTTAGGTTCCTCAACCATAATGTAAAAATTGTTTGTATGTTTAATGTAATAAACAATGGAAGAACAAGATATACCATTCATATTTAACTTACAATCCCTTTATCCTCAATATTATATCCAATACTCATACATATTCATTATTCTCTTCATGATATTTCCTCTTAATAAATTCATTTTCATAATTCACATACATTCCACATCTAAAACAATCAATGCTAATGATGTTCTATCCAGTTCTGATTATTGACTAAGACCTGAAATAAAAATGTGACAAACAATTATCATAGAAAAAAATAACATATTTAAGATAAATCACTTATAATATTTCAATCTATGACACAATAGATTTAATCTTAGTTAATTAATAATTGTTAAAAAAATTGTGATTGTAAATAATAATTGGAATTGTCCTTATGGACATCCCTAGACATATCTTAATAAATATTTCTTGGGATCTCGCAAAAGTTTTCTCATCCAAGATTCTAAAGGTTAACTAAACCTTTGTTCTGATACCAAATGTAATGACCCAAGACTTATATGGAAATTAAATTACTTTGTGGGAATAGTTAATAGATTATACAGATGGACTCCCAAATAATATCTTAGATTAGTGTCTTTTGAAACTGCGAAACATAAACAATGTTTTTTTAAAACATCTACAATATCAATTACCTTTTCTTTTAAAACTTGAACCCCTTTCTGAAAAATATTTTTTAATACCCATATTCACATCATTGGGAAAATAAACAAAAAATTGGTGTTCTTATATACTCATTAAGGTTAATCATTTAAAATATCATAGAAAACATGAATATAAGAATGTAAAAACATGAACATAACTTTATAAAATCATAACATGTATAACATATATAAAAATCATGAGTCATGAAATAAATCATTGCAGTTCATATGACAAAAATCATAAATAGAAATAATTAATGAGAAGATAAATATGTCATAAAATATAGTATTGTTGAAAACACATATGATTATAAAATCATTTCTATATTAGTCACGGATCTTTTCCATGATCGTTATAGTGTACAATGTCCTATGCTGGAATAAGTTCACTATTTGTTCTAACACTATATTAGTGAAACAGATTTATTTTCTACTCCAATAATGTATTTCTCATGATATATTAATCTTTACCCAATTAATTGGAGGGAGATTTAGGTCTTATCTATCACCTAATTAAAACAAAACATATGTGTTCCACAAGAACATAAATCATAAAACATAACATAACCCAAGAAAAAAAATTGTTTTCTTAAACATCATTCTATCATAACTCAATCTAGGAAAAACAAATGTATTTCATAAATATCCTAAACATAATAAAACCATAGGAATAATATTGATAATATACATGAAACATATCCTCATTAAAAAAATTCATCTTAGATGAAAAATTATTTTTATAAAACCCTTGAGATTAATTATTTAGGGAAATATTGTTTCTTCATGAAAATGTTTCATTTTCGCAAAATACATCACAATTTAAAAAGATAATAATTTCATTGAAAATATAATTTATATATTTTAAATGGAGGTTCTTAAAATAAGGAATTGTGAAAGTGAAAAAATCCATCCATTTTGTATAAGTTAAAATAAAACATTTTTCTCATACTTTTGTTGGAATGTAAATTACTACCTCATATCGAAAGTGACAAAATATTCATTTCATATTATTTCAATAAAATTAACCAATGGTTAAAATTGAATTTAAAAAATTGTAGAATTATATCAATAATATTTTTTTAATATATATGTATATAACATGGACATGGATGAAAAATATACCCTAGTAAATACTTACGTATAAAACATCTTGAATAATAATGAGATTGCCAAATTATCCCTTACATTATGATTGTGTTCCCTTATATGTGTCCAAACCTTCTGTATGAGTGTTTAAATAATTTTATTAACTTATTACATAATAATATTAACTTATTATATTATCATAAGTGATCATATTATTACCTTTTTATAAACAACTATTTATAGTTATCCATAAGGTATTATCAGATTTATTTTCTTACGAATGTTTCATTAGATAAGTTATTGTGCCTCTTCTTAGATTATGGTTAGATCATTTAGAATATTATATTAATATAATATATATCATAAGTTTTTCCGCCAATACATTTATAAGATCTTTCTTTAATGTATATAAATTTGAATGAATTGCATCGAATGGTGAAGATGGTATGCCATAAGTATGCACGAGAGATGATTTTGATCCCAAAATTGTGAACTGTTATAGAAGTGGATGGAAAATATTTTTTTTCCTTAATATATATCATTTTATAATAATTATATATAGTTATTATCTACATCATTATACCCATTCAAGTATGATAGTGGTGATCAAAATTACCTCATGTTGTGGAGACGGTAAGTCGTACGTACACACATGTGGTGATTTATTTTTTTATAGGATGGATAGAAGGTGTAATACGGTTGTTACATAACAATAATAACATATTAGTATATATTTGACACTAGATTTACTACTTTATAATGGAAACAAAAAAAAATATGAGTAAGTAGAGTAAGAAATGTTCCTGTGAGATTCAGTAAATAATATCACCTCTTATTTGGTTGATCGCCTTTAGAGAACATTTAATCACCTCAATGGAGGGTGGTATGCCTAAAATAAAGCCTAAAAATGAGGGAAGGTATTCAATAATAGGTTTTTTATGATAATGGTAGAACCAACTGGATCATGAAGTGTTAGTAATAGAGAAGAGTGTGAACCTTTTATAGGGGAGGGGAGGGGAACCCTTAGAAACTCTTAAAATATTAAATTAATAAAATTATGTTTTAAATCTAAATGACTCCAAAATTAGTTATGTAGAAGTTAATATGCGTATTGTTCTAAATTATCTCAATTAATAATTTTTATACAAGTTTTAATCACATTTTTATCCTTAGAATTTCATTTTATCCTTAGTTTTTCTATTTTAAGATTAATTGAGGGAACAACATTAAGAATAATAAAAGGCTATAAATTTAACTTATATGGGGTAAATTGCCCACAAATATAAACTTCATCAAATTTTATACCAAATCATATCCACTTTGTATATTTTAAATATTTTTATAACTTAAATAATTTAATAAAATATTATGTTTATAAAATATCAATAGTGTCAATTTTGACACTATAAATTTCATTAAATTTAAAAAACATCCCAACAGAGGGATACAACCAAAAAAATTAAATAGACTTATAATGTTTCATATTAACTTATAATATTCATGGATTACCCTAATTATTTTGAATTATTTTTATTTTAATATTTTTTATACCATTTATTTGATATTTCTTTTAATAAATTAATTACTATATCATTATTGTGCCATTATATATGGTCATTATTTGAACTATATAAATTATAAAAAAAAATATTGATGTATATAATTTTATTATTTGTTTCAATATTATTTCGTATCAATGTTATATCATATTTATCACAATAATAAATTTATTATAGTTATAAAAAATAAGAGGGTTTCATGCTTTCACTCTATGTTGTTTTAATAATATTTGTGTCACATTCCTATATAAATATCCATTAAATGATTAAATTAATATCATCATGTGGTAAGGGTCTACTTTTATTCGACTAATAAGATTTTGGTTGGTTTTGGAGTAATTGTATTGTCTTTATCAAATAGTTTGTTACCCTAATTTAATAGATTTACCTTAAACCATGTTAAATAAAAATTACCGTAATTATTTTTCATAATATCCAAAAAATAAAAGTAACCAATTAACATAATTTGGACCCTATTATTCCAAATATGGAATACATTTTTTAACTTTTAAAATATATCTGTTTCAGTAATTAATTTAAAGTTAATCTTCGTTGAAAAAATGAAAAAATATGTTTCTTTATAATAAAAATCATCAGAATATTGACATGTGTTTATATCAATTTTCAATGTGAAATTATTTAAAATGACTAAAATTTAATTAAATGACAAAAAATTAATTTAATTAAAATTCAAAAACAGTAAAAAATAATTTATCACTATAAATAAATTCGATGAAAAATTGGTTTTCAACTAAAATGTTGTTTTTTCATGATTCATTTAATTATAAAAATTATTAAAAATACAATAAATTTGTCCTAAAAAAATCTGATGTCCTTCCCAATAAGATTTTTATTTTTCTTTATATATTGTATTAATGTGTCAAAAATTTATATTTTAAATTGGTTCACCATCAAATGGAGGTAAGAATACACTTTTTAAAAAAAACTCCTTTAATCTGAAAAATGAAATTTGTTCTTATATAATTCATAGAAATCATATCATATGGATTTAAAAATTAAAATGAATGTGTTAAATATGTATTTCATTAATAAATCCCTAAAGAGTGATTTTATTCTTTCATAAACATACTTATTGGCATTTAAATAGTTTTTCTAGAAACCATTTACTTTTATTTAAAAATTTATTATTTTAAATAATTATTCATGAACGAAATAATGATCGACAAATGTGTAAATAATACTATCACAATTAAGTTAATATTGTTCATACATTCTATTATAATTCCCTAGTGACATGTTACCATAATAATATTCAGTTTTTTACTTAAACCCAGTTTTGTGTTAAGTGAATTCTATAAAGAGTACATGAAATTTTGTGTAACACAAAACAAGACTAGTGTTGCATATACTAAAATATAATATAGTGACATGTATAGATCAATATTATCTTCATTTATCATACAACATAATCCATTAATAAATTTTTTTAAATAATATATTTAAATTTTTAAAAAATATCAATCTCATCAAAATCTTGGGGTGTTACCGGACCATATGGATTGGAATGGGTGATCCAACTAATTAAACTCTTCAATAATCTTTTAATATTTGAATGAGAAAAAATATAAAATATATATGAATTTTAATGTAATGATAACCATCATATACATGTGATACGCAACTCATAGATGATCCTAAAAATAGTAGTGGGTAGTGGGGTATATCTTATGTTCGTAGGGACTATTATGGACATTCTCGATTACCCAGTCCTAGATTTATGAGCAGGTAGTATGTCATATTCTATATATAGGAAGGATATGCTCATATCCTATTTTTCTCTTAGAAATATTTCCAATTTACTGGATCCTTTCTATGGAATGTGTTTGGAATAGTGCCTTCATATTTGCTCAACTTCCTCTAGTCGTACACCTTAAAGACAATGATGGCGATGATCCTGAGTTGGTGATCCTTGGGCTTCAAATGATTTTTCCTATAGTGGCACCTATTCCATCTCTTCATATTCCATACATGGGCACAAGATCCCAATTTTGAGGTGGATATGTAAAAATAGTTTTGAATATTTGAGGTGTTTTTCATCCTAACCCCAGTATGGAATAATTGATTTAGGAATTCCATCAGCGGAATCCTCCCAGATTTTTAGTGGTGGGTGGATGACATGTTTTTGATTCATCACCTGAATATATTATTTCTATATTCAAGAATCTGGAGACACCTCTAGATAAGAGGGTCTAACTTTCCACTCAAATTTTTCTCAATTCATCCACGCGATGGTGCGATGTTATTACTAAAGAAGATAGACATAGAGATATGATCAGTGTATATTTATGGACATTATTCTATGATTATTTCTTTCACAGACACTGAGGGATGACTGATCTAGAAAACTCATAAGCCTAATTCATGTTGGTATGTGTGTTATAGAATTATCTTCTCATTTCATGAAGTAGTATAGGTTTTATCCCAGTACAATAGGTGATGATATTTTGACTTCTAGGTTATTAGATGATGGTATGGTATTCGCTATCTGATCTCAAGTCTGTGTATTCACTTTGAAAAATATTTCTATAATCGCCAACTAGACCCCTATTATAGAAATAGATCTTAGGAAAGATTATGGTTAATGTCTTGGTGGTTCGGTAAATAAATATATTTTTAGTTCTTCATGCATACCCAAGAGTCACTTCGAGGTTTCTTGTGGGGGGTAGTATTATTAATTCTCCTCATGAAGAATAATTTATTGTTATGTGCCCAATGTAGAAATCCATTACATACTAAACCGAAATTCTTATAGGATATAGTGGAATGCAGAGGAATAGGCATGATATATTATTTAAAAAATTTATATTGGACATTCCCATTAGTTCCTAAGGATAAGGGATCCATTCCAACTTCAATTTTCAGAGTGGGGCCACAAATATCATAACAGGCAGGCAGCAACAATACCATCGACCGCTCAGGATGAGGTGGCGGTCATGGAAGAGGTAGTATGACTCAGGATTCATTGTGGTAGAAGAGTGTTCACGCTCAAGGAAATTAGCCAGTGACTCAGGTCCACGATACATGAATGTTACATGATGTACAACCTGTTCCATAGGAGCATAATATCAGAACTTATATTTTATGTGGTACTATTCTAGTAGCCTCTTAGTTATCTGACATAAGCACATATTATTATTTTATATATAAGAATATTATGGGATGTCTGGGAATCAAGTTGAAACTATTCTAAGATGTTATGAATATAGATACCCACTTTGGTATCCGATCAGTGGGTGTTCATCATTTTAAGGATTCACCCTTCGAGATAAGATCATACCAATTCATATGAAAATTTTTTCCCAGGAATTATGGGATTTGAGATAATAATTGGGATGGATTGGTTAGTTCCCTATCAAGACTATATTGAATACTATATTTATAGGGCGATGTTTACATCCCTAGAGGGAGGTAGGTATGGGTATAAGGTATAATGGGATGTTCATTCAACTCAATATAGTACTAAGAAACAGAGGTTATGTAGAGTGAAAACTCATATCACCATTGTTTTTCTGCATGATCATGGGCTATGGCCTATTGTTTTCCATCCTATAGTGGAGAGTCTCATGGATGTATTTCCTAAAGACTTATATTGTATTCCTCTAGTGTGTAAGTTATAATTTACCATTAATAGTGTACTAGAAGATGATCCATTGACCATTATTTTTCATAGGAAGACACATAATGATCATCTAGAGGTCGAGAAATTATTGGAGGATTTGGAGGATAAAGGATTCATATGACCAACAGATATCATTGGAATTACGCATTTTTTTTCTAGAAGAAGGAGTGTACCCTTATGATTTTGATGGATTACCATCGATTGAACCATTTCATAGTAATTAATTGGTATCATCCACCTTGAATATAAAACAAATTTGATTATCTATAAGGAGAAAAAGTGTTTACAATGATATATTAGTGGTTCGGCTATCATGTTGTCTATGATTGGTCATCATACATACCTCTCACAACTTTCAAGAGAACTAATGGATTATACGAGTACATGGACTTGTCATTGATACACATGAACGTGCATGATGTCTTCATATCACTTATGAATTGAGTTTTCCACTCATATTTAGAATCATTTATGGTAGTCATTGTGGATGATATATTATGGTATTCACGATCCAAACATGGTAATTAATACCCTCATGAGATCATTCTAAATATAATAAGATATCCTTATCTCTGTTCTATTTTCATTCAATTCCACTTTTGTATCAGAAAATTACACATCATGGGTCACATTCTCTCCAAGGATAGAGTTTTAGTAGTCCCACAGAATGTAAGATATGTTGTTTCTTGGAATCACCCCAATAATTTTTTGGATATATGGAGTGTCTTCTAGATAGGAATTTATTGCAAACACTTCACCCTAGATTTCTCATGCCTTTCAGTACCGCTTATAGTCTTGATAAAGAATGGTTTGAAAATATTTTTGGTCAGAATATTTTGAAGTATCCTTTCACGAGTTCATGGGTATTTTGACTTCAGCAACGATATCAATTCTACTAGGTCTATAAAAGAGCTATATAGTCTATTATGATGCATCAAGTATTGGTGTTGGAGTAGTTCTAATATAAGACAATGGATTCATCGCTTATATGTGGTGTCAGTTGAGGCCTCAGGAGAAGAATTACCTGACACAATACCTTGATCTAGCTGTTATAGTTGATGATCTATGTTGTTGGATACACAATCTACTTGAATATAATTTTTTTGTATTTATAGATCACAGAATTTTAAATTATAACTTTACATATGGAGATCTAAATATTAGAAAACACTTGTGGTATGTGTACCTAGAGTGGTTTGATTTTGAGATTTTTTACACACCTGGTAAAGTAAATGTAGTAGCCGATAATATGATAAAAACGACTCATAAAAAAGCAATTTAGGATGGCAGTATAAAATAAAATATCATGGAATTATTCTCATAGATGCACATTTTGGTTCATCAGGACCAACTATAGACTATAATAATATCATTAGAAGTTACCTATACTCTTCTGTAATGTGTGAGAATATGGAAAATATATAATCCTAATGGCCTTTTCCTAAGGTAAATCATCTCTTGTGATGACACATCTTAATGTTGAATAGTTTATGGGGAAGATAATTTACTATTACATGGAAGCTATGGGTACCAACAGACATCAAATAGGAGCTAATTCTAGAATCTCATTCCCTAGTTTGGGTAGTTCATCCCGGTGTCACCAGTATGTAATGGGACTTCTGGTGGCAGTATTGGTGGTTTGGTATGAAATGAGGTATTTTTGGCATTATCACTCAGTGTTCCACCTGTTAGGTAGTATAGGATTATCATGTGAATCTAGTAGGGATTTTATATCCATTTTCCATTCCCAATTTAAAATTGGATGATAATCTTATAGACATCATGATCAGTTTACCCAGGCCACCTCATGGAAATGATATAATGTTGGTTGTTTTTTATTATTTTTTGAAGGTCAAACTCTTTTTTATAGTACTAGAGTCCTTCTCGGTGAAGGATATAGGGAGGATATACATCTGGGAGTTCAAAGTCTTCATGGATCCCCTCGTTCAATATTTCTAAATAGGGACACTCACTTTACATCACTGTTCTGGGTGGGGTTATAGAGGGCCTCAGGTAAATAAGTGCTTCTAAGCATGACCTATCACCGGAAAACTGATGGACATATGAATCATAATATTCAGGTATTTGAGGACATTATCCATGCTTGTGTCATCGGTTTTGGATGTTCTTGGTATAAATACATTCTTCTTACTTACCATACATCTATTCCCTTAGGATAATGACTCAGGGATGAACTTCTTTAAAGAGCGGAGGTTGTAACGACATATATTTTTATGATGGTATGACTCAGAATTTTTTGGTTTAAATTATTCTAAATATACATTATTGATAGTAAATGGAGACATGGAGCACATGGGGATTGTATGGGGATAGTACAGAGCCTGAAACCCTATAATTTTGGAACATAATCTGGGCTTGAGGGTTAGTATAAATTTTTCATCCTAACCCTCATGGTGTTTACTAACTGCGTACGGCGAGACAAACGGGTAGCAGGGGCTACATGGTTTTCTAACAACCATGCGACCCTATGTGCACACATGTGTGAAAGAAAATAGAGGTTGAATAGATGCATTTCATATGTTTTTCACACAGTTTTGGAAACAATAACCCTTAACTGTGTAAGGTCCCTCCTTTTGGAAGAGGCCTAGTAGAATTGGCCCAAAGTTTATCTAACTATGCAGCCAAACCATGTGCCCTTATTTTGAGTTTGAAATTTCATTTTCACATCATTAATATATTTACCCCTTTTTCTCTTATCTCTCATATCATTCCATTATATGGCCTCCATTTCTCCTCCTATGATCTCCCGTCTCCCTCAATCTTGGAATTAACTTATCTTCTCCACCTCAAGTCAAAATTAAAATAACGTAGATGTATTATATCTATCTCTTCAAGATCTAAAAACCTCTCCCTTTATATGTTAGTTTATTTTCATAACTGTTAAAATATTTTAATTGAAATATTTTTTCCCTATTTTTAGGGAATTGGACAGTTTCTTTGATTTCTCCCAACCTACATCATATTTTAGGTCTCCATCAAACGAGGATATGGCGTACCCTTATGCACTCTTAAGGCCATGTGACCCACCTACCCTTTAAATGGGTTAAGTGGACCACATTTGGGTGTATTACATAGAAATAACTTGTAATGTATTCTTTAATATTCTATTTTGGGTGATCCAATTAGTTATATTAAAAGTATCCCTTATATGGTAGTGATTACCACATGTGTTGTTTTTTTATATACTATGTACAATTTGGAGATAATCATGATGTTCGTGGATCTAGAACTATTTATAATATTGTTATCTTGGTGATACATGGTGCTACATGATGGTGGATATTTGTATTTAATGACCAATCATATGGGTTATTTTAACATTGTAGAACTCGGTAGTTCTTCTCAGGTGTCTCCATTGTGAGGAGGTAATGTTCATTTTGTACAATCATGTTTTATCATATTTTTTTATTATGTGTATTTATTATTTATTATGGTTTACATTAGATAATAGAGTTGTATAGCTATTTCACATGCATCCATTGTTATATAGTACAATTATTTATTTATATTTAAATTATCTATTTATTATATCCTTCATTTTTATAAGCATATCTATTATAAGATTATGTATTCTATGACCATCTATATATGATAATTCCTCATTTTTTTAGTTATATTTACCAGGCCTATTGAAGGATGGATTTGGGTGAAAAAATTGTGTCATCACTCGCCACAGAGGGGTCCTAGGGGTTCAGGTCATGTCACATGTCACAAGATTTTATAAAGTTTTTATAGAAACTATATTCTTCAACATGTGAATAATCTTGTGGATCATGGGGGTCCCATTTATATCTTCATCATAGAGTGATATACACATTCATCTCAAATAGTACTCAATCAATCTGAGTGATGATTATGTCATAGTGTTTTTTGAAATGTTTAGATCACATTTTTTTGGTACACACATGATATACATTAGATATTTCATGGATATGTAATTTTCTGTAAAGAACCCATATGTGTTTATAGAATCTATCATATATCATTCTTTTTAAAAAATAGTTATATGATTACATGTTTAGAATATTCCCTCTTTATCGAAATATCTTTTCATAATTATATAAGAAACTTATTTGATCACAATTTGTAACATCCTATCCTCAACTCATTTTTTTGGGTAGATATGAGGTTCCACTAACCATAAGTGAAATTATATAGACATCAGACAATGGAAGTAATTCCAAGGGAACATCCAAATAATGGGGATGATAAAAAACTGGTAATCTAGAAAAACCAATTATATGAAATTAACACAATTCATGATATAAAATACAATAGACATACGATGAAAAAAACTATTGCTATAATAAAATTGTAATATATTAAACAATAAAAAATATTTCTTCATCAATAAAATACCTAATGACCCAAATAAAACCATTGCACAACTTTGGAACCATGATAAAATAAACTGAAAGACATATCCATGCTATAAATCCCAAATGAAAAGACATCAACATCAAGATTATCTTCTAGAATGAAGGAGACCTTCCCCTTACCATATTGTGATAAAAATACATTTTCATATGTATAATGGTGTATGTTTAGTGGGTGATTATACAACCTAGTATGAAAACTGCATGAAATCACACACACACACACCACTAAGATAATAATATTTAAACTCATAACAAAAAAGGTACCTTAGTATAGGATATCAGTAAGTATTTTCAAAGGAAGAGGTGATGAAAGTACACAAAAATATAAATTCATCTTTTAATAAGAGCACAAAAACTCATGCATGTTCCCAAATAATGAATATACATCCAAGATGCCCATTTAATAATCCTCACTCTTGAGTGGTTCTCATCTAACCAGACCCAATTCATAACATTGGGGTAAAATATAGTGTACCCCATCTCTATAATAGGTATCCAAGTAGAAAGTAACAATGGACCAGTTTGAATATAAACACATTCCAACCATGTCATACCATGTTATCACACCCAAGGCACTTATTTACAAACAATTTCAATTTCAATATTACAATTCCACACATTTTATTTTATACCTACAACCCATAGTGTCAAGATAATAAAACTATGTGGATTCATCGTGGGGGTTTAATTAAGAAAATATTTTTTTTTTGAAAACTAAGAAATTAAGTTATAGGAGTTGTCGATAGACGTATAAGTCACCTCCCATTACATGATTATTTCCAGTAATCTCAGCACAGTCTCATTGATCTAAGACCTACTCACCCTCTTTTTAAAAAATCATTGGGAAACCCAATAAGTTTTCATAATAAAACATCTATTTTGAATAGAACATCAATTTTATCATTCCTTATAGTGTATAAAGAGATTAAACCAAAGGATAAGAAGAAACAAAACCCTTGAATTTTATTTCCTAAGTCCTATGTAAAATGACACATTGAAACTAGTCTATATAGAAATATGAATCCCTAAATATGTCCAACAAAACCATAAAAATATTGAGCCCTAATAAAATGGGTGATATTAAGAGTTTTAAGGCATTTCCAATATTAAAAAACTTTTTTTATTGAATTAATTATGTCACATGGTTTATAATTAGTGTTTGGAAAACCCTACCCAAACTGTGTGGGTACTATTGGAAAAGACCCAATGCACAATGTTTTATTTTTTGGTTTGTAAAATCATGAACCAAAATGATAATATACTCTCTTTAAAAATATTAATATCCATACATTTTTTTACATGATTTTTTCAACTATGCACCTAATCAATATCACATAAGCCCTTCCATAGAGTTACATGGAATGATTTTCATAGATTATAAAAACATTGATCTAACCATGTGGTATCCCAAAGACTTACGCAAAATCAATAGAACCTCTTAAAAACATAAAAACGATTTATTAACATGAATATATAGTACAAAATGGTAAATTGACTCCGACTCGTGGTGGTACTTTGTCCCCCTTATTTTTATTTCCGACCTCTCAAAGCTTGAGTTTATTTGTTTTTTCAAAAAACCTTTTCCATTTATATATGAAATGATTCTCCCACTCTAATTAATCTTCCTAAAACATACCATTATTCTATAATAATCACTAAAATGATATCCATTTTTTGTGAAAGATGTTATATAAACTATCTTGAATGTGAATTACTGTCGGAATAAATGTGAGATTAGGCTCTAGTGTCACTTATTCCTAAATAATTACATAGTCTATAATATTAATGTATTTATATAAATATTAGAACTAGAAAATATTATTAATTGAGATGACTCTTGTTAATGAATTCAACAAAGTATAAACATCAACATTCTGGTCAAAAAATTCATAGGGTCCAACATATCAAGGAGAAAACTTCCCAAAAATCCCAAAATAATGATTCTAGGAACATAGAGAAAAGAAAAAGAATACATGATCGACCAAGTCAACATATAAGGGTATTTTATGATGAAAAACATAATATTTTTTTGACATTGTACTATTTATATCCTCTTAATAGTCATCTATATCCATTCAGTATTATTGGATATGGGGATTGGTCTGACTAGTGATGATTCCCAATTTTGAACCCGTAAATTTACAGAAATATATGGATGATCGTACAATGAATTGATTAAAGAAATATATTTTTTTGATGATAAAAATTATTATATTGAAACTCCTATAATTTAATATTATCTTCCCTTTTAATAAAGAAATGCATAAATAATCTGTAATATTTCCTTTTAATCTGTGGATTGTACATTCTGACCTGATGTCCATTTAATGATAATTTTCCATGCTCATGGTCAACATGGTTCTATGGGGTTGTGGTAAGGATATCTAGAACCTTGAGTTGAATCTAGGGTCTTAGTTAAAAAAATTGACTCTAGGAATTCATGAAATTACAGAATGATTTGAATATAAATATTTTCTGAAATATAATACCATATTAACATCTTGAATTGGGGAAATTGTACCTACATTGTGAGTTGGTTGAAAATTACATTGATAACATTAGGATTCCAAACTATCTATGATAGGACAATGAAAAATTCCATGAAAATATGTTCCCATTTATATATTTGGATATTCATAGATTATAACATACATGTTGGAAGATAATCTTCATACTTTACCATTTTACAGATTAGTCATATTTTGTTTAATATCCAACCATAATAAATGGGTCTTCATTACCAAAAATATATTTGAAATACCATAGTGAATAACCTATTCAGAATGGAGGTAAACATACATAATTTTTTATTAGAGAGATTATGGAACTACGATCCATTACAAAAAATGGATCCCATAGTTTTCATGCTTTGTAAAACACGAAATGGTATCCCCAAATTGATGTTTAACCAGATGATAAGGTAGGCTTGGTCTTATTGTTGAGCGTCATCCACTAATTCGTCTATGTTCAGAATAATAGTGACCGTAATTAAAATTTCATTATCATATGACTCACATCATTGCTTATTCATATTATCAATCACAACCATTAATTTCCATTGTTCTTGATCTTATTTTACCACATGGTTATATTACTTATGAATTAATGCATCCAACACTAAATTTCTAGTCACAACATTATTGACCAATTCAATATTGAACATTTTATGAAATACATAGAATAGATGTGTCAAGATCATGTATCATTTTGAAATTACTTGTTTCAACTGTTTTCGATCCATAAAAATACTAGACTATTCACTAAAGAGGTAGTGAAACAATGTTGTTAATGCATGGACCATTGAGGCTAATACAAAATATTATGTTGGGTAGTTATTTTTTAGGTGTACATAATAGTTTTGAAATTTAGTGTATGAAATGATCTCCCTATATGATGATAGTACCCAATCCATATATAGACATGTAAGAAAAGATAACATTTTCATTTCCTTGTTCTAGATAGAAAAGAATAGGTTATGAAGTGGTCTGAGAAATATGTTCATCGAAATATTTCTTAAAATTCCTAATCTTCTAGAAGGGAATACTCATAATTTTAAATTAAGTCATAAGATAAGAAATACATTATAAATCATGGTCAAATATATGATTAATGAATGATAATCCAAGAGAAATCCAAATATCAATGATATTCTTTGGTGGTTTCAAAGATATTACCTTCTAAATTTTATTATGATTCTTTAATTTTCATTTTTATGATAATATTTTCCCAAGGAAGAGTCCTTGGAATTTGAAGTCATAGTTTTTTAATTTGGAATACATTTCGTGTTCTCATAACATACCCAATACTATATATAGATGCATTTCATGATATTATTTCTTGTGATAAAACACTAATAGTTTGTCAATAAATACAATTAAAACAATATTGGTATGAGTAAAAGATATTACTAATGAAAGCAATAAATATTTTTGGTGAAATTTTGGGACCAGTGGAATTAACCTTTTAAGCATTGAGGTTGTAAGAAATTCTATATGATGTCATTGGAATATTTATTTTCATAACTCAATGTTAGATATACCTTGATTTTACAACAACTTTAGAAACCATTTGGATCCCTTTATATAATCATACAAACATTCAATTTGAGGAATATGATATTTATTATTTATCAGAACATGATGATAATCAAAATAATGTTGTAGTGTTCCATACACCCCTTAAAAAACAATGGTGTATGAAAGTGACAAAAAAATTTATAGATACCTTATTTCATAATTATTCCAATTTGACTTTTATCTCTATAAATTATATTAGTGGCATTCTAAATGATTAAATTAAAATAGATCATATTCTTAGGAGTAGGTTTTTTGTGAAATCCACATATATTTGAGGTGGTGGATAGAGTTTTTATCTAGAATTATATTTCTAATAGATCCATTATTCCTATAAAAAATCATTGTTTAGTTTCATCATTTTAAACCATGGTGATATTTTTTAATTATTGTGATATAGTTCCAACAACAATTTTTATGGGTCCTTCTCTTCCTGCATTTAAAAACTATTTCATTTTGATTGACTCAAAATCCATTTTGGATTTTGTAAAATTTTATAATAATATTTACTAATCAATGTGATGTTTAAAATATACTCTGAAATCCATTCCAAAAATTATAGGGAACATTTCTCTTTCTAAGACGGTAAACTTAAATAAAAAATTAGTTTGAGTCAATGAATATAGATCATTCTTTAAATGTAAAACCCATGTACTTCTATTGAATGAGAGGTGTGTTCATTATCATTGTTTGATTATTAGTTTTTATATATAATATGAGTTTTTTTACTAGATATTAAAAAAACTAATGGTAATAACTGATGTCAATCATACTATGTGTTAAGTGGAGTACTGGAGAATGGTTTGTCACATTATCGAGGGACATAAATAATAATTATGAATAATTTAATTAGCTCTAACAATTTATTAATCCATTACCCATAACTGATTCACAATCCCCTATATAGATTCTATCAAAAAGAGTTATGGGGTGTGTCTATAATCACCCTGAGTACTTCGAATATAATGGTGATTACTTCTCTGGAGAGAGTATCGTAGTTGTTCATGGGAAGCCTATTAAATGGTTGGCCCGTCTCCCTCACCTGACATTGGTGGAATTGTAAAATTTACCCAATGATGTCCCATTTATTCATATATTTACTACTCTTAGGTTGGTTCTATACATTCTATTTATATATTATACAACAAACCAAATTATAATCTATGCCACCACAAGATTTTATGTAATATTTTTTTTCAAATAAATTTATTTTCTTCGATATTTTTGGATACACCCACACTGAGATTAATCAAACCATAATATAATATATCGTGGCCATTTTATTTGTGGTTATGAATAGGACTAACTATGTTATGAAAAAAATTATTTTTCATATACGTACAAAATGATTTTCCTGTTATCAATTAATTATAAATTAATATAACAATTGAAAGTAAATGTGATGTTTTTTCAGAATCATTATTTATGTGCAATGTGTTTTGGAATTAAAAAAATTAAATTAATTACTATCAGTGAATGATTTTAATGAAATTTAATTATTATACATTCAATAAAAAACTTAAATCTCCTATAATATTTTTTCTAGGAGTGTGGTAAGAGTAAATCTATTGTTATTCTTAAAATTCATTTTATAAAAATTATTTTTCATATCATTTTGATAAGTTATTTGAAAATGTATTTATTCTTCTTATAAACATTGAGTCCTGAAAAATGGATTATATTATTGGAATCTACCGGATTTGTCTTTGTAAATAAGAACCATTTATTTTTTGCTAATATGAATAGTAATCAGAGAAAATATTTGTCTACTTGATAAGGGAGAAAATGTAAAATAATGATAAATTATCGGGATAAGGTTGTAATTTTTTTAAAACATCCATTTATCTTATTAGATTATTCATGTATAGCTATTTCCTTTCATATATGGAATATATGGCCCCTTGTTTCCATATTTAATTGAATATGATATATATAATAATTTAAGAAAAGAAAAATACAAAATGTCACTTTTCTTATTTTAAATATATATTATAAAATTAAATAAAGGGAAAACGAGTGTTTTGAATTAATATTAATTGATATTTTGTGAATAAATAATTTATTTCCATGATTATGATTTATTTCAAATTATATGTAATTATATAATTTTCTTAAATTCATACGAAAATCCAATATGATATTTTATCAATTAGTAGAAAAAAATAAAAGATTTTAAAAATATAAAATGTAATATAATTTGATTTGATTATATGGTTCCATAAATTTTTAATATTTCTACAACATTATATATATATTTAGTAGATTTCATTTAAAATATATTATTTTATTGGTGACATTAATGTCAAATGAAATGAATAGTAAAAAATTGATATTAATTATATTCTAAATAAATGACAAAAAAAATTATAAAAATGTTATGTCCATCCAACTAAATGGAATAATAATTAAAATATAAATCATGGTAAGTTTATGATCCATTTCTCTATTTTTGTTAAACATTTTACCCTTTAAGAGTTAAATAGTTGTTACTATGGTTACGGTCAAAAATGATTAAATGAGGGGTTAATTAAAGAATTTGGTTTATAATGACTCCAAAAAAATTCAAATTTTATTTTTTTGTTATTTAAACCCTATAGTTATTTTATTCAAAATCATATCAATTTAGATTCATTTTTCTTTAGAATGAAGTAATTATTTTTTTATTCTTTTATGAAATTCCAATTACATCCTCTCCCAACCTTATAAAAGAAAACTCATTATTTATCTTATTTACACCACATTGATCCTTATCCCTAAACCAGAACCTAGAATATTAATTTCTAAACATACCTATCAATGTTATATAAGAGTTTTTCTCCCCAAACGATCAGATCTTGCGTACTTAAGAGGTGGTCAAAATGAGTTCTTTCAAATAATAGGTAATTTACTTAACCTTCCAGTTAATTTTATAAATATTAATTCATCTTCTAAAAAGAAATTGAATTTATAATAAAAAATAACTTCTATATAATAATTATCATGAAATTTTATTATTATTATGAAACCATCTTTATTAAAACTATTTTTTATCAAATGAGAAGTAAAATTATTGCTCATCTATATGTGCATCTTACCATCTCTATGCTTCTATATACTTCATTTTCCAACAAAATAATTCATAGTTGTTTATTATGAATTATATAATGTCTAAATATTATATTTATAACATAATTAAAATTCTATAATTATAATATCAATTCTAAATTCTTAACTTCAAATATAAGGGAAAATGATAACGCTGCTCGTGCATACGTGTGGACTCCCTCCCCCATAAACAGATATAAATTTATTTATTTATTGTTTTAAATGGATGAAAATAAAGTTATATTTAGTGAATTTATATGATATATATTATATAATTATTATTCTATTAAATTATTTCTTTCATTCGATCTATCAAAAAATGAAAACAATGTTCATGCGTAGTAAAGACCTATCTTCTCCATGAATAATGAATCTTATTGTTTTATCTCAACCTTTTTTTTTTTGACTCAAAATATGTATATAATTAATATATACTATATTTATATCATAATTAACATAATTTAGATGGTTTAACCATGATCAATGTACAATTATAGACACTTCTAAATAGAAATTCTTAGGATAAATGAAAATGTTAACACATTAAATAAAAATTTTGATAAGGAATAATTAAAAAAAAGAATTTAAATGTTAAAAGAGTTTAATATATTATACTATAATTATGTTAATGAACCTATTATGGAATTATAATAAATATAAATTTGTTATGCATGAGTTTAGTGGTCTTTTAAAGACTATAATACATGAAAAAAGGGTTTTATTTTATAATCACATTATTTTTCAAGGTTGTCTATGATTAGGTTTATAGTGATGAGAATTCACAATTAAACTCTCAAGAATCTCATAAATAACCTTATAATCTATTTATTTATTGATAATAAATTTTATCCTTTCATTCTCTTCAGTTGAAGATATGAATAGACCGATATAATTTTTTTAATGAAAAATGACTTATTTATCTCATTGGTCAAAAATACTCTCTTTCATTCCCATGTTTTCTAAAATTATTCCATGAATATTATTTACATTATTAATATTAAACTTTATTTTCATACATGATATAATTTTTAAAAAAATCATTAAAAAAGAATATTATTTATGTTTCTGAATGAGTTACTTTTTTCTATTATTACAAAAGTGTGAATGTAATGTTTTCTTCCAACTTATATAAAATTGTTAGACTATCACACCAGCATTAATTCACAATTCATTGAATATTATATCAAAAATTTCTAAGATTCCTTTAAAATAAATTATTTTCTTTTAATATTGGTGTAATTTTTATATTTTAAAGAAGTTATTTCAATGTGAAAAGGGTGTTTTTGTAATGAAATATTTTGATTTATCTTATAAACTCATTTTCATATATGATAAAATAATATTATGTTACCTAATATATACTGTGTAAATGATGGAATTATACCATCCTTATTCAATCTCTTCACAGGTCATTTTTATGATGAAAATGTGATTTTGAAACCTATTCTGTTTCCATGTGTTATGTTAAGAGAAAATTTATATGAAATTGTTTTTCTTTTCTTGGGTCATTATATGATGAATGTTTTTTGAAATTTTGGCACAAAACAATATGATTTTGATTATGTGATGGGTGGTCCTAAAATTGTATATTCCTCCAATTAAGTGCGTAAATATTGATATCTATCGAAATATATAGGAATAGAATTGGGCATGAAATAATTTTAGTAAGGGACCCTATCCTCTATGATAGTATTGGACGTGAACATTAACAATTAATATGGTTTGGTATGTGATCCCAATACACTATTGTAGTCTTATAAATGATCCCTGGCTTCTATGGGACTTATTTTCGAGGAATCATTGTACTGAAATTTTATTTCTTATCGAAATGTTATGTTCTCATAGAATATGTGATTAGATTACACTATGATTTATGTCTTATTAACTACTATGCTTTATGTGAAGACTCAAGATTATGATAATTGATTTTATGGGTATGGTATTCCATTTTTATGATCATATTCTCATAACCTTATGGTCATTTCATTTTTATTTAATCATTGATATCTCCCATTCTTACCCTTAATAAGCGTCAATGATAGTCATTTATTTTGTTTCCCCTATCCGAGTTATAGATAAAGGTATTATGAATTATATGTCCTAGAAGGGTGATTGAAATGAAAAACTATATTGGAGATGATTTAGTTGTATTATGAAAAAATTTATTGTGTGTCCATGTTTCCAAAAGTAATTTTCTTATATGATTCCAGGGCATATTCTTATGTTATGTAATCAATATTTATCTATTATGTTGTCATATTTATAAATGAAAAAGTATGGGGAACTATAATTGGTACTAGAGAATGGTTTAGTGAATCTTTGGAAATAAATTTGATTTCACTATTGTGAGAACCCTTATGATAATCATATGTATAGTAAAACAACCAAATTTGGGGTAAATAATGGATTTTGGATTTACTATTAAAACATACCTATCAGTATACAATAAGTGGACATGGTTTTGTAATAGATGTATCTATGGGAAATAACCATGAAATTATTTGGTTGTGTATATATAATATATAATTATATTTCATGGTGATTGTGGCCTTACAACACACCTATTTTGAAACTACTCGGGGATATTCATTGGTTAATTCTTAGTTTCTTTACATACCGTCAAAATGGATTTGATTAGATAATTATCAAGAATGACCTAGGTATAACCTATGGTTTCCTAGATTGAAAATAATGTGTCATGATTTAGACCACCTATAAATAATTCTTTATGATTAGGTGGTTTCCCACATAGAATATTTTTCTCTCATAAAAATTATTGGTTTATATATATGGTTAGATCCCAAAATATTCATGTTAATCCTAAACATGATATAAAATGAAATGATTGTATTCATGAGAAATCAAATGTTACTAGATATGGAATAAAAAATCACCTTGATATACTTAAGAGACATTCACAATATATGAACAAATAAGAATTTCCAAATAATCATAGGATAGATTAATTTTTAATTGGTTCTTTCATGATTCAACATCCACCTTCTTTTAGTGGGCCTACGGATCCACTAGCTGTTGAGAAAAGGATTTGTACAGATAAAAATTTATTTTATGTTCTCGAGCATTTGGAACCTTTTTTTCCTCTATCTTTTGGAAGGAGAATCAGATTAATGGTGGAATCTTATCAAGATTAAGAGGAAACATGATGAAATTGATTCCATGGTGTAAGATTAGTTTAAGAGACTATTTTTAATCATTACATTACTCGTATTTTTTATTACAAAAGGGAAAAGTAATTTATTATCCCAAATAAGATGGTTGTTGAATGTATTGGTATGTATGAGGAATTTTTTTACTGGACATGTGAGTTACGCTTCTGGTATTATAAACAATCCTAAATGTATGGTTGATCTGTTATTCAGTGGTGTAAAACAAGTCTCCAATGGGAATTATACATAAGGGAATTTAGTAGACATATATAAATCATTTGATGTGGTACGAAGGTGGAAATGGATATTGGAAGTACTTATAAATCCCATGGGTTTAAAATGAAATGAAATGTGTCATTAAAAGGAAATTATAAAAATCATGGATATATGTAGATAATCCATCTATTATGATCAAAGTGGTGAAGTAAAAAATAGATGAAATTGTCTAAAGGGGGATAGTAAATGTTTTTTATATGGAAAGGATGTTTATCAAAAAAAAATCCATAGTGTCAGGATGAAGTTCTCCAGTGATGTGAATAGATGAAAAGATCCACATAATACCCTACCCTCAATCCTATTTTTTTAAATGAATGGAGAATGAGAATTATCCTAACGAGTTGTGAAATTCAAAGGTTAATGATGACGATTGACTTAAACAACTTATTCATCCGAGTGAAATAGGTAAATCACATTCAATCACAATTTCTAATGAGGTTTATGATAACAACATGGTGAAAGGTACACTTAACATCTACTCCTAGACTTTTTATGTATTATTTGACATTATATCTAACAGTTATTTTATATTTTGATAATTTTGATAATGGAATGAAAATGAAAAATAAACTATTATATGTTAAATTAACATTAAAAATACATAATTGTACAATGGCCCCAATCTATGTCTATGATTCTTCTCTCGTTAATGTTTATAGGAATGTGATTCCTATAAACCTTATCATTCTATCTCTGGTTGAATTTGATGTTATCATAAGAATGGATTTGATTTATCTACAATAATCTCACTCTGATTTATGTGGAAGGAATGTGATTTTGTGTATTATAAACCAATAAATAATTTTATTTTATTGAAAGGGTAAATATAAACATATGATGGAAATAAAATCCATTGTATGGGTCTTGATTTAAATTCATAGGGGGTTTTTTATCTCAGATGTATGGGGAGAAAATCATCATTGATGAGATGCCTATTTTGGGAGATTCTAATAAAGATGTTTTTAAAGAATTTCATATTCATCCACTAAACAGTGAAGTTTATTTCTCAATAAAACACATACATGGTGCTATACATATTTCAACTAATCTATTTAGAATGTCTCCTATTGAGTTGTAATAATTAAAAAATAAAACCAAGAAGAATATTTATTTGTAAATTTATTTTACATTTGGAAATCCTATTCATTTTGTAAGAATGGTTTATCAGTGTTCCTCTTCATTGATTACCAATAACTAAATAATATCATAGAAATAAAAGTATCCTCTACACCATATTTTTAACATTTTTGATCTACTGCATAGATTTGAATATTATTACATGATAGAACATTATTTTGGATATAATTAATTAATTTTAAAGAAGGATGATACAACCAATACAACATTTTATAATAGTTATGGACGTAATAAATTTATAGTGATTCTATTTGGCCACGGTAATTTACCCCCTATCTTCATGGATTTATCGAATATAGTCTTTAGAGACTACCTTGATCAGTTTTTATAGTATATATAGATTTTATTTTTATATATTCAAATTTTATGGTTGACAATATTGGTATATTGATTATTTTACAAAATACCATAACGAATAAGAATCTGTAGTAAAATTTTAAAATGCATGAATTATCGATACAAAAAAAGCTACATTTTTTGTCATAAAATCGCAAGTGGTGGATTATTAATATATCAATTGATGATATATCCTATTTAATTTTGGAAGAAAATAAACAAGGTAACTGAGATACGTAATTTTCTTGATTTTTATGGATATTTTTTTTTAAAACTTCTCACAACTATCTAATTGACTCACTAAGTCAACTCAGAATGGAGATAAGTTCTTTTGGATAGATGAATGTGGTGGAAATTTAAAGTAATTTAATTGAAGTATATTTTTTAAAATTTTATTACTCATCCCTATAGAATAGAATGGTTTTCCACCTATAGTGATGCATACCAGTACAGAATAAGATGAATTAGCATGAAAAATGATTTGACTAAAGTTTATGCCTCATGAAAATTGACGGTTCCAGAGAAAAATTACCAAACAGCTAATTTGGAAATAGCTTCCATAATTTACATACTAATGATATTGAGGTATTATCTTTATGAATAAATATATGATATATATATTGAACATAAATTATTAATGTTTATATTCTCTAAAAATAGCTCAATATACTCCTGAGAAGATTACTGGAGTTGATAATGATTATGAGTCTGTAATACCTTACCACCATCTGAAATAAAACAAGGTGCTAAATACTCTTGTCAAAATTATCATGCTAGTTTATTTATAATGATGATTGAAAAGGATCCAATATGTATGTATTTTTAATGGATGATTATTTAAAACATTGTTAAAAGTGGGAAATATTATCTTTTTGAGATGTATGTTCTATCATTTATCAATGTGATGATTAATGTGGTGTAAGAGGAATATGTAGAGATAAAGAATAAGTTTATAAATGTTCGCAAGACCAACCTTTGATAAAATATATATATATATTTAATAGATATATCCACATTTTTTATATAAGGGTAATGGAATTTTGAGGGAAAATTAAATTTATGGGGGTAAAATTTAACACCATGGGATTTTATAAAATGTTTTATTAATAAATTTAATTTCTTTGATATCTTGTGATACACACAGTCATGATTTTAAATGAACCATGATATACTATCACCTCGGTGTTCAATTGATGGGTATGTATAGGACAAAATAAATTATGAATAAAAACGGATTACATATTTCTAAAATGATTTTTTTAATTTAAAATTACAAAAAAACAAATTTAAATAATGGATAAGTTTTTCTAAAAATCTATTTTTATTAATTAAATGTGTCTTTATCTTAATAATATAATTTTTTAACTATTATTTAATGATTTTAATTAAATTTATATAGTATATATTGTATAAAATTTTTAACTATAATCGAATATTTTTTTGGGTATGAGAAAAAGAAAAAAATCAAATGTTATACTTAAAAGTGTATTCTTTCAAAAATATGTTGTCATCATTTTTTGAAATTATTTTGAAATGTAATTATGACACATAAATAAATTGATTCATGAAAATGGATTTCATATTTATAATCTGTTGGATCAAATTTGGTAAATATTCCACTTTTATTTTTTTAATATTGATAGAAATCATAATAAATATTTTCCAACTCGGTGAGGGTAAAACCTATAAAATAATTATGAAACATCTGGATAAGGGTTCAAATATTATATAATAGTTCCATTTATCCTATTTCATGAGTTTATATTGGTATTTTCAATATGAATCTCATATATATATATCTCATGGGTTCTATATTTCATGGAATATAACCTTTATATTTATTTAAGAAAAAATATAAAATGTCATTATCTTACTTTTAAACATTTCATTTATGTTAAAATAGGAAAAATAGAATTAATTGAAGGAATGTTAGGAATTATTTTTATCATAATTAAATTATTTACATGATGGTAATTTATTTAAAAATTTTATTATTTATTATACTACAATAAATTATTACACAACATTGGCATGATGTTAATTCAATTAATAAGAAAAATAATATAAAAAATATTAAAAGTAATATAAAATGAGTGAATTACATCATTCCAATAATTTTTTAGATACGTGATAAATAGTAGTTATGTTTGAAATTATTATACTCACATTATATTATTGTATTGGTGTCTTTAAAGTCGATATAAATTAATAGTTCTGAAGTTGACATTAATGATATATTATATTAAAAAATATTTTATGAAATGATTTAATATTAAAAAAATATTATATTTTTAAATTAATTGTAATCATGTTGAAAATATCATCTATGGTACAATTTAGTGTCATTTTTTTCATTTATGATAACATTTTGGACCATTTATTATTGAAATAGTTGTCATTGTGGGTGTAGTAAAAATTGATTAACAAACGGGTTATCCAAAAAGACAAGGGTAAAATGAAAAAAATAAGACCTATATAAATTTAATTATATTATTTTAATTATAAAGTATCATCTTTTACATCCAATTATTTGACATTTTTATAAAAGTTTCATGATAATTTATTTATTATATGTTAATATTTTAATAAATTCCACGTGTGTCCACTCCCTACCTTAAAAAAGTACACCCATAATTTATCTTAATTAAACCAAATTGATACTTATAGGTAATCAAAACCCTATAAATTTATATTATCAAATTTCATATTCACATTATATATATGATGGTATCCCCAAAATACAAACCATATTGTCCTCAAGATGATATCCAAATGAGTTCTTTCAAAGGAGATGCAATCACCGTAACTGAATAGTTGCATTTATCTTCTTATATTCCCTCCACTAAATATGTGGTGTATATAATTGAATAAATAAATTTCTAACCAAAATATTATTAAATTTTATAATAATTATTAAAACACCTTAGTTATATATTTTTTCATAAAATGGGTGGTAAATGTATCGCTAAATCATTTGTACGACATACAGTCTCAACATAGGGATATAATTAATTTTCATTTACTATATTACATAAATTGTAATTATGATGGATATAATGCTTATATATGATATTTATTATATAATTATATTTATTTAATTACTATATAACATCAATCTTCTTAACTTCTAATCTAATGGAGATCGACAGTGTTGATTGTGCTTACGTCTCCACCACCACCTCCAGAAAGCAATGTGATTTATTTTTGTTTTCCATTTTTTCATTTACTGTAATAAGAATTTACTTACTAAATGTATATGGTATAAATTATATAATAATTAATTTTTATAGGCTGATTATTATTTTCCATACTTTCATTCCATTTTTTAAAAAATGAAAATAGTGTTCATGCATACGTATAGCCTACCCTCTCCATGAATTTTATAATTAATATATATATATATATATATATATTATTGATGACTCCTAATATGTATATATTAAAAATATAACTTTTTTATATAATGATAATATTTTCGGTGATGATAGATCCATGGTGAATATAAGAGGATCAGAACATCTGTACTAAATTTCTCATGAAGAATGAAAAAGTTAAAACTATAAATTGAGAATTTTAGTAAGGAATAATTAAGAAATGGGTGTTGAAATGTTAAAATTTTATTATAAATGACATTATAATAATATTAATGATTGTATTATTTAATTAAAAAAATATAGAATTTTTTATACAGTGGGTTAGTGTGTTTTTTAAAAAAAGTAGAACTCGAGGTAAAAGATTTATATAACAATCTCATTTTTTATAAAGATTGTTTATGATTATGTTTCTAGTGATTAAAGTTCATGATCTACCACTCATTAATGACAATAATTTTATTCTCCACTAGTGAGTTATTTTATAATACATGTTTTTATCATTTTCTTCAATTTTATAATCTATGTGACTAAATGAACGATTATAAGAAAAAATTAATTATTTCACTCATTTCTCGAAAATAGTTCATCTTCAGTACAAATGTTTTCTAAATATTTCTCTAGGAATTATTTTCATATTATCATATGATTTTTAAAATTAAATTTTACACATGATTAATTTTTTTTAAAATTAATCATCTATTAATTTTCTACAAGATATAGTTTTTTATTTTTTATAGAAGTGTGAAAGGAATGATTTATTTTAAATTATATGAAATAAATGGAATTTTCCACCATAATAATCATAATATAAATTTAAACTTATTTTAAAAGTTTCCAATTTAATTTAAAAAAACGTTTTCATTAATAATTGGTTAATATATTTATTTTAAATATGTTATTTTGAGGTTAAAAGGGAATTTTCCTCAAGAAATATTTGATGTGATCTTGTAAAAGTATTTTTCATCAATGAAGAAATTATTTGATATTAAGTAATATTTATAGGGTATATGGTCCAATGAAATTATCCTTAAAATTTATCTAGATGGTTTGTTTTTATTATGATAAGATGTTTACAGAACCTATTTCTTTTCCATGGGTTGGGCTATGATGAAATTTTTATGAAATTGGTTTCATTTTCACGAGTTATATATTATGAATATTTTATGATATTGTGACATGTATGAACTTGGTTCCTCCTTTTTGGTATAGATATTTCTTTTTCATTTTATACTTAAATAAATGGGGAAATGGAGGTCAAGGACTTGCTGCAAGCCTATTACGTGGTGTGACTCGGGACTACAATTCGTTTGATTTTATGTACATGCCATGTATGGTGTGATAGATGACATATAATCCTAGTATACGGTCATGTGATAGCCTGGACATAATTTGTATAGACATGACGTGTAGTCTCAATTATATGTTGTGTAATTTTTTTTAATTTATTAAATCAGGATATACCTCCATTTTTTTAAAAACATACAGAAAAAAGCCTCATCGATGATAATCATGCCCAGGAATATCTGAATAAAATTTTTCTACTTATTTCTTTGTAAGATTCCAGATTTGAATACCACCAGATCCATTGAAATCCCATCAGTTGGTTCCCAATTCCTTTTGAGACTTTCTTCCCGATTTTGTCTCTTGATTGATTTATCAACGATTGAGAGTTTTTCATAATTTTGTAAATCTACTCCATTCTAGGTCGAATCAATTCCTGAATCTGGATGAAGAGAGTTGTACGATTACCCAGTAAGTTGTATTGAGCCTTTCATTGATTTTCATGATGTTTATATATGTTGGAGTTTCGCACATCAATTTTTAGGTTTTCGCTTAATTGAATAATAAACCATGTTTTTTCTTATTAATTATCAGGTAATTAATTAGCTATTAATATAGAATGTTCAGGGTTGTGAACCATGTTTTAAAGCCACCTCATGGGTGTTTTTCCCTTCTATGGCTTTTTGGCTGAGAATTCCTATGAGGCCTGACTAAAATTACCATTCATTGGGTGTTTAAAATGTATTTTCCATTATATGAATTTACCATGTGATATACTTGTTATGTTAATCCATTTAAATGTTTAAATTTCATAATAGTCTTGTTATATGTTTTCCCCCTGTGAGTTACCCTTGTTCGTCCATGATATAGTTTAATTTACATATGACGGTTATTTAGTAAATTGGGACCACATTAGTTGTTTATGGTAAAGCCATGTAATAGTTTAATTCACATGTATTTGTTTTGATATGGATTATGGAATTGGATTAATTGATAAAGGGACTTAGATAATAATGGGAGATCCATAGTCTCCATTACATGATAAGGATGAGCTCATGTGACTAATTGTATCTTATATTCCTTAGGTGAACCATTTTATCGGGAAAAATATAATGGACGGGCATAAGAGGTTAATTATGTAAATGTCATGAGAGAGCCATGAATAGGATGGGCAGTCTTATTCTGTCTTATTTTAAAATGTTGAGCGAACATTGGTTCTATTGAATAATACCAAAGATTGGCTCTATTGGAAAATGATTAAATGATTATTATGTCCCTAGTTGACAGTTACATTTATACGGGGGTCGTCAGGCATAGGATGGACCTTGATACTTTTATATAATTCACAAAAATTAAATATTGAAATAGAATGACTAATGAAATGTCTTACAATCCAAAGAACAATCTTGGAATGGGTCTTCAACTATTCTTGATTGAATTTTCTTCAGAGACATCTTTTGTGCTTACTTTTGAGTACCTCATGTTTACTGATTTCACTATTGAACACTGACTGTTATATATATTCACTGACTGATTGGCAGAGACTCTGGGTGGTTGCCAACGAGGATTTGTCTCACACTCTGTTTGGGTCATATTTTAATGGCAAAATAGATTATATGATTGTAGGTGTTCATAATGGAAAATATCCTCCTACAGGTACATGATGTGCTGCTCTAGAGTAGGAGAGCATGGGATCAAGATGAGGAATGGGATGCTTCCTAGTATCATTGTGTTTCTTTTTTGATTTAGAGACATATATTGTTTATTACAGTAGTATACTTATTTGGGACACTTTATTTGAACATATAACATGTAGCATCATTTTTTTGGAACATCGATTGGTAATTTATCTTATCAGTCTTCCACTGTTTATTTCAATTGTATGATATTTATTGCTTCCTCAATTATATATTATTTCTTCCATTGTGTTACACTCTACCAATGAGGTAATAGATTCCACACTATCACACATTAGGCCCTATCTGCAAGTCGGAAACCTCTGGCATTTTAGGAAATGCGCTTGTGGACATATGGAAATCCGGGTACGGTGCACCAGTTGAGTGGCATCTAGATTTGGGATGGTACAAAGTCACATCAGAGAATTCTTTCCTAATTTTAATTACTATTTGGATAATATATTAAGTAAATAAAATTAGGTATTTATATTTTCTATATAGTATCTACCCCATGTAAAGGGTAAATCCAAATTACCTCGAATGAAATTCTAATTTTTTGGTTTTAGGATATTACAATTGATTCTATTTCACTATCGGGTGACACACTTGTTTTGTGTTGTTATTATGGATATTGTTATTTTTTTTATTTTTTTGCAACCTAATGAGATGAGGTTATTCCATCTCAAGCATCATATAGGCACCTGTTAGAAATCAAATGGAATGCATTTTGTCATACTATTTAGAAAGAATTACTGATTGCTTGTTATTGTGATAAATGTCGTGAAATATATACACGTTGTTGTGATATGTACCATGACAGATATGATAGCTTTTGTGATAGGTTTATTTGTACATGTTATGGTAGAATTTTAATAATGCCTAATATTGGTCCCTGAGTAGTATGGACCCTCATGGTTCAGAATTTGGTGGATCACATTTCTTCAATGGGATGTAGATTGTGTTGTTATGTGCTACATGTGGATGTCGAGCTTTGATTTTTATGGAGTATAGGCCCAAAAGATCAGAATCTTCCACACAGTTGCTTTATTTTTCAATAATAGAGTTTCCAAGGAAGTTTACAAGGCATACTCTCTAGAAACCCAAACAGCATGGTGTGTGGTCCTATGAACACATGCCATTTGTTCTTCTATTTGGGAAGAAAATATCTATTTAAGTACCCACTGTGTGGTTTTTGACCATGTGTTCATACATGCGAGAGAGAACATGGGATTTTGATTATTGATCAGAACATGTTGTGTACCTTATGTACACCTCATGTAGTTATCCATAGGAAGACTCATGTGGCTATGGCTATGAAAAAGGACACATCTAGGAAAAAAGACGTGAGTACATGTTGTGTGTCATCCAGACACATAGTGTACCTTAGACATTTACACAACCAAGGTAGTCAGAGTTACATGACCATTTAAGAGATTATGTATCCAAACCATATATGGTACATACATGCTGTGTACTTGGGGTGTGTACACGCCTGAGTTGGTGGGAGTACACAACCATGTAAGGGATCAAGTGTACACATTGTTTATTGTCCCTACATGTCGTGTACTCGTATTTTGTTAAATATGGGGCCTTCTCTTCCCTTATTTAGTTCATATGCTCATGAACTACGTAACATTATGGATACTCTTGTCCTGAGGTGTACGTGATGGACTTTAAAGAGAAATGACACGACAACGACCTCTAGTAGTAAAACATGAGGGTGGTGATGGCCATACCTCGGAGGTGTTGGGCCATAGGCTACCAGTAGACCATCTAGTCATGCGATTTGTGGAACCAACTAGTATACAAGACTCAAGATCTAATTCACATTTCTGTGAAGGATTTATGAGATTCATGCAAACCTTTTAGGGATCAGAACGGCCTACCACACCTATGGAAGAACTGACACGAGTATTCCAACAGCATCATCCACCGATGTTTTGAGGGGAAGGTGGGCCACCGGCTACAAAGTCCTAGATAGAGGCCATTTTATTGATCTTCTATCATCATGAGACACCTCTTGAGAGGAGGGTCATGCTCATGACTTATATATATCATGATTCTTCCAAGAGGTTGTTGGATGTTACCAAACAGATAGAGCATTAGCGGAACATGGTGAGGGAATATTTTTAGACAATCTTTGATGACTAATTATTATCCTTAGATGTAGAGAGATGACAAAACCAATAATAATATGCATCTAAAGAAGGGAACTCTATCATTAATGGCTTACTCTACCCTCTATAATGAGACCCAGTGCTTCACATCTATTATGATGGGTGATGATCTGTCAAAGTCTCGGAGATTCAAGAATGGTAATAGGTACAATGTCCTATCACATGTGAATACATTATGGATAACCTCTGTATATGATATAGTGAACCTGGTGAAAATTACCAAGTTTAATTAGAGGGAATCTGGAGGTGTCATCAAGGATGGTTCAGCACCGTGATCTGAAACTGTTTTGACCGGTAGTAGAAAGCGTCGTCTGGAGAATACACATGGAAAATCTAGTACTCAGAAGTTGTCTTCTAGTACCTTGGTGAGGTGATTCTACTGTAGAAGAATGGATAATACAAGACCAAATTTCTCAATGGTACCAGTAAAGTTCTAATATTTTGGAAAGAGGGCCATATATAGTGTTTCTATATGATTTTTCCACCAGCATCTAGTAAGAGATGGTCTAAACCAACTCCATGTTCAGGGGGAAGGGTAAACATCTTCTCACAATTCATGTAACTGGAATGCATCATGCCATTCAGGATGAGGTAGTAGTTGTGGGCGTGGTAGCTAGACTACATGATATTAGTGACAGTAGTGCGGGTAAGATCTGAGTATTAAGGAAGTTTCTTAGGGTTCTGGTACAAGCCAGACTTATGCAGTGAAAAAGACCTGACAAGAGCAGGATCCCAAACCTTCTACTTTTATAGTTACTATTCTAGACACCTCTATTTTTTATTCTACACTCTTTAATATATGTTCATCACATAGTTTCATATATGTTTCCATTTTGGAGATCCTAGGGAACTATGTTTTCATTTATGATGACATTATGAAACTAGATACTCCGTAAGGGATTAGAATGGTTGTTATGAGATAGCGTAAGGAGTGAACCCTCGAGATTGGTGGGTGTCACTTAGTTTGGTATCTCTATGTCCTATAGATTAGAGGCTTTTAATTCATACTTTAAATGGACAGGTTAGTCCCATTCAAGCCTCTTTTTATTGCTATCATGTCAGGGTGAGTTTCACATCATAAGAAGGGGGATTGTTTCCACAGAAAGGTTGGAGGGATGTATAGGTGAGAAGAGCTAGAACCAAGCATTTTGGGTTCAGTGTGTTGATAGCACAGATATCCAGTTTATATCTGGATAACTAGGGGACATGTGATATGGACTTTCTGCCTGTGGTAGATCATTTCAGGTATGTCTTCCGTGATGGATTTTCATTTTTACCTCTCATAAGAGATGTAGAGTTATCTATTTAGGTAGTACAAGGATATGAAACAGTATCCATTGCTCATTATATAATGTCTATGAACGAGTTGCAATATCTAAAGTGGATGTTATTGGATTTGGAGTTAAAGGGGTTTATCTTACCCAGTACTTCTCAGAGGGTTCTCTGGCTCTTTTTTTGAAAAAGGAAGATGATACCCTCAGGCTATGCATGTATTATCAAAAATTAAACTTGTTAATTGTAAAGAACTGGTATCCTATTCAGATAATATATGATCATGTTTATTATCTCTGAGGAGATTGAGTGTTCTCTATGAATTATATATGATCTGGTTATCATAAAGTTCATGTTAGGTCATCACACATACCTCAAAAAACTTTAAAAAGCAGATATGGTCTGTATGGGAATGTGATCAGGTTATCTGGTCTCATGAATGCTCGAGCAATATTCATGGAACATATGAACCTTGTGTTCCACCCCATTATTTATTTTTTGGTTGTGGATTTCATGGATGATATCATCATATAAAATCCTAATAAAAACAACCATGCCACACATCTTGACTTCATTTTGAGTACAATAAGAGAGCATCAGTTATTTGTTAATCTCTCAATGTTCCACTTCTAGAGGGATCAGATTCACATCCTGGGTCACGTGATTTCAGAGGAAAGAGTATTAGTAGACCTAGAGAAGATGAGAGCAGTAGTTACCGTGATTATCCCAAAAACTAGTTTTAGGTTCATATTTTTCAATGGCTGGCTGGCTATTATTGGAGTATCATACAGGACTAATCACACTTAGTAGTGCCGATCACATGCTTGAAAAAAATGGTTGTGAATTATGTATGGTTATATTCTTGTGAGACATCCTTTCAGGAACTAATAGGTTTATTAATGATATCACCAATACTGATTTATCCAAGGCTGAGTAGGAGTCATACTATGTACTACAATACATTAGGTATCTGTATTGGAGAAAATTCTCATGAAGGGGGATCGAGTCATTGCGTATGAGTATTAGCATATGAGGAAACATGAGAGTAACTACCTGAATCACAATATTTAGTTATACATGGATTTTAATTCCTTAGACTATTGGAGACCATACATTTTGGGGGAGAGTTTTGTGGTTTACACAGACCACAAAAGTCTCAAGTACCTCTTTACTCAACGTGATCTAAATTTGAGGCAACAAAAGTGGGTGAAATACCATTACTTTTTGGACAAAGAGATTTTCTAAAAACCTTTGAATGGTAGTGTAGTGGATAGCACACTGTGAATGAGGACCTACATACAGACAGTGCAATAGGCTAGTAACATGTGGTAGATGATGGTGTTTTTCTCCGAGATGTATCTGGAGGTTCGAGATAGGTAGGGGAAGACTTTTCATACATCATTAATTGTTACCTATAAATTCCTGTACAGAGTGAGGATGAGGAAAGTATCAGATTTTCTAGGCCTAGATCTATGGGAGAGTATGTTAGGAGAGGAACCTCCTCCTAGTTGATCCATCGGTGAGGATGAGGTTTTTCAGTTATAAGGTCATGTATGGGTTTGGATAGATATGCGGGAGGAGCTCTTGTGGGATATTCAAACTTCAGTTTGGACAGTGCATCCTTGTCTCACCAAGATGTATCAGGATTTACATCATTATTACTAGAGGATAAGTATATAGGGAGACATATCAGGTTTCATAATGAGGTGCTACACTTGTAAGTAGGTAAAGGTAAAACACCAAAGACCATCAAGACTTTTTCAATAGCTACCTATTCCTAAGTGGAAATCGAAGGATGACACAATGGATTTCGTGATGGGTTCAACGAGGTCTCACTGAGGTAATGATGTAGTATGGGTTGTCTTTGATAGTCTTACGAATGTTGAAAATTACCTACCAATTAATGAATCTTTCATTATTCATGAGCTTGGAAAGTTATACATCGGGGATATTATATGACTACATGGGGTTTCTAATTCTATCGTTTCATATAGGGATTCCCATTTTACATATCATTTCATTAAATTTTTATAGAGGGATTTGGGTACATATGGATTTTTAGCACATCTTACCACCCCCAGATAGATGGACATTTAGAGCACATGATTCATGTGCTAGAGGACATGCTTCAAGCATGCATCCTAGATTTATGGGGTTCCATGGAGACACACATACCCCTTGTTGATTTCTCCTACAAAAAATAGATTCCAAGGTATTATTAAGATGGATCCATATGATTTTTTTTATGGTATTCTATACCGATCACCCTTATATTGGCTGGAGGCAGGATATGCAACGATGTTGGGACCTCATCTTGTCAAGGAGACCACTGAGAAGGTTCAGTTGATTCAGAATTATATTTATACTGTGTAGCCTTGATAGAAATAATATTCCTTTCACCATCGATGAACTATGGATTTATAGGTTAGGGTTCATGTTTTCCTACATGTCTCATCGCGGTTGGGACACAAGAGGATCAGGATACAATGTAAGATTTCATCGAGATACATCAGTCTATTTGATACTCTGGAGATGGTCATGCCGGTTTTCTATCGATTGATGTTACCTCAGAGGTAAAGACCTATGCATGATATATTCCACATGTCTCAGTTGTGAAATTATATTTCAGATATGTCTCACAACAATCATCTTGAGGATGTGAAGTTGTAGGATGAAGTGTCCTTTAAAGAGAATCACATTCATATTGTGGATAATTTCATGAAGGTTCTCTATGGTCGGTCTATTACTTTGGAATGGGTGTTATGGAAACATCGTCGAGTGTAGGATGAGACTTGGGATAGGTATTCCAACATATGATCATAGAGGCTGGAGTTTTTCATGGATTTTTCTTCATCACCCTTGGAAGGGAAATTCAGGGATGAAGTGATTTAAGGGAGGAAATTGTAAGAACCCGATTCATCCATTGAGGTATGGATCTATCCATTTCATAGCCATGTCATGGTTTGGCTATAATTTGTACGGACATGACATGTATTCTCAAGTACACATAGTTTACTTTTTAAAATTTATTATATCGGGCAGTATCATTGTTTTTGTAAACACATACAGAAACAAACCCCCAACAATGAGAAGCCCGCCCGGGAAAATCCAAATGGGATTTTGCCTCCTATTTTTTCGTCCAAAGCCCGATTAGAATACCATCAGATATGTAGAAATCTCCTCAGTGAGTGCTTGATTCCTTTTGAGCCTTTATTCATGATTTCTCCTGTCATTTGAGTTATTAATGGTTGAGAAATTATTCTTTTTTTTTGTGTATCTAATCCATTCTAGGTTGGATCAAAGCCTGACAAAGACGAGGAGAGTCGTACAATTATGAGGTAGGTGGTCGTGTGCCTTTAGTTGATTGTCATAATTTTTATATATGTTGGATTTTCATGCACCCAATTTTAGGGTGTCACATTATTTAATAATGGACCTTGTTATTTTCTATTTATGATTTGGTAATTAATTAGATGTTTTGAAATCATGTTTATGGTTGTGAACCTTGATTTAGGGCCACCCCATGCGTGCATTTCCCTTGGATGGTCTTTTTTCCAAGAATGCCTATGAGGCTTGACTTTATTTACAATTCTTGGGTTGTTAAAAATGTATTACTCATTATATGAATTTACCAAGTGATATACTTGTTATGTTAATCCTTTTTAATGATTAAATTGTATAATAGGTTTGTTATATGATTTTCCCATTAGAGTTTCCCTTATTTCGCCATGTTATAGTATAATTTACATGTTTTGGATATTATGTAAATTATTCCCACGTGAGTTTTCTATGTTAAATCAATTTGATACTTTAATTCACATGTCGTCCTTTTGAGATGACATGTGTAATTGAATTAAGTAATAAGGGGATACAGTTAACAATAAGCCTGTCATAGTCTCTGTTAACAGATAAGGTTGACCACCTGTGACTAATTGCATCTTATATACATTGGGAGAACCATTTTCTTGGTTACAAGATAATGGAAGATCTTATGAGGTTAATTAGGTAATGGTCATTAGTGATCCGTAGATAGGGTGGTCGGGCTCATTATGTCTTATTTTAAAATTTTAAGTGAACCTATAATCTATTGAGGGATACTTAGGTTGAGCATATATTTGAAAATTATTAAATGATTATTATATGACGAGTTGACCATTACTTTTAAACAGGGGTTTTCGGGCCTAGACATGACCTTGAGAATTTTATATAATTCATGGAACATGAATAATGATGCCTCTTCCAAGACTAAGCACATGCATGGATTCGGTCATCACCTATACTTGATTACATTGCCTTCTGAGACATATTATTCTCTTACTTTTTAGTATGTCATGTTTACTATATTCACTATTGTACACTTTCGATTATATATATTTACTGAAATATTTTAACAGACATTGGCTGGTTGCTACTGGGATTAGTCTCAAACCTTGTTTTGGTCATGGTTTTGGTCCCTAACAGAATATATAATTAAAGGTTTTGATCAGGTAAAGATCCCTACTACAGGTACTTGATGCGCTACTCTAGAGTAGTTGAGAATGGGGTTGAGCCATGGATTGTGAGGCTTCCTAGTCCCTTTTTGTTTCTTTTGTTCTTTTGAGACACATATTTTGTATTACTATAGCATACCTTTTTTTGAATACTTTATTATAACATATAACATGCTGCCTCATCATCTGTATTGAATGATTCTTAGATGTTTATATTATTATTATTCCACTGTTTATTTCAGTTTTATGTTGTTTACTGCATCTTATATTTTATATTATTCATTCCACTTCGTTAAACTATACCAATGAGGGTATTGTTTCCCCAAATTCACACCTTAGGCCATTGCTGATAGTCATTAGCCTCTAGAGTTTGGGTAAATGCGCTTGAGGTTGTGTGCCAAACCCGGTATGGGGTACCAGTTGAGTGGCATCCAGATCCAAGAAATTACATGACACAACCATATATTTGATTTTAATTGTGTGAATTGTGGGGAAAAAATATATATCCCTCAAATTCATTGGGTAAGGATTTAAATCTCATGAGATAGATATGAGTGGAATGGGTATCAAACCCTGTTCAGTAAGATCCTCTATCCACTATAATAGTGTTGGGGTTGATCCCTGAAAACTAGGATGATTTATGGAGTTTGGAAAATACACTATAATGGTCCAGAAATTGATCATTGACAACTAAGGAAATGAATTTTTATTCTTATGTGTTAGCCCTATAATTGTGTCTTATGTCAGTTTTATGATATCATTTATTAGGTTATTTGATTATTTTATGATTAATTTCTTTTAAAATACAAAAAATTATGAAATGAGTCGTAATTTTGATCATTTGCATAAATGTTATGGTTTTATAATGTTATTATATTTTCTTCATACCCTTATACTCAATTCATGTACAATTAATCATTGATATCTACCTTTATTACCCTTACTATGCATCAGAGCAAGTCTTTCTTTTCATTACTCTCCCCATGTTTTGATGAATAATATTATATGTGTTATGACTACGAATGGTGCATGTTTTTAAGAAAAATGTGGGTTATTATATATATATATATATATATATATATCTTTTGAATAATTTTATTATGTGTATATGTTTCCAAATAAACAAGACATATATCATTCTGACATGGATTGTTATGTTATTTAATGAATATTCATCTATTAATTTGTTATGTCTATCTATGAAAAGTATGGGTCACTATAGAAGAAACCCAACTAGTTAATATGATGCAGGGTAAAGGAAAATAATCATGTGGTTTTGTTCTTTAGTCATATTATACCATTGGAGTAATTTTACCTATTTGGATTTGAACCAGAATTGGATTTCCCACTACTGTCTTATTGGACAATGTTTTCCCCTCAACTAATATTTGGTGTTATGTTTTATCTTCTACTAGATAATTTTTTACTATGTATGTGTAATTATTTAAATACAAAATATCTAAATAATAAGGAAAATATTATCATTTTCACTCCTTAAACATCCATTCAATGAGTGATTCATTAGTTTCCACTTTAGATTTAAATCTAGCATGATTTTTAAATCAAGATGCATACTCTGTAACATAGTGGGGTCCCTAATTCCATTGGAATAAATACATTGTTCACTATACTTTAAAATAATTTGGGTATTAGTTTTTTATATAATTCTTAAAATTTATTCTTATTGAGGCATTGGTCCCCATTATCTTTTAAAACTTGTTCCCACCATTGTTGTGTCAGATCCATTAGTATATATATAGTGATATTTATTTTAAATTCAGTTAGGGTCCAGAAGGAATCCATGATCATATTCATCCTTGAAGGCTATATTCTAGAATTTTTGGGTCCTATGTCACCCTAAGATAAAGATGGGTTTTTCATTTTAATTTTATTGAATGATCTATGTCATGTGGTTACTCACATTTAATTCATTTATGATATCTTTGAAATCATCCATGATGCTTCTAACATGATATTGAATTACCTATTGTTCTAGAGGAACCACCTTTTCACATGACTCATCTTATTGGTTTTGAAGTCTATAAATGGGTGGCCTCGTCCTATATCTGTAGAAACATTATTAAATAAAAAATTAGATAAACATCAGTCACATATATTTTATCATATACAAAAATAAGGAAGGCAGATTATCAAAAATAATGTGAATGATATAGTCCTAGATGGAAGTATATTTACTAACGAATGATACATTAATTTTATTGTTTAATATCATGATGTTGAGGTGAGGAAAAAAGTATAAGTGTTTTATAATAATAATCTTACCCAAACCACCCTTATATGTATATGTTCAGAATAAATATGATACAAATACCTTTTAATGCTCTAAATTTCATGTTATGATACATATTATCTCCACTCCTACAATCCCAACTGATGGACCATGCCAAAATAATACCATTTAGGAAATTATATCTTTGACCTTTTAACTTGGTAATATTCAAGGTGTCACTTTCATTAGGTGAAATCTGCTAAACACCAAAGGATGGAAGAAAATTCAAATTTCATAATGAATTCTTGGGGAATGATTTACCCTTATATAGAAATTTTGTAATCCAGAAACCACAATAATGAAAAAAGAATACCATGAATTATACGAAATCCAACTCAAATACATATACATTAAAAACAAGAATCATATTTATAGTTTCAATTTTAAATCCAATACAAACAAATCCATATCAGAAAAAATCCAAATACACTATGAGAAACCAAGGCATAGGTGTGACAACATGAATAAGTCCAATGAATGTCATCTCCAAACTCTAACACCCAAATGAAAAATATTATAGCATCAAGGAGTTTCACAATTAAATTATGATACCTTCTCTTTACTTGTATCATGATAAACAACCTTTTTATATACACAAGTTTTATATGTAGTGGGTGAGTATACAATCTAGTTGGAAAACCACAAGAATTCCCACACATTGTACAAAGAGAAGAACATGTAAGACCATAAAAATAAATTACATTATAACATTATATGTCATCAAAAATAATAAATAATGACCAAATAATAAGTAATTAATGCATGTTAGACCCTAAATTCCACCAATTATATGATAAAATGCACTCATTAATGTTCCCAACTGAAGTATCTCTTTCCAATATTCCCACAAATTAGTCCATTCCAGCTAGTGGTAGTTATCCCTCTAGACTCAAGTCCTCACTTGACAGTATAATTTAGTGTTCCCCAACTTTATCACATGATTCCATGTCCGAACTCACAATGCCCAAATATGAATAAGAACACATGCCTATAATGTCACTCCAAAATGCCACAGTAAATAAAATTATATGAAAATAATTTGAAAATATGGAACTAAAATATAAAATTATAAATTACCCCAAACTGAGGTTGTAACATTGTCCCTCATAAGTCATATAATCTACTACATAATATATCAAATCCAGAAATCTAACACCGAACTCTCTAATTGGGGAACTCCTATGTTTAATGACTAATATATTCTATTTTTTCTTCACCTTTAGTAGTTTTAAATAGAAAATATTTTATGAAAATGTACCTAAACTAGTCCAACATTACTGTTGAAACAACACAATTCCTTAAGCATAGTGTCTTAAAGTGTCATGATGATCCTAGTAGAAAACCCACCACAATGGGAGTTCATTATTAGCATCCATTTAAAAAAATGAAATATCATCTAAATATCATTCTTCTAATAATAAGCATCATAAATATAGAATTATTATTTATGTATTAGATATTTTTAATTATAGAATGAATAAAATTCCATTTCCAATGGTTGTACTACTTTTGGCTATTTTCATTGATTTATTACATTTTTTTATAAACCATATTTATAATCTCCATCAAGATCCTCCTTCAATAACTTATTCATAATAAGATAAACCTAATTTAAATTGATGATATGTGAATAATATTTAATAATAAAATATTATTGTATACCTTCAATGAACTATCAACATATTTTAAATATGGAAAATTACAATGAATTGAAAATAAATTCATCATAAAAAACATAATCTTAATGATACCCCAAATATATTAGACTATACCTTATGTATGATAGATATAATATTATGTTCATTCAAAGAATTATTAGAGCCCTCAATATATGTACCATGTTTTATTGTGTGGCATCCAATCATGACCTAATTTCTCAGACCTGGCCACAAGCTAATTCAAAATGTCACCCAACCATTGAAAATATACTTTGACCACCAGTGTCACGATAAAAATATATATAACACCTGATAATACATTAAAATTTTGGTAAGTACTAAATAGGTACCACCACTAGATACCTATAGATATAATATATAATTGATCTCTATGAATACAAATGTATTCAAACATAAATGAACAACTACTATAAGTATTATAATACATGTCAATATCCAATTAGTTTAACAAAAATAAAATTAATGGAAAATTCATTTCTAGTCCCCATTTGTAAACCTATCATCCTCAATTTAATCTCATGAAGTCAAGGTTACCATAAAATATAAATCAAATCAACCTGATTTATTATACAAGTAAGGGGAGTGAGTAAAAAACACATTAGTATTTACAAAAAAAAATTGATGAACTATATCGATTTTAAAAAAAACCCATATAATATATGTTTTTTTGAAAATAACCCCACCCATGATTGTTATTATATCAAAATAAAATATATCATTAATAATTAATATAAAAATAATTTCTATAAAAAGTATAAGATAAAAATTCTATGAAACCTTAAACTTGATTCAAACCATGATAAATATTTTTTAAAAATAATATAAAACCATTTTTTATAAAAAGGTGATGACTAGGTCAAAGACCAAGACACAAAATAAAATAATAAAGTAGTAGAGGGATACATAAGTCCAAACGATAGAAAATTTTTACAATCATTATCATGAAAAGGGAGAATATCATCAGGCAGGTCAAACAACCATGTAATGTCGTGGTTCACACCCTTATTCTCAGGGGCATCTACCACCTTGTTTGCTTCACAGAAATTATGAGTGACAATATAATTTATCTCCATGAGCGGTTGAAGAAAACTCATCCAATGGGTTGTGAGAGGCCAAGTAGGATGCACCACTCTATTCCAAATGGCTTGGAAAATTATGGGCGAGTCACATTCAATCCAAATATTATTCCAGCCATGCTTCTTAGCAAACAAAATAGCATGAATTACACTCATCATTTTATCTTGAAGGGACAACGTGATACCACAACAACCATAGAAGCAACCAAGGCATTTCCCAATGTGATCCCCGAAAATAGCACCACAGCCTGAGAGGCCTGGATTGCCTTTTGATGCTCCATACAAGTTCACTTTAATCCATCTAGGGATTAGGGCTTGCCAAAAAACATCAAACTTATGTAGGTTGACGATAGATACCATCAACCCTAACACGGAAAAAAATCTCAAAGTCTTTGATATAGTTGTCACAACAAGCCTTCTAAATCGAGGCAGCATCACAGATAGCAATGAGGATCTTAATTCGACCTGAATTTAAATTTAATGAGGAACTTCTATGAATGATGGCATTTCAACCATATCAGATCACATGAAGAAGCTCTTCCACAGCTGCAAGGAAAATATTGGTGATTTTAGGGGAGGCTTCAATATATACACAACGCTTTAGATATAAGGTGAGAGAGTCCATCAATGTCCATATACAGTCAAATATGTCAAAAATATATTTCCAAAGGGCAGAATCTGTTGCAGAATACATAAAAAGATGGTTCATATCTTTTAAATGTTGGTTACATAGGTTACATTTTGGGAAAAGATGAATCCCAAAAGCAAGAATGAAAACATCAGTAGGGAATCTATGGTTAGAAGTTTTCCATAAAGGAGTAAACCTCAATGTTTTAATACAAGGCCTATCAAAAGATTTTATCCAGATGAAATTGCAATCCATATATTAAAAATTGTGCTTGTATAAAATCATGGATTTAAGAACCCCATTATGAGAAGGTTCCCAAAGGAGGAAATCCATAGAGATGGAAAAGGGATATATGTCAATGATATGCATAACCTTATCAGGGAGGATAGAGTTTTGAGAATTTAACACCTCCCTGATAGTAAAATTAGTATTCTCTGGTAAATTATTAGGAGGGAGCATGAATATTAAAGGGATATGAGTTTTTTAACAAAAAAATCATTGAAGATTCATTTTCTAGTCATCCATCTCGAATTATTCATAATTTTGGAAAAGGTATTTCTAATAGAAGGCTAAATAGAAGAGAAAATATAGCTCGAGGTTCCCTTATTTAGATTATCAAGTAAACACTTCTCTAGAAAATCATTGGCTGGAGAATCATTATGAATGAGGTTCCAAATTAATCTAGCATGCAAAGCTTCATTGAAACGATTATGGTTCATAATGACAAGGAAACCTTTTTCAAGAGAGTGAAAAAATGTTTTCCAGGGGTTGGTCACCAGTTTCTGGTCTAGCATGATTCTAGACCAATTCTTTTTTATATAAACATTTATTTATTTGAGGAGACAAATTGGCCATTTTTAGATCTTCAAAGAGTAAACCATTTTAGATACAATCATGGATTTAACCAAGCAGATTCTGCCAGCCATGGAGGGGGATTTTCTGTTCCAAGAGGCATGCTGGCTGAGGCTTTGTTCCATAGTTCTTTACAAATAACTAGATTTGGGCCGACCCCAAAAAATGGGAAATCCAATGTAAGTGAAGGGAAAAGATACTTCTATGGTATTTAAGACATTAATTATGGAACTCATTCTCACTGAGGGAAATTTTTTTCCAAAGAAGACAAAGGATTTTCTATAGCTAATGCCTTGAAAAGAAATATCTTTATAATAGGAAAATGTCTTTTATAGGTTTTGAACATTCCTTTTGTCTCCTTCTAGGAAGAGGATAATGTCATCTGAATAGAGGAGATGTGTCATGGCATTTATGTTTCAACAAGTATTAATAGGTTTGAGTTTATTTTGATCAACAAAATGGGTGAGTAATCTGCGAAGGTAATCCTGAGCAATAGAGAAAATAATGGAAGAGAGAGGATCCCCCTACATATCTCCTATGGTGCCATTGAAATAACCCTTGGGGGATCCATTGACATGGATGGATATAGTGGCCGAATTGAAAAGAGTCTTAATCTTGCCAATGAACTAGTCATTAAAACCAAATCCCTGAAGCACTATAAATATAAAACTCTAGTCCATGGTATAAAAATCATTCATAATAACAAGTTTAATCGAAATATTTCCTCTTTTGGTAAACATATTTAAATTATTAGAACTTTCATAGGAGAGACAGATACAATCATGGATAGACCATCCCTTGATAAAGCCAAATTTATTTCATGAGACAATTCTACTGCTTATTTCAATAATCCTGTTGGCAAGGAGTTTGGAGATAATTTGGTAATGGGAATTAATGAGGGAAATAGGTCTGAAAAGATGATTCTCATAAGCATTTCTTTTTTTTGGAATTAAAGAATGAAATTGAGCATTCAGACCATAGGGAATCCAACCACTAGAAAAAATGGTTTTAACAATTTTAAAAATATTAGATTGGGTGACTTCCCAAATGTGTAGCTAAAACCCATTATTAAAACTGTCGGGGCCAGGGGCACTGTCCAGTTTTAGAATAAAGACAGTGTCCTTAATTTCATGATCAAGAGGAATGCTTAAAAGATAAGAATTATCTTCCCCGGTAACCAAAACATGAATGATATCAGTTAAAAGATCCTTATTGATATTAGGACCATTGAAACTATTTTCACACTAAGTGAAAACATGATTAGAAATACCCTCCACAGTGTCAATGAGGTTGTCCCCATCTCTGAGAAATATAAGTGGCATGTTATCCTTCTGAATTCTTTATAGATCATTGTAGAATTTAGTGTTCCTATCACCATCCAAAATCCATTTAGTTTTGAAAGAATGTAAATTTTTGTTTCAAGGAGTATAGAAAAAAAATTATTTCACATGATGTGAACATTTTTACATAATCTAAATCCACTATTAGATGTTATATGATATACAATCATATTAAAATAGTGTTTAAGAGAAAACATAATATTGGGTGAGCTCAAATTATATGTAATTTATAAAATAATAATGACTGAAATGGTTACATAATGAAAATATAATAATATAAAGAATAAGTAAATAAATAATATTTAAAAGAACACAAATAAATAAGTGTTATATATAACCATGAATTATATATATGTTATCTCAAATGATAACAATTTTACTATTGGATTGAAGAATAGAACATCAAGTATATAACATGAGCCATAGAATAGATGAATGAAATTATAACCATGATAAACATAATATTTCATACCTATGTGAACTTGGACACCCTCCAGTCCATTAACAAGTAAAATTTTCATAGAGATATATTCCATCACACTCACAATTATAAAATTATCTACCTACTAACATATTCACATGTAAAATTCTTAGTACAGTTAAATTCCATCACACTCACCCTTTGTGAGACATGAAACTCTATAACTATTTCACATAAAATTTCAATCTCATGATATATAATAATTTAACCAATTCACCGGATGGAGAAATATGTCCCACGAGACTCATAGTCCAATAATTTGTCTTTCACATGAAAATAATCATCATACCTAAATAACCCTTAGAAAAAAGGGTTTCATGACAATGAAAAATTCTCATATAATGAAACCAAGGAGGAAAATGGGTTTCATAGAACATATAAATAGAAATAATTCAATTTTCATAAATAACCCACTCATATAATATGAATTTCATAAACATCCAAATTGAAATCATTAACTTTAAATGAAGAACTCATATAAAAAATGGATTTCAAAAAACATAAAAACAATATTATGAATTAAATAATTTTATACAAAAAAAAACATGATCACACAAAAATAATCACATAATAAAAGAAAATATAGGGTGAAAAAAAACATAACTCAATTAGAGATATATAATTTCAATATAATAAAAACAACCAAATTAAAATATCATTTTGAGATAATTTTTTATTATTAATTATAAAAGTAATAATTACAAGTCTATTTTAAAAAATTACTCATTTGTATTTAAGAAAAATGAAAATGACAGAATTATTGAAAATGTATTTTTTTCAAAAAAAACATATTCACTGAATATGAAACTAGAAAATTATTTAAAATGGAAATATTTTTTAAATTATGGTCAATAATATTTTTTATGACTCAAATAAATGAGTTTGAGTTACCAAGTAACATATATTTACCATTTATTTGTACAGAAGGTTTTAAAATATGTATTATAAAGATAAAAAAATAATATTTTAAATAATATTCATATATATATTTACAATTGTAATCTTCATTAATAAAAAATATCATCATGTATAATATTTTTTAACCTCTATTTAAAATTGGGTGACAATAATCTTCAAAATTTTGAACTGTGTTTGCAAAAGTAGAGTCAATCCTCATTTTTCTCCAAAATATCATCATTTACATACCATTAAATGTATTTGAATTAATTTTTTTAAAAGTCTTATAATATTATATTATCATTAAATAAAAGTTTTATTTTTATTTCAAGGATAAAAAATAATGATGAACTTGTTTTGGTTTAATTACCAACATTAATGGATTTAAATATAAAAGTCATTATCTTTTTTGTTATAGAAAATATGAATCATATATATATATATATGAATTATATATATCATATATAATTATCAAATAAAAACTATGAGCATCCATGATTGGATGTGAATAAAAATGAAACATGTTCATTCATTGAGGTGGTAGTCTGTATAATGTCTGATTCAAATTATTTGTTTATCTTAAGGAAAAGATGGGGGATTATTAGTGGTAGTACAATATAAATTATAAAATATAATAATGATACTGATACTGATTATATATTTTTATTTTAGTGAAATCTAATTTTAGGAAGAATAAATGTATATATTGAAATAAAAAATAATGAGAGGTTAGGAACTTATACCTCATTTTATGGATTATATCCTTTGAGGAGTGGATTGAAACATTTATGGATGATGTTTTTATATGTAAAAAACTATTTATGGTGTATATGAATGTGTATGAGAGGTTTTTTAATCATTTTCGTTGATATTAGTGTATTTTTGTGTAAGGTAGTGTGAGGATAGGTGTTACCATTTTGTTTGTGAAAAAGAGAGGCAATTTTTTAAATACCCAAAGCATTCCAATAATGGGAAGTCTCTCTAAAGGAATGATCCCAAAAAATTGTGATATAATTTATTGGGGAATATACAATGTTTGATCACACATTTAACTCCCAATTAAAAACTTATTTTAAACATGTTAGGCCCTCTTCCTCTAAGGTTACTCTTTCTTTCCATTTTTGTTTTCACCACGATAACTAGTTTTACCTTGGTAATTTATCCATTATACCCAAAATATAGAAATTTCCTTATTATATTGTTTTTAAATAATGATTCCAAATTTTGAAACCATTTTTAGAATCAATTTTTAGAACTGGTGAAATTTAATTGTAAATCAAAAACAATATAATGTATCAAAAACATTTATTTTTCAAAAATACAACATAAATATTAAAAAAATAATGTTTTATAGATTAAATATAACATTTTGAAAAAATATAAATTCACTTATAAAATACATATTTTGTATTATAAAAAGTTTCATAAATTTATAGCTGATTCTTATATATTAATAATATCATAAAATACATGTTATTTATAAAAATTGTATTTTAACAATTCACGTAATAATCAATATTTTAGGAAACATTCTAACAATTCAGCTGAATAGAAATTAGCATGATAATCCAAAAATAGTTAGTTTTTATAAAATAAAATCCCCAAAATGGAAAATATAACTATAAAATAAAATAATAAAATATCATGAAAATAAATTTTTTTGAGAAATCATTTTTTGGTGTAGTTTCTATTATTTTAAAATTAGTTCTAATCGTAAATTTATCAAACATCTATAGATATCCATTTTATAAAATAAATTTTAATAAAAAAAGGTTATTGTCTAATTTTAATAGCTATATTAATTGAGTTCTATTTTAATGTTATTTTTGTGTTGATATATATATATACATATTATACACTTTTTAAACATGATAATTTTTAAAAAATTATATATATTTTTTGTGTTTCATGTGGAGAAAACAATATATCAAAATATTAATTTCTGTGGGAAATAATCGGGTCATTACGTTATATCCCTTTAAAATAATTTCATCCATTAAATTTCATTACCTGGATGAAAACAAATGATAGTACATTTTTATCATTACACCCTTCTATTCCCAAATACTCTTTTAAAAATTATGATATCTTTATAGAAATCTGATCGAATGAGTGGTCTTCTTCCACAAGACCTTATCCATTTAAGCCAAGACCCTTTTTAGTTATTCTATATTGGAGTGTTAATGTTTTAGTTTCACAACTTATGATTTTAGAACATGTGACAGAACTGGTATAGAATTTATAAAACATTCTAAATATAAGATATCTTTCACATGGGAGATATGAGGAGCGAGAGAAAAGAGATAATCTGTAACGTTTACATGATCAAGGGTCCTTAATGGACAAATGTGTCTATGGATTAACTCCCATATTTTCTCAAATAATATAACACATTTCCATGGAGATATTAATAGAAATACCTTATCATGATATTAAAATTCAATATCCCTACGTTTATTTTCAGTATACCTGTTTTGTTGACTTTGCACCATTTTCATATGACACTGATTTTTTTTTGACTTTCTCCATCATTTCACGGTCATGGTAAAGACCTATCATATTTATTTCCATAGTACTATCCTAGTATATTTGATTCTTACATATCATCCTATATAGAGCCTCATTTGGTTATATTTTAATAATATAAAAGAAACTATTATTATATAAAAACTCTACTAGAACAGATGTTGATCACAATATCCTTGTATTCCATTAAATAATTCATAAAATATCCTATAGATTTTGAATAGTTATGTTAGACTCAACATTTGTATATGGGTGTTATGCATTGGAAAATTCATCCTAGTACCCAAAACATGTTGAATAATTATCCAAATCCTTGATTTAATACATGAATGATAATTAGATACAATAGAGACGGTAATACTAGGAAGCACAACCACCTATTTAATGTATACCATGGAATCTTGATCCATTGAGATATTTTATCTTATAACAAAAATGTGTGTTGACATTGTAAAGAGATCAACTATAAACCTTATGACATTGTGGCACTATGAAGTCCTGAGTATCCATATAAAGAAATGCATGTGATATATTTTCATTTTCATATAGTCATGATTAATGGTTTTGTCATCCCATTTAGACTCTATCACATTTCTTCAACATTATAATATACCAGGAATTGAGATATATACTTCATGATTTCCTTCTTCATGATATCTGATAAGTGGTTTTGTTTCTAATCTCTATACATATTTATGCTTCTATGATAGATAGAGAATGAAAAGGTATAGGCATTATCCAATAGATCCTTCTTCAGTTCTATAATATATGGGGCACATATTCGATTTCTAACCCATATAACTCCTTATTTATCAAATCTTAATACCAATATATTCCCTACATTATTTTTTAGCTACACATTATAATTAAAATATTGTTTTACTATTACCTTAATAGAGTATTGATTAGAAACATTGGAAATTTATGATTTCTCCCATACCGCTTTGAATTCATTATTCATACATTGTAAATCTATATGAATTGGGTATTTTCAATTCTTATCGTGGATAATGTAGAATGATATTTTCTACTCAGAGAATCATACATCTTGTTTTCCATTAAATCATTGTAATTTATAGAGAAATCAAAATCTTTTATTATGTTTAACTATCTCATTTGGAACTTGTTTTATTCCATTTCGGTGAAGATATATTTCATGATCTTTTGAGAAGTGAATACATCACTATTAAAAACATAAAGATAATTTCCACAATATTCAATGAAATGATCACTCCTGTTAATTCTAAATATTGTGTTGGTTAATTTTTCTAATAAGTAATTTTTTAGCACGAGGCATAATAAATTACCTTTTAAATACTCTCCATGATTCATCAAAAGCCATATAATAATTATTCACTCTAAATAAACGAATTTACACCACTACAAGGTTGTGTAACCATATGTGAAGTGATAATATTATTCCTAAGCAACTTGAGTCATTCCTCACATCCTTCTATCTATAGGAAATTAACAAGGTTCCCTATATTACCACACTTATAACAATTCCTATAATTTTAATGAAATTAACATGGTTTTATCCTCCCCCATAATTTTCATGTTTGATGTTACAATTTATAAAACCCATGAGGCTATTCATTTGGGATTCAGTGATACGCATTCATTTTTTTACTTTCTCCAGAATCATGTGGGTCTCTAAATTCCATTTCAATATTAAGCTCACATAGAACAACCTACTCATAGATTCCAAATTCCTTTATCAATAATTTATTTTTAAGACTAGATTTTATTCCAAAAAAAAATTAATCAAACTAATTTTTTTTCTCTAGGGATAGAATCTTATTTAAACATTGCATGTATCATGAAGATTTCCTTTTAAAGGACTAATGCACTAATTTTAATTTTGTTTCAATTTTATGAAATTCTATTCCGTATTAGTGTCATGAGTATATGTGAAGTATTTAGTTATGTGTATTAAATTGAAATACTCCCACTTCATAGAATAAATTTCCCCCCTTGTTGTAGTATTCCTAACAAGAGCCCAATGTTGTTCAACCTCATCTTCAATACGACCAACAACCAAAATAGCATTATCATGCTCTAATTATTCTGTTATAGAAACTATTTTTCCATCACATTTGTAAATTACCCATTAATCATTGAATTTTAAGGTCCTTTAATATATAGTTGAAGTTGGTTCATATAATATTCCAGAACAAGATTCTTCGTTCGTTGTGTTTTTGGGAGATCTATAGTTATCGTGTTGTTATTCATAACATGAGAGAGTTGACTGAGAAATTCCATGAGATATTGTACCCCAGTTTCCGTATCATTTTGATAATCACCATATTTTCCATAGTATTCATTATTTTCTTGTTTCCCTATTGTTTCATCCATATTATTGATAGAGGAATATTCATGTTGAGGATAAATAAAATATTAAATGTATAAAATGAAAAACTATTTTCATATTATAAATAACGTAAAAATAAAGAGTATACTATTTCATAACAATAAGATTCAATGTAGTTTATCTATAGTTATATTTTTAATTTAACACTTATTATATAAAAACCCTTCATAGGTTTTTGTAAAAATAATATGATAAACCAAACAATAAACCCCCAAGAGTATAAAACCAGGTGTATAGTTTGGCCTTTTTTACTTGAACATGGTCATAGTTGAGTTCATACCCAACACACCCACTACAAGGATACTACCACTATTTAAATATGTTATAGTGTGTACATAATATTTTTTGCATCTATATTGGGATATGTTTTCTAGGAAAATCAAAAAATCTAAATATTAGAAATATATCATGATATTTTCTTATACAAAGGTATTCCCTTCATATTTCCCTATAGTTTTTTCACTAAAGTTATCTAAACTAATCTCTAGTAATAAATAATCACTTTTCTCATACTAAATAATTTTACCCAAGATAAAAATTCATAAATAATACAGTGATGACATGGTGTAATTATTGAATCCCACAAATAGTCATATAAACCAAGGGCCCAATGGTTCTGTGTCATAGAGACTAGGGAATGAAAAAAAGTATTTTACATGATATGAAAATTTCTAAAAGAACTAAATCTACTCATATACATTACTGGAGACATAATAAACTTCAAATCATGGAGAAAAGAAAACATAAGGATGGTTGATCTGAAATGTTATGTTATGGATAACATAAAAATGCTATAATGGTTAGATCATAAACTTATGAAAACCCATGAATAGGGTGAAATATATAATTTAAAAGAAAAAAAATCAATATGGTTTAATAATAAGCATGAAAAGGTATATATATCATATCAAATGTTAACACTTTGCTATGAAATAAGAAAATAAAAAATGAATCATATAACATGATCCATGGAACATAGAGAATATATTAGAATAGTTATAAACAATGGATTTCTTATTTTTTTGAAGTTTTCTACCCAATAACCCATTAACACATAAAATTGTGAGTAAATCTATATGCCCTCAGACTCTCCCTATTTTATCCTTGATACTGTAAATCATATTCACACAACATCACACACACATATATGATCCTTGTTACTAGATAGCCTATTTAGATAACATTATTGTCTCATGAGATATAATATTTAATCCTATGAATAAGAGGGTGATATTGGTCCCACCCATCTCATAATCCATAAATTTTTCCACCACCTAAAAAATCATCATATTAGAAAATAACCTATATATATAATCGTCTTCATGATATTACGAAATAATAATATTAAAAAACCATGAAAATTAAATTTGTTTCAAATAAAATCCAAATGTCAATCATTCAATTTTTATAAATAAACTATAGAAATAAAATGAGTTTCACTAAAAATTCATCTTTAAATAATTAATTTTTTATAAATATCACATGGAAATAATATTGGTATTATATAACATCCAAAAAAAGACATGAATTAAATAGATTGTTAAAAAAACATTTTCACCCCAAAATAATCATATAATTAATAAAAACATTGGGTGACACATGAAACATAAGTCCAATAAATATATATACATATATATTATAATGAAACACAGTTATAGAAATATATTTTTTGGCACATATTTTATTAATCGTTGAAAAAGTCATGGTTTCGAGTATATTTTCTAGAAGTATAGGTTTTTATTAAGAAAAATGAAAATAAAACCATTAATGAAAATGTATTTGGTTAATTTTTTTAACATAGATATAAAAATGGAAGATAAATCAAAAGATAATTTATTGGAAAATTAATTTCAATTTGAAATTGTATAACTTGACCAAATGAGTTTGAGTTACAAAGACCCATACCATTACACTTTATTTCAAAAGATTTGGTATAATCACATGTATCGAAAATATAAAATTATTAATTAAATATTATAGAAATATATTTATAAAAATTTACATTTATACTCTTCATTAATGAAAACTCTACACATTTACTATATTGATACAATCACTTTTCCACCTCAGATGTTAGTAGTGCTGACTGGTTTAGACTATGTTCAAAAAAGAAGTGTTAATATTACATTTTCTCTAAAATAAAATCATTTAAAAAATATAAAATGTACTTTAATTGAATTTTTAAAATATATTTTAATTTTATAATAGAATTAAATTGGATTTATAGTTTTTTTATGATAAAAAATATGGGTATGAACAAATTTAGGGTTATTTACCGATATCAGTAGATTGAATTATAGTGATTGTTTTCTTATATTTTATCTAAAAATAACCCTATTGATTATATATATTAATTACATATATCATATATAATCATTCAATACAAACTAAAACTAATAATTTTTGGATGTGAAGGATAACTAAACATATTAATCAATACAAGTGGTAGTGCACACAAAACATGATTCATATTTTTTTCATAATACAAAATATGGAGGATGATAGATGATTATAGAATATTAATAATATCATATCATTAAAAAAATAATACATAAGTTATAATTTTATTATTTTGGGAATAAAATTTAAAACGAATAAAAGTATATTGAGAAATAAAAAAAATTAATTATGGTTAGGATCTTATACCTAACTTTTTTGGTTATCTCCATTATAAAGGGGATTAAAACATCTAGGGATAGTATTTTAAGAAATAAAATAAATAATTGTGTCTATGTGTGTGGATATTTTTGGTTTTTGAATATTTTTTTTGATATTAAGGGGTTTTTGTGCAAGGGGAAGTGAAGAGCATAGTTCCCCTTTTATAATTGAATAGGAGTGAAATTTTTTAAAATGCGCAAATGATTTTAGTAATGTGAATTAATCCCCATAGAATTTGCTAAAAAATTCTCAAATAACTAACTTGGAAATTGATAAGGACAATCCAAAATTCCATATCTTAATTAAAAACATGTTTTAAAATTGTTAGGCTGGTTTACTCTACAGTGACTCATTTTTATCATTATTGTTTTCACCATGGTAAATAATTTTTACCTAGGTAGTGTATCCTATATGAAAAAAATGAAATAGATCATATTATATATTGGGACCAAATTATAACTTATTTGAAATAATGTTTTTTATTAAAATTTTACTTTTTATAAAATTTAATTTTAAAATACTATATGTTTATATTATTGAAAATATTTTTTTTGAAATAGATATCATATATTTTAAAATTTTATATATGGTTAATGAAGTAAAAAATGAAAATTAATTTATAAAATACATATTTTTTCTTATAAAATTTTGTAAAAATTTAAAATTCATGATTATATATTAATAATGTTCTAAAATCCATGTTATTTAAAAAAAATATTTTCACTATTCACCTAAAACTCAATTTTTTTTAGAAAAAATCAGAAAAATCAATTAAATGTAATAAAACCATGAGAAATACAAAAATGATGTTATTTTTGTAAAATTAAAATCCTAAAATTTATACATTTAAATTTAGAATAAAATCTAAATATTTCATGAAAAGAAAAATCTTTATAAGAAATCATATTTTAGATTGTTATCTATTCTTCTAAAATTTATGCTTAACATAAATCTATCCATCATGGGAAAATAAAAATTTTATAAAATAAATTTTATGAATAAATTTATTTTATAATTTTCATAGTTGTAATTATTGGGTTTAATGTCTAAAATTAATAATTTTTGTTTATTATATATATGTATATATATTTATTGATATATATATTTCAAAAAATTTACAATTATTGATAACTACAAATTCTTCTAGTACCTTATGAAAGACTATATTTTTTTACTCATATATTTTGAAAAACCATGATATCTAGTTTCAATTTATGGAATAAGAACTCATGTCAATACAAAACAATTCCCACACATATTCCAACCTAAATCCTGATGTGAAACCAACTCAAATCCATAATTATGTTTTAATACATAACCAATTCTAACATTTTCTCCCTAATAAACACCTACATTAAAAATGTATTGAAACTGTATATAAGTTTCCCATGAATAAGAAGTGTCACTACCATATCATATAAAATGAAATCATATAAATGTTTCAATAAATAACACAAACCAACAATAAATCAATTAGTAACCCCATTTTAAAAATATTCTTTATTTTCTGTAAAGCGCCTATCATCCTAAAGAAATTTCAATTTCAATAAAATCCATGTTGTAAGAACCCGGTATTTTTTATAAAAGACTTTGGAATATTCTTGATGTTATTCCAGAGCAGCGCCTTTAGACGGCGTGCGATTTCATGCCCCGATGTGGCCGGAATTAAATTTTCAGTGCGTTCGCACTGGGCACGCCAAATAAATGGGATAAATTCTAAACAGGGATCCAGATCAGAAATCTGAGAGTATGAATGGGTCCAGAATGGGGTGTTTACCCTAGGAATGACATAAAACATGTCGGCGCGGGACGTTGGGACCCCTTTCCCGTTAACGGAACGTGAAATGGATAATTAAAATAATTAATTTATTCATTTAATGGTAAAACTCAAGTACCTCTTAAACCATTTCTTGGATGGGAAAACCGAGGGCATCGTTGAGTTCGGAATGTGACGTTTACCGTAGGAGGGGTGTAATTTTCTCGGGCGCAGCCCTTTTGTGGAAAATGGCCCCAGGGGCATTTTTGTAATTTAGTGGCCTCAAGCGTTAAGTTTTATAACATTTGAATGGGGCCTTAGATTAAAATTTTGAGACCACCATTGTGCTTGGGAGGTGGTGTTTTCCCTAGGGGAGGCTTAATCTCGACCCCGCCGGATGTTTGGGTTCAGCCCGACGGGCGGGTGGTTAAGTGCGTTTTCTATTTAAACAGTTAACCCCCCCCCACCCTCTCCCCCCAGTTGTTCTACCCTAGAGAAAGGATCTCCCAATGAAGTGGTAACTCCATGCTCTCCTCCACCACTCTGGTGAGGCGCGGCACTTCAGTTGATCATCGCGAAGCTCCGGGCAACGCCCAACAAGGTAGGATCATGCGTTTTTCATTTTTAAACTGTCAAACCTTATTTAAACCCATTTATATGCATCAAATTGCTTTTTTTTTATGAGAGAATCCCATATTTGTGTAGATCCCTATTTGAGCTTCCCAATGGTCTTTTTGGTTTGAAAATATGAGTCCCAAGGCGTTCTCGGTTGTCCGTCGAAGGTCAGCGGGTTTTTGGTGTTTTTCCGGCGGTTTTGGGTTCTCCGGCAAGCTGGGACAGTGGTTCGGTGAGGGTACAGGTGGAGGTGCGGCCGGCGTGGGCTAAGGAGACGATGGCGTGCGCTAAGGCCGGGCAGCGGCGATCTTCCGCGTGAGGCGGCGGGTCCAGGCGGTGAGGCCGAGCCGCCGGGGCGCGACGACCGTGGGTTTGCGGCGCGTGACCCTCACACGGGGACAAAGACCCGCGTCCTGTGAGTCATCACACGGCAACACGACCAGGCCCAAGAGGGTTTGTCTTCAGTGAACCGCGGTTTAGTGTCGGGCCGCACGTCTGATCCACGGGTCGGCGCTGCGTGTTGGGCCTACCGGCCTAGGCCAGGCGGACCGGTCGGTCCAGCCCAAGGGGGATGCGTCCACCCTCTTCGGACGCCTGTAATTTTCATTACGGGAGTCCGTTTTTTGTGACGTCTATGGAAGTTCCTTCTTGACGTCGAGAAGTCCTTTTTGAGATGGTCTATGGAATTTTTAATTCCAGAGACGAGGTTCTCATAGGCGCAACACGAAGATAAGTGGACGAGCATGTTTCTTGGGGGTTCTTGTTTTGGATGATGCAGATGCATCTGATATCCGAATTGAGCGTCGTCAGTGGAATTGAGACTTGGTCATTGAGCCGGATTTTTCTAGTGTGGTTTTGGGCGTTGAAACCGGAGTTGAGGCATGGGCCCCATGGCCCGTCTTTCGAGCTGCACGCATCTTTTTTCAACTTATTCATCGGGTGTCCATTTGGGGCGTGCGAGCAGTCGATTTTTGGTGTTTTTCTGAGGGAATTACAGTGGCGCAATCCACCCGCTTTAATTCAGCACACTGTTGTGGGCCCTAAAAGGGTCATTTTGGGAGTTGGAGGTGATTTCCATCTTTATCACGATGTGTCCGTGGGGGGATGAATATTCCATATTGTGTACATTTTCGAGAGGATAGAAATAGTGTGATCTGTTGCCAGTGCTTCGGGACTGGGATGCGGGTCCTATGAGGTACTGCTTGTGTGTGGTGCGGTAGAATATGCCTTTCTCTCTGGATATCTGTTTCACTCAACTGAGCAGCCCTTTTGACATGTTTTCCCGTGGGGATCACAATGGTGCGGTGCGCCCGACTATTTTCGGGACCAAGGCTTGGGATCACGGGATGTCGTTCGATCATAAAGCGGTGTTGGCGACTTTTCCATCAGATATCCATTTGAGGTGAGTATGTAGTATATCTCACGTGTTTTTTAAGAGGATTACAATGGTATTATTCATTTGGATGTGAAGAGTCTCTTTTGGGATCATTTATAAACGTGGAAGTAAGTAAGGTGTATTGGTGGAGGTTCTTCCTGCGGTGTTTGCAGGGAACCCTTGGTGTGTGACCACGTTCACTCCAGTGTGAGTGATGTAAATGTTTGAAGAGTTGTATTTGGTCATACCTGGGCTGATGAGGTGGTAAGATGGAGTTGTTACACCTTCGTGTTGACGTTGGGGGTCGTGTGCACGTTAGCCAATGGGCTAGAGATGTGGCATACTCTAGGGATATACGAGAACTCTAGGAGGTACAAGTGGATGTTTGTACCTGGGAATATTTATGCGCTTGGTTGGGGTTGAGTTGGGGAAACACGTCACGTGGGCCCCAAGTGCATGCCATGTTCTTCTTTGCGTACCTTTGACCTCTCGTGATGTAGAGGGTCCCTCTGTTCCCATTTTTTTGACTAGACGGGTAGGGTTTCCCCCTGATTCTGTTATCGTTTGTTTGACAAGCCGGGTTGAGTTTCCCCCTGGTTCTGTTCTCGTTTGTTTGACCAGCAGGGTTGAGTGGTTTTCCCCTGGTTCTGTTCTCAATGGTTTGGCCGGAGGAGATGGGTTGGTTCCTCTGTTTTTTCATCTATTAGGGGTTTCAGTACCATGCCCCTTTAACCAGAATGCGGCACTATTTACGACTACATGTGCACGTACAGCGTGGGTGTTTTCCCACATTCTGGGATCAGTTGTCTCAGCCCGCTTCGACAGTGACTCATCAGATTAGAGCGTGATCGCCCTGAGAGGTCGGGGAGTTTCTCTCATCCCTTCCTCTTCCCTTGTAGAGTTTTTGTGGATTTGGTGTGACCAATACATTATGCGGGAACAACTCCTCAACCCAAAAGGTTGTTTCCAGCAGGGCTGGCCAGGATGTTGTTTCCAGCGTGGCTGGCCGGTGAGGTACCATCCAGCAGCGATGGCCAGTGAGTCACCATCCAGCAGAGATGACCAGTACAGCAGTGTTCAATAAGTAGTACCATCCAGCAGGGATGGCCAGAGCAGTTCTGGGATTACCTCCAGCGGGGCTGGGAAGTGGTCCTCGATGTCTGGATTACCATCAGCTGGGCTGCGAAGTGGTCCCCGATGACGGTTCCAAGCCTCCCTTCAGTAGAGTACCCTATTACAGGACTGGGAATTGGGACTCATCAACGACTTTAGCTAGGTCTCCCTCCAGTGGATTACCCTTTTACGGGACTGGGCAGTGTGGCACCCATCGACTTTTGTCGGGTCTCCCTCCATTGGGAACCTGTCGACTTCCAGGGATTACGCTCCAGTGGGGCTAGGCAGGGGGGCGTCTGTCAACATTGAGGAGACCTCTCGACTACGGGGCAATGACGAGGTGTGGTTTGACATTCCCCCAGAACTCACAAGTACGAGGGGCACTTTCCCCACTGAGATGCGTCCTTGTGATGCGACCAAAAACCGTGCGGGTGAGTCAGTGCCGCCCAAAGTGGATAGTGTCAAGTTGCGGTGATTTAAGCCCCTTGACATGCAGTTTGGGGAAGACGTGCGGGATGTTGGGCATCGATGGTGTTTAATTCTGGGATTGTTGGCTACTCACTTTCTTAGGCTGAGCTACGGGATGAAGATCCCCTAATGATCTTGTTCGGGATTCTTCTTTGAGCATATAGATATATATATACCTTGTTCCAGTACTCACTTCTTGGGCTTGTTTACTCTCCCTCCTGGAGAGGTGAAGACGTGTGGGGTATGCCACGTAATTTCCGTGTCTAGCTTCTCGTGGTTGGACAACTCTACTCTCCTGTTATAGGTAGTAAATACTCAACGATAATTTCATCTTCTCACCATTTTCATCTTCTTTTGTCTGGATGAGTCTTCCTCCTTTCTGTTTTTGGGATGAGATGGACTCTCTACTATTACTCTACTGCACTTTTTACTGTACTCTCTACTGAACTCTTTTTTAAACTCCTTTACTATTCCTTGTTCGATCTACTTCTCACCCTTTGATACCTCCTTTTTTGCTCCCCCGAGCTTTCGGGGTATCCTACCGAGTATTTTTATACTCACCTCTTCTTGAGCATTGACCGCACTTGGTGTGACCTTGCCGACGACAGACAGATTGGTCGTTACTTATGTGGAGCTTAGGAGTTTTGGAGGTTGGACCGAGTACGGTGCTCGTAGTCGGGTTCTATGTGTGGGACTCTCCCAGTTGTTTAATTTTTTTTGCCTATTGTTGGGGTGTGGCACTTTTCTGGTTAGGAACGTGTTTTCCCTTTTTTTTCATTTTACCTCTAGCACTTGCTTTGTACTATTAAAGGTCGATGCAGTTTTGTGTTTTATATATTGCAGTTTCACTTTACATTACATGTCTTCCATTTTACTCTGTACTTTTGCATTGAGTGTGCTGCGTGTGTGTGTGTACAGGTACTCAGGAAAAGGCCTCCCCAAGTTGGTTAGACTTCAGTGGTGGTCGCTAGCCCCTGGCATACGGAGGCAGGATTTGGGTAGTTATAGCTCGATCCCGGGTAGGGTCGGGTCATGACAAAGTGGTATCATAGTTGGTTCGTTCCATGGGACGTTGTTCGAACGTCCATAAAAAGTAATTGGTTGGGATTTAGGGAAACAGTGTCAACATGTCTCGAGAGCGGCTCTCAGGCCAGGGAGTCCATTGTTAGTGTGGCGGCCGACGTATCTATTCACCAGGACCCTGATAACCCGCTTGTCGACTCGGCATGCTGAGACACTCATTGTAGGGAAAATTGGTTTGTGCATCACATAGGATTGAGTCTGTGATGGTCCTTCTTGAGTTATCTCCAGATCACTGTTGTTGTTGTGATATACATATTCTCATCTGATAGTGGCACTCCTTGATAATATTCAGGATGTTTCCACGAAGAAAGCCATCCAGGATATCAGCTTTGGTTCGTGACGATGACCCTGTGAGCTAGGAGGCCTCAATCCAGGACACATCATGCAATTACCTTTCTCCGGGTGGGCTGGTAGCAGCACCCCCACCTAGTGAGAAGCAGACAGCTTCAGCAGAGAAGGCTGAGCATAAGCGCAAGTTGAGTGTGCTCTGTGAGTTCTAGTCGCAGAGACAGCTAAGGTTCAGTGGTGAGCCATACCCTCAGCCATAAGATATTTGGCTAGAGACAGTGGTTTTCCTTTTCAGGCTTGTGCAGACGCCGATAGATCTTATGGTGGGTTTGGCCGCCATCCTTTTCCATGGAGCATCTTGGCGTTGGTGGAGTCTGGTGGCACAGTTTCTTGACCAGTCATCTCATTGGTGGTGCGACTTTCAGTTGTTGTTTCATGATGAGTTTTTACCTTAATGCTTATGCTCTTTTCGGATTCAAGACATCCTACAATTTCAGTAGGGAGGGATGACGGTGGCTGAGTACGCGGCTAGTTTCGGAGACCGTGCATGCTTCTACCCGGACATGATCCATGATGATAACTTCCGAGCACGGAAGTTCGAGCAGGGTCTCTGTAGACAGATTCATGTTGTCGTAGTACACTTGTGCATTTACACATATTTTGGGGTACTAGAGAATGCGCTGGTGACAGAAAGCTTCATGTCATGTTCTACAGTTTGTGGTGGCAGCAGGCACGTTAGAGTCGAGACGTCTACCACAGCTAGCGGGCATCGACAAGAAGAACATTGACGCAGGTGGATTTCTGATAACCGGACATAGAGGCGTGGTTGTGCACCACAGAGGCTCCGTAGGGCACTAGTGCAGCCTAGAGAGCGTTGGTTCTATGCTTGCAATGGGCGAGGTCACCTGGCACGAGACATCCCGACCAGGCGCGCTGACAACATCAGGCAAGAAGCGGGTGCACCACCACGATAGAGGCAGTGTCGTGATTAGAGTAGCGCCTAGAGAGGTGGTGCTAGCAGAGGATCAGGAGGATCTGGTAGTGGGGGACGACTTTACGAGGTCTTCCCATCACCATTAGGTGGTACACCTCAGGCTCCGAGAGCTAACATTTGGGACCATAGAGAGCCGCAAGCTTTGGATGTCTACGATCTTGCAGAGCATGAGGTGATAAGAGGTATCCTCTATAGCTCTTATACTTTTTTCAGTAGAATTGTTAGACTCTGTGTGTGAAATTCCTTTCTCCATGATCCTTGCTTCAGTTGTTATCAGGGTGATGTAGGGCGTCAATGTAACCCTGTGTCAGAAAGGTAGAAGGTGTGGAACCTTTCTCTTCAGTCGATGGTAGCGACTCATTCACCTTTCGAGTGTGTAAGAGGGTTTTGGTCGTGGTACATCGACTGTTAAATCTTGCGTGACCAGATATCCTTGGGTGTTTCACCATATGGATATTCTGATAGAGGGAATCATCGGGCATTATCCCAGGTCCAAACGGTGATTCCAGTCTCGGTGTGCAACATAGGGGTTTGGTCGGGGAGGTGAGCTACCCTCGAGAGCCTTCAGGCCATTTGAGACCGTGTGAAGGGATGAAGAGGTTCCCTACCGCCTTGACCTAACCCCAAGGCTGAGATTAAGTGCATGACGTCTCCCACGTGACTCACCTGAGAAGATGTGTGCATGCCCCTATGCATGTCATCAGCGAGGGCTGACCTCACGTGAGCGGATCAAATCCTTTCGTCTGTGTGCGATGACGTGGGACTGTGCAAGAGTTCTTCTGGGTACGGAAGAGCCATCTGGTGGCTTAGTACCCAGAGGTGTTCCCTGGTTTTTCATTTAGATGATAAAAATATAGATGGAGGGAATGATGTAAGAACCTTTCTTTGCTATAAAAGACTTTGGAATATTCTTGATGTTATTCTAGAGTAGCGCCTTCAGACGGAGGGCGATTCTGAGCCCCGGTGTGGTCGGAATTAAATTTTTAGTGTGTTCACACTGGGCATGCCAAATAAATGTGATAACTCCTAAATGGTGATCCTGATCATAAATCTAAGAGTATGGATGGCTCTGGAATGTGGTGTTTACCTTAGGAATGACATAAAACATGTCAGCGCGGGACGTTGGGACCCCTCTCCCGTTAACGAAACGTTAAATGGATAATTAAAATAATTTATTTATTTATTTAATGGTTAAACTAAATTACCGCTTAAATGGTTTCCCGGATGCGAAAACTGAGGGCACCGTTGAGTCCAGAATGTGTCTTTTACCCTAGGAGGGGTGTAGTTTTTACGGGCGAAGCACTTCAGTGGAAAATGGCCCCAGGGGTGTTTTGGTAATTTAGTAGCCTCGAGAGTTATGTTTTATAACTTTTGAACGGGGCCTCAGATTGAATTTTCGAGACAGCTGTTGTGCTCGGGAGGTGGTGTTTTCTCTATGGGAGGCTTAATCTCGACCCCACCGGAAGTTTGAGTTTGGGCCAACGGGTGGGTGGTTAAGAGTGTTTTCTATTTAAACACTTAACCCCCCTCACCCTCTCCCCCATATTTTTCTTCCCTAGTGAAAGGAGATCCCATGGAAGGGGGAACTCCATCCTTTCCTCCACCTCTCCGGAGAGGTACGGCAGTTTGGTGGATCATCGCGAAGCTCCGGGCAATGCCCAACAAGGTAGGATCTATTTTTTTTCATTTTTAAACTCCCGCACCTTCTTTGAAACCATTTATATGCATCTAATTGTAGTTTTTTTGTCGAAATAATCCCATATTTGTGTTGATCCCTATTTTATCTTCCCAATGGTCTTTTTGGTTTGAAAATCTGAGTCCCGAGGTGTTCTCGGTTGTCCACTAAAGGTCAGTGGGTTTTTGGTGTTTTTCCTGCGGTTTTGGGTTCTCTGGCGAGCTGGGACGGCAGTTCAGCGAGGGTCCAGGCAGATGCGGGGGCGGATCAGGCTAAGGCGACGGCAGTGTGGGCTAAGGCCAGGAAGTGGCGGTCTTCTACGAGAGGTGGCGGTGAGGCCGAGCCACCGGGGCGCGGCGACCGCGGGGTCACGGCACGCAACCCCCATGCGGGGACAAAGACCTGTGTCCCGCGGGTCTTCACATGGAAAAAGGACTGGCCCCATGAGGGCTAGTCTACGGTTGACCGCGGGTCAGCACCGGGCCGCACTACTAAGCCGTGGGCTGGTGCTATGAGTCGGGACGGCCGGCGTGGGTTGGCCAAGGCCGGGCGGACAGGCCGGTCCAGGCCGGTCCAGTCCAAGGGGGATTCATCCCCCCTCTTCGGACACCCATAATTTTCATTACGAGTTTCTGTTCTGTGTGTTGTATGTGGAAGTGCCTTCCTAGAATCAAGATGACCTTTTTGATATGGTCTCCAGAATTTTTAATTCCTGAGACGTGGAGCTCAGAGGCACGAACTACGATAAGAGTACAAGCGTGTTTCTCAGGAGTTCTTGTTTTGGACAGCACGTATGCATCTGATATCCGAATTGAGCGCCGTCAATGCTGTTGAGACCCTGGCATTGAGACAGAGTTTTCCAGTGTGGTTTCAGGCGTTGAAAACAGAGTTGAGGCATGGGCCCCATGGCCCGTCTTTCGAGCAGCACGCAGATTTTTGCAACTTGTTTATCGGGCGTCTGTTCGGGGCGTGCGAGTCGTCGATTTTTGGGGTTTTTCTGAGGGCATTGCAAAGGCGCAATCTGCCTTCTTTAATTCAACACACTGGTGTGGGCTCCGTGAGGGATTTTTTGGGAGTTGGTGTTGATTTTCATATTTGTCACCGGGGGACCGTTGCGGGCGAATGAATAATCCATCTTTTGTACTTTCTCAAGAGGATCACAACGGTGCGATCCGTTTGGAGCGCTTCGGGACCAGGATGTGGGTACCATGAGGCACTGCTCGTGTGCGGTGCGGAGGAATCCACCTTTTTCTCTGGATATCCATTCCACTCATGTGAGCAGTCCTTTTGACGTGTTTTCCCAAGGGGATTGCAATGGTGTTGTACACCCTACTGTTTTTGGGACCGAGGCTCGGGATCACGGGACGTCGTTCGGGCATAAAGTGGTGTTGGCGACTTTTCCATTGGATATCTGTTTGAGGAGATGAATTAGTCTATCACATGTGTTTTTTTGTGAGGATTTAAATGTTATGACTCGTTTGGATGTGCGGAGTCTCTTTTGGGTTCTTTTATAATCACGGAAGCAAGTAACGTGTACTCGTGGAGGTTCTTCCTGTGGTGTTTGCAAGGAACCCTTGGTGTGTGACCACATTCACTCTTGTGTGAGTGAAGTAAATGTTTGAAGTGTTTTATTTGGCCATGACTGGGATAATGAGGAGGCAAGTTGGAGTTGTTACACCTTCGCGTTGACGTTGGGCGCCATGTTCACATTATACTTTGGGCTGGAGACGTGGCATACTCTGGGAGAATGCGAGAATGCTAGGAGGTACAAGTGGATGTTTGTACCTGAGAACGTTTTTGCACTTGGTTCGGGTTGAGATAAGGCCACACATCGTGTGGGCCCCATGTGTGTGCCATGTTCTTGCTTTGCGTACCTTTGACCTCTCACGATGTAGAGGGTCCCTCTATTCTCATTTGTTTGACTAGCCAGGCTGAGTTTCCCCCTGGTTCTATTCTCATTTGTTTGACCAGCCGGGTTGAGTTTCCCCCTGGTTCTGTTCTCATTTGTTTGACCAGCAGGGTTGAGTGGTTTTCCCCTCGTTCTATTCTCGATGGTTTGGCCATCAAAGATGGGTTTGTTCCACTGTTTCTTCAGTTGTGAGGGGTTTCAGTACCATGCCCCTTTCACCAGACTGCAGCACCATTTACGACTACGTGTGCTCGTACAACGTGGGTGTTTTCCAACTTTCAAGGGTGAGTTGTCTCAGTCCTCTTCGACAGTGAATCATCGGATTGGAGTGTGATCGCCCTGAGAGGCCAGGGAGTTTCTCTTGTCCCTTCTAGTTCTCTGGTAGTGTTCTTCTGGATTCGGTGTGACCAACACATTACGCGGTCATCGATCCTCAACCCAGGAGGTTGTTTCTAGTAGGGCTGGCCAGGAGGTTGTTTCCAGTGGGGTTGGCCGGTGAGGTACCATCCAGTAGGGATGGCCATTGAGTTACCATCCAGCAGGGATGTCCAGAGCAGTTCCGGGTATACCTCCAGCAAGGCTGGGAAGTGGTCCCCGATGCTGGGTTTACCTCCAGCTGGGATGGGAAGTGGTCACCGATGATGGTTCTGAGCCTCCCTCTAGTAGAGTACCCTTTTACGGGACTGTGCATTGGGACTCATCGATAACATTAGCTGTGTTTACCTCCAGTGGATTACCCTTTTGCAGGACTGGGTGGTGTGGCACTCATCTACTTTTGCTGGGTCTCCCTCCAGTGTGAACTCATCGACTTCCAGGGATTACCCTCCAGCGGGGCTAGTCAGGGGGTCTCCTGTCGACTTTGAGGAGACCTCTTGACTGCGGGGTAGTGAAAAGGTGTGGTTTGACATTCTCCCAGAACTCTCAAGTATGAGAGGAGATTTCCCCATCGAGACGTGTCCTTGCGACGCGGCCTAAAACCGTGCGGGTTAGTCAGTGCCGCTCAAAGTGGATAGTGTCAAGGTGCTGTGATTTAAGCCCCTTGACTTGCAGTTTGGGACAGACGTGCGGGATGCTGGGCATCGATGGTGTTCATTTCTGGGACTGTTGGCTACTCACATTCTTGGGCTGAGCTACGGGATAGAGATACCCTTATGATCTTGATGGGGATTCTTGTTTGAGCATATGGATATGTATATACCTTATTCCAGTACCCACTTCTTGGGCTTGGTTACTCTCCCTCCAGGAGAGGTGAGGACGCACGGGGTATTCCATGTTCTTTCTGTGTCTATCTTCTCATGGTTGGACGATTATACTCTCTTGTTATAGGTAGCGAAGGCTAAACGAGAATTTCATCTTCTCATCATTTCCAGCTCTTTGTGCCTGGATGAGCCTACCTCCTTTCTCCTGTTGGGTTGAGCTGGACTCTCTACTATTACACTACTGCACTCCTTTCTTTACTCTCTACCGCACTCCTTGTTATACTCCTTTACTATTCCCTGTTTGATCTACTGCTCACCCTTCGGTACCTTATTTGTTTCTCCCTCGTGCCTTCGGGGTATCCTTCTGAGTATTTTTATACTCACCCCTGCTTGGGCTTTGCCAGCACTTGGTGTGCCCTTGCAGACGATGGACAGGTTGGTCATGACTTCTACCGAGCTTAGGATTTTGGGAGCTTGGACCTTGTGTGGTGGTCGTAGTCAGGTTCTAGGTGTTGGACTCTCCCAGTTGTTTACATTTGTTTACCTATTTTCGGGATGAGGTACTTTTCTGGTTGGGTGCGTGTTTTCCCCTTTTCTTTTTCAGTTTACCTCCAGAACATGCTTTTTTACTTTTAGAGGTTGATGTATTTTGTGGTTTATATATAGCTGTTTCACTTTAATTTACTTGTCTTCCCTTTTACTCTACAATTTTTCATTTAGTGTGCTACATTTGTGTGTATAGGTACTCAGGCAAAGGCCTCCTCGAGTTGTTTTGCTTTCTGTGCTGGTCACCAGCCCCTGGCCTATGGAGGCGGGCTTGGGGTAGTTGCGGCTCGAGCCCGAGTAGGGTCGGGTCATGACACATATACTCCAAAATCATATGAGAATATTAATTAGACCACTTTAAAGAATCAATTTAAAAACATTTAGAAGCTTTAAATGGAAATATAAAATATTTGAAAAGAAAATGAATATCATCATTGAGAGTCTATAAATCCTCCTACCATAATCATTATTTGATCATAAAATCAATCTTTATCAACCAAGATCTGACCTTCCATCTCCCCTTATTGTGGGTTAGAGGAAAAATCATTAAATTTAACAAATAACCAACATCTATAAAGACTAAAATATATGAGGAAATATCAAATACGTTTTAGTCACTAATTTTACACGAACTCCACATAAAAAACCTGAAATCCAACCACTATATATACAAATAACCTTTAAAAAAACTCCCAAAAATTAATATTTTTTACCCATTCATTAGAGAAACCCTCAAACCCTAAACCCTAAATTAGATCAATAACTTGATAGGAATAATAGAATACGATGATAATAAATAGAAAAGGGAATCATAATATATCCATGTGTATGTTAGGGTATGTAACCACCTAATAACCCTAAAATGTGACACCCCAAACATCCACGGTATGCTTCTTACTAAACAATTCAATAGCTTGTGTTGGAAGCAACACTGAGTTCGAGCACACTATGACCTATTAAACTATTTGTTTGAAAATTGGTTTTGAATAGTTTAAACCAAATCAAAAAAATTTAATTTTTAATTTTCAAAATAGACTACCGTTTTGAATTCAGATTATCAAAATTATCTTATGGTAATTTTTTTTATTTTTTGAAATGTTTCTATTCGTGATGAATAGTAATAAATTTTGCATTGTTGTTAAAAACTGACATTTTCATTTAAATAATTATTACCCCATAAATTTATTTTATAATAAAAATATATAAATAATATATTTATTAACCCAATTTTGGTTATTAGAATCATTTTTATTGTAGAATTAGATATAAAAAATTATTGTACTTTTGAACGTCACTTTCACCCACCATCTAACCACATCTGTGCACTAGCATTAAACATAATTTTACTGCTTCATTGAATATAATTTCAATAAATGGAAATAAATGGTTGTAATTATTATAAAATATTTGTTTTAATATCATCAAAATAATTTTAGGTTAATAGTACCATTTGGATTTTATTTATCATGGTTGAAGGTAAATAGGGTAATTAAAGGTAAATATATTATTATAAAATAACAAAATTAGACTAACACTTGTCCTAATTTTATTTGATAAGTGTTTTTAGACCAAAATAAACCTTAGGTTGAAATTATGATTCATTTAATTCAACTTTTGTTAGATTAGGATAATTATTATATTTTATTTGAAGAAGAGTTTATAATGCCATATTCAAATTTTAATAACTAAATAATTTTTATTATGGGTTTATATATAAGATAAAATAAACTATAATTATTAATATGAAATATAAAATATTTATCTTCATCATAATAATTTATTTTTATTTGTTAGAAAATAAATAACTTAAATAAAGGCTTGTATAATAATAATATGGTAATTGTTTAATTAATTGAGATATCAAATAAATGATATTAAAAATATTAAATATAATATAATATTAATTAATTAATGAAAAATACTAATTTAATATATAAAATAGAAATTTTTTTATATGTTGGAAGAATTGGTTCAATGTTACCATGTTTTTTTGATATTTTTAAATATACAAATATTGAATAGTATCCAAATTGACATAAATGGATCATTAAAATAAAAAATATTTTATTAAATGATATAAAAGTCATAAAAATATATGGTTCAGAAAAATAAATATTATTGTGTTAAATATGTTAGAAATGATCTAATTAGGGTTCTTTTGTCATTTTATAGTAACTATATTATCACTATAGTGTAAAAAATATTGGTAGACACGATAAAAGTTAAACTGTCTATCTAAGAGCGATATATAAAAGATAAGGATAATTTTGTGACTTAACGTGCATAAAATTAATTGGTTGAGTTTATTTAAACCCATTCTAATATTTTACTATAAATTAATTTCTTTTGAGATATTTAAATCTATAACCCATTTGTATTAAATTAATTGTTTTGGAGTTTCCAGAAGTGCCCCTCCCCTCCCTTATAAAATGTCACTTCTCATTATTTTTTTATTCACACATATAAAGCCTTTTGGATCTACCATAACCTTCTCATGTCTCCCCCTAACTTCCATATATTCATTATAGAGGCTATACATTGGGTATAGATTCATTCTAATGTGTCTTTTTGTTCAAATATAAATTAAGATACCCAAAAAGGGGGTAATCGTTCCGTCAACTCTTTTAAAGTTCTTTTCTTCTTCTACATCCTCTTCCTAGATATATTCCTTAATAAAATAACAAATAAATGATTATATATTTTATTATATGTTTTTTTATTATGGGCCAACTATATTTCTCCTTTTACCCATCCTACAAATAATAATATCTCCATGTGTGTGTGTATTGCTTACCATCTCCACACCATGGTGCAAATATTTATTCAACAATACTTTATTTGTATGAGTTTAAGGATTAACATAATGTATATCAATATTGAATTTGAAATTATAACTATTATTTATTATTAATATATCATCCAATTGCAATCCATTTAACTATTAAAGAAATGATATCATCACTTGTGTGTACGTATGACCTACTGCCCCCACAATATGGAGAGATTTATTCTCCACATTAACCATTAAATAATGATCATAAAATATATAATATGAGTATATATAATATTTATGATCTTTATATAGTTATTGATATGAATATAATAAATAATATTCATAAGAAAAATGACCTACATTACAAAACATGCATTGGAAAATGATGTAGTTAACACCCTAAACAATGGTAATACTAATATATTATTAACAAAAAATATATAATATAATCATATAGGATATCATAAATATTGATATGGTCATAATATAGTTTAATAATATTATTTAACCATTATACAATAGTTTAAATCACCCTTGACTAAATTAAAGTACAAGGAAATGGTGAATTTCACAATCTCATTATTATATGAGGTCCTTTATGCGTATGTATCTACTAGGACATCTTTATCATCCATGTCCATGTTTCATAAAATTTATTTTGATAATATTATTGAAAAATTATTAAAGTAAATTTTATAGATGATTTAATTTTTATTGAATTTGTTGAGTGGAATATATCCATTTTTTCCATATGATATACTTTATGAACCTATCAACAAATTAAAGAAAGAATATTTTTTATCATATAAGATGAGAGCATCTATTTTCTTCCGTTGTGATGCCTTAATATTTTAACACTTCCCTTAAATTATTACAAGGATAGTTTCAAAAGAAATGTTTCATTTTATAATTTTTCATCTTCTAAATGATTTCAGGGTAAAAATCGGATATTTTACTCAAATATTTTTAATGGTTATTTTGATTATTTTCATCTGTTTCAACGCCATTTTTTTGATTTGATGCATGATAGATGTTGATTTATTTCGATACAATAGTATATGTTGTATTGAACTTTTTATTAAATTTTTGACATTGGATGTTCAAATTTTATATCATTAATGTTTTATGGTTAATGTACTAACATTTCGTATGTTGGTTTTAATATGAATGTTTATGTTATGTTTCACCATGTTAATATGAGGAATGAATTTGACTTTTAATTGAGAGTTGGGGGCTATTATAGCCCCAAGATGCATTGGTAGGTCTCATGAGACACACTAGTTTGTGTTTTTACACATTTATTTATGCTCTTGGAAAAAGGAATTCATGGTAATGAAACGATATCCGACATTATGAATTACCTCATTATGAGATTTCTTACTGATATTAGATGTGGTTATTCGAATAGTAAAATAAAAATTTCATTGTTTAAATTGAATTAATTGATTTATTAATTCTATATTATGCTTAATATTACGATTAAAATGCTTTTGTTTAATTTTTTACCATTCTTTAAAAGTTTATTCTTATTTATGATAACTACCACTATATTGTTTGTCAATACTGAGCATATGAGTCCACCCCATTATTATGTTTCATTATTTCCAATGATTTGAGGAAGTATATTATAACGAACCTATAGGGATAGTTTATGGTATATTATAATTTTCAAAATAGTTAATATATAGTTTTTCATTTCATGCACTAATGTAAAACGTATATTTATATCTTGTTTTTCCAAGGTTGTTAAACTAACTAGTCCTTTGGGATTTAATTTCATGTGTTCATGCCAATGTAAAAAAATAATTCCCAGATTATGGGTAACTAGGGTCGGTGAATTACTGTTGTTATCATGTGAATTTTAGTACAATCATTGGAAACCAGATTTATAAAAACATTGATTTGGGAACATTACCATATAATAGACTAGGATAACAAGTATAGAAGCACTTACAAACATTTTGGTAAAATAGATATTATGTGTGTCTTCCAGTCAATACGTCCCAACCTGGATTTTATATTTGGAAATGGTTCTAGCACAAATCTACCTTGTCGTAACAACTCTAACAAGGTTCTCCAGGTGTGACTAGGGTTAACCCGGTACATGATAATGGGCCTTACTATGCACTTAGTTTGACATTGTTGGAGGATATTCTTAGGATAATTCACATTTTCACTACAAAAAATAATTATGGAATTACGAGTAAATATGTCCCCAAAGAAACCATTTTAATGATTATGGATTATATATGCATAACATTTTCAAATTATGTTGAGTATTTTACTAGTGTATAATTATGAATTATGATTCATAAAATAATCTAGTGTATTCTATTGTTTAGAAATGGTTCCTAGTAGAAGGAATACAAACTGCAACAATAAACATAATCTAGTTTGTTATTTCTATCCTATGTAAGATAATTACTGCGTAGATAGTGATACAACTAATGTTGAACAACATGTAACTATATTGGGAAAACTGAGTCATGATATGAATAATAACCTTACCTGTATGAAGAACTATGTTCCACAACATGGAGGATCAATGTCAATGATCTTCATTTGACTATAACATAAAAAATTCAATGGGTCTAAAAAACAATTTTTCACTGAATAATGGATTATTTCCTTAGAGAAAATATTTTTTCTTTGGGGAGTAATAAGAGAGAAAAAGTTGTTATTGACGGTTATCATCTCTTCGGGAATTCTAATCAATGGTGTTAATTAATTAAAAACATGAAGAAACATATAGGAAAATAAAATATGAAATTTAGGGATTTTAAAGAACTATTCTCAAAAAAACTTTCCTAATGAACTAGAAGATGATATAAAAATCAAATTTTTGAGTCTGTGGAAAATGAGGATGAGAATATTAACAAGTATGAGGCTAACATCATAGGGTTAGGAAAGAATGTTATAAACTACATATGTAATATAAGAAGTAATATTCATCGATTCATTATTGGGTTAAAACAATTCCTTTGATGGGAACTAGTCTCACAATTTTTCTCATTGTAAAATTATATTGCCTCATGTGCTATCAAGATGGAAACTGAATTATCTGTGTATTATGACTTTAAATTATAGAAAGATAATAATTGGGATGTTTAACACTTTGGAAAAGTAAATAACGAAAATAATGAAAAGGTTAAATTTTCAACCAATGGTAATTCTGGGAAGAAACACCCTGGTAATTTTCTTAAAGGGAATGGAATTTTGATACATGTGTGAAGAAAAAGGTCACAAAGTTTGTGATTTAAATGGAAAAAAAATAATTCCATTTTCAATGATAAAATTTTAAATATATGGGACATTGTAGAAAATTTTTTCATAAGAATAAAATAAATTTTCCCTAAAAAAGGCTAAGGGTTCAAGGAAAAGCTTATGCAAGAACAACTATAGAGGTTAAAGTTCACAATGATTATGACCAAAGGTACATTAATTATATTTTTAAAATTACCTAAATATTTATTTGATTATCAATTATCACATTTATTCATATCTTCCTAGTTTTCTATAGAAATTATATATTTCAAAATCACATTATCAAGGGGGTTTTCAGTCAAATACCTTAAGGGAAGTATCATTACAATAAATATGTGTCAGGTTGTTCCCATTATGGAATATAAACATTCCTTATTGGCTGACATAATCATCATACCTATGGTGGAATTTTTTATAATCCTTATTATGTATTGCCTATCAAAATATGAGGTGAAAATTTATTTAATGAAGAAAAAAGTTACAATTTGTGAAGAAGATGTTGAATCCATTATCTTTATATATGGAACTTCATCATCCTATTCTTATATAGATCCACCCCATGTTTCTCTTATAAATGAAATTCTTCGTGATAAAGAGGAAATATCATCTTTGAAAGAAGAAAAAATTATTCTAATTGAGGATGTACTTATTGTTAAGGAATACATTGATGTTTTTACCAATAATTTACAGAGAAATACTCTAGAGCGGGAGGATGAATTTCTTATTGATTTAATCCCTAACGCAAGACTAATATCTATGACTCCTCATAGAATTGACACTGTATAATTAGTAAAGATGAAGAAATAACTACTAGTTTTAGTAATACGGGATTTATTGATATAAGTGTTTCCCCATGGGGATCCCCTATTATTTTTTATAAGAAGAAAGATTTATCAATTTGGTTGTGCATTTACTATAGTGAAATCAATGTTAATACAATAAAAGACAATTATCCTCTGTCTCACATTGGTGATTTGTTTGATCAACATCAGGGAGATCAATATTTTTTGAATATTGAAATTTCTTCTGCATATCATCAATTAAGTATAACGAAGGAAGATATTCTATAAACAACATTCTGCACGAGGTATAGACATTACGATATTATAGTAATGTCATTTGGACTAAATAATACACCCTCTATTTTCATGGAATTATTTAATAGTATTTTAAGGAATATCATGATGATTTTGTTGTAGTATTTATTGATGATATATTGGTATACTCAAAAAGCTACAAAGACTATGTGAATCACCTGCGGATTGATCAAATGATTCATTGAAGAAAAGAGCTATATGGGATGTTTAGTAAGTGTGAATTCTGGTATCAGGAAATTTTTTTTCTTGCATATATTTTCTATGAAGATAGAATCTCTATTGATTCTTAAATAAAAAATTTAATGCATGAATGGCCAGAACTGGTGAGAATAATTGAGGTCTGTAGTTTTATTATTTTAGTAGGTTACTATCATCATTTAATCCATAATTTTTCCTAATTGGATAACCCGTTATCCCAGCTCACATGTAAAGGGGTTAAATTCATTTGGACAAAACGGTGTGAAGTAATTTTTCGAATAATTTAATATATGATTAGTAATGGTCTAAACCTGACTCTACCATCTGGAAATGATGGATTTTTGATTTATAGTGCTGCATATAGGGAAGGAATTGGTTGTGTCCTTATGAATAATGATAGATTTATTTCTTATGCATTATTGAAATTAAAAATTCATGACCAAAACTACCCAAATCATGATACTGATTTTGTAACAGTATTCACTTCTCTGAGGATAGGTAGACACTATCTCTATGGTTTAATATGTGTTGTATTTACAGATCAAAAGATATTTAAATATATTTTCTCACAGAATTAACTCAACATGAGTCAAAGAAAATGGCTTGATCTAATGAGGTATTAGGATTGAAAAATACACTAACACCCTAGGAAGGAAAATAAGGTGGCAGATTATTTGAGCAGAAAGAACCATGAAGTTATAAAAAATGGTTGTTGAAAAGGATCCTATGGTCATGGATCTGGTAAATATAGATAAAGGAATTATCATGGAAGGTGAAACATCACTACTTTTTGAAATTTTTTCCAAACCATATTTTCTGTAAAGGACAAAAAGTTCTCAGTCTGATGATGATGATTTTTAAAGGAAAATTAATGCTCTAAATTAATATAGATTGTTAGACTTCATATATGAATATGGAGTTTAGAAATTGGAAAAGAGGTTGTGTGTTCTCTCTATACCTGAGCTAAAAAGGGTATTATTGAACGATTCTCATATATCCAATTTCTCAATACACACTGGTGGCACTAAGATGTTCAGAGATTTTAAGAAACATTTTTGGTGGAACAACATGAACAGAGGGATTTATAATTATGTGTCAAGATGTTTGGTTTGTCAATAGTTTAGTGTTGAAAGACAACATCCTAGATGATTCATTCATCCTTTTACTATACATGATTTAAATTGGATGATATTGTAATGGAATTTGTCATGGGGTTACTAAAGACTCCTATAAGAAGTGATTTGATATGGTTTATTATTGATCATCATACCAAATCAGCACATAATCTTTCTAGAAGACAATATTTTCAACATGAATGTTTAACAAGAATTTTGATTAATGAATTTTTAAGACATCATGGTGTACCCCTATAGATTGTTTGAGACCATGATCAATGTTTGAAAACAAGATTCTGAAAAAGTATTTAGAAATCACTATATATTAAGCTTCGTTTGAGCACTGAATACCACCATCAAACTTTTGGACAATCATAAAGGTTTATTAAATCCTTAGAAGTCATGTACATATATTAATCTCTTGTCTTTAAAGGTATGTGGGTATAGTATTTACCTCTAGTAGAATTATCCTATAACAATAGCTTCCACTCATGTATTCTGATGGAACAATATGAATCATTATATGGAATGAAATTTCATATACCAAATTTTTTTGTAATATTTTTGGGAATGAAAACTTGTAGGCCCAGAACAAGTTGAGGGATCAGTATAAAATTTGAGAATTATTTATACCCATATGAAAGTAGCTCAAAGAAGGAAAAAGATATATGGTGACAATTGTATGAAGGATTTGGAATTTTAAGTAGGATGTCATGTTTTCTTGAAGGCCACTCAATGGAAGGGTGAAATATGATTCAGAAATAATGGGAAACAGATCCAATGATATATCCAACCTTTTGAAAATATTGAGTGAATTGGATCTAAAATTAAACATTTGGTAATGATGCCAAGTCTCACCAAAGATGATGTGGTTTTCCATGTATCGTTGTTTGGGAAATACATGCCATAACCAACACATATACTCACCTATGAATAAATAGAAATGGAACCCAGGATTTCATACAGTAAAGTTACTATAAATATTCTTACCACTACAGAATAATTGTTGATAAATTGGACGATTACTCTGGTAAAATATCTTTGGAGAAACCATAAAATGGAAGACGCAACGTGGGAATATACGGAACGTATGATAAAGAACCACCTGAGTCCTATTTGGAAATGAAAATATAGAAATTTTGATGATTTAAATATTTTATAGTGGGAGGAATTTAACACCCCAATAATCCACAATATTCTTTTTTTAAATAATTCAACAATTTGAACGGCATGAAATACTGAGTTCAAATACACAATGACCTATCAAACTAGTAGTTTAAAAAGTGATTATTAATACTAATTAAAAATTAATAAATTTATAAAAATTTATTTTCTAAAATAGCCTTATATTTTTATTTTTGAATATCAAAATTAACTTGTATTTATTATTTGGTATTTTTTTGAAAAATTCCAATTTTTGATGAATAGTTAAAAATAAAGCATTGTTGTTAAAAAACCATCCTTTTCATTTAAATAATTATTCTACATTAAACTAATTTTAATGACATAATATATAATGATTAAATTTATTATCCCAATTTAGGTCATCGACATCATTTTTATTATAGAATTATATTTAAAAATTTATTGAACTTTTGAATGTCACTTTCACCCACATTCTAACCACATCTGCAAATTAGCATTAAACAAAATTTTACCACATCTGTGAATTGAATTTTGAAAACTGGAAATAAATGTTTGTTATTAATATGAAAAATATTGTCTAAAAACATCAAAATAATTTTTGGTGAATAATATCTTTAGGATTTTATTTACCATAGTCAAAGGTAAGTAGGCTAATTCATGGTAATGATAATATTATAGTAATATAAAATTACCCTAACACATGTCCTAATTTCATTGTATAGGTGTTTTTGGACCAAAAATAAACATTAAGTCTAAAATATGATCATTTTTAAACTACATGCGTATGATTAGGACCTTAATTATGTTTTATTTCAAAAAGAGTTAAAAATGGCATATTCAAATTTTAAACACAAAATCATTTTTAATATGGGGTTATACATAAGATAAATTATAATATTGATTTTACTTTTAAATATATGAAATTTATATTCATCATAATATTTTATTTTTTATTTTTAGAGAAGATATTACATAATTAATGACTTTTATAATAATGATACAATAATTGATTAGTTAAATAAGATATCAAATAAATGGTAATAAAAATATTAAAATAAATATAATTTTACTTAATTAATGACATCCACTAATTTTATAATTAACATATACATCTAGTGACATATTTGAAGTATTTCTTAGTAGTTATCATAGAGAATTTATATTTTTAAAAATAAAAATGTTGAATAGTATCAAAATTGACATAAATGAAACTTCAAAATAAATAATATTTTATTAAATGATATAAAAGTATTAAAAATATAAGGTTTATAATAATAAAAATTATGGAGTTAAATATTTCATAAATTATCCAATTGGTATTATTTAAAGATTTTATAGTAACTATACTAATCTTATAGTGTAAACAGAAAAGTAGACATTGTAAGAGTTAAACTCTTTAAATTAGAGTTAAATCCAAATGATAAGGTTAATTTTGTGTCTTAAACTATTTAAAAATAATTGGATGAGAGGATTTAGACCCACCCTCATCCTATAATAGATATAACTCACTTTTTTGCTATTATAAATCGAAAATTTATTTATATTTAATTAATAGATTTCAAATTTCAAAAAGTCCACTCCCCTCCCATCGAAAAGGGAACCTCTCCTACTCATTTATTCACACTTATAAATCACTTTGGCTCATCCAAAATGTGCCCAATTATCCTCCAAAATTACCCAAATTTATCCTAGAGTCCATAGGTCGTGCATAAATTCATCTTATGGATTTATTTTGTTTAAATCAAAAGGAGATACCCGAAACAGAGGTAATTATATTATCAACTCTTTCAATGTTATTTTCTTCTTCCAATTCATATTTCTTTGTTGTTTCTATACCAAAGTAATAAATTCAGTATAATATATATTTTTAGATGTTATTTTAATTTTTTTGCAACCATATTTTCTATTTTATCTATCCAACGATTAACAATATCACTATATGTGTGTAAGTACGGCTTAACATCTCTATGTCGTGGTTTAATTTGTTATTCAACACTAATTTATTTGGATTGGTATAATGATGAATATAATGGATATGTATTATTAATATAACATGGTAATGATTATTTATAATTAATATACCATCAAATTCCAAACCATTTTACCATTATGTAAATGATATTGTCACTCGAGTGTATTTAAGACCTACCGTCTCCACGACACTAAGAGATTAATTATACATATTAACCATTCAGGAATGATCATAAAATTTATTATATGTTTAAATATAATTTTTTTTAACTTAATATAATTCTTCATATTAATAAAATATATCATATTAATAATAAAAATGACTTACATAACAAAACATGCATAGGAAAAAAAGTTGTTATCACCTAAAACAATTGTAGTACTGAGATATTATTATCAAAATGATATAATAGGATCATATACGATATCATAAATCTATACATGGACCTAGTATAATTTAATAACATTATTTAACCATTATATAGGAGGTTAATGAACCCTTTACTAAATGAACGTACAAGGTAACTGTTTATTTCAAAATCTTATTTTTATCCGAGGTTGTTTATACCTAAGTATCTACTGGGAAATATTTAAAATCCATTTCCATGTTTCTTAACAATGCATGGTTAGTTGTTCAAGGATGCAGGGAAATTATTATTGAAGCATGGGGATCTTATGTCACTGGGTTCTCTTCACCAATTTTGATCTCGAAACTGAAAATTGTCAAGGACAAACTCAAAGTTTGGAGCAAAGAATCCTTTTCCAGCATTGTCAATGAAATCAAAGGGGCTGAAGCTATTCTCTTAGACTGCCAGCAAAGGAATATACAACAGTATTCCCCATCTCGGAAGGAGCTACAAGCTGTCTCAAAGCTTGATAGTCTTTTTTCCCTTAAGGAAAATCTGGATTGAAATCAGTTGAGTATAAAATGGCTGAGGAATGGGGATAGAAATACAAGATTTTTCCACTTCTTGCATAGGGAGAAAAGAATTAAGAAAAATCTCAAGGATCTTATGATTGATGGTAAGTTACCCACTTCTGAAAATGAGATTGCTAATCCTGTTACTGGTCACTTTGAGAAGCTATACTATGATTGTGGTGTGAAAACCTCAAGTTTGATTGTCACATGTATCGAATCAACTCTGGATGAAACTCAAAACAAAAGACTCATTGATATCCCATCCTATAAAGATATTCATTATGCTTTAATCTCCTCGAATATGGATAGAGTTGTTGGCCCGGATGGATTCACTAATAAATTCGTTATGTTCTACTGGGATATCATCCATGTTGAGGTTATTAATGCTATCAGGGAATTATTTCAACATTATTTTATGCCTCTTGGTATAAACTCCAATTTTATTTACTTGATTCCAAAGAAGGATAATGCTTTATATGTAAAGGATTTTAGGCTTGTTTCTATTGGTAATTCTATTCCTAAAGTTATTAGCAAGATTTTTTCTCTCCGCTTAGGTGAAGTTGCTAGGGATATCATATCTGCTAATCAGTTTGGCTTTGTACCTGGTAGAAATATTCAGAACTGTCTATTTACTGCATTAGAATGCATTAACATCCTGAAAGGTAAGACTCGGAATGGGAATATGGCCTTGAAATTTGACATTTCTAAGGCTTTTGACACTATACGATGGGACTTCATTTTCACTATTCTCAGGATGCATGGCTACTAAAATAAGTTTATTGATATGATCTCTTCTATTCTACAAAGTGCTCATCTCTCTATTCTTTTTAATGGTTCCCCCAGGGGTTTATTTCAGTTCTAAAGGGGGTAAGGCAAGGTGATCCCTTATATGGGATTCTGTTTTCTCTGGCTGAATACTACCTCAGTATATGTATGAATGATCTTGTCAATATAGGTCATTATCAAATAATGAAAGCTGGTAGGAATATCTTTGTGGCATTACACTTGTTGTATGCTGATGACATTATTCTATTTTGTGAGGCTAATATGGGAACTATATCCTGCATCAAGGGAATTTTCTCACATTATGAAGAGGCTGCAGGGCAGGCAATCAGATGGAGTAAATTGTTTTTTGTGTTTGGGTAAGGTGTAACAATTGTGAAACAAAACAGTATTGCAAGTAAGCTATGGGTTAAGAGAGGGGATTTGTCCTTTGATTACCTGGGGATACCTCTGTTTTGGGGAAGCGTGAAATGGATTCATTTGGTAGGCATTGCCTTAAAAATCAGTAATCAGTTGGCTAGTTGGAAGGGAAGGAATATGTCTCAGGCTGGTAGAACTTGTCTTTTCAATTCAGTTATCACTTCTATGTTTGTTTATTCATTCTCTATCTATAGATGGCCAAGAGCCCTTATCAAGGATCTGAGTGGTTTGGTTCTGAATTTCATTTGGACTGGTTCAACCCAGCAAAGTAAATTGGTTATTGTCTCTTGGAAAGAATGTATTAAACCAGTTAAAATGGGGGAATGGGAGTTTAGGATATTAAATTATTCAATGACTCCTTACTTCAAAACATCACATGGAGGCTTCTTTCCAGGCCTGATTTCTCTATGGAATTATTTGTTGGCAGGTTCGTTGAAAGATTATAGAACAGAAAGTGCTTGTACCTTAAATCCTGAGATTGGTCTTCGGTTAGAATCACATTCTCTAAGATCATGACTCAATCTATATGGATGGTTTTCCCTATTTCACATCTGAATTTCTGGTCCACTTATTCCAGCTACTCTTTATGATGAGATTTGCAATTATGATTATGTTGAATCTGATGTTTTGGCGTGGAACCCATCATTGAATGGATACTTCTCTAGCAAGGAATGTTATAAGTGCTTTTGTGGTCATGAATCTTGATTCCCTTCATGGGTGGTGGATGTCCACAAGCCATACATCTTGCCAAATGATTATTTACTCATCTGGAAGATATAGAAAAATTGGTTACCCATTCAAGCTGCTCTGCAGCGAGACGGTATCATCACTGTACCAGTTTTCTTCCTCTGTATGAAGGCAGATGAATCCCTTATTCACTTGTTTATTCAATGTGATTTTCCCATGAGTTTATGGAGTCAGCTGTAAGATGTTTTTCATTTCTTCCTTGACTTTTCATCTATTCCTTCCCAGTTCTGCTTAGTCCTGTAGTCCTCCTTTAGTGAGAATCTTAAATCCTTTCTACTTGCTACTACTATTTCAGTTGCATCATACATTTGGAAGTCTCGTAATAGACTGATCTTCGATTATGTCAAATCTAGCCATCGCGAAGGGATCATGATGATTCATATATGCATTAAATTGGCCTCGGTGAATCAAACAGGCTCCATGCATAATGAAATTTCGGAGTTTCTAATTCTAAGATCTCTTGGTCTTAGTGGCAGGGAAAGGAAACCATGTATGCTGAAATATATTCGATGGATTCCCCCTATCTTTAACTGGTTAAAGGTGAATGTTGATGGGGCATCCTTGGGTGCACCGGGCCTTGCTGGGTGTGGTGGGGTGTTCAGAACCCATCGGGGTTTTTTCAAAGGTTTGTTTTTCCATTATGTTGGTCATGCGCATGCAATTGAGGCTGAACTATGGGCCATGATTAAGGCTATCTGGTACACTATTCACTATGGATGGCACAGGTTATGGCTGGAGTCCGATTCTTTAGTTGATGTCCATATTTTAAAGGACTTGTTCCGGAATGTACTAGGGAGGATGATGTCTGCCTGGATATCTTGTCTAAATCTTTCTCAAAGATTACTCTTTGATGTCTCTCTTGTCTACCGTGAAGCAAACCAGGTTGATGATGCCCTCTCCAAAAGGGCTGTTATGTATTTTAGTTCTAGTTGGTCTTTCGTTGTTCCCAACTATTGTGATAGTTTGGTTAGGGATGATTGTAATGGTGTGATGCGCACAAGGGTTTGTAAGGCGCCCCTCTTTTGAGCTTTTTGTACTGTTTACTTTTTATATAATATTTTTGTTGGGAGCAGGTTTCTGCCTGGATCTCGGACCTTCTGGCTATGAATTTTTGATAGATTTTTTGAAAAAATTATTTTCTTCTTTTTCCAAACGAGGTACTTTTTGACCATCTAAACAAATTTAGGAAATAATTTTTTTATCTTATATGGTGTGAGCGTGTATTTTTTACCATTATGTTGCCTTAAAAATTTTAATATTCCTATACAATATTATATGTTTATTTTCAAAAGAAATGTATTCTTTTAAAATTGTGCAGCTTTTAAATGATTTCAATCTAAAAAGGGGATATTTATCTCAAATACTTTTACTATTTTTGTTATATATCTTTCATCTAAGTCAACATCCTTTGTTGGGTTTTGTGCTTAATTGATGTCTATTTATTGTGATACAATATTCGATATTGAATTTTTGGTTTTATGATATGTTTTATTGTTGATGTGCTACTTTGATACCATTCATGGTTTATTTTTAATGTATTAACATTTTGTATTATTTTTTTAATACGAATATTTATGTTATGTTTCACCCTTTTTCATATTAGTAATGAATTAGACTTATAAGTGATGAGTGGGGCCTGCTATATCCCCTCAATGTATTTGTAGGTCTTATGAGAAAAATTACTTTATGTTTTTACCCATTTATGTATGGTTTTGGAACAAGGCCTCGACAGCAAGGTTATGATGTGTGACATTATGGATTACCTCATTATTAGATTAGTTATTTATATTACATGTGATTATTCGAATAGTAGAATATCAATTTTATTGTTTAAATATAATTACATGATATATTATATCCATGTTATGATAAATATTATGTATAAAATTTGTTTGTTCTAGTTATTCTCCTTTCCTTAAAAATTTATGCTTATTTATGATACCTTCTTCCATATTGTTTGTCATTACTGAGTATCTGAGCTCACCCCTTTATTATGTTTCATTTTCAACTAGGATATGGAGAAGTATATAATGAATTGTCTGAAGGGATTTTATATGTGATACAAGTGTTTTCAAAGAAGATAAAACTTTTTTTTATTTCATGATGTAATGTAAAACTTATTTTTATATCTAGTTTTTCCAAGGATACTAAACCGATCGGTCCTTCTGGATTTAATTTCTGGTGTCCATGCCAATGTAACAAAATAATTCATTGACTCTAGTTAATTGGGTCGTGGATTTACAAACAACACCTAATAGAAGAACATCATGGATCATTTCTGTGGTCATTGATTTCATACTATCCAAAACATATGGAATATATAGCCATCATAAAATATATCCAGAACCAAGCATAGGAATATATGTTTCTATCTAGACTCTCTATTATTCCTCCAATAAACTATAACCACCCCCAAACACTTATAAACCCCTCATTACATTTCAATACAGATATCCCCATTATTAAAAAATATTAAACCCAAATAATATTTATTTTCTCAAAAATAGGTGCCACACACAATGGAATACAACACAAAATATGTTTAATATTGTTATGTTCTACCAAATTTAATGAATTTGTTATCAGTGAAGACTCAAGAATCTATCATCAAACTATCACTCTAGCAATACTTTCTCAACAACCAACCCCATGGTGACCCTTACTTTTCTAGAAAGGAGATATATGTATGAGACACTTTGTTGTCTCTAATATGCCCATGGTTGATAACTAGCATTAAATTTATAACCAAAAAAATGTATTTAATTGCTATTTTAAATTTAATCACTAAATCATCATAAAATAGAAAAATTCCATAACAAAAAATTTATAGATTTTTAATTAAAGAACAATATGTTTCACTATAATTCAAACCACATAAATATGTAATTGAACAACCATGAACTACAAATATCATGTATACCTCATGAAAAATTAAAATATAAGGGAATGTAAATAGGGATATAATTTTTATGAGATAATTAAATAATAACCCTCCAATTACTATATTTTATAAATATAAAAATATATATAATTTTCACAAAAGAATATAAATATACTCTTTATTTTTATTCTGAGAATTACCATATTTTTTTATGAGTGGATACTATAAATAAAACTGTTAATTAAGTAGATAAAGTAGGAAAACTATCCATCCATATCCCAGAAATACCACTAAACCACATTTAACACCATTATATTAGAAAAAAACTCCATAATCCCCCTATATATGGAAACCCATGTATATATATATACATATAAAAATTTATATATATATATATATGTTTATGTGTGTGTGTGTGTGTGATTATATGAAGTGATCAAATTAAAATGTTTTTTTCCAATAAGGTTGTGATTTGTAATTTTATAGTGTAAAAATATAGTTATAATGAGATTATTCCATTAAAAATAATGTTAGGATGCATTTTTGGATTCATTACATGATATAAAATGATTTGAAATTATTACATTTAATTGGATAAATTAAATTTATCTTCCTCAGATATCATGATTGATGAACTATGCATCATGTTTAAGACATGTGGTGATGATTATATAGTTATATATAATATTATATGGATTTTTTATGTTTCCATATAGTTTGGGAGTTTGAATTATAATTCATTCATTATAAGGAAGCTATTAACAAAGGTGAAAAGGATCCATTTATGAATCTTTCTGTAATTACACTCTTGTTTTAGTTTAATTAAAACCAATGCATTAATTTTTTTTACTTTTTTGATGTTATAAAGAAGATTTTGATATGATATGGGAAAATATACTTAAATTTATATAAATATTCAAGTGTGTACTAAATGAAAAATATTTCTAAGGGAGGAACCCCATTCACTATGTAAGGTACACTAAAAATTTTCACAGGGTATAACATATTTGTACCAATGTAGTGATAATTTGAAAAGGCATGAACCCTATAATTGTATTATTAGGGAAAATCTATAAAATTCATAACATATAACATTTTTTGATGTTACATAAACCATATTCATAAGAATTTGTAAGGTTGTATCTGAAATCTTAGATAACCTTCATATTATAAAGAGAATTATAGATTAAAATTCATCATTCAATATAGTTGAACTCTAAGAAGAATGATAAATTAGGCTATAATGAGTTCATAAGGTACCATTTAAGGTTGTATCGACATTATAGGGTATAATTTTCATAAGGTACAATTAATTATATAAAGTATTTGATAATTAGTTTAATCAAAGTTATACATGAAGTCATATAAAATATTTGGTATGTATAAGAAATCTGTAAGTTACAAAAAATCCTATGAATATGTTTATTACAAAAACATTTCATATTCTAAATAGATATAAATATACCAATAAATAGGGTAAAACAAAAAATAATGAATCATTTGAATTGGAACATGGAAATTATGATAAAATAGTGAACAGTTTAGATTATAATAATATGATTATCTTCAGGGATTCGAAAACCATTATCATTCAAGATTATCATGATCCAAGTATATTGTGTGAAATCAAACCCCAGATGGTGCTAATATATGTGGCTCACACCAAAAACAAAATTACCCTTTCGTAATTCATGTATACAATCATAGATTGAATAATTTAAAAAATTATAAATTGTGATAAATATTGAGAAGATGAAGTCATGATATTCAAATATCAAATGTATATTTATGACTATGTTTCCAAGAGATATTTTATGATGATGTAATATAATAATAAATTTTTTAAATTTAATGAATATATATTAGAAATTAAGATGTCAAAAATTCAAAGAAATAATATCCGTGACGAAGTGTAAATATATATTAATAATTGAAATGATTAAAATATAGATTTGGGATTATTCTTTTATTATGGATAAATATTTATAATCAATTATGAAAGAGATATTGATAGTGTTGATGAAAAGAAGACAATTACATAATTTAATAGAAAAACCTTATTAATCTAGAAGAATCTATTCAATGTAAAAAGAGTGGGAGGAGCATGGGATATGTAATTATCATAGATAGAGATTGATAGGGATATAAACTAACAATATTTATTTTAATAATCATTGTACCAAAACTCTTGAAGGAAAAAAATTGTGCAATACACATGGTTATTCATAGGTGATAATCATTCTGATACCGAGAGGATGTAAAAGGTAAATGTATTCTAGGAATAATATGATATAATCTGTCGAACAACTACTCAATGGTTTGAGGACGAACCTTAAATAACTATTGGTGCCCATATAAATATCTCTACGTTAAAGTTAGGAGGATTGATCTATGTGATACAACATAGAATTTTGGATTTATGAATATGGAAATGGATGATTCATATCCTAGGTATTTATATTATAACAACCTAATCTCTTGTATTCCACTTAACAAGGAAAATTTATTTACTATAATATAATATAGGTATTAAAATTTATGTCTCAATGGGATTAAAATGAGATAATAAGTATGATTTCTTATTAGAGAAAAACCATGTAAAAGTCCTTGTGGGATGTGGGTTATTTTTATTGAGAACTAGGTACCAATTTATGGTTTGAGTGTGAATAATTATATCCATCTCTCCTAACCCAGGTAGTGGTTTTAGTACAAGAGGGGATAAATGAAGTGAAATATAAAAAATGATAAATTTGGGTATTTAATGATTTATCCCTACCCTTATCTTACCAGCACATCATCTATGCTCTATAACTTGTGTGACAAAAAATTGGTATTACTTTGAATATATATATATATATATATATATATATTCCTAAGTTAATTTTAATTTTTCTATGAAGTGAATATTTCATAATATTTTTGATCTACCTCACCTATAGAAATAATAATTTACATCAGTTGATGTTAATAAGGGAGTCTCCACATATGCTCAATTTAACAGATTAAAAAGAGTGTAAAATTAGAAAATGAAGGTTTCAGAGGGAAATAAGGATTAAACATTATATGAATCTGATTGCTGTGGAAATATTAAATCGTAAATTCTATTTATATTGACCCTTTTGAGGGAACGATCTCAATATAAAGATAGTGTGCCGGGGATGATTCTATAAATATAGTTCAATATTTTTACTCTTAAATTGATTTTAATGTAAATAAATTTTCTTTTGAACAAATTATATACCAATATAGGTTATTTTTTCAAGTAAATTCTTGATGAAAAATTAAAACTATAAATAAATTATTAAATATAAAATAAAAAGTAGGTATATTCTAAAATTTATATTCTCTAATAAATATTTTTGAAGAAAATAATAATTAGTTTATCATTTATAGGAGAAGAACTCCCAATTTTATGAAAAAATCTATAGATAAGGTTCTGAGAATGTCTTAATATGAATTTTCCATATGGAATTAATCCATTACTTGGAAGAGATAAACCAATATTTTATGAATGGAAAGGATTCACAATTATATATCAATTAAAATATGTTAAATTACTCTAATAATACAATATAAAAAATTGGAAAAGATAAGAAAAACATGTTGCAAATATTTATAATAAATAAGAAGAAATGTTATGATTCTTTAAGGATGATAATTACTCCATAAATTTAAAGTGTTTTGGGGTAGATTTGAAGTAGAAAAATCAGAAGTTAACTCAAATTGGCACTACATAAATTGGTGATAGAGGATAGTCTAAAAAATATATAATGAGTTTCATGGCTCAAGGAATAAGAATATTTGTATAAAAATTAAACTATTATCTTATAGAGGGACATTAATAACATGATATTAGAGGAAGGTATCCTAGGACCCAAAAAATGATTGGTGTTCAAATTATATTTCATATTTAGGTAATGATTTCATACTAAAATATGGGAAATTGTGTATTGATATAAATTCTATGAAGTCCATAAAACCCAGATGGGTTTATTATATCATATATAATAAGAAAATTCCCTAAATTATTTCCAAAAGGTATAATTTTTAAACCAATAACTTCAACAAACACATATTTGATAAAAAAGATATATTACCATTTATGTGGGGAGAAAAATATTTTTTTGGATACTCTTGGTTCTGTTGAAATATAATGAATTGGGATTCTGAATGTTAGTGTGATTTTCTATTGTATGGATTATATATAAATCCTATATTTTATAGGATTAGATATGAACACTATAGTGAAACATTTTTTACAATAATAGTTTCCCTAGAAAACAAATAACTTGTCTTACAAAAAAATTATTGAATGTCTTGTAAACTTGTAAGAGTATTTTACATATGTGATCATTTTTATGAGAAATTATAATATTTCATAACCAAGAAAAACTCAAATAATAATGATAAAATAAGACCATATCATTTTTCAAAGAAATACATGAAGTATTAAAAAAATTCCTAGGATAGAAGAAAATGAAAAATGTATGTAAAAACAAAAGGTGAATTGAGAAAAATACAGCCAGCCGGTCTAAGAAGAAATTTATAGGAATTTCTAAAAAAATATGGTAATATTATTCTTCTATCGGAGGAGGTTCCATGACCTGGAAAACAATAAAAATTCGTTGGTAATCAAAATTAAATGAATCATTCTTTATTAAATAAATAAATGGATCCAGGAAGGAGAAAAAATATTGGTTTAATCATTTTCATCACTAAATAAGAGGTGTATATGGTGTATCAAGAAGTTGGTAACACGAAAACTATAATAAAAACATGTTAAATCACTAATAAATAAAAATATAATTTTAAAGACCCCCCATTACTATAACCCAGATATGGTGTATACTTTATAACATTGTCATATATAAAAGAGATATCAACATGCTGGATTGGTTAGTTTAGATGTATTGGTAAAATAGATATATACATCATTCTCATATTATATTGGAATAATAAAATAAAAAATATTGTGTATCTTTGAAAATAATTTAATGATTATATCGTCATAACCTATGGAATGGAAACATACTAATAGTATGCCCAAATTATATGAAATGGTTGTGTATAGATGAATCTATCAGTAGTAAATAAAGAACAATCAATACTAAAAGGTAAATAACTAAACAATATTCAATTTAATAAAAAAAATTGAAAACTAAGTTAATCCATATATAGTATCAATGTAACAATCAAATAGATAATAATAACAAAATTCTCAATGAAGGAAATTTATTCTATTGGACATCATGATAATAGAAATTACTATATATCTACCATAAAAACCAGTTTCCATTGATGTTTGAAACTATATGTAAACATCGATTTACATTGTCCACAAAATTTGTCTCAGGAGACCTATTGATGCATCGAGAGGCTATATAATCCCCTATCACTGCATATCAAATGTATTAATCATATATAGAATGATCAAATTAGTTAATGAAAAATATACATTATCAAAAAATATCCATATGGAGTAAAGGATAAATATTTTCCATTGTTCCAAAATTAATCAAATACATTCTATGTATAACTTCATATTTAGAAATGGCATAAAAACTAGTTAATAATCAACCCATGAAACCAGAATATGGATATTTATGTGAAATTTATTATCCAATGAGAAAAATTAAGTTAATGAATCAAATTAAAGTATAATTAAAACATATCCATAGTGGGGAATAAATAAAATAATGTTTTTTTCATTGATGAATAAATATACAATAAAATGATCATTGAAATAATTTTTGAGGAAAATATATTTTTTAGTTGTGAATTCACTTTTAAAAAAAAATTGAACCAAGAAGGAATATATTTTCTTTGAAATAGACTGATAAAATAGTAGATAATGTTTCTTTTAAAATAATTTTTATGATGAAGGTAATGTACCTTAATTTAATAAAAGTTAAAAAACATTCCTTATATATTTATTTCAGATGTGATACAAAGTACCTCATTTTGAATGACAAAAATATTCCTTCCAAACCATTTATTAAAAGATCATAAATTTGTAAAATGTATGTTGTTAAATCATATAAAAAGAGAGAAAAAAATATTTGAAAATAGTTTACAGAAAATATATATGGAATAAAAATAGATCCGACCAAAATAAAAAATAATATCAGTTTTGCGTTTCGATATTTCTTTGCTTGATTCAATTTTCAAACAGTGGAAAAGTTATAATAAATTACAAAAACAATTTAAATTGTCAAACATGAAATTAACATAAATCAAAATGACTAAATGTATGTTAATTTTAAATAACTAAATCAGTTATTATATTCACCACATAATAAAAAACTAGTTTATATTTCTAATTATGTTTAAATGGACTCAAAATTGAGATGAAATTGATCACTTCATGTATGAATTATCATGTAGATTATATAAACTTTTATATACTAAATTTTTTACAATTACATAAATAATAATATTGATACGTATTATATCATATATGATCCATTTATAACCTTTAATCAAGAATTTTTTAATAATCAATTATTATTTTATGATTTTTGGGTGTTAACTATATTTTTCAATTATGTTTTGATTTGGTTGTTTAGGTACCATTACATTTATTATATTTAAATAATATCCAGAATGTTAATAATTGTATAGATATCATTGTATATATATATAATGATTCATTTATATAATATATATATATATATAGAAAAAATGGAATTACATCTTACATGGAGACAGTAGGTCGTACGTCTGCATGAATGTTGTTTTCACTATTCGACCGATAGATGGAAAGAATGATGAATAATAAATTATCATTATAGAATCATTATCATATAATATAATATAATATATTTTCATTAAATATATCTATATTTCCATCCATTTAAAATGTAAATAAAAAATGGATCGCATTTCTTTGTGGATGGGGTAGTAAACACGTACGCATGATCGACGTCATCGTTTCTGAACAGATAGCAAGGTAGGAAGTTATATAAGTTATTATCATTCCAAAATTATTTTTACATCATAAATACTATGTATACTAATCAGTTAAATTTTTATTACCATCCATGTAAATTGGTGATTAAATTTAATTACACCACTGTGTGGATATGGTAAGTCGTATGTACCAACAAGCGATGCTTCCACTTTTCATAAGATGAGAAAAGAGATGAAATATGGTTGAACCATAAATATTGAAAAATAAATAAATATTTATTTATTTATTATCTTAGAATGGTTACAAAAATTTAAGAGGTATTATAAGAAAAAATATTCATGATGGACTCGGTAAAGATGATTACCTCTTATTTTGTAGACATGAGTTAAATGTATTCTTATGGGAACTAGGATAGCTCTATCAGAATGAACAGAATCTCTATAATTTATATAATAATTTTATAAGAGAAATAGGTAGTGTTTTTTAAAACTATATGACTATAATTTGTGTACTGAAGTGATGTGGATGTTCTCTTTTATAATTTCGATGATTTGAACTTTTGGATTTTCTTTTAATATTAAATTTTAATAAAGTCATTATAAATATAAATTCATCTAAAGTGAAAGGTATTAAAACCTAGGGTAGTATATGGTAAAAATATCATCGAAAAAATATTTTAATGAGTTTTTTGGTGTTTTAAACCTTATCATTCTCTTTAACCTCTTAGTTAACCAATTTTCAGATTATCGTGGTAACATAATTTCCACTCTTAAAGACTTGTAATTTTACATAATACAAAACTATTTTCTAATAAATGGAAATGTAATGATATTTTCAACCATATAATACCATATTTTCCCAATTTCATGATTATAATGGTTTTTAATTATTTTAATAAAATTTTATTTTGATAAATTATCATTATTGTCAATTTCGATACTATTCATTTAATTATAGATCATATACATAAAGAAAATGTTTGATTTTTAAAATTGTTCATTTAAACAAAAAAATTTATAATATTCATATAAAAATTCATGGAAAACTATAATTGACAAAAATGATATAACTTGTATTATTTTTATAATCACTGATTTTATTGTTTTATTAATTTAGTAAATAATATATTGGCATTTCATAATAATTTGAGGTAATTATATATTAACAAATAATTATAAATAAATTAAAATGTTTAAAATATTTTCATTACGCACAAAATTGAAATTTATATTCTATCATAACATTTTTTCCCTAAGAGTACCCAATGTATATTTTTAAAATTAAGTGTGTCATTTTGTAAATTTATTGGATTTAAATATGATATTATCCATTTTCATGTAATAATGCCTATTAATAATATCAATTTCTATCATAAGGTTTGAATGGTAAAATTATGTTCATAAAATAATAATTATGAAGAAATATTATGATCTTATCACATAGTGTTAACCATGAGTAACTGGATTTACCCTTTATCAATGTTTAAAATTTTAATACAATTAATATTCATATTGAACAAACTAAATTGAACCAATACACCAATTTTGGACCTCCCTATTAAAAATATGGAATCCATTTTTCATGATTGAATTTCTATGTATTTAGGAAATAAATTTTAAAATGAGTGCACAAAACGTGATAACAATTGATTTTTATCCAAATAAATTTTTAATCAAAAAATTGTATTTATTCTTATCCTATTCCTTTTAAAAAAATTAAGTAATGTAAATTTTATTAAATATATAATTTTAAAATTTTTAAAATCATTCCACAATAGTGACCAATTATGTTTTTTAAAACAAAAAAGTATATTTTTTCTATATAAAAACATTGTTCACAAAAGAACATTTCTTTTACGTTCCAATGTTTTTAATTTCTAATGAATGAGATTATTCTAAAAATGTGTAAGCCATATACTATTCATATTATTGATAGACCTACTAATATCAACGAAATTTAATTTCAATAATATAATGGTCACATAATAATATTTTGATAACATATCGGGGTTCAACTAATATAGGTGTTGCATGAAACATAATATTTTGAAGGGATGTAATTTATTTAGAAATAAAATCTGTAAGATCATGGGGTGTTAAATTATTCCCTATATCCAGAAAATCCTTAAATATTCCATAATTTTACCTCATGAGTTTATTTGGGTATTTCTTAATTTTTATTTCTTCAAGTTCACATAATGCCTCTTATATGTTATGATTTCTCCAAAATACTTTTACCAACCGAGTCATCCGAATCTTCAACAATGTTTCTCTAGTGTCCAAAATATGAATATTATCATTATTGTAAGATAAATATAGTTCCAATTATATTTATTTTTATAAGAGAACAAGAATCAAGTCTTGAATTTACTTTATTAATATACATAGGTGGAACACGTCATGTACATTAGAGAGGTTGGGTGGAATTTTCAAATGGTACATCGTAGCTCTAATTCATGCCATAATTTCAAAAGTACTGATGTACCAAGGTCTATATTTCTATTATTTCAAAATCATATAACACCCTTCAATGGAGATAATTTCAATAACACATGATGTCCTAGTTGACATTCAAAATACATCTTTTAGTAATATTCATAACTCTATTACTTGTTTTGAGATACATCTATATGAGTTTTAATAGACTCTACCTTTTCCATTTTATCATTAATACTATCTTCACCCACATGGATTCATTCACTATCATCTCCTAAAAAGTTTATGTATGACATATTTTTCCATATAATTCTTCATACGACACTATTTAAGTACATTTAGAGAAGATATTGTAATAGGAAAACTTCATTAAAGGTAAATACTGATCCCATATACCTTGAAAGCTATGTGAGAATGACCTCCAAAAATTGTCAAATGTTTGAATAGTCTCTTTAATAATCCCATCAGTTTAACAATGATATGAAATGATAAATGATTATTGATATTAAGATACTTATAAACAATTTTTCCATAATTTTGATATAACATTTTTTCATGATCATACACAATAGAAATAGGTGCACCATAAAGTCTTAAATCATTGTTAATATGGATTTGGGTAAGGTGATCTAGAGTAAAATCATCATAAATATCAAGGAAATGAAAATATTAGGTATGAAAATTTATAATAACACATATCAAATCATTCTTTTTGGGATTATTTGGTAATCCAATGAAAAAATCCATAGTAATATCAACCCATTTTCATACAGTAATAGAAAGAGGTTAAATGACGCTTTTAGGGTCCTTCCACTCATCCAACACTATTTGAATAATAGAAAATCATGACACATAATCAGTGACTTCCCACTTCCTAAAATGCCAAAAAATATTATCCTTAAAATCTATACAAAACTTTGTAATTATAGGGTGAATTTGATCTTTGAGAATCATCTAATAATTCCAATTTTATCTTAGTTGTATATTGAACAAATATCTTCTTTCTAAATTATTAAACTTCATCTTCATATAAGAACTCATACATTTTCCCATCATTCACGGCTATAAATTTATATATAATGTTATCATAAATATGATGAGAAATATTTCTAGTACATAAAAAATAGTGTTTTCAATAATTTGTAAAAGGTGTGAAGTTTCCCCGTTTTTATAATTTCTATATCAAAATTTAAAAAATCCATGAACATTGGATCCCTATCAATCCACATTCTGGTCATAACTTCACAATATTTTTTACTCGGTGCATATACTGCATTATTTTTTATTCCTAGGTTTTAGTGTATTGTCAAATAATAATATTTATAGATATAAATCCCTCATATTTTCCTCATGTTTAGTTATTTATATGAGAATATGTGTTTCAATCTATTGTGACCATTATATATCTCAAATTTTTCACCATAGTGATATTGTCTCTATATCTTTAGAAAAAAGATAAGGACATCTAATTCCATATCATGGTGGGGATAGTTTTTTTCATGAGACATTCACTTCCTTGATGAATAAGAAATAACATTATTATTCTGAATAAGGATACAACCATGCCCCTTCCTTGATACATCCATATATATCACAGATCCATATTTTCTTGATGGTAGAGTCAAAAATAAGGCATTTACTATTATCATCATAAAATATTAAAAAAATTCATCACATTACTTTGACCATAAAAAGATAAACACTTTTCATGTATTCTTATTAAATGCGTTATCCAATCAAGAAACATTTTTAACAAATTCGTGATATTAAATATACAAACTAATGAAACTATAAATCCCCTTTATGTTAATTAGTGCACTATATTCTTGGAATCCCTTTATTTTAGAAGGATAAATGGTTATTCAATCCATATAGATAATCTGGCAATGAAAATAAAATTTATGATGCTAGAATTAACACTTCCAATGTTTATCATATAATCCTTTTCTACTAATAGTGTTGGGAATGATGAGAATGTGATTCTCAAGGTCTATATATCATTTGGAGTACATGAAAATATCATCAATAAATAACAAAAAAAATAATTAATATATTATTTAAATAATAAATTAATTAGATCTATAAAAAATATTAAATTATTTAGTCCAAATGGAATTATTGTAAAATTGGAATGTCCATACCTCTTTTGAAAATATGTTTTTGAAATATCTTCATTCTTTACTATAAATTGATGGTACAAAGAATACATTTCTCTGTTTAAATATTTAGTTCCATGAAATTGATTGAATAAGTCATTAATGTGAGCTACATAATAATTTTTCATTATCATAATAGCATTTATTTCCCTATAGTCATTGTGCTTCCTCATAGACCTATCATTGTTATTAACGAAAATATAGGGTTAACCCATTATGAAACACTAGGAAATATAAATCCCTATCTAGTAGAATGCTCAAGTTGATTATTTAACTCCACTAATTCCATAGTGGCCATTATATAGGGAGTTTTGTATATTGGTTTTACACTGGGTATTAAATCAATGAAAAACTAAATATCACACTCTGGTGGATGTTAAAGTAATTCTCTTGCAAATGCATCAATTTATTCTTGTTCAAAAGGAACATCATCTATTTTAATATTACCTTCTCTATCTATAGGTTTTGTCTTCTATACATCCTTACGAATCTCATTATGATGAAATATTTGGGGTGGATCAAGACATTATTTGCGTGGTGAAATCTGCCCTCTAAAGATAAATAAGTCCACATCTTCATTAGGAATAATAAATTACATCAATTTGTAATAATTTATTTCATTATATTTTGAAATCTAATCTATATCAAGGAATATAAAAAAAAATTATATGTATAATATTCAAGTCAAAAAATAGGGCATGATTACGAATAATAATTGGAATTGGATAAAATACCCATGTTGTGATAAGTTTCCACTAGGAGTTTTTACTAAAAACTCCATCTATAAGGTGTTATAGAAATATGTAGTTTTTTATTGTGAAATTTGGGTGATAAAAAAGAGGGTGATTATCTAGAATCAAGTAAATATTTTTTTCAATTTATGGGTATGATTAATGTACATTTCTCCACACAATTTGGAACTTCATCCATAGCAGTTGTGATCACTTATAAATGGCTATCTCCTCATAACCTCTTATGTGGTATGTTCGCTTGAAACTTGGGGAATTTATATGAATAATTACCTTTTATATATACCTGAAGAATTGGTCATAATTGATTATTTTTTCCTCTTGCCTTCATTGTCTTGAGGACCCTTATCTCTACACTTATAACAAACGGTCACGCACTTCAATCATTTTCTATGATGTTTATTCCCAAAATTTTCATATGACAGGTATTTCATTATTCCCTTAATATTTATTTATTGTTGAAATTTTTCATTGTTTTCATTAGACTACTTCTTATCTTGATTTCCTTTAATGATATTGGTTCTTAAAAATTCATTCTCTTGTTTAATAGAAACTAGTATTATTTCATCATATGATGAAAATGGTTATAAAACAAGTTCCCTTCAAAGGTTGGGCTGGAGGCCTTCAAATAAATTATAAATATTTCTATCTATATAAAGTATATAATCTAGAACATAAATTGATTGTCTTGTAAAGGTAGCCTCATACTCTAAAACACTTTCATTCACATTTTTCATTATGTTTAGGAATTTTCTCTTCATTTCAAATCATTATTGATGTGAAAAATATTTATCAAAATTATTATTTTAAAATATCTCTACTCCATAAGCTATTTTAGTAATCCCTCCTCTGTATTATGGAACAATCATCACCATTGATCATCATAGACTCTAAGTAAATACATTGGAAGCATAATTTTTTCCCTTTCTATACATCCCATAGTGAGAAATATATTTTCAATATAATTAATCCATTTATCAAATATAACTGTATTAGTAGTTATATTTAATGTTAGAGTATTTTTTCGCATAAAATGATCCAATATTGGTGTATAATGTCATTAATAATCATGTTTCTCTTTATGTACAAGGTTATTATACATAATATAAGCTAACTTCCCTAATACGGTTATGATATAGTCAACTCTAATCCACACCATTTAATTTATTAGTGTGGAAATCTCTATATTGATAATGGGTATTTATTCTCTTTCATCTATTAGATCACATCACTAAATAGTGGCACAAATAGAGTTATCTAAAAATAATACTTAATATTGAGCCATAAAATAAAATCCCCATAATCGAAAAATATCTCAAATACTATAACAGACTTTATAGTAATCTTGTTAGCTATGTTTATTAAAAATATAATTTCCAATGTTTCTAGTAAACATCCTTTAATAACAGTTGAATCATTCCCATATTTTGTTACCTAGAGATAAAGTAAACTTAATACATTGGAATAGATATAGGAAATATAACCATGTGAGATTAATTGGTGTTGCAGCCCTGGTACGTTATATATATACCAGATTCCAATATAACATTGAAATTATAAAATATAAAACTTTTTCATCCTTGAAACTCATTTGAATTCTAACACCCCATTATTTTATAGTCAGTTTCCACTTAAATAAATTCGATTAATTTGATATCTTACATTGAATAGAAAATTATTTCATGTAGTAATAATAAAATAAAATCCCATATATAACACAAAGATAAAACTATAAATTATTTATTATTTAAATAAGAGGAAGTTTCTTGAAATTAAGTATCATATACCAATGAAATAGAAATTTGACCTCTGGAATAGTAATGTAACCATTAAAAACAGTAATTTGGATAATAGAATACTAAACTCACCTATAAAAGTATAAAAAAATTATGAATCATATCAATGAAAATATGATACAATTATATCATAGTATAAGTAAATAAATATTTGCAAAATGAAAATTTAAGTACTGGTATTTTTATAAAACATAAATTTTTATTTTCAAATTCATAATCAATATATTTATTTAAATGAAATTATATATTATTAAAATGTATTCATATCTGAATATATTATTTCAGTATGATTATAATTTTATTTTATGAGACTTTAATAAAATTTTGAAGGTGGTTTAAAAAGAGTAATAATATTAAAATTGCGGTTTTTGAGTAAATGATGATTTTAACTTAAAAATTATATTTCTCAAAATTAGAAAATTATTTTAATAAAATGGATCTTATTTATGAATTATACACATCAAAATTTTTTACTTTTAACTTATTTTATTTTTATAAAAATGTTGAATTTTTGGTGAATAGTTAAATTTGGAAATTTACTCTGTAAGCTACATACATGAATTATTGAGTCATGGATGATATATGGATGATGTAAGAACCATTGGTTCAAAATAACAAAAATTATTTACTATATTTATTAACAAGAATCATCACTATTACTTCTCTTCATCCAAAATAATAGAATATTGAATAGAATGATAAAAAACACTCATCTCTTCCACTATAAATACCACACCTCACAACCTCTTCTCCTCGCACCACCAAAGCCTTGAAGCTTTTCCAATTTTTTCCAAATACTCCCCCATGAATCAAAAACATACAATATCCTTTGTTTTAAAAAAAATACCCAAAAAAAGTCCTTTAAGAATGTTCTCATGGAGAATAATTCAGGAAGTAAAATCCAATACATCTTACTTTTTTTCTTGTCACTTAATTTTATTTTTTTTTACTTTTCACAAATCCTCTGTCAAAATATGCATGATAACTCTGGTATTTTATATATACTGGAACGTTATTTTTTCAATGTAAAATCCAACTTCAATTATTTTCTCCCCTTCCTTTTATTCCAAAAATTAAATCATCGTACGTGATGTGTGGATTTACACCCTTCATGGATGGCATGTTTTTATTTTTCTATTTATCCTTCAAGTATGTCCATAAAAATATTTATTATGGTTAAAAAATATTATAATATATTTATTAGAACATATTTAATGTTGTAGAAACAGTATATTAACATAGTATTAGTGGATAAAAAACTAGTTTTGGATGATTTGAAAAACCCCAAAATAATGTAAACGATTATCACTAACGTCTTATCAAAAACAATTTCCTCATACCTTATAACTGAATCAAATATATTACCATTTAATATTATATATGTTAATTTATAACATTAAATTTCAATTGTAGACAAAAATTATCATTTTACATGATTTTATGTACATGTTTAAAAGTAAACCAATCATTAAAACAAAGGAAACAAATGCTCCCAAAAAATAATGTTGTATCTTAAAACACATAAAAATTCCAGAAATGAAAATAATAAAATAGTAATGAATCAAATACATGTATAAAAGTTTATTGATTAATTATTTAATGGATTTAATATGACTATAAAATTCATTACGATCTAGTGTAGATCAAATTTGAATAAAAGGTACGGGTTTTCTCATCTCACTTTTATTTCTGTGAGATATGCATTATTCTCCACTATTTCATGACTGTGGTGTATGTTTACTCCCCATTTATGTAAAATATAATGAATATTTTTATCTTATTTTTATTAAATATTTCATTTTAAGATAATTAAGTTTATGCTGCATGTGATTCGATTGATTACAATGTGCTCGGGGATTCTCCCCGAACATCCATTTTTTCCTACGGGTTAATATTTCTCTCTCTTGACCCCAATGTAATTCTTAATTATTATTATGTAATCCTCATAAATTCTGTGTGTATTTTCCAATAATAATCACCTAAATCAATTATTCATTATTTAATGTGAAAATACATGTTTTATAAGGTTTTATATTCAATCCCTCCCAATAAACTAGCCCAATTTAAGGGAAATATTCAATTTCATACCCATTTTCAAGTACACAAAATATAATATTCTGGGATACCAATATTTTTCAAAAATCACTCTTTTAATCACGATAAAATATAATTGTTCATATATGGATTCATGAAAACAATTAATTGTTCATCAATTTTAGTGACTCATTAAAATTTTCCACTAAACCGCAGTAAAGAAGAACTTTTCTCAATGTTTCTTTGAAACACTTTTTAAATATTTTTACCCCAGTTGAATATCATTTATTCCTCAAAAATAATTTCATATTCCTTCCCTTTTATTTTTATTTATTTACAAGTTTATAGTTTAATTTTTGGAAATATAAAAATTATTTTCCAAAATAACTCTTCTTTCCAAAGTAACAATTTTGTATTTTCCTCAATAACTTCACAATGATTTTATAAAAATATTTTAATCTATTTATATAACATTTTTTAAATATTATACTAAATCCCATATGTTACCATATACCATATTTTATTGAGGTTTTCATGATTTATTTGACCATGGATGTTTTATCTTGATACCATTCACCAGATTACTCATGATAGTTATTTGATTATCTTAGGAAATATTGATAATTTTGAATATTTTATTTAATAATGATATTTTATGATAAAGAAAATTATTTATTAAATATATCACTATAAAAAATAATTATTCTAATTGGTATGACATGGTTTTGGAACCTTTTAATGCATCCCCAATGGGTTGGGGACCAGTTAATGTCAGCCCTATGGGTGGGGCCCAGTTAAAGATGCCCCTCGATGCATCCATAGTTAAATAAGTAAGAAATAGTTAGATACAACCCCTTCATGTTTGTTTCCAAACTAAATCAGATGTCTTTTTACCCATATACTTAATCCCTCTCTGTAGTATAACAGTTAATGTTCCAGATACATGATATGTAATAAATAATCATTTTCTTCATTTAGTATTTAGTTATTACTTTCCATGAGGTTTTCATTATGAAAAAAATCAATGGATTCATTCTCATTCTAAATTTATTGATAGCCTGTGTTTTTTATTTATTTTTCGTAACATAATTTCTATTCCTTATTTAGTTTTCTTTACTTATTATTTTTTCAAATAACCCTTTCTGAACTTTTAATCACACTGTATTTTTTATTTTCATTCCCCATGATATGAAGATTAAATCATTAAACATGTGATGATAAGAAGTTTGTTTTATCTTTTATGTACTTTATCTAATTACCAATGTAATAATAGAACCATGCATGTATATAGTATCTTCAATACTACTAAATTTATCCATCCTTGGTTATGTTATATATTATATCTATTCCATTGTAATAAAATGACCATCGACTCTGGGATACTAGGGTCAGGGTTGTTATAGTTGGTATCAAAAAAAAATTAGTAGAAAACATGGAAACTATATTTAGAAAACATATATGGAGGATCATGATACTATGAGAGACTTTGTCGATAAGCATAGAAGAACATACTTGATTTTTTGGTAAGGTAGAGATTATGTGGTTCTTCTTAGAAATCCATCATTGTATAGATATTGGAAGTGGACATGGTTCTGGAACAAATTTACTAAGGGGTAACAACTCTAACATGGTGCGTTGGGCCTGATTCAGCGTAACATGGTACACGACAATGGGACTTACTACGCACCTATTTTGAAACTCCCAAGGTTAGGATTAGGATAATTAAAATTCCTTTTACAAACCATTATGAGGGATTTAAAATTTAAAACTTCCCCAAAGAATCCATGTTTATGATTATGAGATTAATTGTGGAAAAATTATTAATTTATGTTTAGTTTTTTTCTAGATTCAAATTTTACCATACAATTCATGATTTTATGAGCTAATACAATATATTTAATTATTTTGGAAACAAATCATGAGAGGATGTTGGGATAAAAATGGATTAAATTTTCTATGTATGTTATTTTAGTAAAACCATTATTCTTAAAATTTTATTTTCTATTGTGAAACATCCTCAAAATGGAAGGGAAAGATCACAAAAAACACATCACTCTCATCCTGAGGATTTAATTGCAAGGATAATCCTGAAATCATGCTCAATTTATTTCACATCATTTTTCAACATTCAAGCCACCTAAAATCAACTTTACGAGGCATATCATACATTTACTATTCCCTATTTATTTTTAGGATCATGTTTTATATATGAACAAATATTGTATTTTCATATTTCCTACCATTCTGGGCATGGAATGCATTACCATAGTATTTTTAATTTATCACCCTATCTAAACCATATGAATCTCTCATCAATATCAAAGAAGATTAAAAATAGGGATACCTCCAAGTAGAATACATGTATCAAATTTGTAATATATTTGCCATTCAAATTATTAATGATTATTTTTGAGACCTTATTGGACAAAAGAATAAGATTATTTTATATAGTCCAGGTTCATACGGATATTCAGAAATTTTATATTGAAAAAAATCCCTCTAAATACTTATCAATATCCCCATCATGTGAAAATAAACTGAAAAAGATGAATTTTTAAAGATGAGTTAGATGATTGGATGATTCTTGGGTGTACCAATGGCATTTATAGGCCCTTTCTCTTAATGAGAGAATCCATGAATAAATACCTAGATGAAGGTAGGAGTTTATTTTGAGTGAAATTTTCTGTGTTTAATGATCTTAATAATATTATTTGGTAAATAATGAACGTCCATGTTTGGAGAATGAAAATAAAGACATATATTTTCAATGAATTTCAATGGTAAGATAAATTCTTTTAATATAATGTGATTCAACTATAAATATATGGGGAAATATGAAAATGAATTCCTCATGTGTCAAAAGAATATACACAAAAAGATGTTAATGGATCATGGTCAAGATTATGTTAGTACCAGATACGAAGAGGAATGATTGATATAAAAGTTCTTGGTTTCAAGAATTATTACTTTTGAGTATTATTTCATTAATACTCTTGTCATAAGATTCAAGATATATATAAGGATTGTACTATAATACTTATTCATTGAGGAATTAGAAGCATGTGATGAATAGCACATGTAATCAAGAGAAGTGATTCGGTTGTGTATTTATCTTATTGATACACACTACTTTGGAAAGATAACCCCAAATAGGTGTTTTATGTTTTGATAATATTAAATAGATGTTTATGGGATAATATTGGTGACCATGAAGGTGGATAGTGATAAGATTGTTTATGATATGATGGAATTATTAGATGTTTGGATTTAAGGACAACATGGGATTTTACTCTTTTAGTCATTCATCTTCTTATAAAGGATTAAATGATATTGATGCATTTCTAAATTTAGTATGAGAAAATAAGAGCTACATTATTTTGGTAAACTACTATTATATTGATTTTGGAAATTTATTGACCATCCTTCTAATTTTTTTGTCACTGAATGTGAATAGACATATTTTAGATGAAACTTAAAAATAACTACATATGGAATGGATGAAGTTAAATTTGGAAATTATTGTTCATTGAAACATATTCTTACTATATTTGTTTTCATAATCATTGAGAGGATAAGGTAATTATTTAAGGACCATATGATTCAATAACAGTTCTTCAGGTATGAAAAAAATCATCCTGAACATTCATTTCTAAGTGTAAGGGATGAATTAAAATTTTATGTAAGGACATCAAAATATTGAAATTATTATTGTTAAATTGAATATAGTCAAGTATTTTTATTTTATAATGTTCTTATCTTATTATTAAAAGAATCCATCAACTCTAGGAATAATATTTTGGAACAAAGATATTATTTGTTTACTGTTATTTTTGAGAAATAAAATGTATTTTAACCGATCACAAATTTTGCACTTTGTGATAGTTAAATTTCTAATTAACATGTTCTATATCACACTCCATAAAAACATCATGATTATATTATTCTTCCACATCCATATTTTAACTTCTCACTAATGTTATCCTATTCGAATACATTGTTCTGGTATTACAACAAAAACTCCTTTTCCCTCTTATTAAGAGAATATTTCATTAAACATATTTCTGATGTGGGTTCCCATATATTAATTTTGAATTATAATACCTTGTTTTTCTATGTACGAATTAAAATTATGAGGATGCAATTTTCTGGTTGAGTGAAGAATATACTATACCTGAGTTTTATAGTATGTATCCTCTAAAATAAATTCAATTCATTTTATAGCATAAATTGCTCCCAAAATTATTTCATATTGTATAAACCATGTAAAATCATCTTGAGAATAGAAATCAAACTCTAAAAATGAGTATGGAATGAAATAAGAGGATTTTTCTATAAATTAAGGATCATATTCCAATGAATTAGTAACTCGGACTTTGGAATAGTAATTCAACCCTTAGAAATAGTAATTCAGCCAATAGAATAGTAACATCACCTACAAATGTATAAATAAAACTTATGAATCATATAAATTTAAATATTATATAATTATATAATCTTGTAAGAAAAAAATATTTCGTAAATGATGATTTTTTTATTTATATTTTTATAAAATAGAAATGTTTATTTTCATGATTATAAATAATATAATGATTTAAAAAAATTATTTTCATAAATTTATTTAAAAATTAATATTTTTTTATTTGTTTATTATATGATAATTTTATGAGACCATAATTAATTTTTTTTCAATTATTAAAAAAATAATGATAATATTAAAAAACATTATTTCTTTAGTAAATGGTGATTTTGTTATGTAATTTCTCATAAATTTAAAATTATATTTTTCAAATTGGGTCCATTTTTGAATTATACACATAAAAATAGGTAATTGTGAATTAACTAGAGAAGGCACATTTACTAAAGTAGAGATAAGGTAATTGAAAGAATTAAAGGGTATTCCAATTGCCATCGAGACAAGCCAGTGCATCTCTGCATGAAACAACACTCCAAATAGCCATCTGTAGGTAGAGAGATGACACCATTATGTAGACATTGGGGAGGGGCACTTCCATGTAGTTATATTATATATTAATTCTACTAAGACCATCAGTTCATGTAATGTCATGAAGCTTATGGTTCATGTAAGGGTTCTCCTTTAACCTTTTAATGGGGGATTATCAAAATAAATGAATAAAAATATAAGGCCTTTGGTCCATTAAGAGTATAGAATAATCAAAAAAACACTCATATCATCCACTATAAATTACTTCACTCACCAAATATTCCCTTCACACCACAAAAGCCTTTAAGATAGTAAAATTTCAATTCAATCCTCATTTTATGTCTCTCAATCATGTCTAGGATCCTTTAGTCTCAAAAAAAGACAAAACCCATGAACCCTAAGGAGGTTCTCTAGGAGAATAATTCAAGAAGAAATAATATTTTCTATTCATGTATATATAAATGAAATGTAACATGTTTTCTATAATATTCATGTCGTCATTGACCCCTATATTACATAGATTTATGATTATTAGAATATGTACATTGATCCTAGTATATGACATATTATCAGCGGTCGAAAATGATGTATTGTGGTTTGTAATTTTTTTTAAAAATATAAATATTTATTTGACTAATATTATAATTACTAATTATATTTTAATGTAACGTATGATGTTGTGACTTCTCATTACTGAGATATTCAAGGAAAGACTGAAGAAGATTCCACCGGAGAGTCATCTTTTAATGAAAGGGATTAGATACATGAAACATTACATGGTGTCAATAATGGCGGGCTGATTGGTATTAGTTAACTATTGACACATAAAACTTATTATGGTATGTATGTGATACCATCGACTTGCTCGAAGGGAGATCATAGAGAGGGTTCATCATTATTCACCACATAGTATGAGCATAGGTTGAAAGCTCAGGATAAGATGATATAGCAGATGCAGAGATATAGGAAGGAGGAGTATGCGTAGTAGTGTTTGAGATATGGGAAAATGATATTGTGTATGTGATGACTTGTGTGTGGTTTTGGTATGGAGTTTCCTCCTCTAGGCCCATTCAGTGTTCCTCCTCCACCTGATGATACAAGTTCATGATTTTTCATTTTCGATAATTGTTTTGTATTCAAGGGTGACAAAAAATAGTATATTTGGAATTATTTATTAATTTTTCAGTTGGATTAATTATTTCTACTTGTTATAAATTTTTTAATATTAATTATATTTTTTATTTTTATTTTCAAAAATATAGAATATGAGACAAAAACAATGTTTTTTCTCAAAAACATTGTTGTGAAGGTTCATCACAAATACATATTTGTAGATAATACTCAAAAATGGATATTTAACTCTCCTTAAATGATTACTTTGTCACAGAATGATTATTGATCACAAATAAAAACAATTTTCAACAGATTGTTGAAAATAACTACGTTTGTGACGCCGCCTTCTACGATGGTGTATTTTTGATAGCCTCCCATTACAAAAAAATTCTTCTAGTGGGAATATATCTAAAAAACATCATCGCAAAAAAAATATCAGTTGTGGCTAGCCTCCTTGATAGCTTGCATCTGTGTCTTCCAACTCAAGGAATCAACTAAATCATTTCCCTTTCCAGATGTGAAGGAAAGCTAAAAGTCAAAAGATTGTATGTATTCCACCCTCCTGTACTTCCTCGTATTCAAGTATCCATGTGTTGATATGTATTTGAGGATTTTTTGATCCATGTAAAAATTAACTATTTAGCCAACAAGTAGTTCCTCTAATATCTCGAAGCATAGACCACTACAGCTAGATCAAGGGCATGTGTAGTGTAATTATACTCATGAGACCTTTACTTGAAGAACCCATACACTAAAACTTGATCTCCATGCATAAGAAGGGCTCAAAACCCAGTTACTGAGGCATCACATGAATTGATATTTCTTCTAATTGGATTAGGTAGAATAAGGATCGACACTGAAGTATGTCTTCCCATTATCTTGTGATAGCATGCCTTACAAGCTTCGATCTAGAAAAATTTCACACCCTGCTTGGTCAATCCCATAAGCGGTGCTATCATGCATGATAAGTCTTGGACTAATTTTCTATAATATCTATCAATCCCTAAGATGTTTCATATATCTAATAAATTCTTGGTTTTATCCCACAAAATCATAGTGCTAACCTTCAATAGGTTAATAGATACACCATTCAATAAAATATTTTGACCCAATAATAGATCCATTCCAATCCAAAAGGGGAATTTGATCAGATTTTAATATAGTTGGTCCCCTCTCATTGGATTCAAAGGATCTCAAGATTATTGGCATGGTTGTGTCAGTTACGATAATACATTATGTTATTTTTTGTGAATAACACCACAAACTAAACAAGGTAAAGGTGGAAAACTTGATTCATTGTAGCCATAATGACTGCTAGTGTATTCATCAAGATGAACAGAATAATGAGATACTCATATGATTCATATCTACTCTATAACATTGTATGTTTTATGTATAATGACCTCACAAACAATTGATGGTATCCTAAACTGAAATAGATCATGGTGAAAACTGTTACTCCTCGGCTCTAGCTGAAGTGGTCATCTATATGAGGTAGTGGATACCAGTTATTCAATGTAGGTTGGTTTAGATTGTGATAATTCATTCACAATATTCGGGTACAATACACATTCCTAGAGAAAAGGATTGGTGAACCCCCTAGATATGTGAAAAGTCAGATAAAACCCATTGCCGATAGATTATCCAAATTCTTCTTGAGATCATGGAGGTCTATATGTTTCATTTCATATAGAGGAATGGAAATTGTTTATGCACATGGAACAAGTTCAATGGTGAACTCAAATTCTATATGATGAGGGAAGCTAGAGATATCATCATGGAAAAAATCCCTAAAGAGAATCACAATAAGAGGTAAATACAAAAAATTCATTACCTAATCACTCATTAAGAGATTAACCATATAAGATATCAGACAACATAGCCTATTATGTTTGGGTCCAACTCCACTAGCCGGGATATCCCATTATGACTTATGAATGTGCATGATTCCCTCAGGTGATGTTAAAGATACCCAACGGTGATAGAAATCCACATGGGATCGATACGGAACATGCTATAACATGCTAATAATTACATTGAAGTTGGTCATCTCGAGGATGCAGAAACTCCGAAAAAAATGGTACCCATCTATCTAAATGGGGAGCACTTTTCACTGTCATACACCCTCATCTCGTACTCATAATGTAGTTTCAAGTGTCATCATGCCATTGGAGAAATATATCATTAAACCAAGACTTCACGTAGTTGCAGAAGAAAGAAAAGAGTGTGATGCAACATTATCCTATATGGCCGAATGTAAAGTGGGGTCCACATGAATAATACCTCTAACTGTATGAATTCATTGACTCTGATCCTCTAGTATTGGTTGTACTACATAGCTATGTCCTGATCTACACCCCTGATATTATTCTTGAATAGACTTTACGTGCCCACTCTAATGATATTGAATCTCTTCGGCCTAACTACCTCATCCACAACCACATGCTCAGCCTGAAAGGCCTACAAAAGACCAGATCCAAATCTGATGTGGATTCAATGATTCTGCACCTGAGAATGGTTATATAACAGAACCCTATTCACATGGTAGAGGTATAAAGGATCAGAAAAAATGTCATAGGTTCCCCATTATGCTTCAAGGATGACACTAAATTGGTTACCTCATACACTTGGGTAAATTATGTCGTGGCCTACCACATGGGAGAAAAAACACATTGATGTTAGTGCATGCTACCTGACTTGTACATCCCCTGTAAGTACCCTAGAAATCTATATTCCTTCTACTAGATAAACCTATACAATTTTTGGAAGATGATCCACCATGGTTCTCATTTCCGAACACCCTCCGGTTCGACTCAGTAATGAGGTCCATGTTCTCTATCTCAAAATATTGGTCATTTGAGAGGCATTTAACTATGACCGAATGGTGCCTCCAAGACAATCCATGAATTGCCTCATAGTCATCAGATCATCTCCAGTCAAAGTTGGTAAAAAATACTACAATTTGGGGTAGCGAGTTGAATATTTCCTCACTAACCTGTTTCCTTTCGTACGGTTTATACACTCTCAAGTGAAGTCTGTTCTCAATTTATATTGAAATAAGTAGTTGAATAAGGCTGTTAGGAAGTCTTCCCATACCATATATTGATGTCCACCGACCTAAGTGAAGGAATCCCACCAATTCATGGAGGATTTACATAGTATATAGGTGTAGTTTCTGACCCTCATCTCTGGAGGAATCTCAATGATCTTAAAGACTGATAACCTGAACTATATCCATGAATCATCATTCTATAGTCCACTATCCCTCGAGAAGGTTGGAGGACATTGCTGTTGGAACTCCTTTTACAACTATTACATAGTAGGGACAGGTCGGGCCCCCCCCCCCCCCCCCCTGAATTGTCTTCATGAATCAGATAAAGATATCATAGAACTAGTCATCAACGCATAGGGGAGGATCTACAAGAGGTACCTTAGGTAAAACTATATGAGGTATTATGGGTGGATCATACCTCACAACCACTGAAGTGTTCTCATCACCACTTTGGTGGAATTCAATATGAGGACATCGCAATGATATATCTCTAAATTTTCCAAGTGAACACCACATTAAGGATTTATAATAGATTGAAAAATAAATATTGAAATGAAGGTAAAATCCTTCCCATAAGAACATTACAACCAATAGCCAGCTCCAGGATCCAGGTCTAGGTGATCAGAAAAGGTCACAGATTGATCATAAGAGACCCGACCTACTTCCCACATCTAAGTTTAGTTCTGGGTTTGGGTCTCATGTCTCACATAAAAGATTATAATTTAATTTTCAATATTATATCCATTTTAACTTTTTATTCATTTGTGTATTCAAATTTCATTTATTGGGTAAATATTTTGGATCAAAATTTCATATTTATAAGGGACCGTATACATTTTAAATTAAAATGTGACCTCTTATCAATCCTAACCATAACACATTACATCCCATATGATTTATGGTCCATGGATCAACATTATATAAATAGATACATAAGGAATCTACCTTAACTTATGTTGGAAAAAATTGTAAGGGTAGGGCATACAATTTAAGTTCTCATTGTGATTTCTCTATCCTATAAGGAGTAAAAAAATAATAAACCACAATAATAACATGAAATATAGTAAATTAATGCATAAAATTGATATGACATCGAATAATGAATAAAATTTAAATCCTACAAGGCCTAGTATTATGAATGATTCTAATCTTCCCTCATATCATCGGGCCATGGCTTAAAAGTACTTTTGAATAGCATCAATATCAATAATTGAATGAGGAAACTGTGTCACCCAATGGAGAAGTCCATGAATCAGTAAAAAAACAAACAATAATTGCATTTACGCATCCCAGGTAATTTGGGTTTCCCCTATCCATCAGTGACCTTATACCATGTATAGACTAATTACAAATTCAAAAATTCTAGTATCCTATCTAAACCAAAATATTAATAAAAATGGAAAACACCATTTGATACCACTTTGAAGAATCCCGATGTGTATTCCACTAAACAGTTCCCTAAGATGGTGGGCCACAACACCACCTTCATGCCTCTTTGAACACCAGAGGCTGTTGACTTGTAGTGAGGTCCTAGTGTGTTTTTGTGAGGATACTATTACCTCATAGGTAAAAGAAAATTACAAAATTATATAATAAATAAGAAACAATAGAAATAGAAAAAATATGACCAGACCAGAAACCCACTATATCATAAGTAGTATCAATATACAGATAATACCATAACAATAATAATACAACATTCACGATAAATAAGTAAATTCTGGGAGTTAAATAATTAGTAGATATAATATGATGATGATTATAGTAATTTCACTATAAAAAATTGGTATGTGTGGAACACGGGATATAATCAAATACCACATTATATCAAAATAAAAAAATTCCAAAAAAGCTACTATAATCATTCCAATCAGAAGATTGTCCCTCTGCACCATACTCCATCCTTGAAATATCAATGAATCATCATAAGACAGTTGGTTCCATTTGTCTATACAAGCAACCATTAAGTCTTCATGGGTACAAAAGACATCCTGAGAAGGGTGTGATAAAAATACATGTAAGCCACCACCAATACTCTCTAGTTCAACCCATGTCATGAAATATAAAATGTTCAGTGATCCATAATTAGTTAATGAAAAATAGAAATAAATAAATAAACTCATTAGACTAGGTTCCACATGGGTAACCCAACCAATTCTACATACTTCATCCTAAACTAATGTGTCTCAATTGTGGGATCTTATAATGGTAAAGTGAGTTGGATGATATAATAAGGGGTGTAATATCCACAATCTTGTGATTTGTCTTGGTGGACACATCCCTAAAGTTACAGTTTCAAGGATAATTTTTTAATTAACACATTTTATTCCCTTTTTATTTATTTAATATCCTTATAGATTATTAAGAGTCAGCATGAGACATTTTATGGATATTATAAAATGATTCTTGGTATTTAAATAGGGGTTATATACCAGTCTGACTCCAGTAGATTCCGACCATGGTGACCCTAGAGTGAGATCACAAGTGTCACTTTACGAATGGTGTGATGACAGGATGAACTAACCCCCAACTCATGTTGTAGTATCATATGTAGGGGAACTGAGTCTCAATCGTGGCATGATACAACCATTGATCCATCGAGCCTATCCATGGGGTCTACCATAGGGAATGTATGTTACTCAGCTGAAGAAAAAGATACAACATATGGAGATCACATCCCATATATATCTAATGTTTCACTAACATGTTTAAAAAACATTAAAAAAATTAACATAATCATAATGATCCCGTCCAAGTGTTACAGAATTCAAAACCACTTGTATAGGCCACAAAACTATGGTGGAATAATTTAATCAATAATTTATTTCATAGTATTAATGTTGGTCAAGGCATTCAATTATAGAATCCATTTATGGATCATGGTATAAGGAATATAGCCAAAAGTCTTGAAAAATTCATTTGAATCTACAATTACTTTCATAAAATGAAGGGTAGGGGAACAAATCAAGGGGAACCCATATAATAATTTTAATTTGTTAATTCCACTTTTTTGTTATATTAAAAACCAATCAAGGTGTGTTATGAAATTTATAAAAAAAAGGTGAAAATAGACCTCCAAGGTGGAGCACACCCATTTGGATGGCATATGTCAAGGTGATCAACCAAAGGGTGTAACAACCAAGATTAAAGTAAGTGGTAAATACATTACTTTTGTGTAATACTTAATAAATTACACAAATATATTCCAGATGACTCTATTAGTTTAGTGTCTTTGTAAATAGGGAACACATTCTCCTAACATGGTGCACGATCTTCAACATCTCTCATAAAGATCATCCCTTTTAGTTTCTATATATAAAACATTTATTTATATAATGGGGAAAAGAAAATATAAAAAGGGTGATATAATATGCTCATTAAGGTTAAATAAGGTAAATAGCAAATAAAACAGGAACACAAGAATGTAAAAGCAAGAACATAACTTTTGAAAATCGTACCACATTAAACTTATATCAAAATCCCTAGTTATAAAATTAGTACTGGTAGTTTATAGCGCATAAATAATAAAGGAATCAAGAACCAAAAAAATATCATTGGCATAAAAATTGAATTTTGTCTAGTACATAATAATAGAAAATGAGTTCCCTGTTATCCAAGGCTCATTGCAAAGACCACTATAGTGGACAAACTCCAATTCTAAAAGGATTTCACTCTTCCTTCTGGCCGTATATTACTAGATAATATTTACTTTTAATTCTTGTCATTTTTATCTAATTACATAAAAATATTCTCTTAATGAATTGGAGGGATATATAGGTCCCACCCATCTCATAATTAATTCATTCATCATAACAAATCCCAATGAATAAAATAGGTTTCCTAAAAATCATTCCATCATAATCCATATAAAAAATAAATTTCATAAATTTCATTAAAAAATAAAAAATAATAATTAATAGAGATAATAGTTAATGAAAGATAACCATTTTTATATAATTTTAACATAGATGGAAAATAATTCTAATAAAACACTTGAAATTAATTGTAGTGAAAAATACCCTGTCTTCTCAAAAAATGATTTCTTTTCTCAAAATACCATACAATTTTATTAGATACTAATATTTTTGAAAATAAAAATGAAATATTTTAATGTATGATTCATGGAAATAATGCGTTATTAAAATGAAAAAAAAAAATTCATTCCTTCCATATAAGTTGAAAGAGAACAATCTGCCCATACTTTTTTCGGAAAGACAAATCATACCTCATATCGAAAATGAAAAAAATATTCCTTTCACACCATTTTGTAAAAATATAAAAATATATAAAATTGACATTATAAAATAGTAGAATAATATAATTATTATTTATAATACATATTTATAGAACATGGACATGGATAATAAATATACCGTAGAAAATACTTACTGATAAACAATCTCGAATAAAAATTAGATTGTGTAATTATCTATTAGTAATTTTAAATCAATCAAATAGTATACCTCATAAAAAATATAAAATTATGTGTATATTAAATCCTTTATAATAATAATTATAAAAACATTCATGGACAGTATAAAAGACACTCAAAATAAATAGGTGGTGTGTAAGGCATATGTTCCACAGACATAAATGTGAAACAAAATAATCTCCTACCTTTGGTTTGATATCATTTGTATTTATCTGAACCCCTAGGATAATGATTTAAATAATGTAATTGATGTATTATGGAATCATAGACCTTTTTATGTTTCAATATATGATCATATTATGATCTGTTTGTTAGTAACATTTCATTGTTACTTATTATTTGATAATTTACTACTTTAGGTTCTTATGCATGTTCTATTGAATAAGTTCATGTTCAGCCTCTTAAGTCATATTTATATCATTAAAAAATATTAAAATAGTATATACCATATTTATTCATTATTTACATTTATATAATCATGATTTAATGGATATCATGTAGAATGAATCACATTTCATTGTGGAGACGGTGTGTCGTACGTATACATGAGCGACAATATCTTTCTGATAATTGTGAAATGGTATGGAATATTATGGTATATATGATTTTATATGACACATATAATGTTATAATAAACATATATAGTTATTATTTCCATCATTATATCTAACCATGTAATTTGGTGGTGAAAAACATATTTCACCATGATGTGGAGACGACAAGTCGTATGCAAGCACGCATGATCATTTCATTTTTCTTATGATGACTAGAAGGTGAAATATGGTTGTTCGATAATTTTAGTAAAATATCATTAAATAATTTATATTGTATTTATTCCTTTAGAATGCAAAAAAAATCATGAAGAGGAAGTAAAAAATGAAATAATTTGAAAGAATCTCTATAGGAGAATACCTCTTCTTGAACGTGCTCCCTAAAGATCTCCTCTTATTACACTAGAGTTGGAAATTTGAGAAGACCATAACCTCTATAAAAAAAACTATGTAATTTTTAAGGGATGTTTTCTGGGGATGGATGATATTGTAGGCTCAAAGTCAAGTAAAGATGTGAGGGAGGATGTCCCCTTTTATAGTTGAGGTGAGTGTCACATTTGGGATTTCCCAAAATACTAATTTCTAATAAATTATAACCATATAAAAATATCCAAATAGTCATAATTATGAATATAATATGAGTTAAGGTTGTAATATTATCAAATAATAATTTTTAGACATGATTTGATATAATTTTATGCCTTATCATTTCATTTTATACTTAATTATTCTCTTATAATTTTAACTAAGTAATAAATTGTTCTATATTAATATATTGTAATTTTTATATATTTGATGTCACTTTTACTATAAATGAACCATATATAAAATTTTAGATTAATTTATATTTTTTAAAATATTTTTTAAAATATTTTTTTATTTTTAAATAATTTAATAAAACAATATTTTGACAAAAATATCAATAGTGTCAATTTTGATGTTATTTATTTAATTGTTTTTTAAAAATATCACGATTATATATTAATCTTCAACCAAATATTATATTATAGATATAAGGGGTCATAAAAATCTATTATTTTTTGGGAATATATTAATAGCCCAAAATTATATATATTATAGTATTTTTAATATCATTAATTTGATATTTACATTAATAAATTAATTACTACATCAATTTTGTATAATTATTTAATGTACTTTTTTTATGTAAAAAATACAAATAAAATACTATCATGAATATAAATCTACTATATTTCATAATAATACAATTATTTTCATATATATATTAGAAAATCCATCATTAATAATGTTATACTTATTAAAAAATTAAGGTGAAAATCTTAACATCACATTAAATAATTTAATATAGGTGTCATAGTCTCTTAAATAAGGCTTAAACTGGTCAATAACTAGACCCTTGTATGATTATTTTTGGAATATACTCGACCAATAAGATTTTTTCCTGTTTTTGTGTCTTTTAATGGTAATTATCATTTTTATAAAAATTAGTTTATTAAATTATTCATCAATTTAATAATTTCTTCATCATCAATATATAAAAATTTAATGTAGTTATTTAACCTCTAGAAATTAAAAATAAATTACCATGATGAAGATAATTTCATTATATTTCTGTATAATATTTATCATCTTTGTTTTAGCATGTTTATCAATATATTAAAACTATTATACTTATAAGTAATAAGAGGGTGACATTATTTTACTTTCATACCACATTCATTTATTTTAATAATAATTATATTATTTATAAAAAACTCTACATTAAATGAGTCAGTAAAAATAATTAGGTGTAAATGATAGATTTTTTCTCATCCAATAGTATTTTGGATGCTTTTATGGTAATTTTATTGTCCTTATCATATTAATTTGTTTTCTAAATTAATCAATTTACCTTTAACAGTGTTAAATTAAAATATTCATAGTTTCTATTCGTAATATCAAAAAACAAAAACCAACCTATTAATAAAATTTTGACCCACTTATTCCAAATATGGAATTAATTTTTCAAAATTTGAAACATTGTAGTTTTAGTAGTTGAATTAAAATAAATCACATTTAGTGAATGAGAAAATGAGATTTTAAAAAGTAAAAACCACCAAAATATTTACATGAGTTTCTATCATATTTCAATGTGAAATTACATCCAATATCCATAAAGGGATTAAATTTAAGAATATTTAATATAATTCTAATTTAAAACTAATTAAATATATAATATATGAATATAGATAAATTAGATGAAAAAGAAGTTTTGAAATAATGTATTGTATTTTTCAATATTCATTAAAATATTCATGTTGTCAAAAAAATACAAGAAATTTATAAAAACAAAATTTTAATGGCCCACTTCAAACTAATATGTTTTTTTTTGCCTAGTAGAACTTATAAAAGATTAACAACTTCATTTAAAATGGGTTCACCATTAGAAGGGAAAAAAGTTCTTTTTTTTGAAAAAAACAAATTTTATTAAAAAAATGATTTTGTTCGTATAACACTTGTAGAAAACATATAAGATTAATTTTGAAAATTTATTTAATATATTTAATATATGTTTCATTAATAAAATCATTCAAGGGTGAATTTTCAATCAACTTAATTAAATTCTCTCTTGTGGGAAATAAATACTATCAAAATAAGTAGAAATTCTGTGAAACACAAAACAAGCATAGTGTTGTGTATACTAAAATATAAGACAGTGGTGCATAGATTAGAAGCTTATTTTCATGTAGTATACAAAAAAAGGAATCAATGAAATTAATCTATCCTATAAAATTCATAGGGTGTTACATTTTAACCCCATTAAAATGAATTTCTTCCTCAAAAATCATTTGGCTTATAAAAGGATTAACACTTGAATGATTCTTTCATAGAAACACACATCATTAAAATTAAGTATAAAAATCAATTTAAAATGTAATATTTGGAAGTTAAAATTTATAAAATTTAAGTCATTACTATGTATTTATGCAGGAGAACTTATGTGAAGATTTGGGAATCACGAAAATGTATAAATAATTATAGAGATTGATAAAGATTATTGACCACAAAAATTGGTTTATCCAGAGAATGTTAATAATAAAAAACCATAGACTAAATAAGAATGAAATTTTTCATTTATATCATAAAAAAATTATAATAATTGAACACCCTTTTACATTATGATCCCTTTTTCTAATGATGATTAATTTTCCTTGCAAGATATACTTACATGATTTCAGAATAATCTCGTTTGTTGTCATGGATTAAACAATTTTCACATAATCTATTATTAAAAGAACTAAAATAGGAGTTTTTATCAGATCATGTGTCTTAATAATAAAATAATATGACATTCTATTTGCCTCAACAAATATTTAAGCACATGTTATCAAATATGAACAAGTCTTCCTATAGAGAGATAATATATTAATCTTACAAACATCACTAAATGTTTAACTTAAACTATCCATTAATCTATGACCTTATAATCCATATAAAAGCTAAAAAAACAAAAACTTTTATAAAGAGTTATACTAATTATAGTTAACATTTATCCCCCATATATCATATGGTATATCTTGTTGGACGCACTCAAAATATGTGATCAACTTTATCATGTATTATATTGAGTCATGGTAATAACCTAAAATACTATATCTCCTTAATCAAAACATGCATGTTTCTTTATTCCAATATATATTGGATATATTATTAATGTCTGAAAAGGTTTTATACTTCAACTATGATAGCATAAACCTATTTTTAATTAATCCTTAAATAATTATCATGAAACTAGCATCCTCCAAATTAATTATTAAATTCCTTCATATCATTATCCAAAAATAATTATCATAACATAAGGGACATATTAAGGGTTCTCTATAGCTTATTCTTGTGTTTTGAATGTATATCACCTTACCCTTAAATCACTTTTCAATCTCCTTAGACATATTAACATATCCCTTCCAATAAAGAATGAAATACATACACTGAAAACACTTATATATTTTCAGATTCATATAACATAATATTAAAATTCCTAAACATATAAAGTTAAATAAACTAACATTATTCTGAAAACATTACTTATTATCATAATCATGGTATTTCATAAAATAAGAATCATGTATTATGTTTCCTAAAACTTAATCTGACCAATATTCTTTGGTTTAAAGTAAACAATAATGCTAGAACATCCCATATCATTCACATGCTGTTTAAAATATCTTTATCCTCAACAGTATAACCCATAGTCATTCCACCTTTATGATTCTCTTTATGATATTTTCACATAGGAAATTAGTTTTCATAATTCCCATACCTTCCACATCTGAAACATTCAAGTTTAACTATGTTCTATCTATATTTTTCTACAGAATAAGACCCAAATGGAAAGAATGAGAAACACATACCAAATATTAAAAAAACTCATATGTAATGTAAATGAAATATAATATTTCAACATATGATTTCTTATGTTTAATCATATGATGTATGATTATCAAAAAAACTCTAGTATCTTAACCTATACTTAGACTTATCTTTAAGAGATACCAATATATATCATTTGAAATATCTCTAGAGATCTCAATAATGTTTTCTCATCCTAATTTCTAATGGTTAACCAAGCCTTCATGATAATACCAACTATAACGACCCAATCTTAACATACATTGAAATTACATTTATTATTTTTAATGTTAGTACATGACACAAACAAACACCTAATGACCATATAATTTTAGTGTATTCCGAAATAGAGAACACATTCTCTTAACTTGGTGAATGATCTTAAACATCTCTCATAATGATTCTCCCCTTTAGTTTGCCTACCTAAAACCATTGATTATATCCTGGGGAAAATAAAACATAAAAAGGGTCAGCTGAGATACTCAATATGGGTAAAAAAGGTAAATATTAAATAAAAATTGAACATAAAAATGTAAAAAATTGAACATTACTTTTGAAAACCACCCCACATATAACATATATCAAAATATTGAGTTATGAAATAAATCATGGTAGTTTATAATGAATAAATCATAAAGAAATCATGATCCATGAGAAAACATCATTGGCACCTAACATGGAATTGTAGTAGAAAAATAAGCAAATAAAATCATTTCTATATGATCCAATGCTCATTTCAAAGACCATCATAGTTGGAAAATTCTTATACTAAATCAAGTTCAGTATTTATTCCATACCTATATTAATGAACCGTATTTACTTCCCTTCTAGTCATGTGAATCTCAAGATATATATATCTTTACCCAATACATGGTAGGGAGATATAGGTCCACCCATCTCATAATTAAATCATTCATTGTAGCATAACTCAAGGATTGAAATGGGTTTCTTAAATATCAAACCATCATAATCCACATAAAACAAATGGATTTCATAAATACCATTACATCATAAACACAATGAAATCATAGTGATAATTGGGATATAAACATAACTATATTTAAAGAATGTCATTCTAGATAGAAAGAAATTTCGATAAAACCATTGAAATTAATTCTTGAGAGAAATATCATTTCTTCATCAAAAGTGTTTTATTTTCTCATAATGCCATTCAATTTTAATAGAAAAAAATTTCATTGAAAATAAATATGAAATATTGTAAAGGAATATTCATGGAAATATGGAATTATAAAAATGAAAAAAAAATCCTTTTAGGTCGTATATGTTATAAAAGAACATTCATCTCAAACATTTGTTAGAAATTCAAAATGTACCTCGAATCGAAAACAATAAAAGATTGTTTTCATAATATTTCGTAAAATTTTACCAATGTGTAAAATATAATATAAACAATTTTATGAGAATAAAAATAATATTTATAATACATATGTATAAAACATGGATGTGGATGATAAATATAACACTGTAAATACTTATGTATAAAAAATATCGAATAAAAAATTGATTACGAAATTATCTATTACCAATTTATAATCAGTCCAATCGCATGACTCATAAAATAAAGAAAATTATATTGATATTATAACCTTCATAATAAAAACCATAAAAACATTCATGGGTAGCATAAACCCACTCCAAATAAATAGGTGATGTGTAAGGCATATGTCCCATAGAAAAAAAGTTGAAAAAAAATAACCCCTTACCTTAAGTATGATATCATTTGTATGTATCTGAACATCCTTTATAATGATTTAAATAATGTCACTGATTTTTTTTGGAATAATATTCCTTTTTATTGTATCATATATGATCATATTATAATCTATTTTTTAGTTACATTTCTTTGTTACTCTTTATTCAGGTATTAAAATCATTATGTTCTTATTCATGTTTTCTCGAATAAGTTTCATTTCTCCTTCTTAGGTCATAGTTATATAAATAAAAATTGAAATTAACATAATATATACCATATTTATTAATTATTTACATTTATATAATCATCATTAAGAGGTATCTTGTAGAATGAATCACATCGTGTCATGGAGACGATAGGTCATACGTACACACATGTGACGATATCGTTCTGATAATTTTGAAATAGTATTGAATTCTAGTGTATATATGATATTCTATAATATATATATATATTATAATTATCATAGATATTTATTTTTCCATCATTATATCCATCCAAGTAAGGTGGTGGTGAAAAAAATAGTACACCATGGTGTAGAGACGGTAAGCCGTACGTACGCACACATCGTGATTTAGTTTTCTATATGATGGAAAGAAGGTGGAATATGGTTGTTACATAATTATTATAACATATTAGTATATAATCGATACATTACATATTACATTATAATGTAAATAAATCATTAAGTATAAGTCTATGAGAAATAACTTGAAAAAATAGGAAGACGATATTACCTCTTATTCAACGTGCTCCCTCTAGATCTTCTCTTAAAGCAATAGAGTTAGTATTTTGAGAATATCATAAACCCTATAATATTACTAGAGAGTTTGATAAGGGAAATGGGTAGGTTATGACCATGATTTAAGGATTAGTGATATGTAAAGAGGTGAGGGAGGAGGTTTCCTTTTATAATTGAGGTGAAGGAGGAGGTGTTCTTTTATAATTGAGGTGAGGGGCACTTTTGGGATCTCCAATGTAACACCCTGACCCCAGTGACCCAGAGTCAGTGCATTATTGCATAACATTGGCATGATCACAAGAAAGATCAAATCTCGAAAGACCGATGGGTTTAGTATCCTTAGAAACACTAGATATATTCATAAAGTTTTACATTACATCATAAAAATGAAAACTACAACAATATAGTCTCCATATTCCATACTCATATCCCCGCATACTATCCCTTCAGGTCATTCATAAATTACTTCTTCACATCCTGGGAAAAATAAAACATAGAAAAGGGGTGATCTCAAATGCCCAGTAAGGATAAGAATATAGCGAAAACATTCATAAATAAGAATAAACATTTAAGGCAATGTATAACTTAAAACAAAAGCCTTTTAAACTTGAACATCAACATAGTATGGTAAAAATAAAATAAAATAATGTCATTTACTTATTCACATGGATATTCTACTAATAGAATAATCACATGAAATATTAATAACCACTTTCATAATGATGGGATGCATAATGCCAGACTATCATAACCACATAGCCAAGGCCTCATGCCAAGACTACAAATAATATTTTGTCAAGGCCTTGTGACAAGACAATAGTTTGTCTCATGAGACCTACCGATGCATCGAGGAGCTATAGCGGGCTCCACCCGTCACATATTAAGTCCAATGCATTCCCATATGAAAAGGTTTAAACATAACATAAACATTTGTATTAAAACTAGCATACGAAATGTCAATACTTTCACCATAAACTATGAATGGTATAAAAATAGCACATCCACAGTCAAACATATCACAAAACCTTCAATACATTATAGAAGTTTTGTATCATAATAAATCAACTTCAAATAAGCGTAAAATCCATCAAAGGATGTTGACATAGATGAAATCAAAACTCTTTTTAGAAAAATATCACTTTCTATTTTGAAATCATTTAAGAGTCGTATATTTATAAAATAAAACATTTTCTATGAAAAAAATATTATAAGCTTGTAAGGGAAGCTTCAAATATTTTATAACGGCTGAAAATAACCGCACCCGTCGTAGAAGTTAAAAAAAATTCTTACCTTAATTCTGTCGAAAAGGTTAAAAAGAACCTTGTTTGGGAAACGACGAAAAGATTCCTTTATAAAACTCTTATAAAAAGTCAAATAAGGGTATAAATGACTTTAACCCATATTCTTTTAAATAGTAAAAATGTTTTGAAATACACTTTTAAGAAACATGGATGTGGATGATAAAGAGATCCCAGTAGATTATTACGTATAAACAACCTCGAATAATGAAGAGATTGTGAAATAACGCCTACCTTGTACTTTTCCTTTGTTGGGGTAGGTTAACCTCCTATATAACGGTGAAATAATTGTTATTAAATTATAAAAGAATAATATACATTAATATGATATCATATATGATCTTTTAACATTGATTTGTTAATAATATCTTAGTATTATCGTTGTTTCGGGTGTTAACTTACTCGTTTTATTTTATATGTTTTGTTATGTAAGCCATGTTTGTAATGGATAGGTTGTATCTTAATCATATCTAGAATGATATCAAGTCCTTAGATACTATTATTAATCATCAAATGAGAATTATACTTGAATGGATACGATGGAGAATGAATCTCATCGTGTTCATGGAGACGGTAGTCCGTACGTACACACGAGCGACAATATCATTCTTTTGATATTAAAATTATATATAATTTGATGGTATATCATATATAAAGAATCATTATCATGTTACAATTTATTATTTACATGAATTACACATCATTATTATACCCATCCAAATAATAATTTTTTGAATAACAATTACACCACGACGTGGAGACGGTAAGTCGTACGTACGCACGTATGGTGACATGTTATTCAATAGATAGATAGAATACTGAATATGGTTTTTCCATATTTATAATAACATCACAGTATATATATTATACTGGATTTATTATTTTATAATGGTAACAACAAAGGAAGAGGAAGTGGAAGAAGAAAGGAACTTGAAAGAGGGTGGTGAAATCATTACCTCTTCTTTGGGTTCTTCCTTTTGATTTGATCAAAAGGGATCCTTAAGATGGATTTATAACTAAAGGAAGGCCTCTAGGATGAATTTATGGAAGTTGAGAGAGTATTTGGGCAGAGGTTGGCCGAAAAAAAAGGCTTTGAAGGTATGATTTAATGAGAAGGGAGAGTGCCCTTTTATAAGAGGGGTGAGGGGCACCTTTGGAAAAGCTAGAAATATTATTTTATAATAAATTCATATTTGGTTTCTAATGGCTAAAAAGTGTATTATTTTCAGGTTAAGGTGGTGATAGGTCGAAAAACGCTCAACCAATAGAATTTAGACATGTTTGGTTTACTATATTACCCTTATCTTTTAGTTTTAACTCTTAGTTAATTAGTTTGACACTTACCATGTCACATTGTATTTTTATATTATATAGTTAATAAACTTTCTATATACCACCAAGAAACCCCCCAAGTGGTCCATTAATGATACACCTATCATAATATAAGTCTCTTGGCCGAACCTTAGATTTTTAGGAAATTAATATCAATTAATCATATAATATTTCTTTTAAAAACTCTTTTATGTCAATTTTGACACTATTCAATAATTGATTTTTTTGAAAATCATAACAGAATGATTACTTCGAAAAAAGTCAATTAAATCAATAATAATATGTCATATTAACTTATAAAATTAGTTTAATTCATAAAAAGCCTCAAATTATATTTATTTGGTTATCTACAATATCAATCATTTTAATTTGTCACTATTATGGTAATTACTGAATCACCATTGTTTCATATATAAATTATATTATTTAATGTCTAAAAATTATAAATAAAATACCATTATGTAGGAACTCTTTTCATATTTCTAATGAATATTTATAGTCGAAAATAAAACATATATAACCCTATATAAAAATTGTTTTTCTAAAAGATATATGCTTGTGTCATTTTTGTATTCATTTTAACTTAATTAAAATAGTGTCCTTATCACTTACAAGTGGAACCATGGGGTCCCAAAATAGACCCAAAGAAGCCTATGGTCGAAGTTGTGTCAACCAATAAGGTTAGGACACGTTTTAGGGTAATTTTTAATTATTATAATATTATTTTTTAACCCTTATTTACCGGATTTACCCTTTAACCATGGTAAATAAAATATTTACCGAAGTAATTATTCAAAATGTATAAAAATAAAAGTTACCTATTTACACAATTTGAACATCCTGATTTCAAATATGGAATCCATTTTTCCAAATTCAAAACACAGAAGTGGCAGAATTAATTTAAAATTAATTCCCGTTGTCAAAACAAAAAGCGTGTTTTTAAGATATAATAACTGTCAAAAGATTGATACTTGTTTATGTTTGGTTTAATTGTGAAATTATGTCCAATGACCAACATTGTATTAAATGGTAAACATTTATTCTAAATATACTTTAAAACCACTCAAATTCATAATTTATCAATATAAATTATTTCGATTAAAAAAGATGTTTTTAATTAAAATTTAGTAATTTTCATTATTCATCAAAATATTAAAGTTATCCAAAAGGTACCAAAATTTCACCTTAGGATAAATTCGATATTCCGAGTCCAAAAATGAAGTCCATTTTGAAATATAAAATATATATAATTTCAAAAAGTAGGTTTTACTATTCATAATGGCTAGTTTGATTAGTAATGGTGTGTTAGAACTCGGTGTTGCGTACAACACATGCTATCACATTATTCAAAGAGAAGCGTACCGTAGAAGCTTGGGGTGTTACATTCTCCCCTCCTTCAAATAATTTTGTCCTCAAAATTTCTAGAATATTATCACATGAAAAGACTCGGGTGGTTCTTCATCATATGTTCCTCGGGATCCCACGTTGCCTCTTCCATATTATGGTTTCTCCACAAAACTTTTACCAGACGTGTCGTCCGGTTTCTCTGTACTTGTTCTCTCGTATCAAGAATCCTGAAGGGCTCTTTGCAATAAGACATATCGGTTTCCAGTACTAATTCTTCATAGGTGAGTACATGCGTTGGGTCAGGCATGCATTTCCTCAATAGAGATACGTGGAACACATCGTGAACTTTGGAGAAACTTGGCGGCATTGCCAATTGGTAAGCTACAACCCCAATTCGTTCTAGAATTTCGAAGTTCCGATATACCTGGGACTCAATTTACCTTTCTTACCAAAACGTATGACTCCCTTACATGGAGATACCTTCAGGAAAACATGATCACCGACTTGAAATTCCAAATCCTTCCTTCGATTATCGGCATAGCTCTTCTTCCTACTTTGAGCTGCTTTGATGTGATTTTGGATTACCTTCACCTTTTCCATCATTTCCTCCACCAGTTCGGGACATACAAGTTTTCTTTCACCAACGTCATCCCAAAAGGTTGGTGTGCGACATCTCTTTCCGTATAACGCTTCATATGGTGCCATCTAAATACTCGAATGGAACTATTTTTATAGAAAAATTCTACCAAATGTAAATATTGATCCCACATACCCTGAAAGTCAAGTGAGCAAGATCTCAACATGTCTTCTAAGGTTTGAATAGTCCGTTCTGATTGTCTGTCTGTCTGAGGGTGGTAGGCAATGCTCAAATGAAGTTCAGTATCTAGGGATTTCTGATGACTTTTCCAGAATTTTGAAGTAAAATCGGGATCACGATCAGAAACAATCGATAGGGGTACTCCATGAAGTCTCACAACTTTATTAATATATAGTCTTGCTAGACGTTCTAGTGGTAGATCTTCTCTTATAGCAAGAAAATGTGCTGACTTGGTATGACGATGAACAATAACCCATATTGCAACGTTCCTTCTAGGAGTCTTTGGTAGCCCCATGAAAAATTCCATCGTAATATTGTCCCATTTCCACTCCAGTATGGGAAGAGGTTGCATGACTCCCCCAGGGTGTTTCCTTCCATCTTTCACTTGTTGACAAACCATATATCTTGACACAAAATCATCAATATCCCTCTTCATATTGTCCCACCAAAAATGTTCCTTCAAATCTCTATACATTTTGGTGCTCCCAGGGTGTATAGAGAAATTGGAACTATGAGCATCATCTAGAAATTCCATTTTTAGATCAGGTATATCAAGAACACAATGTCTCTTCCCGAATTTCAAAATTCCATCTTCATACACAAAGTCTCTCAATCTCCCATCATTCACAGCTTTAATCTTCTTTTGAAATTCTTCATCATCGGTCTGAGAACTCTTAATCCTTTCTAGTAAAGATGGTTTGGCAACCATTTGAAATAGCATTGATGTTTCACCATCCCTGGTTATTCCCATGTCCATCTTCACTAGATCCATCAAAATTGGATCCCTTTAAATTCTCATCACGTTCAAAACTCCATGGTCTTTTCTGCTCAAATAATTTGCCACCTTGTTTTCTTTCCCCGGGTGGTAGTGTAACGTACAATCATAATCCTTGAGTAATTCAAGACATCTCTTTTGCCTCATGGTGAGTTCTTTTTGTGAGAAAATATACTTCAAACTCTTGTGATCAGTATAAATCTCACATTTTTCACCATAGAGGTAGTTCCTCTATATCTTCAAAGAAAATATCACAGCTGCTAACTCGAGATCATGAGTAGGATATTTTTGTTCATGAATTTTCAACTGTCGTGATGCATAGGCAATAACTCTATCATTCTCCATAAGGACACAACCAAGTCCTTTCTTCGATGCATCACTATAAATAATGAACCCATCATTCCCCGATGGTAGAGTCAATATAGGAGCATTGACTAATCTTCTCTTCAGTTCTTCGAAACATTCTTCACACTATTTTTTCCAAACAAATTTAACCCCTTTAAGTGTGAGCTTCGTTAATGGGTTAGCCAACCGGGAAAAATTCTGGACGAAACGTCGATAATAACCGGCTAAACCAATAAAACTACGTACCTCAGTTATACTCGTCGGTGCTGGCCATTCTTGGATTGCCTTGGTCTTAGAAGGATCAATAGAGATTCCATCTTTAGAGACAATATGGCCAAGAAAAAAAATCTCCTGAAGCCATAATTCACACTTGCTAAACTTCCCATATAATTCATGTCTTCTCAGAGTCGTTAGGATAATGCGCAAGTGATTTTCATGATCCTCATAGCTTTTGGAGTATACCAAGATATCATCAATAAATACCACCAAAAATTCATTGAGATACTCCTTGAAAACTATATTCATCAGATCCATGAATACAGAGGGTGCATTAGTCAATCCAAAAGGCATTACTGTAAACTCGTAATGCCCGTACCTAGTTCGAAATGTTGTCTTCGGAATGACTTCCTTCTTCACAAACAACTGATGGTATCCAGATCAAAGGTCAATCTTTGAAAAGTATTGATCTCCATGCAGTTGGTCAAATAAATCATCAATGTGAGGTAGGGGATACTTGTTCTTTACTGTTATAGCATTGATCTCCCTCTAGTCGATACATAACCTCATAGATCCATCTTTCTTTTTAACAAAAAGAACAGGGGATCCCAATTGAGAAACACTAGGGCGAATAAATCCCTTATTACTCAATTCCTCTAGTTGTTTCTTTAGTTAAACTAATTCTACAGTGTCCATTTTATAAGGGGTCTTTGATATAGGCCTTGATCCAGGAATTAAATCAATGGAAAACTCAACTTCTCATTCTAGGGGATGTCCAGGTAAATCATCCGGAAATACATCTACTTATTCTTTCACAACAGGTACATCCTCTATTTGAACATTCCTTTCCTCACCCATAGTCATTTCTTTCTCTTCCTCCCCAATAATTTAATTTTGTTGAGCTACTGGGGGTGGATCTAGAAAAGAATTAGGTGGTGACGATTCTTCTCTAAAGATAAGGTGTTCCTTATCATCATCATCAATAATCGTAACCTCTTTATTCTTACAATAAATCTTCGCATCATAGTCCGAAATCTAGTCCATACCGAGGATTATATCAAACTCAATCATAGGTATGACGATGAGATTAGCAGATAAAGAACATTTATGTGCTCTAATGGGGACTGATTCACAAAACATTGTTACAATGATACTTCCCATAAGAGTTTTAACTGACAACTCCCTTGTTAAATCGAATTGGAAATATCTAATTTTCATAGAAAATTGGGAAGATATGAAACAATGCGATAATTTAGAATCAAATAATGCATTTTCTAAACTTGAGGAAACCATTTAAATACCTGCCACCACATCTTTCGGAGCTTCTACCTCAGCAGTAGTGATAGCATAAGCTTGGACTTGATCCCTTGGCCTTTTCTGAGGTAAGTTCTCCGGACGCTTAGGACATTCATTTTCATAATTCCCCATCTCCCTGCAATTCTAGCACTAAACATTGGTAGATTCCTTCTTCCCCTTACAATCACGAGCTTCGTGGCCTTTTTCACCACACTTGTAACAGACTCCCATTCCCTTCAAGAAAGTATCGGGGTGTTTCTTACCACATTTACCATAGGATGGATATTCAACATTTCCCTTCTTCCCCTTATTTCCATTCCCATATTGATCAGTGGGTCTCTTCTTCTCTTTCTTTTCTTTAAAGTCATAAGACTTAGAGAATTCCTTTTCGCTCTTGATAGCACATGAGACAATGTCTTCGTACGACGAGAAGGATTATGAGATTAATGCTCAACGGAGAAATGGTTTTAACCCATCAAATAAATGATCAATCTTACTTCTTGGGTTACATATATAATCTCTAGAATACCTTTCTAACCTTGTAAAGTTAGCCTCATACTTTATGACATTCTCATCCTCCTTTTGTCTCAGACTCAGAAATTTCCTTTCCATATCTGCTCGATGGTCGCGAGGAAATTATTTTTCTAAAAACAGATCTTTGAACTCCCTCCATTCCATATTTGATACTTCATCATCTTCCATTGTATTTTGAATCAATGACCACCATTGATCAACATCTCCAGTGAGTCGGTAAACTTCCTTGATAACTTTTTCCCTTTTACTACTCCCCAAAGGCTGAAATATTTTCTCTAGGGAATTTATCCATTACTCAGCTACTAAGGGATTTGTACTCCCATTGAACGTTGGTGGTTATTTCCTCATGAATAGATCTGACATTGATCCTCCACGCTGTGGATCAGGGTGCTCCATACGGGTAAGGTTATTATTCATAACCTGAGTGAGTTTTCCCAGTATGGTGATTAGCTGATCGTCACTAGTTGCATCACCAGCTCCACTATAATTATCTTGAGCAGGAGGGGAATCCCTACATGGAGTGCGTGCATTGATATGTTTTCCATTTCTTCCACTAGGCACCATTTCTAAACAATGGCATAAACTAGATCAGTTTATGAATCAAAATACATAATTCCATGCTTATAAAACACTTAACATAAATTGAACTATTTATGGATATAATCCATAATCATAAATATGTTTTCTTTGAGGAAGTATATACTCATAAACCCTTCATAATGATTTGTAATGAAAATGAGAGTTATCCTAAGCATATCCCCCGAGAGTGTCGTAACCAAGAGTGCAGCAAGGCTCGTTGTCGTGCACCAGTTCTCGTTCGAGTCTAGCTCAAAGCGGTGTTTTCAGGTTTTACCCCTAGGTACATCCCTGCCAAAGCCGCCTCTACCTGCTCGTATCCAGACAGGGATGTATTGCTAGGAAAACTCACAAAATCTCTAAAATACCAAAATTCTAGGAAGTTCTTCTATACTAATCCTCAAATTTCATCTTAGGTCTACGTGCTCTAATCAGAGTTTATCTAAATCTAGATTCCAAGGTTTGTACTAAACTTCCTCTGATACCAACTCTAATGCCCCGACCCCAGTGACCCAGAGTCGGTGCATTATTACATAACATTGGCATGATCACAAGAAAGATCAATTCTCAAAATACCGATTGGTTTAGTATCCTTGGAAACACTAGATATATTTATAAAGTTTTACATTACATCATAAAAATGAAAACTACAACAATATAGTCTCCATATTCCACACTCATATCCCCACATACTATCCCTACTGGTCATTCATAAATTACTTCTTCACATCCTGGGAAAAATAAAACATAGAAAAGGGGTGAGCTCAAATGCCCAGTAAGAATAACAATATAGCGGAAACTTTCATAAATAAGAATAAACATTAAAGGAAATGTATAACTTAAAACAAAAGCCTTTTAAAGTTGAACTTCAACATAGTATGGAAAAAATAAAATGAAATAATTCCATTTACTTATTCACATTGATATTCTACTAATCGAATAATCACATGCAATATTAATTACCACTTTCATAATTATGGGATGCATAATGCCAGACTATCATAACCACATATCCAAGGCCTCGTGCCAAGACTACAAATAAGATTTTGTCAAGGCCTTGTGCCAAGACACTAGTTTATCTCATGATACCTACCGATGCATCGAGGAGCTATAGCGGTCTCCACCCGTCACATATTAAGTCCAATGCATTCCCATAAGAAAAGGTTTAAACATAACATAAACATTCGTATTAAAACTAGCATATGAAATGTCAATACTTTCACCATAAACTTTTAATGGTATAAAAATATCACATCCATAGTCAAACATATTAAAAAACCTTCAATACAATATAGAAGTTTTGTATCATAATAAATAAACTTCAAATAAGCGTAAAATCCATCAAAGGATGTTGACATAGATGAAATAAAAACTCTTTTTAGAGAAATATCTCTTTCTATTTTGAAATCATTTAAGAGTCATATATTTATAAAATAAAACATTTTCTTTGAAAATATTCTTATAATCTTGTAAGGGAAGCTTCGACAATTTTATAATGGCAGAAAATAACCGCACCCGCCGTATAAGTTAAAAAAACATTCTTACCTTAATTCTGTCGAAAAGGTTAAAAAGCACCTTGTTTGGAAAACGACGGAAAGATTCCTTTATAAAAATCTTATAAAAAGTCAAACAAGGGTATAAATGACATTAACCCATATTATTTTAAATAGTAATAATGTTTTGAAATACATTTTTAAGAGACATGGATGTGGATGATAAAGAGATCACAGTAGATTATTACGTATAAACAACCTCGGATAATGAAGAGATTGTGAAATAACCCTTACCTTGTAATTTTCCTTGGTTGGGGTAGGTTAACCTCCTGTATAATGGTGAAATAATTGTTATTAAATTATACAAGAATAATATACATTAATATGATATCATATATGATCTTTTAACATTGATCTGTTAATAATATCTTAGTATTATCGTTGTTTCGGGTGTTAACTTACTCATTTTCTTTTATATGTTTTGTTACATAAGCCATGTTTGTAATGAATAGGTTGTATCTTAATCATATCCAGAATGATATCAAGTCCTTAGATACCATTATTAATCATCAAATGAGAATTATACTTGAATGGATACGATGGAGAATGAATCTCATCGCGTTCGGGGAGACGGTAGTCCGTACGTACGCACGAGCAACAGTATCATTCTTTTGATATTAAAATAATATATAATTGGATGGTATATCATATATAAAGAATCATTATCATGTTAAATTTATTATTTACATGAATTACACATCATTATTATACCCATCGAAATAATAATTTATTGAATAACAATTACACCACGACGTGGAGACGGTAAGTCGTACGTACGCACGTATGGTGACATGTTATTCAAAGGATGGATAGAATACTGAATATGGTTGTACCATATTTATAATAACATCAGAGTATATATATGATACTGTAGTTATTATTTTAGAATGGTAACAACAATGGAAGAGGAAGTGGAAGAAGAAAGGAACTTGAAAAGGGTGGTGAAATCATTTCCTCTTCTTTGGGTTCTTCCTTTTGATTTGATCCAAAGAGATCCTTAAGTTGGTATTATGACTAAAGGAAGGCCTCTAGGATGAATTGAGGGAAGATGAGAGAGTATTTGGTCAGAGGTTGGCTGAACCAAAAGGCTTTGAAGGTGTGATTTAATGAGAAGGGAGAGTGCCCTCTTATAAGAGGGGTGAGGGGAACCTTTGGAAAAGCTAGAAATATTATTTTATAATAAATTAATATTCGGTTTCTAATGGCTCAAAATTAGATTATTTAAAGGTTAAGGTGGGGATAGGTTGAAAACCACTCAACCAATATAATTTAGACAGTTTTGAGTTACTATATTAACCTTATCTTTTAGTTTTAACTCTTAGTTAATTAGTTTGACACTTACCATTTCACTTTGTATTTATATATTATATAGTTAATAAACTTACTATATACCTCCAAGAGACCACCAAGTGGTCCATTAATGATACACCTATCATGATATAAGTCTCTTTGCTGAACCATAGATTTTTAGGAATTTAATATCAATTAATAATATAATATTGTTTTTAAAAACTCTTTTATGTCAATTTTGACACTATTAAATAATTTATTTTTGTGAAAATAATAACAGAATGATTACTTCGAAAAAATTAAATTAAATATATACTAATATGTCATATTAACTTATAAAATTAGTGTAATTCATAAAAAGTCTAATATTATATTTATTTGGGTATCTAAATTATCAATCATTTTAATTTGTCACTATTATGGTAATTACTGCATCACCATTGTGTCATATATAAATTACATTATTTAATGTCTAAAAAATATAAAAAAAATACCATTATGTAGGAAATATTTTTAGATTTCTAATGAATATTTATTGTCGAAAATCAAACATATATAACCCTATGTAAAAATTGTTTTTCTAAAAGATATATGCATGTGTCATTTTTGTATTCATTTTAACTTAATTAAAATAAAGTGTCCCTATCACTTACAAGTGGCACCATGGGGTCCCAAAATCGACCCAAAGATGCCTATGGTCGAAATTGTATCAACCAATAAGGTTAGTACATGTTTTAGAGTAATTTTTTATTATTATAATATTATTTTGTAACCCTTATTTACCGGATTTACCCTTTAACCATGGTAAATAAAATATTTACCGAAGTAATTATTCAAAATGTCTAAAAATAAAAGTTACATATTTACACAATTTGAACATCCTGATTCCAAATATGGAATCCATTTTTCCAAATTCAAAACACAGAAGTGGCAGAAATTAATTTAAAATTTATTCCCGCTGTCAAAACAAAAAGCGTGTTTTTAAGATATAATAACTGTCAAAAGATTGATACTTGTTTATGTTCAGTTTAATTTTGAAATTATGTCCAATGACCAACATTGTATTAAATGGTAAAAATATATTCTAAATATACATTAAGACCACTCAAATTCATAATTTATCAATATAAATTATTTCGATTAAAAAAGTTGTTTTTAATTTAAATTTAGTAATTTTCACTATTCGTCAAAATATTAAAGTTATCCAAAAAGTACCAAAATTTCACCTTCGGCTAAATTCGATATTCTGAATCTAAAAATGAAGTCCATTTTGAAATAAAAAATATATATAATTTCAAAAATGATGTATTACTATTCATAACGGCTAGTTTGATTAGTTATGGTGTGTTAGAACTCGGTGTTGCGTACAACACACGCTATCACATTATTCAAAGAGAAGCGTACCGTAGAATCTTGGGGTGTTACATCCAAAAATATTAATTTATAATAAAATAAAACCCCATCCGAAGACATCTAGAATGACCTAATATTGATGAAGATATGAGATCATGTTGTAATATCATCAACCAATAATTTTTAGATGTGTTTAGATTTCATTTTAAACCTTATCATTTCATTTTACCAATAACTATTCTCTTTCAATTTTATCTAGGGTAATAAACTGTTCAATATTAAAATAGTTTAACATTTATTTATATGATTTCAATTATACCAGAAATGAAAAATATATAACATTTTAAGGTAATCCATAATTAATTTATATTTTCAATAATATTTTATTATTTTTAAATAATTTAATAAATTATTATTTAGGAAAAATATCAATAGTTTCACTTTTGACACAATTCATTTAATATATTTTGAATAATATCAAGATAAGATATTAACCTTGAACCATATATTTTATTATATAGATAATGGGTCAAAATCATCTAGAAAATTTCTTGGATATAATTATTATCTAAAATAATATTTATTTTAGTATTTTTAATAACATTAATTTCAAATTTCAATTAAAACATTAATTACTACATCAGTTATGGTTAATTATTTAATATACTTATATATTGAGTAAAAAATAAAAATAAAATACTATGATGAAGTTAAATCTACCAAACTACATAATAATACTTGTATTGTAATAAATATTCTAGAAAACCCATAATTAAAATTGTTTATACTTATTAAGTCATTAATGTGACAAGTTTAACATAATATTAATTTAAATAACATATGTATCATAATCACTTCTATAAGGCTATAAATGTTCAATAACTAGACATTTTGATGATTATTGAGGATATATTTTCTACCAATAAGATTTGGTCATGTTTTTGTATGTTTTAATGGTCATTATAATTTTAATAAAAATAGTTTATTGCTTTTTCATCAATTAAATAATTTCTCCACCAGCAATATAAAAACATATAATGTAATTATTTAATCACTAAAAATTCTAAATAAATTACCATAGATTATTAAATTTCATTATATTTATTGTAACATCCAAGGTAAATAAATAATATAAAATTTTCTTTTTTATTAATGTTTGTGAATTAAATTTTAATTTTACTTTAAATGGGATGCTATGTTTGATGGAGTACTCGATACGCAACAACGGTTATCTTTGAAATCTTATATTGCACACAACATTGGGTCATACTGAAAAATAATAATATAATTTTATTTTAAATTTTTGTGAACTTCTAGCCATTTTATTGGAAATAATTAATATAACTAACTAAAATATGATTAAACATGTTTGTTAAATGTTTTTTACATTTATACAATAAAAGTTAGAGGCTTAAAATGTGAATGAATCCAATTTTAAGCATAAATACTCTAATATTCTTTAAAAAATAGATTTACTGCCTTTTGATGGCGAACCCTCTTTAAATCTAGTTTGGTAACTTTTATATGTTCTATTTGATAGAATAAAATTCTTCTTTAGAATCAGCACATCAAAATTTAATTTGGGTAAATTTTCGGTATTTTTCTTATAAAATTTATTCTTTTATGAATAGTGAACAATATTGTATTTTAATTCAAAAATTACTTTTAATATAATTTTTTATATTGTTAGATTATCTTTTTAATTTTTTAATAAGTTTAATTAGATTATATTTTTTCCATTTAATCCATTTTTGGTCATTGGAAATAAATTCACTTTGAAATTGGATATAAACAATTGTCAATATTTTGATAGTTATTATTTCATAAAAACACGGTTTTTGTTTTTACAACAGAAATTAATTTTAAATTAATTAATGAGACTTATATGTTTTGAATTTTATAAAATATAAATAATTTTTTAATTCAGAATATCAAATATATCTTTGGATGAATTTTTGGTATCTTTCTAAAAACCATAAATTTTTTAGGAATAGTGAAAACACTAAGTCATAGTTAAAAAACTAACATTTTCATTTAAATGAAATTTTATTGCATCTGTGAATTTAATTTCGATAAAATGACATACATTGTTGTTATCAGTAAGTAAAATGGGTTTCAATAAGATGAAAATAATTTTTGGGGAATAGTAACATTTCATTTTTATTTACCGTGGTTAAAGGTAAATAGGGTAATTCAATGTAAAAATAATATTATAATAATATATTATTATATTAACACTTGTCCAAACTGTATTGGATGAGTCATGTCCGACCAATACAATCCTTGTGTAAATTTTAGGACCCCATGTAGCCACTTAAGAGTGATAATGATACTTTATATTAATTAGTTTAAAATAAAGACAAAAATGACATAAACATATATCATTTAGTAAATAATTTTTAACATTGGGTTTTATAAGTTATCTCATCGACTATAAATATTAATTTTAAATATAAACTGATTTCCTACATCATGGTATTTGTTTTATAATTTTTATACATAAAATAAATTAAATTATTTTTTACACAATAATGATGTTGTGATTACCGTATTAATGAATGATTTAAATAAATAAGATTATAAAAATTAAATAAAAATCTAAAACCTATCCAATTCATATTATATGTTTTTGTTTAGAACAATATTCATCTTATCTTCTACTTTAATATATTTTGGACCTTTAAAAAACTAAAAATTATTATATAATAAAATAATATTTTCAAACTTTCCTAACGAGCCCGTCCTCCCCCTTATAAAAATCCCTAACCTCTAACCCATTACTCATACCTCTCAAACCCATTGGCTGATCCAAACTCTTCCAAATTAAGCTCCATAAATCCTTATATTCCTCATAGAAGCCATAACATAGTCATAAGGCTATTCAAAAAATCTTTTTGGTTCACACCAAAGCGAGTTACTCGATTTAAAGGTAACGTATTCTCTTAAGTTATTTTCTTTTATTTTACTTATCCAACCACTAAATTCTTTTTATTACATTATTTTATAAAAAACATAGTATCCTAAATATACAAGGATGTTGTTATGATAATTATTCTAACTACACCTACACACACCTCCGTCTAACGGGTAAAGAATATAGTGTTTATGTGGACGACAAACTACTGCCTCACCAAACTATGATTGTTCAATCGTCTCCTACCACCTCTCATGGTGGCCATTATGATGGAATTATATTTATATATGATATATATATTTTTATGTTTTCTATATTCTTATATAATTTATATTTACAAGCATACATTTATGCTTTCTAATATTTTTAAACATGATAATTTCATTTGAGGAGGTGCGGACTACTGCCCCCACAAGGTGATATGATTCATTCATGACATACATGGAACGTATAAAGGATGGGGTTAATGAAATTTTGTAAGATATATATCATATGATTTTATTCTGGAATTATAATATACCTATTTATAATTATGTCTTCATTCCATTAAATATAAAATAGAAATGAAAGTATCATTCATTCGTACATACGGCTTACCATCTCCATGAACGGTGCATTTCATTTCTTATCTCCAAATGTCATGTACTAATTATATATATATATATACTGGATATATATATATATGATATATATGATATATAAATCATGAATATGATTCTGGAGATAATATAATTATTACCACATTGACAATTTGTAATTATAGCAAGTTCATTTTTGACTCAAGTACCAAATATCGACAAAATGACAATTATTAACTTAAATGGTTGAATAATATTTATAACATGGTAATAAGTGATATAACATGAATAATAAAGTTAAAAATGGTTGTTAATCATGTATAAATTAAATTTAGTTTATTATTCAAGATATTATAGAACGAATGGGTCTAGTTGGACAAAAGGTAAGGGGATTTCATATCACATTTTATTCCTTTGAGATTCATTCTATATTTTCAACTAATTTATTTTATGTGGTTTATGTACATACCATAATTGTATTCATTGTGTAAAATAATTTAGTTTATGGGTATTTAAATCTTCATTGTATGATCCTTATTTCATGGGGTGTATGTTTCGTAAGTTACCAAAACGGTAAAGGAACCTTTCACCCTCCTCTTTTTAAATAACATATTTTTGTTATGTCATTTAATTTACATATTCTTATGTTGGGATAAGTTCTACTACATCTTTATTTCATAAATTTATTTTCCCACTGATGAGATACCATTTTCTCCCTCATCAACACATTTTTTGAATTTTAATGTGACCTCGTTAGGATTTCAAATTTCTATAAGGGAACATCTTTACCCAATTTCAATTCTTTGGGTTAAACATCAACTTCATGATTATGTAATGATATGAATATGTGAGAATGAACTCGGATTGTATTAAACTTAATTTCCACTTATATTGGGTGTATTCTTATTTGTCACATGTAATTATATCATTGAATTGTCCTTAATCTAAAGATTCAATCTTTCCAAGGGACTTTATCTGAATTTACATTCCATTTAGAGTTATTCATTTATATACACCAATTCACATTTATATGGTGTATATAATTCCCTCTCACATATTATATCATTAATATCCTTATTCTCATGATATTATAAGTTTTGATTAATGTTATTCCTCAAATATTTGTATTCAAACGTCTCTAATTTGGTTGGGAACTCTTTAACTAAAACAATGTTTTAAATGTTTTAAATATTTGTTATTATAAATAATTATTGTTATGTACATGTATTCAAATTGGTTTTAAGGATTTATTTTTATGTACATTAATGTTTTAAAATGTCAATTCCTTTAAAAATTTCAAAGTGGTATGCGAAACATTGATTCAAAAATCACTATTTTAAGTGTTTTAAATGTTTTTGGAAATGGTTTGATAAAGCACGGATTATGTCAATGTCATGAAATGACATATTGTGATTTTAATGTGGAAATGTTAGGTTTCATTTATGCTTGTTTCATGTGTTATTAATATGTTATGGTTATTTGGCATTTTTACGTATATGGGTGGTTCCATGATAACCCTTGGGTGGGTGATCCCGAGATAGCTCTCCAATGCATTGGGTAAGGTGACAGAGGTAAAGATTAATGTTTCTACTAAAAAATTTAGGGAATATACTGGGATGAGCATTCCGACATAACTCTCTATGTAGTTATGATAACTACAACGTAAATTATGATATGGATTCCACAAGTTACCTTAATAATTTATGATTTCTATGTGTTATTCATAAATCTTATGATTTCATGAGGTATGTTATGATTAAAAAGTATGGTTTCATTGATTTGTATTTATTGATGGGTTAATGTTTTCTTTCCATATTTTATAACCCTTACTGACTTTTTATGCCCTCCCCATGTTTTGAAATGTTTTTCACAGGACTTAAAGATTAATAGGGCCAAGGATGGGATCAAGGAAATGTCATGATGTCTAAGAAATGGAACTAGACATGTTATTTTTTCAGAGTTTTTATTTTATGAAAAAAATGGATATAGAGTAGAAGTGTGTACTTTTAAATTTTTTAAATTTAATGTAATTGATATGAATTAATTATATGTAAATATAAACCTAAAAGATCCTCAATGTGAATTCTTGACATAACTCAATATTATGTAATGTTTAAGGTCAGGTCCTTATAGTTGGTATAAGAGGTCGATTTAGAAAACTTTGGAGGTCAGGGTTGTTATTTAAGCATTTGTGACATAACCATAGTGGTTAGAATATTGGAAAGAGTCTTAATTGTTTTAGATTAGTCCAATGAGTTTAAGATAACATGAATGAGTTTGTTTTAGTGTTTACCCTCCTCAAAAGATAGTATGTGATGATTTTACTGATATAATCAAACTAAACTTTTTTGTTTTAGTCAATGGATGGATCATGTAGGCATAAAAGTAACAATGGGTGTGAAGAAAACTGTAACAATTTTCTAAATAAGAAATTGAATGAAATGGTATCTGTATATTTGAAATCTTGTGGTTATTCTCAACCAACTATCTGGAGTCATGATCGACCACCTGAACCTTGGAGATTTTTATAATGCCTCATATATACAAGAAAAAAATCCCTATAGATGTTCAGGTAATAATCCTAAAGGTATGTATATTCAAAAACCTATGTTCCAAGGATGTGGAAAGAAACACATAGGGAAATTCTTTAAAGGGACAGGAAGATGCTATAGATGTGGTAATGAAGGTCAAAAATAAATAACCTTCCATGGAAAACGGAAACGTCTAGTGACTCCAGGAAAGTGAATGAATTTCTTTCCAAATGATCATTTTAATGTTTTAAATGAGGTTCTCAAGGTCATTAAAAAAATATATTTCCTATGAAGAAGGTTCGGGAATGGGATCAGAAGGATCGTAAAAATATATTTTTACCAATTCCTAATACCATTCCAATTCAAGATGAGGATACTAGTAATGACCAATGAGGGGAATGAATTATTATGGAATATGTTGGAAAAAAATGGATAATGGATTATGAAGAATTTTGAATGAGTAAAATGTCTACATATAAGGGATTCAAGTGTTAAGGTACATTTTACGATGATGAAATTCTTAAATGTATTGAGGATTAATTGATGATGGGATTACGTTAGATGAATTTTTATATTATGTGTATCCATGATGCTTGATATGTGAAAATGTTATTCAAGAAATTATTGTCTTTTCTTGTGTGGATATAATGGATAAGATTAGTGGTTTGTATGATCTTTTGTTTTTGAGGATATTACAGGTTATTAATTTATAGGATTAAAATGCGAGGTAGGAGATAAAATTAAGGTTAAATATTTTATGGATATTTTTAAGGGATTTATCTAATTTTTGGTAATGTTAAAAAATTATACAGTTTTTTAAAAATGACAACACATAAACCTTGTGATAACCCATCATGTCGGACAGAGATGCGAGAATCTAACCCACAACCAAAGTAAAATTTGGATTTATCACCTACCACTGGACTACGTGAAGTCCCTGGTTTGTATGACTAATTATTTTTAGTTAAATGATTTTATTGATCAAGAATAAGTTGATTTGGGATATTATGTTCTATCAAAAATATATCCTCAGTATATGAAAATGATTTTGTGATTATGTGATAAAGGTTATTTTGGAAGATGTTTGATCTTTTGGGAACACTATATGCTTAAGAGAAATAGAATACTATGAGAATTCATTTGTGGAAAAATGGTTGAAATATTGTTTTGGAATAATATATGTTATTATTGTGGACATAATGTGATTTGGGTTATTTATGAAAATGAATAACATATCATAGAGAATATGTTATTAGGTAAATAACACTTCAGTATGAGATTTTAAGAGTAGTAACGGTTTTTGGAGATAAATGTTAGGATTTAGTATAGAAGACTATGTGATTAAATCCTTCTGAGTTTTGGGTTTGAGTATTATTTTTGATTATTTTAAATAATTTTAAGGAAAATTGTATATTGATTGATATTTCTCAATCTTTGGGTTCTTTTTTTTTTGAATTTTGGTGATTAAGAGTACTATTTCTTTTTATAAAAGATTTTCCTTTGGGGGATTGTCTAATCTTGTATTAACAAATTTTGTTTTTGGTTGATGTCTAAAGATAGGTTAAATATATAGTTTTTCTTTTTTTTAGATAATGTGATACTCATGAAGTTGATTCTAGAACTTCAGGTGTGACCAAGTCATCTTGAATACATACAGTTTGGATAAAAGATGAGTTTGTGGAAGAATTTTATTAAAGGATGACACCCTACATGAAAAGTAAGTATATTTCCTTACCATCTTAGTATAGTTATTAATAAAAAAATTCAACTCTACGAAAAGTATATTAATGAAAAAATGTTATAAGCTCCCTTTTATCATCAGACTCTTACCCAACCAAAAACTAATGGTATTGTGGTGGTTAACTTTCCATGAAAAATTTCTCTATCACCCTCTATTAATCATTGAGTGTTATTTTCTCTTCTATATCCATGTTTTCATGGAATCCTAGAATATTTTGTCTCAGGTAACATTTTTACATCACTTAATTTATTTTTAATGTGATATTTTTGTTGACTCTTTTTCTGATGTGGGACTTATAAAGAAGTTTCCAAGCACCATTTTAAAAAAATTTAGGACGGAATTCCCAAAATGGGGGGAGGATGTAACATCCTAGGTAAATAAAGAATATAACATTTTCATATTTATTAAATTTTGTGAATTAAATATTAATTTTACAATAAATGGGATACTATGTTCGATTGTGTACCTGATACACAACAAGAGGTTTCATTCAAATTTTATATTGCACAGAACGTTGGGTCATACTGAAAAATAATAATTTAATATTATTTTAAATGGTAGTTAATTCCTAGCCATTTTATTAGAAGGAATGAATAGAACTAACTACAATATGATTATACATGTTTTTATAATTTTTTTAGATTTATCCAATACAATTTAGACGCTTAAAATGTGAATGAATCCAATTTGAAGCATAAATACTCTTATATTCTTTAAAAGGTCGATTTGCAGCATTTTGATGACGAACCCTCTTTGAATCTAGTCTGATCACTTTAATATGTTCTATTTGACAATATAATGTTTTTATTTAGAATCAGAACATCAAAATTTACTTTGGGTAAATATTTGATATTTTTCTGATAAAATTCTTTTTTAAAGTAATGTTGAGAAATATTGTATTTTAATTCAAAAATTCCATTTAATATAATTTATTTATATTGTAATATTATATTTTTTAATTGGTTTCAAAGTTTAATTAGATTATATTTTTACCATTTAATCCAATTTTGGTCGTTTGAAGTAATTTCTTCTTGAAATTAGATATAAACAAGTGTCAATCTTTTGAAAGTTATTATTTCTTAAAAACACGCTTTTTGTTTTCACAATGGGAATTAATTTTAAAATAATTAATGAAAATTTTAAGTTTTTGAATTTCTTAAAATAGACATAATTTTCTAATTTGGAATAAAAAATATTTATTAGGCATATTTTTTAGTATTTTTTCTGAAAACCATTAATTTTTGATAAATAGTGAAAACACTGAGTGGTATTTAAAAAAGCGACCTTTTCATTTAAATGAAATTTAAACACTTATATGAATTGAATTTAAAAAATCTGACATAAATTTTTGATATCCATTTGTAAAATTTGGTTCAATAAGATGAAAATAATTTTTAAAGAATAGTTACTTTTGACTTTTATTTACCGCGGTTAAAGGTAAATAGGGTAATTCAATGTAAAAATAATATTATAATAATATAAAATTATATTAACACTTGTCCTAACCATATTGGATGAGTCATGGCTAACTAATAAAATCCTTGGGTTGATTTTGGGACCCCATGGATCCACTTAATAGTGATAATGATACATTATATTAATTAATTTAAAGTAAAGAAAAAAATGAAATAAACATATATCTTTTAGTAAATAAATTTTTACATGGGGTTATATAAGCTATCTCTTCGACTATAAATATTCTTTTGAAATATAAATAGATTTCCCACATCATGGTAGTTTTTTTTATAATTTTTAGACATGATATAAAAAAAATTATTTACGACACAATAATCATACATTCTTTACCGCATTAATGAATTATTTAAATAAATAAGATAATATATTTTAAATCAATATCTAAAACATTTCCAATTATTATTTCATGATGTTATTTCAAACAAGAGTAATCTTATCTTATACTTTAATATGTTTTGGACCTTTAGAAATAGAAAATTGTCATATACTAAAATAATATTTTCAAACATTCCTAAAGAGCCCCTCCCCCTTATAAAACTTCTTCACCTCTAACCCATTAATCACACCTCTCAAGACCCTTGGCTCATCCATCCTATACCCAATTAATCTCCCTAAATCCCAATCCTCCTTATAAAAGCCTTATATTTAGAAAAATGCATTTCAAGGAAGCCTTTTGGTTCAAACCAAAAGGAGTTACCTGAATTGAAGGTAACGCCTTCTCTCAAGTTCTTTTCTTTTATTTTACATCTCCAACCCCCTAAATTCTATTTATTAATTTATTTTATAACAACACCAGTATTGTAAATTTACTATGATGTTTTTATGAGTATTATATTAATAAAACCTACACACACCTCTGTCTAATGGGTAAAGAACATATTGTTCATGTGGACAGCGAACTACTGCCTCACGAAAAGATGATTGCTCAATCTTCTCCTACCACCTCTCAAGGTGATATGATACGTTCATGACATACATGGAACATATAAAGGATAACGTTAATGAAATTATGTAACATATTTATCATATGATGTTATATTGTAATTATAGTATACCTATGTATCATTCAGTTTTCATTACATTAAATATGAAATAGAAATGAAAGTAGAGTTATGTGTATGTATAGCTTAACGTCTCCATGAATGGTTCCTTTCATTTATTATCTCCAAATTCAATGTACTAATTATATATATATATACTGGATATATAAGATATATATGATATTTTAATCATGAATATTATTCTGGAGATAATATACTTTTGACCACATGGACAATTTGTAATTATTACATGTTTATTTTTGACTCAAGTACCAAATATCGACAAAACGGCCATTATTAACATAAATGATTTCATAATCATTATAACATGGTAATAAGTGATATAAAAAAAATAATAAACATGAAAAAGGTTCTTAATCAAGTATAAATTAACTATATTTTATTTTTTAGGATATTAAAGAACAAACGGGACAAGTCAGACACGAGGTAAGGGGTTTTTATCTCACTTTTTATTCGTGTGAGATTCATGATATATTTGCCACCATTTTCTTTTTTGTGGTGTATGTACTACCCAAGATTGTACTAATTGTTTAATATACATTAGTTTATGGGTATTTAAATCTTCATTGTATGATCTTTCTTTTATGGGGTGTATGTTTCGTACGTTACCAAATCAGTAAAGGAACATTGCACCCTCCTATTTTTAAAAGACTTCTTTTTTATGACTTTTAATTTAAATATTATTTTTTTGGGATATGTTCATCTATATATTTATTGTTGTAAATTTTATTTCCATGTGATGAGATACCTTTTTCTCTCTAATCAACTCTTTATCTTAATTTTAAAGTGACGTCGTTAGGCTATCGAATTTCTATAAGGGATCATCTTTACCCAATTACAATTATTTGGGTTAAACTTCTACTTATTGATAATATAGTTATATGAATACGTTTTAATGACCTATTATTGATTTACACTTAATTTCCTCTTATATTGTGTGTGTTCTTATTTTTCACACATAATTATGTCATTTATTTTTCCTTAATCTAAGGATATGATCTTCGCAAGGGACATTATCTCAATTTACATTCCATTTAGACTTATTTGTTATTATACACCAATTCACTTTTATATGGTGTATGTAATGCCCTTTGAAATATTATATCATTAATCTCCTTATTCTTGTGATATTATATGTTTTGTTTAATTTTATTCCCCAAATATTTGTATTCAATCGTCTCTCATTTGTTTAGGAACTCTTTAACAAAAATATCATTTTAAACATTTCAAAGATTTATTCTTATAAATATTTCCCATTAATGTCCATGTTTTAAAAATGGTTTTGAGTATTTATTTTTATCATCATTAATGATTTAAAGTCTTTATTCATTTAGAAGTTTCAAAGTGGTATGGGACACCTTGATTCAAAAATCTCTTTATTAAATGTTTTAAATGGTTTTGAAAATGGTTTGATAAACCATTGATTATTTCAGTATATTGAAATGATATATTGTGATTACGTTTTGGAAATTATATATTTTATTTATTATTTTTTCATGTGTAATGAATATGTTATGATTATTTTTCATTTTTGACATATACAGGTGGTTCCGTGAAAAACCTATAGTGGGTGAGCCAGAGTTAGCTCTCCAATGAATTAGGTAACATGACTGAGGTAAACGTTAATGTTTCTCCTAATAGATTTAGGGAATATACTATGATGGTTATTCCAATATAACTTCCAATGTAGCCGTGATAGCTATAATGTAAAGTATGACATGGATTCCATAAGTTATCTTTCTTATTTATGATTTTTATGTGTTATTCATAATTCTTATTATTTCACGATGTATGTTATGATTGAAAATTATGGTTTCATTGATTTGTATTTATTGATGGTTTAATGTTTTGTTTCTTTATTTCATAACACTTATTGAGCTTTTTATGCTCACCCCATGTTTTGAAATGTGTTTCACAGTACTTAAAGATGAATAGGGTCAAATATGGGATCAAGGAAATGTCATGTTGTCTAAAATATGAAACTAGACATGTTATTATTTTAGAGTTTTTTTATGAAAAAAATGGATACTGAGTAGAAGTGTCTACTTTGTAATCTTTGTGAAATATAAAGTAATAGATATTGCCTAAATCGCTAAAACACTAAAACTGAAAAGATCCTCAATGTGAATTATTGAATTAACTCAAGATTAGGTAATGTTTAAGGTTGGGTCCTTATATTTATGGATACTATTTATTATATAAGTTTTATAATTTTTATAATTGTTTTAAAATTATTATAGTTATGAGACATAAGAAGGTTACTTTTTGTCACGTTCCTATAACTTTCATTTACTATAATAATAACTGTGCCATTTTTATGGAAAAAGGTATATTAAATGAATCAATACCAATAATTACGTATTAAGTATCTATGGTTACTCATTTAATCAGATTTTGGAGGGTGTAACAGTAATTTTATTTCCCATGTAGTATTAATTTGTTACCTAAATTACCTGATTTACCTTTAACTGTGTTAAATAAAATTTACCATAGTTACTATTAATAACATCCCAAAAATAAAAGTTTCCTATTAAAATAATTTAGACCCACTAATTCCAAATATGGAATCAACTTTTCAAAATTTTAATTAAATATGTTTCAGCAATTAAATTAAAAATAATCCCAATGAGGGAACGACAGAACAGATTATTAAAAACTAGAAACCATTAAATGATTGACATGTGCTTATATAATATTTTAATGTGAAATTACTTCTAATGTCCAAAATTGGATTAAATGATAAATAATTAATCTAATTTTAATTTAAAAACAATTATAAGGAAAGTATTTCAATATAAAAAATAGATGAAAATGTAGTTTTTAATTAAAATGTAGTATTTTTCACTATTCATTAAAATATGAAAGTTACCAGAAAAATACCAAAAATATATCAATAAAAAATATTGATGTCCTGATTCCAAAAAAGAAGTTTATTTTTCTATATGTAACTTATAAGAGTGTCAAAATGAGATTTAAAATGGGTTCTCCATCAAAGGGTTGTAGAACTGAATTTTTTGAAAAATACTTATTTAATCAAAAAAAATATTTGGTTCTTTATATCATTTACAGAAAACATATAAGAATAATTTTAAAAATTATATTGAATATATATATATATATATATTATTAATAAAATCAATCAAGACTTCTATTATTATTTTATAAACATTATTTAACTTAGTCATGCATGGAATGAATGCTATTAAAATAACTAGAAATTCTATGTAACAGAAGCCAAACATATTGTTTTATATAACTCATGTTATTTCAGTTTTTTTATATCATAAACTTATCATAGTGTATCATATAATATAAAAAAAAATTAATATATCTCATAAATATCTTGGGTTATAATAAAGGGGTTGATTCTCCACTACCTAGGATCATATTTGGTAAGGTAAGGCTTCAAAATTAATTTAGTTGAAATTTTAATGGATTATCAAAAAATCAAAATCATGGAAAAAAATTATAAACTAAAAATAAATAATGTAATGAACCTATATCACCTACCACAGCACTGTATTACTTCCCTCATCCAGCATTCCCCTTTTATATGAGGTTGAACAAATGATATCCTAGAACTCATCAAATTCCATAAAATTAGGGAAAGTGATCTTTCAAAAAAACATAAAAAAAAAGTAGAAGAGATAAACTATAAGTTTATGTAACTTTATTGAATATATTACCGCAACCTTTGTGATAGATCTGACAGTGTGATATTTTGATGACGGGTAGAGGAACAATCATAATCCATTATTAGGAAAGGGAGAAACCCATGGAAGGAGGATTCCACTAGATAAAATTGAAAATATAAGGAGGGATTAGACTTAAAAATTAGGGATAAAATTGGAAATTCACCCTCACATGTAAGTGTGAACAGTTAATTGTGTTCCAATTGTGCACTAGGTTCTGCTCAAAGGGGCACTCTACTTGGGTTAGGCGTACGGTTTGGCTAACCGGGAAAATACATTAAAAATATTATCAACATGTTTGATACATATTTCAATGGAATGTGTTCTCCCTCATATTATTTCATAGAAACCATGTGGAGTTTTGTTCCCCACTGTATGAAGTTTCGTTGTTTGGGAAACAATGATGGTTGGGTGACACGATTTTTCTAAACCAGGCGGCCTAGTCTTTGTCTTCCAAATTCTATGCTCCAGGAACCTGATAAGCCCCAGAAACCACTTAGACCTCCATTAAGCCTTTATGAACCATTTTACAGGATAATAATAAAATTTTAAATGAAAATAAATGATTCATACCATTGAGAAAAGTTGTAATATTACTTGATATTTAATGTCAAAGGGTACAGCGAGAGTTTTACATTGTTTTTCCCAATATATAAATCATGATGATGATTTTACATGATTAAAAATGAGGTAAAATCGATAATATATTTGAATGGATAGATTCAATGTAGAATCCACACATGTGGTGATTGATGAATTTTGTATCATGTTTAAGATATATTTCAATGATTATTGTTTTCCCAACAGTAATTGATGGAATACATAAGTAAATATCTTGTGTGGGAATTAGTATTGGATTCCGTTATTGAAAAGATATATATTTAAGATACCAAGGAAGAACAATTTATGAACAACTGATCAAGGAAAATTAAAATTTTAGTATGGAAAACCTTTTGATGATAGTTTTAGGTGTTTTCAAGTGGAAAGAAGCCCTTAAAGTGAAATGAATGGATTCTCATTATATTTAGATAAATTTTTACCTGATCTAATAGATGATAAATATCACAAAGGGAAGAACCAAATAAACAAAAAAACTATACTAAATTTTTTTGGGTATAATATTGTTCTATATGTGCATCAAGAATTTGAAAAGTCATAGAAACTACAATTTAGTTCGTAGGGTACAACTCTTAACTTCATAAGGTTAAATTGGCTTCATATGGTACATGAGCCCTTTATGTATGAAATTATAACATACTATAAGACTTTATATGGTAACTTCATTGGGAATTAAATTTTCATAAGGAACAATACATTGTATCAAACATATTAACTCCATGTAGAATGAGAAATTATGTTTTAGAGACTTTACATGGCACGTTCAAAGGGTATATTGATATTGTAGGGTATAATATTCATCAAGTATAATGAACCCTACAAATATATTTTGATAAATTAGTCTAACCTATAAAAATAGTGAAATTAAAAAAGGATATATTAATTTACAATATCTTCATAGGGTAAAATCAACCCTATACAAATGTAGAGTAAAAATACATTGGGAATCCCACAAAGATAGAAACATCCATGTAAATTATAAAAAAAATGATTAATTAATTTTTTGAAATATGAATTCAAATATTATGATAAATGAAGAACCAATAATATATTGGATATTTTATAATCCTTATGGATTCAATCACTATGATCCTTCAAATATATATGGATCTATGAATAGTTTGTCTAATCAAAATGAAGGTGATGTTGGGATATGAGGTTCAAACTACAATAATAAATTTTCTATCACAGTGCATTGAGTCATTCATGCATGGAATAATTTTAAAGGAAAAGTTGGTAGAAAATATGAATAATATAAAGCCGTAATATTTCATTATCGTATGGATATTTATGATCGATTCTTCTGGGGATATTATATGAAGGTGAAATATTGGGTTAATTTTTTTTAAAATACTAGATATGAATATAATTAATTCTATATAAAATCAAATAACTAATATTCATATATAAATGTAAATATATATTTCCTGTAGAAGACGATAAAAATAAGGACTATCAATAGTTCTTTTTTATAGATTAATATTTACAGTCGATGAATAAAGTGATGAAAATATTGTTATTGGAACAAATATAATCAGTGTATCAAATAGAATAATTTAATGCATTGATGAGATTTTTTTTTATTAAATATGAAGGAGGATGAGTCTAAAATATTCTATTGTATTGAAAAGAAATTGAGAGCAGTAAATACCATTAATAATATTATTGATCATCCTCAAGTCAAGACTCTAAAAGGAACAATAAAATATTACACAATTAGATATTCATATCCACTAATCATTATAATATTAATAGAAAGAACATGAATGATATTTTATAGATCCAAGACATCAAAAGTAGTTGAATCCATAATCATGGGATTGAGGATGTGCCTTTGATGATATGGTGGTACTACTATAACCAACACTACACTCTAGTCATGAGGATTAAACTCTGAGAGACAACATAGACTATTACATACAGATATATGGAAGAGGATGATTCGTACTCTAGGAATGTGGATGATAACTTCCCATCCCCATGTGTTTCAATTGAAAAGGAAACTATAGACACAAAAATATTATAATTTTAATAAGGTTTTTTGTGGGAGTAAAATGTGACAAGGACTAGGATTTTCCAGTTGATATGATCGTTATTAGCACTATTATTTGTTCCTTCCACATTCATCTGGAATTTAATTCCAAGGTAAGGGTTAAACATACACCGTTATATCCACCTCTCTTAAGTGGGACATCGGTATAATTATAAGAGTGGATAATTGAAGAGAAACATAAAACCTTGTAATCATGGGTACTCACTGACTCACCTCCCCCCCCACTTAGTATCCTTGTATAACCACTGGGTTCTAAATACCCACAAATCATTCCGAATCTAACCCAGGACTATAATCCAGAAATCCAAAAATATTGGATATCATCCATTTGATTTTCATATGAATCACATTCCATTATTCATATTATAATTTCCTCCCCATCATCACATCATTTATTTGGAGAGGAAGGGTTATGAAATTGGTTATTTGATTGTCTCTCAGTATAAGAATATTAGATAATGATTTTATAACATATGTTTGAATACTAAAACCATTATATGGTCCATTAATTTTAAAAATATAAAAATAAAAAACCATTATTTAATTAAATGATGATTGTTTTTTTATATTAACATCAAAAAATTAATAACATATTGAGACTTTCTACTACATTATATCATCATATAATTTTTTCTCAAATTAATTTAGGACCCTGCTGACCACTCTAACTAATGTGGAATTTATGACCTTTTTTCCACATCATTTATTATATTAAATTTCATTTTTACTATCAAAATAAATTTTATGTGAATATTTAACAACCATAGTTAATTTTGTGTTTAATTATTAAATCTATAAATTTCATGTTAAATTTTTTTTATCATTAATTTTAGTAAGTTGGATAATTTTAGTTTATTTATTCATTTTATTCTAACCCATAATATTTTATTATTCATTATGTTATATTATGTACGTGAATTATTTTAATTCATTTTAAATAGTTAATATCATTATTTAATTTGTTCCGTTGTAATTATTTTTGAAAAATAATAATATTTATGGTTTGAATGTATTTTTTTGTTTCAAATCCTACTGTGTTTCAAAATAAAAAAAATTAATTATTTTAATATAGATTTTCTAACATATTCATTAATTATATAAATTAATTTTTTGTAAAAAAATTATTTTAAATATTTAATATCATTCATTATTTTATTTATTTCATTTTCATTTCAAATCAATATTTTTTCAACATTAAAATTTGATAAAATAACTTCATTAAATTCCTTATTTAATGTGTAAATAAATATTTTTTCTCCATTTTAATTTTTTATCATTTTATTTGTTAGTAATTGAATTTAATTTACAATTCACATGTTCATATTTATTTTCTCTAGGAAAATTATGTGTTGTGGTAAATATACTTACCATGAGAGAATATTCCATGTGAAGCTGTGACCTCATGACCAAAATCAAAACTGACCATGCAATGTTAGTGTAATGGATGTAACTATGGTTAACCTACCTTGATCCTAAATACACATTATTTTCTACTCTACACAAGGTCAAATATCATATATTTAATTTCAAAATCACAATCACCTTCTTGACCATACAGCACCAAACCAAATATGATCTTTTTCAACAACCATGAATTAACCACTGTCAGATCACCACTACAAAAAATTAAAAACATACATTCACTATAAATGTTGAGGATGAAAATAATTAGTCATATACCATTTGTTGACGATACATATGTCATATACAACGAGTTCATATTTCTTTTACAAGCTCTATTGATGATGACACACAGATAGGATCTAGTTGCACTTCCCTGAGAAAAATTCATAGGCGAACCCTAAGAAGGCATCTTTTAGATCCCTTCCCTGATAATGCTGAGACCCAAGACAAAATAAGAAAAATGAGAAAGAATATATTTATATAAAACAAATATAATAATAATTCCTATTTTAATAATAATATTAGTATATATAAAAATAATTATATATATGTTTATAAGAATATATATTTATTTAATATTAAATTTAAAAAAATGGTTATATAAATAATTCTTGGATGTGACTGACTTCCGAGCCCAAAACAATTTTTGAGATTTTGGATGCACGGAGTAAATAGAGAAAGACCTAAAAAATTATTCCACACTTTCCCGTGGAACATTATTTCATTGAGGTTAATTATATCCAAAATTAGAAACATTGGGCACATTTTTTCAATATGTAGGATTCCATAAGGATTTATGTGGAGATGATAGGAGGGAGATGGTGGGTTCAACATCGCACAGAAATTTAAGGTGAAGTGAATGTTGTTATAAGATGACGGTTGATTTCAACGGGATGTCACTCAATTATACTGCAGAGTGTGTCAATGAAATACACATAGAGGAGAGTGAATGTAAACACATTTATGTGGCTCACATAATTTTTCTGTTAAAAAGGAGTTTCACAGTGATGGAAGGGGAGGGCACATTTCATCCATTCGTAATATTTATATAACACTAGGGAATAGAGAGTAGAGGATTTGACCTAGATGGGGAGTCAAATCAGATCTGGATTTAGAGATTGGGGAATAAATTAAAATTTCAAGAGTTTTTTATTGGTATATTAATACTCATTATCCAGATATTTGTTTACATTTTTATAAGTACCTATTTTATTTACTGAATTTAGGCTATTATAAACTGATTAATTTTATCCATTTTTCATCATTTACATAACCATTCATAGAACTATATTGTTTAGTGTTCTTTTCTATTTAATTATGGATATTAATTCACACTACTCAGTAACTAACAAGTGATGGTAGTGAAATCATTCAACCTTTACTCATTGACAAATGTACTAATGACTACATGATGTTAAAAAATTTATTCTCTATAATGAAAAGTTTAATAATATAGTTGATATTGATTGATGTAAATTAATTTTTTTTTATAAAACTATAGAAGTTAACAGATGTGAAATCATAGTAGATCTCGAACATTTTCTCAAAGAATAGAATATGTTTATTAATTTGAGTCAAATTAGAAAAATATTATTTCAATCATTTCAATGAAGTTTGAGGACCCTAATTTCATTAATTGTCTGTAATTACTCTCAATTTTTTCACTATAAACCCCTTATATTTTACAATTTATTCTCACACATTTCTTCCACTATTTTCACTATAGACCTAAAAATTTATTCCATAATTCTATCTATTTTTGTTTTCTGTTTTCTGTTTTTTTGGATTTTTTTTTATCTGCATGTCTTATCCTTCCTGGAGGAATAAAAACTCATTCTCCGAACTACACTTGTAGTTCGAAAGAATGAAATATTTATTTTTACTAATACTCAATGATGATTATGTAGACACAATCTATGAGGAGGGAATAAGAAACCATGAAAAAAACATAACAAATAATTATATTAAAATATATAAAAAATACAGAAGAATTTGAATTTTAAAAATATAGAGAACATAAAAACAATTAAATGAAATATCTATAAACTATCACTATCTATATGAAAAAAAGGTCTTATAAGTTATACCTTGAATAATAAATTTTATAAAATATTCAACAATGCTCTGTACTTAGAAAGAAAAATAAGTCACAAATAGAAAATTTGGAAACTAATATTTAGGAAATGATGATAATCAATACAAGAATGACCAACAAACAATTTTTCTACCACTAAGAGACTTTTTAATAGAGTGTTTCAACTACAAATGGTTTCATATATTTCCTCTTGAATAATATTGTCTTCATTGGTCAAGGAAATAGGAGAATAAATAGTCTCATATATCTTAGCTTCCTTTATTCAATGGTCTACCTATGGATGAATATTTATAGTATACTATAGAATTTTATATAAATTTCCAATAGCTAACTCTATGAGTTTTGAAGGAGGATCAGTTAAGGTTGTGGGTGTTCCCATTCTATCATAAAATATAAGGCTGGGAAATTTTTTGAAAACCATGATAAATAAGTTTCTTATACATTGGGATGAGGTTTTAAATAACATTGTATCGAAATTTTACCAAAGAAAAATAAGTATTGATATAAGGAATAAGATCATTTTTTTATTGAATGAGGAAAAGTTGTTTCTCAAAGACATTTGACATGTTCTTATATTTTTTAAGAAATTTCCTAGTCCCCTATTAAATCCCCATTTTCTCTTGGATACTTTTTACAATGATTTTAACCCTTAAAACTAGAATTTAGTAGACTAATCCAGTGGGGGAGAAATATGTGATTCTAATATTGATGCTATTAAGAAATAGTTGGATAAATTATTCCAAAAATATACATATGAGTGAACTAGAAAAATAACCATTCATTGGGATGTAACTAATACTATATCTATTATCATTAATGAAAAAATACTTAGGGATTAGTGGTGTCACTATGGGATTTATGGCCTTCGTCAGATATATTTTCCAAACATTGATCACTGTATCCTATCTGAGGAATATCCACAACTTGTGGAATGAAGAGCTAGAAATCTGGGAGGTCAAGATCTATTTTAAATAAATAAAATTATTTGTAAAAAAATCACCACAACCTATCTTGGAATGAAAATGTGTAATGACACTTTCATCCCCTATATTACCAAAACAAGTACATGACTAGTTATTGAAACCAATATATGTTGGAATCTTGAAATTCAAAATCGAAAATCGTGGCCATGTTATAAAAGGTTCTGGTTGATATTAGTTCAATAAAAAATATACAGATCCTAAAATTTGTTATCTCAAAATTCAAATGGGATTGATTGATAGAGATATATTATGAAGAGATAAAGGAAATATTACCAAACAAAAAAATTAAACCCAATAGAGAATATTATAGAAATAAAAAATGGGCATGTCCTAAAATTCATTAACCAATTAAAAAACTATATAAGGGTGAATAAATAGATGCTTAATTTGAAATTGGGAAAAGTTATTAAAAATCTAAAATCAATAAATTTGTATAGATATGAAGGATAATTGAAAATTGATAACCCTTCCCTTGATAAAACCATAAAATTATGGAATATTATGTAAGAAATGATAATAGATGGAAAAAAGAAGGTATGGCTTGAGGATGAGAAGAATAACCCACCTATTTTGAAGAATTATCCCTTACTATCCCTTTTCCACAATGGAAGATAATGAAAAATGAAACTAACTAAAAATAGTTTCATCAAATGTTTAGGATCCTCAATGTTATCATTCCATTTTTTAGAACCTTTGAATAAAATCCCATCATACATGAATAGTTTTAAGATATTCTTGGCTAACAAGAAGGATTGGGTTAATGGTCAATAATAAATTTGAATGAGGTGTGTAGAATTGTAGTCCAGGATAATATTCTTTCCAAAAAAAATACCATGGTAGTTATGTAATTTACTGTAACATAAATCCATGTGAGTATATTAGTCACTAGTGTGATCTATTAGAAATAATTAAACTTTTTACCTACTCACTTTTCAAAAAATTTGGGTCTTATGGACTAGAAACCGGCTATATTTTCATGATGATAATGGATAGGTAACTTGCCTAACCTTATGGTAGTGTAGATGACCCATTAGTTTATATAGGTAAAAAATATTATCCTATTTAATTCCATATTATACATATAGGGTGTGATAACTTAATTATCATGATTTTAGTTAGGCTATTCATAGTTATTTTTGGGGCATTCATTGATGTGTTATAGTGTATGCTTACCCTCAAAGATGGTGAGGACCAAGAAAAATTTTAGGTATACACAATTTATCCACTTTGGGTGATATGTTTGTTTTTTTTATGTTTTATATGAGTTGTTTAGTGATATTTTTAGAAAGGATAATCAACACACAATTAATGATATTATCACGAATTCCGTTAGTGAAAATTCTGAGGAATATTTTTTCGAATCTAAGTTTATACAAGAACAGGAAAATTGGTTATAATTTAGAGTCAAATTAGTAAATATTTTTCTCAAAAAAAATTAAGTTATCCTTCCCAAGACAAGATATAATTTTATTTTATTTTCTCAACCTGCTCAAGTTTTAAAAACCTACTGTGAATCATCCCTTAAATTACATCCAATTGCTACAAAAATGAGGAGTGTATATTGATGATGATTTTTCTATAGAAAATGGATGTTTTTATACTGACATTGTGTCTAAATTCAATTCTATACTTATTTAAGTTATATCAAATTTTATCAATTTGATAATACCTAGTTAGAGGTGTTTGTATGAAATTTTCAAGAAATGGATAGTATATCTTCCCCTGTTTCTCTTCATCACATGGATGATGAGACTTTTTTCATGATTTTTGTAAGTTCATAGAAGTTCTTAATGAATCATACCCTACAATACCTAAGTAACAATCCTTTAATAATCTTCTAATTATTTATAGTGATTTTCCTAATTTCACTAATGATATAATTTATGAGCCTGTTAAAGTCACAAGTGCGGGGGAGAGCGAGGTTGATCAACTGAAATGAATGGTTGCTCATTATGATAATGTTATACAGATATTTTTGAATTATTATTATTCATTTCTGTATAACATGGATTTGGATTCTTTTTGTGCAATTAGTCTTAGTCCAAGAGTTTGGTAATTCTTTTATGTAATTCTAAAAGAAGTTGAGTTGTATGATGTTTTGTGGAAGCTAGTTTAATGTTCCATAGAAACTACCCAAGCCCCAATTAATTATTAATATTACCTAATTAATGAAGAAGGTAAACCTATTTACGGTATTTATTCAATCTGGGGACTATAAAATGGGTGCTACATGGGATTCAACATGCGGTTATCTTGTTTTTCCCTTTGAATTATTATTTGAATAAATCCTTTTGGCCTAGTTGTCTGTATCAATGAGTTTTCTACACAAAATTATTTTAGTTTATATTTGATTATATCCATCATAAATGATTATTATTTTATTGATAATATTATTTTTAACCTACCATATGATCCATATGGTGTGTTATTGGTTGAATAACTATAGGAAGAGATCACAGTAGGTTGTGAGAACTATTTACCTGTGGAAAAATAAATTTGAACTTCACTGGTAGAAGGAGATATAATTCGATCATCAAAATAAAAAGCATCCCCCTTTTTATTTCTCTCTAGTTGTTTAATTTCTATGATTTAAATTCAAGAAGCTCATTTTGATGTGTTCAATTTTTTTTGGAAATTGAGCTTATAATTGTGGATATGCTTTTATTGGACATTGTTTACACATTTACTACAAACCAAATACATAGGATCCTACATATAAGGGGATTATTTCATAAAATATATTTCTTAATTCATTAATTAAAAACTCTTATGAATATATGTGATACTGAAAATTATGTCTAGGGGACTCCCATGGTTATTTTACGTTGACTTTCGATAATCATTTATATTGGGTGGATATGAGTATTAATTGAATATAATTTGTCAAAAATAATTGTTCAATTAAATTATTTACCTATCTAGAACCCTTAAGAATTATTTTTATTCAAATAATAATTCTTTATTCTTTACCATGATTATATTTTTCTTTGATTTGTGATAATCTATTGAATATGAATAAAATTCAAAAAAATGATAAAAAAAAATTGAGTTCTTTTTAGATGATTGGAAAATTTTGTATTCTATTCAATATAACACCTAAAAAACCATTGTTTTCTGAAACATTCCTAGATGTTATTGAATAAAATATTTACTATTTTCACTCACATTGTGATTCCATAATTGGGAGATTATTGAGTTTTATGTTTGGGAGAGGGGTCTTAATTGTGATAAACTCTTCTTATTTATGTCCCATCGAAAAACACTCAAATATATTCAATTTTCAACCCATACATAGAAAAAATAGGGAAAAAAGTAAAACACTATTATTTACTACATATGTGACAATTTCATTCTATGTTGGGGGGATTCGATAATTATAAAATTGTAAGAATAGTGTGATTGATGAGTGTTTTTTTCATACTTTTTTATATATGTTCTTTTCTTATGGGCATGGAAATGGAGCGAGACAGTTACAATTTTTGTGGAATTGAGATTATGACATGAGAAAACTAGAAATTATAAATTGAACCTAGGTAAAATAGTCTTAATGAATATACACCTCAATGAGTGAACTAAAATTCAAATTTTATATTTTCTTTGTAAGTAGATTAAAATGGGAAATTGGGATCTCGCGGTGAATATCTAAGACTTTAGGAAATACAAGATTGTGTGTAAGACATCGGTGAATATAAAATAAATTATTTTTCATAGTTCACTGTACAAACATGGTTGGGTAAATTTTTTTAAAAAAATTAAAGTATCTAATAGTATAAAAAAGAGTTTATTTTGGTGAGATGAATTTTGAACCCAGTTGAAGAATGTAGAAATTGATTTATTCAATTATCATTTGAGTTAAATAAATAAACTAAGAAAACTGAACATAAATTCTTTGGAACCCAGGCGAGAGTGATTATTGAATGTGTCTCTATTTAAAGTGTTAATTACTCTTTTATATAACATATTTTTATCTTTGAGTTGGGATCCATTTTGAAAGGAATGTTAGGTTGTGAGTGAAATTCATTAGGATGGATAATTATTTCATGTTATGGGCTGATTCTTGATTTCCTTTGATTTTCAAGTAATTTAGATCACATGTAAGATGATTATTTATTTTTAACATTCATTGTAAATAAATAAAATACATTTAATTACATAGAAGAGAAATTGATTATGTATAGGGGAATTTTATTTGGCATTTATTTATTATTCTAGTGACATCAATTTTTATATTTTATTTAATTTTTATTGAAAAAATATTGTTTTTAACTAATTGTTTTATTTCATTGTTAGTTTTTTATTGAATTATTAAATCGTTGAATTTTATTTCAAAATATTGTTTTTATGGTATATTTTAGTTATAAAGATCCATCGTTTTTATTCTTTATGTTATGTTATGTGCGTACATTATTCTAACTAATTTTAATTAGTTAATATCCTTTATTAATTGGTTTTATTTTAATTTTTATTGTAAATAATAATATTCAATTATTGAATGTTAAAATAGGATTACTATTCAATGGTATATCAAAATAAATTTTTTTGGTGTTTTAAATTTGTATTTTTAAAAAATTCATTCATTATTAGAATTAATTTTTTTCAAATATATATTTTCAATATTAAATTCATGATTTATTTTATTTATTTAATTTCCATGAAAAATTAATAATTTATAACATTATTAGTTTAAATAAATTATTATTTTCACTCTTTATTTAATTTTCAAATAATTAATTTTACTTTTTAAAATTTTATTTATTTTTATATGATAGGAATTTAATTTAATTTACAAATAACAATTGATTGATTTTTTTTCAAGGATGGGTATGTGTTGTAGTAATTATACGGATTAAGGATTTGGGAGTATGGGATCATTAGTATACGGCCGATAAACTTTTTCACGGTTTCCTATGGCCCAATTTTTAATTGCATTTAATTATTTACAAAATTTGAGACACTAAGGTTATTTTATAGTTTTAATTTTGGAAGAGTCATGACTGATCAACATGGATATGATAGGAGGAATATCATGGGAGATGTAGGTCATGGGAATATCAAGGGAACTGAATCTCGTGATGGGTGGATGTCTGATTTTATAGGGATGTCCCTCAACACTAGGGAAGATCATATTAAAGAAATCTACGTGGAGGAGAGTGAGTGTCCCCACATTTATGAGGTTAACTATGTATTTTATTTTAAGAAGGGTATTTATAGTTATTTTAGTATAGGTGATTATTCTCACATCTATAATCCATATATCACCCCATAGCACAGAGAATAGAGGAGAAGAATAATTTTGGATGAGTAATCAAATCTTGAGATAGAGTTTGAGGACGGGATATATCTCTATATATATGTTTCATCATCTCATTATTCTTATGCTTTGGATCTCAATTTATGCATTAATGTGTAACTAGTTTATTTAGGGAATTAAGGATATAAAGAACTGATTACATTTATCAATTATTGGTTTATTAATATAAATTTTTAGTGAAATTTTATGTTTAGTATCCATTATATTGAATTTATGAGCATCAATTCACACTACTCAATAACCAAAATGATATTGTAGTGAAATAATTTGACTTATGATCATAGAAAATAGTATCAAAAATTAGAATATAATACTAAATATCTTCTCCATAATGATCGTTTTAATTCAAAAGTTATGATTGCGATATCTATATTAACAAGGGATCATTTAACTATGTATGTTCACAGAGGTGATAGATTAGTAGATCTCTACCCTTTTCACAATGCACTGAATAGTTGTATTAATTTTTATCAAATTGTAGAATTTTTATTTCTTTTAGTTTGATGATGTTTTATGTCCTTAATTTCATTCACTATATATATTTACTCTTAGTTTTTTCACACTACACCAATTCCATTTTACACCTCATTCACACACAATTCTCCCACTATTAATGTTGTCCAAATCACACTGCATTCCTCCATTCCCTTTTTTTTTGTATTTAGTTTTTTTTGGTTTATAGTTTTGGTCATCACATCATATACTTCAATGATGAATCAATACTTATACACACCACTACAATAGTAGTTATTATGTTTGAATATTTAATTATTGTGAAAATGGATGATGTTTTGTCACTAACATTGAATATATAAATAATTATAATTATTCACATAATATTTTATCATTTCCCATTTGAAATCATTATAAAACACAAATATAAATCTTGATTCCTATTGTGTTTATGAGATTAGATACATGATAAATCATTTTTAAAAGAACTTTGTTAACCTTTATTTCAACAATCATTGTATTAACGTAGAGATTACAATATTCCTATAACCACATTAGACATATTAGAGACATCATTAAACAATGTTTTTCTAAAAAATGTGTGTTGATGAATCAATTTATAACCATGGGTGACATAACATAAGTGTGACAAATAATAACATGGAATCTTGAAAGGGAGAATAGTAAATTATAAATAAAAGTGTGGAATAGGAGGAAATATTTATGGAAACATGGTAATCAATAAAATCAGAAGTATTAGATCCAAATATGAAGTGTTTTATTATAATCATAAATAAAGTCCCATAGTTGAGATATCATTTCATAATTTCGTTGTCACATTATGTGTCCACCATGCGTAATATCTCATTAGATGTAAGAATTACCAAATACATTATTGGGATGTTTAATTTTTTTCTCTCTCATGACATCATAATATTCAATAGATATATATTCCCCATTTAAAAAAAGTATTCTTTAATCGTAGATTTGAAATAAATCTCTTATGAATGAAATAGGTTGCATAATATTATTTGAAACCAAAGTCAGATAATGGATAATGTATATGTCAATATTAAGAGTGGAACATATAATATTGGATTTTAAATGGTTATAATGGATAAATAATAAATTTTAAAGGTCCATGAAGGTAACTATATTTAAATAGGATATATTATATGAATAAATAATGAGGGGAAGAAGGAAAATGTAAAACAATACATTATCAATATTGTTTAGTTTGATTAAAAACATGAAAATAAACCATAAACCCATGTGATTCCTTATAAAATGAATTATTAATTATGTATAAATAAAATAAATGGATTATATATGAAGTACACAATGATTATTAGATAAAGGTTTTTAGTTATAGAGAACCTTACCAAAAGTATTAAAAAGAGAGTCCCCTATCACATTAAACTATAATCTAAACTCATAAATAATGAAATTAAATTTATTAGTTCATTTACCAATAGTTTTTTAATTTTTATTTAATATCTTATAGTATATGTTTTTTCACATTTTTAAATGGTTTAAATTATTATTATTAACATCAAGGGTTTTGTGGTTATTCATTTCATAATTTCAAAACTTCATTAATGTAATGGGTAATGATCAATGTAAAATAGTGATTTAACCTCCAAAAGTTTAAAGGTATGTGGTTGATATCAATTTTAAAGTATATGATTTAAAAATTTCTATATATTCCTTTCAAAATATCCAAATTTTAACGGATTTTTTAAAAAATATGTTTTATACGGATAACGATGATTATGATTGTTCCATTTTAATATCATTATTATGTTTCCTATTTTCTCATTATTGAATTATAAACATTAAATTTATTTATTATTAATATTATATTTATATATGAATTTAGTTTTATCAGAATATTTAATATATGGGAATGTGAAAATAAAAAGGCATTGTTCACATAGGTGTTATAAAAAAATGATGGAATATATTCCTAAAAGAGTTTAGATGAATAGAAAAACAAATCAATATGTGAATTTCATAAATATACTATACTCTAATTATAATAATATTTTATTATTTTGTTAAGGATTTCATATTTCATAGAATTTTTAATATAATAATTGAATGGAAATGTAATGGGTTTTGAAACCCTTTCACTTTTGTTTCAGACAACACATTTGGAGTGAGTTCGAATCCATTTTCAGAGTGTCTATTTTATACAAGGATCTCAAGAACATTTTCAGTTGGGTTTAAAGTGGAATTCATGTAGATAAATTTAAAAAGGCTTTGTTTTATAGGTAAGAAGAAATTTGTGGAGCATTAAAATTTTTATTGGAATAGAAGAAGGGATTCATTAATGATATATGCCATTCTTGAAAAACATCAATTCTCTAAATTTTCTACAAAGCTAAAAAATATAATCATAAAAAGAAATGAGATATTATAAGGCAACTATTTAATTAATTAATCCAATTTTATAAGAAAATATTACACTTCACATTCTTCTTACATTCTCATATAGCCAAAGATCATCATTGTCCTAGGAATCTAGATAAAAATCCTCTATCTATCATATTCATTTGGACTTTTATTTCTAAAAAATCCATAATCAATAGAAAATAATCAGTGAAAGTTGTATTTAAGGTTATTCATTCAATAAAACATATAACCATGTTTTATAAACCATCCTAAAGAATCTTCACCAAATTTATTTTCCATCCCATGGATAATATATTTCATAATATGAATCAATACTGTGAACAACCATTATCAAAATTGAAATTATCCTTTAAAAATGTAATTTATAAAGACAATATCGTTCTTCCCATAATTATTTATTGGCCCAATATACTATATATTCCTGGATTTATATTTCTTATACTTTTCTATTCTTGTGTGTCACTAATGGATTTGATCTTACATATTAGCGACACCATCTGAAAACATGAGAAAAAACCCACTATGCTAACATATCATTTCATATAACCATCATAATCATAATTAATTTATACTATTGACCCTATATAGCTTCACATACAATATCATTGATGAACAGGATGGTTCATTGTCTCTAACACTTGAATTCAACTGATAAGTACATCATGTGACACAGAATCCTCCTCAAGCCACAATGCATCTAACTCTCTACTAATTAGTTACACATTTCGTACTAAGATGATATGAAGGTACCTAACCCACTTGGATGACATTATATTAATACTTTTATACTCTAGGATAACACTTTTCAATAATAAGGTGACCATGAACACATCCTAAAGATATATATTCTATATTTAATTCCATTAATTAATGGTACAATTGATAGTTTCTCTAATTTTTATAGAATCCAATAAGAATTCTTGACACCAACCGTGGGTTATTACTCTTCATAGTTTTGGGATATAATAATTAATTTCTTTATCATTTCCCCCATATTTTATCTAGATATTCTATATAATATTTACAAAGAATACGTAGTTAAAAAACTAATACTATATATTCATACACCACTCAGATGGACCCATGTGAATTCGGAACCCATGACACCCATGTTTGAAACACTTTGAAATATCATATTCTAACATCCTCCTACAAAAAATGTGAGGAATTACAAATTATTCAAGTGAATAATTATGAAGATTATGATAAGGAAAGAATATTTTTATAGATTAGATATAACAAGTAATTTATATCCCTTTACTAAAAATCATTAAAGATAATAAATAATCATAAAACTAAAACTAATAGGAGTAACATCTTAAAAATCATAGGATATCATGAACATGGAAATAATATCAAAATAGGAAATCAAATAAATGTCAATTAGAAGAAAAATTCCACTATAACAATGAAATTTTATAGTTTATCATCGAATCATAGAATATTCTAATCAAAATAGAATTTTTCATTAATAACTAGGGTAAAAAAATATAATTATACCCATATGATGAGGTATTTTATGCCTATAATCAATATTAACATAACAACTACTACCTGAATTAGAGAATTTATTGGTTCACACATGTCCAAACAATGAAATTCTTAAGAATACACCCTTAGATATAGGGAAAAACCCAATAATTATCTATTAAATAGTCTCTAACTACCACTAAGCTATTATGGGGGCCTCATTCTTCACAATGGGAAAAATATTAATTGATGGATTTCCCAACCCTGATAGTTGATGACCTATAACTTTGTTGTCATGGGAGTTCCTACTCCACTAATACTAAGGCTACACTCATGTCATTGGGGATGTGTATACATTACGGATGGAGGACATCAAGGTTGGTACATGGGGAATATAAATTATATTAATAGCATAAAAACACCCCTATCACCAAGTGAGTACCTACTTTGAAAATGGAGGTGTCACAAAAAATTAATCATATGAGTATATACCCTACTAATAGAGGACCCAACCCCCAATCATTGGGGTAGTATCTACCCTAGTGATGAAGGACTCGCACCCTGGACATAATGGGAGTATAAGTTCTCATCTATCACAAATGTGTTCCACACCCTATAGATGGTATGATGAATAGAGGAGTACCTCTGATATCAATGTATTTTGGGGCTGCCAAAACATATTAATGGTAAATCTACAGTGGAGAAACTAATTTCATGACTATATCAAGAAATCATGGAAATAAGGATCCTTGTCCTAGTTCTATTGTTATATTGACAAAATTATATTTATGAAGTTCCAAAAAAATATAAAATAACATACACTTTTAAAAATAACACTATCAACTGTAATTTTGATGCTAATGGAATCTTTAGATTATTCATATCATATCTTTGGTGAAAATTTTATTATGATAAGGTAAATGTTTTCATCACAAAGTGAGACAATTACGATTCATATTGCACATAATTGAAATAAAAATTCCCTAACTGTTATATGTTTCATGAACTAACAAAAATTTTCTCATTAAAAAATCTCTAAATACCCATGTTATTCATCATATTATCAGTCCTTATATTGGAAAGTTTCAATCACCAATTTTCATAGCTGGATTATCTATTCTGATAGCTACACAAAACTGTCATATATATTATACATATAAATTTTTATACCAAGAGACCAAATTACTATTATATTTAATCATTGATCATAGTATTTAAAACCACTATATGATACCACCTAAATATGTCCCAAAAAATCAACCTCTCACTGTACATTGGAAATGGTTTTTTTGTGACACAAATTTTTATCCACTAATAGGAATAGAGATGGAGATTATTTCTAATAAGACATATCTATATTTGGTGATATTTACTTATTAACACATAAAATAATATACATGACTCTAAAAAATAAAGAAACCATAAAATAAAAATTATAAACTAGGATAGTGTAACCAATAAACAGACTGTCCATAATAACCCTAACCATCCATCAGGGATAAATAATCAATCCCTGAAAGAAATAATATAATTTATAATAAGAGTATAAATTTAATAAAACCCTCTAAATTTCGAAACTTCTCCTCCTTATTAGGTATCATAATAGTGTTCGCTATAACTTGCATTGGCTATCTCAACGGACCTGATTTTCCTACACATAGTCTCCAAAATCACTTATGGTCAATTTAAAATTTTCCAATAAAATAGATTTATAGGGAACATGTGACCATGAACGTTTTTAAAAAAAATTAAATGAATAACTCCCTAATGATAATTAGAACTAAACCGCAATCCATTTGAAACAATGGGTTATAAATGATAAGAAATGAAAGTTAAGATAAAGGATAAAATTACTCGATAATTTAACCATGATTATCTATATTATAATGAATAAAGTGTGAAAAAATTTAATATAATCACATCATGATAGAAAAACCCCAATTATATAGGGAATACTACAAATATATGATCACCCTTTGTAATCTAATACAATAGAAAAATAAAAAAAATTTATGGTACTGCAATCCAAAACCATTATAATAACCCAAGCCAAAGATATCTTATTTTTTTCGTTTCCATAAGTTATAAATTACATATCACAATAAAAAAATATCCCTTAATGTGATAGGTTTAGTGTATTTTGGTTATTGACACATAAAAAATTCATTTCACCAAACTTTTGAATATATCCCCATTATTGAGTACCAACAGATTCCCTTATATAACATTTATAAGTTAAATTAATATTAAAAACAAAGGGGAATGGAAACATAATAAAGGGGTGATATCAAATGAGTAATAATTGAAAATACATCAACATTTAGTTGATTGTTATATCATAAGAATTAGATAAATGGAACGAAGTGGAGAAAAAAAATTTAATCCTCACGAAATACGAGTTGTGTATACTCTATTATAACATTAAATATAATCTCAGAAGAGAAAACATATATCATGTGATAAGATTGTGTAAACATGATTCAATTAACATGATCCATGTATAATTATAATTAGTATCAATATATGGAATACTATAGAAATGAAACATAATAGTAAACTATGGGACTAACATAGTTGTCTAGGTTATAGGATTGTGGAGGATAAATCATTTTTTATTTACCATAACATGGTGGATAATACATCACTACCTAAATCCCATAGTGGATAATACATCACTACAAGATTACAATAAAAATTGAAACATGAATCTATATTCTATTCCCATAAACACCGTGGATTAAAATCGCTACATGATTCTCATAAACATTATGGGGATGGTATCACTACCAGCCTCCCATCAAAATAGTGGATATTTAATCACTATCAAATTACCATTAACATGGTGTAATAGGAATCATATTTTGATTCCCATTATTTAATTATAATCAATATTCAGTTTCTATAATCATTTAATGACATATAATTCTTTAAAAAATTAAATAGAGATTGACATAGGACCCCGACCATGATCATACATACATATGTGTGCCACATGAAACTATTTATTCAACTTAACTTAAATAAAAAATGGAAAGTAAATGAATTTTGTGCATTTCAAAATGGTATTTCAAAAAAATGAAAAAAAAAATTAGATCAATTGAGGAAAATAATTTTAGACGCCAAAAATAAGATTTTATATGGAATTCAAAGGGTCATTCATGAAAATTAACTTGTTAATGAAATAATACTATTTGAGATGAAGTGGAATATGAATGTAAAACCATAAATGATAAATTAGTAATCATTTAAATTTTTTATAAGCATGCTATAATGAAACACCTAAAAAATATTACATTTATAAAATTGAATGGAAGTAACTTTCAAAATCATTATCTAGAATAAAAAATAAAAAATTAAATAAAGGCCTAAAAATGTTAAATGAAATAAATCATAAAATATTTACTTATAAAAATATTTTTTAATAAGGTATCCTAGAAAAAGAAAAAGCTTTAAAAATATATTAGTTAATTTTTTAAAAATCATTTAATTTTAGAACTGATCATCAATAAAGGATCCCTGAATAGAAAAAAATTCTCCTCAAAAACAAATATCACATGTATCTAAAAACATATGATTATGAAATGATGAAAAAACGTTTTAAATATATATATATATAACATTTTTCAAAACATAAACTTTAAAATAGAAGAAAAAAAAATTATTATCAAATAATGTGAACATAAATATGAATGTAAAATGATATAGCACATAATCTAGTTTTCAAATATAAATCATAACCTTAGTACTGTGATAAAACCTTGATATGGAAGAAAATGATTTTATTTTGAGGGGATGTGAATTATTTTCAACATAATAATATTTTATGAAGAATGAAATCAATAAATGTAATACCATATAAAAAAAGGATTAAAAGTTTTATAATATCAGCATATAAGAGAATATAAACACTATATGATTCAAAATAATAAAAAATAATCTTTATAAAAAAATAAAAAAAATGATTCACGAACAAACTATTGCATCATCATTATCATTCAAACTGAAAATCCTTAAAAGGAAAAAATGTGATGGTGTGTAAATCCAAAGTAACATCAAAATATTTATGATTAAATAAATCATTGGATATTTTATACAATATAAATAAATTGTGGAATACACATCACTTCTCAAGGAAGAAATGGAGATGGAAAAACCAATATGTTAATCGGAAGATTACAATATAAAGATAATTAGAGGGTTCACAAGAAATGGAAATTATAATATCATGAAAATAAAATTTTTATCATATATTAAGGAAATAGTGTACTAAATACAATATATAAAAGGATAATGGTGTGAAATATCTAACATGTCATACCAAATTTAAAATAGGGAAAAATAACCCAGACCTCAGGTCCAAATTTGTTCTGTGTGTGTGACTAATGTCATGAGTAACCAAAATAATCTTATTAAAAAAATTATTGATAACCTTTTACATATATATATATATATATATATATATATTTAATATTTTTTAGTTTAATTTTTATCATATGTTATTTATTTATTGAATAGATTCATATGGCGGTTACAAGTGATTCTTCAGTCTATTTTTATGAAATAATATAGGTATATTGATCATGGTAAATTTTTTTATAAAATAGATTCATAATAAACCTAAATTTATTGGTTTAAATATTTTATTATTCCATTATCATAAAATGTATAAAGTTCCATTGGATTTCCCAAAATAGTCACAAATTAAAAAGGTTCCTTGACCTGTTTATTTTAGACTATTTAGATTACTATTACTATTTTCTATTAATATCACTAATAATATGTGTAATATTATATTTATAGGTTATTAAATATTTTATAAATATAATTTTTATACATTTGGAACATGTTTAAAGTCATCTATGTTAGGCAGTGAAGAAAACTAGTTGACTCCATTCAGGATGGCGGTAGTCCGCACATATTCACGATGCTATATTTATTTTTCAAATGGTTTTAGAGGAAGGAAAAGAAGTTATATAAAATTTTTATAATAAAATTTAATTTTATTAATAATATTTATTTTATCAAAATTTCCTGTATTATAATATAAATGTGGGTGTATAACATGAAAAGAAATACAAGAGATAGGTTGGGAACAAAAAATCCTCTTTCAGATGTTTTCCATTGGGTAACAACACAAGGATTAATATCCATTTCTTTTGGAAATATAATGGAATCAAGGACATGGTTAGAGATTTTAAGAGATAATATGGTATATTTTTGGTAGATTAATTCCTTTTTAATTATTGTATAATTTTTTCGAAGTGATGTTTATTTATAAGTATAGAGAGTGATATTTTTGAAAAAAACATGGTAATTTTTCAATGATGGAAAGAAACTATTCAAGAGTAAATGGTTGAATAAGTGATAAATAATAAATATTTAGGTGATTTATGGTTTATAAATCCTCTAACAAAAAATTTTAAATATGTTTAGATCATATTTGAAGTCGTGTACCACTATAATTGTACATTTTAATATATTTATTTTTATTATGGCAATAAGTTTTTAACTAAATAATTAGAGTTTCATTAAGAATAAAACATTATGAATATTACAAAAAATTTATTTTATGAACATAAATTTATTCTTCATATAATATAACTCAATTTATAGATATATTAAAATAAAATTTTAAATGAATACAATTAATATATTGAAATATAATTTTTGTATTAAAAAACTATTTCCATCAATAAGGGTTCTAAATATTACATTACTGTATTTTCCCATTAGAATTATTTTAATGTATTTATATATATGTATAATAATATTACAAATTTTAACATATGAAATATTTTTAATATAATTTTTAAATAAAAATAAGAGAAAAATAACAAAAAAATTCTTCAAAATTAACATTTTTACCACTATCATGGTTAGTTAATCAAACATTATTAATTTTACATTTATTAAAATAATGAAATTTATGAAATTACACAATATGAATGTTTGGAGAATAAATTTTAAATAATTTTTTTATATTTAATTTCTATAAGTGATGGAATGTAATTCTAGATATTGTTGAATACAAACAGTTTTTAGGGTAAAATATTGATTATGTTTTCGAAATTTTAAACATGAGTTTTATAAAATTAACATAGTTTTTTATGTGAATAATTTTATTAGATAAATAAATTATTAGTATAATAATTAATTTACCATTTTATAAGTCATTATTATATAATTACTAAATATAAAACAATATTATATTAGTAAAAATGCTATTTTTTATAATCACCAAAAATTTAATTAATAAAGAAACATTTCAAATAATAACCATTGTGAAATTTTTCTATGTGGATTTAAATAATAAATTAAATTACATAAATATAAATGTTTATTATCTTTAAATTTATCATCTATATATAAAATAACAATATTAAGGAAAAATAATTTTATTGAAAAATAGCATTCGTAAACATTATGTGTTCATAATATAATTAAAAACAAATTTCAAAATTAATGATTGTTAATATATTATATTTTTATTTTAAATAGTATATATTATCAAAATAATTATTTAAATTTTATTTATTTAATTTTTTATATACTTTAAAACATTATTTCAGAATGAACTTCCCTTTTTAATATTAAACCATATTAATTATTTAATCTCTAAATGTAAGTAATTTCAGTTGATTAAGAAAAATTTTATTTAGTTTGGGGTTTATTAATCATAAATTTTATTAAAAATATTCAAATAATATTTCAGGGATCAATTTTTTGTTGGTGCATGTGAAACAACCTATCAATAGATAGTTTATTTGAAGGAAAAAAATTACATTCACCCTACATTAAATACGTTACATCCTATCAATTTATATTCATACTCACCAATTAAATTGTAAAGGGTTTACATAAGATATAAATGACTAACTATTTAATTTCCAATGATATTTCTACCATACTATACTAGGTAAGACGGGGAAACTTTTATACAAAACAAGCTTCTCTAGAAGCTTATATAGGTGTACATTTAAAAGATTCATTTTCATTATCCTGTGACCAACAAAATAATAAATCCAAAATAATTAATATATTATCTAATAAAATCAGAATAAATGATCTTTATAAAACTCAATATTATTAGGTTTTCTCTAATGGCACCATCATTACAACATATGATACGATCCTTTCAAATATGGCATAATTGGATGAACCTATCCCTAATTCAATTTAACCAAGGTTGTCCATAGTAATCATTTAATTTGGATTTCTAAATAAATCATACTTCAATTACAATATATTAAAATACAATATAATGAATTAAAATGGAAATATAAATAAAATAAATCATATCCCATTATATTGTCTATCTAGATGTGTCATATTAGGCCCACTTATCATGATCCAAGTAAAGATTGAGTTCACACTCAACCCGTTAGTTTTATGGTGATTAACACTAGGTGAATAAATTCCATAGAAGATTCCACTAACTGGTATCTATATGGGGATGTAATTTCTAGGAAACCACATAATATCTAATTTATTGAAACAATATAATGTTATTATATACATAGACATATATCATGGGTTTTCAAAAAAGTTCTCTAATCCCAATTACCAAAAAAATGTATGATAATACTAAAATACAAATAAACCTATATCTTATGAGAACAAGAATAATAAGAGCTACAAATATCTTCATTTTACATCATTTATATAGGATAAAAAATACATCTCCCCATAATCATAGAATCCACAAAATGTAAATGATTAATGTATTTTTGGACATGCTACATAAAAAACTCATTTTACAAAACAGGTGAATATTTCTCTATAATTGAACCATACAAGGATCTGTTATATAATTCCTATAATTTGTTACCATCTACATAAAATTGGGAATTAAAACATAAGAAATTGGTGTCCATGAACACTCTATTAGGGAAACATCATCAACATGTCATCAAGTGTTTGATTATAAGCATGATATTGAACATGGGTAGGAGATAAATATATCATTAAAAAGAATATAGAAGAATAATATTTTTTCATTAGACATGATAAAAAGAAATTTAATATCAATAATGTAATCATATACCATGGAAAATGTTTTTTGAAAGATGAGATAAATAACATGAGGCATGGAGAGTTATCATAATAATTAAAATATTAAATTTCATGTAAATATAGAATTACAATACATTATGTCACTAACATAAGTTTTTAAATAATGAAATAAAACCCCATGGATCACTACCCATTTCCCACAAAATAGTGAAGCATCCATCACTATAAAAATCTCATAGTGGACTATGAAACAATACATGATTCCTATTATAATATAAGATTAAACATCACTAATTGATTCCCATAAACATATTAGACCAAGAATCACAACCTAATTCCCATAAAAAAGAAGAGAAAACACCACTACATGATTCCTATACATATAGTGAACTATGCATAACTACCTGATTTTGATAGATATAGGGGGCAAATATCTCAACTAGATTCCCTAAATATAGTGGATCAAGAGTCACAACATGATTCTCATAAACTATGTGGAGTATAAATTAATCCATATCCACATACTGGAGTGAGAATCAATACTACATTCATATAGTCATATCATGAGATATAAATTCTTAACATATATATTGGAGGGTGATATTAGACATAACCCATCATTATCCATATATATGTATGATACTCGAAACTAATTATTCATTATATCATAGAGAACCCAAATAAAAAAATGGGTTTCATATATTTCTATATGGTACTAAATAAATAAGATCAAGAACTAGATCAATTGATACAAAAATAATCTATCACCCAAAAAAAATTTAATTTAAAATTTTAATTTTCATTCATGGAAAATAATATCCCAATTAAATAAGTCTTTTTTAGTAGAATAGGAATATGTTATAATAACCATTATAGTGACTTTAGGAAATATTTCTAAACAATTACATAAAAAAGTGGTTATGAGGCACATTTGAGAAATTCAATTATGATAAATTAAATTTGAATGAATTTTTGAAATCAATATTTTTACTAAAGCCTTAAAGTTGATATAAATGTCTCAAAATGGTGATGTTTTTTTGAAAACATACACTTTTAAAATGAATATACAATATTGGATCCTTGAAGAATACAAAAAGGTTTCACAAAAGTGAAGTGATTTTTTTAACATGTTTATTTTTTAAATGATTTTTCATTAATAGATCCTTGAAAAAACATAAAAATTATCAAAATGTAATGTAGAGTGGATGTTAAAAATTATTTTATTAAAGGATGAAAAAACATTCTTAATAATTTTACATACCTTTATTGAAAACCCATAAAATAGTAAAATGAATCAAAAAATCATTTGAAAATATGAGATGGTAAATGGGAATGTTAAATGATAAACTACATAAGTGGGGTTCTAAATATAAAAGAAACATTTCAGAGAAATGAAAGTATTGATAGGGATGAAAAAAGTTTATTTTTTGAAGATGGAAATTATTCTCAACATCATCAATATTTATGAAGAAAAAATTCCATCAATGTAATTCTCTTGAAAAGAATGATGAAAAGCTTTATTATATCACCATAAAAGTGAATAGAACCATCATGTGAATCCATAGTCCAAAAATTAATCATTATTACTCATGAAAATAATATTAGTCAAGAATAAACCCTTACATCAGCATTATATTTCACATTGAAAATATAGGAAATTAAAAACATGATATGTTTTGAAAAATTTATTATATATCATGAAAAATTATTATAAAATAAATCCATTCGAAATTTATACAACACAGAAGGAATCAAATGGTGAATACAAATCATATCTCAATGAAAGAAATTTTTTTATCCAATAACCCTTACTATAATGGAAACACCATAATCAAAAGAACATAATTGGGTTATCCTAAAATAAATGTTATAATATCATGAATATAATGAAATTAATTATACATTATGATAATAAGTCTATGTATAAAATATAAAAAACAAATAATTGGGTGTAATATCAATCGTGTCTCATGGAATAAAATATAGAGACAAATAACCCTTATGTCTGGTCCTGATTTATTTTTCATGTTCTCCTAAAATCTAGAATAATAAAATGATACATATAAAAACATTTCTTGAGAACCTTTTTCATATATATTTCATTTTTATTATTTTATTTATTATCATATGAAATTTATTTATTAAATAGTTTTCACTTATGTTCATTACATATGGTAATTTATTTGGTTTCCCTGAAAACTCCTCAGTATATTGATCATGGTAAAATGTGTTGTTAAAATAGCTTCATAATCTCCTTAATTATTGAGTTTTATATAATTTATTATTAAATATTCATAGAATTTATTGTTTTCTATAGTTTTTCCAAAATGGACAAAAATTAAGAAATGTGCCCTGATATGTTTATTTTTTGTGGTTCACTTTACAATAATTATTTTATTAAAATATGACTTTTAAAATTTAAAATATTATATTTATAAAATATTAATAAAATAATAAATAATAGTTTTATACAATAGAAACATTTTTAAATCCGTTTTTTTGGTTGTGAAGTGAAATATAACATACCATTCATGAAGGAGGTAATCCACATGTAATCATGATGAAACATTTATTTTTTCAATTTTTTTTGGAGGGAGGTAAAAATTTAATATTTAATTTACTTAATACCCTTTCATTAGATTATTAATACTGATTTTATCAAACCAATATGGGATGACGTTTTAGTTCACCGACTCAATCTTCCAAATTGTCCAATGGGATTTCTGGATCCCCACGGGCTTCTAACTAGTGCATAAAAATGTCATGAAACCCTTTTAAGAATGATATTTTCCACAAATTAGAGGAAAACAACATTGGAACATTTTCTAAGTCCAACATGTAATATATTTACATTGGGAATCTATGTAACATAAAGCATATATTCAACCAAAATAAATGGACATTTCAAACGGGTCATAACCAAAAAAACTAATTAAACCCATTTTTATAACTAAAAATTTTCATTATATAAAAATGATGCAAGATACCCATATTTAAAAATTCATAAAAAACATGGTCCATACTTCAACAAACTCCATCCAACTAATTGTTTCTCACCACATCCTAACTCACTCATTCTCATCAAAAAGTTACAAATCAGAGTCTAGTCGATGAAACATATAACCTATAATTTGTTTTAGCTTAAGATATAATTTCTTGTATGTCACCACCCATTGAGACTATGAAATTGTTTTTATAATGTAAGCTATAAATTCTAGTTTGAGGATACATCTAGAAAGAAGGATTTTCAATCATTAACTGCTGAAAAAATAAAACCAAGAACACAGTCCCTTTTTAAAACATTCCATTAATTTTTTAAAATAATGATACTCATTTAAAATATTTTGATACCCTAAGTAATTTCAAAACCTAATCATCCATTTTGAAATCCAATTTAAAATCCTAGTCCAAATGCTTTAAATTCAAACAAAAATTTCCCAAAAACATTGAAAATGATATAAAAAGAATGGAAAAAAGGTCAAGAATTCAAAAAATAGTCACGAGAAGTCCTACAATCAGTAATGATAATATAGATTACATGGTGTTGCATAATAATACAAGTAGGTTATTGATAAAATAAATAACAATATAAGAATCCCGTATATGAAACACTAACCAAAAATTGAGTTTTTCATTTTCTCTACCGTGGGAATATAACATGAGACATGTATAAAATTAAAAAATCTCACATGGAATAATTGCATTTATATTCATTTTCCCAACCACAATATATCCAATAATCCCACACAATCCCCATTATAAATGGAATCAACTTAAAGACATAGAGATATAATGACAAGAGGGGAACTTGATACAAGTGAACCAACTAATGTAAAATATGAATTTACCAACCATTTAGTACCTGGGTGTCCATAAACAATAGAAAAGTGAGTTCAGTGAACTTGTAATACAATAATAATACAAAAGGAATAATAAATAACTCCCCTCACATCCATCACCCTTTTATTGAGAAGCTCTATTTTATAGATCATACATTCATTGAATAAACAATGAAAATTCCTTAAAAAGGGTAAAAATAATAATCACATAATGATTCAAACCCCATAGATGGGAAACACATACCAATGGTAAATGAAGAGGGCCTCATAATATTTAATAAAAAATTATATGTTTACAATCATGGCATTACCAAAAAATTTCTTTAAACGTGTAAACATTTCCATTTGATAAAAACTCTACATCAAACAATCGTTATAAATCCTTGGATACCACAAAAAAAAATCTATTCTAATCCACCTTGAATTCCTGTGTATCCCCCTTTAAAATAATATATTATCCCGAAGTTCTTCCATTTTTCACCATATTAATTTTTAATGATCCAATTATTCTTTATTACAAGGGGTATGGCAACACACTCATTCAAATAATCATTTTAAAATTCATTATAGAATATCCATTTTAGTCATTTTTATGTCAACACCTATTTATAAAAAATTTATGTCATAAAAGATATTTTTATTTCATAGAAATCCAAACCAAGATAGAAATAACACACACAATTAATATCGTTTTAAAATAAACATTTTAATTATTCAGATTATTATCACACTAAAATAATCAATTTTATACATGAAAACAAGGAATTAAAAAATACCCTTTATTCTAATCTCAAACATCATATAAATAATATTTAAAGATCACTTAGATATCACATATATTTATTCTTTCATTAAAAAGTTATTTAGAAAGATAAAGCATTAATTTATTTCCAAAATGAAACAATTTCATAGAAACACCTACTTAGAAGGAGAAAACCCCTAGCTAAAGCACACCAGAACATGTCGACATTCATGGTGAACAACAAAACAAGGATGGGGACTACATCTATAATCAATAGGCACTAAAAAACCTAAAAATAGGTCTACCCTAAACCCTAAATCACCCATAGTGACCTCTAGAGACTATAGGTAGGATTAAAAACATGAACGTTGATGAAATAAAAAGTAAAAGTGGGAATACAACGGAGATTTACCTCAGAATCACTTTGAAACACCACATATGAGAAAAGAGTCAAAGGAGGATAATGGATAGATCTCCTCCTTGGATCTTAAGAGTAAAATAGATAATATTATAGATTGGGGGGTGAATCCACTCTTAATTAAATGATAGTATTTTGTTAAATATCGCATTTTAAGTCATTCTAGGTAGGCAGTATGGTTAAGAAACATTATTGAAAAAATTGTGCGCCAACCCTAATGGTGTTCCCATACACAAAAAATAGTTTTCACTGTTCATGTTTTGTTTTACATGGTTCAAAAAACTCTATAGAGATCATGAAAATAATTCATTTCTATTTTATAGTATGCTCTATATAAGAGCCACATAGTAACCACTAACCACGTTGGAAAACCAGAAAACACAAATAAGTCCTCATAAACTCAAAATTTACAATAAAAAACATAAAATACTCATGGTTGATAAATATAATATAATATAACTCAAATTAATAACTAAATTGACATGTTGGTGTCACAATTCTACCCAAAATTCTACTTTATTTCCCCATAAATTGAATAAAATAGAAGGCAACTGATAATGCACGGTCAAATAAATACCTTAAAGACGTACTCCTTAATATAGTCCAAAATCAAAATCAAATTATAGAGATCCTCAACTGAGATCGAATCGATCATCCAGAATTATTTCCAAAAGTATCTAAGAACTAAAAGAACATGAACGTCAAACTATAATCCCAATGAAGTAAAGGATTCCTTACATGATGTCCCCGCAATTTAGAATTCCTCTATCATGATGGAACAAAAGTAAACTATTGAGATATGTATCCATAAAACAATCAAAAACCCATGAGTGAAATAGATTCTCAATACATAAAAATCTATACTCAAATCAAGGAATAAAAAATCACATGAATATTCAAATAAATGATACAAGGACTATCATCATGCCACGAATAAAACAAATAACCTAGGGTCAAGAGCTAGATCAATGTATCTTGATGATTCTATACCAAATTAGTCAAGACACTAGATAGTGAATAATTTTAATTTTTATATAAAAAAACATAGTTAACCAATTATTAACCCAAGAAATGCCACATGGCTAACCAGTGAGAATCTAAAAATCATTACCCAACCAAATAGAAAAAAACTACAACTCTAAAAGGATCTATTCACTAAAATGAAAAGACAGATCAAAACCAAATTTCAAAAAATTATCGATAAAATAATAAGGAGTTAAAAAATGACATTCAATTACTCCATAATAAATATTATTTAAATGAACCACCAAGAATAATATAATCCCAAAATGTTAACCAAATTAAAAACATGAAACGAAATTTACCAATAGAAACATACAATTATCAGTTGATCAAACCTGAGACCTCTTTAAAAACCCAAGATTACACAAAATTAAATTATGGCCTTAATGAAAAAAATAGAGGAAAATATAAACCAATAAAACATGAAAACAATTAGTGATATGGAGCCCCACAATAGAAGCAAATAATGGGTTATATTATTATTTTGGGATATACTAGACTTATGTGAAGAATTAACCTTATCTGTCAGAATACCCAACACTGGATTTTCCTACTTATACCCCCTAGATTTTTTGAGATACCATCATTTCTATTCTATGGAAATAAGTCCTCACCCGCACCAGATTTATAGACTGTTAAACAGCCCAACAAATGTATTCGTTGAAAATGTCATAAAAGGATGTCAGGATGTGTGCACGAAAAAATGAATTAATATTACTAGGAAGAAAACCTCTAATGAAATTTATTTTCCCAAAATCCTTAACAACCAACCCCAAAGAGAGGACAAAAACTCTTAAAAGTTTTCAACATTATCCTTCACTGATCACTCACCCTAACGAGCATCATAATATCGGTATCCCTATCCACTCTCTAATCCTCTAGATAAATCAACTCGGTAAAAAATATCACAAATAACTCCAAATACATTGCCTTATAGAGATGAGGTGGTACCATGGACTCCCACCATGTTTTATTGGATATTACAAAAATAATAACTAAATATTTAACCCATAAGGAATCAGGTGTATCATGATATTTGAGAGCCTCCTAAATCCATTCCTACCACATTACCACTTCTAATAAGTCTTCATCACACAAAAAATAAGTTATAAATTCATTCAAGATGTTTTCTACAATTTCTATGTGAAATGAGGGGTTCACATCAATCAATATACTCACTGAACAGTTACATTATAGAATAGAAGGAACTTGTTCCCATTGAAGGTAGGACTCTCCAAGAGCATCTTTCTCATTGAAAATCCTTTTAATTTTTCATTTTTACCATCCTAAGAGGAATTCCACATACAAAACATGACAAGAAATATATCAAATGATACTTCTAAGAACAAACAAACAATAACATTAAAATCATGGGAAGAAAATAGAAGAAAAATAAGTCACCATGGAAAGAAATATAAAATTGAAACCAATAATGGAATACTGACATTGAATATTACCATCTTTCACAATGATATTTGAAAAGACACTGCAACAAGGATCATGATAAAAACTGGACAACTGCCTTTTTGAAAATAGCACAACCATGGTGAATCACACATCACTAATATAATAATACAAAAATAATACTATTGTTAATATTAAATATTCTCAACATAAATCATTTTTTGAAACAGAATAACATTCAATATATAATTTTTTAAATCAATTACCATTTCTAATACCACAATGAAAAAATTTATGAAATCTCACCTTTCCCTTTTTAATCATACTTTATATTATCATTATGGAAAAAACAAATTGTAAAACCATTCATGTAGAGTAAGAAGATTTAATCTCTATTTCCCCAAACCGTAAAAATGAAATTTAAAATTTATCATTCCCAAAAATTTCCTCATTAACCAGAATAATGATATAAAAACCTATTTAATTAATGAACCACAAAAAAATTAAACTATGTCCTTTGTTATATCATCTAAGTAGTATCAAACTCATTTTTAATCTATCTCAAAAACATGATAACCACTTTAGGAGTAAAATGAAATTAAGAGATGTCAAATCGACTCAATCGAGGATGAAATATGGATTTAAATGTTTTGGATGCATGGTTTGAAAACTATGTTCCAACTGTGAAACATATTCTATAATTTTGAGTGTCTTAAACATATGTACATTTCATGCTGGTCTAGTCCATTGGATAAAACTTTATTGCTCATGTTCTCCTGCATTTTCACCCTGAAACTAATGAATGAACCTTTAACAAACTTATAATGTAACACTGAATATTTAATTATATTAAGTGAAAATTATATTTTATTAAAACTATAAAAAATTATATTTTATTAGAACTATAATAAAATTACTATTTTAATATTTAAAGGAACATCAATTATAATATGATAAAAATAATATTGATTTTTAATTGGATAAAACAGATCTTGAATGGGGTTTTTGAAAAATTTCTCTTAGAAAGAAGCTTTTATGTATAATTGATAATTTCATATTTTATTATTCCTACATTATTAATAATAACATTTTATAATATGTGTAATTAATAATACAATTTCTATTAATTTTTTAACCCCCTGAAATTCTTATGAAAGAATATTGTATCTAATATCATGTATGACACACAACACCAAGCGTAGAATAGAATATAATGTACTGAGACATTTAGATGTATCTAATACTATAAATATATCTATTTTATAGCTCGTTATTTATATGAAACATAGAAATATTTTATACATGCAAGAAAAACATTGTTCAATAGTTTACATTACACACAAGTCTGAGTTTTAACAAAAAATCATATATTATTACAATATTATTATTCAATAAGATATAACATTGCCATTAAATTGTAGCTTTTGAATAGGATTAACTAAATTATGAAAATATATGGTGGAATTAATTGGTAAAAATTAATTATAAATGAATATATAAACCAAATGAATAAAAAGGGGATTATTTCATTAAAAACTATGTTTATCCAGAAAAATCATTTTATACTAATAAAATCAATTAATTTCAATTTCTGAATGATATTAATTTAATATATATATTATATATTCAATAAAATATATTTTACATTCATCCAATATATTTAATATGCATAGGATAAGAAAAAAACCAATTTTATGCATAAAAACATTTATATTTCTAAAGGAAATTTTTCCGCCTTTGAATGAAAGATATTTTTTATTTATAATTTTTTAAACTTTTATTTAATCTATTTGAAAAATAATAATAATTTTATTTTAAATATAAATATTCCAATATTATTTGGTTTAATTATTTTTATTTCTCGGATATGTTTTACTTTTTTATGAATAATGATAAAATATTGCATTTTTATTGAAATAAAAATTCTCATCTAATTAATATATAGTTTAAAATTATATTATTAATTTTATTTAAATATAATTACATCAGTTTTTTATAATTTAATATAATTTATTTCATTGAAATCAATTTCACAAATAATTTTTATATAAAAACTTTTCAATATTTTAAATAATTTGATATTAAAAACATGTTTTATCATTCTGTCAATGAGATTCATTTTAAAATAATTACTAAAAATTATGAATTTTTATTTTTGAAAAATCAGTTACATATTTGGAATATTTGGGTAAAAATTATGTTAATTGGTTATGTTTATTTTTTGTTATTATGAGTAGTATCTTTTTAATTTTTATTAACACGGTGAAAGGAAAATCATGTAATTAAGGGTACAAATAATCTTATAAATAGTATAAAACTACCCTAAATCTTGATATAATTTTCTTTGATGGGTTATTTTAGTCCTCCATCTTTCTTGGGGTGATTTTGAGGCTTATTGCAGAAACTTGGATGGTATTTTGAATTTTTTAGTATTTTATTCAATTAGTAGTCAAATATGTCACACTCATGTTTTTAAAATTTATTATAATTTTTAATATGAATATTTAGACAATATATTAAACTATAAATATTCAATGGAAAGATAAATTCTTTCTATTAATCTTGATAAATTAATTTTAATTTTTTGACTAGAAATAATTAAATTAAAGTCTTTGAAAATGATGATGCAGTAATTTTTTAATTAATCGATATATCATATAAATATTATTATAAATATTAAAATAAATATAATTGAATATAATTAATGGAAAAAAAATTCTACATAAACTTGACATATTAGGGATTTATTAATTGTTTTATGATATGTAATCTTTTGAATTGAAATTTTTTAAGGAAGTAAAAAAATGAATATTGACAAAATTGACATTAATAAAATATATAAAAAATAATATATTATTAAATGATATCAAATTCATAAAAATATAAATTCTTCCAAATGATTTAGATAATGTTTTTAATGCCATAAATGAGTCATTTATTTTTACTTTGAATTTTTATAGTAAATATGATAACCGTTTAAATGTAAAAAATCCAAGTTGTCTAGGTAAAAGTAAAAGGGTTTAACTAAGGGTTAACCCCAAATGATAAGTGTAATAATGTGACCTAAATTTTTTTAAAAATAATTGGATGAGATTATTTATACTCATAATCATATTATATACTAAATAAGCTTCTTTGTTAGCATTTTTAATTGAAAATTAATTTATATTAATTTAATTTTTGAGTGTTTCCAAAAGTTCATGTCACCTAAAATATAAAAATGAACCTCCTCGTTCACTTCTTCACACTAATTTGAAGATTAAAACTCATCTAAACCATAATCAAACACGTGAATCCACACGTATGCACGTGTGGATTCAATAATCCATACATACGCACACGGGGTGATTTTGTTTTTAGTAGGAGGGATTGAAGGTGGGATGCGGTTGTTCCATAATTATGATAAAATCTCAGTATATAAGTGATACATTAGTTTTTACTTTATAATGTAAAAAACTCATTAAGAGTATGTATAAGGATAAATAATTTTATTTAATTAGTAGAAGATATTACCTCTGCTTCGATGTGCTCCCTCTAAATATCCTCTTAAAGCACTAGAGTTGGTCTTCTGAAAAGATCATTATAGTGACACATTATATTTATAAATTGATATTACTTTATAATTGAAATATATTTATTAATAAATATAACAAAACCATGATAGGAATGTATAATTATTGTGTCTTTATAAACTGGGAAACATAAACAACTAGTTCATAAAACATCTACATTGTCTCCCATTTATTTCATCATAACTAGGCTACTTTTTGGCATATCATACATAATACCATTATTTATGACCTGGGGAAAAGAAAAATATAAAATGGTGAGATAAAATGCTCTGTAATGGTAAGAAAAAGATATATCAATCATGTCATATTCATATGAACATAACATTTGAAAATCATATCATCCATATAAAATATTGCAATATCATGTCATGGATTAATCATAAAAGTGAAATGTAATCCCAATAGTCAAAACATAATTCATGAAACATTTTGGAATATACAAATAATCATAGAAAATCCTTTTATATTAGTCAAGTCTCATTTCCAAGACCATTATAGAGGACAAATCCAATTACTGAATTTAGCTCACTCCTCGTTCTAGCCCTGTATCACTGAACCTAAATTACATGTCATTCTAAGCATGTCTATCTCATGGTATATAAATATTTACCCAATTCATTGGAGGGAGATATATGTACCACCCATATCATAATGAAACCATTCTTACGTGTTCCACAAAAACATAAAATCATTTACAATAGCATAACTCATGCAATAAAATAGGTTTCTTAACCATCATTCCAACATAATTTTTATAAAACAAATGGATTTAATAAATAAAATTCCATCATAAAAAAATAAAATCATGTTAATAAATGGGATATAAATATAACCCTATTTAAAGAGTGACATCTTATACGTAAAGTCATCTTAAGAAAACACTTAAAATTAATTCCGAAGGAAAATATCATTTTTTTTAAATGTTGTCCTTTCTAAATATACTAGTCAATTTAATGAATAATAATTTCATTGATTATAATATTTAAATAATATAGCGGAATGTTCTTAGAAATAATATGCCATGAAACCATAAAAATCCTTTAATGTTTTATATGTTAAAAAACATTCTTCTCGTGCTTTGCCAGAAAGGCCAAAAAGTACCTCGGACTGAGAAAAAAAAAAGATTCCATTCACACAGTTTAGTAAAAATTCACCAATTGGAAAAATTCAATTTAAAAGAATTTAAAAGGATATAAATAATATTTTTAAACACATATTTATGAAACATGGATGTTGATGATAAATATAACCCAGTAAATACTTATGAATAAACAATATTAGATAACAATGAGATTTTCAAAGTTATCTCTTACCTTAGGTCTGATATGATTCTAATGTATCTGAACCTCCTGTATAATGACTTAAATAAAGATAAATATTTATTTTAGAATCATAATGATTCTTATGATAACATTTATAATCATATTTTCATCGGTTTTTAGTAACATTTCCTTGTTACTAGTTATTCGGGTATTAAATGATTTATGTTGTTATATATGTTTTGTCAGATAAGTTCTTATTACTCTTTTTAGGTTATAGTTATATAACGTACAGAAAGATATAATTATAATATATATCATATTTAATCATTAAATTCATTAATATAATCATGGTTTAATACTGATTATGTTGAACGTATCACATCGCACAGTAGAGATGGTAAGTCGTACATATGCACGTGCGATGATATTGGACCCATAATTGTTGAATAGTATTGATGTGGATGGTGTATAGTATCTCAGAATTTGTATCATGTTACAATAATCATATATATATTATTATTTCCACGATTATTCTCATCCATGTTAGGTGGTGATGAAATACAGATTACACCACGGCGTGGAGACGGTAAGCAGTATGTACGCATACACGGTGATTTCATTTTTTATAGGATGGATAGAAGGTGAAATATGGATGTTTGATATTTATAATTAAATATTGGTATATTAATGATACTGATGTTATTAATTTATAATGAAATAACTATATAATAGGAAGTACAAGAAGAAATTAATTTTAATGAATCGGTAGAAGAGATTACCTCTTCCTCGACGTGCCTCCTTTAAATTTTATCTTAGGGGACTGGAGTTGCACTTTTGATAAGAACAACACCTATAGAATGTTACTAGGGATGTTGAAAAAAGAAATTATCAGGGTTTTTTTGAGATTGAAAGCTCAAAATGGAATTAATATGAGAGGGAGGAGGATCTGTTTTATAAGAGAGTAGAGGGGAAATTTATGAAACTCTCAAAATATTAATTTATTATAAATTCAATTTCAATAAAAAATGGTCCAAAAATTATTTAATTCTAAGGTAACATGATTTTGGTTATAATATCCATATTTCTATCATTTTTTGACATGTTTTGAGTTTTTTTATCCTTATATTTTTTGTTTAAACCAGATTTTACCCTTTTTAATCTTACCATGATATCATTTATTTAACCATTGTGGGTTAATGTAATTATCATATCATGTGAAAATACCAAAATAAAGTTATTTATGACTTTTTTTAACTTATATTAACCATTTTTATGAATATTATATTTTTAGGAATTTTATATCATTTAATAAACTATTTTATGTTTTCAATTATGAATTATGTCAATTTTGGACACTATTCATGCTTTCCTTTTAAAACAATTCATAACAACCAGATTACATAGAAAAAAATACATTAACTCATCAAACATATGTAAATATAATCCAAAAAATTCATGGATGTAATCAAAAAGTTCAAATTAATTTTATTTTAATATTTATAAATTCATTTATTTGAATCTTTCATTAATGAGGTAATAACAACTTCATAATTGTGTCATAATTAAATATATTTATCTAATGTATAAAAATTTAAAAAAACACCATGATATAGGAAATATTTTTATGTTTTTAATGACTATTTATAAACATATAGATCAGTTATATAACTCTATATTAAAATCGATTTAGTAAAGGATATATATTTATGTTATAAATATGTTTATATTAAATTAATTCATATAAAATGTCATTTTCACATCCTAGTGAATCCATGGGGTCCTATAATCGACCCAAGGATGACCATGGTTGAAAATATCTCATCCAATAGGATTATAACACGTTTCAGGGTAGTTTTTTACTATTAAATTATTATTATTTTACCCTTATTTACAATATTTACCCTTTAACCATGGTAAATAAAATAATTACTAAAGTCACTATTCATAATGTCCAAAAATAAAAGGTACATATTCAAAAAAATTGGAAAGAATGACTTAAAATATGGAATCTCTTTTTCTAAATTCAAAACAAAATTTTTTGAATAATTAATATTAATTATTGCAGTTGTTGAAATGAGAAAATAGTTTTTAAAAGATAAAACATTGTAAATAATTGAAATGTTTTTACTATGAATTCAATTTAAAATTAATGATAATGAAATAAATTATATATTATGGTAAAAATTTATTATATTTATAACTTAAAACCATGACATATTATAATTCAACCATACAAATTATCTCGATGAAAAAATTTGTTTTCAATTAAAATTTAGCGTATTTATACTATTCATAAAAACATGTAAATTATCAGAAATTTATCCAAAGTAAATTTTCATATACCACTTAAAAATAAAATATTTATGTTTTCATATAGAAATTATTAATGTGTCAAAATATTAATTTCAATTGGGTTCGCCATTCAATGGGGTGAAAATTAACCTTTAAAAAAAGGTTCTTATAAATAAAATAGGTTTTTATTCATACCCTATGACTGAAATATCCAATGGATGAATATAAAAAATATTTTTTTTAAGTATATAAAACATATATATCTCATTAATTTCATTACCAAAATTAATTTACTCCAAAAAAATATCAAATTGATTTATATTTTTCATAGGTAATTATTAGCCAATGAATTCATAATGCATTTTCATTAGTTAGTGATAATTATTCTCATTAACCTAATGGATATGATATAATGGTAATTTAATATTAATGTAATCTTGTGGTTTTTTTAAACTCACTATTACATGGAAATAATGCTACTAATGAATAATAATTATTTAAAGAAAATATTTAATAAAAACATCAATATGTTATAATAATAACCTCTATAATATTACTAGGACTATTATAAAGTATATTTAATTTCTAAACATGGTAATTATAAATTTTTTAAATATATAAAAATAATGGAACCATGACTCATTTTCCCACGTTCCACCTATAAATTATATTTTAATATTAAATATTGAACGATCTTGAAAGGACCGACTTAAACCTAAATAATTAAGTAAGTAAATAAATCATAGAAATAAATTAAATATAAGAAATAATCATAAATGAATTTATATTAAAAGTTTGTTAATAATTTATAAAACTATTATATTTATTTATTCCTTAGTTAGAGAATATATAAATCTTTATGGCTCTTGATTTCCTTAAAACCATGTTTTAAAGTATTCTTTAAAAATATATCTTTTTTTTATACATGTTTTTAAAAATGAATATGAACTCATGTATTTTTAATTAAAAAATATTATAGTTTATTTTTTAATAAATTTATATATATTTATAATTTTTTAAAAAATTAATTTTCTAACATTAATTTTGAGGTCATTTTGACTTTTTTAGAAAAGTGATAAAAGAATTTTTTTTAACATATATAGATGAACTTAATTATCCTATTATCATATCCATTATAATTTATTAGGAATAATATTTAATTTTATATAGGTTTTCAATGAAATTTATATTACTACACTTTTGGGAAATTTTTTATCTTTAATATTTTTCAAAAGAATAGGATGTTTCCCCATTAATTTATGTGAAAAATGAAAAGTGATTTTGCTTATGCTTTCAAATGATTTTTTCAAGGTTTTTTTGATGAAACATGTAATCATATAGATATTTTATTATGATATGGTATTTGATAATTATAGATGATGAAAGGTGATCACAATATATCCCATGGTGAAGGGTGAGCCTAATATACATCTACATTACATTAGGTAATGATTTATTATTCATTGGTAAAAATGGGGGAGATAACTGAGCATTTTATTCTTATAAAATAAAATAATATATAGTTATTATGATATAGGTTAATATTTAGTGAACATATATTGTGAATATATTACTCCAATATAATGAATATATGGTTTCTAAGGGTTAATTTGGAATCAATTTTATTTCATGGTGAAAGAAATGATTATAAATTTCAAATGGTTAAAGTATTATTTTTCAAAGAAACTTTTCATGAGTTTTTATGTTCCTAAAGATTATTTAATGATCATTACAAATATTTATAATGGGGTTGAAAGGTTTTTGCTGAGAAAAAATTGAATTAAAATTGTTGAAATATTTTATTTATTTTTTAAAAGTTTTGTTGTGAAAAATGTAGGAATTATAGGGTCTTCCAAGTTTTTAATTAAACTGAAAAGTTTATTTTATCATTATATACCTTACTAAGATATGTGTGATCACCACAAATTATAAAATGTTTTTCGTAGGATATAATTTTGAGTAGTAACTCTATAGAGGAAAAAAATCAACAATTGACTCACCTTGAAAGAATCTAAAGTGGATAGATGAATTTTTTTTTTGATAAATCAATGAATTTTTTCTAACAAAATGTACATTATATGGATGTGTCTAATTTTTCAAGTAATTTTTCTCCAAATTTTCTAAAATTATAATCCTAAATTATCATGGGAATGTAAAAAACCAAAATACATTCTATTAGACTCTTATTTATGTATTATTATATTAACAAGGTGTTATTGTTGGTATAAGAGAATTGTTTAGATAACATTTTAAGTTATTAGGATATTTTAAAACACTCATATGATACTCGAATTTGTGGTAATATTATCAAGACATAGATATTGAGTACTTCCATGTTAATACATCTAACCTATATCTTTTGAAATTGGGTTTCCATAGAGGAACCACAGTAGCTAATATAAGAAGAAATAAAGTGTATAATAATCATTGAAATAAATAATATAGAATGTTTGGGATATAGAAGTTTGTTTTATTGTTATATCGGTTGATGCAGGTACTTAATGGTGGTGCCCATGAAGGGGAGTTATTGAATTCTCTATAGATGAACATGTCTATTGTTTATAACATCATGAAAGAACACCTTATGTATTCCAATGTATCATCAGACATAGTTGATGTTGAAGGATGGATAAATTAATTGGATAATTTTTTTAATGTTTTTGAATTTATGGAAAATGAAAAAGTTAATTCTAACTAGTTATTATTTTGATAGACAAGATTACCAGTGGGGGTATCTGATTAAGAGTGCTAAAGGATATGATGATATTAATGAAATTAAGTGGATGTTGTTTAAATATTTTTTTATTGATAATTATTTTCCTATTGTTATTTAACATAAAAATGAATGTCCAATTCTAGAGTTGAAGAAAATGGGAGAAGACTCAGTGTCCATAAAAAAAATTCTATATTGGCCAGGTCTGTACCAAATTTCATTATAGAACATGAAATTTAAATCAATATATTTTAAATATGTATAAACCCATATTTATAAGATTGTTTTCACCTAATTATTTTAAAGGTGATGAAGAAATTTTTCACTATGAAAATAAAGGAGAATGAATTTTCTGACACATTTTTACCTCTTTAAAACAAGAGTAAGAAGCAGTCTAGGTGGAAAGAAATGTAAAAGAAGTTATTTAGAAAATAGAGAGATAAATACCACAATTATTAAAAATGTGGTAAAATTCATTTTAAAGAATGTTTTAACTGATCTAGAAAGCATTATTATGTGGAAATCTCATTCATTTGGCTCATGAGTACAAGGAAACTAGTATTGAACATACATTTAATAAGAAAATAGACAATAAGTTAGCCGTGAGATTTTTTAATTTCAATGATTTGGATCATTATGTTAATTAATTTCAGAAGAATAATAATCAAGGTGGGAATCATTACGAGTCAAAACAAAATGGTGTGGAAAATTATTTTTCTACTGCTATGGTTAATGTTGGACCCTCAAATTATTAAAACCCATAATTTTTTATACATAAACATTACATATTATTATATGAGTAATCATTATATAATATTATGTTCTATGATATAATCATATATTTTATGTGTCTTTACAAATATGGATACCATAACAACTTATTCAAAAGAGATATAACTTATCTCCTACTATGTTCTTCATAGCTATAACACATCTTAGACATAACATGTTAAAAATCATTCTTAATAACCTGGGGAAATGTAACATATTAAGTGGTCAGATCATATACATAGTAAGGGTAAACATGAGAGATATCAATGATAACATAAAAATAAAAAGGTAATAACAGTATAAGAACATTAACATATCATTTGAAAAGAATAATCATCATATCATATATACTAAAATTGGTTCAATACATAATTCTTATAAATATATATAACATGATTCATAAAGGAATCAAAGAACATGATCCATGAGAGCATAAAATTGGTATAAGAAAAATGTTTTTGGTATACATATAAACATATAAAATCATTTCTATTGTAAGGATCGCTACCAAGTCTATCATAGTGGATTTGGATCACTCACCATTCAATCATATCAATAGTAAAGGTACACATCTGATATTTTCATAGTGGATAAAGTGGCTTACTAAACTAGGTTCACTCTACATTCCAATCCTTATTATCTCATGAGAGTCCATATATTCAAAACATGTTAGACGGATATATAATTCTGATCCCATCCATCCTATATTTAAAATCATAATCATATTTCCCATAAGATCATATATAATTCATTATATCAAAATATTTGTAATGGAAATAGGTAATATAAATATTTAAACACTTCATCATAGCATAATTCATGGAAGGTAACATGTATTCAAGAACCTATTTTCATAATAATTATAAACCATCCAGGTAAATAATAAGGATATTATAATAGGATCGTATCACCATTAAATATTTTATGATATCAAAATATGACATATTAGATTAAAAATCATTTAAAACATCACTAGAAACATATCTTGATGAAAATACCCTTTTCATATTGAAATAAATTATTTAAAATATAAAAAATATAAATGAAAATAATTTCCTTGAAATTAGCATTGTAATATTTTAAAGTATGCTTCAAATCATTTATTATTCATGAAAAATGGAAATTCTTTTCATTTCGTGTGTGTTAACACAAATGTTCCTTTCAGATTTTCAATAAAAAGTCAAAAGTGCCTCAACAAAATAAGGAAATAATTTTCCTTTAAAACAATTTTATAAAAATTTATACATGGGTAAAAAATAATTTAACCAAAAAAATTAGAATATTAAATACATTCAAGCTAATTTCTTTTGAAAACATCAAAATGGAAGAAAATTGATTTTCGACCCAAGAGAGAAATAATGATATTTTCATATAAATATATTCTTCTAGTCTCTTGAGTATATAAAGGGAGAAAAATAAAATAAAACATATAATATTTAAAAATATCAATAATAGAAGAAAAAATATGGGATTATTGAGGTATAAAATATATAATTTCATCATCAAACAACAAGATTATAACATAAATCCCTTACCAATTTGAAGAATTTTGAATAAAATCACAATAAAAGAAAGAACCATAGATGGGAATGTATATTAACTCATTTTTCATGGGAATAATTATAAACATAATTCATTGGTATTATATAATCGACATAAAATAATTAATTAGTGAATATGGCATGTGTCTCATAGAAATATAAGTCAGACAACAATCGCTTACCTAAAGTTTGACATGCATTGAAATCAATTTATAATCCTGTGTAATAAATTTAAAATTATTATAATTATATAATATAATCATGTACAAAATTATAATTTCATATATTATCAATTTATAATATTTCAACACGCATTGGTAAAAAAATCATTTTTAAAATCACCATTTACAGGTGTTAATTGTTTCTTTTTACAAATAAATTTTAGTTCGGTATTTTTAATTGGTGTACATTGATCATGATTCCATAATATACAAAATATTATGCATGATATAGAAATTATAGAAATTTTCTATTTATATTAATTATATATATATTCATCCATAAACTTTATACTTTAAAAAAATGGATTGCAATGTTCATGGAGACGGTAGGTCGTGTGTAAGTATGAAATCTATTTTCACTTTTCGACAGATTGAATGAAATATAGGTATATATTAATTCACCTATATATAATAATTATTATAATATATATATCATATATATATATATATATATTAAATCATTCTTTAATACTATCCATTTAAATAAGATATGAAAAACGAATAGCATCTCTTCATTGCGATGGTAGTCTACACATTCGCACAAGCAACATTATCATCTTCCAAAATAATGGGAAGATAAGATAGTAATTGTGATATTATAATTAAATAATAATAATTTTTTCATAATTATAATGTATAAATATTAGACCCTTAATAGTACCCTTCCATATAATATGGTGATGGAAAATGAATTTTATTTCTATATGTCAATGGTAGTCCGCACGTACTCAAGAGGGATGCATTGGCTTCCTGTTTGTTGAAAAAAAGGTGAATAATTATATTTCCATAGTCATAATAACATTTATATATATAAAAATAATAAATTTATATTTTATTATAAATATATATATTTATATGATTTATAAAAATAAATAATTTGAAATAGGTTAGGTAAGATGATTATATATTCCTTGATAGGCCATCTTTAAATTCATTCATAATGAATATTGGAATAGTATTTTAATAATTTGAACAGCTCTAATTCGTATATAGGAATGTAGATAAGATAATTGGTAATGTTTTTATCTAACTATATGTCTCTTTGTGTTGTAAAAAAATATAAAGGTGGGGTGTCCTTCTATATTTGGGGGAGTGGACAAGGTTGAAATTTGTAAACCATTAAAATATAATAATAAATCCTCAATAAAAATGATATCAATTTTATGGAGCATTAATTTTTGAATATAATTAGGTAGATATATTGTATTCTAATATGATTTATAATATTAAAATTTTGTAACTTTCTGTTCTATCTCATTTTATTCCCTCGTAAACTCATTTTCACAATAATTTTTGTATCATTTTTTTACAATTTTTATAATTCATTATTCCAAAAATAATATAAACATATTAAAAAATATATTATTTATGATGATTAAAAATATGGAATCAATTTTATAAATAAATATTTACATAAGTGATCTAATTTAGTATTAAATTAAATAGAAAGTGAGACGAAATGCAATTTTCAAGAAATTTTTTTTCTTAAGTATATCTTTTTTTATACAAAATCTAACAGAACTTTAATTATAATTAAATTAATTTTATTAATAATAATTAAATGAAATAAGATTTTATTTAGATCCATTTAAAATAAAATATGACGTCGAAATCCCTAAAATAAAAAGATACTTTTCATTAAAAATCAATACTTTTCACTATTAATCGAAAAATTAATGTTTTTTTAAAATTTTTAAAATTTTTCACAAAGATAAATTTTAAATTATAATTTTAAAAATGTAATTAATTATTTCAAAAAATAATAATAAAATTTAAAAAAAAATTATATTATTTCTCATAAAAATTAAAAAAACCCATTATTCAAAAAAAACGTATATTTATAAAACCTATAAAGACATTACTAAAAATTGTGTGATTATTTATCAATATATTTTCATTATATAATAAATCTATTTTTATTTTAAAAAAAATATTCATATTCGAACCACTAATTGAAAAACTATCTTATAATGTTATACTCTTTTATAGTTCATTTAGACATTGGATTTTTTATATCGTAAGAAATCAAAGAAACTAAAATTATTTGAAGAAAAATATATCATAAAATGTCAACATGTAAAATTCCCCTTATTGAAATTATTTTGTCCATTGGAATTCAATAATCTTGATACAAAAATGAGGATATCTATGTTTCATCACATCCTCTGATTTCTATATATATTCTTTCAATTTTGACTTCCTCTATAGAATATTAACTAATTTAGTAGTCTTGATACGTAGTACTTTATCACTATGCACCATGATTTTTACTAGTTTTTCTTCATATGAAAGATCATGATCTATTGGTAAAACCTCTATGTTTGGTGCAAGTGATGGATTAGGTATATACTAATTCGGGTGACAAATATGGAATATAACGTGATCTTGAGAGATTTTCAGTGGAAGAACCAAGCTATAAGTTACCATCTCTACTCGATCATAAATCTCAATGGATTAAATATTACTAAGGGTAAAATTTCTGATATTTTTAAATCTTATAACCATATTACATAGATAAAATCATAGAAATAATTTCTCGCTAACTTTTATTTCTATATTTCCCCAATGATTATCACCGTAAAATTTTTGTTGACTTTGAGCTACATTGATATGTTGTCATATTTCATATACGTTCTCAACAATTTACTTAGATAACTCAAGATCTAATTTCATTATTTTCCTAACATTATACCAATTTGATGGATTTACACACATATTTTTATATAGTTGTTCATAAAGAGACATAATAATTCTTGATTTTAAATTATGGTTTTATAAATACTCGTCTAGAAGAATATGTTGACCCTAGAAATATTTTAAATCCACAAAATAAAACCTTTGAATGTCTTCTAAGTGTAGAATGGTTATCTCAGACTGGAAACTTATATAAAAAATATATGAAGTATTGAAATAAAACATTGAATACTAATATTTTTCTAATACTTTTCGATAACATCAATTTAAATGTCAAATCTTGTTCAACTAAAATAGAATGTGGTACTCTATGAAACATTAACACATCCATAATATTAATTTTCTAGAGCTAATCCGGAGATAAAAATATTTCATGTCTATGAAGTCCGTTGACATTATAATGAGAATAACTTCAACCCAAATCAAAATATATCCTTTAGATGTTTCGGGGAGTCCGATGATAATATCTGAGGTGATGATTTCTCATTTCCATTATGGTTAGGTTAATATTCGTAACGTCCACATGACATGTTTCTATGATCCTAAACATTCTGACATAATAAGCAACGAGATATATACTCTATAATATCTTTATATGGTGTTTCACACCAAAATACTCTATCAAATCACTATACAACTTCATACATATAAGAATAAAAGAGAATGATTAAATATGTGATTTATCTAAAATAACAAACATAAAATATAGTATTGATGGAACACATGCATGATTCTTGAACCCTATCATTCCATTACATTCATTAAAAGCTCCACATCATCCTTCTATGCATCTTTAATTTTTACATAGATATATGGGTAAATGGTTATTTGATAAAGATAATATTTATCCCCTTCCTTTAACATTTTTATTTCCATCATTTTCAAATCAATAAATATTGGATCTTTTGTGATAATTATCAGAGATAACCTATCCTGATCCTTTCGACTCAAGGAATCTGGTACCTTATTCTCTCTCTCAAGGTGGTAATGTAGTTAGATTTCATAATAATTAATCAGCACAAACAAAATTTTATTGTACATATTAAACTCTTTAAAAATGAATATATACTTTTATATTTTATGATTAGTATATAATTCACACCATTATCCAGAATGATAATTACTCTATATAATTATTGCAAAAATACTGTTATTAACACTAAATCACAATTTGGGTTATTTTTATCATGATTTTTTAATCATCATGAGTATTAAGATATATCAATATCATTCTACATGAGGAAACATTTTATCTTCTTATTTGATTTATCATTAAGAAATAAAAACCATTCTCCATTATAGGGTAGTTTAAGCACAGGTTCATTGACTAACCTTCTATTTCGTTCCTTGATTTTTTTACATTAATCTATCCATGTAACTTGGATCTATTCTAAGTTGAATTGGTGTCTGGATTATATATCCATGAAAAAAATTATACCAAATATAACAATACTATTTATTCAAAAAAATAAGTGTGTATATCTCAGCCATAGTGGTTGGTATTGGCCATCATTCAATCACTTCAATCATTTAAAGATCTAAAAATATACCCTCATTGTGATTATTTGACCCAAAAATTAATATTTTTTCATCCAAAATTAATTCTTGGTAAATTTATTATATAACTCCACCATTAATAAGGCCTTTAGTAAATTCTGGAGGGATCTTAATGTTCTTTCATAATTCTTGAATATATAATAATTGTATCTATAGAGGCTATAACAAATAAATCAAGATAATATCTTAATTCTATATTCATTAAATTCATGAATATGGAATGGAATTTATTATCACACAATAGAATTGCTATAAATTCATAGTTTCCATTCTTGGTATGGAAGGCTATATTGAGTATGTATTCTATTTTTATCCTCAAATAACTATATCTAGATCAATGATCAATCTTCTAAACATAAGAATTTTGTCTTAATTGTTGTAAAAATTCATCAATATGAAGGAGAGTATACTTATTCTTTATTTTGATCTTTCTATTATCTTAATAATCAATGTAGTGTTCAATTGATCGATCCTTCTTCCTAAAAAATGAAAAGGCGTACCCTATGTTTACACACTTGGATAAATGACTACCATATCATGAATCTATTATAGTATCTACTATAATTATATTAACTCAATAGGTTACATTCAATATGTTTTTTTTATAAAATTGTTGTATCACTAGGTATAAGTTCTATAGAAAAATAAAACTGTTGATTTGGAGGAAACATATTTAACTCTTATAGAAAAAATCATTAATCTCTCTGAAAGTTGTAATATATTCGATATTAATTTTCTCTCCTACCATATAAGATAAATAGCGATTTTGAATTGGAATCAATTGCCATAAAATAGATGAAATTTGTTTTAGATTTTCATATTTATCATATCATAGAGAGATGAGCATTGGTTGGTTCATAATATGAAACTTTAATTCCCTCCAGCATAAAATATTCTAGGACTTATTTCAATAATGGCAATCCATTCCTAAGACAACATGAAATTCAATATATTGAGAATAACTAGAATTTATAGAGTCACATTCCCAAAAACATAAATCAGATAATAATCTTAGTCTTGAGATATGATCATCCATTCATTTGGATTTTTCACAACTAAATAAACATTTAATCATTGAGGATAGTAATTAAAATTCCTAGATGAATTTCATGATATAAATGAATTAATTTGACTAAGATATAATATTACACATAAACATTAGATTTTACATGTCACCACCTCAACTTCATTGTTTTATCTCAATTCTATCATTAAAACCAAAAAATGGTTTTCATGAGCATCAAATATCAAAGTGATAAATCATAAATCCTGAAAAATTATTGATAGGATGTCTAAATCATGACACAATATTTTCAATATATATAACATGAGGTTTAATCTAGTCCATTTATGATCATAATGTATTTTTAACCTTTATTAGAGTTTATAAATAAAATTTAAATTAACCCAAGCATATCCCCCAAGAGATTCAAACTTGTGGCATAGTATGGGCACACTCACCATGTACCAGAATGGGGGTCGATATATACTCAACCAAAACATTTCAAGGTTATTAACCTTACATTAATATGTTCCAAAACGATTTCAATTTGTAGTATCTAGATTGTTAACTTTTGATAGGAAAACCACTCTCCTTTCTTTACAATAACCTGGGAAATTCCTATATACATAAGATTCCTCATGGTTCTCACTAATTTTTTTTCAACATAGTTTCTAAAGGTGACTAATCATTGATATGATAAAAACTATATATACCCATGTTTTTCATAAATAAATATGACATCTTATTATTTAAATACTCAATACATAACATTTTGATCCATGCAAACAATGTATAGGTTTAGTGTCTTTGGAATTCTAGATACATAAACTACAATTTCATTATTAAAATACATTATATCCCACTACGTGTTTTATAAATATCACCCTTATTAAACATATCATAATTAAATAATTTAATAATACCCTTAGTAAAGGATACATAATAAATTCTGGTATCATATGCACAGTAATCTTAAACATGGGAGATATCAAAGGATACATAAATATAACATGAGTATAAGGGTATTAGAACATGATATTAATATTAAAAAATCAATCCCAATGTTTTATAGATCATAATCATGAGTAATTCTATAATTCTTTTATGTTCATAAGACGTGAATCATAAAAGAATCGATGAATATGATCCATGAGTAAATAACATTAACAAATGGAATAAGTTTCTAGCATACACATAAGCATAGAAAATTACTCCTTATGTCAAGGATCTCTTCAAATACTATCGATACGGGTTGGGTTCTTTCTCCTTTCAATCATATCCTTTTTCATGGATCACTCCATATTTTATCATAGTGTAAAGAGTCCCTTATTGAATAGGGTTCACTCCCAATTCTGGTCCTATTTATCTTATGAGATATCCATAATTAGCCAATGCATTATTGGGATATATAATTTTGGGCCCACACATCACAAAATTAAAATACAATATATTTGTTCAATATGATCAAAAAACTACCATCACATCATAACACATGAAAATAAAATTAGATTCATAAATACTTCATCATTTAAACATAGCATAACTCATGGAAAATAAATGAGTTTCATAAAAATATTATTATCATAATCGTAAACCATCTAGAAAAATAATAAATTTGGTATCATTATATCATACCCATATTTAAGATAAATTGAAATTATAAATGTCTCCATATATAAAAAAGTCAATTAAAATATCATTTAGAATATTTCTTGAAAAAAATTAACTTTTCAATTTTAAATGAAAAATTAATAATCGAATTATCTCCCAAATATTAATGAAAACATTTTTCAGAAATTAACCTTGTAATCATTTAAATTGTGATTAAAATTATTTATATTTTATGATTATGGAAAAAAATCACGTCATGCATGTTAAAATAGTGATTCCTTTCACAATTTTGTTAAAAAGCCAAAATTACCTCTTTTAGAAAATTAATCAAAGATTTCATTTGATCTACTTCTTAAAAAATAAATCGTGTGTAAACATGACTTTCAAAAATTATAGGATAATATTAAAATCCTTCTAGAATTTTTTTAGAAAGCATGGATATATAAGAAAAAGTATTGTCCACAAATGATCAAAATAATGTTAGTTTTATATAAAACTATACTTTTACTATCACCAGCAATTAAAGAGATGAAAATCAAAGGAAATATATAATAGAAATAAAAAAACATAGGATAAAAAATATTGTAAATATTGAGATATTAGATATAAAATATCTTTATTGAAAACATAATCATATATAATCCCCATAAAAATTAGATTGTAACATAAATCCATTTCCACATTGGTAACATTAAAATAAAATACTCATGAAATAGATAAACATAGATAGATAACTATATCCAAATTATTTTTTTAAAATCACCATAAATATTTTAATGATAATTATGTACACCATATAAAATAAATAAGTGTTGAATATAGAATGAGTCTCATTTAAATAAAAGCTAGATGAAAATAAATATCCTCAAGTTTTAATTTCTTAAAAATAACTCCAACCACCTATATAATAAATTAAAATTTATATAAATTATATAATATAATAATTCACATTCTTATAATATTATATATTATGCAATTATATAATTTTAGAACAGATTTGTAATTTTTGTAATTAAAATCATCTTTTTTTGGAGTGGATTGTTTTGTTTTTCTTGAAAAGTTATGTTTGGTAGTTCCAGAAAATGTACATTGATCATTGTTAAATTATATTAATAATTTTAATCAAGAAATAAACAAAATATTTAGTTATTAAATGTTATTTTTGAGTCATCCATAAAAGGTAGTGGTATTAAAATTTATTTACACTATTCAGGGAGGTGGTAAGACGTATGTACAAGTAAATTTGTTTTCATTTTTTAAAATATGCACTAAAATAATATTCAATAATAAATAAACTCCCAAAAATAATTATTATAACATATATATTGATTAAATATTTCTTTTCTACCTTACATGGGAAGAAAAAATGAAAAAATAATCACAGCGCTTCATAG